>OY728165.1:706635946-709135946 GCA_963277665.1 Viscum album | reverse complement strand
CTCCTAATACACTATCATAAGGAAGAAAACAAGATTATAAAATAAAACACAATAAACCATCTAAATGTAAGAAAATATTTGTATAAATACTCTGTTATTTAAATTTAATTAAAATATACATACACAAAACATCCCAAACATGTTAAAACAAACACCATATACAAAATTTTATCAAAAATTGATTGTATAGTTACCGAATTTTTAAAATTTAAATAAAAGATACATAATAGATAATTTAAAGGCTTGTGTAGTGTATATATGTTTTTTATAAATCCATTACATTTTATAAAATATGTATCAACCCTGTAAAAATAAATAGAATACACCCACATTGATAAGAAAAATATTATCTAAATACTTATATTTTAAAACATTGATTAAAATATACATACCTGATAATTTAAACTGTAATGATACTTAAAAAATATTTTTCAAAAAACTATGAAGATGGGTATGTTTTTCTTTCCTATACGACTCTGTATCGTTGAAAATATAAGATAACAATGAATTTAATAAGATTAAAAAATAGAATATTTTTATTTAAAACATAAAATATGTAATATAGGTAACCATTTAAAATTTATTCGTTGACCCCGTTGTGATTATATCCTACATGAATCTTAAAACATATTAAACACATTACACACTTCCTTTTTTTGATTATGAAACTATTATTATAAAACATAAAATAGAATATAAATAAAAACATTTATATATATATATATAAACCAAATATTATAAAATATAAAATATATTTACCATTACATTCATGTATCTTATTGTATTTGGATTTTTTTATCAAAAATTGATCTTTGTTAAAAAATTTACATTCCCTATATTGTCATATATTTCAAGTAATAAAACAATTATAAAAAAGAATAAATAAAATATACCTATAAAAAGAATAAAACATACTTGAAAAATAATATGGTTATTTTTTTATGAACACCACCTTATAAATAGAAAAACCAATGTAATTTGCATTGTTTTAGGAAAGAATATGAAAATATCTAATGACCTCAAAAATATAAAATGTTAAAAATAATAAGACTATAATGAATATTACTTTATAATCATATAAGTGTTCTTACTCATTAAGGAATGGAATGAACCATCATCCAATATGCATATTTCAAAATATCTTAGATATATATGCAACTCTAGTAAGAGTTTTCACATATTGCACATCTTTTGAAATGAATTTAGGATCAATATGACCATAAACACCATTGGAATCATTTTTGATAAGAATAATATGTAGATCCTAAATTAAATAACTAAATAAATAATATAGTATTTTAATTGAAGTCATTTTTATTTAATGAATGAAAAACGGAAACATAAATTTACTTATATAAACATATTGTAATATACACACACAAAGATGATCAAAATTAACCATATCCATTTTATATTTAATGAATATTATCAATGGATAGTCTCTGAGGTATATATCATACTTCATTTGAAACTCAAAAATATTATCCAAAGAAGAAAAAACCTTGGACAATCTTTTTATTCAATTAGAAATCTCAGAAGTATTTGAAGCGGTTCATGGTTGAACATTTTATTTCCTTCATACTAATTATTTGGAGATTAGATAGTTATATATAATTTTAATATTAGAAAACATTATATATAATTTTTAAAAAATGTAAATAATATTTAATAAATAACGCAGACCTTGTTTGTCATATAATGAAGAAGGTTATCTAGACAAAAAAATGACTCATAAAATCTCAAAATCTACTAACCTCCTCGGTAGGCAATGGAATTAGACAATTTGGATCAATAATATTGTGTACTAATGATCCTACCTAACTCAACTGCATAGGATAGTGATGTATAGAATCACTAAAAATATATATGACTCTATATGATACAATAATTATATGGGGATCTCTAGCATGCAATACACAATATATGGTTAGGCCTGAATGAGGTGGTGGAGGATATGAGTTTGTAGGATGGGTATGCTAGGTGGGAAGCATAGGTTGGGCATGCTGGGTAGGCTAGGATGGTTGGGTAGGTTGGGAATGTTATTATTTTCTCATTAATTATTCAAACATAGAATTTAAAACTAATTTAATTTTATCTTCCATTTACTATTTTAGATTAATAAAATCACCTTTTTAAGAAATATATTTATTGGTATTTTGATTTCTTACTTTAATGAAAAAAAATATCTTAACACTAACACCTACCTCATATCCTCTTACATGGATTCTATGTTCTATATTTCCAAATTTAGTTGCTAGGATATCCATCCGAACCTCAGGGATAAAATTCCATACATCTTCTTCTCTTGAAGGTCATCCTGAAATAAAAAATTAAAATGGTATATTGGTTATGTTAATTTAAAAAATACAAACAATCATGGAAAATAAAAATTAATTTCTTATAATTTTGTCAGGTACTTCCTAAAATTTCCTTGTAATACATTTTTCAATTTTATTTCTTCTCATTATTTTCCATTTTTCATGGTGAGTGAGGGGAGATGGAGGGCCAAAATATACCACTTCTGAAACACTAGTAGGTGGATCACTTAATGTATTTAACTTTTCTTCAATCATTTTCTCCTCTAAGGAATGGTACCCTTCACATGATTACATATGGGGGTACACATTCTTCCATTAGATCTCTTAATGAGATCTCATGGATTCCAATTACATAAATATAAAATAATAAGTAATTAGGTAATATATAAGAAACTATAAAATATAAAGTGATTATCATACCATAAATACTTAATCATGTCTGCATGAAACAAATTTCCTCATATGTATTTGAATATAAAAACCTAGACTTGAGGCATTGTTTTTCATTCTGTAACTTACCAAAAAAATATTTTTTAATCCATTTTGTTGGGAAATATCTCCATCAAACCATAGCTAATGATAGAATTATTTTTTTAATTTCATTAGTTAATAAAAAATTTAATTTCATCTACCAATGTATAAATTAAATATTTGTCATGTAAAATATATAATATTAAAAAAATGAGATAAAATTAATCCCCTGAGAAAATTTTCCATTATGGACTCCCAAAATTACTCTTTGTCAATCGTGTAGATGTACTTCCTATTAGGATGTAAAATAATAATCCTGCAATGGATTTGTATCATGATATTACTTGTAAACTGCATTGAATTTGTGCTAGTTGGGTTATTATTATCATCAAAATTAATTTTTATTCTCTGGTATCCATAGGAAATTGTTAGTTTTTGTAAATAGGTAATACCATGTTTACCCACTCTATAAATTTATTTATCTATAAAATAAGGAGAAGAATTCAATATAATAGGCGCATTAGTTGGAGGAACATCATTAGTCCGATGATGTTTTTTTTTCTATTAAAGGATTCATTTTAGTAAATAATTTTATTACTGAATATGAAATAATATGAAAAAAACAAATACCTTTGTAAATTTTCCTGTGACACTGTTTCATTCATTGAAATATGAAAATGTAATAAAATTATGTGTACCAATATATTATCATAGAAGTAAATATTTAAAAACAATGATTATAAAACTATGTAACTAAAAAAATTGTGTCACACATTTGTAAGTTAAAAAAACTATTTCATGATTCATAACAAAAAAATATGAAAGTTTACAATTATATATAAATATTAATACTAAAATGATAAAAAATTTATAAATTTAAATATCACAGTCACAAAAAGGAGTTTTTATATGCCTAAATTTCACTTAAAAATAATGATGTGTGTTGGTTTTTCATATCAACAAATGTTTATCTATGGATCTTAAATATAAAACCTAGTACAAAAATCAATTAAATAATAAAATATATATAATTGAACATCCGATAAAGAATAAAAAATATAGTTTAAACAAGTAAATTTTAAAAAATAATTAAAATTAAAATATTTATCTTAATAATTAAGAGAGTAATTTATTGTTTTCCCATATCTCATCATCATGATCATTTTTTATAACATGAACAATGTCTACATTGTAGTCATTATTATCATATAGAAATCATGTATTAGATGAAGAGTCCTCATATAAATCCATAACATCATCATATTCCTCATCACACAAATGAATTCTTTTCCATTATAAAAGGATAGACCACTGATCATTTGGTGAATAAATGACATAAAATATTTTCTATGCATGTGTCACAATGATAAATGGATCCTATTTAGATTTAAAACTTTTCAAAACAACTGGGGTAAACCCATAATCATCACGTTTCACACCAATATTACTATAAATCCAATTTCACTTAAACAATGTGACTTAAAATTTAGTATACTAAATTTCCCATATATCCACCTAAACTCTAAAATATGTCATTGATGCATAAATTGAGGTTTTATCTTTTTCACTCGAAAAATATTTATCTTTAACAAAAATAATTACCCTCACAATTTTGAATGGAACTCATTTAATCTTGTTTTTTTTCAAAAAACATGTACCCATTAGTATCAAAACCAGACCACATAATCAGATTAAATGATTCCCCATTCCAACTATTTAAATTTTTTTGATGCAGATATATCTGTTATAACATTCTATTTAAATGATGGAAAAAAATTCATTTTACACTCAATGACCATTTTTTTTGTTTTTTCTTATATAGTATCATTAATTGATCAATATGTGATGATATATATGGTTTAACCTCTACTATGTTATTCAAAATGTATTAATGTGTCTATATCACTTCATCGCATGGACCAAACGTTTCCTTTAAGCATTGAATCCGTATACCTTCACTATCAAATATCATATATCAAGATATATGGATTCCAATATGAACTGATTAATATAAATAATCAGTATATAATTCAATAACCTCTTATGATATATATTTTTAAACAATAGAGGCCTATGATCGATGAGTATTTTTATCATCTCCCTTCAAAATTTTCATATATCTTTTAAAAGGATACATCCAATGTTAATAAATAGCCCACATATTCTTATCTCAAACACAAAATGAACAACATGATGAACCATTATATAAAAAAATTAGTTGGAAGTCATATTTATAGTTGAAAATATATATGAGGAGCTTCTTCCTCTAGTACATATAATAAATTTGGATCAACAAACTTGTTACAAATGGATTTGAAAAATTTACATAACCTGATGATAGTATTTTTAATATGTATAGGTAATACACCATGTAGTGTGACCAGTAGTAGTTGTTGAATCAATACATGAAAACCAGGAGATTTTATACCTATTAATTTAAAACCCTTCAATGAAACAAAAATTCAGATTCTAACAGTACCCACTAGGTACATTAATACCATGCATACACTGAAAAAAATTCAACTTCTCAGTATTGATTAATGTGTGACATGTTAGAGGTAAATATGTTCTATTTCCATTCACTGTTGGAGATAACTCCAAACCAATTCCCATAGATATCAAGTCCAATATAGAATTCAATCAATTTTTTCTTTCTTTTTATGTCTTAAATAGTTTTAATTAAACCGTTACATATTTTTTTATCAACAAACATAATATAAATGTTATGTTTTATCTCTAAAAAAATACATTAAGGTAGCTTAAAATAGATAGAATATTGCATATAGATATGCTTTTAATACCTAAAACATCCTTTATTTCTAAATCTGAAATCAATACATTTCATCGTATCATAATATTATTCCACTAAAAATGGTTGTGGGAGAAAATTGTATTCCTATAAAGAATTAATTTTTTTCAATCTAAAATAAGGATGATCAATTCACAAAAATATTCGATTCCCCGTGCACATTATCATTCTTCCATTTTACTATTGATAATATGAAGTCTTTTCTTTAGAAAGTCGGCATGATTTATGTCCTTTAACACTGTATCCAAAAATTTTCCATATATAAGAAATTGGTTTATTGTGAACATTAATACAACATAAAAAATAAAATAATCTTTATTATATGCATCAAAACTATAACACATGCATCCCATATATGATTAAATTCATTAGTCAATGGTCCATGATATACATCAATATTTGTTCTTGGCTATTTTGGTCCATAAATCATCAAAATCATCATTAAATATTTATTCTTCAAGAAAATATTCTTTTTAAATATTTTAAATAACCAAAAAAATTGGTTATGTAATTTGTTGGTACATAGACTATGATATGAATTCATTCTCTTTATGTAAAGTCACATTTTGATATTTTTAACTTCACTTTCGAAATACAGAAATTGTTTATCAAATCTCTTCCACTATGGTGAATTGTCAGGGTTACAAAATTTACCATCAGATATTTTCTCATTTGTATTCCATCTTAACCCTTTTTCATTAATTTAAATTTCATAAAGATGATTAAAATGAGTAATTATTAGAAGTTACCTAATTTATTTATTAGGAGGTTTGATTCCAGTACCTATGAATAAATCAGATTTAAATTATTTAAATTATTTAAAGGAATTATTAGAATAATTTATCGGAAGGTATCATATTGATTTATTAAGAGGTTAAGTTCCAGTACATGAGAATGGATAATAGTTGAATTTTCATCCATATTATAGTGTGATGTACCACATTTATGTCATTTTGATAAATATTCAAATTCCTTTGTATAAAACAAAAAATTATTTAGAAAGCGTGTATCTTTTTTATAAACCAATCGCATAGAGAATCATATAGTGTTTTCCAAATAATTGGAATCTGAAAGACAATTTACTTTTGAAATATATATAAATTGTTCATATATCTTATAGAAAATATTATCACTCCACCCATTTCTTACTTTCAGTCTAACTAATATCAGAACTACTGATAAAACATTATATTTAGTATAACTGGAGAATAATGATTTCTCAGAATCTCTATAAAATTATTCAACAATTGTTTTTTTGATGGATTCAACCCCTCATCATTAATTAATACTTCAATATGATCTCTTGTCTCATTCTGAATAGTTTCATCAACACTAGATGTTTAGTTTTCTATTCTCTCACTATGCCAGTTACAACATGTATAATTAAGACGAAAACTATAGCTACTGATATGATCCATGATTTCTATGAAATTGAACTTTCTCATGTTCAAACACTTCATGCATGTAAAAAAATAAAATCTTTGTTTTGAATATTTCTTATTGAAGATTCAATGAAATCAACAAATCATTTTTTATTTTTATCTATGCCTCTTCATAAATTTATCAAAATAAGTTCCATTAAATATCTATGATCACAATATAAATGATATAAATATTATAACACATAAATGTTTAAAAATATGTATAAAAAGATAAATTTCAAACATAAAAACATACTATTATTAGAGATCAGGTATAAAATCTCAATCATTATTAGAAATCAAATAAAAATTAATTACTATAAGATATTTTATTTAAATAATTAATTATAAACTATATTTGATGATATTAGTAAAGAAATATGTATACATTTATCAAGTTTAGATTCATTATTTTTAAATGAATATGACACAACACGACTTCAATTATTCCTAGATTTTTCAAGATATCATCAATATACCAATTCATTTAACCCAGAATAAATAATTTGAAACATAAATTCAAAATTTTCATTATCAATAACAAAGTTATATTTAATTGGGTAAAAAATACAGGTCAAATGAAGCATTGAATACAATAATATTTAAATAAAAAGATCTCATTGATTAAAATCTAGATATTCAATATGGTAATATTGGAGGGAAATCATGTCAAGATTAATTTTCACTATAACAAAATATGAAATCATTTATAAAAAAATAAATCTTCAAAAATATTAAACCCATAACTTTAACCAAATCATTCATTTCATAAATATCTTTAAAAAAACTATTACCGTATGGTAATATTAACCAATTTTAAGAGGAAACTTTGATAAAATTGTAATATGATAGGTATGATAAAATATTCCTAGTAGGTATCCACTCTACAACTCAAGAATAACCTTTAAAATTAAATTCATTTCATAACAGTTTAAAATATGATTATAAATATAATATTTTATATTTTATTAAAAACCAGTAAAATATCATTAATATTTGAAATAATTTAATTTAATGAATGAAAGATACATATACTAAAGTAAGATGGTCTTATAATCTATTAAATAAATGAATAAATGATAAAAAATAAATATTAAAACAATAAAACGAAACTACCCATATATAAGAAAAATAGAGGAAAAGTATAATTCTTTGTTAAAAGGGAATAAGTGATCAATTTATTCTTTTAAAAAGCACACAAATGGTAACATCAAAAATCATCATACCTACAAAAAAATTAAGGATCAATATAAAATAATCCAAAATAAACTACCCTAAAAAAGGGTAATCATAGTTATCATAATATATCAACAATCATTTGAATACCTTACAGCTACGAGAATAAATATAAGAAAAACTAAAATATAATCTATCTAATGAGCATGAGAAATAATTAAAAATTGAAAAATAAAATAAAAAATTAGAATATTTATAATGCAAAGTTGTTCCTGAATATATATATAATCCATCAAATCTGGTGATATGATGAACACTGCAAGATTGATAAAACGTGTTTGGGGAAATTATTAATAAGAAATAGCAATAAAAAACATTCATAAATAGTTGTTGATTGACCATAATAGTTTTTACAAGAACTATATATCTTCATAGATCCTAAAAAAACAATTAATTATGAATAATTGATGATCAATGACGGCGCATATATGATTAAAATGGGAAAAATGGCTAAGAAGATTTTTAGGTGAATGAAGGTTCTGTTATTGAACAAAAAAGGTTTTCATGGAAATAATAAGTCAATGGATCATGAAAAAATGTCATAGGAGGATTTTTTTAATGATCAATGAGATTAAAAAGATGATTGAATAAAATTAAAATGAATAAAAAATTTTTCAATTAATTGTCAGTGGAATCAGCGCCTTCGATGGTCGGGAGGAAATCATGGTTTGAAAAAAATATTTTGAGGGTTTTAGCATAGTGTGTTTATTTTAATAGACTTTTGACATTTGTATTTAACAAAACTAACAATGAATGTTTTTAGACATATGATTTAGTGTTAGGTTTTGATTCTATAGAATCTAAAAGAATTTAATTTTTTATTGTCAACTTCTATTTTTTTAAATGTTTACATTAAGTGTTCTTGGGTAGAACCTTTAATGTTGGTTGTTATCAAAGCCAACATTAAAACATTTGATGGGGAACCATCATGGATAGTTTAAAAAAATTAACATTAATGTTTATATATAGGAAATTTTAATGCTAGTTTTATAAAAAACTGACAATAAAAATTATCCTGTAGAAATTTTAATATCAATTTATAGAAAACTGATGTTATAAATATGATGTTAAATAATATATTTATACTTGTAATACAATTACATGGTAGATATTATTTGGTTTGTATATCCTTATACCAGTATTAGATCTAATAATTGATATTATTACTCAACATGAATTATTAGTTTTTGATATTCTTTCTATGTACATCCATTTTAAAAATTAATAAAATAACATTTATAAAAGTTATTCTTAACTAATAATAATAGTAATTTTCCGGTCGTTACATGTGGTTTTATTTATTTGGGAAGTGATGCCAACTATGAAATAGATATATAAACTCAAATAATTATATGACATGACTTCCCCAACAAAAACCGATTTTATGATGTTTTTGACTTTTCAACCCCAAGATGATAGAATGTAAGTTAGGGGTGGATCATGTCAACAAAGTCAACTTGATTCAAAGTTAACCTGAATCAACCAGATTGATGTTTGGAGGTCTATTATGGGAATTGATTCTTATTTCACCACTTATAGAATCATTAGATGTAATGGTTACCATGGTATGTAATTTGAGTTATAAAATTGATAGATTTTGAGGACAGTCATGATCTGATTTTGAATGAGTATGGTTGGTAGAATGATGTACAGGGAAATACCAAAATAACGTTTAGTGAAAACGGTATTGGGTTATCAAATCAGTTAAAATTTCAAAAGAATAATTCAAAGAAAATGTGGAATATAAAAGGGAAATTGGTAGGACCTAGAAATTTATTCTAGAATTATATGAAAAAGGTTATTTAATGAAATATTTCATATATCAATGGGTAAATTCTATAAGATTAAGTTTTAGAAGTTATTATATAAATACAAAAACTAAGGATGAAGGAACATAGTTTCTATGTGTCTCTTGTCCATTAGAGTTAAGATCATATATTCTAGGGGTTCATTTCACTCAATATATAATAGGTGGAGGAAGATAAACTAGATATGCAGATGATTCATAATGGTACATATTATAGATGATGAATCTTGTGTAATAGTTGGAAATTGTGACATGAATGTCTAAACAAGGAGATGATACTTGGTTGGGTTTCTAGGGGAGTTTAATATTCTTATATTTAGGAAGAATTTATTCTTAGTTTCTCAGTAGGATGATGAGTTTTTTTTACAAGTTTTATGGAAGGGGAAAACAATATAACATGTGGTTACATTATGTTAGACAATTGTGTCAAGGATTGAACAATGTATTTTACTGGGAGTTTGGAAGATTCAACACTTCC
Organism: Viscum album; assembly: GCA_963277665.1. Classification (NCBI taxonomy): domain Eukaryota; kingdom Viridiplantae; phylum Streptophyta; class Magnoliopsida; order Santalales; family Viscaceae; genus Viscum; species Viscum album. Next base: position 709,125,406 of record OY728165.1, on the reverse strand, counting down.
CATAAATTCACATTCAAGATACATTAATTTTTGTAATTATCATCTTGGTCCCATAGGTAATGTGGGGATAAAATTAATGGCTATAAAGGGAATACTAATACTTGATCATGTGGAGTAAAAAAATGCAATGAATGTAAACTTGGGTAGCAGTAGAAGGTGTACATCGATACAGAAGGCAATACATCAATAAATTAAAAGTTGGAGTATGTATTTACAGATGTATGTAGGCTAACAACATTTTATTCATAGGGAGGGTTATTTTTTATTCATACATTCATTAAAAATGTGACACAAAATGTGTGGGAGTTCTTTATCAAGAAAAAGTTTGAAATTTTAGAAAGTTTGTTTGATAGAGAGACATTATGGAAAGGGAGGGTAGTTTAAAGATTATGTTATTGATATTTGATAACAGTGGGGAATATAAAAGAAGATATTTTGAATGGGTTTTCAAAAAGAAATAAATATGTTTTTATAAAATGGTTCCTACAACATGAAAAAAAAATGGTGTTGCGAAGTGGATGAATTAGATACAATGTGAGAGATCCATAATCATGATAATTCTTAAAACACCCTGACCCTTGAATCTTGGAGATGGTCAATTATTTCATTTAATTGGTATTATTAAATGGAAACATATACCGAAGGACCTATCAATTTAGTTGTATTTCAAAAATAAATTACCATCATGATACCATTTAAAAATTAGAAAATGGAAATAAACAATGATATGATATAAAATTAAAATATCTACATCCTTGAAAGATTATTGAATGATTTTTTTCATAACCTAGAGAAAAGATACATAAGAAAGGGGTGAGCTGAGATTCTTAGTAAGGTTAAATAGTACACTAGAATCAAAAACAATATGGCATGGTAAATAACACAAGACATTAAAACACAATCTTGATCATAATATGGTAGGAATAAAAGATGAATATAAAATGCCATAAAAAATATAACCACAGATATTCTACTTGTAGAATAATCAAATAGACTATAAAATACTAGTTTCATAATGTGGTAATTCACAATACGGGACAACATAAACATACCGTCAAGGTCTCAACCAAGACATCTAAAAATACAATGGTAAGGCCTCAACCAATACCCAATTCTGTTTGGTCTCATGAGACATACCGATTCATCGAGGGGTGTAGAAGGACCCACCCATCACTTTTTAAGTCCAATGCATTCCTCATATGTATAATAACAATATATCTTAACATAAAAGTGTCCCATACCACTTTGAAATATTTGAATCATAATTATAGATGAAAATAATATAATAAAATCATTGATAATATTTGATGAAAATTATATTTAAACATTCAAAAGTGTCCCATACCACATTGACACATTTAATTATTAATACATATAATATCAGAAGAATAATAAGACTCATGATTTGATATATCAAAGGTAATTACATACACCACATGAAATAAATAAGTTTAAACAAGTCATATTCTCATATAAGTAAAAGTAAGATGAGAAGAACCCTTCTTCTTTTGGAGAGAACAGTTAATTTGAGAAATAATTAGTATTTTTCATAAAATAAGATTATAAAAATTATCATACCAGAAAATTATAGGCGAAAGAATTAAAATTATATTTTATGCATAAATTATTTCTCACTAAATTGAAATGACGTAAAAAGAGTTTTTAAGAAGAATTATAAGTAAAAAAAGTTAGTGCGGTTTAAGGAAAAATTTAAAAAACATTTCTATGAAAAAAGGAATGCTTGATTTCATAAATCATGAAATAATAAATATTATTTTTTTCAGGTTAAATTTATTTAATTTTTTAAAATAATTATGGGTTAGAAAATGAATATATATTGCACTTGAAAATGGGTACCAATTCAAGAAGTTCCCTTTAATCAGGCTTGTTAATCTGGAACAATTAAGAAGGGAACTTTTTTAAATCATGTATATCCCCATAAAATAAGGATGATATAATATGGTTATATGAATTTGTAATATATAAAATGAATTTATATGAATCACAAAAAAATAAATAAGCATTACATTTGAACAAAGGTAGAGAAAGTGTAACTCGAAGGAATGATATCAATTCAAATAGAATCCCTTACCAATTTGTAATCAATCGAATCATATGACCCAAAATTAATAATCATAAAATGATACATTTGATACCAATAAAATAAAGAGACTCTTGATATGATACATAAATGGGAATCATACTTACAGAATACACACGGAATAGTGGGGATTAAGGAATAACTCAAAAAAATGGAAGTGAAATGAGAAAACCCTTACATTATGTCTGAATGAGTTTTGCAGTTGACCTTATTATCCTGAATAATCAAATTAAATCCAATAAATAATTAATTAAAATAATTTATACATGTATTATATCCATTAAAGTTTTGTTAAGTTCATTTATGGCCTTTTTGATAAGTTATTGTATTGATTTTTGTTGTTATGGATTGTTCATTTACCGGATTTTTATGATCGGTTCGCTTGAATATATGTAATGAAGTTCTTGTAAAGTGGGTGTAATTATCCAGAATTGAAATTACATGTTCACTATGATCATCTAGAAGAATAAATGGTATTATGAATCATTTTTTTCCATGTATGAGCAGGAATCATTAGATAACATTAATGATAATTGTTGTTCTTGATTTTAGTAGTTTTCGATCATAATGAACTAGATTTGTTCTATTATTTATTATCATATATATATAATGGTTATAGAACATTAAAAAATATATAATACATATTTTATAATCTATTTCAAACTTAAAAAATGATTCCTGACCATCATTGAAAGATAAATTAAAGAAATAAAGTTCATTGTCCACAAAGGTTGCAAATCAACACTTCCCAGACGATGATTTCGTTTTTAAGATAATATAGAGAGAGAGTAAAGATATTGATAATGGGTGTTCCATTAAAATAATACCATTAAAATATATAGATGATTCAATATTTATAATTATCATTTGGACAAAGGAGGTGAGAAGATTATAATAAAAGAAAGAACTTGAAAAGAAATTAAAAGGAAAATGAAGATGACATTAATTCTTGAATACTCTTCCATGAGAACCTCCTTAATAGATTGATTTTTTCTTCTTGATGAGAACAAGAGCTTAGGGACATGGGGATATAATAGAGAAGAGTATTTGGGAAGAACATTGACAAGATTGAAGGATAAGAGGAGTGAGAAGAATAGGGGTTGAGGGTAGTATTTATAGCAGAGGAGAGGTGTAATTTCTCAATGTTTTATTGATTATTTTATTATTTTTCTCAAGACAAGAAATAATATTGATTCTTATGACTAAATAAAATAATAAGTTTATGTTAGTTTGATACAAGGTTTCTTACATCGTCTATGACACAAGGAATTGTGTATTTAGCTTATAATATATTTATAATGTAAATTACCATACTTTACTATTCACTAAAAATTCAAGTATTTTAGAAAAATACCAAAAATTTACCTTTACCATTGTTCAGAATGTATAAGTAAAATATAATCTCCATTTTATGAAAATTTTTTTATTAATATGAGAAATTAAAATTTTAATAAAAATTATCATTTACTCGACTAATACAGTTTTAAAGCTAAAACAGATTTTATATCTCTCCTAAAAAATAACCAAGGCCTTACTAGATTATCCTAAAAATCATAAGACAGTTAAATATTTATTTATAAATATATTTTATGAAAATTAATTATCTTCTAAATCAATACATTATAAATAAATGTTTTATTAAATATTTATTACCCTTAAAAACACCAAAACTTAATTAATAAGTTTTTAACATATTGATTTACTTATAATATTATATAATTATATCATACATTCATTTATAAGGCTCCATAATTTTATTCATTATCTCATGGATTAATTTACTATTCATTTGGCTGACTAATATTCATAATGGTCATATTAATATTTATAATGGTACATGACTATTTCAAAAGGTCAAGTTACTATTCACCAAAAATTAAGTTGATTCTAGAAGAATCTAAATATATTACTGATCCGAATCATGGGAGTTTGTTTTTCAACATTCAAAACCTCGAAGTGGTAAAATTACATTTAATTTCTAGGTTATAACTTTCGTGTTTAAATAAATATAAAAAATTGTTGTTTTATAAAGACTTAGTGTTAGGTGCATTACATTATATATTTATTTGTGAATCATTGGGTTATTACATTCTCATATACTTCAATAAATCGTGTCCTCTCAATCTGAAATTGAAATTTAAAAGTTAATGGACGATACTTTAAAATTACCTTATTGGAAACGCATAAAAAACAAGGATAATAAATTATCCTCTTAAAAAGAGGTTAATGAAAATTATGTGGTCACCACAAAATTAATCATTAGAATGGGGTGACATTAGTAGGAAGTGAAAACCTAGACATATAATAAAAACAAAACTATGAACTTATGATGGATAGAGATAAAGAACTTGTGCAGATGAAAGTTGATTACCACAAAGCTATAAACTATAGTTATGGAAAATTTAATTTATATTATCAAAGATTATGATAATAGGATAAAATTTTTATTTAAGACTATTTTCCTAGAGTTTAAGAATTATTTCACTCTATAAGAGTATAAATATACATTTTGAATTCATAAACATAGTATTATCATTTGATTACACATTGAACAATATATACATTATCTCTTTGAACATGTTGCATCATGTAGTGAATTAGTACATTAACCTCTAAAACCTCATACAGTTATAAACTTAAATAATTTAATAAATGGTTAAAATTTCCTAAAGATCAAGAAAAAAACTTTATAATCATTCTCATGGTTGTTATAACTATCTAATTTACATTATCCATATAAATAATACCCCTATGAAACATCATTATCTCACCACGAGGAAAATTTTAAGGTTTATCATTCCCTTAAAAATGTGTTTTCCAGTGTTTAACTTTCTACCGAATCATTTTTCGTGATACCATTCTACATAACACCTAAAGTACTTAATGAAATAAAACTTTAGTACAATCCTTATATATTCCATAAATATATATAATAATAATATCAAAACATATTTCTTTAATAAAAAACATGTATACATTAATTATTCTACTTCAACCGTAGTAACATCATAAGATTCATCGTGATCCATATAAATTTTTGGATCTATATTTCATTGATGCTTGGGATATTCATTTTCATAGTTCCCCATATCCTTACCATTGAAGCATTGAATATTTGGAAATTATTTTATTCGCTTTTAATTATGACCAGATGTCCTTTTTCACCACATTTAAAGAAAAATAATTTTCCAATTATGAATATACCAAGGTGTTTCCTTTCAAAATTATCAAATGTGGTAAAATATTTTTATATTTTCATCCCTTTATTCATAATGTTCCCAGTTTTCCTCTCTTTCTCTTGCTTCCTTCTGAATCCATAATAGTAATAGAAGTCTTTCTAATTTTTGTTAGGACATGATAATATCTCTTCACATAATGATAATGTTTGAGGGACTAGTTCCCTTTGAAATAATCTCTCAAAACCATTGATGAAATGTGCATTATTACTCTTTGGATTATGTGCATTGATGTAATACCCATTACTGTAGGTAGGAAAAATTTCTAAAAAAATTTATACTCTAGATTAGATCATAACATTATGAAACATAATGTATCATCCAAATACTAGTGAAATACATAATATCAATTGAAAAATTTATTCATAGATGATCAAATAATCATAAACAAGGTTTTATTGGGGACATATTTACTTTTAAATTTTCATAATGGTTTGTAACTGAAATTTGAATTATCATGAGAATATCCCCTAGGAGTGTTGAACCAGGTTTACAGTAAGGCATGCTCTCGTGTACTAGGTTACCTTGAGTCACACCTGAAACACCTTGTCAGAGTTGGTACTCCAAGGTATATATGTTCCAGAACCAAGTCTTATTGTAGTATGAATAAAGGGATATATTTATAGAAAGACCTACATAATATCTAACTTACCAAAATTCTAGGATATTATTCTATACTTATCGTCAAATTTTATCTTAGGGTTATATTACATAATTTTCAAAATCTAGTTTCAATGTTTTCTAATAAATTTTCTTTTGATACCAACCATAACGACTTCTTCCCATTATCCTGGAGATGAGGAATTATTTTATTTCATTGGTATGATTAGAAAGAATAAATTACAAATGGGCTGATAAGTTTAGAAATATTGGAAAACCATATTATCTTCATGATACCCATAAAACATTGGGAAAATAAAATAAAACACAATTGAATATATAAAATGAATCCTTGAAAGATTATGCAAAGTTATATTATTCATAAACCATGGAAAAGAAACATAAGAATGTTATAATTTCATATGTTTAGTAAGGGTAAGAAGTATAGTAGAATAATAAATACTAAAAAATGGTAAAGAACACATGCCATTAAAACATAATATAGAGCATAATATGGCAGAAATAAAAGTTGAAGAAATAATTATATAATAAAACATAACCATGGATATTATACTAGTCGAATAATCACATGGACTATGAAATAATAGTTTCTTAATGAGAGAATTCATAATGTGGGGAAACATAAAAATACCATAAATTCATCAACCAATATATCTATAAATACTAGGGTAATGCCTCAACCAATAACCAATTCTATTTTGTCTCATGAGACATACTGATGCATAAATAGGCTATAAGGGCCCCACCTATTGTAACACCCCATTATTTTAAAAATAAATGTAAATTCATCAAACACTGAGTCTCCAAATAATTACAGTTGTTCTGGAGATATTTTTAAACAAGTTGTTTAATATAATTATTCTACTTCAATGATTTGAATTTCAAAAAATGAAAATACACAGTTTCAATTAGTAAGTTTCATGGAGTCCGATAAGAAAAACATAATTTCTTTTATGAATACTTATATACCCTTATTAATATAAATTTTATAATTAGGAAAATTAATATGACCAAATTAATAGTAACCTCACCAATAAATTTATTTCTAATAATATATGAGACCTTGATTATTTTATGAAGGTGTTATAAAATAAGTTATAGTTTTAAAATTCTTATTTTTTAAATTAATTATGATTTTATTTAAGAAATATATTTTTTTCATATTTAGAAAATTATTTTGATAAAATAGTGAATTTTTTTAATTTTAGTAATCATAAAATGGTTAGGGTGAATTATTTGGATTTTTTTGAAACACTCAAATTTTTGATGAATAGGGAAATACAACAGTTTACCAAATATATACATTATATGTTAAGTCCACTATTCCCAACATAATGGATAATTTAAAAACCCTTGGTTGGAACTAAAATGATATATTTATTATTTTGGGTCGTTCAATTATAAACTATTCATAGTCTTGAGTAGAAATATCAAACTAATGATTAAAATAATGGAAACCCCCTCCTCTTATAAACTATAAATACCAATCTCACCCCTACTTCCTCTCACAACTCAATAGATTTTATAATTGTCTAAATTCTACCCAATCCCATTACCATGGATATTACCCTTGTCAAATATCTACTAGTCTCACCAAAAATCCAAAACCAATGGTCTTAAAGAGGATCTCAAGGAGAAGGGATCAAGAGGTAAAAATCATCTTCCATTTTCTTGTGTTCTCTTTTAAATTCCTTTATTTTATTATAATAACATCACTTACTATTACCCAATAGTAATAAAAGATCTATAATTATATATATTCGTGTTTTTTTATCAATTTTATTGAAGAATTTATCATCATCCTTTGTCTCCTACACATCTTATTCTAAAAATAAAAAACACCATGCTTAATGTATTGATTTTCCGACATCGTGGATGATGTGTCTTCAATATAAATTATTTCAAAGATATATTTAAAGATATTTTAATGGTTGAAACATATTTTCATGTATATTATATGACCTTTATTATGTTCTGTAATTAAATTATTTGAACAATATTATAGGTATATTAGGATTGTTTTTATTAATTTTTTTTCTAAGTAATAATGATGTTATGAATTTATCAAAAACAAAATACCCTATAGTGTCAAAATCGACATAAAAGTGTTTTTAAAACAAATATTATATTATTAATTGAAATTCAATTCCTAAAAATATATGGATCGGCCAAGAGACTTATATCATGATAGGTGCATCATTAATGGACCATTTGGGGGTAGCTTGGATGTATATGGTATGTTTATTTACTATATAATATAAAAATACAAAGTGACATGGTAAATGTCAATCTAATTAACTAAGAGTTATAAATAAATAATAAGGTTAATATAATGACCAAAACCTGTCTAAAATATATTGGTTGAAAAGATTTATACCCATACCCACCTTAGACTTTGAATAATCCACTTTGGATCCTTTAAAAACTGAATATTAATTTATTATAAATTAATACTTCACATTTTTCCTAAAGAGCCCCTCCTCCCCATTATAAAAGGACACCACTTATAACAAATTATTCACACATTAAATGCCTTTTTGTTCAGCCAAAATCGGCCCAAATACTCTATAAACATCTTTCACTTCAAACTATAGGCATTATTTTGATCATAAAGTCATCCTATGGAGCCCTTTTGATCAAATAAAAAGGAAGAACCCGAAGAAGAGGTAATGTTTTCACCACCCTTTTTCAAGGTCCTTTATTCTTCAAATTCTTCTTTCTTTGTTATTACCATTCTAAAATAATAACTCCAGTATCTTCTATATAATGAGATGTTATTATAAATATGGTACAACCATATTCAGTATTCTATCCATCCTTTGAATGACATGTCACCTTACGTGCGTATGTACGGCTTACCGTCTCCATGTCGTGATGTAATTGTTATTCAAAACATTATTATTTGTATGGTTATAATAATGATTTGTAATTCATGTAATTAATAATTATAACATTATAATGATTCTGTATATATGACATATTATCCAATTATATAATATTTTAATATCAAAAGAGTGATATTGTCGCTCGTGCGTACGTACGGACTACCGTCTCCATGAACATGATGAGATTAATTCTCCGTCATATCCATTCAAGTATAATTATCATTTGATGAATAAAAATAATTTTATAGGACTTTATATAATAATGGATATGAATAATATACAAACAATCCATAACAAACATGGATTATGTAACAAAACATATAAAAGAAAACGAGTAAGTTAACACCCGAAACGACGATAATACTAATATATTATTAACAAAGAAATGTTAAAAGATCATATATGTTATCATATTAATGTATATGATTCTTGTATAATTTAATAACATTTATTTAACCATTATACATAGGTTAATCTACCCTCACTCAATGAAAATTACAAGGTAAGGGATTATTTCACAATCTCTTCATTATCCGAGGTTGTTTATACGTAATTATCTACTGGGACCTCTTTGTCATCCACATCCATGTTTCATAAAAATGTTATTCAAATCATTATGACTATTTTACAGACTTTGGGTTAAATTAATTTATACCGCTGTTGACTTTTAATAAGATGTTTATAAAGGAATCTTTCTGTCGTTTTCTAAACAAGGTCCTTTTTAACCTTTTCAACAGAATTAAGGTAAAAATGTCTTTTTAACTTATACGGTGGGTGTGGCTATTTTCCGCCATTATAAAATCGTCTTAACATCCCTTAAAATATTATAAGAATATTTTAATATAAAATGATTTATTTTATAATTATTTTAGATTAAAATGATTTAAAAAAAGTGATATTTCTCTCAAATAGTTTTGATTTCATCTATGTCAAAATCCTTTGATGGATTTTAAGCTTATATGATGTTTTTTTATTATGATACAAAACTTACATATTGTATTGAAGGTTTTCTAATATGTTTGACTATGGATGTGTTATTTTTATACCATTCATGGTTTATGGAGGAATTATTTACATTTCATATGCTAGTTTTAATATGAATGTTTATTGTTATATTTAAACCTGTTCATATGAGGAATGCATTGGACTGAATATGTGACGGGTGTAGCATGCTATAGCTCCTCGATGCATCAGTAGGTCTCATGAGACAAAATAGTGTCTTGTCACATGGCTTTGACAAAATCTTATTTGTAGTCTTGGCACGAGGCCTTGGCTATGTGGTTATGATAGTCTGGAATTATGCATTCCATCATTATGAAAGTGGTTATTGATATTGAATGTGATTATTCGACTAGTAGAATATCCATGTGAATAAGTAAATGGCATTATTTCATTTTATCTTTTCCATATTATGCTGAAGTTCAAGTTTAAAAGGCTTTTGTTTTAGTTATACATTGCCTTAAATGTTTATTCTTATTTATGAATGTTTCCGCTATATTGTGATCCTTACTGAGCATCTGAGATCAGCCCTTTCAATGTTTTATTTTTCCCAAGATGTGAAGAATTAATTTATGAATGACCTGCAGGGATAGTATGAGGGTATATGAAGTCAAGATGTTGTTATAGTATTTTTCACTTTACGATGTACTGTAAACTTTATGAATGTATCTAGTTATTCCAAGGCTACTAAACTAATCTGTATTTCGAGACATGATCTTTTGTGATCATGCTAATATTATGTAATAATGCATCGACTCTGGGTAACTTGGGTCGGGGTGTTACAGTCGGTATCAGAGTAAGTTTAGTACAAACATGGAAGCTAGATTTAGATAAACTATGATTAGATCACATAAACCTAAGATGGAATTTGAGGATTAGTATTGAAGAACATCCTAGAATTTTGGTATTGTAGAGATTTTTTGAGTGTTCTGAGAAATACATCCCTGTCTGGATACGACCAGGTAGAGGCGGCTCTGGCAGAGATGTACCTAGGGTTAAAACCCGAAAGCCCTGCTTTGAGCTAGACTTGAACGGGAACTGGTGCACGACAACAGGCCTTGCTGCACTCTTGGTTACGACACTCCCATGGGATATGCATAGGATAATTCTCATTTTCCTTACAAACCATTATGAAGGGTTTATGAGTATATACTTCCTCAAAGAAAACATTTTTATGATTATGGATTATATCCATAAATAGTTCAATTTATGTTAAGTGTTTTTTAAGTATGGAATTATTTATTTTGATTCATAAACTGATCTATTTTATGCCATTGGTTAGAAATGGCACCTAGTGGAAGAAATTGAAACCGTATAAATGCACATAATCCATGTAGGTATTGGCCGCTTTCTCATTGTAATTATAGTGGAGATGGTGATGCAACTGGTGCTGATCAGCGTATCACCATACTGGGACAACTCAGGCAGGTTGTGAATAATAACCTTTCCCATATGGAGCACCCTGATACACAATGTGGAGGATCAATGTTAGATCTCTTAATGAGGAAACAACAACCAACATTGAATGGGAGTACAAATCCACTGGTAGCTGAGAAATGGAAAAGTTCCCTATAGAAAATATTTCCGGATTAGGGGAGTAGTGAAAGGGAAAAAGTTATCATGGTAGTTTACCGCCTCACTGGATATGCTGATCAATGGTGTTCATTGATTCAAAACATGATGTAATATGATAAAGTATTAAATATGGAATGGAGGTAGTTCAAAGACCTTTTTTTAGAAAGAATACATTCCTCGTGACCATTGAGCAGATATGGAAAGGCAATTTTTGATTCTGAGACAAAAGTGGGATGATAATGTTGCGAAGTATGAGGCTATCATTACATGGTTATCAAGGTATTCTGGAGAATATATATGTAACCCATGAAGTAATATTGATTGTTTCTTTGATGGGTTAAAACCATTTCTCCATCGAGCATTAGTCTCACAATCCTTCTCACTGTATGAAGACATTGTCTCATGTGCTATGTGGACAGAAAAGGAATTATCTATGTCTTATGACATTAAATCAAAGCAAGAGAAGAAGAGATCTGCAGATCAATCTGGGAATGGAAATAAGGGGAATAAGGGAAAAGTTGAATATCCTTCCTGCATAAAATGTGGGAAGAAACACCCTGGAACTTGCTTGATGGGAATGGGAGTCTGTTACAAGTGTGGTGAAAAAGGCCAGCAAGCTCATGATTGCAAGGGGAAGAAGGAAACTACCAATGTCCAATGCTACAATTACAGGGAGATGGGAAATTATGAAAACTAATTTTCTAAGAGTCAGGGAAAATTACCTTAGAAAAGGCCAAGGGATCAAGGACAAACTTATGATATCATTACTACTGAAGTAGAAGCTCTGAAAGATGTGGTGGCAGGTAATTTAATGGATTCCTCAAGTTTAGAAAATGCATTATTTGATTCTAGATCATTACATTGTTTCATATCTTCCCAATTTTCTAAGAAAATTAGATATTTCCATTTTGATTTAACAGGGTAGTTGTCAGTTAAAACTCCTAAGGTAAGTATCATTGCAACAATGTTTTGGGAATTAGTCCCCATTAGAGCACATAAATGATCTTTATCCACTGATCTCATCATCATACTTATGATTGAGTTTGACATAATCCTCGGTATGTATTGGCTTTCTGACCATGATGAGAAGATTTATTGTAAGAAGAAGGAGGTTATGAATTTTGATGATGATGATAAGGAACACCTTATCTTTAGAGCATAATCGTCACCACCTAATTCTTATCAAGATCCACCCCCAGTAGCTCAACTAAATTCAATTATTGTGGAGGAAGAGAATGAAATGACTGTGGGTGAGGTAATGAATGTTCAAATAGAGGATGTACCTATTGGGAAAGAATATGTAGATGTGTTTCCAGAAGATTTACCTAGACATCCTCCAGAACTAGAAGTTGAGTATCCCATTGATTTAATTCCTGGATCAAGGCTTATATCGAATACCCCTTATAGAATGGCCACTATATAATTATTGGAACTAAAGAAAAAACTAGAGGAATTGAGTAATAAGGGATTTATTCACCCTAGTGTTTCTCCATGGGGAGCCCCTATTATTTTTGTTAAAAATAAAGATGGGTCTATGAGGTTATGTTTCGACTACATGGAAATAAATGCTATAACAATAAAGAAAAATATCCCCTACCTCGCATTGATGATTTATTTGAACAACTGCATGTGGATCAATACTTTTCAAATATTTACCTTTGATATGGATACCATAAGTTGTGTGTGAAGAAGGAAGACATTCCGAAGATAGCATTTTAAACCAGGTACGGGCATTAGGAGTTTACAGTAATGCCTTTTGGGCTGACTAATGCACCTTCTATATTCATGGATCTAATGAATAGATATTTCAAGGAATATCTCGATTATTTTTGGGTGGTATTTATTAATGATATCCCGGTGTACTCCAAAATCTACGAAGATCATGAAAATCACTTGCGCATTATCCTGAAGACTCTGAGAAGACATGAATTATATCGTAGTTTTAGAATGTGTGAATTCTGGCTTCAGGAGATTTCATTTCATGGCCATATTGTTTCTAAAGATGGAATCTCTGTTGATCCTACTAAAAACAAGGCATGCCACGAATGTCCTGCACTGATGAGTACAACTGAGGTACGAAGTTTTATTGGTTTATCAGGTTATGATCAAGGTTTCGTCCAGAATTTTCCTTGATTGGCTAACCCATTAACAAATCTCACACGTAAAGGGGTTAAATTTGTTTGGACAAAAGAGTGTGAAGAATGTTTTAAAGAATTGAAGAGAAGATTAGTCAATTCTCTTATATTGACTCTACCATCGGGGAATGATGGGTTCGTTATTTATAGTGATGCATCGAAGAAAGGACTTGGTTTTTTCCTTATGTAGAATGATAGGGTTATTGTCCATGCATCAATACAGTTGAAAATTCATGAGCAAAACTATCCTACTCATGATCTCGAGTTAGCAGCTGTGATCATTGCTTTTAAGATATAAAGAAACTACCTCTATGGTGAAATATGTGAGATTTATACTAATCACAAGAGTTTGAAGTATATTTTCTCATAAAAAGAACTCAACATGAGGCAAAGGAGATGGCTTGAACTACTCATTGATTATTATTGCACGATACACTACCACCCAGGGAAGGAAAATAAAGTGGAAGATGATTTGAGGAGAAAAGATAATAGAGTTTCGAACAAGATGATAATTGAAAGGATCATATTTTCATGGATCTAGTGAAGATGGATATGAGAATTAATAAGGAAGGTGAAACATCGATACTTTTTCAAATGGTTGCCAAACCATCTTTACGAGAAAAGATAAATAGTTCTCAGACCAGTGATGAAGAGTTTCAAAAGAAGATTAAAGCTATGAATGATGGGAGATTTAGAGACTTTGTGTATGAAGAATGAATTTTGAAATATGCGAAGAGACTTTGTGTTCCCGATATACCTGATCTAAAAAGGGAATTGTTAGATGATGCCCTTAGCTTCAATTTCTCTATACACCCTAGGAGCACTAAAATGTATAGAGATTTGAAGGAACTTTTTTGGTGGGACAACATGAAGAGGGAGATTGCTGATTTTGTTTCAAGATTTATGGTTCGTCAACAAGTGAAAGCTAGAAGGAAACAACCTAGAGGAGTCATGCAACCTCTTCCCATACCCGAGTGGAAATGGGATAATATCACGATGGACTTTGTCATGGGGCTACCAAATAATCCTATAAGGAACAATGCAATATGGGTCATTGTCGATCATCTTACCAAGCCATCACATTTTCTTGCTATAAGAGAAGATTTACCACTCGAACATCTAGAAACACTATATATTAATGAATTTTTGAGACTTTATGGGGTACCCCTATATATTGTTTCTGATTGTGATCCCCATTTTACTTCAAGATTTTGGAAAAGTCTTCAGAAAGCCCTGGATACTGAACTTCATTTGAGCACTGCCTACCACCCTCAAATAGATGGACAATCAAAATGGACTATTAAAACCTTATAAGACATGTTGAGATCCTACTCCCTTGACTTTCAGGGTATGTGGGATCAATATTTACCTCTGGTGGAATATTCTTATAACAATAGCATCCATTCGAGTATTCAGATGATAACATATGAAGCGTCATATGGAAAGAGATGTCGCACAACAACCTGTTGGGATGACGTTGGTTAATGAAAACATGTAGGCCCATAACTGGTGGATGAAACAATGGACAAGGTGAAGGTAATCCAAACCACATCAAAGTATCTCAAAGTAGGCAGAAGAGCTATGCCGATAACCGAAATAATGATTTGGATTTTCAGGTAGGAGATCAAGTTTTCTTGAAGGTAACTCCATGGAAGGGAGTTATACATTTTGATTAGAAGGGTAAATTGAGTCCCAAGTATATTGGACCTTTCGAAATTCTATAACGAATTGGGGCTATAGCTTACCATTTGGCAATGCCTCCAAATCTCTCCAAAGTTCACAATGTGTTAGACGTATCACTGTTAAGAAAATACATGCCTGGCCCAACACATGTACTCACCTATGAAGAATTAAAACTAGAACCTGATCTGTCTTATTGGGAAGATCCCGTTTGGATTTTTGATACAAGAGAACAAGTGCTGAGAAACTGAACAACTCGTCTGGTAAAAGTGTTACGGAGAAACCATAAGATAGAAGAGGCAACATGGGAACCCGAGGAACTTATGATGAAGAACCACCAAAGTCTTTTCATGCGGTAGTATTCTAGAAATTTCTAGGATGAAATTATTTGAATGATTGTAGAATGTAACCCCCCATGCTTCTACGGTACGCTTCTCTTTGAATAAGACAATAGTGTGTGTTGTACGCAACTTTATGTTCTAATACACACCACAACCAATCAATGTAGCCATTATGAATAATAATACCCAATTTTTTGAAATTTTATAAATTTTATCTCTCAAAATGGACTTCATTTTTGGATTCGGAATATCGAATTTATCCTAGGGTGAAATTTTGGTACTTTTCGGATAACTTTTATATTTTGAGGAATAGTGAAAATTAATAAATTTTAATTAAAAACAACTTTTTTAATCAAAATAATTAATATTGAAAAATTATGAATTTGAGTGGTTTTACTGTATATCTAGAATATATTTTTACCATTTAATACAATTTTGTTCATTGGACATAATATCACAATTAAACCGGACATAAACAAATGTCAATCTTTTAGTTGTTATTATTTCATAAAAACACGCTCTTTGTTTTGACAACCGGAATTGATTTTAAATTAATTTCTTCCACTTCTATGTTTTGAGTTTGAAAAAATGGAATCCATATTAGGAATCTGTATTTCCAAATTGTGTAGATAGGTAACTTTAATTTTTAGACATTTTGAATAATTACTTCGGTAAATATTTTATTTACCATGGATAAAGGGTAAATCCGGTAAATAAGGGTAAAAAATAATTTTATAATAAAAATAAATTACCCTAAAACGTGTCCTAACCTTATTGGTGGATACATTTCCGACCCTGATCATCTTTGGGTAGATTTTGGGACCCCATGGAGCCACTTGTAGGTGATAGGGACACTTTATATTAATTAAGTTAAAGTAAATACAAAAATAACATAAGCATATATCTTTTAGAAAAACAATTTTTACATAGGGTTATATATGTTATATTTTCATCTATAAATATTAATTAGAAATATAAAACTATTTCCTACACAATGGTATTTTATTTATAATTTTTAGACAATAAATAATATAATTTATTTATGACACAATGATGATGTAGTAATTACCGTATTAATGAAAGATTACGATAATTGATATTATAAATACCCAAATAAATGTAATTTGAGACTTTTTATAAATTAAAATAATTTTATAGGTTAATATGACATATTAATATTGTTTATATAAATTTTTCTCTAAGTAATAGTGATATTATGAATTTATCAAAAACAAAATACCCAATAGTGTCAAAATTGGCATAAAAGAGTTTTTGAAACAAATATTATATTATTAATTGATATTAAATTCCTAAAAATCTAAGGATCAGAAAAGAGACTTATAACATGATAGGTGTATCATTAATGGACCATTTGGGGGTCTCTTGGAGGTATATGGTTTGTTTATTAACTATATAATATAATAATACAAAGTGACATGGTAAATGTCAATCTAATTAACTAAGAGTAAAAACTAAAAGATAAGGTTAATATAATGACCAAAACATATCTAAAATATATTGGTTGAAAGGATTTAGTCCCATCCCCACCTTAGACTTTTAATAATCCAATTTCTAGCTATTATAAACCGAATATGTATTTATTATAAATTTATACTTTATGTTTTTCTTAAAGAAACCCTCCTCCCTATTATAAAAGGAAACCAATTCTAACCAATTATTCACACCTTCAAAAACTTTTGGATCAGCCAAAATCTGCCCAAATACTATCTAAAATTCCATAAAATCAACCTATAGGCTTTATTTTGATCATAAATCCATCCTAAGGAGCCCTTTTGATCAAATCAAAAGGAAGAACCTGAAGAAGAGGTAATGTTTTCACCACCCTTTTTCAAGTTCCATTCTTCATCAAATTCTTCTTTATTTGTTATTACGATTATAAAATAATAAATAAAGTATATTATATATACTGAGATGTTATTATAAATATGGTACAACCATATTCATTATTATATCCATCCTTTGAATGACATGTCACCATACGTGCGTACGTACGGCTTACCGTCTCCACGTCGTGGTGTAATTGTTATTCAAAATATTATTATTTGGATGGGTGTAATAATGATGTGTAATTCATGTAAATAATAAATATAACATTATAATTATTCTTTATATATGATATACTATCCAATTATATATTATTTTAATATCAAAAGAGTGATATTGTCGCTCGTGCGTACATACGGACTACCGACTCCACGAACGTGATGAGATTCATTCCCCATCGTATCCATTCAAGTCTAATTCTCATTTGATGGTTAAAAATAATATTAAAGGACTTGATATAATTCTGGAAATGAATAAGATACAACCTATCCCTAAAAAACACCGCTTATGTAACAAAACATATAAAAGAAAATGAGTAAGTTAACACCCAAAACGACGATAATACTAAGATATTATTAACAAATAAATGTTAAAAGATCATATATGATATCATATAAATGTATATGAATCTTGTATAATTTAAAAAAAATTATTTCACCATTATACAGGAGGTTAATCTACCCTCAACCAAGGAAAAGTACAAGGGAATGTTTTATTTCACAATTTCTTCATTATCCGAGGTTTTTTATACGTAATTATCTATTAGGAACTCTTTATCATACACATCCATGTTTCTTAAAAATTTATTTCAAATCATTATTACTATTTTACAGACTATGGGTTAAATTCATTTATACCCTTGTTGACTTTTTTATAAGATGTTTATAAAGGAATCTTTCTGTCGTTTTCCAAATAAGGTCCCTTTTAACCTTTTTGATAGAATTAATGTAAGAATGTCTTTTGAACTTATACGGCGGGTGCGACAATTTTCCTTCGTTATAAAATCGTCGAAGCATACCTTACAAGCTTATAATTATATTTTCAAAGTAAATCTATTATTTTATAATTATGTGACTTTTAAATGATTTCAAAAGAAGATATATTTCTCCCAAATAGTTTTCATTTCATCTATGTCAACATCCCTTGATGGATTTTAAGCATATTTGAAGTTTATTTATTATGATACAAAACTTCTATATTATATTGAAGGTTTTGTGATATGTTTGAATATGGATGTGTTATTTTTATACCATTCATGGTTTATGGAGAAAGTATTGACATTTTATATGCTAGTTTTAATTCAAATGTTTATGTTATGTTTAAACCTATTCATATGAGGAATGCATTCAACTTAATATGTTATGGGTGGAGCCCGCTATAGATCCTTGATGCATCAGTAGGTCTCATGAGACATACTAGTGTCTTAGCACAAGGCCTTTACAAAATCTTATTTGTATTCTTGGAATGAGGCCTTGGATATGTGGTTATGATAGTTTGGCATTATGCATTCCATCATTATGAAAGTGGTTATTGATATTGCATGTGATTATTCGACTAGTAGAATATACATGTGAATATGTAAATGGAATTATTTCATTTTATCTTTTCCATATTATACTGAAGATCATGTTTAAAAGGCTTTTGTTTTATTTATACATTTCCTTAAATGTTTATTCTTATTTATGAAAGTTTTCACTATATTATTATCCTTTATGAGCATCCGAGCTCACCCCTTTAAATGTTTTATTTTTCCCAAGATGTGAAGAAGTAATTTACTAATGACCTGCAGGGATATTATGAGGGGATATTATGTCAATATTTTGTTGTAGTAGTTTTCAATTTATGATGTAATGCAAACTTTATGAATGTATCTAGTTATTCCAAGGATACTAAACTAATAATCCTTTCGAGACTTTAACTTTTGCGATCATGCCAATATTAGGTAATAATTCACCAACTATGGTTAATTGGGGTCTGTGTGTTACATCAGACTCCCTCTACTATGTCACAGAGGAAACTTATCCAGAATAGTAGAAACATTAAAAACATAAATAGATCATAAATAGTCCATAGGATCACACAAAGTCTTTTATAAGAGTCTACCATAAAACCAAGATTTACCACTCCTAGCACTAACTCTGGTCTCCATACCTACATGTTATTATTAGTATGAATATATATACTAGAACGATGACATGATAAGTTCAACTAATTAAATTAAATAAGGATATATCACATATCATGTCAACATATATATCCCACAAGGAATCTATCCTAAACAGATTGTATAAAGAAAGGCATTTAATTTAAAAACTACTATACAACATTAAAATAATGTATATATATATGGAATGTTAACCTACATGTTTAGTAATGATGCATGAATGTATTTGAAATATCATAAATCACATATCATTATATAGTGCATAACCCAAAGATATTTTAATCAATTATAATTGGAAAAAATAATTCTCGTTTTATGGTAATTTGAATGTCAACAATATAGTTCTAGTAAGAAACTATGATAGTTTCCCTGACTAAGTCCCAATATTCCTATCATTTATCAACACCATCGAAAATAAAGTAAAATAGATGAAACAAAGACAGTTTGTAATTGTGCTCTGATATCATTTTTTCATGACCCTAAATACATCGGGCCATGAACCAAGTCAACTGGCCCCATGTGTCTCTTTTAATACCATGTATTCCTTCCCATCAAACCATAAGATATTAACTACAGGTTTCACCTATCACATTTATGTTTTTACCCATTTTCCAAGACATGTCCTTTTAGTGTTTTTTCCATAGAAACACACACTAGGAAAATTTCTAGGCGGTCAACCATTCATATCACTACTCCAGGACAATCATGCTTAACTATGGAATTCTAATTAGGTATGCTCCTAAAAAATGGTCCACTTTGTCGACTTGTGTAGTAACATTTTTACTTATAAGCCTCACTTTTCCAAGTGTGTTACCCTATCCACCCATTTAACGAAATCCCCCATTGTGAACCCCAAAATACAAACCAGGGTAGAACCTTTTCACTTCTGGATAAGTATTGGTTTTGAAACCATTTTGTAACATCCGGTCTCAAACCATAGAGTATGATCTGGGTTCTATGTGACTATATTCACACCTCCCCGTATATACGAGACTACTAACTATAAAAAAGGTTATATGTCTGATAGTGGGGAGACTATAACATTTTTATCATTCCATCAAACAAAATAATAAATAGACAATAATAATAATTAATTAGATTAAAAATGAAAAAAACTATATAAATTACATACACAATGAGATCACCCAAGTTGGTAAGTTTTTATAGAGTATAAGAAGTAGATAATAAATTTAAAGTAAATAAAAAACATCTGTGGTCCTCCAAAGCCTTTCCGGTTAGCTCCACCCCCATGCTCCACTACATAACTTTCCACCATCGGGTCCATTCCTTCACTGAATATCTAGTCATAAAATCTATAATAACACTAAAATTAATAATTAGGGTGTGGGTAGAAGACTTAGTAGGACACCACAGATTAATCATTAATAAAATTTTGCAATATATATATATATAACATTATATATCATGGTAAAATTAAATTATTAATAAACACACAAATATATACTTAGTCATCATGCGCTGACCAAGCCACAACGAGCCTCGACCCCCTGCCTTGGCTAATTTACAATTTATTTTAAAGAAGTATCATACCTTCATCAAGGTGACATATCTCACCCCACCCAATTGTTTGTTTTCACATTAATGATGCACACTTCTCCAAGTCATTAGTTCACGTCACCCCACCCAGTTTGTGGTTGTCACCATAATATTACACCTTCCATTAGGCCAACACTCGATAAGAATATAGTTTTAATCACCCTTGAAATAAGACTATATAAATAAGTGATTGGTTTATAATAGCTATATACTATGATTTTCCCTCTACAAGGATAGTCACTAGTGCCATTAAGGGTGTTAGAACTATGTCAGGTTGGGTAACCAGTCACTGATGATTTTTCCTCTACATGGATACCCACTCTCATATTTAATGATGTTAGAACCATATTAATACCAAACACCAATATCTTAATAAATATCATAGTCCTTGAAGTAGAATTACATAGGATATAAAACACAGAAATGATAAATTTTATAGTAAGAAATTACAAGTCACACAGAGATAAAATTCAAGAACCACACATAATCATGAGGTTATAATAAAGGAATCGCACCACCATTCACGTAACTACATGAAACTCAACTTATATCATAGGTTAATTCAATATAAATATCACATCATTATAAACATAATAACTATATAGAATATAATGGAATGGAACCTCCTACCTAAAATTCATTCACCACAAAAACAAGTATGTTGAAGGTCTCATCACCCGAACCACATTCGAACACCAAATAGAATTCAATCACATGTAAAGGACTCATAGAACCAAAACTAGTAATTTTATTTCTCGAATAAATAAAATCATACATGTGATGATACCTCCTTATGATGGGATAAATTATGAATTATCATTTTATGAGAACACATGCGATACCAATTTTCCGCTCAAGAATAATTTTCATTCTATAGTTACCATTCAATAATTTCTTTTAAATTTCCCTTTTCAATTTATCATTGATAATTTAATTTAAATTATCATTTGATAAAAATTTTAAAATATTAGATTGAAAAGACCTCACTTCATTCAAAAATGAAAATAATTATGAGTTTGATTAGTATAAATGATTTTATATGAGGTAAGAGTAAATATAAATATTATATGACTTTTGGGCATTTTGATCTGTGGTTATATAGATGTTATAGAGTGAACATTAATATTAGTCTATATTAAGGGTAATGAAAATAGTAAATTGGTGTATAAGGGAGAAAAAAATACCACAAAAAATAAGAATATACCTTATAAATTTAATTTATCATATCTTGGAATGTAGGTAGAATCACTAGGTATTTTCCTTGACTAAGACGTAGTAGAACTTCAAAAACTAAGGTTCGACAAGAATCCTATATAAGTTAAGTTCATGTTAGTGGAAATAACTATTAGGTTACTATTAAATGAAACACATAATGAATGTACCACTATTTCACACCGTACCTTTAGGGGTTACATTGGTGTAATATGGGGTTATATTTTTGGGGTTTAAGTGCTATTAATCAATAAATTCTTCAGTAGTGAAATGGTATTTACTATGATACCACATTTTAATCAAATTTTTAATCCTTATATAAACATTGAAATTCATATAAATAGTGGATTAATTTCATAAAATGCATGAAAAATTTAGAATCAAGAAATCAAAAATATCAAAGGAGTGAAATTTTCTATTTTTTGGTAAAAAGTTGTAAAATATGGTAAAAATGGTGAAATATGGTAAATATAACATAATATATATTGGTGTTAGAACAATTAGGTTAAATAACCTAAGAGGGTGGGGTGAATCTGGGTATGAAAGATTAAAAAAATTTCCTCTTCAGATCTAGTTTCGTCGTTATAAAAACACTCTTATCTCTCTTCCCATAGTAATATATGAAGATAAATGAAATCGTGTATTAGAAAAAATGTTTTTTACATGGCTCACCCTTACTGGAATACGTACATGGAAAATAAAACAATGATGTACCGATGTGATAGATCCCTCTATGCCTCTCTAGAAAATTACATGGTTTGAGTAGTATTAATTCTATACAAAGGCTCAATGCCTTTACAAGATTTAGGGTATGCTCACTACATTCCCTAGGGTCAATCCCTATGCCACATTCTCGTGGTCTCTACTGGTGGAAAGGATCATTATCTACCTGTTCCTTTTATCACATCTCTTAGATGTGATCCACTCAAAGTTTATGGACTTTTAGGTCCCTTAATTTTCATGAAATCATGCCTCCCCCCTACATATAGATGCTCTATTTAAGATCCTTTTTCCCCCATAGATGAAATACTATATTTTGTGTATAGTTAGTTTGTGGGAATTTTTTCACAATTTTAGTGATTTTTCAAGCTTACTTTAATCCTATATTAACCTCATCGCTTCCTATTCAAACTTCTCTGCACCAAATTGTTTTGGTGCCTCACAAATCACCTCTTATGCGGACTATGTACACTTATGCTACCATGTACCTCCGTCACTTCCATGGAACACTTCTCCTAGAATACCGTTTATTATTTCATGGACCATTTATCTTTCGCAGAAACATTTCTTATGCGATCAGCAGATCCCCACAAACTCTTTTCTCTTTACTGAATCTTCCTCATAAACCTCTTCTCTTTTGTGTAATCCCTGTAAACTCTTTCATATATCACCAAATTTATTTCACATACTTGATATGATTTCTAATTATAATTTATCATTGTAATTATGTTATTAACACTCCTATATAGGAAAATAGATCAAAAAAATCACTAATATGTTTTACTTAAAGTTTCTATGTTTTTCAGCCTTAACCGCGTACTGTACATCTCCCATGAACTGCATTCATCTTACAAACCATTTTCCCAACACGGTTTTCATACCACATTTTTTCCTTCATAGAGGTTGTTTAATTTCCCCAATTAATCCCCTCACATCTCTAAAAATCACTATCTCATTTTTGTGAATGAAAAGACATTCCATGAATTTCATTCCTTCCTCATACCATTAGCCTCCCAAAAAGTCATCTGCATCTCGTAAACCATTTCCCATATGTTGTCTGCATACCATAGTTCACGATTTTCATATATCTTATATGTGGAAATCTACCTTGGCTGAAATTCCTTCTCCATTCTATATACTACCTTTCACAATTTCCAAACTATCCGTCGGGGTCTATGAACCATTAACCCCTTTTGGAAAACCATCATTTTTCAAAAAAGAAACATCCAATTTAGAGGCCCAAAATTTTGGGAAACACTGAGAAACTGCCCCACCCTAAAAACCTACTTTTGAAAAAACCAACCATAGTTATTTGTAGTTATGTAGCTTTTTTAACAAACATAATTACACCAAAACACCCAGATGATTCTATATGGGATTATTTACCAACAATAGTTATGCATGATTAAACTCAACCAAAGTAGTTCCCTTTTCCGAACATTGGATCTAAAAATTATAGTATATAATTAATGGAGGTAATCTTGGAACTATAAAGATCATGATTGTTTCTAAGATTATGGAAAAAATAAAATATTAAATAATTTAATTCATGATATTCCACTTACCACACCTATAAACATGACATCATATATATCTAAATATAACATCATATACATGTTAAAATGACTAAACATAGCCATGGTAGTTCCAATTGGATAATTTTGGCACTATTACTTATAGTTGAGAATTTAGGGAGGTAATGTGGGAACTATGGGGAGTAGTGGGGTATTTAAGATAATGGAAAAATAAAATATTCAATACTTTAATCTATGAAATTTCAATCAACACACCTATAAATAATCACCCATGTTCTCATTTATCCATTTAAAAATTAGAATTTATTTCTTCATATATCACTAAAAGAGTCTCTCTTATATCTCTATCTTAAATATTATAGATACTGGTTGGTTATATGGTATGGATCATGGCTATGAAGCTCAAGAGATGTAGACGTCCTTTTCTCTCAGTCTTTTCATTTAATATTTGAATTTAAATTTTATTATCCCTTTCAGTTTACAATTTCTTATTCCGATATTATTTTAATATTATTTTAATTATTATCCTTATGGTATACTATACACATGAGACAAAATATTAATCACATGATACTCGATTCGTAATCCATTATAATAACAAAATTATGCCAGGGGATAAAATAATCTATATTATGCAATGATAAAAATTACCTATATATTATAGATAATTGTTGTATTATGGATCTAGTATTTCTAATAGGGTAAATTTTCAATGTAACTATGATGGTGATATATCATGTGGATCCTTTATTGGGTCCTAAGTGGGCTAAACATGATTGTATAACATTTTGAACTTTTCAATCATGGTATACTGACAAAGAGGTAGTTTGTTAAGGAAATTTTATATCCCTAATGCATATCCAATATGTTTTATCACATAATTTTAATTTTTAAAGGCGATTTATCCATAATTTATTTGGTCACTATACATTTAAAATATATGTATTAAATTGCACAATATTATTGATAATTATAACCATAATATGTACTTGATTACTACAATTTCATATTATTTAGTTGAAAAGGTTACTTATATGAACATTTTGAATCCCTAATTATTCCTTATATTATTAAATAAAATTAACATAGAAATAATTATTAATTCATTGATTGAGGAAATCAATTAACATGATCATATGATCCTTTTTTCTATATGGGAAATTCATGTAATACGGGCTTCATTAAGTAATTATTCTATGATTTTTAAGCATTTTTTTGTGAAAATTATTCCATGTATTTTATGTAATCATTTAATATATGATATAATGAATTATAATTTACTATATTGGTGGGGCCCAATATTATATATCCCCTTATTTCACTGATATAGCCCATGAAACATCTAATATTGGGTAAAGGGGTCACCCTTTCCCTTTATGTACAATGGCCTGACAAAAATCATTGATGATGTTTCTATGGGTTCTAAATTTTTTTATTCCTTTCATTTTATTAAATTTTAGATCATTTAATTTTATCCATGTAATAATTTATGTCATTTAAAACAATGTATTATTATATTCTTATGCATTCATTTTTATTGCATCATTTTTTTATTGATTCACACTATATTTTATATTCTATTATTATTTCTTGTTCTCTTATATTGACTTCTATCCCTTATTGAGCATCTGGGATCACCATTTTATTTTGCTTCACATTTCCCCATGAAATGTAGTGAAATATTAAATGTGACTAAAATTATGGATAACATTTTGGAATAATTATTTATGCTCAAGTGATGTAATATTTCATGTTTTAATTATTTTTTATGTATCCAATCTCTTAAATACTACTGGCCCTTGATGTTAGGAATGTAATCAGATATAATTTAATTACCAAATAACAAATAACCCACTAACTCTATGTGACTATGTTTTGAGGAACTAGAGTTAGGATTATAGTAAGGATTAATATAAACCATAGGGAGTATATTCAGAAAAACATAGTAGCGACCATAGATTTTCCTCAAGAAAATTCAAAAGATTATTCAATAATTACATTATATGTAAGACCATATTTCAGAAAAACATGATATATAAGTTATTTTTATACATTATTAGTTTATAATATTATTAAATAAGATATTCCATTTGTTATATAATCACACATTTTAGAATAAACGGAATCGAAGACAACAATCTTGGAAAATATTTGGATTTTATGAATAATTAGAATAATAAAGTTAATGTTAGTGCTGAATAAATTATTACCATCATGGGGAAATAGATTTAGGTTATGAAAAATAATCTTTTCCATATGGTTCAAAAATTATTCCCTCAATAAAGATCAACATATTTGGATTGTTTTTGAGGAAACAACCTCTATCATTTAGTGGGTTCAATAATCCCATGGTGGTGGAGTGATGAACAAAGCCTCTAAAGAAGATATTTACAACATTAAGGATTATAAAACGGAAAACATTCATGGTTATATATAGTGTGAGTAGAGATTCTATCCATTGGTTATTTATATGGTGGATTTTGATATTTTCATGAGTACGGATTGGCTCTTGAATTATAAGTCAAGAATTTGTTATAGTGTGAATGAAGTTATAATTGGGGAGGAAAACATGGAATTTCATATCATTACAGAGGATATTTCATTACATGAATCATGTATATAAACACCACCAATATTCTATATTAATTAAATCCATTGGTGTGAAATGTATGAATTTATGTTTATTAAGGGGAAATAGGCTATGATAATAGAATATATAACCATTTTTATAGAATATAGTAACGTATTTATTGATTAATTACTTCAATTTTTACCTGATTGAAAAGTGGGATTATATTTTTATCTTATTAATAATGTGAAATCTATATATAATCTACCACATATAATGAATATAGTTTATTTAGTTGAGTTAAGGAGTTAATTACATGATTTCTGTGATAATGGATTTATTTGGAGAACTTATTTTATTTTCAAAAAGGATGGATGGTTCAAAGATGCTATGCATTATTTATAAGGAAATAAATAGAATTAATATAATGAAAAAGTATCCATTACCACAAATTTATGATTTATTTTATAATATTTAGGGGGATCCATACTTCTCTAATATTTATCTTTTTTCATTTAATTATCCCTAAAATTTTAAAAATAAGTATATCATAAATATTTTCTTTCATGTGAGGTATAGTCATTATGAGTACAAAATAATTTCTTTTGGGTTAAAAAATGAAACCTATATTCTTTTTCATATTAAAAATAGAGTATTTAAGGATTATATTAATATATTTTTGGTTTTATGTATTGATTATATTCTAATATAATCTATGAGTTAAGAGGACCATGTAACCCATTTTCAAATTTTTCTTGTGGTTCTAAGGAGAAAACCTTATATAAGAAATTAAAATTTTTAGAATTATGGATTACAATATTTTTGTTTCTTGGATATATTTTATCCAAAGATGTTATATCTATTTAAAAATTAAAAATATTGTTTTTCGAGGAATGTCCAAAACACTTAAACATAACTAAAATATGTAGTTTTCTTGGTTTAACAATATACTATTAGTTTTTTTTAAATTTCACTTGATTAGATTACCCACTAACCAAGTTAACATGTAAGTGGTTCATGTTCACATGGAAAATTCAATGTTTATATTACATTAAGTAATTAAATAGTATATTGATAAATGAACATGTATTATCTTTTCCATTTGGTACAGATGGGGTTTTTTTATTTATAGTGATTCATTAAGGATGGCTCTTGCAAGCTATTTATTAAAAAATATAGATTGATGTATTATTAAACTAGAAGTTTAAAACCCATGATATTAGTTATCTAACACATCATTTATATTTTATGGTAATTATTTTTTCACTAAATATTTGGATACATTATCACTATAGAGATAAATTTTATATATACATCAACCAAAATAGTTTGGCATATATTTAATTAGAAAAATATTAATATGTGGAAAAGTAGATTGATAGAACTACACAATTATTATGATTTACTATAAATAATTATCTTAGGAAATCAAACAAGGTAGTAGATGAATTTATAAGAAAATATTATGGTATCTTATCCATCATTTGGTTGGATAATGAACTAATTCACAAGGATTTATTATTTATAGGCTTGGGTATTGTTATAGAAGGGTAAATATCATACTCCATCCATGTAATATCCCAACATTATTCATTATAAATGATTAAAAAAATTTCAACATAATGAAATTAACCCAAAAAGAGGATGTAAGATGTGAGAAATGAGAAATTAATAGAATATAACATTGGCGAAGATGTAATTTTAATTCTCGGAAAGAGGTTATGTGTTTTATTAGTACTAGAGGTGAAACAATATCTATTAGTTGATGATAATAGCTTAAAACTGTCCATAAATTTTATAAGAAGAAATATGTATTGGTATATTTTTTTGTTTGGCGGGAAAATATGAAGTAAGAGATTGTGGACTACCATGTAAAATTATTTATATGTCACCACGTGAATGATAAAAGTACAATGAACTAATTTTTCCAAACAATAATATTACATATGTTTAGATGAATATTCAATATATTTCATAAATACACACATGATGAATTCAAAGTTTTAGTTTATTTGGATACATGACAGACAATATTCTTATTTTAGAAATAAAATCAACATCACCAATTAATATCTTCCCACATATCACACTTCATAGAAATACTAGACATTTCATCATAACATGGGGAGATGGAACATACGAAAGGGTGAGATCAGATTCTCATTATGTGTAAACATGTGAGATATCAATATGAAATGAGTATAAAGAAATTAGAATAAGAGAATAACTTTTAAAACCATACCCTACATATCATAGATCATAAATTAGATTAGTTACACAAATATTGGTAGTTAACAAGACATGAATCATAAACTAATTAGTGAACATGACCCATAATAACATAACATTGGAAAAATATTTTTAATTTATAGAATCCACATATGATTATAACATTTTTAACATGTATAAATAGAAATATATTCAATCATTATGTTAAGGACATAAATTAATTTCCCTACATAACCTTATGGCCATATAATCCAAAACCAAACATAAACATGTGAACATGAAATCCAGTTTACAAAAAAATATTTATCTAATGATTTATATATCATTAAATAATAAAATAAATTTATATATATGTAATTATCTATTCCCTAACAGTCCATTACATTGCCAGTTTTGGTTTTTGGAGGTGTTTGGGGGAGGTTCTGGGAGTTTTCGTTGGGGCTGGAGGAGCAACAGAGATGCTACATGAAATACACGTCGAGTATGTGTATTGCACAATGTTAAAGTTGGTTTCATAACTTATATTGGGTTGGTTCACGTTATTTATATTTTAGGGGTTAAATAATAAAATGATGTTTAATTTTTTAGCAAAATTAAACCCTAAAGATTATATAGTTTGAAAGGAAATTAAACTCCATGTAAACCCCCCATCTAGTGTAGTTTTAAAATTCTTTTGTGGCCGAATTTTCATTCATTTGATCATAGATTCCCCTTCCCCTAATTTTGGGTAAACCGAGACACCCCAATGAGTTATTCAAGCCTTATTACTACCTATTTGATCTACTTTTCATAGTATATTTTCATTGGAAATATGTGGTTGATCCCTGGTAGGTTCTTCTCCCTTCTTGGTGGCTTTGCTTCTATACTTCTCGGGGGAATTTGCTGTAATGATGTTATTATGATTTGCGGTGATTTCTGGGTTGAGTGTAGATGGGATTTGGTTAATGTATATGTTGATACATGTTTTCTATGGTGCATTTGTGGTTTGAGAGCATTCATCTTCACCCTAAAATGCGTAATAAGTTGGAAATATTTTTTGAAGCAAGGATTCCATTGTTTCTCCTTATTGTGTATCATGTGGGAGGGGATTAATTTTTTATCTAAGAGTTAGAGTTGTTTCAGCCTAATAAAAGATAAATTATTGGTTAATTGAATTTAAATGGGGAAATGGGGTTTGATTCACATGCTTTTAGAAAATTGATATTATTTTTGATATTGTGAATTGTAAAAGCTTGATGCACTGCTAAAAATGGTGGATATTGGGGGATTTGTTCGCTCTAGATATATGAATTGTGACTATTGTTATTATTTTGATTATTGTGGTATCATAAAAACTTGAAAATTATTAATTAATTATACATGGATAATGGAATGGTTTCCCCATGATTTTTCTGGGTGTGATAAAAACCCTAAAATATAGTAAAATGTGATAAAACCCCCTTTGTAAATATGTAAATATTATCTTTATGTGTCGGGATCTGTGGAAGTACTTGTGGGAAAATAATGTTTGGTTAGGGAATGTGTGGTTGATAGTTTGTTTGTCCGGGATTTTTGGGTGGTGGGAAGGTATTTTGTTTTATTGTTCTTTTGGGGTGGTGGGGAGGCAATTTGTTTGGCCATGCTTTTGGGGCGATGAGGTGGTGGTTGTTTTATGCTACATTATAGAGTTGTGATGGAATAAATAAATTAATTTTTAAATTTTTTTGATGTCTTGGTTTGGTATGATTAATGGAATGAAAATTTTTAATGGATAATTAAATGGTGGGTTGTGTGGTTAAATGTGGTCAATTCTAAATAATGGGATGATTGTGGTGATTAAATGAAATTGGTTGGAATTGAGAAATGGGTTTTGGGGCTTGTTGGGGGATGTTATTAATTTATAGGTGGTATAATAAGTGATGTTGTTTTTAGTTGGTTTGTTTTTTTGTGAACCCATAAGTTGGGATTTATTGTTTGATATTACATATATATATATATATATATATATATGTATATTCCTGTGATCCGGTGATGTGAACAGATGGATGGGTAACCATTATTTTACACATTCTCTTCAAGGAAAGTTAGGTGTTTCACAAGGTTTGATTACTGGAAGTATCATAGTTCATTAGATGGTGGTTTTGGCCCCCATTTTTTTGGCTGAGCTGTGATGACCCATGTGTCATCATCCGAAGTGAGAACATTCTTGCGGGGTAGTGGACTAGGTGTTTTCAAGAAGGATGAGATATGACTATACTTATGGGGTGATTTTTAGTGGGGGTCATTCATTGTAGGAGGAATGAATGAGGTTGATATCCTACATTTTCATGATACCCTACTTTTATAGTTTTGGAAGTGTTTGTGTTGTCACCAGTGTATTGTTGGGTGAGGTGTTTTCTGGCCGTACTTGTGGGGCGGCGAGACTATGTGTTTGCGAGAAAGGTGTGTTGTGCCCATTCTTGTGGGATAGTGTGGTTTATGGAAGGTATGTGAGCTCTTGGATATATGAATTTGCGTGTGAGAGTGGAATACCGGTGGTAAGGTTTTGTGGGGTACCCTCATAGATGTGATTCTTATTATACTATATTACATGGTTTTAGTTATTTGGTGAGGGTTCCATGGTGAGTTTGGGATGGTTAATATACCATGACAAGTGTTATTTGGTTCTGATATTTTCTCATAGGTGCATTAGTATGGTTCTTTCTCATGTGCATGGGAGACATGAGTTTTTTTTACTGAGTACATATTTATGCTCACCCTATGTATATAATTTTATTAAACTTCCAGGAGGATTACATGGACCTTTATGGGCACTACTAGCTTAATGTTTTGGATAACTGTTGTTTTGTTGATTTCGATTTACATTGGGTATTTACATTGGAGAATTTATTAGATCTGTATTAGTTCTATACATACATTTTTATGGGATGGTTATTTGATTTATTTTTATATTGTGTCTTAGAGTTGTTTGTGGATGATTCATCTTATCTCATTATCCTATATATAATATAGAGGGTAATTTCCCCATATATGATATTTTATTACCTTCAATTCTAGTCTCCAACCCAGGACCTACTGAAAGGAGGATTAGGCGGTTGCTATCTCTCTCCTTTCATTATGATGTCTTTGGATGGAGGGGGTCATGACAGAGTGATATCAAAGGTGATGGTTGAGAGTTAAGATTGAGTATATAGTTGGGCACAATGATGGTTTCCTGGGTTAGTATGGAAATATTTCTAGTTCCCCTTGGTGCATGACATTGGATAAGTAGACCGACCAGGACACATGATTTTAGGCCCCCATGGTCCAGTGTACAGAATATGCTCTTATTGAACGACCAAGTGAGATATTCCTTCATGTAGGGTAGAGACCTAAAATAGGTACATGCATCATAATGAATTGAATTATTGTTTGAATTATGTTGTTTTTTGAATGTTTTAATGGATAAAAAATAAATTAAATGAGTTAAAATAAATGTTAATGAAATTATATACAACTCAAGATATAGAAATCCTTGTTTTAATTTCAGTTATGGCTCACATTAATAGTTTTCATGTGGATAATTTAGTTGATATTCAACATGATGATTTGGTTGATCGTTGAAGGGTAGATCAGGTTGAGGAGGATGATCAGCAGTAGAAGAAATTGTGTGCTTTCCCGTGGTAGGATTTGGGGATGTACGAGGGATGTTTTCAGATGTGGAGACAGAGAGCTGTCTAGGTGAGATAAAGATCTCTTTTAGTTTGATCCTAGCCTTGACAGAGTATTGTGCCCCATTGTATGTTAGTCAGTTGGGGGGAGATGTTCATTAGAGGTGGAAACTATATCATGGAGAGTGTAAAAAGGTAGATGTTTTGTGGGTTTACTTCCACAAGGAATTTCAGACAAAGTTCCTTTTATCGACCATAAAGGAAGTAAAGAGGTTGGTGATTATTTCTCTTCAATATTGGATCATGTATTATATGGATATGTGAATAAATTGAAAGGAAATTATTCATTTTTCCAAAGATATTTTTTTGAGATGGGGAGTACCATGCAATACTTCTTGAGGAAGCACTTTTTCCTTATATCTAGTATTTAGTAACACCTTTTATATTTCAAATGTATATAGAGGTTCATAAGAGGGAACAAGTGAATAAACCAAAGAACTTGTGAGGAGGTCTTCTACAATATTGGAACCAATATGGTTCCTAGAGGGGTAGGGTTATCAATGGAAATTCTCAACCACAAGGAACATTGCAGTTTCCACTAGAAAGGAGTCTACCTCTATTACATTCTTTCCAAACATCTGGGGCTTGTGGTTATTATGATTTTCATGGTATTTTAGTTCTAATAGGTTTTTTATATGGGGTTTATAGTCATCACCAAAACTAGTTCCCAATTATTCCCCGAAACTAGTTTGGTGGAGATTAATAGGTTCAGTTCCTACGTGGGCAGCAATTTTCAGTCAGACCATTTTAGTAGCAGGGGTAGCCAGTTTTTGATC
Organism: Viscum album; assembly: GCA_963277665.1. NCBI lineage: Eukaryota > Viridiplantae > Streptophyta > Magnoliopsida > Santalales > Viscaceae > Viscum > Viscum album. The sequence goes on along the minus strand of OY728165.1, from coordinate 709,091,537 downwards.
TACCAAGGGGAGATGTAGTAGGAAGGGGCCATCCTCAAGATTTTCCTCACATTTAGGGATTGTGACATTAGTGTCTCCATGGAGATGGTTATTAGCAGAGAGATATAGGAGCTACTCATAGTCAATTTCACCCAATAGAGGATGCAGTTCCAGAGGGCCTTGATATTTTCCAAGGTTTTATCAGTTTGTTTTGTACCCCTATTTGTCACATGTTTAATACAAGAATTAAAAATTCTTGGTTTCACCCACTATATCCCATGATTTGGTATTAAAAATAGAGAGGCTACGCATACCCCTAGTGTTGATTATTCTCGTTGGAGTCTAGACTAGCTTGTTTGATGTATGATGGGGGTGTATAATGATGATGGAGAAACATCAATCCTATGGGGAACTTTTCTCTCTAGAGATGTATCCATATGATGTAATCCTTGGGAAAATGGTTGTATTAAATATGTTCTAGTATTTATTATTTTCAGAGGAGAGTCATGTTTTCAGATGTGGATGGGCAAAGAGTGGGTTTCATTGGTGGGTAGGGTTATCAGCTGGGCAGTCAGCGTGAAAATCCCCTTATTTCTTGGTTGGTTGAGTTGTTGGTTGAATTAGTGGGTGATGAGATGGTAGATGTTCCCAGGGTTTTGGGGAGTTCCTAGTTGTTTTACCTATGTATTTTGTGACTCTACTCCCTATACATGATTCTCAGTTTAGAACAGACATGTAGGCCAGGGCTTCTCTGATATCAATGGCTCATAATCGAATGAGACATTATGAGTTTTCGGAGTTGGGGATTAAGTTAGATGATTTGAATAAAAAGGGTTTTATTTAGCCTAATTTTCCATCGTGGGGTTTTCCACGATTGTTCCTAAGTAAGTAGGATCATAGTTTCAGGCTATGAATCGACAACCAGAGGTTGATTCCAGTGACAATCAAAAAATGTTATCCCCTAGAAGGATAGACAATCTTTTCAACCAGATGAGAGGGGGGATTTGGTTTTCTATGATCAATATGTGGTCTGGATGTCACTAGTTGAGGGTGAATGAGGGTGATCTCTCGAAGACTACCTTCAGATGTAGGTACGAGCACATAAAGTTCTTAGTCATTCTATTTGGTGTTACAAATTCACTGTCCACGTTCATGAAGATTATTAAATTCATGTTTATTGAGTTCATTGATAGATTATTCTTTATATTCATCTATGATATCTTAATATACTCATATTCATAATAGGAGCATGCTGAGAGTCATAGAATTTCCATTCATGTTATTATACACAACAATCCCTATGTAATGTTGTCCAAGTGCTAGTTATGGACATGAGAGGTTCATTTACTTGGGAATGTGGTGTCTGAGTAGGGTGTGAAAGTAAACATGTTGAAGGTTGAATATATTTTTTCCTTAGAATCATTCAAGAACATGGGATAGGTTCGTAGTTTCAATGGTCTCGTAGGTTATTATCATAGTTTTATGATTGATTTATCAGGAGTTTCATCCCTATTTAATTCTTTGAAAAGGATGGAATACTATTTTTTATGGAGTGATCAGTTCAGGGTAGTATTCTATTACTTTAAGGGGATGTTGTTTGGTGCTCTAGTGCTTTAGCTGTTAGAGGAGGGTGTGGTGTTTGAGGTGTTTTGTGATGATTACCATCAGGTATTGGTATGCATTCTGATGTAAAATTGGGTAGTGATCTATTATGGGACTGGTAACATACATCCCCATGAGCGTAAATATGCCACCCATGATTTGGATTTAGCAGCGGTCATGTTTATATTGAAGTTGTGGATACATTACCTCATTAAGGAGAGCTTTTTGGTCTTTATAGATCACAAGAGTTTGTGGTATGTATTTTCCCAGCGTGATTTAAACATGAGATGGTAGTAGTGGATGGAGTTTCTTTAAAATTATAAATTTGAGATCTCATACACCTCAGGAAAGAGAAATATTGTGGTCGAGGCATTGAGAATGATGTTGTGGAAGGGTGTTCATTAGGATTCAAAGGATTCTTCGAGAGAAATAGAGGAGTTGGAAGAATTGCAATTTAATGAAATATTTCATGGTGGTAGAGGCTATTTTTTAACTGATGTTGTAGTATTCTATGATACAGTAGGCTGAGGAGTCTCAATGGGGGGACTTAGAGGCAGAGGTGATGCACAATCGTGTAGGCCATGGTGATGCTCTATAGGGATGGTTAGAGGATATTTAGAATTAGATGTTAATTCATGGAAGGTTTTTCTGTTCCAATTTTAATGTGAAATGGAGTTATTCATGAGTTTCATAACTCACATTTGTTAGTGCACCCAAGAGATTCCATGATTTACCATGGATTGAGGGTACATTTTTGGTGGCCTCGACTGAAATGAGAAGTACAGTTTGTGGAAGGTGCTTGGTTTCCCAGAAATTAAAGGCTGAGAATCATGTTCCTAGAGGTTTTTATAGCACTTTTATATTCCCATGTATAAATGGAATGACATCTCAATGGATTTTGTCACCAGATTACCTAGAACTCCAGGAGATTGTGATTCTATCTTGGTGGTCAAGGATTACTTGAAGAAATCGACTCGATTCATCATGTTCAAAGAGTTTTGAATAGTTTATGATTTTAATAAGAGGTATGTGGATGAGGTGGTGATGCATACTAGACTAACAATGTTCATTGTCTAGGATTGGGATACATGTTTTACCTCATGAGTCTCGATGAGGATGAAAACATGTGTTTGGCACTCAGTTACATCTCAACACCAATTTCCTCCCTTAGATGGCATAGAAAACATAATAGACTATCCAAATATCAGAGGATATGTTAAAAGAGTGCATCTTGAACAATTGTGGATGTTGGGTATGACACCATCCTTTGGTAGATTTATCTTATAATAATAGCTACTACTCTTCCATTGGAATGGATATGTTTGAGTATTTGTGTGGAAGACCATGTCGTCCTCTGTTTTGCTAGACATAGTTTGGGGAGACAAATGTTCTTAGATTAGATGTGCCATAGATCATAAAAAAGGCTCCACTTGTTTGTTAGATGATGAATGTAGTGAAGAACTGACAGAAGATTTATTTCTATCGGTGAAGGATGCCCTTGGAGTACATGGCTGGGGACCACACGTGGTTGAATGTTTGTTCTTGACATGGGAATGAGAGGTTTGTAATAAAGTGTAAGTTTTATCCTAGGATTGTTGTGGCATTTTAGGTGTTGAGGTGAGTTGGGAAGGTGATGTGTCTGTTTTCATTACCACTTCAGTTGGTGGGGATCCATGATGTCTTCCATAACTCTCAGTTTTGTTAGTATCTTTATGATGAAACCCATGTCATTAATTGGGGAGAGTTAGACATCAAGGACGATTCTATGATTATGGAACAACCATTAGAGATCTAGGATCACAAATATAAGGTGATATGTGGATGGATGATTTCATTGGATCAGTATTGTGGAGGCATGTCGTCCTAGAAGAGAGTAATTGGGAATGAGATTCATAGATGCATTCCAAGCACTTGAAGTTGTTATGAGTTTTTCTTCTCTTTTTTTGGATTTGCGATGCAGTGTTTGAACCCTGTTTTATGAGATATGTTGTTCTCCTTGTGTTATAACGTGTGTGGGGTGAGGTTTTATATAGTCCTGATGTATTGAAAAGTGAAGACCTGATAACTTATCGATATGCATTAACTGATATATAATTAAAACCATGCAGATGAGTGAGTGATTCCAAGAGTGATAATATCTTAACATAGAATATGGAATTATAAAATTCATGAGTTCTAGATGGTGTGATTAATTGGTTGTATTGATTGTTTTTTAGGATGATTGGAGGTTGAGATATTTGTGCAGTGGTGATTTGGAAGTCTGGTTGTGTGAGAGGAGTAAATATTTGGTTGTGCAGTGTGTTTTGTGACCGTTTTGGTTTTCACATTAACTAGTTCTAGAATTTTATTTATGATGAGATCCTTGAGAGGTGTCTCATGGGATTTCTCTCAGATCCCATTACTTCTAGGATCGGTTGTGGATTATCAATGTATTAAATCGTTTTAGAGGATTCTAATGTAATAGTCCATTCCCTCTCAATCTGTTACTTTGCCGATATTTATTAATGGATGTGTTCAGGGGAATTTTCGAGTTTTTTAGTGGTGGTTGGCAGTGAAGAAGAGGTACTAATGGAAATAAAAAACATGAAAATGTATTACATGATATAAAAGTTGGTTTCACAGCTTTTCTCGAGCTGGTTCATGATGTTTTGATATTTGGGGTTAAATAATAAAAAGGCGGCACCTTTTTTCGGTGAAACTAGACCCTGAGGATTTCATGAGATGAAATAACATTACAAGTCATGTAAACCCTGATCAAGTGTAGTTTTAAAATTATTTTCTTAACGAATTTTCAATTATTATTTTTCGGATGAAATAATACAATGACTACACAAGAGGGGGTGAATTGGGTCTTTTTGATAAATATCACTAATTATAGCTTCTGACTTCCTTTGTGATTTATGTAGATCTGAAGTATTTTATTCTCTATGAAATATGAGTAGTAGATAAATAAAAATAATGAAAACAACAATTTTATAGTTTTTTGGGGAACAAAGATCCCCTAGTCCTCTCTACTAGCACTCTCTTTGTGAGCTTGGTAAATTTCACTAGAAATCTTCTCTAATCACAAGATTTTAAAATCCAAAATTGAGTGAACATAGTTGAAACCTTTACAACATGGCTAAAAATAGAGTCTTTTGTTTTTTTATAGGAAACCTGTTATCCAAATCATAGATCGAGAAGTTGATACTCTATAATGATTTATTCGATGTAGTCAAAACTCCAATAAATCAAACGAATTTAGTTTTTGATGGTTAATTTTACATGTCACAATTGTAGGAACATTAATTGACAATATATGGATATTTTTCGTCATAAATGAAAGTCTTCATGAAAGAATAACACTAATGTGTTCTTGGTTGTAAACGATCTTAAATTTGAATCAAAACCAATAGAGTAGTACTCTAACAACAGTATAAGGTTTAAATATGTATGTCTTTAAAAGTGTAGCCTTTTTAGAAAATAACAGATCCAATTACATGATATTGGAATTTTGAAAAAGATATTCATAGGAATATAATAGAATATGTGTGTATATATCCATGTTTTTTAAAAGAAATTGACATAGAATATATATAGTAGACTACTTTATTTTGGATTCCAGATCCAAGAAAACCATCTGATAGAACATGGAAATTAATGTATGAAAATAAATTGGGGATTAATGGCTTCCCTTAATATCATGAGTGATTTTTTTGATGAACACAGTTCTTTGAATCAAACATATCGAGATTGGAATTAGTTGTCAGTGAGTTTTTATCATATCTTTAAATCTATAATCAATATTGTAGAAACATTGGATATAATCGCAAATTTAAACACCCAGTATTGAATAGTAAAATTTATGGTTTCTTCACAAAATGAAAAAAATACCCAACAAACAGCTGAACTACAGAGTGTTCAGTCTTCGAATGTAAGGTTAACAACATAAAGTTGATCATAAAAGTAAGGTTGATAAACCATAAGTTTGTTTCTCAAACGTAGAGGTCCTTACTGATGTAGGGCTTCTTAAACATACATTCTTCTCTTAAAAAATCTAAGGTTCCATACAAAGGAATCATTCTTTAACCATACTATTCTAATAATATATGGTTGATGATCCACATGTATTATTCTAAACATATGGATTATTACTTACATATTGTTCAAGCGTAGGGTTTGTTCCAAATGTTACATTTGACAATATAGGGGATGGACATGTTCCCAGAAAATATAAAAACACATTCCAAACACTTTAATGAATATTCCTTGGAGATTAATAATTTGAATATAATTCCAGAATAAATATTATAGTGAATATTAATTGCCTAAAGTACATTTAAAGTAATATCATTAGAAACAAACAAGGGTATTTTTGAGTATCAGAATCAGTAATATTTATAGATTATTTTTGAGATAATACATTCAAAAATAATCTCTCAATTTTTGATGATCGAAAACCCCCAAAAAATTATTTATAATTTTTTTAAATAGTAGAGAATTATTTTTAATTTTATCAAGGAAATATTTTTATTTCTGAGGACTATTTCGATGTTGAAAAACTATATTTGAATGTTGTGTTTGAATGTTGTGTTTACCCAATTTTCTTCCCCATTTTGTGATATAAAAAATAATGTATATGAAATAGTTGTAAAACACTTCTAATTTTTCACAAAACGATAAATGACAGTTTATATTTTTAGATTTTTATAAATAAGACATGGGTTCTGTCCGTGAAGAAAAATATAGAATTATAGAATATAAGTATAGAATATAAAAGGAATAATGGAATTTTAATTATAAAACCTATAAAAATACCAAGTGGTTCTAGATTTGTGGAATGGTTTTAAATAGAAGGTCTGGTAGAAGGTAAACGTTTTCAGTCTGGAGCAGTTGCTGGTGCTAGTTCTGTTAAAGCTAGAGCTTCTTGAAAAGTTTCCTTCAATTCATCCATCATATCTTATAACCATTATGAAATAGTGTCACCTAAATGATTTTTCATAAATTATGAATCAATAATTAATTTCAAGTTTTCATCCAAATTAATATTCAATAAGTCATATAGATTCAACACTATCTGAAAAAACTAAGATATATTTTCACTGAACTTATTAAGAAGTAGCCTAAATTTGAATTCACTTGATGATTGTTTCTCGAAAATATATATCTGATTATTGAACATAAATGATAGTGGTTCAATTTTACAATGATGATTCTGAATCGTTTCATCCATTTCATCCATCACTGATGTGATAGCTAGAAATATTCTGATCAGTTCTAGTAATGATGGAGGTGAAGAGGCATAACCTATTAACTGGGTGATATATTCTTTAATTCAATAAAAATGACTTCACAAGTGACATTTCAAATCTGAAAAATTGGTTTTAGAATAAGATTCTAAATTTATCTTCCCTAACTGATGAAACACATCTCTCTTAAATGCATCAAAATCCATTTTTGACACAGAACATTCTCTAGGGTCTTGATGATGAGTCTGAATAGACTATAATTCCATCCTTGAAGTAGATGAATTTCTCAAATAATTTCTAGATTTACATGATTCATATATCTCTTTTAGAAAACTGATGTTCTTTTCTTGAGCCATGTTAATCATAATTACAATGTATTCCATTTGATTTGTCAGGGAATCAGATATTTCTTCATCTTTGTTATTTGACTCACTAGACACTTCCCCAACAACTAAAATTTTATCTACAAACTTCTCATATGAAAAAGAAATTGCATCAAGGTCTTATATACTTTCTCTATAAACGGATGGAGTTCTTTCTAAGGATTGACTAATGGTAGAGACAACATGAATTTCTATGATCTCACTGGTATCCATTATTGATTTCTAAAATTTTCAATCTACTTGAGTAGTTTCATTCTATTGATATGGTTAAGGAAAAACCTGAATCTTGTGAGTTTTACATTCTTCTTTTTGATCCATAACATGAGCTGGTTCTTCCAAATGTACTGAATGAGTTTCATCTTCAGATCGTAATACTGGTTCTTCAGGCTGGGGTTATTCTTTATTATTTAGTCTTAAGAAAAAATCCTCTTGATTTCATTCTTCTAGTTCATATTTCGAATGATCTGTATCATCATATTAAATATTTATTTTGGTAGGTTGATTGATACCTTCAATTATGAATTCCTTAACTTCTTCATTTCTTAATGCCTTAAGGTTTTCTTTGCTCCCCTAGAGCAAAATATCCAGATTTTTATTCATCATCAGTACGAACATGAATTAGATTTAATTTTATTATACTCTAATGAAACCAAATTTTCCTAGAGTACCAAGATACAATACATTTATACGATTAAATTTTACTTGATAATCAAAACAAAAAATCAATTTTTTTTTAAAAAATGAGAGAAAGTATCCATATATAAGGATAGAATGAATTTCTTTGCCTATGAATAGAAATAATAACTAAAATATCTCAGAATATATTTATGAAAGTTCAAATTTGTCTTACTAATAAATAGAAACATAATATACCTGTCTCGGTATACAAAATTCTCCATCTTAGAAAACCTAAGAGCAATAACATTTTGAATAAACATTTCTAATACCATCTGTTCTGCCTCAACATCTTTTAAAAACATTTTCCTAATTCTTTTTGATCGAAACAGAAATGAAATAATATCCTCTAATTTTCTATCTTTATTTCGAATTGATTAGAGATAAAAATGGAATACTCTTTTATGATGGTATTTCAAATCTGAGAAATTTATAGTGAGGATATTAAAAATCACTTTCTTTTATTTGAGAAGATATCGTCTATTTTTTTCACTGAAACTAAACTGAACGCTACAATAAAACTGTTTCAGGTTGATCTGATAAATAAAATCTATATTCTCCTCATCAAATATAAATTCCAGACCTTGAAATGAAATATATATCTTGAGTAGATGGTTTGTATCATACACCCCTTCAAAATATATGACTTTTCGTTAATGAATATTCTTAAAGGGGACACGATGACACTTTAGACCTCTTTGTTCACCTTTATCTATTCACTAAGATATCATTATTTCAAATAATACAAAGGTCGAACGTTTTCAGATTTTAGGGCTTGGATGATATATGAGGGCTCTAGTATGAGAAATAGTTTTTAAAAAAAAGGTATGTAAATTATAAAGGTTTTATAAGGGATGATGACATGGTCTTGTTTCTTATGATTATTATGTTGGGTAATAACTACATTTTTTGTTTTAAAAAACACATAATTTAAAACTAAAACAATAAAAAAATTTAATTAAATTAACAAAATATTAATTTGATAGAAAAATTAAATCAATTGAAAAAAATAAATACAATAAAATATTTTAACCAAAATAAATTGATAAAAACAGATCAATAATTAAATAAACCTAACTCTCCCTTAATAAATTCAAAGCTTGCAGGGGGAAGGGATTTAATAAACATTTTATCTAATTGATACTCAGCATTTGGAAATTCTAAATATATATCCTTTTTAAGAATATCATACATTACAAAATGATGCCTTATATCAATATTCTTAGTCTTAGAATGGTTTATAGGATTTTATTTAAATATAAATAGTTCTAGTTTTATGACATTACATAGAAATATTATTAAAATTTATTCCGAAGTACAGTAGAGTGTGTTTCACCAATAATACTTGTGCACAGTAACTGCCAACTGACCTATATTATAAAGTGGATATTGATAATGAAACTACATATTGTTTCTTACTAGACCACAATACAATGGAGTTTCCTAAAAAGTGATAGGTTCATAATGTTATTTTTTCAATCTAATCTATAATCACAAAAACATTCATTTAAATATGAAAAAAATTAAAAAAAGTTTCGGGGGTAAATAAGAGATTGGAAAAAAATTACATTTAAATATCTAACAAGTATTTCAATAGAAGAAATATAGGATTATTTTAGACTTAACTGAAATCTAGCTCATAAACATACAGATTTCTAGCCTGCTAGTAGTAAGATATAACAAACTACCAATCATACCTCTATATAAATTGTTGTAAAATGATTTTTTATCTTTATCAAAATCAAGTTTTATATTAGTATATATAGGTATTTTATAGGTCTTACTATTTTTATGTTCAAACTTCTTCAGTAAATCAATAATATATTTACATTGAATTAAAATATTTCCATAATTATTTTGATAAATATAAAATCCTAAAAAAATTCAGTTTTCCCATCATAATCATTCCAATTTTTTTTTCATTAGATTAGAAAAATAATTATAAAATGTCTTATTCATTGATCCGAAAATAAAATCATCAAAAACAATTATTAATAAAATATTAGAATAAAATGTGTTCTTAAATAGAGTAGGATAAACTAATCATACAGAAAATCCATTTTCTAACAAAAAAGATCTTAATATTTCATACAGAGCTCTATGAGCATGTTAAAGGCCATAAAGAGATTTATTTTGCTTAAAAATAGAATTTGGTTTATTATAGATTTCAAAACCTAGTGGGTTTTCAACATAAACTAACTCTATTAAAAATACATTTAAAAAGATAGATTTAACATCCATCTCATTTAATTTAATGTTCATGTGAGTCTCATGAGCTAAATGGGTTTTAATGGCTTCCAGTCTTGCTACAGGTGAAAATGTATAATCATTATTTATACATTCTTTTGAATTATATACTTTTACTACTAATCTATATTTGTTTGTGGTTATGATCCCTTTATCATCCAATTTATTTCTAAAAATCCACTTAGATCCTATTATTGGATAATCTGATAGTCTTTCTACTAAATTCCAAACATAATTTCTACTAAATTGGTTGGGTTTGTCAAGTATTTCTAATATCTAAATGTTATATTATAAATATTATTAAATATAATAAGGTTCTAACTGAGATTTAATGATATAAAATTCAACTACGTTTCAAAAATTTCTTCTAGTTATAATTATTACATCAAGGTATCCTATAACAGTTTTTAAAGGATTTTTATTTAAGGTTCTAGACATCTTGGAATGAAACTTTTAGATTATTCAGTTTCATGTTACTCTGAACTAGATTGAATTTTATTTATATTATTTTCAAAATTAGCTTTAGGAGATTCAAGTCACATGTTTTCAAATAAATCAGTAATTTCATATGGTTGATCTTTCTATTTCATGAAAGGGTCAGTTTCATTAAACATCACATGAACTGATTCTTCAACAATCCATGACTTTTAACTAAACATTATATATGATTTAGAAGTATAAGAACATCCTAAAAATATTCCTTCATAAGCTTTTGGATCATATTTACCCATATTTTTCCTAGTATTATATATATAATCCTTGCATATAAATACATTAAAGTACTTAACATTGGGGGTTTTTACATTCAAAAGTTCTTATGGTGTCTTTTTAATTATTGGTTTTATTAAAACTGTATTACTGATATATAATGTTTGGATTACAACTTCTACCTCTATTTAGGTAACAAGACAGTATTTATTTTTCATATTCATTTCCATTTCTTGAATAGTTATATTTCTTCTTTCAAGAATTCCATTTTGTTGAGGTGTTCTTTGTGAAGGGATAGTGTGTTTAATACACATATTTTAGAGAAAAGAATTAAATTATTTATTCCCAAATAATCCACCATGATCAATTCTCAATAAAATTATTTTAAAAAATTTTTAATTTTGAATAATTTTTCAAAATTGTTGGAAAACAGTGAATACTTTACTTTTGAGTTTTGAAAAAGAATCCCAAGTAAATACAGAAAAATCATAAAATAAAACATAAACATATAATTTACCAGCCAATATTCATACTCTTGATGGTCCAAAAAATCCACATGGATATGTTCTAAAGGATTATATATATCATTTTTTAATATATTTGAATTAATATGTTGTTTTCCAATTTTACATGCATCAAAGAATATATCATTTTCATACTTATGACTAGGAAAATTAGAAACTAAGCATTTATTATAGAATCTATGTAAAGAATATATATTAAAATTTCAAAGTCTTGTATACCAAATACATGAATCATTTGTCTTAGAAATTAGGCAATTCACTTTCTATTCACACCAGTAATTAATATACAAAGTATAAATATTGTCAGTTCTAGGTGCTTTAATTTCAAGTAGTTTATCTTTGAAAATTGAGTAGGTTTTTTTAGAAAAATCAACATAAAATCCATCATCACAAATTTTAGAAATACATATAAGGTTTCTATTTAACCCTTTCATATACATTAGTTTGTTTATTTAGATAGTCATTGCATCCCCAACCATTCCTACTCCAACGATCTTTCCTTTTTCATTGTCACCAATAGTGACTAGTCTTCTACTCATTTGAGTCAATGTATGAAAATCTGATGAGTCTCCATTAATTATTCTAGAACATCCACTATCTGTATACCATATATCTGTTTTCAACTATGTCCATTTTTCTTCAAAAGAAATTATTCATATTTTTGTTTTGGTACCTATATTTTATTGGGTCCAGCAGTGTCCGTGAGTAGTGATCTGGGAATCCATATCTGCCATATCATTCAAAAAAAATTAATTATTTGTTAATTCAGAAATACTACAAGAAATAAAATCCATTTTAATACCACTAATTTTAGGATTTATCCAATAATAGTTTTTATTTTAATGACCTTCTATTCAACAATTAAATGAGGTAGTAATTTTAAAATTGGGTATAAAATAAACTTTTTTTATAATTTTTATTTTTTACCTTTTCTTCTGATTCAAATTTTTTCTATTTTAATAACATACTTTCCAAGAATATCATTCACTGTATTTTATCTTTTTTTAAATACAATATAAATAATTTTATGTGATTCTACTTAATCCTACCATTCTTATATCTTTTTTTCATGATAAATACATTATGATGAGGATGATTTGAAATTTTTAATTTGATTTTGATGTTGTTTTACCATAGTTTCTCTTTCACTAAAAACATCATTATGTATTATTTTTAAAGATTTATGTTTCTTTATTATAGAATAATATTTCTATTAAAGCATAGAACAACAAGAATCTATTTTACTACTTGAGAAAATAATAAAGTTAGAGGGAAAATAATAATAATATTGTACATATTCTTTTTTCTTGTCCATAATGTAAATATTAGCTTCAAGATTTTTTCTCTCTTTATCTAAATCAAACTTCAAAGATCTATTTGGGTCATAAAATAAACTCCATGTATATTTCATGGATATTTTTTACATTATGATCATAATATATATTTTTCAGATGTTTCTTTTGTTTCATCTTGCAATTGAGGGAAATTAAGTCTGATGTGACCCGAGTTTTTTTGTTCACAGTATATTACATCATGATATTCTCTATCATCCATATTGATGTATTTTTTATAGCCTATTTTATTTTTTTAGAATTCTCCAAAATTTATGGATAATTAAGAAAATTCCTTTTCAGAATGTAAGGAATCTACATTTTTGTCTGGTTTTAAATCATGTTTTGATTTTATTTCATACTTCAAAGGTTTCACTTTATGGGTAGTATTTTTTTCATTTTACTAACTTTTGATCTTCATCTTCATCTTTCATTTCTTTTTTATATAAAATTAATGTTCCAAGTAGTTCTTTCAAAGTCAATTTCTTGAAAGGTGATAATTTTCAAATAGTTATAGATATTACATTCCATTTTGAGGGTATTACTCTATGTAAATTGAGTGCTTGATTGGATAGAGTAATGGGATCTCCCAAGGTAGTAATATTTTAAACAATATATGATAACCGTGTATTCATTTATATGATTATACCACCAAAAGATATTCTAAATGTGTCAAAACTAGTTTTCAAGTAGTATTCCTCATTTTTATGATTTTTCTATTCCATTATATGTTTTTCCTACTTTATTCCACATTTCATACGTAGTAGGGAACTATAATACTCGATTGAATTAATTATGCACAAGACCACAAATGATAGAATTAATTACATTTGAGTGGATTTTATATTCTGCCTATATTTTTGTAGTCGAAGTCTATGGTTTTTCAAGAATCACATAAGGAGTGACGATCTTTGAATAAAATTTGAATCCCAAATTTTTTAGATAAATGATATTACGAGAATTTCAGCATCCATAGATTCCACCATTAATGTATAGAACATGAATCATAGACACTACTTATTTGAGATAAACCATTTCCATCTTATTTGTATTGACCTTATTCTCTTTAATCTTATTATAGATTTATCACAAAATATCACCTTTGATACCAATTTTTTGGTCCCAATAATTTAGAGGATACAGAAGAGGGAGGGGTGAATTGGGTCTCTTCAATAAAATTCACCAATATTGGATTTTCAATTCATTTGTTATTTATAAAGATACACATCATTTTCTTCTTTATAAAATATGAATAACAGATAAGCGGAAATAATGAACAGAATAATTTTATAGCGGTTCGAGGCATGAAGACCCACTAGTCCACTCCACAAATGCTCTCTCAGTGGGCTTGATGAATTTCATTAGAAAGGTCCTCTTATAACAAGTCATTAAAATCAAAAACTGATTGTAGGTAGTTGACACCATTATAATTACAATGAAAATAGATCCTTATGGTTATTTTATAGGGAACCATTTATATAAAACAATGATCGAGAAGATGATTCACCACCACAACTGGGTCTATGTTTTCGAAACTCAAATAAATGAAATAAAATTTATTTTTTGATGGTTTAGATTAAAAATAATAATTGAAATAGAAACAGCAGAAAATAGATGCGTGTTCTTCTTCATACATGAATGTATTCACGAAAGAATAACTCTGAAGTTATCCTCATTGAAAATGATATTCAATTTGAATAAGACCTGATAGATGTAGTACTCTAAAAACATCACAATGTTAAAATATGTAGTATCTTAATAGTGTAGCCTATTCAGAAAATAAAAGTATAAATCACATGATTTAGCATCACTTTAAAAGATATTCACAAGAATACAATCAAATATATGTGTATATATCTGTGTTTTTTAAAATAAATTTCTATAGAATATATAGAGTATATTTCTTGATTTAGTATTCCTAATCCAAGATAATTTTTTGATAGAACATAGATATTCCAGAACAAAAATAAACAGTGGAGTCATAACATCCATTAAGAACATGCGTGATTTTAAAAGATGAACATAGTTATTTTAATATGTCATAATGATCTTTGAATTTATCATCAATGAGATTTTATTAGGTATTTAAATCTGTCAAAACCATTACAAAAATCTCGGATATAATCACATATTTAAACATATGATGTTGAATAGTCAAACATAGGAATTCTTCATAAAATAAAAAAATACCAAATTTTGGGTTCAACTACATAGAGTTCATTCTTCAAACATAAGTTTTACATCTTAATGTTGATAATAAAATTATGGTTGATTTAGGATATGTTTGTTTCTTAAACGTAGGGTTCTTTACTTACATAGGGTTTATTAACCATACTTTATTTTCTTAAAAAAATTTAAGGTTCAATATGAATGTAAGGGTTTTTAACCATAATTTTATGATAATGTTGGGTTGATGATCCCTACATATTTTTCTGAACATAGGTTACATTCATTACAAAATGTTCAAGTATTTGATTTTTTCGTTACATTATGTTTAACAATGTAGGGTATGAACTATGTTCTCGGAAAACATAAATACACATCCCAAATTCCTTATAATTATTTCTTAGAGATTAATAATTTGAATATAATTCTGCAATAAATATTATGGTGAGTATTAATTTTCAAAAATATACATAATGTAATATCATTAGTAAAATAAATATGGGTATTTGTGTGAATTAATATCAATAATATTTATAAATTATTGTTGAGAAAATACATTACCAAAAATTCAGCCATGGATTATCCTTCCTCTTGATTTGGGAGAACCCTACGTGCCCTAAATAGTTCTTCAAGCCCTCTTCTTCCATCTTTGTTCTCATGTTCCTGGCAGTTTTTTGTTGGAAATCTGTTGTTGATCCATGGTATGTTATTCTCTCTTCTTGGTGGGTTCTATTCCATTATTCTCTCAGAGATTCACTTTAGAAATTTTATTATTATTTGGGGGGTGTTTTGGGTTGCATTTAACTATATTATGTAGTGGTTTTGGTTCATCTGTGGTTCCTGTGATGCAGTTTTAGTTTGTGAGCATTCTTCTCCACATTGTGGTGCGTAGAGAGTCAGAAAACTTCTTTGAGGTAGGGATTCCAGCATTTCTTTTTATTTTGTATCAGGTAGGAGGGGTTTTCTTTTTATATCTATGGATTATTGTTGTGCTGACTAAATAAAATATAAATAATTGTTTAATTTAATTTAATTTCAGAAAATGGTGTTTGATTCACATGCTTTTACTACTTAGATATTATTTATGATATTATGTATTTTACGATCTTGATGCCCCACTGAAAATTGTGGCCATTGGGGACTTTTTTGCATTAGATATATTTAATTTGAATATTGTGACTGTTGTGACTATTGTGACTATTTTTATTATTACGATATCACCCTAAAAGATAATTTAGTCATTATGTATACTTTGATAATGAAATGGTTTCCCCAATATTTTGGTTTGTGTGATAACACCCCTAAAATAAAGTGGAATGTGATAAAATCCCATTTTTAAATATGAAAAAATGATCTACATGTGTTGTGATATGTGGTCATTCTTGTGGGATTACAATTTGTGTTTGGGGGTATGTAAGGCTGGTAGATTATTTGGATGTTCTTTTGGGGTGGCATTAAGGTAGTTTATTTTTTTTTGCTTTTGATGGGGCAAGGAGGTAGTTTTTTTGGACATGATTTTAGGGTATTGAGGTGGTGATTTCTTTGTTCTAGAAGTCTGAGTTGTGATGAAATAAATAAATAATTATTCTATAATGTTTGGAATGACATGGGATAGTTTGTTTAAATGAATAGAAATGGTTAGTGGATAAATAAATAGTGGGTTTTGTGGTTAAATGTGGTTGATGATAAATACTTAAATGAATGGGGTGATTGAATTAAATAGGTTGGAAATGTGTAATAGGGTTTGTGGCTTGTTCTTGGATGTTATAAATTTAGAGGTGGCATCAAAAGTGACGGTGTTGTGAGTTGGTTGGTTTGTTTTTGGACCCATAGGTTGGGCATGAGTGTTTTATATTATATATATTTACTAGTATATTCTTCGGATTTCTATACGAACCCCACCAATGTCGAGCACTATGTGTCGATACCCTCATAGTCATGTGGGGGGGGGGACTGTTTTTTCTAACATCTATTGAAAAGTATGACTGGATAAGTACCTATACTTTACCACTCTATCATGAAGGATATATAGGTATTTCACATGATGTGATGGCTGGAGATTTTTCACTACATTAGATATTGGTAGTTCCTGGGTGTTTTCAAATGATATGTGATGGATCCGGTGTCTTTGGGTGAGGTGAGACTGTGCATGTGGGGTGGTGGTCCATGTCTTTTTTGGTGGGATGAGATATGACTGTGCATGTGGGACATATTCTGGTGGTGTACATGTATCATATTAGGAGGAAATAAGTTTGATGTACTTCATGTTCATGATACCCCTGCCACTCTAGTTTTGATAGTGGTTCTGTTGTGGACCATGTTTTTTTAGGTGGGGAGTGTTTTGGCCATGATTGTAGGGTAGCGAGAAGTAGTGTTTTTGGGTGAAGTTTATTATGACCGTGATTGTGGGGAGGTATGGGTTTTAGATGGGATTAGAGCTTCAAGATGCAAAAAATTGGGTGTGGGAATGTAATACAAGTTGGAAAGTGGTGGGTGGTACCCCTATTAATGTGATTCTTATTAAACTAAATTACATAGTTTATGTTATTTGGTTAGTATGTCTTGGTGAGGTATGGATGGTTAGTATACCTTGATAGGTGTTGTTTGGTAATTTTTTTCTAATATGTGCAATCATATGCTTCTTTCACATATTCACGAGTGACTTTAGTTTTTTTCTACTATGTATACTTGTATGGCACCCAACATATATAAAACTGTTTTTGCGTTTTCAAGAGGATTACATGAATCATTCTAGGAATTACTATCTCATACTATGGATAGATTATATGTTACTAAATTATCCTTACTTTGGGCATTTATCATGGAGAGTTTATTTTATATGTATTAGTTCAATTTATACATTCATGTGAGATGGTTATTGGAATTATTTTTATATTGTGTCTTGGAGTAGTTTATGGATGATCTATCTTATATCTCAATCCTTTTTATATTGTAGAGGGTAATGCCTCCCATATATGATATCTTCATACCATCGGTGCTAGTGGCCAACCCGAGACCTGCTAGAGGAGGGGCTTAGGGGTCCTTATCTCTCTACCTTCATTGGGGTATCTTTAGAGGAGGTATTCCATGAAAATATAGGTCTTTCATATTCTTGGTTATAATGTGACAACCGCCCTTGGTTATAATGTAACCCCCATCCCTGGTTATAACGTACCTACCATACCCGGTTATAAGGTGACCAATATCACAAAATAGAAACAATATATATTTATTACATAATAACATAGAATATTCAACATATCATAAAAAATGAAAATAAATGGGTTTCATAAAAATTTTGTCATAGCATAACCCATAAAAAAGGAATGGGTTTTACAAAAAAATTATCAAAATAAACATAAACCTACTAGAGAAATAATAATTATGAAATCATTAGATTATATCACTAATAAATTATTTGTATCATCAATGTATTCTATCTTAGATGGAACATTATTTTTAAAGATCTCATGGTACTTTTCTTGAGGAAAATAACATTTATACATTGAAAACCACATTTTAAAAACTGGAATTTCACATGACATTATGGAAACTATTTTCTTTTAAAATATAGATTTAAAATTATAATACAATATTTAAAACATATATTTTTTATGATAGAAGTAAATAATATTCATGTCTTACATGTTAGAATAAATATTCCTTTCACATGTTATGTAAAAGAAAAAGTGACTCATTTTGGAAAATAACAAGAAGATCATTCAAAGAAATTGTAAAAATTAAAAAAATGAGTAAAAATGAATTTAAAAATGAATTTTATTATATTAATAAATGTCTTTAAAATATTTTAATAAAACATGTACATGGAATAGAAAATATTTGTGTCAGAAGAGAGAAATAAAATCAATTTCCATTGAAAATATTATATGGTAATATTGAGTACGTAATGTGAGGAAAATTATAGGTAAAAATGTATTTTCCTAAAATAACCATAGGATAAGATATTTTATTAGTTTCTTGAGATATAAATCATAAAATTTCATCATTGAAATAATAATCATAAACAATTCATATAAATAATGAGATTGTAACATAATAACATTTCCACAATAGTAATTTTTAACTCATAATCCCCATTAATGAAAAAAACTTATATAGATATTAAATCCCCCAAAATTTAAATAATAATAATAATACTATACATTTATTGTATGAATATACTCAACAAAAAAGAAACAAGCGGTGAATATGGAATGTGTCCCATAAAAATACATATGTGATGAAAATCCTCATACCACTTTAGAAACTTTTGAATCATAGGAAATATTAAAGAAGAAAATAAAATGAAACATTTATTATAATGAAAATAAAGATATTAATTATATATAATGTGAAATGGGGAAGTATATACACCATAAAAATTTATGATTTGTGAATTCGGTATATATACCCTCAAAATAAAAGTAAGACTTTAAATCCCTTACCTCAAGTATCAACTTTCTTTGTACGCATTAAAAAAATATTTATACTAAATATATGGTTATTATAAATCTATCAAAAAAATATACTCATACTTATCATACCACATATGATTTACATAAATAATTTTATCACCCATTTTTTAACATTTTTTGTTAAAATCGCTGTTTTGGGTGATATCTTCTTCGTCTTTTATATATTTTTTAGTTTCATAGTTTTGAGCCTTGTACATATATCGTGGTTACATTATCTCTATAATTTTTACCATGATATAAATATAATATATATTTATTATAAATTTATTTAGTTTAATACATAAGGTTATTTATATAAAATGAATTACACTATTCATGGAGATATTAGGTTGTATATACCCATGAACACCATTTTCATTTACTAAACAAATAAAACAAAATGAAGTTAAATAATATTTAACATTTCTAGAGTCATTTTGGCCAAATATATCATATATATTGATTAAATTCTCCATTATTACCTTCCATGTAAAGATCATGTGAAAAATGAGTCAAATCGCTTTGTGTGGTGCTAGTCTGTCGTACACATGAGCGGCGTTATCATATTACCACAGATTGGAAAGTAAGATGGTATATGGGATATTAAAATTCCATAAGTATAATTATGTTAAAATTATAATATAAATATATTAAATAATTAATTATATATAACCATGATATGTGGTTATTAAAGATGAATTACATCAGTTTGTAGTTTTCTTGACTATGTGCCCATAAGGGGCTCTCGTTCTAGGTTTTCGCTCTCTCGCTACAATTGGCTCCTCCGCTGTGGATATAGGGTTTTCTTGTTCTCGGTGGGTTGGTGGTGGATCTCTACTGCCGCAGTGACGCTTTGCGGTCCTCGCTCTGGCAGTGAGATGCTCTCGGGCATCGGTGGTGGCTGGTTCTGGTCCACGGGTGTAAGACCGTTCTTGGTGATAGCATACTCTTCGGAGCACCCATGGATCATATCTCGGCAGCTGTCTATTGTCCGATTGGGTTTTATTCACATTTGAGGGCCGCGCTCACGCGTCGAAGACTCTTCTGCCTCGTCCCAGGTGAGTTCGCTGGGATTTCCCTATGGTTGACGCGGTTGGTTTATCGGGTTGTGGCGGGTTCTTTCGTTCCTTGGTTGTTTTCTTTGTTTTTGTGTTTTGTGTTGTGTTTTGTGGATGGATATATTGGTTTTGTGCTGGGGGTTTCTACCTCGCTGATACCAGGGACGAGGGTTTTTGCCTCGTAGAAATTGGTGAAAGGTTCCACCAGCGGTGATGCTGTTTCTCATCGTCGGTGCAGATGATTGCTTGATGATGGGCGTCAGTGAAGCTCACCGGTGTTCTGGTGTTGGGATGATGTCTGAATGGTGTACATCCGTTTTTGTTTGATGACGTCGATGGATGAAGATGACCAGGTTCTCTCACCGGTGAAATGGTGTTTTTTTGGTGAAGTTTTCCAGGGACGACCATGATGGTCGCCGGTGATGACGACAACGGGAGCGGGTGCATCTCGCTAGTGTTCCTGTGAATGTGTGGAGCATGACAGTGGTTCGATTTGCGTGCATGCTATTGGATTGGCGTGCGGTGCGTGGCGTGAGGTATGTCAGTGCTATCACAGGATTAGTTGACAGGCTTGATACGATCGTGGGCGCGTGATGATGATACAGGTTCGAAGATCGAGGCGGCTGGCGGTGATTTAATTTTCAAATTTGTAATGTGTTTTCATCCAGATGTGGAGAAGTGGTTTAAGGAATGTATGGGTACTGGATACCCCTTAAACCGGCTTCAGAATATGAAAAAAAATTATTTCCAGCACATCAGTTTGTGAGGCTGTAGTCTGTTGTACACATGATTGACCATTTTGATTCCCATTTGATGGAAGAGGAGATAGTTATAGGTTATTCCATAAAAATAATAACATTTATGTATATGTTATATAATATTTTTATTATATTTTAATTATTAATATATTAATGAACATGGTAAGAGAAGTGAAAGGAAATAGCTTAGTGAAGACAATTGCCTTTACTTAGAGAAATATCCTTTAGATGTTTTATTAAGGATCTATAGGGATGGTATTTTGGGAAGACTAGAAAATATTGAATGTTAATAAGGATGTTGATTATTGATTTTTATAAGGTTTAGTTGATCCAATGGCATTAATAGTTCTAAATATGTGAGGGGAAGAAGTGAACTCTTATAAATGAGGATGAGTGACATTTTTGTAAATACCAAAAAACATTCATTAATGGGAAGTCGGTCTAACCCCAAGAACAGAAAAAATGATAATTAAATTGGAAGGTGGAATATATAGTTACTATTAACATCCAAAATAAAACAGAACATTGTTTTAAACATGCAATTACTTATCCTTCCAGTTTACTTGAATTTACCATTTTAGATTTCATCATGGTAACTATTTTTTCATTTATTTACCTAGGTGATTTATCCCTTAAGCCTAAAAATTAAATTAGTATTATTAGATAATTTTGACACAATAAATGTAAATTTTAAATCAAATTTATTAAAAAAAATCTATATCTATGGAAACTTTATTTGAACATAAGTGTGTGTAACGCATAAACCCCCATTTTAACTATAAGTACGTTAATACATTTTTACTACTTTTACTATTCATTGTGACTAAAAATTAAATTAAAATTAATTAATAATATTAATTATTATTATTAAAAATATTATTTTAATTTTCCAAATTCAATTCAAATAATTTGAAGAATTTTATTTAAAATTAAACCTGTAGATGCTATAAAAAATGGGGTTTTAAGGAAAAAATCAAAAGTATAAAAGTTTTTCTTCAAAAAATTTATAGGAAATTGATTATAATTGAATAAATTAGATTAATAATAATATATATTAACTAGTTTTAGTTTTAAACCATTTTAGAAAAATATGTAGCTTTCCAAATAATTTAAATGAAAAGGCAGTTTTTAAATAAAATCAATACTATTTTACTATTCATCAAATAATTAATATTTTTATAAAATTATCTTAAATTAAATAAAATATATTTTTATTTGTATATTTTTAAAATTAATTTTTTTTCAAAAATAATATCAAATATTGAAAATATTAATCTTTACACAAATTGTGAAAATGTGACAAAACTGCTTTTAGAAAAAATATTGTTTTAAGCCTAAAAAAATTAATTTTTATATCATTCCTTGAAAAAATATTATAAGAAGTATAAATTATTTTATTAAATATATAATAAATAAATTTCATTGAAATAATTCTCCAATAGTTTTTAATTTAATTTATTAATACAAAAAACACTTTGTATGCATAAAAATTGTCTTCCATAAAAATATTTCTTTTACTTTAATATTATATTTATTTTTATTTATCATTGACCGATAGCCAATAAATTTAATTTTACACTTTCATAATATATAATTTTAAAAATTTATTTAGCCTTATTCGTACCCTCCAATCTAATGGCTAGGTGATAAATGTCAGATAATAGAATAATATTTTAATAGTATTTTGTAGTTTCTTTATCAATTGGTTACATGTAAGGGAAACTATCAAAAAAATTAAATTTATAGGAAAAAAATCCTAAAATATTGGGGTGTTACATTCTACCCCTGTTAAATAAATTTCAACCTCTCCATTTTAACTTGAGGATAGAAATTAATGTTTTTCCATATGAAAATACCTTTGTCGAAATCACTCACCATACAAAGGGTAAATAAAACATCCCCCTAAAAATAGGGAAATAATACCTAAAAATTTCTTCTATAATGACACATAACTAGGTTTCCAAATAGAATAAAATTATATCAAAGTGGAAATATTTATTTGGAATAAAAGTAATGTCCATATATCATTGATCCCAAAAAAGTGAATGACCGTGAGAATGTTAAGGACCATAAAACCATAAAACAATGAGGTGAGAAAAATACCATCAATTTGTTGGAAAATGATGGTAATAAATTTTTTTTTTGTTTCAAGATTAGTTTCTTAAATTTTATTAATTTTCCTGAGAAAATTTCTGTTCTTTTTTATTCCATTTCATAAGAACAGTCTTATCCATTTTTAGTGATTTGAAAACTTCCACTTCATATCTTACTCTAAGAAATGAAGATGAATATTTTTTAGACCTGAAGAAATAATATTAACTTATAAAAGACAATAAGTGCGACATGCCAATAATTCAAAATTAGTTTCTATGTTTGATAGTGTATAAGATATGTGACATAAAAATTAAAACAAACAACATAATCATATTATTTAAATATGATCGTTATAACCTATCCATTAAATTGGTGGGAATGAAAATTATTAAATACATTAAAAAATATATAATGTTAATACTCATTGATAATTTATTAATTAATTTCTTGTGAATACGTACTAAATTTTTATAAAATCCATTCTCTTATATTTTTAGTAAAGTAATTTTATTCATCAAAAACATATTTCCTTATAGAAGATTTTTATTAATTTTTGTGTACAAATAATATAAGTAATATATGAAA
Source organism: Viscum album (assembly GCA_963277665.1). Taxonomy (NCBI): domain Eukaryota; kingdom Viridiplantae; phylum Streptophyta; class Magnoliopsida; order Santalales; family Viscaceae; genus Viscum; species Viscum album. The sequence continues at coordinate 709,067,745 of OY728165.1, read as the reverse complement.
ATTTTAGCAAATTTATTTAATGAAATGAACTACAAATTTAAAATAATAATATTAAAATTATCCTATGGTGAAATGTTGATATTTTTCGGAATGATTTAATTTTTCAGTAAATTGTGAAAAATACATATTTTTTGTAAAAATGTAATTTATTTTCATTAAATCAATCAATTTAAATATACCATTATATATTGATTATGTAATAAAGTAACATTAGTGTTATTTATTTATTTTCATCCCCGTAAATTATTTTTATTAAAATTTATATTGTATTTTAGAATAACTTTTGTTTTTGGGTTTAAAATGATATTATTCTAAAAAGTATTTTAATGTACATAAGTTTTCCCTTTTAAATTAATTCAAATAATACCTAATAGTGAATTTTTTAAATGAAATTTATAGATTTTATACCATTAAATATGAATTTATATTCATATAATGATTATTATTATTCATATAGTTAATATAAAATCACATTTTTATTGAAACACCAACTTCATGAAAACCATCTTATTCGTCATGTCTGTGGGTTATGTTGTAAATATTATTTTTTCTAATTATCTGAATTTAATTGGATAAAATGTATTCAATAATTTTAATTATAAGTTTAAAATTAGGTAGTAACTTCATATTAATTTGTTGGCATATAAAATTTACCATGGTACATTTCTACCGTAGTTTAGGTAAAATAAGAAAAAATGTTAATGTTAAAATGAAAAATAATAAAATACCTAAACACTAAAAATTCAAATGGGTGGTTGATGTGTGTATAGAATTTAACCATCCATTAAATCATTAATTATTAATCTAATTCGTTGGAATTAATTACACCCAAATGTGCCTGGCTTTTAATATAAAATAATAATTATTTAATCAATTAAAAACACCCCTTCCCAAGTATAAATATCACTACTCATCGCCTTCTTACTGCTCACAAGCCTTAAAACTCGTCAAACATATGAAAAAACTCCTCCCCACTCTCCTTATGCTTATGTTCTATTTTTTTTTATAAATACCAATTCCAATATCATTAAGGGGTCCTTCAAGGAGGTGATATTCAATGGGGCATTAAGATAAAGTGAAGAACCCTTTCATACGCAAGATAAGGGACCTCTATACCTCCTCCCTCTTATTTTACTTTTAGGAACCTTATTTATTTTATGATTGTTTTTTCAGTTCCTATTGACGTGATTTTATTTTCCACATATCTTTTAATGCCCTTTTATGTATAAATGTCTACATACACCATTTTTTATCATTAAACCAGTTTATGAATATTTAAGTAATTCTGTTATGCTACCGATCAATTGTTTGGAAAATATTCTCAATTTCCTTTATTTGAGAATTATTTTTAGGTTATGATCCAATATTCTATAGTGAGGTGTATATAATTCTCATTGACATATTATATCAATATTTTCTCCATTATCATGATATTTAATGTTTTGTTAAATTTTAACCATCCATGAAGCATATGATTCAGCTAATGACCCAGTGGTAAATGAAATTATTAACTCAGTTTCCATTATTTTGTTTAAACTTATACTTCATTGTTTCTGTCATGCTAAAATTACACGTGTAACAGATTTTGATTAAATTAAATTATTTGTGGATTTATAAGAGACACACATAATCGATTCATTTTATTAACACTAAATTCAATGATATGATATTTTTAGTGGGTATTTTGATATCAAAAAGTTATTTGGCATTTTAAAATATTTTTTGACAAAAAAATAATTGCATATTTGGATTTATTTCATGATATGCTACCTGATAATTATATGAAATGGGTTATCCTGATACAACTTTTACTAAGGTTTGATCCCCATTATAGTTACCAGGTAAGCCTGATATATCTTATATGAAGGGTTAATCCCCATTATATCTCAATAGTGATCCCAATATAGCTTATATGATGGGTGATCCCCATTATAGCTCAACAATGAATTGTGTAATGATTATATTCGAAACCAGCAATATGGTTGTTCCAATTAAAAGATTTTTATGAATTTGATGCTATAATTCACTGAAAAGGTGATTTAATTACATGATATTGGTTTTAAAATTATATTTTAGAAAACATGTATGTGATTTTTTGGTGAAAATATTTTATACACTCAAAGAACATTGAAGATAAATGTAAATGTTATATGAGTTTTCTTATTTTTCACTCAAATGAATGTTTCCTTTATTTTATATCCATACTATGATATTATTCTCATCCCAAGTTCTAAAATATATTTCATAGGGTTTAAGGATTTGTATGGGAAAATTAGAAGTCAATTTGAATGTTGATTTTCTTTTTCATGAAGAGAACCATTTTCTATTTTTAAAAATGTTTTTTGGAGAAAAAATGGATACTGGGTATCTGTATCCAATTATAATTCACGGGTTTACTATGAAAGAGTTGATTCTAATTTTATAAAACACTTAACCTAAAATATCTTTGGGAACAAAATAAATAGAATTATAGATTAAAATAACTCGAATATGTAATGTTTAAGGCCAGATCCATATATTTAGTATCATAACATAATTTAGGAAAATTTAGAGGTTAATATAATTTTAATAAAATAACAATAAATAATTTTTAATTAATTATTTTGATGAATTGATATAGATATTGAATATTACCATGTTGATTTCCCTAAAATATGTTTTTTTATAATGGTTTTCCACAGAGTAAACAAAGAAGCTAAGGTGGGAAGGCATTAAGAAGAACAAATTCTTTGAAATTATCATCCCAAGATGGTTGGAATCGAAGAAGAACAATGTTTTTTAAAGTGATGGACTAATTGAAATAAGCTACAGATAGTTGTTTTATCCATGATAAGAAACAATCAAATAAATCATAGAGGAGAATATCATTAGTGGATAATTTTATGAGGCATCTTCTATAGATTTTAGTGGAACCCAAAATCTAGTGGTAGTCGAAGGATGGATCAAATACCTATTAAAATATATTTGAATTCAAGTGATATTCATAACTTCAAAATGTAATCCTTTTTATTTATCATTTTAAAGGTGAAACTGATCAATGGTGGTATCTATTTAAGAAGAAAAAAGTGAAATATGATCTCTATTTTATGGTATGGGTTGATTTTAAGAATATATTCCTTAATAAATATTTTCCTATGTTTTTTCATCTTAGTATAAATAAACAATTATTCGATTTAAAGAAAAATGATGATGAATCAATGGCTACGTGTGAAAAAAACATCAAAATATTTTCTAGGCATGTTTTAGATTTTATTCGTGACACCAAAAATAAAATTAATGATTTTTAATTAGGATTATAATCGTGTCTTTGAAGATCTTTAGCCTCACGGAATATAAAATTCACGAGAAAGGATTTCATTATAATGATAAATTAGAGATGGTGTTTTCCATAACTAATGTTTCATGAGATAAAAAGAGTATTAAATGGTCAAGGTGGAAATAATTAGAGAAGTAACCAATTAATAATCACTAAGGTAAGCCCCAAACATGTTCTCTTTGTGGTAAAATATATTTTGGGTAATATTTGTAAGGATCTGAAAAGTGTTACCATTGTGATAATTTTGGTCACAATGTTAATGAATACAAATAAAAGAGTTATAAACAATAGAATAATGAGATTACAGATAAAAAATAAATAGAGATATCTTTTTTTCTGAAATGAATTAGGAAATAATTCTATCATTTGTTCGATGTTACTTACTCAGGTTGGAAATCCTTATGATCAGAATCTTAATGGTTTTTCAAGATCATTTTCTTCAACTACCATTTATATTGGTCTATCTGGTGAGGTGGTGGAAACACAATAGAGTTTAGTAGTTTTATAATGTTAAATATATTTTCAAAGTCTTAGACACTCAATTTTTGGATTTAAGTGATGATATGTTCAAGTGATTGATGTCATTGGGATATTTTTTTGTTTCTGTACATATAAATATTTGGGCCAATGGAATGTATGACTTTACTTTTTAAAAATGAATTTTAGGTATCTGTAACACCCCAAAATGATAAAGGGTTTAATGACTAAATGAAATGACTCATGTCAACAAGGTGCAACTTCCTTTTTAGGAGAATATATGATTAGAACTTCATAGTTAAGAGTTCTTGGTCTGGAGTAGTGATTCAGATGGGTGACCTTCTGGGAAGTTTTCTAGGGTGTGTGTTAGTGATGAGAAAGCACACTAGAAAGGAAAAGTGTTGGGCTATGGGGACTATCATTGTTCAGATGAACCATTTAGGCATGTGGGTGGCCCCTAGGGGCGGGGACCAAATGTATACGGGGTAATTGGTGGTACCTGACGGGCTAGGACCTAATGGCCATGTTAAGGAAGGGTGTATGTGCTGTCAACGAGACCCAGTTGTCACATTTGGTATTAGAGGTGGTACCCGACCTTCAGTGCAGTGCACTACCTTGGTTGAGATTTAAGGCCCACAATGAGGATGTTATGCTATAGGGGGGGGGTGATTGTAACACCCTAGATTGATAAAGGGTAAAATGACAAAATAAAACCACTTATGTCAATAGTGTGCACCTTAATTTTAAAAATCCTATCTGATTAGAACACCATAGTTAAGTGTTCTTGACCTAGAGTAGTAATCAGGATAAGTTACCTTCTGGGATGTTTCCTAGGGTGTGTGTGAGTGAGGAAAAAGCACACTAAAAGGACAATTATTGGATTGTGGGGACTATCATTAGTCAGATGACCTGTTCAGGCATGTGGGTGGACCCTAGGGTGGGAAAACATATATGTGGGGTAACTGGTGGTACCTGGCCAGCCAGGACCCGACGACCATATTAAGATGGGGTGGTTGTCCTATCATCGGGACCCAATTTTTACAATACGAAATGTCAATGCTTTATTCACAAAACATGAATGGTATAAAAATAACTCATCTATAATCAATAATATCACAAACCATCAATACAATATGGAATATTTGTATCATAATAAATAAACTTCAAACAAGTTTAAAATCCATCAATGGATGTTCATATAGGTGAAAAATATTTGTAAAATACTTTTTGAGAAATAAACCATTTTCATAAAACCATTTAAAAGTCACCGGGACCACGTGTCTACGGGGCAAAGAGTGGTAGCTAGTCGGCTAGAACCTGACGACCATGTTAAGGCGGTGTGGTTGTGCTATCACTGGGACCTAGTTGTTACATTACAAAATGTCAATACATTATCTATAATCCATTAATGGTTTAAAAATAACACATCCACAGTCAAACATATCAAATATCCTTTAATACAATATGGAAGATTTGTATCATAATAAATCAACTTCAAACAAGTTTAAAATCCATCAAAGGATGTTCACATAGATGAAAAAGATTTGTAAAACACTATTAGAAATATCACATTTTCATAAAAAAATTTAAAAGTAACACAATTTATTATGAAATACATTTAAATAAATTTTTCAATCAATGTGTCCCATACCACTTTGAAACTTTTGAAAGGAATTATAATTTTAAAAACATTCATGTCCATATAAATAAATCCTTAAAACCTATTTTGATAACATGGACATTAATGAGAATGATTTAGAAGAATAAATATTTAAAAAATTTAAAATTACGTTTTAGTAAAAAGTCGCTTAAAAATAATCCCTTTGAAAACTATTTTATGAATCATGGACATGGATAATAAATATGTCCCAGTAGATACTTATGTAAAAACAACCTCAGATAATAAGATTGTGAAATTAACCCTTACAGATTTGGTATCTCATGAAACGTACACCCCATTAAAGAATGACTATTCCATGATGTTGTAAATACCCATAGATAAAATTATATTACACAAGGAATACAATCATGGCCAGTAAATAGACCACACAAAAGGAAATAATGGCAATATAGCATTAGTCTCACGGGAATAAGAAGTGAGATAAAATCCCCTTACCAGGTTGTAATTAATCAAGTCCTATGACCAAAAGTTAATAACCACCAAATAATTCATATAATACCAGGAATATAGAAATAATCATGATAATATATATCAAATGTCAGTACACAATGCAACATAAATAATAAATAAGTGGTGAACAATGGAAATATCACAGAATTAAATGTGAGATAAGAAACCCCATACCATGAACATTCCTTTGGTTGAGATTACGTTTAACCTCCTGTATAATAACCATAGTATGTTATTAAATTATACCATAACCAGATTAATATTTATTATATCATATATTCTTCATTTATGACATCATACTACCCATTTAATAATGATTTCAATGTTAAATTAACATTTTAGATAATAATCACTTTCTTTATCATAAGTGTTTTAACTTGTTATTATTAATCATATCATTTAGATCAAGATTTAAATACTTCAAGAATATAAACCTTGATTTATATATCATATATATTTAAAATATAAATATTTATAATAGATAGATATATGAAATGGAAGGCACCGTTTATGGAGACGGTAGGTCGTACGTACGCATAAACGTTGTTTTATTATCATTTCGTATTGAAAAGAAGTAAGTGAATAAGATATATGTAAGTGTGTACATATATATATATATATATTTCATGTAGAATTATTATGTCATATATTACATACTTATTAATAATATATATATATTTATAATCATCGTTGAATGGTGAAAGTGGGAATGAATCTCATCGTGTCGTGGAGACGATAATCCGTACGTATGCACGAGTGATAATATCATTATATAGATGGTGAAATTGTATGTAATTGGATTTTATATAATATATAAATAATCATTAAGATGTTATATTTATTATTTATTAGTTATAGTCATTATTATACCCGTCCAAATAATGAAGTATTTTAATAACAAACTACACCACGGCGTGGAGATGGAAGTCGTACGTATGCATGTATGGTGACATTGTCATTCATGTGATGGATATAAAAATGAATATGGTTATACCATTTTTATAAAAACATTACTGTATATATAAGATACTAGAGTTATTATTTTATAATTTGAACAACAAATAAATTGGATGTGTAATAAGAAAAGAACTTGAATGAGGTGATGAAATATTTACCTCGTTTTTAGGTTCTTCCTTTTTATTTGATCAAAAGGGCTCCTTAGGTTTAATTTCTGACCAAAGGAAGGCCTCTAGGAAAAAGGGAGGAATTTTGGGTGGATATTTTTTTAGGTTTTCGCCATGAAAACTGGCTTTGGGGGAGTGAAATTAAGAGAAGGGAAGGTACCATTTTATAAGTGAGGCGACAGTCATTTTAGGAAAACATTGAAGTATTATTTTATAATAAAATAATTTTTCATTTCTAATAGCTCTATAATGATTTATTTCTAAGATAAGGTGGGGATGTGTCGAAAAAATCTCAACCAATTCGTTTTAAACAGGTTTAGGTCATCATATTAACCTTATCATTTAGATTTAACTCTTATTTAAATATTTTAACTTTTACAGTGTCTTCTTGTATTCTTACACTTTATGGTTAGTAAATTTTCTCTAAACATCCGAGAGATAGTAATGTTGTTAATTAATGACATATATAATATTATTTAATCACTTTGGACAAACCTAAGATTTCTAATAACACTATATGAACCAATAATATAGTATTTGTTTTAAAATATAATTTATGTCAATTTTGACAATATTTGGTATTTGGTTATTTTGAAAGTCATCACAACATGATTAATTTAAAAGATATACATTTAATCAACCCTGACATGTCATAGTAACCTATAAATTTCTTTGATCTCATAAAAACTTTGAAATTATATTTATTTTAATATTTATAATACCATTTATTTGATTCTTTCATTAATAAGGTAATTACTGTATCATCATTGTGTCATAAATAAATTAAATTATTTAATGTCTAAAAATTATATCTAAAATACAATTATGTAGGAAATATTTTTATATTTATAATAAATATTTATAGTTTTACTTATATTGTGTATAACCCAATATTAAAAATGGTTTTGTTATTAAACTTTGAATTTAACACTTTTAACTTTTTTTTATATAGAATAATAATAAATTTATAATCTAATCCAAGTGGACCTAAAGGATCATATTTTACATCTAAAGATGTTTTTTGTCTAAATAAACTTATAAAATAGAAATTGGACATGTTTTCGGGTAATTATGATATCAATTTTACCCTTAATTACCCTATTTACTTTTAACTTTGGTAAATAAAAGTCAAAAGTTACTATTCACAAAAAATAATTTTCATCTAATTAAACCAAATTTTACTTACTGATATCAACCGTGCCTCTTTGATTTCTTAATATTCAACTCTTAGAAGTGGTAAAATTAATTTTTATTCAAATTTTAAAATGCTTCTATGAGGTGGGTAAAAGACGGCAAAAAGTTCAATAAAATTTTTATATATCTAAACTCATTATAAAATGAGTACAATGAATTACATTGAAATTATATATTAATTATGTATCTATTTTGACCAAAAAATAAATTTAAATAAAATAAATAATTTTTTAAATGAAAATTAAATTTTAAACAATAACTCATTGTTTTTCACTATTCATAGAAAATTGAATGTTTTCAGAAAAATACAAAAAAATTACCCTATGATAATTATGATATTCCAAATTCAAAAATGAATTTCATTTTATCGAATTAAAAATATTGAAGTTCAATTTATTAATTTGAAATTAATTCCCATTTTCAAAACCAAAAAGCGTGTTTAAAAAAAAGTAAAAACAATCAAAAGATTGACATGTGTTTATGTCAAATTGAAAATTAAAATTTATTATAATAACCTAAATTATATTAAATGATAAAAATATAATCTAATTATACTTAATAACCATTAAAATTCATAATTTAACAATATAAATTATTTGGATTAAAAAAGTTGTTTTCAATTAAAATTTAGTATTTTTTATTATTCACCAAAATATGAAAGTTATCAAAAAATACCAAAAAATTATCAAAATGAATTTTTTATGTCTCGATTCTAAAGAAAAAGTTTATTTTGTCATATTTAAAATATAAAAGTGTAAATTATTGAATTTAAAATGGGTTCTCCACTAAATTGCGGTAAAATTACATTTTCTGAAAAATATTTCCATTATCTGAAAATAGAATTTCTTCTTATATTATGTCTAAGAAACACATAATATAGATGTTGAAATTATATGGAGTATATAAAATTAAAAATTCAGTTAATAATATTCATAATTATTTTTTGAACGGCTGGTTTGGTAAGTCGTGGTGCGCTCGATCTCAATGTCGCGTGTAGCACAATTTATTGAATTACTTTGAAGAGGAAACATACTTTGAAATGTTGGGGTGTTACATTCTCCCCTCCTTAAAACATTTCATCCTCACAATTTGAAATTATTCTTCTAAAATAAGAGGTTGAAAATATAAAATGCCTTTGTGGAAAACCCACATCAAAAATAGAGTAAATAAAAGTTACTTTTAATAAGAGGGAAAGGGAAATTAAAAAGTCACCAACAAAATAGGGTTTCAAATAAGATAACCTTGGTGGAAATTACCTACACATAATTAGAGAAAAAACCTAAATATTTATACAGAGTGATTGAGGTCATCAATCACAAACACATATAAAATTGAGGGCTTCAAAGACATCAATATAAGAAGATTTAGAATATCATCAGTCCAAAAAAACCTAAGGTATTAGGATAACACATATTTGGTATTAATATACTTTACCTAAAGTTTATGAATTAATTTATTCAAAGAATAAATATATATATATATATATACTTGACATGTAGAGTTCCATCCTTTAACTAATTTCTACAACAAACTCATCTTTACCTCTAAAAGATAATATAACTCAAAAATATTATATATATCATAATATTATAAAGTTCTACACAAATAATATGAAGGAAACTAATTTATAATAACTAGGTACTTACTGTAGGCTAGTGGTAGGTCTTAAATCCTTGTCACACTTTGGTTGTGGGTTCGATTCCTACAGCTTTGTCTGACACGATGGGTTATCGCCCGACCTATAGGTTGTCATTTTTCTAAAAATATAATATTATAAAATTCAAAAAATAATATTAATAAATACAATCAAAAGTTAAACTTAATCCTTCTAACCATTATAGATTTCTAAAATACATTTTTCCAAACTCACAGTCCAAAATTTGTAAGGAAGGTAAACAAAAAAAAGATATCTTTTTCCATGTAATAACATAGTAATACCTTTATCATGTATTATTTTAAAACATGGTAACAACCTGAATTACCATAAAACCATATTGATTACATTTATGCACCCTTATTCCTTATAGAATACTAGATATATTCTTTATATACATTTTTTTAATATTCCATCAATGATAGAATAAACAAAAAATAAATCAGTTCAAAGGTACTCAAGAATATCCAAAATAATATATCCAAATGAACCATCTTTTATTCCAAAATCACTACCTCAATATCTAGACCATATTATGGTTTACCATTCCTTCAACCATATATTTTACAAAAAACATTTAACCTGCTATTGAGTCACTATTATTGGTTCCACAGAATCTCAAGTCCTTAATGAAATAGTATTACAATACAATCCTTATATACTGCATAATTATTATAAAAAGTAAATCATTGATACAATACTAAAATGACATAATTATTTAATATCAACCTAAGAACACTAGTCATTACTCTTCATCTACGGTAATATCATAACGTGATTACTATCCAAGAACATCATTTGTGGTATACTATGATGATTTGAACATTGATTTGTGTAGTGTCCCAACTCCTTACAGATGAAGAATAGTACATTTGAAACCTTTTTATTACCCATGCAATCACGTACTTGGTGTCCTTTTTCTCTACACTAATAAAAAACTCACATTCACTTAATGCATTTACCAAGGTGATCCTTTCTACAGTTATCACTTATAGGAAAATCCGTCATTCCCCTCTTCTCTTTATCCATCTTCCTTTCTTCCATCCTTTTCCTTATCTTGATTACCTTCAAATCCATAGAACTCAGAGAACTCTTTACTTATCTTATTAACACATTATACTATTTCATCATATGATGAGAATATGTGGGAGAATATTTACCTTTTAAATGTAGGCTTAATAAAATGAAAGATATGATCCTTCTTAATCTTACGATCATTCATATTGCTAGAATTCTCATTACTTTAACTAGGATCCATTTATAAACAATGGAATACAATATGTTGGTTTATGAATCACAATTCATAATTCCAAAAATATAAAAAACCCTAACTTAAATTGAACAGTTTATAGATATAATCCATAATCATAAAATTGTGTTCTTTAATGAAGTATTTACTCTTAAATCTTTCATAATAGATTTTAATGAAAATGTGAATTATCCTAAACATATTCCCCATGAGTGTCATAACCAAGAGTGTAGCAAGGACTGTTTTTATGCACCAGTTCTAGTTCGAGTCTAGATTGAAGCGGTGTTTTCGGGTTTTACCCCTAGGTACATCTATGCCAGAGCAACCTCTACCTGCTCATATCCAGGCAGGGATGTATTTCTTAGAAAACTCACAAAATATCTACAGTTCCAAAATTCTAGGAAGTTCTTATATACTCATACTCAAAGTCTGTCTTAGTGTAATTTTCTCTAATCCGAGTTTATCTAAATATATTTCCAATGTTATTTCTCAACTTACTCTGATACAAACTATAACGCCCCAACCATAGAAGCCCAGATTCAGAGTATTATTTTAATACATTGGCATGATTACAAGGAATCAAGTTAAAAAAACCAATTAGTTTAGAAATATTAGAAAAATGATTACATACATAAACGTCACATTACATTATAAAATGAACACCACCAACAACAACAGTGTCCCCTTTTGAACACATTCATATCCCATATCATATCCCTACAGTTCAAACATAAAATAATTATTCAATCCTAGGAAAAATAAAACATAGAATGGGGTGAGATCATATGCTCAGTAAGGATAAAAATATAGTGGAAGCATTCATTAATAAGCATAAACCTTGAAGAGAATGTATAAGACTAAAACAAAAGACTTTTAAACTCAAAATTTGGCATTATATGGAAACAATAAAATATAATTATTCCATTTACTTGTTCACATGGATATTATACTATTTGAATAATCACATTCAATATCAATAGCCACTTTCATAATGATTTAATGCATAATACTGGATATTAATTTCTGTGTCAAGGCCTCGTGCCAAGACCTAGGGGCTAACTGTAACCAGACCCCATCTCGGAGAGCCTCTGTAACTAGACACCAACCCAGAGAGCCTATGTAACTAGACTCCAACCCAAAGAGACTCTATATCCAGACTCAAACGTGAAGAGCCTCTATAACTGAACTCCAACCCAGAGGGTCTGTTGTAACCATACCACAACCCAAACAGCTTACTTTTACTGGTCCCCAACCCAGAATAAACCAATCCAACACATTCATCTTAAGAAGAGGATAAAATATAACATAAATATTCGTATAAAAAATAGCATATGAAATGTCAATAATTTATCCATAAACCATTAAGGGTATAAAAATAACACATCCACAGTCAAACATATCCAAAAACCTTCAATATAATATATAATATTTGTATCATAATAAATCAACTTCAAAAAGTTTAAAATCCACCAATGGATGTTGATATAGATGAAAATGATTTGTAAAACTCTTTGTGAGAAAAATTCCTTTAACATTAAAACATTTAAAAGTCAATCAATTTAAAAAATAAGACATTTAATGAAATTTTTGAATCAAAGTTTCCCATACCCCTTTGAAACTTTTTAAAGGAATTAACATTTTTAAAACATTTATGTCCATATAAAGAAATCCTTAAAACCATTTTGAAAACACGAACATTAATGAGAATGATTTAGAAGAATAAATATTCAAAACATTTAAAATGATGTTTTAGTAAAAAATTCCCTTAAAAAATTCCTTTTGAAAACCCTTTTATGAAACATGGACATGGATAATAAATATGTCCCAGTAGTTACGTAAAAACTATATCGGATAACAAAGAGATTGTGAAATTAACCCTTATCGATTTGGTAACTCAAAAAACATACCCCCCATGAAAGAAATATTATAAAATGAAGTTTTAAATACCTATTGATTAAATTATATTACACAAGGAATAAAATCATGGCTAGTACATACACCACACAAAAGGAAATAGTGGCAATAAAACGTGAATCTCAAGGGAATAATAAGCGAGATGAAATCCCCTTAACACGTTGTAATCAAACAAGTCGTATGACCAAAAGTTAATAACCACCAAATAATTCATTGAATACCATGAATATAAAATAATCATGATAATATATATCAAATGTCAGCACACAATACACCACATGTAATAAATAAGTGGCAAACAATGGAAATCTCACAGAATTAAATAGGAGATAAGAAACCTCTTACCTTGCACATTCCTTTGGTCGAGGGTACGTTTATCATCTTCTATAATGACCATAGTATGTTATTAAATTATAAAAGAACCATAATAATATTTATTATGTCATACATGATTCATTTATGACATTATACTACCCATTTAATAATGATATCCATGTTTAATTAACATTTTAGGTAATAATCATTTTCTTTATCATATGTGTTTTAACTTGTTATGCTTGATCATATCATTTAGATCATGATTTAAATACTTCCAGAATATAAAACTTGATATATATATATCATATATATTTATAATATAAATATTTATAATAGATATATATATGAAATACAAGGCACCGGTTATGGAGACGGTAGGCCATACGTACGCATAAACGCTGTGTCCATTTTCATATCGTATTAAACGGAAGTAAGTGAATAAGATATATGTAAATGCATAAATATATATATATATATATATACTCACATTATTATGTCATATATTACATACTTATTAATATTATATATATTTATAATCATCATTGAATGGTGAACGTGGGAATAAATCTTATCACATCGTGGAGACGGTAATCCGTATGTACGAATGAGTGACAATATCATTATATCAATGGTGAAATAAAATGTAATTGGATGTTATATCATATATAAATAATAATAAACATGTTGTATTTATTATTTATATTAGTTATAATCATTATTATACCAATCCAAATAATTATGTTTTTGAATAACAAACTACACCACGATGTGGAGACGGTAAGCTGTACGTACGCACATATGGTGGCTTTGTCATTCATGTGATAGATATAATAATGAATATGGTTGAATAATTTTTAAAATAACACCAATGTATATAGAATATACTGTATTTATTATTTTACAATAGAAACAACAAATAAATGTGAAGTGGAAGAAGAAACGAACTTGAATGTGTTGATGAAATATTTACCTCTTTTTCTGGTTCTTCCTTTGGATTTTACCAAAAGGCTCTATAGGTTGGCTTTATGACCAATGTAATTCTTCTATAGTTAAGGGAGGAATGTTGGGTGGAATTTTGGTAGGGGTTATACAAGCCAAATGGCTTTGGCGGTGTGAAATTAAGAGAAGTGTAGGTACCCTTTTATAAGAGAGGTGAGGGTCACTTTAGGAAAATGTTGAGATATTATTTTATAATAAAATCATTTTCGGTTTATAATGGCTCAAAAATTATTTTTTTCGATAATAAGGAGGGAAGTGGTCAAAAAACATTTAAAAAATAGGTTTTAAATAGGTCTAGGTCATCATATTAACCTTATCTTTTAGATTTAACTCTTAGTTAAATATTTAAACTTTTATCAGGTCTTCTTGTATTCTTACACTATATGGTAAATACAATTACACTAAAATTCCAAGAGAACCTAAAGTTGTTACTTCTTGACATATATAATATTATTTAATCACTTTGGATGAACCATACATTTTTTTGAATATTATATAAAAAAGTAATATAGTAATTGTTTTAAAAATTAATTTATGTTAATTTTGACATTAGTTGGTATTTGTTTTTTTGAAAGTCATCAAAAAATTATTAATTCCAAAAAGATACATTGAATAGATCATAACATGTCATATGCCCCTAGAAATTTCTTGGATATCATAAAAACATTGAAATTATATTTATTTTATTATTTATAATACCATTTATTTGATTCTTTTGTTAATATGGTAATTTCTACATCATCATTGTGTCATAAATAAATTAAATTATTTAATGACTAAAAATTATAAATAAAATACCATTATTATGAAATTATTTTATCTTTATAATGAATATTCATAGTAGAATTTATATTGTGTGTTACCCTATATTAAAAATGGTTTAGTTATTAAACATTGGATTTAACACTTTTAACTCTTTTTTAAATAAAATAATAATAAATGTCCTAATCTAATACAAGTGGACCTATAGGATCATATTTTATTCCTAAGGTTGTTTTTGGTCGAAATTAATTTATCCAATAGTATTAGGACAAGTATTAGGGTAATTATGATACCATTTTTACCCTTAATTACCTTATTTACTTTTTATCGTGGTAAATAAGAGTCAAAAGTTACGATTCACCAAAAATTATTTTTCATCTTATTGAAAAAAAATTTATTTACTGATATCAAAAATGACTCTCTGTTTTTTTAAATTCAACTCTCAGAAGTGGTAAAATTAAATTTTATGAAAATTTGCAAATTCTTATTGGAGGTGCGTAAAAGACGGTAAAAAGATCAATAAATTTTTTATATATCTAAACTCATTATAAAATGAGTCCAATGAATTAAATTGTTCTTATATATATATTGTGTATATATTTTGACACAA
Source organism: Viscum album (assembly GCA_963277665.1). Lineage (NCBI taxonomy): Eukaryota > Viridiplantae > Streptophyta > Magnoliopsida > Santalales > Viscaceae > Viscum > Viscum album. The sequence goes on along the minus strand of OY728165.1, from coordinate 709,051,997 downwards.
AATAAATTTAAATAAAACAAATAATTATTTAAATAAAAATTCGGTTTTGAATAATAATTTAGTGTTTTTCACTATTCATCAAAAATTGAATGTTTTCAAAAAAATACCAAAAATTTACCCTAAGATAATTTTGATATTATATATTAAAATATAAAGTCAATTTTACCAAATTAAAAACATATATGATGAATTTATTAATTTAAAATTAATCCTTACAGTTAAAACAAAAAAGTGGGTTAAAAAAAAAGTAAAAACTATCAAAAGATTGACATTGTTTATGTCAAATTTAAATGTGAAATTAATTTTAATTACCTAAATTTAATTTAATGAAAAAAATATAATCTAATTATACTTCAAAACCATTCAAATGAAAAATTTAACACTATAAATTATTTTTATTGAAAATGTTGTTTTTAATTAAAATATAGTATTTTTCACTATTCACCAAAACTGGAAAGTTATTAGAAAAATACCAAAAATTTATCATCACTTAATTTTTATGTATATATTCTAAATAAGAAGTTTATTTTGAAAATTTTAATATATTATAGTTTTAAATATAGGATTTAAAAAGGGTTCTCTATTAAAATGCGGTAAAATTGCACTTTGTAAAAAATACTTCCTTTATCTAAAAAATTGAATTTGTTCTTATATTATGTCTAAGAAACTGGTAACATGGATGAAAAAATTATATGGATTATATAAAATTCAAAATTTCATTAATATTATTCTTAACCATTTTTTGAAAGGCTAGTTTGGTAAGTCGTGGTGTGCTCGAACTCGGTGTCGCGTGCAGCGCAAGTTATTTCATTACATTGAAGAGACAACATTCTATTAAATCTCAGAGTGTTACATGTTTTATATAAATTAAAAATAAATGAAAAATTAATATGACAATTAATATAAAAAAACATCTAATAATTAACATTACACTTACCAATAATGTTTAATTTCTTATACTTTTAAAAAATTTACCTCAATATATTTTCATCTATAAACAGATGTACATCAAATAGATTTTGATGTTGTATATGCCTAAAAATGAACTATTACTCTTTCAGAGTATTGAAGTATTATTATATCACATTTTATCTAATAATATAGAATAAAACCTATAACAGTACAAACATTAAATGCTAATTAAAATAATTAAAATGATCTTACCAGTACTGTGACCTATTATTTATATTTTGACATTTTTTATCAAGTCTAAAATTAATATTCAAAGTAATATCTTTTATTTTTTTCATATACTGTAATAAAATTATTCAATTGTTTTGAATTTTGGCCTCTTGGAATATCATTTCCATTAAGTTAATTGGTATTCTGTAGTCTGAGATACAATCAGCAGACAATATTTTTAACATCTTTTGCAACATTTAGTGACCCTTGAACTGTTTTCCCCCAGGGAAGTAAATGCATCCGGTATATAAATATTTGGATGATCATTAAGTGGTGTATATGTGAATTCCTCACCAAATGTATGTGTATTATTCTCCCCATAAGAATGTGCTGGATTTTATGCTTGATCCTTTATTATAATAAAAATTAAAGTAACCAACAATTAGTACACAAATATAAAAATCCAACTATTACATACAATTCTATACAAAAAATGAAAAATTTGCAAACAAATAGTATACTAAACTAAAAACATTTTTATTCATATTTTTATTATATCAAAAAATCAAAGAATATTAATGAGAGATTAAATGACATAAAATAATTAAAACAAATAAAAAAAGTGTTTGAATAGTATAAATCATCCCAACATATTAAACCATTTTTACACCAAAAAAATAATATTCATTGAATATATGAAAAATGCTCCAACAAAAAGTAAACTAAACTGAAAAAACTTTTATTTATATTTGTTAAAGTAGTTTACTAAAATTCTGACAACATTAATGGGAGATCAAAAGACATAAAACAAAAAAAAAATCAAAAAATGGTGTCTGAATAGTAAAAAAATTCCAATTTATTAAATCATTGTTTACAAAAATAGGAATATTCATTGAACATATTGTTTTATAAAATATTTTAGTTTTATTTAAAAATTTAGATTTAAAATATTTTTTTTTCAAAAAAACAAAAAATAGATAAGTTACATAAGGGTAAACATGGTAAAATAAACAAAAATAATCTAATATAGATAAAATAATTAAATTTTAGTTATAATATCTTTTGTTATAAAGAATATAAATATAAAATATATATCATTTTATGAAATTTAAAATAGTAAACCATAAATAAACATTTTTTAACTATAATATTAAAAATGTACTTAAATATTATTTTCCCAAATTCCATTATCATGGCCATTTATTATGGAACAACCTATGTATATGATGTTATCATAAGTATTATCTCTTAATATTTACATAGAATTATGGATCTTATATAAATCACCATATTCTTTATGTTTATAATAATTCACATATTATTTTATCATTTTAAAAAAATATACTAATACATGTCGGATTGATCTAGAACATTGAAAAAAAATCATGTGTTACCCTGGTAAAAGGATTAGTAGTGTATTCTAATCTATTTAGATTAGATAGTTTCATTCCAAATTCATCATTTTTGACACTTTTGTTATTAGTAACATATTTTATATTAAAAATTGAAAATTAAAATTTAATTTAATCAACCTAACTTATTTCTTAAATGACTCAATAATATTCACATAATGTAGAAATTTGGTTTTTGTCTTTGGTATTTTAAAAGTATAGAGATTGAAATAACACCAATAAACTACTATTATAAACATCCCATCTATTTTCCTAAACATTAATATGAAATTTATCACCATTAATTTCATTCTGAGATCATGATATAAAATTTAAACGTATATTACCCACAAACCATCTCAATTTTTCTGATGCATCAGATCTACCAAGATTGGTTTATTCAAACCATTGAAAAAGTTATATTATAATCGTTCAAAATCCAAATATCTGTCTTCTTGGGATAAAATTGCTTTAACACATTAATATGATGTTTAATATATATATTTCAGCATCATATATGTTATTCAATATGTATAAATGTAAAATCATTATCTTTTCACGAATAAATGATTTTACTTTCAATATATTGATCACCTTTCCCCCATAATTGACATTCTGATAGATAATTATCAGCAACCCAATGTTCTCCACTATAGATAAGTATCTTTTAAAAAACTATAAACCATCCTTTGAAATAAAATTCTCAAAAATGGAAGTTTCATGTTGATATGGATTATTAACATTCCCCCTCAATTCTTGCAATACATTTCAAAAGGATACTATGACAATCCTACTTTTTATTACATAATTAAACATAATTTATTCCATAATATTTATTTTATAAGACATAGAACATCGATAGGTCTAGTGTATTTTGGGACTAGGATCATTATATTATATCATAAAACATGAAATACAACATCTTTGTTGAAAAACTCTTTTACATGACCACAACATTTTCTCATACTTAGCCTTGCATGGGATAACCTGAGGACATGCATAATGATTGGTAAGCTATAATGCCCAGTAAGGTAATAATCATGGAATAACATGAGGAATACAATACATGTTTGAAAATAAGAATATCAATAGAGAATAAGGTAAGCATAAACATAAAGGCATGATATATCATGATAATCATAACATGGAAATGTGTAAAAAACACTTAACATGGAATTAACATGAGCCAAGGCTCATTGTACATGGAGCATGAGTAAACCCTCATTGCACATGAAGCACAAGTAATCCCTAGTTGCACTTGAATTAGCATGATTAAACACCCAATGCACATGATGTATCATGATACTATACTCTTCCCAATTCATTGGAGCGCTATCAGGGCGCACCCTACTTAAACATTTCATTTCATGCATAAGTGTGCCACATGGATCATAAAACATTGAATCATTCAACATAATATTTTATTCCACGATAAAAGAATGTGGAATACAAACATGAGACTCTTTAATCAGTAATTAAATATACAGAAAGGTGAATACCCTTGATAGTGAAATGGGCATGGTATTCACTACACAAAGACTTTGGCTTGGAAAAGTGCAGTGCAATTTTGGTAGCATAACAGCGTGACATAAGAACTCATAAAAATGGTTGATGAGAGAGAAAGGGGAGTATAATTATATTAAAATGTCATGGATGGTAATGGGGTCATATATATACATTTCCCAACAAATTTAATGGAATTTATATTCATGATACAAAATAATTTCTTGAATGTAAATGGGGAGAGAGAAATTTATTTTCAGAATTTCAGCATAGTAACGGGTTTACATGGGAGGAATTTAATGAGATAGAAAGGGGTATCCAATAATTCAAACATACAAATTAATGTATGGGGGAGGTGAGAAAACATACCCCAACATTTACCATTGAAATTAAAAGGGCATAAAAATTTAAAGAATATTGGACAAAAATGAGAAAGGAAGAAAACCCCTAACATTGAAGTGTGCTTCCGAAGGCTTAAGAGAGTCTTCTTATGAGCATGGTCCACCTTGGGATGATTATAGAGAGAGGAGGGAAGAAGTTGGATGAACTCCAAAGGATTTTATAGAGGAGTAAGTGAGATCTTGGGTGGGTTTATATAAGAAAGGTGTGGGAGTTTTTTATTATTTAGGTTAGGGACACCTCACATTAAACTAATCAAAACAACAAAACAACCCATGGATTTTTCCATGGTTTTTGGAAAAGGTAAGTGGAAAACAATATTTCTGAAGGAAAAATTCCTAAATTCTTAAAATAATGGGGTTTCTTATGTGGAGGTGAGTCACACTCCCAATGAAAACAATTCAAAAATACAAAATGTCTAATAAGTCTTGAAGGGTCCACTAAAGCATTGTAAAATAAATCAAACAAAGCCAAAATCTCATTATTATAATAGTAAAAAATATATTGGTCTAACATAAAGTTTATAGTATTTTATTACATCACTATTGGGTCATTATGATGTCATAAAACACATTATATATTTAAATGATATTAAATTTTTAACCAAAAATTTAAATGTCTCAAAAAATTATGAAAAATTCACTGTTGGATATTTTCAACGTCCCGATTCCAGAAATAATATTAATTTTATATAAGTAATTTTCTAAATACGTTAATTTTCACTTTTAAAATATAAAACAACATTTATAATAAATTCATGGGTTTTGACGAAAACAGCTTTCAAACCTTAATAAAAATTACAATTGCATTCATAAAATTATACGATCATTTATATTTAATAAAAATTAATTTAATAATAATAATACTATTTTATTAAAATATGATTTAATTCATAAATACATTAATTCAAAAAAATAGATTTGTTATTTGAACATTAAGTAAAAATACTATTTGTTCTTTAAAAACTATTTAGAAGGTAACAATAAAATTAAAGTGTATTAATTAATATAAAAACAAATTATGTAAATAACAATAGTATTATGGTATTATTCCATAACCCTTATAAAACTCTATTATGATGGAAGAGTAAGGTGTGAAATGGTGGCAAACTCTTGGGGTGGCTCAGAGATCATTTCTCGGGTGGTAATCTCTATCAACTTCCACATCTCTCGTAGGCAGTCCCACTCGAGCTTAACATATTCAAGCTCAGCATGGGCTCGGTCAAGATCAAAGACCCAAAACACACACTCCTTTATGAGCTCTGAAAAAATGGGCTTCATATGGGGCCCACCTACTAGATGAGGCCATCACTTCCTTTGTCTGAGTAAATTTGGATTTGTTAGAGCCTGATATTTATACTAATCAAGTGATCAATGTTCAAAAAATATATTAGAAATGGTCAAAATTCATAACCTTATTTTAAAATCCAAAAAAATAAAACCATAGATGTTGAGTTTTTATGTAAAAATCTAACATAAATATACATTTAATTAGATCAAGAGTTATTTCCATTAATGAATGTTTGGGTCCTTACAATCTTCCCCATTAAAAATTTCTCCCTTGAAATTTACTTTTCCCATAGTAAAACAAATGTGGGTAACTCTACTTCATCATTTCCTCTGATTCCCACGTAACTTCTTCAATCTATTGGTTTTTCCACAACACCTCCATGAGGGGCATTGTCTTATTTCGTAGAACCATTTCTACAAGATCAAAGATCTTCCCTGGTTTCTCCACATAAGAAATATCATCCTCTAGTTGTACCACCTATTAGGAGAGTACATGTGAAGGGTCTGGTATGTACTTATTCAAGAGGGATACCTGAAAGACATCATGTACTTTGGACATGTAATGTGGTAGTGCTAGTCGATAGGCCACAACCCTGATACGATCAAGAATCTCGAAGGGGTTGATGTACCTTGGACATAACATCCCTTTCATTCCAAACCTCATGACCTTCTTCCACTGATATATTCATAGAAATACCATGTATTCAACTTTAAACTCATGGTCTCATTGATGGTTATCTTCATCACACTTCTATCGACTCTGGGACTCCTTAATATACTGTTGAAAGGTTTTCACCTTCTCTGCCATTTTTTCTACCCTTTTTGGTCGAAGTAGCTTACACTCACCGACCTCATCCCAACACACTAGTGTTCTGAACCTTTTCCCATAAAGGGCTTCATATGGTGCCATTTGGATGCTCGAGTAAAAACTTTTATTATAAGAGAACTATACCAGAGGAAGATGTTGACCCTATCCTCTTTTAAAGTCTATTGAGCAAGCTCTCAACATGTCCTCAAGTGTTTGGATAGTCCACTCGGATTGGACATCAGTTTGAGGAGGATAGGCCATACTGAAGTTTAGTTCTGTATTCAAAGAATGATGAAGAATCTTCCAAAACATAGAGGTGATTCTTGGATCTCGATCAGACACCATAAATAGTGGTACTCCATTATGACTTACCACTTCCCGGATATATATCTGTGCCAATTAATAAAATGAAAAATCCTCCCGAATAGTAATGAATTTTGCAGCCTTTGTAAGATGATCCACAACAACCTAGATTGCATTGTTGCCTTTGGATGTCTTAGGAAGTCCAGTGAAAATGTTCATGGTGATGTTCTCCCATTTCCATTCTGGTATGGGAAATGGTTGCATCATCCTCTTAGACTTAGCCTCTTTGCCTTCACTTGCTGACAAACCAGTCACATTGATGTATATTCCGAAATATCTTTCTTTATATTATCCCACCAATAATGATCTCATCGATCTTGATACATATTTTTGTTTCCTTGGTTAATAGAAAAATTTGAACTATGTGCATCATCGAAAAGTTCTATCTTTAGCTCCGGACTTGATGGAACACATAGTCTTTTCCCAAATCTCACAATTACTTTTTCATTAACATTAAACTCTGAGGATTTCCCTTTTCCGATAGCTCCCAACTTTTCTTGAATTCCAACAAAATACTTATGAGAATCCTTTAAACTTTCAAAAAGTGATAGTTGAGAAATAATTAGTGAAAGTATTTCTATTTTCCCTTCTTTATGATTCCCATGTACATCTTCATCAAATCTATGAAGATTATATCCTTTTCAATTCTAATTAATGATAGAAACGCTGGGTCCTTTCTACATTGGGTATCTGCCACCATGTTCACTTTCCTAGGGTGGTAATGGATTGAGAATTCATAGTCTCTGATCAACTCTAACCATCTTCGTAGGTGCATGTTCAACTCTTTTTGTGTTAATATATACTTGAGGCTTTTGTAGTCTGTATATGTTTTACACTTCTCCAAAAAGAGAAAATGTGAAACATTTTCAAAGTAAAGATCACTACAACAAACATGAGGTCATTTGTTGGATAGTTCTTTTCATTAACATTCAATTTCCTTGAATCATAGGAAATGACTTTGTTATTTTTCATCAACACACATCCCAGACCCTTCTTTGAAGCATCAGTGAATACCACAAAAAGTTATCTACTTGTGGTTAAAGTGAGAAGGGGCATAGTGATAAGCCTACTTTTCAACTCCTTGAAGATTTATTCACATTCATCACTCCAATAAAACATTACTCCCTTCAAAGTTATCTTGGTATGATGGCTAGTAAATCATGATAAATTTCTCAAAAATCATTGATAATATCCAGCAAACCCCAAGAAGCTATGGATATCTGTTACTGATGTTGGTCTCGACCATCCCTCAATTGCACCTATTTTGGAGGGATCCACAGATATCCCATTTCTTTTGATGATATATCGCATTAATGAGAACTTATTTAACAATAAATCACACTTTTTATACTTTGCATATAGCTTCTCCTTTCGCAAGGTCTCTAGTAAAGTTCTTAGATGCCCCTCCTTAGTTTTGAAGCATATCATAATATCATCTATAAAGTCTACCAAATTTTTTTTGAGGTAATATCTAAAGACTCTATTCATCATGTCCATAGAGATTTCTAGAGAATAAGTGAGTACAAAAGGAATTACTATGAATTCATAGTGCCCATATCTTGTACGAAAATCAGTCTTGGGGATATCTTCCTTCTTCACCCAGACTTGATAATATCCCGACCGCGAATCCACCTTGGAGAATCATTGTGCTCCACGAAGATGATCGAACAATTTGTCAATTCATGGGAGAGGATACTTTTTCTTTATCTTAATTTTTTAAGACCATGATAATCGATGTAAAGGCACACTGACCCATCCTTCTTCTTGATGAAGAGGACTGGTGCACCCTATGGTGAAGCACTTGAGCATTTAAACCCTTTATCCGGATTCTCCTGTAGTTGTTTATTCATCTCCTCAATCTCCAAAACATCCATTCCTTATGGAGTCTTGGATATTGGAAATTCCTCTGGTATAAGATTAATTTAGAATTCAATATCTCTTCTAGGAGTAAGACCAGGAAATTCCCTGGGAAACACTTCAGTGAGTTCCCTCACAATAGGAATGTCTTCTAGGATGGGTTAATTTTTATATTCAATCATCTAAACTAGTTATGCATGCTCATATAGAAGTAATATCCACACTTCAGATTATGGAGATAAATAATGTTCATCTTCTTCCTTGCACTTATAAATAATCATGGGTTGACTCTCTACATGGAGAGTGATTTAACTCTCACAACGATTTATATTGTATCTATATAAGGAAATCCATTCCCTACCATGAATTGCATCAAGTTCCACCATAGAGAGTATATCGAGGTTTTCAGGGATGTTTAGTCCATAGATTATGACAGGGGAGTTATATTCATGGGATGAAATGATTGCCCCATTTTCCTTACTCACAGACATCTTCACTTCCATGATTTGTGGTGGTGATGGGATTGTTATACTAAACGTCCGAGATATAAATGAATGCATAGAACCTGAATCAAAAAGTACATTATCTATCCAGGAATGAATAACTAGCGTACATGTCACCCCTTCGTTGTCAGGGTTCACTTCAGTAGTAGTGATGAAAGAATTTCACCCTTGATTCCTCAGAAGTTGTTGGTTACCTCTGAAAACCCTTGGCTTATTGAACTGATTTACAAGATTCCATGGTTCTTTGCAGATGTAGCAATGAACCACTCTTTGAGGTTCAAACGGAGGGTTATTCTATTCTATCATAGCCATGGGTCTTTCATTCCGATAGTTAATAGCTATGTGCCCTTTTCTTCCACATATAAAGCATTTCCACATCCCATCAGGAAATTATCAGGGTACTTCTTTCCACACCTTTGGAAATTGGGGTGCTAGATCTTATTAACACCATTGGATTTGTCCACCAGACCACCAACATTGAAGTCAACCTTACGCTTCTTATCCCCCTGATACCCTTGAGATTCTCTGATCTCCATTTTGAGCTTGAGGGCACATCATATAATTTCTTGATAGATGTCAAAGTCACAGATCACCTGCGTTTTCCATAGGCTAGGTTTTATCACACCAAATAAATGGTCAAACATGCATTCGAGGGTAACCACAAAGCTGGAGCAATATCAGGCAATCCTTGTGATGATTTCCTCGTACGCTCTGACAGATTCGTCGTCTTTTTTCATGAGGGCAAGGAGGACCCTTTCCATCTTAAGATGGAGGGTGAGCAGAAAATATTTATCGAAAAACACCTTATATAAATCCTTCCATTCCAACACCTCAAACTCCTCCCCAGGCTTCATATTATTGATCTACATCCACCGTTGATCAACTTCACCCTCCATATGATAAGTAGCTAGGAGAGCCTTCTATTGTTCATAACATTGAAGGATGGAGAAGATCCTTTCAATGGAGTTGATTAATTTGTCCGCAATTGAGGGATCAAATGGTCCATTAAAATTAGGATGCCTTTGTCTCATGATGCTCTCGATAGTGAATTATTCTTTCTTAGTGGGGGTTGAACGTTCCTCTTGACCCATGTTTCTATAAAAATATCGAGTTACTTGAGAGAGAAGCATGACAAAGTTCGTGATTCCCACTCCCATTGGACTGGGCATATCATTAGTACAGTCATTGCATTGATCTTCACATCGGTTGTTAGCCCGAGTCCTCCTATTACCGTTCATTAGCTGTAATCAAAGGAATGTTAGGGGTAACACATAAAGGGTAATCCAAGGGAAAAACTGATGACATATATATTACTTTTATTTCTTTAACATATGAATTTATTGTCTTTAGTCTATGTTATCCATGATCTACATTCTAACATATATTAATAGGGAATTTTTTTTGCCCCTTAATAATGGTTCATACCAAGATTGTGAATTTACCAAAGCATATCCCCCAAAAATTTTGTAACCAAGAGTGCTTAAATGCCCATTTTCGTGCACCAGTTCTCGTTCGAGTCTAGGTCAAAGCAGTGTTTTTGTGTTTTACCCCTAGGATACATCTGTTCCAGAGCCACCTATATCTAATCGTATCTAGACAGGGATGTATTTTCTTAATAAACAACTTACTCAATACTCACCAAAACATAGGGATGTTTTTATTTTACTTAGTCTTATCTCTAAGGCATTACTATGGTTTTATAATCCTAATCCCAAAAATAACTAAACTTATCCTCTAATACCAACTATGACAACCCTTCCTTTTATTACACAATTTAACATAATTTATTACATAAACTTCACTTGATACAACATAGAAGATCATGAGGTATAGTGTATTTTGGGCTTAGTATAATTACATAAAAACATAAAACATTAAATACAACATCTTTATTGAAAACATACTTTACATGACCACTACATTCCCTCGTACATAGAATTTCATGGGATAACTTGAGGACATGCATAAGAAAAGGGTGAGATATAAATCCTATTAAGGGAATAATCATGGAATAAAATGAGTAATAAAAACATGTTTCACAATAGGTATATCAATAGAGCACAAGAGAAGCGTAAACATAAAGGCATGATAGAGCATGATAATCATAACATGGAAATGTGGCAATAACACTTAACATGGAATTAGCATGAGCCAAGGCTCATTACACATGGAGCATGAGTAAACCCTAATTTCACATGAATCTTGAGTAAAGACTCATTGCACTTGAATTATATTGAGTAAAAAACCCCTGCACATGACGTATCATGGTACTACACTTTACCCAATTCATTGGAGCTATATCAGGGCACACCCTTCTTAAACATTTCATTTCATTCATAAGTGTGCCACATGGATTATAAAACATTGAATCCTTCAACATAATCTTTTATTCCAAAATGATATAATGTGGAATAAATACATGAAACTATTTAAACAATAATTAAATGTGAATAAAGTTCAATACCCTTGATAGAGAAATGGGCATGATATTCACTACATAATGACTTCAGCTTGGAAAATCACGGTGCAATTTCAGCAGCATAACGACGTGAAATAAAAACTCATAAAAATGGTTGATCAGATAGAAATGTGTGTATCATCATATTTAACTAACATGGAAAGTAATGGGGTCATATATATAAATGTCCCAACAAATGTAATGGAATTTAGATTAATGATGCAAAAGAATTGCTTGAATGTAAATGAGGAGAGATAAATTTATTTCAGAATTTCGGCATAGTAACAGGTGTACATGGGAGGAATTTAATGAGAGAGAAAGGGGTATCCAATCATTAAAACATAAAGAGGGTAGTATGGGGGAGGTGAGAAACCATGTCCCATAATTTATAATTGAAATTAAAAGGCCATAATAATTTAAAGAATATTGGACAAAAATGAGAAAGGATGAATAACCCTTACATGGAAGTGTGCTTCAAAAGGATTGAGAGAGGATTCTTGGGATATTGAGGCACCCTAATAAGATTATAGAGAGGTAATGGAAGAGGTTGGATGGACAAAAATGTATTTTAGTGAGGGGGAAGTGGGAGCTTGGTTGGGTTTATATAGTATAGGTGAGAGAATTCTTTATTATTTAGGTTTGTGGCACCTCACATTAAACTAATCCAAACCACAAACTATGTCATGGTTCTTGGCCATGGTTCTTGGAAAAGGGAAGTGGAAATACAATATTTTATCCCAGTGTAGCATAAATTGGGACTCACTCCACCAGCATAGAGTGTTACTTCTGTTTTTACAGATCTAGCGACACCCAATGATCTAACTACCACATCTATATTTATAGAACCCTAAGTATACCATTATTTATTTTCATTATAAAATGTATTGATAAAATATTTTTTTTTACTAAAAGATACATATACTGTTAGGAGGTGGGGGTGGGGGTGTACATGCATGTGTTCGTTGTAGAACTGCCATACACAGTTGATGGTGGACTACAATTAAGATAGTTAGATGACAGAAAAAACTAGACAACAATGTTGGAGTTTTTTGGCGATGCTTTCCAAATACTCTACCATCATTCCTATCAAGACACTTTCTAAAAGACAATTTCCAATTGATGTCATGGATACTTATTTGTCAGAGATATGGGTAAAATAATATGTTTTATTTAATGTTACATATTATTTTTTGTAAATATATGAATAAATATTTTGATTTAAACTTATAATTAATTTCACTGATGGTGACGGTGCATGGCCCCCACAACTAAATGATTTATGTGAGAATTGGAGAGCCTATAAGCCCAAGTTGTATACTAGTTGGTGTTCTAGAGTTGAAACAATGTTAGAGGTGGTCCTTGTCATTGATGACTATCTGATAAAACTATATCGGCAGATGATCACTTATTGGACGTCTACAAAATTTAATGTATTAATAACATTTGAATTATTTAAATTAAAATTTCATTTTTTGTGTTAATACTAACCTTTTTATTATTTAATTTCATATTGTAATTATCAAAAAAACAACACTGATGCTAAAAAATTTCCTCCACATATTAGGACGTACAACGATGCAAGATCATGAGACAAATTATGTATGAGAATTGTTTATACTTTTTCTTTACGACTCTCACTTTCTATTTCTTCTTCTGTAATTTGTTTAATTTATAATGATTTTATATAATTTTAGAGATGAAATTAATAATGGGTAACCTATTTTTAATTATTTCTTCCGACATTCAATGTCACAGTAGAAGGAAAATTTTAATATTGAAGGATGTGTACCTTGAAAAAAACTATATTTCTCAAGTCGAATGATAAAAGATGGAAGTGTGGTTAAGGAACCAAATCACCTGCATATTGTAAGTTTTACATGATTGATTTCAAACATTAATATCTATTTTTTTAACTTAATAATCTATTTATATTTGTGTCAAGTTTCTTTATAGGCCCTTGATGCCCAGTAACCTGACAAATTTGGGCGAAAAATCACTTACAATAGGTGTTGGGAGATTAGCACCCTGGTAGTGTACGCTGCTGAACTGGGAAGAGTATAGTCCTGACAAGATATTTTCCCTCCTCAGGTAGAAGTTGTAGTGCCATAGGGTTCTAGTTGGTTAAAGAATAGGTATAATTGGTTGAAAAATGGGCTACCGAGATGGAAAAATAATATTATAGGGAAAACATTACATTTATGAAACTGATGGAATTTTTGTGTCCAACTCTACCACTAGAGGCTAAAACAACTTGTGATGAATATATGTCCATGATGATTTGTATATATGCTTCACCGGGTGGGAATTCTAGTTGCAGTTGAGATGATGGTGAGTATGAGGCTAAGGCGGAGGATTAGGGATAGGAGGAGGCTAAGGAGGAGGCCAAGGCGGAGTATGAGGGAAAGGAGGAGGGAGTTACGGAGGGCAATGATGATGATGGGGATGACGATGAGGATGGGGGGTGAGGCTGATGATGATGGTGATAATAGTGATGGTGATGAGGGACTGTTTGGTCCATTACATTTTGGACCCATATTACTGAAATTTGATCTTTGATGATTTTTTTGTTCGTGAATATATGTGTGATTTTGTAGGTCACGTTATCTTTATTTCTTTATCTAAAATAAGAAAACATGACATGATTATTTTCTATGACTGATTGAACACTCCTCTTCAAAACCCCATGCCATGGACACCCGTACCCCCTAGACACACCCACCCCCCTTAGACAGCCCGCAACCCCATGGATAGCCCCCACCCCCCAGACACCATCCCACCCCGTGGATACCTCTACCCTCTTGGACAACCCTCGAACCCCTAGACAAACCCCTAGAAACCCCAACCCCCTTGGAAAAACCCCAACTATAATGAACCATACTCTACATACATTGTTATTACCTCAGAATTTAAGCATACTTATTACAACTTATAACAAAACCATGAAAGGACTATATAAGTATAGTGTCTTTAGAAACAGCGAAACATAAACAACTAGTTCATAAATCATCTATGTTGTCTCCAATTTATTTCATCATATCTAGAGTCCTTTTGGTAATATTATACTTAATACCCTTCTACCTGACCTAGGGAAAAGAAAACATACAAAAATGTGAGCTCAAATGCTCGGTAAGGGTAAACAAAAGAAATATCGATCATATCATATTCATAAGAACATAACATTTTGAATATCTTACCCTGCAAAAGAGATCATATTATCATAACAGGGGATAAATCATAGTGGTGAAATGTAATCTCAATAATCATAACATAAAGCATGAAACTTTGTGTAATACACACAAAATCATAGAAAATCATTTCATATTAGTCAAGGCTCATTTCCAAGACCATCATTGTAGACAAAGTCCATTACTGAACGGAGTTCACTCCTCGTTCTAGTCTTGTATCACTGAACCAGATTAACTTTATGTTCTAGCCATGTCTATCCCATGAGATATAAATCTTTACCCAATTAATTGGAGGGAGATATAGGTCCCACCCATCTCATAATGAAATCATTATTTTGTGTGCCACAAAATAATAAATCATACATCATAGCATAACCCATGTAATAGAATGTGATTATTAAACATCAGGCCATCATAACATAATCCATATAAAAAAATGGATATCATTTCATCATAATAATAATCATACCATGTAAATAATGGAGATATTATAATTGAAACATAAACTTATTAAAGAATGTCATTTTAGATGCAAAATTGTTTTGATAAAACACTTGAAATGAATTCTTGAGGAAAATATCCTTTCTTCTTGAAAATCATTTTCATTTCACAAAATTACATTCAATTTTAAAATAAAAGGTTTTTGTTGAAAATAATCATGAATACTTGTAGAGGAATCTTCCTAAAAATGAGGCGTTATGAAACCGTAAAAATCCGTTCACGCCGTATAAGTTAAAATAACATTCTCCTTGTACTTTTGTCGGAAAAGTAAAAAAGCTCCTCGTGTGGTAAACAAAAGTAATATTCCTTTCATAAAATGTGGTAAAATTTAAAAATGGGTAAAAGGCCATTAAACATACATGAATATTTTTTAGAAAACAGGGACATGGATGATAAAAAAAACCCTAGTAAATACTTACGAATAAACAATCTTGGATAACAACGAGATTAGAATAGTTATCCCATAACTTAGGTCCGATATGCTTTGTACATTTCCGAACCTCCTGTATAATGATTTAAATAATGTCATTGAATTATTCCAGAATCATAACCATTGTTATGATATCACATATGGTCATATTCATAGCTTCTAATTAGTAATATTTCATTGCTACTTGTTATTCCTGTGTTTATTACTTTATGTTCTTATGATGTTTTGTCGAATAAATTCTTATTCCTCTTTTTAGGTTATAGATAAATCATTTCTATAATGTTATTAATGTAATATAAATCATATTTACTCATTAAATTCATTTATATAATCATCATTCAATGACGATCATGTAGAACGAGTCGCATCACACCGTGGAGACGGTAGGCCGTACGTACGCACGAGTGATGATATCGTTCCCATGATCGTGGAATTGTATTGAATTGTATTTATAATATTTCAGAGTCAATATAATTTTAAAATAATCATATATAGTTATTCTTTACAACATTATACCCATCCATGTATGGTAGTGGTGGAAAACAGACTACACCAAGGTGTGGAGACGGTATTCCGTACGTACGCACGCGCAGTGATTTAATTTTCTGTAGGATGGATAGAACGTGAAATAGGGTTGTTTCATATTTATAATAAAATATATTTATATTAGTGATACTGATGTTATTACTTCATAATTAAACAACTAATTAAGAATAAGTAGTAGAAGAAATAAATTGGAAAGAATCGGTAATAGATATTACCTCTTCTTTGACACACCTCTTTGAAACCTCCTCTTAGAGCACTAAGATTGGTCTTTGAAGAAGACCATGACCTCTAGAATGTTTCTAGGTAAGTGGAGAGGATAAATTGGCGGGGGTTTTCGGAGCGTGAATGCTCAAAGTGGTGTGAGGAGGAGAGGGAGGATGTTCCCTTTTATAAGGGAGGAGAGGGGAACCTCTGTAACTATAAGAAATATTAATTTATAATAAATTCCAACCACACTTAAAAACATTCAAAAATGACTTAAATCCAAATATTAGATGATATAGGGTTCTAATCTCTTCAACCAATAATAATTAGACCAGTTGGGTATTTATTTTAAACATTATCAACATGATATATCCTTATATAATCAATTTAATTTTATTTGGGGTAATAATATTTGAAATTTTAAATAATTATAAATAATTAATTATACATTGTGAATTATCCATAATTGTATAAATTATTAAATTTTCGACCATATAAATTTTAATTTATAATTTTTAAATATTTTTGTGATTTTTAAATGATTTTATAATATGTATTTTTTATAAAATAACAAAAGTGTCAATTTTGACACTATTCATTTATTTGAATTTAAATATAATATAAACCAAAGAGATGTTCGAAAAAAAAGATTTAATAGATTTATAACATGTCATATGTATCTAGAAAATTAGTGGATAACATTAAATAGTTCATATAATATTTATTTTAATACTATTAAAATAATTTATTTGATAATTCAATCAATAAAATAATTTCAATATTACTATTGTGTCATAATTAATGATAATAATTAAATCCCTAAAAATTATAAATCAATTCACATGATGTAGATAATTTTATTATATTTCTGGATACTATTCATGTTCAATGTTTCATGAATTTTATCACTAAATTTAAATAATTATACTTATAAGATTTAAGAGAGTGACATGTTGTCACTTTCATTGGTTTTATTAACAATTATATTATTTCATGGTCAAAAGTCCATGAAATTAATCTAGTAAGACCATTAGGTGATATGGGTTGACTTTTATTCATCCAATAGGATTTTGGAATGTGTTAGGGTAATTTTATAATCTTATTTTTACCCTTAATTAATAGATTTACCTTTAACTATAGTAAATAAAAATTACCATAATTATTATTCATAATATAAAAAAAATAAAATAAAAGTAACCTATTAACATAATTTGGACCAACTGAATTCAAATATGGAATCCATTTTTAAAAATTCAAAACATAGAAGTTGTAGTAATTAATTTAAAATTAATATCGTTGTTAAGAAAACGAGTTTTAAAAGTTAAAACATTGCCAAAGATAGAAATATTTTTACCTATAAATTCAATGTAAAATTAATGGTAATTATATAAATTATATTAAATTGTAAAAATGTATTCTATTTATACTTTAAAACCATTAAATATTATAATTTAATCATATAAATTATTGCGATGAGAAAAGATGTCTTTGATTAAAATATATCGTGTTTTAACTATTCATTAAAATATGAAAGATATCATAATAATATGAAAATTTTATCCAAAGTAAATTTTTATATCCTGATTCCAAAAAAGAATTTTATTTTGTAAAATTTAACTTATAAACATGCCAAAACTAGATTTAATGTTTATTCACCATCAAAAGATGGCAAAAATGCATTTTTTGAAATATACTTATTTTACCCGAAAAATTTATTTTGTTCTCATACCATGTTCTAGAAAATAAGTTAGATGAATAATAATGTTATAAAATTCAAAATTTAGTTAATACTATTAATAATGGCTAGTTTATAATATTATAATAATATATCGTTGTTTTGTGAAACTCGGTATTGCGTACTACACACGTTATCGAGGAAGGTCACGATTACGTGTAACATAAGCCAAACTAGTGTTGTGTGCAGTGAAAGATTCCTTTGATGTGGAATATAACATAAGACATAAAAAAATATACTTCTGATAAAATATCAGGTTGTTACATTCTACCCCCCTTAAAATGAATTTCACCCTCGAAATTCATTACTTCGTAAAAAACAGATGATGATACCTCTCCCTCATCATATCCTCAAGCTCCCATGTAGCTTCTTCTAATTGGTGGTTCCTCCATAAAACATTAACCAACCGAGTGGTCTTTTTTCATATAACTTTTTCCCTATGACCCATAATCTCATTCGGCTGTTCTTCATAAAAATGATCTTGCTCCAGTGGTACAACTTCTGAGCTTAGTACATGTGAAGGATAAGGTATGTACATTCTCAGGAGAGATACATGGAACACATAGTGAACTTGAGAGAGATTTGGTGGAAGCGCCAATCGGTAAGCTACCTTCCCAACACGATCTAGTATTTTGAAAGGACCGATATACCTAGGGCTCAACTTTCCCTTCTTTCCAAATATCATTACTCTATTCCAAGGAGATATTCATAAGAACACATTATCACCCGCTTTAAACTCTAGTTCTTTTTTTGGCTATCAACATAACTTTTTTGTTGACTCTGAGCTGCTCTTATGTTTTGGTGAATAGATCAGACCATTTCTTCCATCTCATCAACACGATCAGTTCCTAATAGCTTTCAATCCCCAACTTCATCCCAGCAAGTTAGAGTTCTGTGTTTCTTTCCATAGAGAGCTTTATAAGGGGCCAGTTGAATACTGGAGTAAAAGAAATTATTATATGAAAATTCCATCAAAGGTAGGTGTTGATCTCAACCACCTTTGAAATCCATAGAGAAAGCTCTCAACATGTCTTCAAGAGTTTGAATTGTTCTCTCAGACTGACCATCTATCTGAGCATGATAAGCAGTGCTAAAACTCAACTCTGTATTTAGAGTATGCTGAATAATTTTCCAGAACTTCGAGTTAAACCTCAGATCCCGATCACAATCTTACCTCTTCCTTTACATATATCCTGGCAATTTAATCCAGAGAGAAATCTTCTCTAATAGTAATGAAGTGTGTCGACTTCGTAAGATTATCAACTATAACCCAGATAGAATTATTGCCTTTGGATGTTTTAGGAAGTCTACTGATAAAGTCCATAGTGATGTTTTCCCATTTCCATTCAGGTATGGGTAATGGTTGTAACATCACCTTAGACTTATGTCTCTCAGCTTTAACTTGCTGACAAACCAATCATCAGGAGACATATTCAGCAACATCTCTTTTCATGCCATCCCACTAGAAGTACTCTTTCAGGTCCCTATACATCTTCATGCTTTCAGGATGAATAGAGAATGATGAACTATGACCCTCATCCAGTATCTCCTTCATTAATTCTGAGATGGGAGGAACATAAACCCAATTCCAGAACCTTATTATCCCATCATAATCAAGGTTGAATTCAGGAACATTTGTCACCTTCTTTTGTAACTCTACATCTTCTTTTTGTTCCTATTTAATCTTCACATGAATAGATGGTTGATCATTTATTTGAGAAAGATACGATTTTTATCCTTCCATTATAATTCCAAGATACATACTTTGTAAATCCATAAATATTGGATATTTTGTGATCCTTATCATGGATAAGATGGCATGGCCTTGTTGACTTAATAAGTCTGCCACCAGGTTTTCTTTCCGAGGGTGATAATGAATTGAGAAGTCGTAGTCCTTAATCAACTCCAACCATCTTCATTGGCGCAAATTCATCTCCTTTTGTGTGAAAATATACTTTAAACTTTTATGACCAGTATAAATATCACACCTTTCCCCATAAAGATAATACCTCCAAATCTTTAATGCAAATATTACCACAGCTAACTCCAAATCATGAGTTGGGTAATTTCGCTCATGTATTTTCAACTGTCGTGAGGCATAAGCTATCACCATATCGTTTTGCATGAGAACACACCCAAATCCTGTCTTGGATGCATCACTGTAGATCACAAACATATTTCCACTACAAGGAAGTGTGAGCACAGGTGCACTGGATAACCTTCTTTTAAACTCCTTGAAATTTTATTCACACTCCTCCGTCCACATGAACTTAACTCTTTTTAGAGTCAACCTGGTGAGTGGATTATATAATCATGAAAAATCATTCACAAAACATCTATAATATCCAGACAAACCATGAAAACTTTGGATATCAGTTACTATTGTTGTTCTCGACCATCATTCGATAACCTCTATCTTTGATGGATCCACAGATATCCCCTCTTTTGAGATTATGTGACCCAAAAATGAATCTTTTTGAAGCCAAAATTCACACTTGGTAAATTTGGCATAAAGATTATCCTTTCTTAGGGTCATTAATAAAATTCTCACGTGATCTTCATGTTTTTCCTTGATCTTTGAATATACAAGAATATCATCAATAAATACTACCACAAACTGATCAAGATAGTCTCTAAAGACTCTATTCATTAGATCCCTAAAGATAGCAGGGGCATTAGTAAGACCAAAAGGCATCACTATAAATTCATAGTGTTCATACCTTGTACGAAAAGTTTTCTTTGGTATATCCTCTTTTTTGACCCTTAATTTATGATACCCTGAACAAAGATCAATCTGAGAAAAGTATTGAGCTCCGCATAGTTGGTCAAATAAGTCATCAATGCATGGGAGAGGATACTTGTTCTTGATATTGACCTTGTTAAGTTCTTGATAATAAATGTAGAGTCTCATTGATCCGTCTTTCTTCATAACAAACAGAACAGGTGGTCCCCAATGTGATGCACTCGGGTGTATGAATCCTTTATCAAGATTCTCTTGTGGTTGAAACTCAATTCCTTCAACTCAATTGGGTCCATTCTATAATGTGTCATTGAAATGGGCATAGCACCTGGTATGAGTTCTATTGAAAACTCAACTTCATGATTTGGTGGAAGACCTGGCAGTTCCTCCGGAAAGACATCATCAAACTCCCATACAATGGGAATATTCTTAATTGTGTTTTTCTCTCCAACCATTTGAGATAAATAACCTTCATTAATTGGAAGAAAGACCCATTAGATGGATGAAAATTCCACTGGAAGGTTATATTAATCCTTCTATCGATAGATGATAGTAGAATGATCAGGAATATTAAATGTGATTTCTCTTCTTTTCCACTTGATATGAGCTCCGTATAAAGAAAGACAATACATGCCAAGAATCACATCAAATTCACTATAATAAGGTTCAAAAGATTTGTAGGAACCACCTTCCCAGAAACGTCAATTGGGGAAGAATTATAAATTTTTGATGCAATTTTTGTTCCATTAGGAGTTTTCACAGCTAACTCAACATCTAATTGTTGAGGTAATACTATCATACACTTAGAAAATTCTTCAAAAATAAAAGAGTGGGTGGATCCAATATCAAATAAAACATTTTCTACTTTAGAGTGCATGGTAAGTGTAACTTTCACCATTTTTTTATCATAATCCACATCGCAGATAAAAATTGCATGTTACTTTCCTTTGTCTTTAGCCTTAAGAGTTTTTTGACATTGATCATCATCAACAACCCATTGATTTGGGAAATTATTAGCATAATGCCCCATCTCCTTAAACATGAAACATTGAAGTGTAAGAGTTGCATTCAATGTATCCCTTTCTTTGTTTGCATCATTAGACATCATCTTCCCATTATTTCAACATTAAATTTCCCGATGACCTTCTTTTCCCAACATAAAATATTATCTTGTCCCTTTAAGAAAATTACCTCCATGTTTCTTTCCACAATTTGTGCATAAAGGAAAACTCATCTTCTTTTCAGTGTGGTCTTTAGATTTTCCTTCGAATTCCATTTTCCTCTTCTTATCAAACCCATGTGATTGATGGGTTACTCTAATATCCATCTCAAACTTGAGAGCACATCGAACAATTTCCTCATAGCTATTGAAGTACCTTATGGCTAACACCCTTCACAGACTTTGTTTTAAGCCACTAAAGAATCAATCGATCTTACTCTCAAGTTGGATAATAATTCTGGAAGCATACCTTGCACGTCTTGTAAAATTTTCTTCATAGGTACCAACAGAATCATCATCCTTTTGCTTCAGTTCAAGAAAATCCTTCTCCATCTTTGTTTGAAGAATAAGAGGGAAGTACTTATTGAAAAATAAGTTCTTGAACTCATCCCATTCCATGGACTCAATTTCATCCCTTTGCCTCGTATTCTTGATAAGATTCCACCATTGATAAGCTTCACCATCCAAACGATATACTACTAAGATGACTTAATCATGCTCAGAACATTGAAGGACTAAAAATAACTTTTCAGTGGTACTGATCCATTGTTCGGCCACTAATGGATCAGAAGACCCGCTGAATGAAGGTGGACACTGCCTCATGAAGGATTCAACAGAATTTTGCTCATTCCTTTTCTCATTTGGAAGTCCTGCATGGTACAGATATTGAGAATGTTGTGGGATCAAGGATACAAGATTTTTCATTCCAGCTCCCATAACATTTGGTTGCTCATTGGGACAATCATTGCATTGCTCGTCACATTCAGCATTAACGCAGTTTCTTCGTGTTCCAACCATTTACTAAAATCAATAAGCATAGTGTGAGAAACATTAATCATAATAGTAGAAGCACATAATCAAGAATAAAATATTACACTTAAGGTATTATCTTAGGTTATTCAAGTCCATTTCTAAAACACTAATATTATGTTCTATGCGTAGACATGTCCTTAGGGTTCTTACTAATGATTTCAAATCCTAGTTTCCAAAGGTTGACTATACCTTTCCAATGATACCAACTATAGTGACCCATACTCTACATACATTGTTATTACTTCAAAATTGAAGCATACTTATTACAACATATAACAAAACCATGAAAGGACCGTATAGGTATAGTGTATTTAGAAACTGGGAAACATAAACAACTGGTTCATAAATCATCTACGTTGTCTCCCATTTATTTCATCATATCTAGATTCCCTTTTGGAATATTCTACTTAATACCCTTCTTCCTGACCTGGAGAAAAGAAAACATACAAAAGGGTGAGCTCAAATGCTCTGTAAGGGTAAACAAACGAAATATCGATCGTATCATATTAATAAGAACATAACATTTTGAATATATTAACCTACAAAAGAGATCATAATATCATAATATGGGATAAATCATAGTGATGAAATGTAATCCCAATAATAATAACATAAAACATGAAACTTTGTGGTACACATACATAATCATAGAAAATAATTTCATATTATTCAAGGCTCATTGCCAAGACCATCATAACAGACAGAGTCTATTACTGAACTGAGTTCACTCCATGTTCCAGTACTGTATCACTGAACCAGATTAACATCCTATTCCAGCCATGTCTATCTCATGAGATATAAATCTTTACCCAATGCATTAGAGGGTGATATAGGTCCCACCCATCTCATAATTAAATCATTCTTTCATGTTACACAAATCATAAATCATACATCATATCATAACCCATGTAATAAAATGGGATTCTTAAACATCCTGCCATCATAACATAATATATATAAAAAATTGGATATCATTTAATCATAAGAATAATCAGACCATGAAAATAATGAAGACATTATACTTGAAACATCAACCTATTAAATAATTTCATTTTAGATGGAAAACTGTTTTGATAAAACACTTGAAATGAATTCTTGAGGAAAATATCCTTTATTCTTCAAAATCATTTTCTTTTCACAAAATGCCAAGAAATATTAAAAGAAAATGTTTTTTTGAAAATAATTATGCAACCTTGTAGAGGAAGATTCATGAAAATGAGGTGTTATGAAACCGTAAAAATCTGTTCATGCCGTATAAGTTAAAATATCATTCTCCTGGTAATTTTGGCAAAAAAGTCAAAAAGTTCCTCGTGTGTAAAAAAAAAGTAAGATTCCTTTCATAACATGGGTTAAAATTAAAAAATGGGTAAAAGGCCATAAATATACATGAAAACATTATTATAAAATAGGGACATGGATGATAACAAAAACTCCAGTAAATACTTACGAATAAACAATATCGGATAAGAGCGAGATTGTAATAGTTATCCCTTACCTTATGTCTGATATGCTTTGTACGTTTCCAAACCTCCTGTATAATGATTTATATAATGTCATTGACTTATTATATAATCATAATAATTGTTGTGATATCATATATGGTCATATTCATAGCTTCTTATTAGTAATATTTCTTTGCTACTTGTTATTCGTGTGTTTATTGCTTTATGTTCTTATGCGTGTTTAGTCAAATAAATTCTTATTCTTATTTTTAGGTTATAGATCCATCATTTTCAGAATGTTATTAATGTAATATAAATCATATTTACTCATTAAATTTATTTATATTATCATTATCCAATGAAGATCATGTAGAATGAGTCACATCACAACGTAGAGACGGTAGGTCGTACGGACGCACAAGCGATGATATCGTTCCCATTATCGTGGAATTGATTGAAGTGTATCTATAAAATTTCAGAATAAATATCATTTTACAATAATCATATATAGTTTTTCCTTACACCATTATACCCATCCAAGTAAGGTGGTGCTGGAAAACAGCTTACACCACGGCGTGGAGATGGTATTCCGTACATATGTATGCACGGTGATTTTATATTCCGTAGGATGGATAGAAGGTTAAATAGGGCTGTTTCATTTTTATAAAAACATATAAGTATATGAGTGATACTTATGTAATTACTTCATAATGAAACAACTAAATAAGAAGAAGTAGTAGATGAAATAAATTTGAAAGAATCAGTAACAGATATTACCTCTTCTTCGACACGCCTCTTTGAAACCTCTTCTTAGGGCACTAAGATTTGCCTTTGAAGAAGAATAGGACCTCTAGGATGTTTCTAGGGAAGCGAAGAAGAGAAATTGGCAGGTTTTGGCCGAGCTTAAAGGCTCAATGTGGTGTGAGGAGGAGAGGGAGTATGTGCCCTTTTATAAGGGAGGAGAGGAGCACCTTTGCAATTATGAGAAATATTAATTTATAATAAATTCCAACGCCACTTAAAGTCCCCCAAAAATGACTTAATTCCGAATAATAGATGATATAGGGTAGTAATCGCATCAACCAATAAAATTTAGACAAGTTGGGAATTTATTTTAAACATTATCAACATGATTTATCCTTATATAATCTATTTAATTTTATTTATGGTAATAATATTCTAAATTTTAAATCATTATAAATAATTACTTATATGTTTTTAAATGTCCATAATTTTATACCTTATTATGTTTTAGACCATATAAATTTTAATTTATAAATTTTAAATATTTTTGTGATTTTTAAACGATTTTATAATATGTAATTTTTATAAAATAACAATAGTGTAAATTTTAACACTATTCATTTATTTGAATTTAAATAAAATATACACAAAAGATATGTTAGAACTAAAAGCTTTAATAGATTCATAACATGTCATATTTGTCTATAAAATTAGTGTATCACATTAAATAGTTCATTTAAAATTTATTTTATTACTTTTAAAATCATTTATTTGATAATTCAATCAATAAAATAATTTCAACATCACTATTGTATCATAATTATTGATAATTATTAAATCCCTAAAAATTATAAATAAAGTCACATGATGTAGAAAATTGTATTATATTTCTGGATACTATTCATGTTCGATGTTTCATGAAGTTTATCACTAAATTAAAATTATTATACTTAAAAGATTTTAGAGAGTGACATGTTGTCACTTCCTTTGGTTTTAATAATAATTATATTATTTCATGGTGAAAAGTATATGAAATGAATCTAGTATGACCCTTAGGTGATATTGGTAGACTTTTAATCATTCATTAGGATTTAGGCATGTGTTAGGGTAATTTTATAATCTAATTTTTACCCTTAATTACCAGATTTACCTTTAACTATAGTAAATAAAAATTATTGTAGTTACTATTCATAATATCAAAAAAAAACTATTAACATAATTTGGACCCACTGAATTAAAATATTGAATCCATTTTTAACAATTCAAAACACAGAAGTTGTAGTAATTAATTTAAAATTAATCCCGTTGTTAAGAAAATGGGTTTTAAAAGTTAAAACATTGCCAATGATTGAGATATTTTTACCTATGAATTCAATGTAAAATTAATGGTAATGACATACATTATATTAACATGTAAAAAGATATTCTATTTAAACTATTAAATCATTAAATATTATAATTTATCCATATAAATTATTACGATGAAAAAAGTTGTTTTTAATCAAAATATAGCGTGATTTTACTATTCATTAAAATATTAAAGTTATCATAATAATATAAAAAATTTATCCAAAGTAAATATTTATATCCTGATTCCAAATAAGAATTTTATTTTTTCAAATTGAACTTATAAACATGTCAGAAACTAGATTTAATGTTGGTGGGCCATCAAATGGCGGAAAAACTTCATTTTTTTTAAAAATACTTATTTTACCTGAAAAATTCATTTTGTTATCATACCATGTTCTAGAAAATATTTAAGATAAATAATAATGTTATAAAATTCAAAATCCAGTGAATGATTCTCATAAATTCTAGTTCATAATATTCTAATAATATATCGTTGTTTAGTGAAACTCGATATTGCATACTACATACGCTATCGAGGAAGGCCGCGATTGCGTGTAACACAAGCCAAGCAAGTATTGTTTGCTGTGAAAGATTTCTTTGATGTTGAGTATAGAATAAGACATAATAAAATATACTTCTCATAAAATATTATGCTGTTACACCATCCCCCACAGCTATCCCCACCCCCTAAATAGCCCCCATGGACACCCCACCCCATGGACATCCCCTACCCCACTGGATAATACCCCTACCCCCTTGGACAGAACCCCCTAAACCTAGAGGGAGCCCCTCTAAACACACCAAACCTCTTAGACAGTACCCACACCCCACTTGGACACTACCCCACCCCCTAGACACCACCCCACCCCCTTGGATAGCCTCATCCCCCTAGACAGCCTCGCCCCCCGAACACCCCCACCCCCATGGACACTACCTAACCCCCACCCCCTAGACACCCCCTACCCCCTTGGACATCCCCCCCCCCCCCCCCCCCGTGGACACCACCCCGACCCCCTAGCCTGCCAGCCACCCCCCGGACACCCCTACCCCCTTAGAAAGCACCCCCAACCCCTTGGACAACCCCCACCAGGCCTGGACAACACCGCACCCCCTAGACACCCCCACTAGAATCCATTTTTTAAATGGATATTTTGATGTTTATAGAAAATTTATATATTTAATTATCAATTTCATATTTAGAAGGTAGATGTCTGAATGTTTTATTTATATATATTGAATTGTAGAAGAATTTATATATTAATTTTTTATTTTATAAAATGTCTTTATGCCTATAGTTTATATTGGTAAATATGTTTTTTTATTTTTAGATAAGTTGTATATAAAAATGTGTTATTATATTTACGATTAACCACAATCATCACTTCTATGATTTAATTTACAATGTAATGAAAGAAGGAAACAATGGAAAATTCTATATATGAATGATGGTAATCATGATCTTGAATAATATATTCCTATGTCTGTAAATGTACTTACTAAATTATGTTATCATAACATATGTATGGAACATTATAGGTTTCTAAAAATTTAATTCGCAATATTACCCACTAGACACCCCCTACCCCCTTGGACAACCCCCAAACCCCCTAAACAGCCCTCACCCCCTTGACACCCCACCCCCTAGACACCCCCACCCCCTTACACAACACCTACTACCCCATTGGACAGACCGCCAACCCCCTAGACACCCCCACCCCTTGGACACCACCCCACCCCTAGGATACCCCTACCCCTTGGACAACCCCCAACCTCATGGATAGACCCCCACAACCCCTAGACACCACCACACCACCTAGAAACCCCCACCCCCTGGACACCCCCAACCCCCTTGGACAGTCGCCCAACCCCTAGAAATCCCACCACCCCCAGGACACCACCCCACCCCTGGAAACCACCCCACCCACTAGACCACCTTACCCCCATAGACTCCCCCAACCCCCTAGACAGCCCCTCTCACCCCCTCTACACCACCACACCACCTGGACTCCCCCACCCCCTGTACTCCCCATACCCCCTTGGATAGCCGAAACCCCTTGGAAAACTGCCCCCACCCCCCTAGACACCACCCCACCCCTGGAAACCCCCTACCCCTTGGACATCCACCCCCCACATCCCCCTGGAAATCCCCCCCCCCCCCCCCGGACACCCCCGACCCCCGTGGAAAACCCCACAATCCCTTGGACCCCCATCCCCCAGACCCCCGCTCCTCGGACACCACATGGACATCCCCTACATACTTAGATATCCCCCACCCCTGGACACAGACCCCCACCCCTGGACAACACCCCACCCCTTTACACCCCTACCCCTTGGACACCCCCACCCCCTGTAAACCACCCCACCCCATGGACACCCATATCCCTTGGACAACCCACCACCTGGACACCCCCACCCCTTGGACATCCCCCCCCCCAACCCCTGGATAACCCCCTCCCCCTAGACAATTCCCCACTCCCGAGACACACCCACCCCCTTGGACAACCCCCACCACCTTGGACAGATCCTCCTAGTGGACACCCCCACCCCACCCCTGGAAACCCTTACCCCTTGGACATCCCCCAACCCCCATACCTTAGACACCACCCCACCCCTGGACACCCCTTCCCCCTAGACACCCCCACCCCCTGGACAACCCCCCTGGACAACCCACACCCCATCCCTAACAACATATTAATATCATCATAACTAAATAATTCCCAATGTTGTTATTTTATTCTTTTATATCATGCATTATTTCTTTCATGTTCATTTTCATCAAACGGGAGAACTTTTTTAAGAAAAATGCGGTGACTAAAATAGAAGCAGGGGTGGATTAGAGTGATGGTTGTAGTGCATAAACTACCTAGTATCAAATGTTGAATCATGGTCGATTTATCAATTGAAATATATAACTTCCATAAATTGATATTCTCTACCTGGCCCCAAAAAGTGGAATCAATTAAAGTTTATAATTTATTTCCTGACCAAATTACCAAGCCTCAAAATATGAGATTGGTAGGATGTCTAACGGGTTCCCGAAGTCAGGATGTTTATTTTGTTTCTGAAAGGATGTTAACCAAACAAATATTAGTGTTATTAAGGATTTTGGGATTGAAATTTTTTTTTAATAATTTTTTTTCAAGATGCTTGTTCCATTAATCATTGGGTGACTTGGATGTTAGTTGATAATTATGGATGTATTAATTGAAGATGTTCATAATAACTTACCCTTTTTAGATTTAGTAGCATATGAATGTTTATTGATGATAATATTATAACACATAGGGTTCAAATTGATTTTTTATAGTATAATTTTTATAAGGTTGATGAAGTTGGTTCTACTGTGATAAAAAGTTATTATTATAGAGAGTTAGTATGTTATGTAGAAAGGTTATTCATCTTAATGTGACATAGTTATTATAATGGAAAAATGTGACATGAATGGACTAGAAAATGTATTCAATGATATTTCTAGAATCAATGGGGCTTTATCCCAAAGAAATAGGATTTGGAGATAAAATTTAGGGAAACAATATGGTCAAATTAAGGAGAATAATTAATGATAAAACATTCAGCTATTACTCGGTTTCATCATTTAGTAATATGGATGGAGAGTTTTTGAATGTAACTAATAGGACTAGGAGTACCCTTATAAAATGTTTATCTTCTTGTGAATACGGAATGTATACTATACGGTGTATGAAATGTTGGAGTCTTGTGTAAGCAATATTTGATTCTGTGTGCATGTGTATTTGTTTGTTTTTTCAGGTGTATTTGATTTTTTGTAGGTGTATTGGAGTCTAGTGTATGTAATATTAGAGGCTTCTGCATATTTTATTATTTGTGCAGGTGATATTGGATTATGTGTGGTGTATTGGATTAAGTGAATTGGCTTCCCTCCAGCTGTATTGGGTTCTTCATACTCACTGGGTGTTGGGTTATGCATATTGTATGGGTGTTGGGTTCTGCATACTTCTGTGAAATCTAGGTGAAGGATATAGCAATAGTTTATAACCGTTGGTATACGACTGAAAGAAATTTTAATACTATACCAAAAGTTATAAATTTTTGGTATAGGGGTGATGGAAATTTGAAAGGTATACCAATAGTTACGAAACCATTGGTATATCAACCGGCTTCTGAATTTTACCAATAGTTTTTGACCCTTTTGTAAAACACTTAAGGCTTTTTAAACTAATGTTTTAAACCCATTGGTATAGATTTTGTCCAACAGTTCTAGGTAAGTATTAGGAATTGGTACTTTTTTTCATCATATTACAATAGTTATTTAAAAACTATTGGTATATATCTATCCCTATTACGGACTAACTAACGGTTTTTTAAACTGTTGGTATATTCTATACCAACAGATTTCCCTTCTATACCAATGGTTTTCAACCATTGGTATAGTTTTGATTCCAAGTGGTGGCAGCTCATGCTCACTGAATTTATCCCAATATTCTAGTTTTCTACACCAATTTCCTTAAAGTTCTTCATATAGAGCCATTTGGATTCTTGGGTGGAAACTATTTTTATAAAGGAACACAACCAGAGGTAGATGTTGGACCGATTCTCCTTTGGAGTCTAGAATATTATCTCAACATGTCTTATGGTGATTTAATAGTTAGAATATATTGGCCATTATTTCAAGGATGATATGCCATACTAATGTTCATCTCAGTTCCTAGATCATATTCAAGACTTTTACAGAACTTTGAGGTGAGTCTCTAATCTTGATCAGATACAATTTATAGTGTTACACCATATAGCTTCATTTCCTCTTAGAAGTATATCTTTTCAATTTGATTTAATGATAAGTCCTCTCAAATTGTGATAAAGTGATTTTTCTTTATAAGATGTTCTATAATAACCCATATAGCATTTTACCTATTGATGTGTTTGGATGTCCAGTGACAATGTGCATGGTGATGTTTTTTCATTTCCTTATTAGAATGCATAATAGTTTCATCAACCCTTGAGACATTTTATTTTCATCCTTCACTTTCTGACATACTAGGAACATTGATGTATATTTAGAAATCTCCTTCTTCATATTATCCCACCAATAACTCTCTATTAGATCTCGATACATCTTTGTGCTCCCTGGGTTAATAGAGAATGTCATGCTATGTGCATAATTTAGAAGCTTATTCTTTATCGTTGGATCAGATGGTACACATAATTGTGACACAAATCTTATTAATCCATCCATATCAATCTTGAACTCATATGATTTCTTGTTTCTTATAGCTTATTACCTTTTTGAATTTCCACATCATTTCTTTGATAATCCTTTATTTTCTCCAATAGGGATTGTTGATAAATCATTTGAGAAATGATTCATGATTTTACCCCCTTAATTATTCCCATTTATATCTTTTTTATGTCTAAAAATATTAGATCTTTCTCATTTATCATCATTAATAAAGATGCATGATCATTTCAATATAGGGCATCTACTGCCTTATTTTCCTTACTTGGACAGTTGTGGATTGAGTAGTTGTAATCCTTGAAGTGCTATAACCATCTTTAAGGGTGCATATTAAGAACCTTCTATATGAATATATATTTGATACTCTTGTGATTATTATATATCTCAAACTTCTCTCTATAAAGATAATGCCACCATATTTTCATTGTGATGGTAAAATCCACCAACACCCGATCATGTGGAGGATTTTTTGATCATGAATTTTAAAATACCTTAAGTATTAGGATGTCACATTACCAATTTTCATTAGTAAACAACCTAGACCATTTTTTGTATAATTTATGTACACACCAAAAAGTTCTCCACAATTTAGGAGTGTGAGTATTATTATAGTTATAAACCAATTTTTGATTTCCTTAAAGAATTACTCACAATATAGAGTCCTGAAAAACATCAGTCACGTCTATTTTAGCTTAGTTATGGGGGTTTTTAATCATGATATGATCATAAAAATCTTAAAAAATACCTAGCGAGGCCATGGAAACTATAGATCTTCATTAAAAATGTTCTCTTAGGCCACTCATTAATTTTTTTTATCTTGGATAGATCCACATATATTCTTTTTTTGGTGAGAAAATTCCCAATAAATTATATGTCCCTTATCCAGAAAACACATTTTGTGTACATTGTATACACATTCTCCCTTTGAACATTATTTAAAATAGTGTTCAAATTATCCTCATGTTCTTACTTACTCTTTGAGTGTATCATAATATCATCAATAAATAAAAGAAAAAAATTCAAAGTAATATATAAAGACTCTATTAATTAAATACCTAAAAATTACTAGAGAATTATTGAGTTTGAAGGGATTCACTATGAACATTTAGTGTCCAAAACTCTTTAGAAATATATTCTGGGGAATATCCTCCTTAATCACCTATAATTGGTGATATTCCAATTGAATATCCTTAAAATATAAATAAATATCCCCACATAACTGATTGACCATGTCATCTATCCATGGTAGGGAGTACAGGTTCTTTATCATTATTTTATTGAGATCGTGATAATCAATGTAGAGGCACATTGATCAATCCTTATTCTCAATGAAGAGGACAGGTGTACCCCATTGTAAGGTACTCTTTCATATAAAACCATTTTCTAGATTGTCTTATAACTGCTTATTTAGATATTTTAACTCTACGTTGGACATATTAAAAGGTGTATTTCGTATAGGAAGAGATCCGTGAATAAGATCAATTAGGTACTAGCCCTCTCAGTCAAATGGAAGAACAAGAAAATATTTAGGTAATACATTGTTGTAGTCCCTTACAATAAAAATATCTTTTAGAATTATTATCTCATTTTTCTCAATCATTTGAGCTAGATATTCATTCTCATAAGGAAGTAATATCCACACATGATACAATGATTGTAATGGAGATTCATCCTCATCCATACATTTGTATATAATTGGAGGATGTTTTGGGAAGTGAAGAGTGATTTCCCAATGTTGAATATTGATGTTCCATTTGTATACAGATTTTCAATCCATGCCCAATATAGAATAAAACTCCATAAAATGAATTATGATGAGATTTTTCAGGAGGTTCAGTCCACCAACTTTAATCAGGCGTGTTTTTTTACTTTGGATACAATAATAACCAGATTTTCTATTCTCACAGATAACTCTACCTTTATATTTTGAGGTGGTCTTTGAATAGTTAT
The DNA here is from genome assembly GCA_963277665.1 of Viscum album. NCBI lineage: Eukaryota > Viridiplantae > Streptophyta > Magnoliopsida > Santalales > Viscaceae > Viscum > Viscum album. Next base: position 709,018,233 of record OY728165.1, on the reverse strand, counting down.
AGTAAACTGAAATGACAGGAATGAATTCGTAAAATTAGAATCAAATAGTATGTTTTCTATTTTTGAATGAATGAAAAGTGTACTTATCACCACGTCCCTATCGAACTCCACCGCAGAAGTAGTGATAGGGTATTCCCAACTTTTTCCCCTTGGAGGATGTTATTTATTTCCTCTTAAAACCCTGTGATTAGGGAATTAGTGGGAAAAATTATCATGTTACTTGAAGATGGAAAATAACACTAAAGGATGACTTTGGATCTCAACCTTCCTTCCATCATTAACATTAGTGTAATTATTCATTTCACTTGATCAGTTCATAGCCAGATTCCCCCTTCTTATATATTTAAAGTTCTACTAGATCCCCTTTAGAAAATTTCGATGATTCTTCTTCACATAATTTTGACACATGAGATATTCGGTCTTCTTTCCATCATGATATTTATTTGTTGATCCACCCATAATAGACTCCATTTGGTGATATTTTTTTTACCATGCCCATGAGACCATTGATTTCTCTGATATTCATTTAAACCTTGAGGAAAAAATGGAAGATCTCCTCAAAACTATTGAAGTCTCTAATAAAAAATAACTTTCATAGACTCGACATTATTTTGATAAATAAGTTATCCACCTTGATTTGGTGTTCCTAAAAAAGATAAAGGTGTATCTTGAATGACTTGTAATGTTTTCTTTATATGCCACGACATACTTGTTATCCCTTTTCCTAATTTCGAGTAACTCTCTTTTCATATTTATATTAACGGTTCATGGAAAGTATTTATTGAAAACAATTTCTTAAATTCATCCCATCCATGGCATCAATTTACTTTATTGGATTTATATTTTTTTATCAGTGTCCACCACTGATTTGCATCCCATCAAAATGATAGACCACAAACAAAACATTATCTTCATATGTTCATTAGAGTATAGAGAATATATTTTCATTGATGTTATTATACTATTCCACGAGGAGGGGATTGGAAGATACACTAAACATAAGAGGAATTGTCTATATGAAGTATTTCATAGAAACACTCTCTTTCTTTATAGAAGGGGTATGTTCCACACAATTCATGTTATTATATATAACTTTATGTAGATAAGCAGTTACTGTCATAAATATTTGGGCACCCATTTAAATCATTTTTTTAATATCAATAGAAAAATAGTTACATTTAATATCACTTTGATGATTATAATATGTTCTTCTTTTTCCTTCCATTAACAAAGAAAAAAAATTTCAATCATGGGGCTTGAATACATAGCGAATACGAATGTAAAAATAACCTTTTAAAATTAAAAGGATGAAATTTTAAAATAAAATGATATCATAACTTGTGATTCCTAGGTTTCAATCTAGGTTATTAAAGGTTTATATCTTAACATATACTCTTATAGGATTTTTCACCCCTTAATTATTTTTTAAAATGAGACTATGAATTTTAGAAATCATATCCTCTGGGAGTGTCAAACCAAGCATGCAGTAAGGGTCGTTGTCACATACTATGTTACCATGAGTCAAGCCTGAAAAATAATTTTCAGAATTATTACTCCTAGGTACATTTGTGCCAAAACTACATCCACTTGTAGTTTCTAGAAAAGTGGTATTATCTGGATAAACCAATTGTTTTATACATTACAAAAATTTAGGGCTGTATTCTTAGACTTTTTATTATCTATATGGTCATTAATAAAGTTATTTAGTCCTAATCTCCAAAATTAACTAAACTTTTCCCATGATACCAACTATATATACCCTAGAAATTTTTACATGTTATTACATGATTATAGACACAATTAACTATCAAATTACAAACCATGGATCATAAAGTCTACCGCCTTTGGAAGAATACGAACATAAAATTGAAAACATGGGACTACATAAAAAATTTATTTATTTATCATCCATTATGAGATCCAAATATCATTTTATCCATTACATCTGCATAGGATAACTAGTGGATAAGTTGAAGAAATGGATAAACTAAAAATCCTATTAAGGGAAGAATCATAAGAATAAAGCATAGCACATGGGTTAGTATGCATAATAAGAAGACATAAAAGGAACAAATATATATAAAAAAGAAATTTTGTATATAATCATGGATTCATAGGATATGTGAAAACAATATATAACATGATATAATCATAATCAAATTATCATTTCACTTGATGTATTATGAGTCAATGTTAACCACCAAGACTGTTACACATGGAGCATGAGTCATGGTTAACCACCAAGACTATTGCACATGACTTATCATGAGTCTAAACATTACCAAATGAATTGGATTTCTATATTTGAACACCCATCTTAAAAGGTTCATGAATATATTCTCCACATTAATAATCATACATATGGAATCAATCATTAACATAAGGGTTACCCATGGTAAGAATTGGGTATCATAATCTTGTAAAAAATTAATGACATAAAAGGATATCACAATGGTCTCTATAAAAGAAAGGAAATAAAAAATAAATGGTCATTAATACAGGAAACTAGTCATAGAACATGATAAATTATTTAAAATTGAAGTGATAACATGTAAAAATATTATTTAAGAAACTTTAGAATTAAAACATTTTCGTATAGTTCATAGAAAATATTAAAGACCATTTAATTTAGAAAATAGAATAATCAATTATATAAAACTAGAAGTGAAACAAGAATGCTCAAATTATAAAATTATAGAATTTATAAAAATGATGGTTTCTCAAAACATATTATACAGTTCACTTAAAAATGGATCATAATTTAGAAAGTTTCCTTAAATCGGGCTTACTTATTTGGAAAAACCGAGTAGGGAATCTTTTAAAAACATGTATATCACTGAAAAATAATGATGGAAGGATCATGATACATGAATTTGAAACATATAAAATAAATTTATAATTTCTAAATATAAACAAAAGATAAATTCATTTGGGTAAAAAGAGATGAAGAATAACACAAATGAATAATGGTGTTTCGGGTAGATTCACTTACCTTATGTCTGAAACAATTCATTATTAGATCTTAATATCCGGAATAATCATATTATATAAATTAATTAAATAACTAAAAACCTTTTATACATCTATATTTTATTATAATTTTATTATGTTCATTTTTATCCCTTTTAATATTATATGAGATTCAATTATATTATTCAAGAGAAGTAGTTTACTTGGTTTTCATGATCGGTTTACTTATATACATGTACAGAAAATAATGAAATATCATTATGGTTATCCAAAATTTAAGTAATAATTTATTAATTAATATATATAATATTAAATTATCATATAATTTTTTTGGTCTTTTTGGGTGAGGATGAATCATTAGATAACATGTTAATGATAATCTTTTAGATTAATTTTTGAGTTTTTTTATCACAAAAAACTAGTTTTTTTCTATTATATAATATCATATATATTTAATTGCTCCATGAAATTAAATATAATATAATATAATATAACCTTAATAATGATTTCATGACCATCCTTGAAGATGGTAATGGAATTCGAAAGCATCTTCGTCCTCGAATGTGATAAACTAACACATCACCAATGATATTTTAATTTTTAGTAAAAAAGAATGGGGAATGAGGGATGAAGATGAATTATTCCATTAGAATAAAAATACTATAGTAAATTTAATGTTCTATAATTTTCATACCATTTTTATATGTGGATGTGAAGAGTGAAAAATAAAAGAAAATAACTTGAAAAAAAATTAAATGGAGTGGAAAATGGTTTTACCTCTTATTTCTTCTTCTTGAGAACCTCATTAGCATATTAGTTTTGGTTTTTTGTTAAAAAAAGATATTGGGAAATGGTGTAGGTTTGTTAAGGGAATCAGGTAAAATTTGGACAAGTATTAAAGCTTCAGATTTGTGAGGAAAAGAGTTGGTTAGGGGTGGTATTTATATTAGAGGATGTGGTGTTTTTTATTATTTTTATTATTTTATTACTTTATCTCAAGACTATGAATAGTTTTATAATTATCAGCATAAATTTAAAAATAATGAAGGGAATTTAGAGAACATGGTGCATACATATGAAATGAATCAAGGAATAGTGTATTTGACTTATAATGTATATATATTGTAAATTAACTTATTTTACTATTCACAGAAAATGAAAATATTCAGAAAAAACCCAAAAATTAACCCTAACCATTTTTCGATGGGTAATGTTCAAAAATGACCTCAATTTCTAGAAAATAAATTTCTAAATATTGTAAATTTATTTTTTATTAAAATAATAATTAACTAGAAAAATATAGATTTTTAAATTATAATTCATTTTACAACACTTTTACAAATTAACAAAGGTCATATAAAATTAACATATAATCATAAGAAATTAAAATACAAATATATATACAAATTATATGAAAATAGTGTTTTATTTAAATTATTAAATTTAAAAAAATCAAATATTTAGGATTTAAAAAAATAACAACACATAAATAATAAATTTTAATATTTTTATTTACTAATACTCTTTAATAATTATATCATATTTTCACTTATAAGATGAATAAATTTTATTTATACTTTTATTGGCGAGGTTACTATTCAATTATTCGATTTACTACTAATTAAGGTCATGTAACTATTATAAAGGCCATGTTACTATTTTTTGGTATATATTTCTTAACTACTAAAACTGAATTTTGTTTCATTAATTTATCATTAATAATGTTTATATTGTGTTCTTGGTGCCCTTTTTTTTTATTATACTATATAACAATATTATAAGAAATATATTTCATTTATAAAAGTTTTTGGTCATTACATGCATAACTTCACCAGTATATCCAATGTATTAGGATGATGTTATGCTATGAGTTCTCTCTAAAAATACACACAGATAACTCTAATGGCTAACGAACATACTATTTATGTGTTAAGTGAACTATCGTCTCACTAAACGCCGATTGTTTATTTTCCTTTACCGCCTATCATTGTGGACATTATTATGTACACTAAATATATATATATATAATATATTATAATTATTATGTATTTAATATTTTTTATTCCTTTTACAACACATACTATTTTACATTTCATTTGTTGTAAATATGAAAATTTTGTTTGAAGTAGTTTGGATTGCCACTCCCTCAAATTTATTTGATTCGTTCACACACAAATGGAATGTAATAAATATTGGATTAAGGAAATTATATGATATATATGATATAATAATTACTAGAGGAATAATTATATATATACATATGTAGATACCTATATGTAATTTTATTTATTTCATTCAATATGAAAATAAAAAGGGAAACAATGTTCAAGCGTATGTACGGCTTACCATCTTAATGATTGGTCCATTCCATTTCAAACATATATATTCTATAGAATATTATAATAGAAAGATTCTGTTTATAAATTATGTTTATATCATGGTGTAAATTATGTAAATCTTTATATAATTAAAAGGACCAAAGATATAAAACATAAAGACTCATGCAAAGAACAAAGAGAATATTACCTAAAGTGAAACCTTAGAAAAGGATTATTAACATGTGGGTAATATAATGTCTTAATAAAACCATACATGGAATTATATATAAGAATATTATTCTGTCAAACATTTATAATACACTTACATTTATTATATATGAATCATGTATGAGTATTAAGTGAGTCAAGACACAAGGTAAGATGTTTTCATCTCACTTTTTATTTCCGTTAGATATATTCTGTATTCACCACCCATTCATTTTGTGTAGTGTGTATAATAACCATGGATTTATTATATGATTATTTTAATTAAATTTATGATAATTTACATATCCATTAAGTGTTTTTTATTTAATTTTTTTTATGTTTCAAAAGCTTCCAAATCGGTAAAATAGGTTGGCCTCAATTTTCCTTTATTGAGACTCATGTTTGGTTATAATACAAAATTATTTTTCATGGATTATAAAATTCCATTTTACATGTTATATCCTAAATTTAATTCTTTTAATAATATATTAAACTTCATGTAATTTTATTTTCTTACATGTAGAGTATAATCCCAAGTTAATAACTCATACGATTTTATTGAAATAATCTCAACACATTTCAAGATTGTTAATGAATAAGATTATTTGTTCAAATATTATAATACATAACTCAAGAAAAATCATAAATTTTTTATCCTTTATTTATTCAAGATATATCAATTTAATAGTACCATTTTCCCTCTAATTGGTACTTAAGATAATTAATAAAAAAAAGAAAACATGATCGTATTTCTCTCTTTGATCGAAACTCAATTTTATTTAAAAAAATGTTTTTTAAAATGTTTTCAAAATATCCTTCTACAAAATTTTCAAGGAAAATGTATTTCCAGATTTTTTGTTGTTTTGTAATCATCCTTTAAAATATTATAAAGTAATATTCAATGAAATGTTTTTCAGGAATGTTGTTTTGCTTAATAAATTTTTTAATGCTTTTAAAGAAATATTTAATATATTTCAAAGGAAAAGTTTTCCAAAATAATTTCGAAGTGTTAATTATATGTTTTCATGTTTATTTTAAAATAAATTGTTTTCAAAAGGTTTTATTTATCTAAATATATTTTTTCTTGAAGAAATGATATTTTACTAATGTTTTTTTTGAAATACCTTACAGATATATTTTCCATATATGATGAAATCGGTTGATATTACTCATAAATTTAATGGAAATGGTCTAAAAATAAAATTCATAATATTTCTATAAATGGTTTATGATTTTATGTCATGATGTTTATGAAACCCATTTCACTTCCATGAGATATATGCCTTTGAAATCCTATTCTTTTCATGGGTTGATATTTCATGAAGTGATTATGAAATCTATCTATTTTCATAGTTTATGAATTGATAAAATTATAATGATACCCATTTAATTTAATGGTTTATTATTTTATGTTTATAAAACATGTTTTATTTATATTTCATGATATGATGAATGATTTATTTGGTAGTACTTGTATGGATTATGTCATTATAATATTGGTGGGACCTATATCTCCCTCCAATGAATTGGGTAATGATAGAGGACTCATGAGTATAAATATTATGGGTGAACATGATTTCATATTTACAATGTTATCTATGAACATGATTATTTTTCCACAATGTTATGCATGAACCCAGTTTCATGTCCATAAGTTTATTCATGAACCATATTATATGTTCATGATGTTATGAGTTAACCTTATTACATGTTCCCAAAATTATACATGGACCTAGTTGCATATACTTAATTTTATGCATGAACTTGATTACATATTCAAAATGTTATACATGAACCTGATTATATGTTCATAATGTTATTTATGAACCTAGTTTCTTAAACATAAGGTTATGTGTGAACCTGATTACAAATTCACAATGTTATTCATGGACATGGTTTCATGGCCATGAGTTGATGATGGGGCCTGGTTTAATATCCATAAGGTTATGCATTAACCTGATTACAGATTCAAAAATGTTATTCATGAACCTAGTTCGATGTCCATAAGTCGATGTGGGGGCCAATATTCATGTCTGTAACTTATTGAGTGAACTTGTTTCTACTTATTCACATTCACAATGTCATTAAAACATGTGTGTGCCACAAATTCCATATATTATTCATATGTTATAATTTCATGAATTTTTCACTTAATTTTTTTATGATCCATATATTATGAACATAAAATATTTATTATGATCTATAATATGCAGTGTAAGATCTTCAATTGTTTTTCTCAAGTCACATACAATTTGGTTCATGTTATGCTTATTAATTTCCTTTATTTACCCTTACTAAGAATCTATTCTCACCAAATTCTTGTGTTTCCATTCCCCAGGTTATGAAGAAATGTTTTTTACAGAATTACTAATGTTTAAGATCTTTATTGGAGATGTTGATGATCTTCCACCATGCTAGAATTTTTTTCAAGTTTCAAATGACACTGAAGTATTATGTTCCTTATATATATATTTATGTAATGTAATTAATATTAATCTAAAATGATATAATATATGTGTATGTTAATCCTGGGTCTCTATATTACTAGTACTATTAAGATTAATCCTAGAGATATTTTAATGGCTTTACTAAGTAAGAGTTGTTTAAAAACACAACAAGAGGTTAGAATTGACACTAGGAATATAAAAACTATAAAACATGATGAATCTATAAACTCAAATATGAGAAATGGTAAATTTGAAATTTTGGGTAGCATTGTTGAAACAAATTCAATCAATTGGTTCCACATAAAATTCAAGGATAATCAGACTATAAAATGAATAAGAGTAAAGTGAAAGAAAATATTGTGTTAAAAAATATGGAAAATCATTCTATTATTTTAAAATTTCCACCTCTATCACTTTTCCACAAAGGATGAAATAAAAAAATAAAAACATGAATTGCATCAATTCCTTAGGTTGTTCAATAAGTTAGAAGTGAGCATTCATTTCATCTAGGATTTAATCTATATTCCATCATACTTACGATCACTAAAGAAAATTTTATCATATTATAAAACATTAGAATATTGTGAAACATGAAGCCTCACTAAATAGTGTCATGTAGTCCATAGAAATAATATTCCAATAAAACATAATGATCTTGGAGGGGTTTTCATTCCCTTTTCCTTTAGGAATATCTATCAATTGAAATGTATTTATGATATTTGGGAAAAAATCTACCTTCTCCCTATCTAATTATATCAATACTTTGGATTATGAGAGTTTCAACCCACCACTGTTATTCTATATTTGGTTAATTGATCTCTCATCTATTCCATTGTGGGAGTTAATAACCTGTTGGTTAGAGTTGGTATATTTTCCTCCTACATATATTCTTAATATAGGCATGGAGTGTGACCAAGAGGTTCCTATAATTCTAGGAAGGGCCTTCATTTTAACAGGAGGAGAAAATATAAACCTAGTAAAAGATAGATTTATTATTTAGTCTGGTGAATTATAAGAGTAGTTTTATTTTTTTAGGAATGTAAAAGAAACAAAATTTTGTTATAAATTTTCTATATTGTTGTTATTAGAATTTGAAAAGCCATTTGATGATTCAGAATAGTCAAAGATACAAAATATTTTACATGAAATTCTTTTTAAAGTTTAAAATTTTATTTCACACACTATTGAATCTACTGAAAAGGATTACATAGACAAATTGATAATAATTCGATTCCTTAGGTCAAGTGTTTTTTTGATGAAGAATGTTCTGTATTTGATCATAAGAATTTTTTTAGTGAACTTTAGCATGATTAAACTTAGATAAAAAAAGATGATCAATTTTATAAAGTTGATGCAGAGAAGTCAAAATTTTTTATGAATTTTACCAGATAAATTTATTAAAATATGATTTTTAAACTCAATAGAGTGTGTTTTCAAATTTTGGTAGTAGATAATAAAAATTTAGAATTTATTCTCAAGTTCAAAATATATCTTGTTTCCAAACATATTTTAAATAATATTTTGAATATATTGGACCTCACCATCCCAAGTTACTTCCACCCGGTGACGTAGATCCCTATTGGGATCTTGAACTCCCCCGTAATGTATTAAATTTTCATTCTTATGTGAAAACTGAACATTGCATAAATACTCTAATATATAATCAACTGAAAAAAAATAAAGAGAAAAATTTATTTTATATTCCATATAAATTTAAAATAACAATAGTTTAGTCCATATATGACATCAAATTTAATATCCAATCATTAGTAATTTATAATATTCCTATGGAACCAGAACAGAAACCAATATTTGAATGTCAAATAAGGCTAAATATGACCACGAAGGAGATTTTGATAGAGGCTACTATCAAGATTCATGATGGTGTAATTATATAGAACATTATAGATAGTTTATAGTTCATTTTGGTATAACTATTTCCCATGAAAGGTGGTTTCTCTGTTGTTACCAATGATAAAAATGACCAAATTTAGGTTAGAAAATCCACTAAGTGGACAGTATATACAGATTATAGAAGTATTAATTCCAACACTATTAAATATAAATTTCGCATAACATTTTTATGTCAAATTCTTGGGAGGATAGTTGGAAATGAATTTTTTGTTTTATAGATGGATATTTTGGATACAACCTATTTCTTATAACTCCATCATATTATGAAAAAAACACATTCACATGCCCATTTGGTATATTTTTTTCCCTCTGAAAAACCTGCAACTTATGTGATGCATCAACTACCATTTAAATGTCCATGATGGAAATATTTTTATATGTATTAGAGAGGATAATTGAGGTCTATATGGATGATTTTTTTGTTATGAGAAACACTTTTGAGAGTCTTTATAGAAATTGGAATTGGTTTTATAGAGATAAAATGAGTCCAACATAGTAATAAACAATAAAACAAAGTTTTTGGGCATAAAAGGAATTGTTCTAGTACATAAAATGTCCCACATGGGTTTATATGTTAATAATTCTATGATTGAGCTCACTCAAATGTTCTCCTCTCCTATAAATTCCAAATGTGTTTGAAGCCATTAAGGGAATATCCATTTTTAGTAGTGGTTTATCAAATATATTTCAAAAATTAAAAATCCTATGTGTTCACTACTGGCCAAAGATGTACCCTTCCTGTTTGATGAATTGATTTTGGAATCATTTAATTTTCTTATGTAAAACCACACTTCATCACCCATAATCACCACACCTGATTTGAAATTGCCTTATAAAATCACGTGTGATTCTAGTTATGTTGGAATTTGATCTATTTTAGGCCAAAGTTGAGATATGAAATTCTATGTTGTGTATTATGCTACAAGGATACTAGATTATACTCAAAGGAACTACACCACCATTGATATGGATTTGTTGTATGTTATATATATATATATATATGTATATATATAAAAGTTTTGGTAGAATCTTTTGGGTACCAAAGTCATAGTTTTTATAGACTACACTACCTTGAAATATATGTTTCTAATGAAAGAGGTCGACCCTAGAAAAATCAAGTGGATGATTTTTCATTATGAGTTTGATCTCGAGATTAGAGATGAACAAGGGATGATAGTGTAGTTTCATATCATTTGTCCTGGTTGACTGGTGTTGGGTGTGATGATCCCATGTAAATTAATTGATCAATACATTTTGAAAATTTACTCACTATTTCAGTTAATTAGACTTCTTGGTATACATATTTTTTAAATTTCTTGGTAGAAAATTCCTTCCCTAAATAGTTTTAAAAAAATAAAAAGAAGAACTATATCTCTGAACTTATGTACTATTTTAAGGATAAACAATTTTTTAGGAGGTTAATGGATGGAACAATGTGGAGGGGTGTAATGGAAGAAGAAATGTTTATTATTATAGAGAGTTTACTCTCCTCACCGGGGAGAGGTTATCATGGATGAGAGAGAACAACAAATTTTTTTCAATTGGTATTTTATTCGACTACATTGATTAAGGATGGTATGATTTTAGTGGTGTGCTATGATGGTTGTTAGTGGATATAAAATGTTGTCATAGATAAATAGTTTCATTCTAATGGAAGTTTAGGGGATGATTTTCTGATGTTTGGGGACTAGTGTTCAGGGGACCATTCCCTTATTCTCATAGAAATGACTGCATATTAGTCCTTGTACACTATGTGTGTAAATTAGTTGAGGTAGTGGAACTGTCCAACAATCAAGCTAGTAGTGCAGTTAAATTCAATAAAAAGAACATTTTATCATGTTTTTGAGTTCCAAAGTATTTAATAAAGGAAAATTGAAAAAATTATATAAATTTCAACATTTGAATAATTGATGGAGAAGTGTGTGTGTGTGTATTCCCATAGAAAAATAATAGCTTTAAATAAACAATCTAGTGGATAGATATAAACGTCAAATAAAGAATTAAATAAATATCACTGTATAAAGATTCTAGTTCTAGTAAATACTGGTCACTAAAACCTGATGAGGAATTATGGGCATACATAACTCAATTTAATACCCATATAGGGATGTCACTGTATATATTTTTTGGGAAAAAATATCATTTTCCTATAGAGATTCAAAAAAGTCTTTATGAAATGTGAAATCCATGAATTTAGATTTTAAGACTGCTAGAGAAATAATTATACTTGATTTGAGTGAGCAAGATGAAATTAAGAGAGATACATATTAAAATTATAGGATTTTAAAAAATATAACCAAATATTTTCATGATTATTTTGTATAAAATATAGATTTTAATGATGGTATAAATGTTCTTATTTATGATTCCAGGCATGCACTTTTTCTTAGGAAGCTCAAATCCATGTGTTCTGGACCTTTCTCTATTCTCATAATTCTTTCTAATGGAGTATTTCTGTTGGTAGGAAAATAGATCTAAACGTCATTACTGCATGGAAAAATAATAAAACATTACATTTAGGGGAATATAATGGTCTTGACAATGATCTATTTCTTTGAAAATTTAGAAATATTTGACTCTCAATCGGGATTTTAAACCTATCACTTCATGGGAGGAAATACATGATTTTTGGGCATATCTCTTTTATTTTTTTTAATACAGGGTTTCTTATCATCTTTATATTTCAATTATGTTTTGAATCAAAATTACTAGACATTATTTTACTCATAATTTGTTTATTTTTTTTTTGAAATTGGTTGGGACTACTGACTACGAGGCAAAGATATTTTTTCTGAGTAAAGATTGCCTGAAATTGACCATTAGAAGAGGGAATGGTCGATTTTATGATTTTCTTACCAATCACATTCATTTTGAACTTCAATTATAGAATGAGATTCTAGTAGAGAAAGTTGGATAAAAAATCCATGTACTAAAACTCTAATTAATTTCAAAATTTTCAAACTATTGTAATCAATTTTTATTATAGGAGCTTATAATTTTAATACAAATTATTATTTCAATTTCATAAGTGAGGATACATGTGTTGTAAAACAATGGTCAATGATTCTATATATCAAATGAATAATTGTTTCAATTATTTTTAATTTTTTATTATTCTTTCCGTCTATTTTGAATTCAATATTTTTATTTTATTGATAATGTTTTTTCTTTTAAGTACATTCATGAAATTCAGACCGATCACTACCATAATTTTATTTTCCTCTTTTTCTTATGAAATTTCCTACTCAAATTTGTTTTCTAAAAAATCATTATCGTAACTCAAATGTATCATTAAAAATTTTCAAAATCATTTTCTATGTTTAGATTCCTATTATTGGATTGTGGGGATCTATTATTCATGAGTTATTTTGTGAGAGTATTGTGTGTAAAAATGTTTTTCAACTTTCCTGTTACCTCTAAAAACTGAATTTATATATGCTACATTGATTTTTATCTAACACAAACTAATTAATTTTGTATCCTACATTGAGATTCAATATTGGAGATAATATCGATTTTTATCTATGAGGCAAGGATCTTGAATGAGATGAATATTAATTCATTATTAACCCATTTAAAACCACTTTTTTTTCCAAATTCTTCCCAGTTAAAACATTATTTCATGAAAACATTGTAAATAAATAAAAAAAATAAATATATCATGATTTTAAAGAAAATTAAAATTCACACATCCTTCGTTGATGAAAATTCTATACTTAATTAAGGGGTTCCACTAATTATTAAATTTATAGAATTGTGAAATTACTAAGTGATGTGCCGATCTTTTTATCTAAATTCAGTTGGGGTACTAGGGAAGCGTGATGGGATATATTTTATGGAATTAAAGCTATAAATTTAGAAAAATAGAAAATTAAACATGGACCTAAGTTTAACACTCTTTTTAAAAAAATACCTCATAGATCCAACTCAAATGATAATCACCTAAATCATTTGTAACTAGATTAAAATGGGAAATTTGAATCTCATGGTGAATATCTGATACTTTTTAAACTGCTTGTTTGTGTAATACCTATGTACATATCCTTTTAGTGCCTCTACATAGGGATTCATACTTATTGGATGAAAAAATATTAAAAATAATAATAAAGAATCTAACAGTCAAAAAATGGATTCATTATGTTAAGAGTAATATTGAACTCAAATGAAAAGGCAACAATTTACTAATTAAATAATAATTTGAATCTAAATCAATGAAGTAAAATTGAAATAAATATTTTTGGAACCTAGGATGGAGTGATAATTTCATGAGTCTCTTGTTAAAGGTTTAGTTACACTTCTATATAATTTGTATCACTCCTAAAAGTTGGAACTCTAATCGGAATTTAAATAATGATGTTATAGAATTTCACAAAGGAGGCATGAAAATTTCATGAAATTGATGTATTTTTTATCTATTATGATGTTGGTGGGAATAAAAACCTATAAAGAATAACCATATCTCTTTTAAGAGTTATAATAAAAATTTAAAATACATTGAATTTTTCTAGAGTTTAATTGGTCAAGTGAGGGGTAATTTTATGTGTCATTTATTTCATTCATTTTTAAACATCATTTATTATAATTAATTGTTATTTAATTTTTAAAAAAGGTTTGTAGTTGAATAATTTAAATTTTTGGTTAATTTGGTATTAAAATTTTTGGATCGTGAATTTTATTGTTTAAAATTTAGTTTTATTGATCATTTAAATTATTTTTTAAATTTATTGATTATTGAGTAACTATATTATAAGACATCAAAATTATTTTTTATTACTTCATTTTTTTCATTAATTTTATTTTATTAATTCATTATTACTTTTTTTAGATGAATCATTATAAGTATTTTAGCATATTCAATTTGGTTAACATATTCATTCTTTCTTATAATTTTTTTTGAAATTAATTAATTTACTAACTATGAAAACTGACTACATGAAGGGAATAGTCTGTATACAAACTGGGCGTGAAGTACAGACAACTATAATGCTTTTTTATTTTCATATAAATGTGTTTTGATTATACCTATAATATAGGTGATGATATTAACTATGAATCAAATTATAATTCTTCTATTATGTGAATCTTTTATGGAAATACTACTGAATAATGAATGTTCACAAGGTGAAAAAAGTCTCATGGTTGGTTCTTAATTTGATGTTTCTTTCTTTTTGTTGTTTGAGTCCATTAAGGCCTTGTGCCATTTTGTATTCTTTTTTTCACATTTGTTTTTTGTAATTGGTTTATCCTTTACCCAATATTCAAAAGGATCATTTCTTTTTTCAATAAAAGGGGTTATTTCTTCACTATTGAAGAATGAATTTGAGCCTCCTCATCTAAGAACTAAACCAAGACTCCACCAGAAATATAGAAATCCATCGAATGAAGAACCTGAACAAGTGGGTTTTACCTATTGAATATGACCCAACATGGGTGTTTGATGGAGATGATACAGTTACAATTGATGTTATAACTGAAACCACCTAATTTTTCCTAATCTGGGAAGAATATGAAATTACGTAAGTGGAAGATTAACTTAAATACAGAGTCTTTATTCCAAGTGGGATATAATGTTAAGATCTAATTATGGTGTTCATTGAAATCAACCAAATATGAAAAAACATCAGCTAAAATTCTAGAAGTGGATCTTATTGAATATAAATAGTGTCTAACTAACATACAAGGTAAGAGAATTTTTGAGCTTGAAACATTTAATTTTCGTAAAGAAGAATCACCTATGAATTGGAAATTGTGTTGTGTCTAACTATGCTTGAGGTTAAGGTCATATAAGTGGTTCTTTTCTCTCTTGATCATTGTAGTTTCTAATTAGAAGGACCAGAATGCCAGGTGCTTCTTTAAATTCTCTAATTATATTCTTATTAAACACAATTGTATTGAATATTTTCCATTTTGATGATTTTTTGTTGATAAACATGATATCAATCCGCTCCTCGGGACATCAATATATGAGGGTAAGACTGAAATTTCTCCCCTGATTGCAAGCCAGGTTGACAGAATTCCTTGTTAAAATAAATCTAATCATAGATTAGGGAACATTGACATAATTTTTGATGAGGGAGGGTTTCACTTTTTGAGGATGAATGATGTATATTTATAGTAATATCATATAATGATGATGATTATTGAAGGGTGAAATGGTTCCATTTGAAAGAAATCCAAGGTGTGTAGCGATATTTTCTAGCCAATCATGAAATTTTATTGTTAATGTAGTATGAGAACCTAGGTTATTTTAAGAATATTATCATTTTTTGCCATTGATGTAGTTTTTATTACAGTTTTAACCTTGGAAAACATGAAAATAATATTTATGTTTGATCATGAGAGATGAAAAAAGGAGAATGTAGAGGAAAAGTTCAAGGATGTTTGACAAAGTATTCATAGAAAAATTGGTTTGCGCTTGTCACATGATTTACTTATTCAAATACAGGTGCTCTAAAATACCCAAATTGAAAAATGAGGAAAGTAAATTCTGAAATATTTTAATGTGATATGTAATATTAGTGTAGATTAATCTGGGATTGAAAATAGCCTAATAAATACCAGAAAATAATATTCTAGTGACTGTTAAAATATTGGAGACATGGCTATGTATGAGGAATTAAAATTGTTAAAGGAGAATTGTTCAGGTCACTATATGATGAATATGTACAGTGATGACATGCCATATTGAAGTCAATGTAATTGGTTACCAAATATTGATTGTCCATACAAAATTGATATTTTCATATTTTTTTTAAAAAATAGATAAACACAGAATAGGTGTGTGATCCATCAATCCACATTACATCATAACACCATCATTAAAGAATTGATATGGATAACAAACAACAAAAGAGTGTAGTGGAGTTGGAGCTATTTCATGAGAGGATAATTCATGGAATATGACTCAATTTCTTCTTATTTGTTTTCTCATTGACTTCAATTTAATATTAATGAATTTAACAATTATTTTTTAAAAAAAAAATTCATGGTGGAGTTTGGGTTTGTCTATTTTATCATTTCACACTTTTTTGTGTGATCATTTCAAAATTATAATTAAATTCTATTTTTAGTAATTCAGTGAGTTTTTGTAAGTGATGAAATAAATAATCATCCAATTTCTAAAAAATATTATTAATTTATATTTTTACTTCATTTTTACAAATGTTTATTCAATTGAAACTTTAAAATCTGGAAATATATTAGTAGAACAATAGAAAATTACATCTTATTTAATTATTTTTTCTTCTCATTTTTCATTTTTGGTTTTTCTTTATATGTTTAAATAATACTCAACCTACTAGTATTTTTCACCTTAATTTTTCATTAACATCATAGTAATTAATTAATTATTTTTTTTAAAAAAATTATTCATTTTCCTTTACCGTCACCCACTATTGACATCTTAGTGGACACGACACACTATTAAACTTCTATATACAATTTTTTATGAATTTAATTTGAGTTGGTAAATGACCAAGACAATCACCATAATTGGTTTATCCTCAAAAAAGATTCTCCATTATAATAATGGTGACTAAAATAAGTTTAGTTATTCCCACCCCAAAAATTATAGATTCTCACTAGACTCATAAATGATTCTTTCACATATGAATTCCCTCAAAATTATCTCACTGTAAGAGTCTCACTACGATATTCCTATATACCCTATGTAATGTATGTTATATGAATTCCCACAATATATATACAATTGTATCCTTGAATTATACCTTGGAACCATATCACTTAGAATATATTTATGTTTAATCTTAAACTATGTCACCAAAGGAACCTTAACTTTACTAGATTACTAACTCAATGAGCTCATATGATATTTATATCCATAAAATCCTCTTTTTCTGCATGGTCAACATAAAAAATGGAAACTATATAGATAATATCTTCCATGTGTTGTTTTATTTTTCTCAATGCTTTATAATAATGGATGTCACATGATTATTTTCTTCATTTTCTTCTTCGATGCCCACATGATCTTACTCCTCAACAGAGTCTTAGATAAAAATTATTCACCATTGAGAGTGTTCTTAAATATTTTTAATATCTCATCAACTCTCATATTATCTTTCTCAAAAATTTCATCTCCAGACATATTAATATATATATATATATGTTACTCAAAATTCGGCTGACTATTTTTCAATATAAAATACTCTGTAACTAATTTCATACCCATAATCGTTAATTAAATTTTCACATTTTCATATGTTGTTTCTCCCATGATACTCATTTTCATTTTTCCTCTAATGGATGTCTCTAGGGCATTTATAAGAGTTCCTCCCTTGTCATTTTCAATTTTTTATCATTTTTCTCTTGGATAAAAGTATTATTCTCAATACTCAGAGTTTCTTATTGTTTTCCTCGATACATACCTGCTACTAATCCTCAAATTATCTCACTCAATTCTCAATATCTACCTGATATGAAATTGATTCACACAATTCATGTTCATGATCATTCTTATGCACTCTCTATTTTTTTCAACTTAAACAATATTTAATTATTATTCACTCTTTCCCTCCAAATATATTTACTATGAATCAAGAATATTTTCCTTCATTGAAACTATCCAATTTTTATTTTCTCTCTCTATGATAATCACATGAGTTCAATTAAGCATACATCTCCCGGAATATATTCGTATGATCATGAATTCCTCTCTTTATCAACAACATACTTGAATCCTAATAAGAATAATGATTTTTATTTACATTGGAGAACATCATTCTTTGAATCAGCTATTTTTTTAAAAAAATGCATATATTCACGAAAATTCAATCTTGGTTTCATGGTTACAACTCCTATCTGTTTATTACAAACTAGTATCGACATACCATGTTTTTTTTTCCTATTGATTGATTAACATATAATAAAGTGGAATTAAATGAAAGTATACATATTTTTAACACTCCACATTCATGTAGTGGGATCTGTGAATATTAAAATACTAAACTTGAACATAATTAACATATTAAGTGATTATCACGATATGTAGAATAGTATACATGAATGGTGCATAATGAAATATCTTCTTTTTAATGTAAATAGTGACTTCATAGTTCATAATAATCTTTAAATAACATTTCAATGAATATTATTCCTTAGCATCACCGTATTCATAATAGTTTCAAGTTAATTATGTGGTAGCTCCATCTATAATACATGGAATATACAGTAGTTTGATCTTAAAATTTGTCCAGCTACCACAAATATTCAGTTGAATTATACTGTTAAATGGTTAGGTTGTAGTTTCCTCCACTCATGGTATGTCTATTTACTCTTGTTGTATCTTTCATACTTTATGTAGTAGCATAATTCATATGGAAACATCACTTTTTTTGCAGTTGGTTTGGAATCCTACAAAATAAAAACTCATCCTGTGGTTACTTAGGCCGTATTGTGATATTTTTAATGCTCATGGTAGCTAAATATCCACTAAAATTTTCACTAAATCATTAATCATTGGGCCAAGGTGGGTTAGATTAGACTTTTTAGATGACCTAAATCGTATCATGCTCTTTTCCTAGGCTACTTGGGTGGTTGGTTTAGGCTAGCCCAACTCATATTTTTAATATACTCAACATTTAGAAAATTTACTTAGAAAAATATCCCAAAAACTACATGGTAGCCTCAAATACTTACAAAACAACACAAAATCACCTCACTTTTTATTTATATAAACACATGGATGGATTCTAGTATTCTCTTAATATCTTCATTCATTTCCAATATATTAGTATTGTTTTATAAAAAAATTGAGTCCACCTTTGTTTTAGTATTTTCAAAAAAATATGGGTATCATCTCCATTATATATTTCAACTCATCATCTGTTCATAATAAAATTTATTGTAACAATAATTTCAATCATCAACCCAAGGGAACTTAACCCCCCTTTTTTAATTTTTTTCCAATTCCAAATTTAATCCAACACTCAATGTCATTATTCTCCCCCTTATTGAAAATAAATAAAAAGCGAGGGAAAAAATTATCCACCTAATTTATATCATATGAAGTATGTTTTGAACTAATCACCTTACCCACCTTTATTCTATAATTTAAATATTTGAAATTTTTCCCCCTAATGAATCAATAAATATTTCACTTGAGTGAAGGGTATGCTTTTATAAATTCTAATAGAAACTTCTATGTCCTAATGCCATTTTTGAATCACAGAACACGAAATAATATTATTTACACTTCCCATATTTCCAAAATTTCTGAAAATTTCTTGAGAAATGGAATTCAACTTGTCTTATTGATCGCTAGTTCCAAGTTACTATCACAAACTAGGATCAGTATAAGCAATGACTGAAATAATGGTGCATCACAAGTTCCATAGTGGTGTGTTATAAATCAACCAAATCAAAGGGCATATAGAAAAACCAAATGTGGAAAACATGAGTTGTTAATTTAGATAATGATCTATCTATTAGCAAACCACTATGTGATAACAAATTAGAGTACCATTTCTCATAATATGGGTTGAACTAACAGATTTTCTAGAAATTTTTGTAAACCTTCACCCCACATCAAAGAACATATAGAAGAGTATTCCCCCTTCTTATCAAACAACCCCCAATTGATTATAATAAGAAAAAATAATAAAAGGACTATGTTTCTGATTATAATACCTCAAACATCTTCATATGTTGATGTTGTGTAGTTTCTAGTTGTTTTGGTCATACGAAATATATCAACGCCTTCAGTTATTCCATTTCTCCCCTTCAAGAGATTCATTCCATACTCTATCACCATTGGGAAAAATGAATTGCAACTAAACATTTAGTCCATATTGGTTTTACATTCTTGAAGATTAATATCCACTTCTCCATTAAAATAAAATCCTCATAATGTGGTAATGATGTGATTTTCATCACCTCCTCAGTTTTAGAGTTGGGGTTAAGACTTCATTATCAACTCATTAACATTTTTCATTGAGGATATAAAATTTTTATATTTCTTCATGATTTATTCTTAACTTACATTAAATATTTGTACATTATTGGGAATCATGGTCTTATCAGTATTCCTAACCTGCTTATTAAATGGAATATCATTCTCTTCACATGATAACTTTATAATTTCACTCTTTTTTTCTTACTTCAAATAGAGTTCTTATTCTTGTTGATCGAGCCATATGATTAAAATTTCATTTTTATAATTCACCTTCTTCTTCTTTATTAGTGTGAAATTTGTAGTAATATATGGAATATTAGGGACCAATGTTTCTTTCAGTTTATCATTCTTTATCTCTTTTCATCTTGTAATCCAAGTAATGACATTGTTATTAGTGTATCATACTAGATTGATCCTTCCTCACACAACTTCCTCATCTTTTAGGTTACCATTTTTGGGTATCCTCTCAATAAAATCATCAATGATGTCTTCTACTATTTCAATAATCTTTTTCATTTCCTTTATTGTCATCCTTCTTATTTAAAAATTTCCTCTTCTAACTTTGGTTTGCATGGATTGTTAACAAAAGTCAATTGTGTATAATCTATTACCCGAATAGAAGAATCTATTCCTATTTGTTGTGACACCTTGTTTATCCATCCCCATTGGCTTGTTTGTAATATAATTCTTATATAATATTTCTCTTGATTACTCTTGATGCCATAATTTTCATTTTTTATTTGATTCTTCTTTTATTTTTGAAACTAATTCACTTCAATATAAAAGTTATCAATGTATGGAACATACCATATTATATCATAAGTGTGGATATATGTGTTTTAAAATTCATATAAATTAACCAAACACATATATTTATTATCTAATAGATGATTCCTCTTTTGATGTGAATTAAAATTATATACAAGATGCATTATTATTATTTTAGCATTGATTCCCTTATTTATTACCCATATTTAAATTGAATGTGTTGTCATGTTATTTAAAAATTTAAAAACATGTCAAAAAACCTTTAAAAACACCAATAGTATTCAAAAAACCAATTTCTTTTCTTGTTGACGGAATCTATCCATATGTACCTACAATAAAACCTTACTATTTTGAGTTATTTCACCACTATTTTTTGATCTATTTTTGGGAATATCTAACCACACATTATCAAATATACAATTGATGATATATTAAGATAAAAATTATTTTTAAATACCAATATATTAACATAATTTAATTTTTCAGCGTTATTAAACAAAACAGATTCAATGCATATATCTCTTTTTGGGTTGTGGGAATTTCTTTTCTTTATGCTTAAGTTAGATGCTTTCCCAACACCATTTAAGAACTCATTAACTCTAAAAATATTAATTATTTAAGGATATTCATTCAATAAAACTAGAGTGGTAGAAATATTATTCTCATATATTTGAGAAGGTCCAACATGAACTAATTTTATATTTTTCTGTTTAATCTCTATCCAATGACACTTTAGGTTGAGTGAATTTTTCTCTGTCTCAACTAACATGATATTGTCTTTCTAGTCACTATTAAATTTTATGAACATGTTCCTTAGGAAATGTTCTTATTTTATGTAGATACTTAGAAGGTATTTAATTATTTTTTCATTTATATCAAATTGAGCTTCTTTAGCACTCATTAAAACATTTTACATTATCTATGATGCGTGTATTACTTTAGTAATAACATCATTAAAATATTCCTTCTAAAAACTATTATTTTCTAATTTTCATATATATAAATAAAATATTATTGTCTCCATGTGAGGATGTTTCACTCTTACCTTTCAGTATTTTGGAGAGTATGTAAAATCTTCCTACCAGTTCAGGAAATGCATTCTTTATAGAACCACCTTCTTCCTCTAGCTATGATTTTCATCAAATATATCCATGATAAAACCAAATATACATAATGTAAATATATCTATAAGATAATTTTAATAACCCATTTCATGAAAGTAGAATTATTTCAAAATTTTTATATTTACATAATCTTTACTTAAGAAACGTCATGACAATGATTTATATCAATAGATTTACTAGATGAACACTTATCTCTTTACACTTCTCGAAGTAGTTCTTGATTCCTTTGCTTATTTAGATTTTTACTTTATTTATTATCCTCATTATTTATCCTATTTTTAAATATCATGAAAAAAATTATATTTTATAGAAATAGAAATTAACATTACATCTTCCATCTAAGGATAAACATCAAACAACTCATGAAATATTTACATGTTATGATTACAAAAATAACTTTAGTATAAGTAAAATAATAATACAAATAGAAGGAAACATTCAATGATACCAATTGGTATGTCTCTTAGGATTGGCGTTATCCCTAGAGAGGGTGGATTAGGTGTTTGGCTAAATTTTAACAATTAAAAATTCTAATATGAATTTATAACCTCAAAATATAATTAAATCATTGTTTTCAATTAGTAAAGTTGGATAAATTGATGTTTTATTAGGAATACACTATATGTATACATGAACTAATGAAATAATGTAACACACTATGTTTTAAAAAGGGCCATTACAAAGAATTTCTTCTATCCTTGATGGGTTTTTTCTCTAACAATGGATCCACCAAAATAATCTAGGTGATTATAATGGATTTTTTGGTTCCTACGACTACAATTATAAATTCTAACTAGATATACAAATTCCTATTTCACATAACACTTTCATGAATAGTTTATCATTGTATTAATAGGTTATCACAATGATCTCCATATATACCATGAGTCACACTGGTTATATGGTGTCCCACCATATATATGAAACTATATCATAAAATTCATTTTTTGAATTAGATCACCTATAAAATATATAATTATTTAGATCCAATAAATCTAATATCCATAAACTCAACAACTTTTTACAATTATATATGATCTTTAAGAGTACTCTAATACACAGTCACTACTTGAAACATAGCTCTACTGGCTTCCTCACCCATAATGTCATGTGATATTTAGATCCTATAACTCTTTATTTACTGAAATATTAGTATAAATAAATGAAATAATACACAACATGTCATCAATTATTTTTTATTGTCTTATCAAGCATCAATTTAAATGAATGTCATAGAATTATCTTCTTCTTATTAATCTTCTATACCCAAATGATCTAACTACTAAACATAGGTCTGAGTCCCACATCTTCACCTTCAATAGTCTTCTTCACTATTTCTCATAGCTTACCACCTCTTGGATTCTCCAATTTGAAAAATTATTATCTTAGTATATATTTATTATTCATGTTAAAACACCAAAAGCTAAACATATATTTATTTTACATCATTTCCAAAATATATCTGTTTAATCTCACAAAAAATCAGACAATCCCAACAATATAAGGTTTAGTTTCATTGAGGTTCATTTAAATAGGCATGTTTTTTTATTACATGTGATCATAACTTTTTTAAAAAACCACAATACATCCCTTATATCATTCTTAAAAAGTGACACTCATCTTCATAACTCAGGGATAAAAACAAATGAGATGGGTGAGATCAGATACTCAAAAGGGGAAACATAAGTGATAAAAATCTAATATCATATGTTATCATAAGATAGTATTATTGGTATAATCAAGATACATTAAAATAATTCCCAACGAATCATAGATTAAATGTCATGAGTCAGGGTATAAGTCTTCAAATAGCATAATTTTTGAATCAAAAGAGTGTAGAAACATTAGTCAATTTACATGATTTATGAGATCATAACATATTCCTATGAATATACATAACAGTGTCATAAACATAGGTATAAAAAAATATATCATTTTCAGCATAGATTAACAAAAATTGTATCCATACCTAATGGTTTGAGCATAGATTAACTGCAATTAATCCTTGTTCAACCTTGTGATCATAGCTTACCTATAATTATACCCATGAAAAACTTTATTAGAATAGTTAATCCACAATTATACCTACACACAACCTTATGGTAACAGATTAAATGAAATCATACCCACACACAACCATGTAAGAATATATTAACCTAAATCTTACCCATGAAAACCCATTTTTTATATATTAACCAACATTATACTCATCCACAACCTTATGATAATAAATTAACTATAAATATACCCATATATAGACTTATGAGAATAATTTAACTTTAATTATACCCTTTCACACCATCATTTTCACATGAGATATAAAACCTTAACCAATACATTATAGGGAGATATACGATCCCACTCATTGTGTATCCACATATATTCATTATAGTTTAAATAAATCATTAATTATATAATAGAGATCGCAAGGAAAGAAAAATGGGTTTCACAACATTTCTATATGGTATCACCAAAATTGACCTTAGGAATGTAAATGGTTGATACCCCAAATTTCAATCACAAAAATGGAGTATTTTATAAGATCCTTTATATGGTGTTTATGGATAATAACTTCCATGGAAATAAAAGATTTTAGGATAATAAATAAAATTGAAGTTAATCCATAAGAGTGGTTTTTAGAAATTTTTTTATCATTATCATAAAAGGATAAATAATGGGTCATATTGAAATTTTATTTTAATACGAAATTCAAAAAGTCATTATTTTGAAATTCATCTCAATAATTAAGCCTCAAAAGAGATATCATGGTTTAAAAATAGATAAGTTAAAATATTATCACAACTTTTACTATTAAAAATAATTAATGACAATGGATCCTTTAAAAAGAAAAAATATTTTCAAAAAGGTGATGTGAAAAATTATAATAAAATTTATTTTTAAAAAAATATTCAATAATGGATCCTTGAAAAATAAATAAAGGTAATTAAAATTACATGTGGAGTGGGACATAAAACATTTTATTTAGAAATTATGGGACATATTTCCAATATTTTGAAATTCATTTATTAAAAACCCACGCTAAAAAAAGTATCAAAACAAAATTTTTAAAATAGTATAAAGAAAACATTAAGGTCAGATGAGATAACAGATAATTATGATTTCAATTATAAATTAAAGAATTGGTGGGAAGTTAAAATATATACATGGGGGAAACCATCATTCAAAAGGATGGGAATTATTCTCAATAATAATATACTTTTGAGAAAGAAATTTTTAAATATAGAATATTTTAATTAAAATTAATTTTTTCAATAGTGTAATAGAAATTAACAAGAAATAATATCATAGTGTTGAAGAAACTAATTTTGGAATAAAACGTTTAGGAAGTATCATTATAGATCTGCGAAGGGAGTTGATTTAACAAAAATCCCAAAAATCATTGGTAAATTTATAATTGAAATCAATTTAAAGAGATAATGAGATATGGATCTTTAGACCCCATGACTAAAATTAATGTGGTTAAATACATTAATTATGTAGTAATTTATCGATATTGGGGATTTTGTGGTGCACAATAATAAATATGTATCAACTGTTTAGATTTGAGACAAAGAAACCCTTACCATGAATTTCAAATTAAATGATCGTAATCTAACCAACTAGATAACAAAACTAACCATATTAACCACATATTAAAGAAAAATATTCATGTATAGATCCTTTTATAAAAATAATTTATAACTATTCTCTACATATATATTAGTTATTTATGATTCATTTTTTATATTGGGTGTGAGTAATCTTGATTGTTTTAAACTAGTTTATAATATTGTTGTTGTTTATTATTCTTCTCCAAAAATTCATCTTAAAAAAATAATTAATGGTAATAAAATTTATTTTTTATAATTATATATAATATTATAATTTCACTCTATTTTATTTTTTTTATTATCCTTAATGATGAATTTGACAATGAGCATTTTTTAATGATTCTTAATGAAAAAAGTGTGTTTTCATAAATAATAAGTTAAAATTTTATAATAACATTAAAAATCAAAAAAACACATTATGTAATTATTTATATATTATATTACCAGAAAATATATTGCAATATTCAACCATGTTATAAATTTATAGTATTGTTCAATTAGGAAGGTAAACTAACTAAAATAAGAACATTCCATAATTATGTGATGATTATGAAGTGATTTAGTTGTAATCTCATTATATCATGAGAATAATGATATTATTTAGTGTGTATTAGTGTGATATATCATTACATTAAATAATTATATGAAGAATAATATAACTTATAAAATGTTATTTCTTAATATGAATAAGTCATTTTTTTTCACTTAGAACTCTTTTCATGATGGTTGAATTTACCATCGAATTTATTGCTCATATTATTAATATTTTTTAAAATTTGAAATTACAAAACCATAATAATTTCATAAAAAAACATATTTATACATTAAAACCAGTATGATGACCATTTGTAGAATCCAATCATTCCATAAAGGTGATAGTCCATACGTATGCATGGAGGTTGATTTCATTTTCTATATAAGGTGGAAAGTAAATAATAATGTTTATAATTTTTAAATCTAAACTTCTTCATGAAAATAATTATTTTATATATATTAAATACTATTATTATCATTTTTATGTGGTTATAGAAGATGTAAAACATTGTTTCATGGAGGCAGTAGTGCGAAAAACATAAAAATGATGGTTTTATTTCTCTTAACAGAAAATAGAATGGTGGATAATGCTTGTACCATCATTATAATAACATATCGGTATAATAATGATAATTATGTTTTAATTTTAATAATGTTAAATTTATTTTTATAAAAAATACATTCACATAAATAAATAGAAAAGATAAAGGATCAGTTATAATTTTATACATAATTTCATGGATTATTTCATTTGAAAAGGCATTAACACTTTTATGGATAGTATTTTGAGAAGGAAAAAACTCTATAAGATCTATAAGACTATTTAAGTGAGGTTTATGAATATTTTGGTCCTAAATAAGTCGTTTCATTTAGGATAAGTGAGGAGAGGAGTTCCCCTTTTATAAGTGAAAAGGGGTGTCATTTTTGTAAAAACCCAAATATTTTTAATAAGGGGAAGTCACACAAAAATTAATGTAGTGTCAAAATAGGTAAATAATTGAGGGAAAGATATAAGCTTGGAAAATATTTCAACTTCCCATCCCAAAACATTTTTAAACATGTTTTTGTTCATTTCCCCCTTGTTTAAGTCCTTTTTAACGCTTTTGATTTTTACTAAGGTAACTATTTTTTACCAAAGTAATTTATCCTCTATGATTGAAAATAAATTGTTTCATGCTAAATAATTAGGGATTAAATATTCCTAATTTTAAATATATTATATTATATTAATTTTATAAAATACTTTAAAATTAATTTTAAAATACTAATTGTATAATAAATTATTATTTTTTAAATGTAAATAATGTTATAAAATATCAAATATAGGTTTATAAATTAAATACAACATTTTAAAAATTATAAATTCATTTCTAAAATACATATTTTTTCATAAAAAAAGATTCCATGAATTCCCAATTCATTCTTTTTTATTAATAATTTTTTAAAAGTCATGTTTTTGTAATAAATGATATTTTCCACTATTCTCCTAAAATAAATCTTTTTATAAAATCCCAAAAATAAATCCTAAACTGATTTTGAAATTTTTAATCCAAAAATTAATTTTTTTTAATTCAAATTCATTAATTTATAAATTATCATTTAAATTAAAATACAAGAAAAACAACAATCACTAAAAAATGACATTTTTTTACCTCATGTTTTCTTAATCATATTACACATAGTTTTCATAATAATTTTATACTGATATATTAGTTCATAAAAATGAATATTAATTAATAGAATAAATATTTAATAATGATAAATTAAATTTAATAATTTAAAATACAAGACCACCTTTTTAGAAGTTTCTTCGAAACATATCCATTTTAGAATATTAATCAATGAAAATAATAATATATGACTAATTTAATTTATTATTATATTTTTATCTACAAAGGATTATATTATTCATGTAATTTTAATATCTTATAGTTCAATTTACTCTTGTTTTTCATTAGTTTAGTATTTCCTGTGACACAAGCTATTGAAAATTGTATTAATTTAAAGGGTCCAAAATATCAGGTTGTTATAGTAGGTCAACAGGAATCAGGACAACCATTTTAGAATATAAAATTTTCCAATATTATTTATATAACAATGATCCAAATTTAATTTATGAGATTTTCATATTGTGTATCTACCATGATCCCCATACATTATTTTCCACAAACATATGTCTTGTGTGAATTTATAAAAGTTTTCATCCAATAATTAGTATTTTAGAGTCTTCCTGTTTCTTTTGGTTGCCAAGGAATCTTACTTATTTTTAATACACAAATATACTCTATAGATACGTGATCTCATCTAGAAAAATAAATTGATCCATGAACATTAACCTTAGGCTCATTCAAGAACCCTCATGATAAGCATCGTGATATTAATTTACATTTTAGAACATCACACATGTAATCATATGATTTTGATAAAAACTAATCCATATACTCATGCATGTCCCATCATGGTTGCAATATTGAAGATATTATCTTCATATAACAATCCAATATGTGACAAACCATTTATTTTATTCTTTTCAATCGATTTACATTCATGAAAGTGCAGCTGCATGCATATACCAATATTTAAAACTCACCTAATTCATTTAACGATATCTATAATCATTTGAATACTTGGATTTAACTCTAAAAATATATCATGGCCTCCTCAACATTATTATATTGGTATTCATGAATGGGGCATACATGTATCACTTTAGTTAAATTTAAACTATGATTTCATAGTGAATCCTCATCTTGAAATAACAAAACCATGAGTATTGGAACTTATCGTTATCCAATTCAGAGTAGAATCAAGTTATTTGTGTGGTAACTCCATATATAGTTCCTAGATAATATGATAGTTTCATATCATGGTAGGTCGAGCTATATTAGATCATCACTTTTAGTCGACCATGAAATGGTCATGCAGTAGATTCCTTTACTAATGGTAGGTCCAATTACTAAAGTAGTAGATTTCAGGCATCATGTGGTAATACCATTCAAGAGGAAACTTCATTTTATTTCAGATAAAAATATTGAATCATGTGTCTTGACAACTCATATTATAATTTATCGGTCCTTATTACGGTTATTCAAATTATCATAGAAGCTTCTGTTATCCTAATGAATTCACATGAGATTTACACTTTGTATCTAATTTTACTGTAAAATCTTATGATATTCTAGAAAAATTATTGTAGTTTTGGTTATTCATGTATGATCTTTCCATAATGTTGTCAGTGCATCTATTGTGCCTCATGATTGTGTTGTACGTATTGGCTGGTATGTGTAGTAGCTCTATATACCATTCAGAGCTCTTTGTGGTCATTCGTAATTTACATTCATATGGTTAATTCATCAACAATGTATAATTACAATGTGAAACCCCCTGGAAGTTTGAATTTAATGGTTTATGTGGTATCTTTTTATTTGACCACCTGTTATGTCAATTTGTCTGTTAAGCAAGTAATAGTGTCCCACATGGAAACACTCCCACATATCTTTTTATTTTTTAATGCAGAACTTAATTAATCAGTATGTTAGTTGATCCCCTCGTCCATGAGCAAAGGTTCAGATCCACATGCTCTCAAAAAAACACATATGGTGTGTTTAAACCCATGTAAACTTGTACATAATATACATGCACAATGTGTGTGCCATGATTGGAATCTACACACCAATGTGCACATTTCCTCACTAATTATCTTCCACTTGACCATAGTTGGTTGGATAAAACTATGTGAATTCCTTTAATCTTGAAATTTTCTTGTCCTGGGATTCCTGGGAGTCTGGTTTCTGAGAAGACAACTAATATTTTTAATATAATCAACACTTAATAAAATGTCTTTGGAAGGTATCATGAAAAATATAAGGCAGCCTCAACTACTTCCATTACAACACAAAATCACCACATTATTTATTCAAATAAACACATGTATGAATTTTTGTATCTTTTTTATATATTCATTAATTACTAAAATATTAGTATTTAGTTTAAACAGTGATAACAACCTCCTTTTCTTTAGTATTTTGCAATCTATATTGGTAGAATCTATTTTATATATCCCAATTCATCATCTTTGTAGAATGAAATAGATAGTGAAAAAATATGATCATCAATCCAAAGAAATAACATAATCTTAGTATCTAGTATCCTCATCCATTCAAATAAACCATGATACTTGAATCCACGAAGAACATTATATGTATCGTCTAGTTCATATCCCTTATTCTTTAGAATAAAAAAATTTATAACTATCCCACATAATTATATTGAATTTTATACCCTTATATTGATCAATATGACATTTATGTAACTTTTATATGTTCCTTATTAACGTTAAATAGTCATAGGATTCATGTTTAACCTTTATATAAGTAGTATTTTACATTTACACATATCACTAACTTAACTTTATATAGCCAATGTTACTCTAGGATTACCATTATGTAACTCTTATGAACATTACATAGGATATAACTTTCCTTTACACATAATTTTATTTT
The DNA here is from genome assembly GCA_963277665.1 of Viscum album. NCBI lineage: Eukaryota > Viridiplantae > Streptophyta > Magnoliopsida > Santalales > Viscaceae > Viscum > Viscum album. Next base: position 708,986,926 of record OY728165.1, on the reverse strand, counting down.
CAATGATTCATTTACATGAGTTGGATCATACCATTATGCAGGTATTGTAGCACTCAAATTACCCTTGTGTGTCTTCTGGTTTTACTAGGGTTTACATAGCCTATACAAATCACTGAATACATTTACATAGATTTGGAACATACCATTACACTACCATTAAACTACTATAATTCATGTGTTTCACACCATAACTAATGAAAACTATCTCTATTCATTATCTAATACATCCAGACATCATTTATGTGTATTTAAACACACAATACAGTAGTTTCCAATAACCCTTAGGTAGATCTCTTAATCCTTGAAGCTAGAAATCACCATTTAATCTTATGTATTTTGATATCCTAAGTATAAAAACAATATAAATATTATGAAACTTTATTTTAGAGAGTTTTTTATTACCCAATAACACTTTTCATTAATTTCATTGAATATCAACACAATAAACATCATTTAATAATGGTCTCCTGAAACTATCTCAACATGCTCTTCAAGAAACACCTCTAATGTCCTCGTCCCTTACTAACCATATATAATTATATAATATACTTAAAAAAAATTACCCTTTGTTATGGTAGTTTCTTCAAAATTTTCTTTACCTCCAACAACACATTTTGAGATATTACCATTATCAAAGAAATCATCATTTTTTATAATAAATACAATTCCAACTCATTATGTTGATATAGTATATGGTATATTTCCAAATTTATTATATATTTTTACAAATGGAGATTTGATGTGTAGTCCAGTTGGGATGTTCTTCTCTATGATAATAAATGAATACACCATATGGGATGTAACACCCCCATATATGATATTCAGAATACTAGGTGGAACAAACAACCCCATGAAATCTCATGAGTTTTCCAAGAGGGATATATTTCTCCCTAAGAATATATTGAGTATACTAGGTGGGACATGATATCCCTTATAATATATTGAATATGCCATGTGGGATATAATAACCTCTATGATTTAGTGACTATTATAGGTGAGAACTGATGCCACCTATAGTGATATTGATTCTGGCATGTGGGATATACTTCCCCTTATTATTTGATAACTATTCTAGGTATGACATACATCCCCTAAGATGAAATTGAATATTCCAGGCGGGGGTATAGTTCACCCTAAGATTTGATATGTACACCTTGTGGTATGTATTTATCTATGAGATGATATCTAGTATTCTAGGTGGTACACACTTCCCCCCAGAGATCTAATGTGAATTCTAGGTGGGATGTACTACCCCTGAGATCTTATGAGTATTCTGGTTGGTATGTTCTATAACATGAGTTAATTCATGTGTTTATGAATTCCTAGACTAGACTTATTTGGTAGTAATTTCAATAGACTATAAACTGGAAACAGTTGAAGTAGTAATGATGCAACCATCTAGATGGTTTCTTGAGTTCCCAAAGGATCAACAAGTGTATTCCTGGTTTTTTATTAAAAAAATATATAATGGTTTTTTTAAGGGGAACCATTGGTGGTAGCCTATTAATTTTGTTGTCACCCGACACAGGCACCCAGGTTGAGGAGAAGACCTTATTGTTAGCATATTGGTCAAGGCATGGATTATAGTTATTGAAACTATGTTAAAAAATCTCAATAGATATTTAGATACCATTCTGTGATGAGGTTGAGTAAATTAGTTATGAATCCTTTATTTTATTTTCATGTATTTTTTTTCATATGGTCAACCCATTGAGAAATCTTATGATGGTTAATAACTATATGATCTATATATACAAAATATATTATACAATAATGTATGTTATGTATTTGTAGGATGTGTTTTTTGATTTTATAATTTTTACTATGATATTTATCTACATTTTTTATGTTTCATTTCTTTATCTATTATTTTATACTTTGATGTGGATTTTATAGTCTCCACGCATTATATTATCATACCCTCACCACTAGTTAAAATACTCTGGGATATGGGGAGGAACACCTGAGGTCATATATAGACTAAGATTAGTTACGTTCAGGGTAATCCAAACCAAGAATGTTACAAAGTATTGTTATGGCCTTCTCATCATTTTCAAACTATTTTATTCATGATAAATTAATATAGTCTTTGTGAGAACATTTGAATAAAAACATATTTGTTGTTATCTAGTACAAGTAATGGAGGAATTCTATTTTATCAAGGGGTCATGATTATTACTTTTTTTTCACCATTACAGTTGATTTTATTTTCAATTTCTATGTATAATTAATTGAATGATTGATTTATGGTATTAATCATGGTTTGGGGTGGTAATAGGTGTTTATTAATGCATCAAATTTAAAATTTAGAACCAATGACATGGACATTGTTATATGTGAATATAAAATGTGTTTTAAAAGAAAGGGTTTTTATTTATTTAAATCATTTATAATAACAAGTTCATTGTTTTTTAAAATAAAATATTGGTGTAATTATAATTAACTGAAAACGTTTAGTGATTATTTCAATTATACAAGTCACTATAGTGATATTTCATTAAAATTTACACGTGTTTGTAAGAAATTATTTTCCCTAGAGAGGGAATCTATGGTAGAATGGCACTTAAAATTGATGAGATCCATGGAAAGGAGTGATTTCATGCATGGTTACATTAATTATATGATTCAATGTTATGGGGATACATTAAGTTATGTAACCTTATGGATTATTAATTTTATAAAATATTGATCCTAGCGATGATGAGATGCAACTAAATATATTAACAAGGCCATTGATATTATAGAATTACATGGTTTTTCTTTTTAATGCTCAAGATGGGTGATACTTTCTGGGTAGCCTTAGAGAGAGGTTCTCCCACAAATATGGAAAGATTGACATGATTAGATGATGGGTAGATTCTTTATCTTAGGAAATAAATTATAGGAATCGTGTGGTCATGAACTAGGCTAGGCATGTGGATGCCATAAGATTTTATAGATGTAAGAGCACAGATAGTAATTTGATTATGATGTATCTGACATGCATTTATGGATTGGTCATTTGTTAGGGAATGTGATATAAAATTAATGGGATAAAACTCATTATTGAATGAGTATAGAACATATTAGGTTAGTGTATATGATTTCTTGGATGTGATTTTGACTAGTAATGGTGGTAGTTTTTCATAACTATAAGAATGGATTTTTGAACACTCTTTTTACCATGGGAATAAAAGATTTAGTTTAATTATTATCTAAATTGAAGTTAGGATAATAATTTCTATTATAGGACTTTGATAGTGATATTAGTTATCAGATAAGTATGATCATATTGGGATTTAATATAAGATCTGTTTTTGGGATTATTATATAATTAACTATAATAAGGAGAACTTTTTTCAAAGGTCATGTGACTTTTTGGGATAGTTTATGATGGTTATTAGTAATTTTTGGTGATTTAATAATATTATTTCATATTATATGGTTAGGTTTATATGTAATGGTTGTTCATTTATTGAAACTTTTATGTTGTGTAGGACCTTAGGTTTCTATTTTCTTCTATGAAAGAGTTTTATGAATCTCAATTTTCATGAATGTGTGAAGCTAATTCATTTGACTCTAATGAGAATCAATGTGTGGTGAACTTTAGAGTGTGATAACGAATGATATAATCCTTAGAAAGAAAAGGGTCACCTTTTCTCCATTGTGAATGATTAAGGGGGTTATCCATGGATTCTTCATGGTTCGATAGTTAAGTAAGAGTTTCATAGAAAGTGGTTAGCATTGGATTGACCAAAGATAGCTAGTTGATTGAGGTATGAATCAAAAAAGGGATAATATTTACATAGTGTGTTTATGGAATGAATATATTGTATTGATAAGAATAATTATACAGGTATATTAAACTCACAATGATGATAATTTGTGACTATTCGATATATATTGAATGTTGTGTGGAAACTGCTTTGTTCTATGTAGAATTGTTGTGAAATGTGGATCAATGTGGTTAATGAGGGTTTCAATATTGTATTAATATAGTCATTTGGGAACTTATTGGATTATGATCAATGTGGATAATTGTTTGTTTAACATGAAATTCATTCATTTGGGTATAATTTTATGATTATCATGTAGATTATATATGTTTGTTCACTAGTGAAAATGAGTTTCAAGAATAAAACTACTCGAGTTTATTCTTAATGGGGATTTATGAACACGTAGATAGTGCAATATTATTCATAATAGAGTGAGTCATAATGGGGTATATTGAGTGTTGATATTGAGACTAAGGATATTAATGTGTGAGATTATAGGGTATTGGGGATTAGTTTCACGAGAGTTTCAATTGGTTGTAGACCAGTAGAATCAAATAATTATTATAACATCTTCTGATGGGTAAGACATAGATATCATTGGGTTCAATAAATCATTATGAAATTTGTGGGTTTTTTATGGTGTTACACATGGGGCAGAGAGTTAGGATGTAGTAAATGCATAAGGGAACCAACTAGCTTTTTTTCACATGATTGAGTGTGAGGAATTTGAAATTAAAAAACAATTCATTTGAGGGATTATGGATGTGTGAGATAGATTGGATCAAGAGGAGTAAGGATATTAAAAACCTAACATGATTTAGTGTGGTGACAGTACGGACATAACTCATGGAAGATTATTAATTAAAGATTTTATATTTTACAGACTATTATTCAATAAAAGAGATGAACACTGAGGACTATTGGGAATTTGAAGTGTTATAGTGAGGATTTTGTAATGACCCATAGTGAGTTGTGGTAGTAGAGTCAAAGAATGAAATTGGTTAGTATGATGGGACTAATTCAATTTTACATTTAAAAATTCATAATTGGAATTTAAACTTTTATAAAATTTTCAATTGATTAAAATTATTTTTTATGTGGTAATTTGGGTGGAAAGAGCTCAAAGTGGAATCTTGAGTAATGGGTAAACAGTTGAATCTATTGGGTAACAGTTGGAACCCACAATAAACCTGATTTTAGTCCAAAAAAGTTCTAGTGGGTCAGATAATAGAGTTTCTAAAATATACGTACCATTATAAGTTTGGTGGTAGGCCATAAAACATATTGTGGGCTTATAGACCATACATTAAGATGTGTTGTTTTATAAATTTCATGGTGAGTTTTATTTAACTTATTCCTATTATCTACTCATTGGCCAACAACATTCATCAAGGGGGTTTCTCACCTCATGTAATCCACTACTATTATTTATAAGATGATGATGAGGGATCTAGTAAGGGTTTGATCCATTAATGAAATGATAGTTCATCTCCTTTTTTCTTCCTTCCTTTAAATAATTCCTTCCATCTAAATTATTATGGCTATACATTGGCTTTGAAGTGAAATTACATCACTGTATAGCAAAACCACACTAATATGTTGGGACTTCTATGTGAAGATTATACTAAATTCTAAGGTGAGAATAAACATATTATATCTCATCATTTCAATTGAGGTCAATCACCGCATTTATTTTTATATGATTTTCAATAAATGGGAATGAAAATAGTCAAAAAATCTAGGTAATTTGTTAGGAATTTTATTATAATTGGTTATAGGTATTAATTAGGAGAGAACAATACCTAGTTGGGAATTATTTTAAAATTTTTATTCCACATATTATTTTATTATGTAATTATGTTAATTTTTTTTAATTATGTGAATAAATATAAATTGTTAATAATTGATTAAAGTATTGTTTCTATGTATTTAGGGCTCATGGGTGATGAAGAGTATTAATTTTGGTTAGATTATCATTAATGGAAAAATTCGAATTTGAGATAGGGGAGAACTCTATATTTGAGGTATATTTCCTAGGGTATATCCTAATTTATTTGATTGCATTTATTATATAAGATTAAATAGGGGTAAGTGAGGTTTTTGATATGAGGATTATTCAATGGGGTTATAATGGTCATAGGATACTAGGAATGATATAATAGGGATATGGTATGGATCTCATATGTATTCCCTTGAAACTTTTGGTTTCTCTTTGACCTCTTTGGGTGCTGAGCATTTATAATATAGTGAGCTTCACCTCGAGAGGTGTTAGACCAAAAGAAATTATATAAGTTTCCTTTTGAGGCATCATATAAAGTTACATGATGTACCACACTTATTTATAGGTCATGAGTGATCCTATTAAATAAATTATCATGAGGGTGATATGTAAGATAGATGATTTAAAGATGTATAGACCAAGGTTGGTAAAGAGTGATGATGAGTATTGACCTACCAAGGGGTAGTGTTCCCTATAGATAATAGGGTTGGATATATAGTGTGGACCAATGTATAGAGATTGATATTTCTATCCCAATTGATTTGGTTTTGGGTACATTAGAATTCATTATGCAAGAGGTAGTGCACAGACTAAGTGTATATTTTTATTGTTATTCATAATTATTAGTTTTTTACATGATTATTGACAACCAAAGGATATAAAATATTGTTGGGACTCTTATCTTTATATTACCAGGATTGATGAGTTTGAACCTAGGACCCTAAGGGGATACATCATGTATCATATACACGTAGTACAGGGTATAGAGATACAATTTTACTTAGTAATGATGTGGTTCCATCTAGTGATAAATTGTATTATCCATTTCACTAGACATGATACCATCTATGTGTTTGTTATATCTTTCTAGTCTAAACATGTTTCCATACAACTAGTTATAATAATATTTCCTATTATGTATTTTGTGTTATCTAGTGGTGGAATATAGTTTTTCATGGACTACATGTTTTATATCATTATGACGCCCATTTTAAGGTAATTTCATTCCTTTGGGTTGATAATTTTTTTGGATTAATATTATATTGATATGTTTTCGGTGTCTTTTTGAGATTGTTATAGAATTATAGGTCAATATATTGTTAGTCAACAATTAGCACATGGCTAGAGAAAACCATGTGGGATTGCCTAAGAAAACCATCTCCCTATGTTTGAGTTCTATAGGAGTCCACATAGTTAGGCAGTTGGTTAGTGAAACTGTGCATCATACCCCTAAAAAATATTCATCATGGGATAGTGGGGTTATTCATGTTTGGTTAATGGTTTATAAAACCATGTGGATAAACCCTAAATCCCTTCTAATATCCTAAAATGTGGATCATGGTTGGTTCATAGTTTTCCAAACCTTGTGGTATGAAATAATTATTCTGTATTTTGATCTTAAGATTTGATACTCACCCTAATTGCATTGTTCTTCTCATATTATAATAGGATATCAACTAAGGAGACTCCTCTTGGTGATTTTGAGGATTTTTTCCTCCTAATGATTTATTTTAATGGATCTTTTTCTATGGATCTAGTTTTTCAATGATATAATCATGTTTCTCATTATTAATCATTGATTTTATAGATACATGTATCTTTAAAAACGGTAGATCAGGCCTATTGATGGGAGATATTTTATTTTTTGATAGATATAATTTGGTTTCATATAGATCTTTTGTTGTTTTTGGATTCTTTGGGTGGATCTCAATTTGTTGTTTTGAGTTCTTCAACAAATTGTTAAGGTATGTGTTTTTGTCTCATTTTTTGTTCTAGATAAGATAAATTGGTGACTCTTATAAAATAATTGTTGTTTAAGGAACTTACTTGATCATTTTGGACATTGAATATCTATTAGGGATCCCTTTTTAGGTGGTGACGATATTATTTATTGAGGTCGGTGGTTTTTCAGGAAATTTCTATATTTTGAAATTATTGATGGTTGTATATTTTTAAATGGAATTAAAATTTATTTCTAAAGATTTATTTGAGATTCTTGATATATTTTTTTATTTATGATGGCTTGTATAAAACTAATGATTATGGATTTTCAAATAAATTATTATTTTTAGAGAATAATTTCCAAGTGAAATGTCATGAGTTTTATGAAAATCCATTTGATGTTGAATTTTAAAATAAATTCCATGAGATTTGATGAAAACTAGTTGATGTTGGTTTTTGAGATGAAAAGGAATGTTTTGAAATATGAACTTGGGGTCAATCGAAATGACTGTTTGAAATAATTTGATATTGAATGAAATGAAGGATAGTCCCACATCTGATTGATTACCTAGAAGCACATGGGATCCTTGTTAGTTAGATAAATGGAAATAAATACTAGGTAAACAGATATCTAGAAACGACATGACCATGAAAATGTAACAAAAAACTATTGAGGTTAAGAAGTATATTCTTTGGTATTCTATTCTATTACACACATATATATTATCTATGTATTGTGTGACCACATAGATCCATATTTCACCATGATTGTGTGGAAACTTATGACTATAAATAACTAGCCACATGTGTTATTACCATTTTTCTAGGATTCAAAATGATTCCATATTCTAGTGGTTGATTGAAATTGTTATTCATTCCTTTATTGATAGAAATTATTATTCATTCATTATTTGATAAGGATGCTTGAATCTACCGAATTTTCATGAAATTCAATTTTTTACAAATTTTATGTTACCCATTGAAATATTTTAAAAATATTTTTTTGATACGAACTACGAATATTTTTTTCCATTTTATATTTTAAATCGATCATATATGTTTTACTTGGTATTAAATCCTTATAGATTACTTGGGGAGATCCTACCATGTCTTGTTTCACATACCCTAACTTTTCTTTCTTGATTTTTTATTCTTTATTATTCTAGGTACAGTGGAAGGAAAAAACAACTTAATGATGGTGGATATTATTGACTAGTTAGACCATGGGATTAGGAAATGACTAGTGGATCATGTTATGCACTTATTGTACAGATATTATGGGTTGTTTTCTTGATGGTTTTATGGGATGAAATTGGTTGAAGTACTTTTTTTAAACTTTTATCAGCCAACTTGTGGTATCTTTCTCTTGAGGATTGTTTTCTATACCAACTATTTACTTGTTTTATATTAGTAGATTCATCATTATGAGTTATTTTTGTATTAAAATATTTCTTTATTGTTTTTTTGATACCTAGTTTCTATTAACGTTCCCATGGGGATTATTTAAATGAAGTAGATCCTATTAGATAATGGTCTCTATATTTTAAGGCTACCATTTTCATTAGTAACCGGTATATTTTTCCATTACATATAAAGAAAGATATGATGGTGGATTGTCATCATTCCTAGTGGTAGGAAGAAACATGTATAATGAAAATGTTTTATGATATGTGGAGTTGTTTCTAGTGTCAATACATAAAATAAGACATTAATTGTTTTTTGTCATTTATAATCTTTTTAGTATATCATGGATGATCATAAGAAGCCTTCATGCATACATTAACCCTTTCATGTTCTGACATTGATGTGGGATGAGATATTTATCGACTTTTTTTGGGTTATTGAGTGAACTTAGAGGAATGGATGAGAATTGGGTGGTGATTAATGGATAGACCAAATCACCTAACATTATTTTCATTCATGGTACAACCAATGTTGATGGATTGGGAGATTTATATTATTGGAGGATAATTAGATTTAATAGTTTTTTGTTTTTCATAGTTTATGCTAAGGATACTTGATTTCCATCACACTTTTTGAGAGGCCTCCATGAGGTGATGAGATCCTAGGAAAACATAAACACAGCATACCATCCTCATATAGATTGCTAAATAGAAAGGATATACATATTTAGAGGACATTCTTTGTTCTCTTTTCCTTGACATTTTAGGGGATTTGTATTTTCACATATTCTTGGATTAGTTTTCATACAAAAAAGTTACTAGTCATCCATCAATATGGAAACCTTTGGGGGCGTGTATGCTAAGTCATGTAAATCCCCACTCTATTGGATTGATATTGGTTAATAATCCCTAGATATACCTATTTTGGTCTAATAGGAAATGAAAAATATTTAGTTGATTTATTAAATAATAGAAAATAGAATAGAGACACTTCAAATATTATTTTGATTTTCTTCAATAATATTTTGAGTTCACGTTCAGTGACCACAAGTTTTTTGAGAGTCTTTCATTGTATTTTTCATCGATGACTTGGTAAACATGGGAAATTGACACCTAGATACCTGGGATTGTTTGTGTATATTAAGTGGATTTGAAATGTGACATATCTTATTTCCTTTACACAAAATATAACATCGACCCATAATGTGTTTCATGTCTTTCAAACAAAGAAATATATGTCAGACCCATCTCATATATTGTGTTTAGAGGATCTTGATGTGGGACTATATATGATCACAAAAAAGTATCCAGTTTAGGTTAGCGATTCTCAAAAAAACATACTTCATAGAAATTTTATACCCTTGGTTTCTTTTATGGTAGCATGGTTCTAATTCTCATGAAACATTAGAGCATTGGACCTTGATGATATAATAATGGTATTATCTCTTTTCCATGGAGTATTCCTGATAGGATTTAAAGGGGAAGAAATCATAAATGTGGGGGATACTTATAAAATCTAAAAACCCAAATTTTTTCGCTTAAATACATTTATGTTGATAATATTTTGTTTAGATCTTATCTAGTTTTGTTTGGGAGAATTTTTTATAATTTTAGAGATGAATGTACTTTATATTGGTTGGATTATAGTTAAAGAAAACCATGATGGTCCAAAAAAATGTGAAAAAATTGTTTTAATTTTATAGGAGGGCTTATAATTAGGCTCACTATTAGTGGAAATAGTGTAGACTACCCCTCAATACCATGTGGCCTAGGATAGTGGGGTTACGAATGGTGTGTGAATGATTTTTCAATTAGTACATCAAAACCATGAACCTATTCTAGTAGCCTAGATGGGCTTCATGGTTGGTGTATAATTTTCTAAACCATGTGATATGAAATTATTATTCTGAATTTCAATCTTATGTAATGATACTCACCTAAATATCCACATTCCTCTCACATTTGAATGGGAAATTTACCACATAGACTCCTCTTTTGTAATTTTGGGATTCCTGGCCTACTGGGGGTTGATTTTGATGGATCTTGACACTTAAATAAATTTTTTCAATTTAATGATTCATTTTCTCATCATTATTCACAGATATTCTAGATACAACCTTATTTACTTAAATGAAATCATAGATTAAGGATATTGATACATGATATTTGGTTGTTGTGTTGATCTAATTTGGATTCTTATAGATCCATCATGGTTTTGGGATTTTTTTCTGGATCTCCATTGGTTGTTGTGAGTTCTTTAAGAAATCATTGAGGTATGTGTTTCTCTCTCTAATTGTTCAAGATATGATGAATTAGTGATTATTTTAAGGAGAAGGATGATTAATAATGGGTGAATTGAGTTACCAATGATTTTTTTTGTTAAAAATTGTTCCAAATAAACTCCACAATTTATTTTAGAAAGGACCAGTTAGTCAAAAAAGTTGCTTATTATATGTTTTATCTTTTAAAATATTCCATAAATACTAACTAGGGATTATTTAAAATAATATACAAAATTAATTTAACATTTTAAATCGATTTAAATAAATAAAATACATATATAAACAATAGTAAATACTAAATATCAACGTATTTTTTTTTGAAAAACAGATGTAGTTTTAACCATTTAAATGAAGAAAAACAACATTTAATCCCACAATGGAATAAACAAGGGGTTCAGTCTCAAGATGGTACATAATCCACACCACTTGAAAACAACCTAGTTCAATGAAAAATGTTATATAAAAAATATAATCCACAACCTTGATCATTTATTCACATAATAGCACTAGTTATCCAGGATCAAAGCCTATCACATAGTTGTACAAGGGTACAAAAACAAAACAGGACATGAAGGGACATATTCCATTGTTTACATGGGTATAAATGTAAAAATTTATTTCAAAATATTAATTATTGTATAGTTAAAGAAGAGAATTTACTGTGAGTAAATAAAAAGAGAAAAAAATTACACTTTTCTAAATTAATGAAAACACTAGGAGAGAAAGTAAGAGTAAATTGAAGATAGAGTCTTGCTCAGTCTGTAACTCTCTGGGTGCTCAAGGATACTTAAGTTTGGATTCATGAGGAACATTAAATGATTTCACTAAAAGTGATAGAAATCATACTGTTATGATGTATGGGTTTTCTATATATTAGAAAAGATCTTGATCTTCTATGTACTTCACTCTTTAATATTCTAATGTATCACGGTGAATGTTCTCACTCTATCTTCATCAAACAACTCAAAATAAACTCATGTGGTATTCCTTCAATAATATATATCATACATGTTCAAATACTCATAGAATAATAATTATAATGATTTAATGGATACTCATACTAATCCTTTGAATTTTCTTCAATGCATCCATGGAATGGTTAATGAATAATAATTAAATAAACTCACTACGTTAAATTCAACGGAAAATCCATTAGGATCATTAAATTTTAGTGTAGTAGACCAAAAATGTTAGAAAATGTTTGTGGTATCATGGTCTAGTGGTAACAAAACTAGCGATATCTCATCTGATGGTATCACACGATTGGCAGTGTCATATAGATGGAATTGGAACATGGTTAGTAGTGAAAAATATCTAGCGGTGTCATCCCAGAAGGTAGCATATATCTAGAGGTATATTGATTATAGTGATGGAATGCCTGGTGGTAGCATGGGTCTGGTCATAGTAAGAGTTCTTGTGTTGGAATGCCTGAGGGTAGCATGACTCTAGCGGTAGTAGAGTTCTGGTTGATGAATATTAAACAAATGATGGATATTTTTTATACCTATCCAAATTCACATTATAAAATCACATACTATCATAAAACATTATTCTCAATGTAAATATGAGAAACATGATTTGTGAGAATTAAAATATATTGGTTTAAAAAATATACTCATTTTTTGTGATCAAAAATCATGTAATTTTAAATACAATGTATATATAAAATCATAAATATATGAATTTTAATAGTAAAAATCATCTTTACATTTCAACTGAATGATGTGAACTACAAATAATTAAAACATTAAAATTAAAAAAACAAGAAAAAAACTTATTGTTTAAAACATGAAGGGAAAATTCCATCCAAATAATTATTGTATCAAAGGAATCAAAGTATAATTTTTTTTCAAAGATATAAGTAGTATTAATGATAAAAAAGCTAAATACAATTCAAATAATTTCTCCCACTTTTGGGATTATCCAAGAAAGATAATATGAGAAATATTAAATATAAGTAAAGAAGGGATAATATGATAGAATTTTCATTAATTAAAAAAAGTCAAGGTGTTACAACCAAAAAAATATAAGGGACAATAAAACAGATTCCCTCTCATCGATGGAGGATAATATGAAACAATATCATCTTGGTAGGAGGGATAAATAGGTATCATTCCCTTTCTAGAGGAAAGAGGCACCAATACAAATTCTAAGGGTGATCTGGTACTCTGTGGCTTCTCTCGAATCACTACTATTCTAAGATACTTGTCTACCCCAACTAAATACATACTAAAAAAATAATATTGAGGTGTAAAAGGATTTGAGGATGGGAAATCTATTAATTATCATTTGGGAATCACCTCAAGTGAAACCACTATTGTACCATATATATATAAGGAGGGATTCATGAGGTTGAAAAAGTATATAATAATATTTTCTTCTCTCTCTATAGCAATTAATAATTTCTTCTACCCCTCCAGTAATAAATTGAGAGGATGGGATTTGACCTTGACCAGGTCTACTTAATCAATTAATGCCCAAGTAAAATGTGAAAATCTTATGTTTTCAACTAAAACCATAAAGTGATAATTAAACTCATGATTAGTATATACCCTATAAGGGTAGTATTTTATGGCCTTGGTGACGGTTTCTGTGTAACTTTATATTTAATTCAAGAACACCCTTACCATTTTATATATGTTTTCACTATGTTATCAAATTTTCAATGATAATCCTAATGAGAGGTATGAATATCACTAATAATAACTTGTGTTTCCTCTTTGACTACAGATCTGATTGTATCCGGATAAATAGAGGCTGAATGAGGTGGATCACTATATGTGTATTCCAAAGTACGTAAAGACTCTAATATCCCCCAAAATTCATCCTATCTAGAATAAAATGAATTCCTAATTTGCTACATAAATTATCTCATGGTTTCCAAATCACAGGAAAACCATTGATTCTCAATTTAAACTTCTTGAATATAGAAACTCATCTGGGGGTGAATAAGGAAAAAAACTCTAAAATAAGTATGCTTTCAACTTCACTAAGCTGAGTGATATAAGGTGCGTGAGAACTGAAAAATCTTATGAAATCTAACATCAACCTATCCATGAATGACTCTAAACTATCTTAGGAAAAAATATAAATGTATAAAGGAATTAGAAGGTGTAGTTGAATTGTATCTCTCTATACTAGGATAAAATAGGACTACATGATTTGATCCAACAATAGTCCATCTAAAGTAAAAGCATGAATCTCACCAGCATTTCCAATCTCCTTTACTCTATATCCCTTTAAATTTAATTAAAATTCATCCAAATCAGTAGTTCCACCATGTTTTGGTGGAATTATATTGTGGTCACCACATCCAACACATCCATTTGAATTTTGAAAGGGAATTACATGAAATTTGGAGCCTAGTAAAGGCTCCCCCCTTAGATGATACCTCAGACTCTAATAAGGAAAAACCAATCTAGTAATCACTATGATATCCAACATCACATTCAACATTGTTGGACTATGAGTAGTCCAGTCCAAGATAAGCATACCCTATAATGTTTCCCACTCATCATGATCTTCCACTTTAACTCTAATGGTAGACATCTTGGTGGGATAAATATGATCAACATATTGAGTAATATAACCTAGGGATTCTCATACCTCACGAATGTCCTCATTTCACCTATAATAGGGGTAGTAATTCCAACTTGATTAACCAATACTTGTATCTCCACACTTACAGATCTATATTGAATAAGTGTCTCTAAAAACCTAATTGACATTGTACCAATAAGATATCGATTATCTGAATAAGATTCCTCAACATCATCAGAATCATCATGATTTGGTCCATCACTATTATCATCCCCATCACCATAATTATACTCATTATGATTTCCATCATCTACATTATCTCCATCCTCTCTATTTTCATCATAAAAAACCTCCAAAATATCCTTAGAATAAATATAAGAAGACATGATCTATTCATCTCTAGAGAGATCAGTCTCTTCATCATCATCTACTCTTTCACATAAGAGACCCTCTCTTGTAGGAAGATAAATGATAGGGATTCAAGATCCATAAGACATAACATGGATATTATGGAAATATTGATCACTTTATTATTAAATAGAGGATTCCAATTCATCTTCATAAACAACGACATCCACTTCTTCTTCCTCATCAGAATAAACTGCTTACTCATCAAGCTCTAAGATAGGGTCACCCATGTTCTTAGGCCTGGTTGGACTGTCTATATGATTAAAATCCATATAGAGATTATCATTACTTCATACTAATTTTTGGTCCATTAATTCCAATTAACATTAATTAATTTTTATGTGACCTTACGTAATAATAAACTAGCAATCTTTACTTCATCTTCCTCTTCAACATCAAAAAATCATTTGGATTTAAGCATGGATGAAATAAACATTATGTAAACTAGATAATAAGGCCTAGAATAAGATTTACACATTTTAATAATGTACACCATGTGGTTTCAATAATTGTTAATTATATCCTATTATGTAATGACTAATATAAGGAAAATGTCATAATATCTCATAGTACAAATGTACCCTTTTTAGGGATGTATCATATGTTGAGTAAACCTAAATAATAGTCTGCATTCATCATCTAAATTAGTAGAATCATGTCCTCTCAAAAAACAATCTCCAATTATCTTATGCAAATAATTATCATATAAAATGACTCATTATCATTCGAAATACAATTTTTATAGTTATTAACGTATATTATTTGAGGAACATTAACAAATATTTCCTATTATTTAGATGAAAAGGTAAACATATTACCATCTATCATGTTTTGAATCAAAACTCTATTTTCTAAACAATTATACTATTTATATTTATAGAACTGAGGGACGAACCTCGTTTAGAATGGTATTTAATTTTTGGAAAACCATTCTAACCAACCATGTTCTTTGATCACCCGCACTAATGACTTATATGATAACAATCATTCAAAATAAAATTATTGTTCAGAAACAACTATGTGATTTATAAGCAATGGGTTCTTCTACTAGACAATATATCAGATCATTTATCCTCTAGAGTTTTTCATAGAAATATATCCTTATGTAGATGTCTCTGATGGAATATTTACTCTCACCATTGTAGTGAAATAGTGGTTCAAGCAATGGTGTGATATGTCTTAAGGTTTTGAGAGAAAGAGAATGCGAAACAGTTTGAAGGGAGCACACACAAGTGAGAGAGAAACTCAAATATGTATTTTATGTAATATTTTTCATTTATGCTTTTGAATATGAAACATATAATAAAATTTAAACAATTAAGTAGAATAAAAATTTGAATACATAAAATTTAAAAATGGTAGGAAAATAGAGGTTTGATCGATAGCATCCAAAAGGTGGATCATTCCAATGGTGGATCATTCTAAATGTGGATCATTCCAATGGTGGATCATTCCAACAATGGATCATTCCAATTTTTTATTATTCCAATTTTGTATCATTACAATAGTAGATGATTCCAATGGTTGATCAATTCAATAGAAGATCACCAATGGTGGCTTGTCCAATTGTGTCTTATACAATAGTGGATCCTCCAAGATTATATACTGATCGAAATGTATAATTTTTAATTCATATTTGATATATCTTAATTTCTAATAATTAATTAGTTTTGTAGAAATATCATAAAACATATTTTCAGTTCCTATGAATTCAAAATTTATATAAAAATTTTGGGAATGGTCTCTCTAAAGGTGCTGCCTTACCTCAATTTAATTTGTTCTAGAATGATACATAGGATTTTTAGAAATGTTTATCACAATTGTATTTTTTAAATAGAGAGGTAAATCTCTAAATTGATATCCATAGTATATAACGTGTGTCTCATACATAAAATGTGTTCACAATAACTCCCTATAGCTGTGTACTCATCTTCAGTAGTTGTGAAACACATTTTTTTCTTACTACACCAAGATACTAGATACTTTCCCAAAATACGACACATTCCATAGGATATTTTACTATCTGACATACAACCACAAAAATACAAATATAAATAACTTACTAATTCAATTTTTTGTCCTCTATAATAGAAATTTTTTAAATTTGTTGTATATTTGAGGTATTTGAAAATTATTTTAATTGTAACTTAATTGAATTATTTCTGTTTTCTTGAGAATAGAAACACATATACACATTAAAACTAATTTCATATCATCTGTATGTTATGTATGGAAAACATATAATCATACCTATATAACTGGATTGATCTACTAACATTTTAGCCTCATCAAGATTCATCATATAAGTTGTACTCTAGGGAGTATCACTTAATTTAGTGTTATCCAAACCAAACAAATCTTATAATATCTTTAGTGTACTCAATATGGTTTAAAATAATTCTATATTTAGTTTAAAAATTCAGAAGATCATGAATGAATTTTAGTTCACCCATAAAACACATTTCAAATTCATTTTCCTCAATTTTAAAAAATAAGTATACACAAAATTTTTAGAAGATCCAAATAAAATATAATTAACATAACCTTGAAAAAATAAAAAAAACTTTTGAAATTGTTTTTATAAATATAGTATGTTTATATATTCTTTTTTTAAGAACAATTATAAAAAAGGAAAGAGATAATCTGATCATACCAATCTCTTAGAGCTTGTTTTAAACCATATAATGCTTTTGTTAGTGAGAAAAAATGATTTGGAAAATGGGGATCTTAAAATCTAAGGGGTTTCCACAAAAACAGCATCAACTATATAACCATTTATGATTTAACTATTTTCATCCATTTGATATTGTTTTAAATCTGAATGTACCTTTTTACTCATACTCAATTCCATCTTAGTGACTATATCATTGTGCAACCATCCAAGATATATTTGTTACTATAGTGACTAAATAATCAGATTTTTTTCTAAACTCACACTTAGTGCCAATAGTAAGAGTTTATTTAGGCCAATAATCAATTTCCAAAGCATCATTCATTTAATATTTATAAAGTTTTCATTTTATTTCAATTACCCATAATTTATAATTAATTGCATCATTGATGTTCTTAGGTTCATGTTGTGACAGTAAAGTTTGATGTTAAACCTGATTTATAAGATAATATATTGTTTGTGTACCTCAATTTATGTCTCCAGCTAAAAAATCTAGAGGATGGTATCTATTTTAACTAATATATCTAGGAAAATGAGGGATGATTATATCATTTTCATACACATATTTAGGACTAATCTATTCTTTAAAACTGAATGATTTTTCTACATATTATAAAAAAATTTATAAGTTTATTCATTAATATTAATAATTTAACGATCATTCTCAAGGTTATATAAAGGGGTATTAGGCTCATGGGGATCTATTTCATTAAAATTTGAAATTAATATTTTCTTCCACATTATTGTTTCTTTTATTAAACATCCAATAAAATTTATAATAATTTGAATAACTAAGGAAAATTCCTTCATCACTCTTGGAATATAATTTATTCAAGATTATAATTATTATTATGAATAAATACTTCAAATCCAAAAAACTGTAATGTAATTACACTTTTTATTTCAACTATTACATAATTTTTAATTAGTTTTATTTAAGTGATATCTAATAAAAAACTATTGATTAAATTACAATTTGTATTTAAAGCCTCTGTCCAAAAATAAACAACAAGGTCATACTCATTAAGCATAGTCTAGGAAATTTATAAAATGGTCCTGTTAATATTTTTTACAACAACATTCAAATTTCTGGACCTAGGGTAATAAATGATATTATTATATCCATTTTTTAGAAAAAAACATTGAAATTCCTTATTTTAAACTTCTGGACATGATCTCTTCTTAAGGTTTTAACCCCATGTCCACTAATATTTTCTATATATTTAACATACTTGAAAAAATAAGAATAGTATCTTCTTTTAAAATCTACAAATAATACACAAGTGTACCTAGAAAATTTAACCAAAAGAACATAAACATGGTCCTTACATTTAGGACAAAAACATTAGAGGATCTAAAAAAACAATGTGGACAAACTCTAGGGGTTGAGAAGTTGAAACTTATTTCTTTGATTTGAAGGATATTTTTTTGTTTCCATTTTTGACATTGGTTACAAAAAATTTTATTTAGGAATTTTAGTTTAGGTAGATCTTTGACTAACCCTTTCTATGTTAGAATTCATTGTGACTGAATATTTCAATTCCCTAGTATCTTACTCAAAATGGAATAATCATTTTGAAATGCACCTAGACAAGAAATGTTTTGAGAAAATAATGAATCTAAGTGAACAAAACAAATGGTTAGAATGGCTCGAAGGCCTTCATTTTTTTATTATTTTTGATAATCCACCTTCAAGGGATGAGGTGGAACCCTTAGAAGACCTGAAGGCCTAGAGACAATTACATAACCCATAGGTCTTAGAGGGAATCACCAAGACAAGACAGCTTGGAACTAATCCTCCCCAACAAATGTCATGAAATCAGTACTCCACCTTCACAGGGCTGGTCGACTAGCAATCCTATTAAAAGCTGCACAGGCCTGGTACCGATGAAAAAATCATACCCTCTCATTCTTCCAATTCAGGTTAGCTCTAATCCAGTTAATATGCCTGTCCTGAATCCTCATCGGAATCTGTGTCCCTTATAGTCTAACATGTACTTCTTCATTCATGTGGCCCTAATTCCTTGGGGTTTCCCTAAGTAATTAAGGTGGCCTAAAGGCATTGAGTAATAACTGGACTGATGGCCTTGGGAGGCCAGATATCCTTACATGACTCGAGGACCAAATCGGTGGCCCAAAGGCCCAGATGGATTAATAGTCCCGACAACTACAATACCAAACAATGTATACTACGGTACTATAACAATACTTATATAGTTCATAGAATTTTTCCTTCACCTGTACTTGATCTCGAGTCTATTGGATGTACCTGCCGAGTCATCACCAACCGGAATAAGGCTCATGTTCTAAGTGAACAACATACACATTATCATTTCTCAAGGTAGTAAAAACTAAATAATTATTATAATAAATAAATTTCAACTATTATCACAAAAAAACACTTGAAATCCATCATCTCAAATCATTGAGATGCTAAAATGATTGTAATTTAAACCATATATAAATAAATATTTTTAGATTAAAATAGTATTAGAATTAACGACTTGACAAAAGCCAATTATTTTCTCTTTAAAATTTTCATAAAAAGTGACATGTCCCCCATCAACATTTTTTAAATTCATAAAACATGAATAATATCCCATTATATTTCTAGAATAATCTTTGTCCAGGTATCATAGGTTCTTATCATTGCTCTTCAAGAAGGTTTTTAATAATAAAATTACACCAAAAATTACATTGGAACGTAAATCTTTTAATGTATAGAAATGTTAGTAATTAATTATTTAAGAACCAATAATTTAGTAATAGGTTTCATATAATAAGATTTTACACTTTTATAAATAAATACTTTTTCAGGATTATAAGCATAACAACTTGAAAAATATTTTATAGAACTAGAACTAAAAATAAAAAAAATCATAAAAATAATCCTCTATTGAGGTCGATACCCTATACCACTAATGTACATAGGTGTTGTGTATTTTGAAATTTTTTGAGTAAGAAAATTTATGACATTGGTTAATCGTTTTTTATCTTTATTTATTTTATCAGTACACAATTTTAATTCATTATTCCAATTTGATAGTTGATTGTTTTTCACTTTCTCAATAGCAAGGTTGTATTTGAAACTGTCCTTAAAAGCATGATGATACTTTAAAATTTTATATTTGTTTATTAAGTTCATTATATGTATCTTGAATCATGTTAAACTAATCAAAAATCTATTCATCTGGCATGTTTTCATAATTATTTTCATCTCTATAATGATTAAGAATATATACAAAAGAATCCGGAAAGACATTAGATATCACATGTTTGTTTACTATAAAATGCTTGTTAGCCCTGTCATGTTTATCCACTTAGGTTGGGTCCGAATCACTTGATATGTCATCAGAAGAACTCCAAGATTAATTATTTCCTTTATTGCATCTATTATTATTCTCATCATATATATTTTTTTCATTTGAACATAAAAAAATAATATTTGACATGCCCTTTCCTTTTACAGTCAAAAAAGTTATTTCTTTTGAATCATAATATTAATTCTAATCCATTCTCTAGTTTCCTATATTATCAAATTTTCTACCATTACATGGTTTACAAAATAAATTATTCTTCTTGTAAATATTTTTGAATCTTATAGACTTATGAGACATCTCTTCATCACTATCTACATTAGATTATGCATAACCTTCACTATCAGGTTGAATTTTTACCTTTTGTTTTGTGGTAGTGGATTTTAAGGATAAATGTTTTATTTTTTGACTCATCCTACAGTTAAATGTTTAATTTGTGTTATTCCTCATATATCATCAATTTTCCAATCCACTGCCTAACATGTAACTTACTTATATAACATTATTTTTTTATTGAAATGGACGTTTCTCTCCATGTTTTTGGATGTCACGTCAACATGAGTATCACTTGTTCTTTTTCAGAAATAGGATTCCCCAATGTGGGCACTATATTCATGATCTCTTTGAACCTAAGATATATGTCATAAATAAACTCAATAGGTTTAATTTATAATTTTTATATTTAATATAATGGGTATATTGATTCATTTGTTTAACATTATATGTACACTCAAGAGAAACATCTTCATTGTTCCAAATTTCAAGAGTAGTTGTATAGGAAGACATTCTATTAAATTCTTCATCACCTAAATCATTGTATAACGTATTCACAGATTTAAAATTATTATTATTAGTATATCTAATGAGATCATCCCAAGTAGATCTATATGTTTTAGGTATTTCATATTCATATACAATTCCATTCCATATTTCCAAACCCATACTCGTAAGTGTATTTTTCATTTTGGTTTTCCACAGAGAATAAATATTAACATTAAAAAGTGTATTTTTTGGTATCATACCCCTCTTGTATATTAACCATAAATAACTAAATTAATAAATAACTGAAATTTTTTATCATTAACTTAATGATAAATCTCTTTTGAATGGATATTTTCAGAACCATTGATACCAAATGTTGGTTGGACTGAGTAACTCAAGTGGTGTTGAATTGAGTTCCTGATAAAATTCTTTTTAAAAATTGGTTAAAATAAAATCCTCCAATTTGTTTAGAAATTTATTATTATTCAAGAGTATATGTTAGTATATGTTTGATTAGTTAAGATATTTATCAAATTATAATTAGTTCATAGTTAAAAAAATATTAAATTAACTTAAATTTTTAAATTTATCAATTTTAAAAAAACCTTATATAAAAACTAGTTAAGACGAACTACCAGTGCATTTGATTTTTTTAGATTAAAAACAAATGCCTTTTAACCTTTTTAATGATGAAAATGAAACTAATACACACAATAGAATAAACTAGTGGTTCGGTATCAAGTTGATACCTAATCCCCTCCACTAAGAAATCACCTATATCCAAGAGTATTGTTATATCAAATAATTTGATACATAACCCGGATAAGGTATACACACAACAAAACATGTTTTCCAGGATAAAAAATATTCCAAAATTATACATGGGAAGAAAATCAATACAAGACATATAGGGACCTCTTCCACAAGTGTTGTGGGAATATAGATCAAAGGTTTGAGAGAATATGATGTATTCTCTAGTTTAAGGAAAGGAGTCAATGTGAGTTAATAAACAAAGAATGAAATCACACTATTTGAATTTAAGACATTATAGGGGTTTAAAGTATGAATACATTGAATATGTAGTGAAACATTGTCTTTAATGCAGCATGTGCTCGAGGGTCCTCACATTTGTCTCGGTGAGGAGCACAAAATGATTTCATAGAATGTGATAGAAAAAAGAGTGTCGTGAACTATAGATTTTCTATATGTAGGAAAGGATCTTGATCTTCTATGAACATGACACATTCACAGACGAATGTATCATCATGTAAGTTCCCACTCTATATGCATCAAAAAACACTACATATGAATAGTAGTAAGACCATTGGGAATATATAGATCAATTTTTTGAATACCCATTGAGTAATAATCATAATTTTTTTCAAGATCCCCATTCTAAACCTCTGACTTGTCTTAGATATATTCCCGAAATGGTTAATGTATAATAACTAAATAAAACTAGTGAATTAACATAAATAAAATATGTGTTTGGAGAAATAAAATTGAATTTTGTATAACATAAATGGTAGAAAATGAGGATGGTATAATTGTCCAATAGTATCATAATTTAAGGTAGTTCATTTGATGGTAGCACACAACTAGAGGTGGAACAAGGCTACTGGTTGAACAAGACTCAAAATGACACATGATTAGAGGTGGAAAATAGATGGGGTTGGCAAGAATATAGATGTTTAACACCTGATGGTAGCATTGATCTAGTGGTAGCATGATTCAAGAGATGGAAAACCTAGTGGTATCATGTCCCTAGTGGTAGAAAGAGTTCTAGCAGTGGAACACTTAAAGGTAGTAGGACTCCAAGGGCTGTAGAGTTCTTATGATATAAAATTTAACCAATGGTGTATCTTTTATATAATTATCCAAATTTTACTTTAAAAATATATACAATCATAGAACATTAATCTCAATAAAAATATGAGAAAAATTATTTTTTAGCATCAAAATAAGGAGATAAAAATTTAAATTATTATACAATTATTATTGTTACAGGATCATACCTCTATTGTTTTATCCATAAAATCCACATTGGTGGATACATTTCTTGGTGTTCAAAAAATTTTATGTTAAGTTAGGTTATTTTTAAGGTAATACTTATCTTTCGAAACCATTAATGATTTTTGATTTTGAAATAGAATTCCAATTGATTTCCAATGTTTTATTTGAGATTTTTTATAATTAGTTTCAATATGGAATGGTGTGTCTTGAAACTATTTATTATGTATTTTTAAATATATTTTAATTTATGTAGAATGGTTTTAAAATGAAATGTCTTGAGTTTTGATGAAAACCATTAGGTCTCAGTTTTAAAACAAATATCATGTTTCCATGAAAATTATATGATGTTGGTTATGAAATGTAATGTAATGATTCAAAAAATCATCTTAGGGATGATTGAAATGT
Organism: Viscum album; assembly: GCA_963277665.1. NCBI lineage: Eukaryota > Viridiplantae > Streptophyta > Magnoliopsida > Santalales > Viscaceae > Viscum > Viscum album. The sequence continues at coordinate 708,962,649 of OY728165.1, read as the reverse complement.
TTTTTTTGTAATTACATGAGATATATTGAAATGAATTATATCTCCATGGATGATTTATTAACTTAAATCCCATTGGAGTAGGTGTAGTTAAGAGGAAGAATATGTATTCTAGGAAAACTGATATCTTGAAATTACTTGTTAATGGAAACTAAACGAAAATATCTTTATGTTTTCTATTTTATTCTTTGGGGTTCTCCCTAATTACCCTTAGGATAGAGATATAGGGAGAGTTTACACTACTGGGGTTGTATTTCATAAACATTTTTCCGAATCTTGTGACCAGAACGAACTAACCATGGGTGTTATTACTGTGGTTCCATGATTGAAAATTATTACTCATGACAGAGGTTTATTGAAATTATTATTCATACATAATTTTATAGAATGAATTATTAATTCTTGGTTTAATAAATATTAATTTATCATAATAATTTATAGGAAATATACATTGGACCTATTTTACGTTATCTGTTAATATGTTTTAAAAATAATATTTTCATATGAACTATGAAAATATTTCCATGTAATGTTTTATTACAAATTGATCTCATTTGGTTTAATTGATGTTTATTTTTTATGTAATACTTGGTGAGATCCTCTTATTATTTGTTTCTCAGACCTTACCTTTGAATTTGGTTATTTGTATAATTTTTAGTCCTAGGTCTACGTAAAGGAAAGGAACCGCTTAGAGGTGTTAAAAATTATTTAATATCGGGGCCTTGGGGGTTGGCGATATCTAGTGGGACATGTGATCCACTTATTAAGAAGATATTATGGGTTGTTTTCATAATGGATTTACGTGACAACTTTGGTTTATGTACTATCTGGAGACTTTTATTTTTCTATTTATGGTACCTTTGCCTTTATGAGTGTCTACGATAATAACTATTTACTTATTTTATATATGTTTATTCATATTTATGAGTTATTATTGTGGTAAAATTATTCTGTGTTGTGTAATTTTCTTCCCAGACACATGTTTCCAACCCATGGGGATTGTCAAATCCCTTCAAGATATGTAATAATTGATTTTGTAACCATTTAAGATGGTTATGAGGTTCGGTTCATGACATTTTTTCTAGCTCATAATAGAGTATGGGGTTCGTTATTGTGCCAATCAATATTGATTTGTATTTTGTTATTTGAAATTATTATAATTCCCGATTTTGATAAGTTATGATGTGTGCTTATATTGTGATGTGAAATTTGTATCCCCATGATCTAATGAGTATATTAGGTGGGATATAGTACCCCATGAGATGATATTGAATATATTGGGTGGGATATACATCCCCTTGAGATATTATGAGTATATAAAATGGGGTATACTTCCTCCAATGATATTGGGTAATCTAGGTTGGATGAACTTCTACTAATATGATATTGAATATACTAGGTGATGTTGAGAACGAATTGTTTTCAATAGTACTCTATCATTTTATGATGATTTTGATGTTCACAAATACCCTTATTTGTTATTCCAATGATTATACATTGAGTATATTTTATGAAAATAATATTATTTATTTCTCTATTTTTGAAATAATATTTATGAATTTTAATACACGTGGAATCTTTGACAAAATGTTGAGAAATGACTTTAGTGTGTTCTGGAAACGCTGTTTATACCCTATAATGACGATCGTAGCGTAAGGATAAGAACTATCACTTTCGGGATATCATAAATATATGGTAAAGAAACCATATGTTATCAGAAAAGTATGAAAGAAGAATCCTACATTTGGAAGGAACATTATGTTTGAAATATTAGAAAAGTATGGAATAAGAATCCTACGTTAGTATGGAATGTTAGGTTTTTTTCTGAAAAGTATGATTCATCAACCTTACTTTTTTGAACAACCTTACATTTTATCAAAATCTATGGATCATGTAACCTACATTATGAAGATTATAAAAGTATGGATTACATACCGTACATTTGAAAGTTGAAGAGAAAAGTATGGATGGTCATCATTACATTTGAGAACAAACTTACTTTTGGGATCAACATTATGTTGTGAACCATAAATTTAGAGAATTTATGCTATGTAGTTCAACCCTTCATTTGATGCTGGAGATTCAAACAAGACATTATCAAGTAATGGTCTTTATGCAGATTATCTGGCTAACTTCAAGCCATATTGAAATCCATAATCTAATGCGCACCTTTGATAGATTCAAAGCCATTTATTTATGATTAAAAGGACAAATTTAAGAGGATCTTTTCAAAGAAAATTTTAAGGGGAGTTATGACTGCTCTGTTATTCAAATATTTGAATATCGTGATTCTATAGGTGACTTTTTTGGATCAAAATTTGAAAGAAAATGATTGTCTTTATTATATATATATATATATATGTTATTTTTTATAGGTTATAGATCATTGTGAAATATATGATAAGAATAGATTCTTTGGTTTTTCACTACTACAGTTTATAGAGACATTCGATATTTACATATCTACTACTACCATGATCTATCAAACACTGTTTTCTAAAGAAGAAGAAATATGATTGAAGATTCACTGATTCTATATCGAATATATTTTGTAAATCAACTATTGTTAAAGTTGTGAATTATATATCAAGATCTACTATAACTGGATCGACTCAGAACTCTCTAACCTAAAGAATATTTTTTCAGAAGATGACAATCCATTGATTGTCAATTGCATGTTGTTGCAATTTTGAAGAAAACCTATAAAGTATTTCAAAGAACAATGTGTTTTACATTGAGTGAATAGATTCTCATAATAAGAATTGTGATAGGCTTTGTGTATGAACTAGAAGGCTCTGTTTAGTTTTAAAGTGGTAATGTTGTCAACGGCCTATACTTAGTTATGGAATGGTTTGTTGATAAGAGGACCAGATTGTGAAAGTCACCAACCTCGTGGAGTAGAGGGATGGTGGAGTGGACTAGGGGCCTTCTATTCCCCAAACCACTACAAGTACTGTGTCCTTTGCTATTTATTTTCCTCTACTTAATCATTCTAGTAAAGATAAAAGAACAAATCACAATCTCATGAAGAAATTGTAATACACAAAATTTACCCGCCTCTTGTGTATAGTTGGTATAACGGGATCCAAAAATTGGTATCAGAGGAGGTTATTTTGATAAATCTATAAGAATCTTAATGTTTTTGGATTATACAATTCACAATGGCTAATACACAAGAGGTCATGTCAATGGTTCATTCTCCAAAATTCAATGGTGAATATTATGGATGCTGGAAATATAGGTTGACCATCTACTTAATGAACCTTGGATATAGAGTCTACTCAAAAATTCTAACTCCCTATGTGATTCTAGAGAAACCTGAAACATGGAGTACTAATACAAAATAAGAGTACGACATAAAATGAAAAGATATGAGTGCTATCATATGTAGTTTTGGATTAGATGAATTCAAAAGAGTATCTCAGGGCTTGACGGCTTATGAAATGTGGCATACAATTACAATTGCTTAAGAAGGAACTGACAATATCAGACAAAAGATGTATGCTGCTGCTAAAATAAAATTCATCACATTTAGAATGTTTGATGTAGAAAGTATCACCCGGATTAATGTAAGGCTTATATAAATTGTTAATAACATCACTGCCTTGGGTGAGCTTATCAAACAATCATATCAGGCCTTGAACATTCTAAGAGTTCTACCACCAAGATGGAATGGAATTTTGGGCGAATTAGGAAATCATCACCAGTCAAAAATATTAAAATGAGAGAGTTAATTGAAACTATTATGATGTATGATATTGAGATATAATACGAAGAAAATGAGCATAATGTATTGATCAAGATAGAAAATACTTCTTTGAATGTAACAAATCAAAGGAAGAACAAAAAAACGATGAATGAAATAAATTTGAAATCAGAAAATTGTGATTCGTCAAATTCAGATGTGGTACTGGCTTACCTAGCCAGAAAGATCATAAAATTCTTCAAAAATAAGTAGGGGTTCAGAAAATCCTTTAAAAAGGATGAAAAACAACCAAGGGAAGTAGATTCTATGAGTGCAAAAATATGGGTCACATCAGACCCGACTATCCACAATTAAAATGAGAGAAGATGATTAAATTTTTCAAAAAAAATGATTACGAACAGAATGAAAAAAGTGAAATGAAAGCCACCTGGAGTGTTTTAGAAGACTCTAACATCTCATCAATGTATTAATCGAATAAATAATAATCATATCTGAAATCAAACATGTTCTTTATGGCATAAACAAATGAGGTACAATCATAATACTCATCTAATTATGAGATTAAGTTCTGTTGAGTCAAAATTCTTCTTTTGAATTTTATATCTTGTTTTGGAAATCACAAATGTCTTTTATCATGCTGATCATACTGACCATACTGATCATACTGATCATGCTGGTTGTACTGATCATGCTGATCGTACTAACCATGCTGATCATACTGACCATGCTGATTGCTGATCATACTGATCATCATGATCGTACTAATCATGCTGATTGTACTAACTATACAGATCATATGGATCATGCTGATCATGCTGATCATACTGATCTTACTGACCATGCTGAACATACCGAGCATGTTGATCGTACTGACCAAACTGATCGTACAGACTATAATTTTGATACTGACTATGTCAATCGTATCGTACTGATTCTGTCAATTGTACTCAATTTTGTATCTTACTTTGTATGATATCGATACGTTACATTTAGTAATACTTATAATACTCATACATTCATTACTTTCTTGTTTTGGTACTTAGTCAAAAACACCTGTTTCATATTAATCATACTCTTTTTTATCATCTTCTTATATCTTTTGTTTTAACCAATATGATGTCGTTGAGTTAGTTACAAACTAATCAAAATGATGTTGTGCTTTCTATTTCAATATGACCGTTATAATTCCAGGTGTACAAGTCCCTCCGAGTTTTTTTGGAGAAATATGACTGTTGGAGGAAATGAGACCATTGGAACCTGAGGCCTATAAATAGGAGGTCATTTGAAGCCGTAGAAAAAAAAAAGAGATGAAATACTTTGCTTCTATCAAGTTCTAGAGAGAGATGTTGTGACTTCTCTCATGCTTTGTGCTTTGTGCGACCGATCTTCATATCAAGGGCTTTCAAGTGATTGAAATACAGAGGTGCAGATTACCTACAAAATTGAGGGCTATTGGGGATAGGCAAACAAAAAAACTGGTCATCGTATCTAGGGTTGTCGGGGATAGGTAGATAGACGAACTGATCATCGTATCGAGGGCTTCCAGGGATAGGCAGACAGTCGAACCGATCATCATATCGAGGGCTTACCAAGGTGATGGTAATACATACCTCTTATCCTAGGTGAAAGGATAACCCATCTCTTTGGGTCAAAATAATTGTAACACTTTTACATTTCCGCTGGTGCTTTTATAAGAAAGGAATTTGTATTGTTTCCTTTCTTCATTACACATTGAATTGCAATTGTTTCAATTACAATTATTCTATTACATATTGTATTAATAGATTCTATATGCTTTATATTAGAATCTATCACACTTATATTACTCTAATTATTGTATTCATCTGGAATACAATTACTTTACTTTTCTAATAGCATTACATAACAACATACTTTTATATTCAATACAATTGTGGTTGTTTGAATTGTATTAGTTTATGATCTTTTAAACTAATATCTTAAGTGTTTAAACACAAAGTTTTTAAACCGTCAATTCATCCCCCCCCCCTCTTGTATTGATCCATATAATATAAATATACATCTACATATTCGATCCAACAATTGGTATCAGAGCAGGTTTCCACAGATTTGTATTACTTGTTCTATTTCTTTCAAACTTTCATTTCAATTATTTACTACACTAACATGTGGAGTCGAAAAGATTCTGTTTCATTGGATGGCAGGAATGAATATTGGGTCATTTGACAACCTAAATCCTTCTAGACCACCTATCTTCGATGGGAATGAATATGAGTACTGGAGAGATTGTATGAAGACATTCATGATCAATACTGGTGTAGACAATTTTATTATGCTTACTAGAGGTTACGAAATTCCTGACAAAGAAGTCTGTAATATCACTAACCAAGAGAAGCAAGAATATCAACTAAATTACAAGGTATTAAATACTATATTATGTTCTATGACCAGGACTATATACATCCAGATATCTTCTTGTGATGCAGCCAACTGTATTTGGAAGAAATTAGAAGTCACACATTTTGGTACATCCAAGGTTAGAGAAACAAGAAGAGTAATGCTTCGAGCAGAGTATCATAGATTTATTTTTCCTTATGGAGAGCCTGTATATAAAGTGTAACAATGATTTATGACAATTTTCAATAGTTTAAAATCTATGGGAGAAAAAGGTCTTGACGATAAAGCTCTTATAGATAAGATTATTGATATAATTCATAATGAATGGGAGTCAAAAAGTACAGCTACTGATGAAAATAGAAAAGTTTCCTAGTTTACACTTGATGAACTATTTGGAACTCTTTTACAGCATGAGACAAGAATGAAGAGATCTGTTTATTTTAGTAAGAATAAAAATTGGAATGGGTGTGTATCCTTGGCATCTAAAGCTAAAACACTTGAAAGGATAACAATATCCATAGCCAAGAAAGTTGTTATATCTGAATCAAGTGATAGTAATCACTCAGATAATGAGTTATCCAATCTAGCTCGAAGGATTAATAAGATTGTGGGAAATAAAGACTTCCAATACATATTCAAAAAGAAATATAGGAAGGATAAGAAATATTCATAGGTGACTTGTTAAGAATGAAAGAATGTAGGTCATATATGGCCTGATTGTCCTTTACTGAAGAGAAAAGACAGAAAAGAAAAAACGCTCTGAAAGAAATAAGAAAAAGTATTATAAGAAAAAGAAAGTCTTGAAGGCAAATGATACTTGGAGTGAAAGTGGTAGCAATTCTTCAGAAAATTTTTCATAATATGAGTCCTCAGGACAGAGAAATATTGGACTTATAGCCAAATTACCAATTGAAGATCATTGTATTATGGCTAAGGTACACAATGCTAAAGCTACTACAAATGTCTCTTTAAATGAAAATTATACTGATAATAAATATTCTCAATCTTCAAATGATGATTCTTCGTCATCAATAGATGATACTTTAACTTCTTTTGAAGAAGTGTCTAGATTTTCAAAATTACATGAAAATGATATTTCTAAACTTAAGAAAAAGTTCAATAAAGAAAATTCAATAATTTCAGTTTTAACTAAAGAAGTATCAGATCATTCTAATGATCTTGATACAAAAACTTCTGATTTTGAAATTATTTTTAAAATCTTTGAGAAAGTCAAATTTGATAAGGATAAACTTTCTAAGGATCTAGAAAATATAATTTCTAAGAAAAATGTGTTAGATCCTAACTCTAGTTGAAAATCAAATGTTTTGGAGGATAAAAATCTAGTTCTAAAACTAAAGTCAGAAATATATTCTTTGAAAAAATGTTTGTAAAACATTACTTATGGCAAGGAGAACTTTTAAAAAATGTATTCCCAAATCCGGCCTTTGAGAAATCATTCTGGACTTGGTTATACTCATTCCAAACCTGTTTTTAGTAATAACTATTTTGTTTTACAAAATAACCTTTTTGTTCTAAGTTTCAATGTGTTGGACACTAGAAAAGAGAGTGTTCTCTTGATAGAACTCAATATTTAGGATTTAATAAATCTCATTTTTCAAAATAAATGTTGATTCCTACAATTTTGTTATCTAACCATTCTGAATCCAAACAAGTTTGGATTCTGAAAAACTATTTGTTTTTTTTCAGGAAAATGAGAAGTTTACCAATAGAATATTTGGTACATGGATAGTGGTTGTTCTCGACACATGACTGGAAACAAATATTTCTTTTAAAAGATCATCAAAACTAAAGGACGAAATGTTACCTTCGGGGATAATGCTCACAGAAAGATTTTTGGTATTGGTAATATTTTTTTCTGGGAAAAGTTCTAATCTCAAATGTTTTTCTTGTTAAAGGTCTTAGGCACAATCTCACCGGCATAAGTCAATTATGTGATGAAGGTTACCTTTTGAATTTTAGAAATGACAAATGTTTAGTTCACAATTCCAAGGATAAGTTCATTCTATCTGCCCATAGGAAAGAGACTTTATACACTATTAACGTAGAAGACCTTAAGAGCCAAAATTTACCCTCCTTAAGTGCAATAGAAGACCAATAATGGCTATGGAATAAAAGACTAGGACACTACAACCTAAGAAACCTTTGTAAACTCTCAAAGAAAAGACTTGTAAAGGGACTACCGGTTCTTAGATATGATTCTTAAATAGTCTGTGATCCATTTCAATTTGTCAAGAAACATAAAACTAGCTTTAAATCCATTAATGAAGTTTCAATTTCTAATGCATTACAGCTAGTGCATATCGATTTTTTTGGTCCTTCACAAACTGGAATCATTAGGGGCAAATACATTGTATTTGTTTTAGTTGATGACATTACTAGATTCACATGGTTCAATTTTCTAACAATGAAATATGAAGCCTTTTCCTATTTCAAAACTTTTATATCCCAAGTTAAAAATGAGAGAAACCCACCATTGAAAACAATTCATAGTGATCATGGTGGTGAATTTCAAAATTGGGAATTTGAAACTCTTTGTAGTAATAAAGGTATTACTCACAATTTCTCAGCTCCAAGAACTCCTCAGCAAAATGGTGTTGTTGAAAGAAGAAATCGTATTCTTCAGGAAATGACTAGAACCATGTTGAGTGAATACTCAATTGCTAAGCACTTTTGGGGTGAACCCATTAGTACTGCTTGCTATACTATAAATCGTGTTTTAACCAGACCTTTTCGTAATTAAACACCTTATGAGTAATGGTCTGGCTGAAACCTAAAGTTTCATACATCAAAGTTTTTAGGTGTAAAGTATTCATTCTGAATACAAAAGATAATCTACACAAATTCACACCAAAATATGATGAAGTAATCTTTCTAAGCTACTCCATAACATCTAAGGCTTATAGAGTTTTCAATAAAAATAGTTGTACTGTTAAGGAAACAATACATGTAAAATTTGATGAAACTGATCCTTTTGATTTTAAATTATCCCAACCTACATCCTCAGATGTGTTTTCAGAAACTTATTATCAACCTTTTTTAGAAGATCCTTCTGATAAGAAAAATGTTCAAGAAAATACTTCTAAAACATTTACCATAGAATAATTTCTACCATAGGTTGATGAACCGGTTTTACAAAACCCAAATCAATTGTTTCATAGGAATCATCCCAGTGATAACATCATTGGTGATGTAAATCAACCTATAAGGACCATAAATTACTTAAGAAATGAAATAGAACATCTTTCTTTTCGTTCCCAATTTGAACCTAAAAGTCCAAGTGAGGCCTTAGGCGATGAAGGTTGGATCAAAGTAATAAAAGAAAAACTAAATTAATTTGAGAGGAATCATGTCTGGATTTTAGTTGAAAGACCAAAATAAACAACTGTAATTGGAGTAAAATGTGTTTTCAGAAACAAATGTGATGAAAATGGAATCATTGTACGAAATAAAGAAAGGCTTTTTGCTAAGGGCTATAATCAACAAGAGGGAATATACTATGAAGAAACATATTCTTCGGTGGACAGAATTAAATCTATTCAAATTCTATTAGCCTTTTCAGCATACTTTAACTTCAGACTATTTAAAATGAATGTTAAATGTACTTTTCTAAATGGATTTGTTCAAGAAGATGTTTTTGTCGAACAACCTCCTGGTTTTCTAGACCCAAAACATTATAATAAAGTTTTTAAACTTACCAAAGCCCTATATGGTCTTAAACAAGAACCTAGAGCATGGTATGATAGAATTACAAGATTTTTTTACAAAACAATTATGGAAAAGGTACAGCAGATCCAACCCTTTTTATAAAAATGGAAAATAAAAATGTTCTGATTTGTCAAATCTATGTTGATGACATCATATTTGGTTCAACTCAGAAATCTTTAACTGATTCTTTTGAAAATTTAATGAAGTCTGAGTTTGAAATGAGTGTGATGGGTGAGCAAATATTCTTTTTAGGTTTTCAAATTTCTCAAAAAATAGAAGGAACATATATATACCAACATAAGTATATTAAATATTTACTTAAGATGTATGTATATGACAATACTAAAAGTATTAGAACACCAATTGGTACCTCAAATTCACATGATCTAGATGAAACTGGGAAACCAGTAGATCAAACAATTTTTAGAGGTATGATAAGAAGCTTTCTATATTTGATATCTATTCGAGCAGACATAATGTTTTCTGTATTCTTATGTGCGAGATACCAATCTAATCCAAAAGAGTCTCATTTAATAGCCATAAAGAGAATCTTTCGGTATTTAAAAGGCACTATGAATTTAGGACTTTTTTACTATTCTGGAAATGATTTTCTTTTGAAAAGTGTTTCAGATGCTGACTTTGGTGGTCGTAGAATGGATAGAAAAATTACATCTGGAACATGTCATTTCTTAGGAGATTATCTAGTTTCTTGGTCCTGCAAGAAACAACACTCGGTAGCACCATCCACTGCTGAAACTGAATATATAGTAGCTGAAAGCTGTTGTGCTCAAGTGTTGTGGATGCAACACACACTCACTAACTATGGATTGAGTTTTTGCAAAACCCAAATTCTAGGTGATAATACTAGTTCCATAGATCTTAGTATGAACCCAGCACATCACTCTCATGCAAAACACATAGATGTTAGGCATCACTTTCTTAGGGATCACACAAAAAAATGAGATATTATTTTACAATTCATTGAAATGAAAGAACAACATGCTGAAATTTTTACAAAACCATTACCTTTCGATAGATTTGAGTTTATAAAACAGAATCCATGAATGATTACATTAATATAATCATGCATATCTACTTCATGTTTTACAATTCTCCTTACATTAAACAACTCCTCTTAGAAAGGGGGAGAACATTTCTTACTGTTTTTTTCTTATCTTATGATCTTTATTTATTTATTCTCTTGGTATGAGTTTTTCCCTTTTCTGTTTATCGTATTGAAAGTTTTATCATACTACTTACCTTTCTGTTTATCGCATTGACAATTTTATCGTATTATTTACCTTTCTGTTTATCATATTGATAGTTTTATCATATTATTTAACTTTCTGTTTATCGTATTGATAATTTAATTGTATTATTTACCTATCTTCTTATCGTATCATTCGATCATGGTAATGAATTTCATTTCCATTATCTCATCTGATCATGGTAATGGATTTCTTTTCCATCGGCTCATCTGATCATGGTAATGATTTTCTTTTCCATCAGCTCATATGATCATGGTAATTCCATCGGCTCATCCGATCATGGTAATGAATTTCTTTTCCATCAGTTCATCCGATCATGGTAATGAATTTCTTTTACATCGGCTCGTCCATTCATGGTAATGAATTTCTTTTCCATCGACTCGTCAGTTTGTGGTAACGAGATTGTTTTCCATCGGCACGTCAGTTCATGGTAACAAATTTGTTTTCCAGTAGCATGATAGTTGATTGTATTCTTTTACTTCGTACGCTTGTGTTTTTCTTTAACTATTAATTCTATCTAAGCCAAAAATTACATTGTGATCTCCGGCAGGTACATACTTTTCATTTTTTTAAAATTTTAGTTTTTTTAATCCTAATGGCGATCAACCACTAGTTGAATATTTGGAAACTCTGGATAAAGAACCTTCTCAAGAAAATCAAGGTGCCCAATCTTCTCATACAAAAAATGTTATTGTCATCAGTGATAAAGTGGAGGAAGAAATAAAAGAGAAATAAGAAGAAAAAGGAAAACATCCAGCTGTAGACTCAAGCCAATCAAATGAACTACATTAATACAATGAAGATTCTGATTCAGAACAAACAATCACTCTCAAGAGGAGTGATTACATTTTTCATGTTTTAAGGAGGGTGGAAAAGACTATTCCATACTTTCCCAGGCTTGAGGGAAAAATTGATGTCATTACTAACAATCAGAAAAAGAAATTTGGTTCTATAGGAGAATTAAGAAAGAAAGTTTTGTCAGTTGAAGCAGATTTGAATGTTCTATCTAAAACATTAGCTGCTCATAAGAGGGCTTGCAACAGGATGACCAAGTGGTCGTATAAAAAAAATATTAGTGAATGAACATGAGATATCAATTGAAGATATAAGGAGGTAGCCAAATGATCTTGCTATTGCTTTCAATAAGCTTGACAAAGAAACTGTTGAACGACTAAATCAGGTAACTCATGGAGCAGATATCCCTACAGTAAAAGAGATGCAAGAAAGAATGAATGCTTTTCAGTATGAATTTTTGAAGGTTTCATCTTTCAAAGATGAAATGGTTTTCTTGAAGAAACAAAATTATTTGTTATACAAAGATAGCAAGAATTTACAAGACATAATTGATACTCTTGAGGAATTAATCAGAGTCCAGTAGGAGACCATCAAGAATCAAGATCAACTTTTTGCCGACCAATAAGAGCTTCTCAGATCTCTGGGAGATTCAATTTTTTAAGACAAGAAAGAAATCAAAGTGATGAAAGCTATTCTTCATGAGCTGATAATGAAGGAAAAGGAAAGAGAAAATGAATGACTGTTGTATTTGTTTATATTTTCTTATGAAACCTGTCTTTGTTTTGTAATGAAATTTATGTTACTCTTTCCTTTTTCCTAAAATTCTTTTCTCCAAATCTTTCAGGAAACTCAAGGATACACCATTCTTTTTATAAATCACAAAGGGGGAGAATGTTTTATAAAGGGGGAGAATGTTTTACAAAGGGAGAATGTTTTAATCAAATACTTCAAAACCAAGGAAAATATATGAATATGATCCTTAGGAAAGTATATACCTAAGGGGGAGATAGTTGTATTCAAATTCATATTCAGAAGAGTTTCCAATAACTCAGGGGGAGATAAGTTTTTCTTGTTGACTTTACTTTGAGTTTTGTGATTTCAAAAAAGGGGGAGATTGTTGAGTAAAAAGTATTATTTTGACTTTTATCTCTTATTTTGGAAATCAGAAATGTCTTTTATCATGCTGATCATACAGACCATGCATATATTACTGATCATACTGATCGTACTGACCATGTTGATCGTACTGACCATGCTAATCGTACTGACCATGGTGATAGTACAAACAATGCTGATCGTACTGATCATGCGATCGTACTGACCATGTTGATCGTACTGACTATGATGATCCTACTGACCATGGTGATTGTACTGACCATGCTGACCATATAGATCATGCTGGTTGTAATGACCATGATGATCGTACTGACCATGTTGATCGTACTCATCATGCTGATCGTACTGATCATGATGATTGTAATGAACATGCTGATCGTACCGACCATGCTTATCGTACAGACCAAACTGATCCTACGGACTGTAATTTTCTTAGTGACTTTTTCAATCGTATCTGACTGACTCTGTCAATTGTAATAACATTTTTATCTTACTCTATATCATGTCAATATGTTGCATTTAATAATACTTATAATACTCATACTTTCATTACTTGCTTGTTTTGGTACATATTTAAAAACACTTGTTTTATATTAATCGTACTCTTGTTTATCATCTCCTTATATGTTTTGTTTTAACCAATACTATGTCATTGAGTTTGTTACAAACTAATCAAAAAAACTTCATCCTTTCTGTTTCAATATGACCGTTATAATGATAGGTGTCCATGTCCCTTCTTGTTTTTCGGAGAAATATGACCGTTGGAGGAAATGTGACCAGTGGAACCTGGGGCCTATAAATAGGAGGTCATTTGAAGCAGAAGAAAAAAAGAGATGATATACTTTCATTTTATCAAGTTCTAGAGAGAGACGCTGCGACTTCTCTCAAGATTTGTGATTTTTGAGACCAATATTCATATTGAGGGCTTTCAAGTGATTGAAAGACAGAGGTGCCGATTACCTACAAAATCGAGGGCTGCCGGGGATAGGCAGACAGACGAAATGATCATCGTATCGAGGTCTGCCGGGGATAGGCAGAGAGACGAACCAATCATCGTATCGAGGGCTGCTGGGGATAGGCAGACAGACGAACCGATCATTGTATCGAGGGCTTACCAAGGTTATGGTAAGACAGACCTCTTATCATAGGTGAAAGGATAACCCTTCTCTTTGGGTCAAAAGAATTGTAACACTTTTACATTTCCACTACATCTTGTATAAGAAAAGAATTTTTATTGTTTCCTTTCTTCATTACACTTTCAATTGTAATTGTTTAAATTACAATTATTCTATTACATATTGTATTAATAGATTCTATACACTTTATGGTAGAATCTCTCACACTTATATTACTCTGATTATTGTATGCATCCTGAATACAATTACTTTACTTTTCTAATAGTATTACATTACATCATACCTTTATATTCAATACAATTGTGGTTGTTTGAATTGTATTAGTTTAAGATCTTTTAAAATGATCTCTTATGTGTTTAAAGACAATTTTTTTAAACCTACAATTCACCCCCCCTATTGTATTGTTCCATCTAATAGACATATACATCTAAATATTTGATCCATCAAGTTCTAGTTGTTCAAATAATAAACTCACAACCTACTTTAATACGAAGGAATAGAAATTTGATTCCTCATTTAAGAAACATAAATCACTGAAAGAAATTCATACTACTGTTTTAGGTAAGAGATACACTCTACTAAATCACCATCAAGAGTTAATTGAATAATATAACTCATCAAACACAAACTATTCAGATAAATATTCTAAAATAAAAACACTGCAAATAGAAGTATAAACATACAAAAGTGCAGCTCTTATTTTTACAAATGGAGAAAATACCCCAAATGAAATACTTAGAATGAATGTGAAAAAAAGGGAAAGATATTGAATAGCCAGAGAAGGTGAGAAACCTAAACTGTATAAGAACTATTTTGTCCCAAGTAAAAAAGGTAAAATTTTTAAAAACTGTGGAAAAAAGGTCACATATCTAAAAACTATTATTTAGTAAAACTACAAATAAGTGGGATTATGAATGCCTTTGTTGCAAGCAGTCTATATGATTCTATTGATTACAGAAAAAAATGAATGTCTGGATTCCTAGGTATTTTCTAGCTAACACTACTAGACCAAATAGAATATGGGTACCAAAACAAATCTTCGTTTAAATTCCATTGCACGAAGCATGTCACAAAAGATGGAATACTAAAATATGGTATAGGGATAATGGATGCTCCCAGAATATGAGTGGAAACTCATAAAAATTTACAACACTAACTCCAAAGGAGTGTGGTTTAGTCACATTTGGTGACAATGCCAAAGGTAAGATTATTAGCATTGGAAAAATTGGGGATATAGAAGTAGTCTCAATCAATTAAGTACTCTATATACAAGGACTAAAGAAAAACCAGATAAGTATCTCTCAACTCTGTGGTGATGGTTATTTTGTGGATTTTTTAGTAACTATTTGTATGTTTTTAATGATAAATTGCTCAAATTTAGAGCACCCAGAATTGATAATGTTAAAACCCGGGACATAAATTCCTTGTGTAAACAAATGGTAAATTTCATAACTTCTTAGATAAATGAATCTTGTATAAGTCATAGAATACTTTTTAATTTCAATATATGATTTTTACAATTGTTATCTAAGAAAAATTAGTTTCTGATTTGCCTAGTCTCAAATTTGAAAGTGACATATTCTGTGATATATGTCAACATGGCAAGAAACACAAATCATCTTTCAAATCTATTAACAAAATTACTTCATCTAATCCTCTAGAACTTATCTATATGGATTTTTTAGACCTTAAATAATAGCCATCATTGGTGGTAAATTATATGTATATGTTTTAGTGGATGAAAATCCTAGATTGACATGGATTTATTTTCTAAAATATAAAATGATTATTTTAATATATAGGAAATTTTTTTCAATGATGTTCAAAATGAAAAAAGATTCTAAAATAATTTCAATAATAAGGGATCATGGTGGAGAATTTGAGAGTCTAGAATATAATTCTTTTAGCTCAAATATGGGTATTAAACACACATTCTCTACACCAAGAACACCTCAAAAAATAGAATTGATATAAAAAGAAATAGGACTATTCAAGAAATGGCTCGGACTATGCTAAAATAATAAAATCATCCAACCTATTATTTGGTAGTACCTATAAGAAAAACCTTTTATATAATTAATAGAGTTTTAATTAGTGAAATATTTAAAAAGACACTCTATGAACTCATTTATAACAGAAAACATAAAGTAAATAACTTTAATGTTTTTGGATGCATGTTTTATACCTTAAACACCAAGGAAAATCTTGGTAAGTTTGATCCAGAATATGATGAATTAATTTTCATAAAAGATTTTTCTATTTTCAAAGCTTGTATAGTTTTTAATAAAAAGTCAAGGATTTTTGAAGAATCTGTTCATGTGAAATTTGATGAATCTGATCCCTTTGAGAAAAAGAAAGGCCAAATTGATGAATATGACACTAATGATAACATGATACACGAAAATATGAATGATGATTTTAAAAAATTTATAAATGAAATTTAGTCTAGTTATTTATAACATAAGACATTATAATAAGTCTTAGTTGAGGAATGTTGGATGATATCAATGCAATAAGAAGTAAATCAATTCAAGAGAAATGTAGTTTGGAATTGAGTTGAAAGACCTCAAAACTATCTAGTTATAGTAACAAAATGTGTCTTTAGAAATAAACAAGATGATCAATGAATAAAAACTAGAAATAAAGAAACACTAGTATCTAATTGTTATAATCATGACGAAGGTATATGTTATAATGGGGCCTTTTCACCTATAGCTAGATTTGAAGCCATTATGATCCTTTTAGCCTATACATCTCATATGAACTCTAAATTATCTCAAAAGAATGTTATGTTTTCATTTTTAAATGGTTACTTATTAGAGGATTTTTATGCGGAGAAACATCATGGTTTTGAAAATTCACAAAAACGAGATTCTATTTTAAAACATACTAATGATTTTTAAGACCTTAAACATGCACACAGATCATGGTATGAAATATTAGGTTTTTTTCTTTTAAAAAGGATTTTACTATTGGTTTGGAAGATCCAACATTTTTTAAGAAAACTGTCAACTCTATTATTTTATTGGGTCCAATTTATGTTGATGATGTAATTTTTGGTTCAACAAACAAAAAAATCGGTCATGAGTTTTCAAATTTAATAAAAAAAATTATTTTAAATGAGTATGCTGGGAAAATTAATTTTTTTTAGGACTTCAAATATATCAAAAATATTTTTTAAATGATCTAAATGATAGAAAATACATTACTAATTTACAAAAGAATATAGGAGATCAAAACAAAAAGACATATTCAACTCCTATGTGTAATAATATAAAACTTGATTTGGATGAAACTAGAAAATCAGTAGACAACAAGTTATATAGAGGTATGATTGGTAGTTTATTATATCTTACTACTTGTAGGAAAGATATAATGTATTCAGTATGTCTTTGTACTATATTTCAATCCGATCCTAAAGAATCTCACTTAAGTGCTGTGAAAAGAATTTTTTGTTATTTAGAAGTAACTGTTTTTCAATCTCTTCACTATCCAAAAACTTATGATTTTAAATTAATTTTTTATTCAGATGCAGACATTTTATGTTGTATATTAGATAGAAAAATTATCTCAGCGACTTGTCACTTTTTAAGAAAATCTTTATTTTCATGGTCTAGTATGAAACAACACTCAGTTTCCCTATCAACAGCTGATGCAGAATATGTATCTACTGGAAGTTGTTCTGCACATGTTTTTTGGATGAAAACACTCTTATAGATTTAGTCCTAAATTTTTATAATACACCTATTTTATGTGATAATACTAGTGATATAAATATTTAAAAACCCTATTAATCATTCTAGAACTAAACATATTGATATCAAATATCACATTCTATGAGATCATGTAGTTTAAAAAGATATATTCTTAGAATTTATATACACTGAAATTCAATTAGATGATATTTTTACTAAACCACTTCCCCCTGTAAGAATTGATTTTTTTAAGGGGGAGCTAGGATTATTTATTTTTAAATGAAATTTTTAATTTTTAATTATTTATTTTAATTATTATTTTATCTGTTTTTATTATTACATGCCTTTGTTTATTTAAAAATTTTGTCAGTTCTACTTTAAACATTTCCCATATATTTTTTTACATTTAAATAATGTAATAATTACTATTCAAGTAATGACAAAGGAATCAAGGATTTCAAAAACAATTTCTAATTCCAAAAATGTTCGTTTTCTCGAAACCCTTAAAACCATGAGATCTTATACTACTCTTCTCTACCAACACCTAAAACTTCAAAACCCTAGATTTTTTGAGCCTTCAGATATCTGTGACAGTAATGTAAAAAACCCAAAGGACTAATGGGCCAGAAACCAGGAACGCCAAGAGGCAACGCTTAGTAAGACGAAACAATTTCCAAAAACAGTGATCGATCTAGAATGGTTGCACCAGACGGATCTGATGCTAAGGCATGCCCTAACATTTCAGAAACTCGATCCAACCTTTTATGGAGACTATAAAGAGTTTCTATATGAGGTATAAATTCACAACTTTTTTAAATCGGTTCATTTCAGTCATGGGGAAGATAAAGATTGAATAATAGCTAAGATCGAGGACAGAGATTTTTCAATTTCATATGTGGAGATTTCCAAAATTCTTAATAGCCCTCATAAGGGAAAATTCCTTTTTGATTTAAAGAATATTTTTGATAATGTTCATAAGTTTGAGGAAATTATGCCTTTTCGGATTGGATCAAGAAACCTAAGGAAGATGATGGTGAAAGATCTAGAGCCTGACCAAAAGATTTTAGTTCAATTTGGGCAATCAAGTATTGCACACAGTATTACAGAGATGGGGAAAATATTATACATTGATATGTACATAATGGTTAAGTTTATGAGTGATATTATGTTGAATTTTCTGAGGAATATGATGAGAAATTTAAATTATTACTACCAACCAGAAGAGAGGATGATATTTTATCCCATTGGAATGTTCATTTCAAATAATGTATTTAAGACAGAAATGACAAAGGAGGTGGATTCCTGAGTGAAATGACCCCATAGAAACATCTTTGATTCTAGAACAATAAGGAATATTGGATTCATTTAGAGCACAATAAAAGGAAAACTCGTGCATGTTGGAGCAGAAAAAGAATAAGAGAGTGCTCATGAGATACCTAAAAAATCAAGGGAAGGATTAGCAGAATCTATAACTAGTGGAGTATCAAGGAGGATACAGTTTGAGATAGTTGATATAATTTATAATAAGGAAAGACAAGAAGGACTTCATAGGAGAAGGCAAAGAGTAGGTCAAGATGATGAGGAACCTATTCAAGAAAATGATGGAAGAACTGAACCTCTTCTAAGAAAAAGGTTTATTTGATAATCTGTAGTACAACAAGGTGACCAAAAAATAATTTCTCATATTGAGGTGACTCCTAAAGTAGTAAAAGAAATTTTTCATCAAACATTTTAACAACATGGAGAAGATGATGTGGCTCTATCTAAAACATTACACCCTACTAAAATTATTCCAGAGTAATTATCCCAAGAGGAACCTATTTTAAAGGATCCATCCTTGGAAGAACTCAATGAAGAGGATGATCAAGATGAGCCAAAACCTATGAATATGAATCAAGAAGAGAACCTTTCTAAATTCCAACATAAATTATTGGTGATGATTTTTCTATGGATGAGTCAGTAAAGGACTCGAAGGAAAAATTGGTGGGGAATCTAGTACAATGGAATGATGAAGAAAAGTAAGATGCTGAATCCCTACCTCTAGGACTGATAAATCCAGTAGAATATTAGACTAAGAATCAAGAACGAAGTGCCTCTGATTTGGATAATTATTATGTGGGGGAGTTAATCCTAAAATTTTATAATTTTCAAGCCAAAACTTCTTCTTTAAGAATAATATTAGAAACAGAACATATGAATTTTCAATAATTGAATTCATGTTCTGTTTCTAAGAAACAAGTCAAAAATTTCATGAAGGAAATTTTCTCTGAAGTATTAAATCTCATATCTGAAATGGAGATGAAGTCATATTTACAAGAGTTTAAATATTTCATAGAGAAAAAATTTGTTGTTATCAGGAATAGTGAATCCAGTACATCAGGTACTTCACCAGATCTGATAAGAATATTTTAGGCCATTACAGCAGATAAGGGAAAAATGAATGATAGTCCTAATGACCATAAATGCAATAGTTCTCTATTATCTATGTTATTAGACAATTATACATTTGTTATTGAGCATTGTAGCTCAAATGAACCTGGAATTAAAGTTTTGCTAAATGAGTTCATTGATAAGTTAACTCTTTTTATGGAATAAGAAGAGTGGTTACATGAGTTTTTCAGTGTCAATTTGTTTAAAGACATCCATATGACATAAGAAGGATGAGATCTCATAGTCCAGTTAGGAGATGGAATGACGAAAATGTTGAGACTACATATGTCAGAGCTCAATGAAATCATTCATAGGTGCTTAAACCAGTTTTTTCAAACCTTTTTTATAGCCCAACCTTGTTATCATTGTCAATATTATACTTGCCATTATATTATCAATAAAATATATTTTAATTGCCTATTTATGTGTCATTAATTTGTTTTACTATACTTTTTATGTTAGAATGTCATTAATCCATATTCAAATATTGATAACTAGTTTATTATAAAATTTACTTATGTTTGGTGCTACATTAAAATGTGTTATATTCCTTCTTCTATCATTTCTTTGATATCATAAAATGGGAGATAAATATAGATAAACAAAACATATTTTTTTAGAGAAATATGGATAATCACAACATATTTTTGTTTGGGAGAAATTTTTGGATAAATACAAAAAATCAATATTTATAAAGGAGGAGATATTATTTTACTTTATAAAGGGGGAGAAAATGTGAAAATTAGGAAATAATTTTGTTACAATAAAATATTTTTTCTCACTTTTCAAAATTCAAAATTATATGCATTTAATTTTTTAAGACAATTTTGTTGGTTATTTGTTGGGTTTTGTGATCATCAAAAAGGGGGAGATTTTTGATCAAGTGTTGTTTTTAGTAATACTCTATCATTTTATAATGATTTTGATTTTCACAAATACCCTTATTTGTTATTCTAAAGATTTTACTTTGAGTATATTTCAAGAAATTGATATTATTTATTTCTCTACTTTTGATATAATATTTACGTGTTTTAATCCACACGGCATATTTGAAAACATGTTCTGAAATAAATTTAGCATGTTCTGGAAACACTATTAATATTCTACGTGTTCTGAAATCAATTTAGCATGTTCTAGAAACACAATTCATACCCTACATTGAGGAGGGAAGCGTAATGATGAAAAATGTTTCTTACGGGTTATTTGGAAAGCATAGTTAAGCAACCATACATTATTAGAAAATTATGAAAGAAAAATCCTACATTTGGAAGGAACCTTAAATTTGAAATATTAGAAAAGTATGGAAGAATAATTCTAAGTTAGTATGGAATGTTATGTTTTTTTCTCAAATGTATGGTTCATCAACCATACTTTTTTGAACAAACTTACGTTTTGAAAAAATGTATAGATTATGTACCTTATGATTAGAAGCTGATAAAAGTATAGATTTTATAACTTATGTTTAAAAGTTGAAGATAAATTTACGGATGGCCAACCATACGTTTGAGATCAACATTATTTTTTTGATTAACCTTACGTTGTGAACCATACATTCAGAGAATGTACGCTATGCATTTCAACCCAATGTTTGACGTCAGAGATTCAAAAATGACTTTATCGAGTATCGTTCTTTTAGCGGATTATCAGGCTTATTTCCATCCAGATTAAAAGAACGAATCTAAAGTACTCATTTGACTAATTCAAAGCCATTTATTTATGATTAAATGGATATATTTAAGAAGATATTTTCATGGACAATTTTAAGGGGAGTTACGACTTCTCTATTATTCAAATATTTGAATATCGCAATTCTATAAGAAACTTTTGGGGATCTAAATTTTAAAGGAAAAAATTTAATTTATTATATATATGTGTTATTCTCGATATGATATAGATCCTTATGAATGAGATGAAAATAAAATATTACTAAGTTTTCAACTGCTATGGTTTACAGTTACATTTGATATTTAAAGATCTAGTGTTACCATGATCTATGAAACATTGTTTTCTAAAGAAGAAGAAACAAGATTGAATATTCACTAATTCTACATCAAATATATTTTATGAATCGAATATTGTTAATGTTGTGAATTATATTTCAAGATCTACTACAACCGGATCGACACAGAACACTTCTACCTCAAAGTCATTCTGTCCAAAGAAAATGATCCATCAACTGTCAATTGTGTGTTGTTGCAATTGTAATGAACAACTGGAAAGTATTTCAAAAAACAAACTCTTTTAATTTTTCTGAACTAATTCTACTACTAAGCTCTATGTTAGATTATTTGATTGAACCATAAGGCTCTGTTTGGCTTTAAAGTTGTAAAGGTGTCCACAGACTGTACTCAATTGTGGAACGGTCTATTGGTAAGAGGAGCAGATAATGAAAATCACCAAGAACGTGGAGTATAGTATCAGTGGACTGGACTCG
The DNA here is from genome assembly GCA_963277665.1 of Viscum album. Taxonomy (NCBI): domain Eukaryota; kingdom Viridiplantae; phylum Streptophyta; class Magnoliopsida; order Santalales; family Viscaceae; genus Viscum; species Viscum album. The sequence goes on along the minus strand of OY728165.1, from coordinate 708,939,970 downwards.
GGGCCTTTTATTCCCTGAACCACTATACATCATGCGTCCTTTTATATTTATTTTCTGCTACTTAATCATTATGATAATGTTAAAAGGACAGATAATGATCTCGTGAAAAAATTGTGATACACACAATTCACCCCCCCTCTTGTGTATAAAAGGTATAACATGATCCAATAGGTGATAAATAATACCACCTGATAATTATAGAGTTTTATATGTGGGACATACTTGTCCCTGAGATGGTATTGAGAATTATTTATTGGATAGACTACCCCTGAGATCTTATGAGTACCCAATGTGGGATATGTTTCCCCCTGAGATGATATTGATTATTCTAGGTGGTACATTTTTTCCCATTATATCTAATGAGTATTCTAGGGGGATGTACTTCCCTCTGAGATGATACTAAGTATTCTAGGTGGGGATACTGCCTGATGTGATCAATGAGTATTCCATATTGTATATACTGCACCCAAATATCTGATGAGTCATCCAGCTGAGACGAGTTTCTCTTTCAGTTTTCTGATGTTTTTCTTGTTGTGTGAACTATCCTATTTAAGGTAGTACCATCAATGGACTCTAATTTAGAAACAGTTTAAGAAGGTTTGATTTGAATTCCTAGGTAGATTATCGAGTAACCAATGGCACAATAAGTGTATATATTAAATTTTTTACATATTTAATTTCATATGATACATGAATTCTCATAGACACCCATATATATATATATTAATTTTTATTTGGGGATCATTGATGTTGGCAATTTTAGATTTAGTGTTGAAACCCTACAATATCACTACAATTGACATTCAAACCATCTAAGGGAAATGAGGTTTGGTAATATACTTTAGTATAGCTGATAAGGGTATAAATACATTATGGGGACTTTATTTGGTGAATTTTACAGATATTTTGTTAAAATATGTAATTTTATTGGTTTTTATTAAATGGGTCGTGAAAGTGTTTTAGATATGAATTTCATTGGTTCTTAATTTTAGTATATTTTATGTTGGGGAATTTTGGTTTCGAATTTGTGGATTTTTGATATCTAGTAATTAATTGGATGTTTTTACATGGTATAAATATATAATTTGATAAATTTATTTTAATTAGGTGTTATAGGGAATTTTTGGATTGTGTTTAATTGATTTCATTATTTAGAGCATATTTGTTTTAAAATGTAATTTAGGCTAAGGAAAGAAGTTCACTGATTATGTAAAATATATATTTTATATGTTAATTGGATTATAATATCATTTTTATTATTAATTTAACATTTACAATGAATTCTTGGACTGATTTGTGTTATTACATTATAATTTTTTGGATTTATGAAAAGCAAGTGGTTCATGAATGATTATATGTTAAAATTTCTATATCTTTTGTGATTTTAGATAAAAATATTTGAATTATATGTTTTATTTTTTGAAAATCTTTTTTATAGGTGTTTGGAGTGTGGGGCTTCCATGTGTGAGCTTGTGCTTGGAAGTATTGTACTTTTTCATTATTTCTTATTTGGGTTTTGGAAGTTATTTTTTATTGGGTTCCTCGTTGGCTGGGTAGATATGGTTATTAATTTTGAGGGTTAATAGAGGTAAATAGTACAAAAAATTATTTAAATTTTCAAGGAAACTGTTAAAAGTGTTGATTTGGGAGGTCTCACCTAAGCACTGCTGGAGTGTGGTCTTCCCCATGGAGAGTTATCTTCTCTCAATCTCCCACCACCGTCTTCTTCAACCTGCGTTTATTTATACTATAATATATATAATTTGTCTCCAATATACTACTACATTAGATAACATAACAATATTTCTTCATTCTCTCTCTCACTCGAACGTCATGTTCCTAAAATTTGGAGAATCTATTCAGAAATATTAAGCTATATCACAACAATTATTGTAGAAATAATTTTAGGATTAATAGAAGGAAAAAAAATGAACATGTTGGATATTTAAGGTTATTTTCCCTCTAATCTAACTACTTTCTTCTATGGGATGAACTTTGAGATTTGTACATTATTTTTGGACATTAAAACTACGAGGATGATCTTTTCTTACTAGAAATTCAGATGAATATGTGAGGTGAAGTTGATCATAGATTGGTGATCATTGTAACATTCCAACCATTATAGAGATAAGAGACAATTAAATGGAGTTGAATCTAGTATGGTATACACATACGTGTTTTTAAAAGCTTAAATATATTTAAACAACAATGATAAGGTATTTTAAATCATTTCAGACATAACTATGGATGAAAAAGTAAAAAAAGGTTTTCTGTAGAATAATATAGACAGTGAAGTGAGGTGGCCATTGCAAGTTCATCGAGAAGTGGAGACAGAAATGAAAAATAAGAGAATTTGATGTGTGTTATTATGAGGGATGATATGACTTATTTTTCTAGTGAGGTGTCACTTTGTTGGAAAAAAAATAATGGGTTTAATTTTTAAAAAATAAATATTCTGAATATATTGATTTCTATTATTCGTAGAATTTCATGGAGAACAAGAAAAATTTTTGGTTCTATCATTTTATAAGTTAAAATCCTATATTAGAATGGGATGAGTATTGGAAAACACTCATGGAGTGTTACATGATGTTATTTGAGAGTATTCTTGGAATTTGGGATCCACTTCAATAAATTGTTTCAGTGGAGCAATGGCTTGGATTTAGTCTATAATTTCTTGAATATAAAACTATTTATTCAGGTTATTGTAATGATCAACGACGAATGTATATCATAAATCAGTATCTTATACCAGGATTGGGTTTAAATCCACTAACTAAGGAAGTAGATAGCATGATCATTCTACCACCTATAAAAGTGTTGTGGGGATTGGAGTGAGTTAAAATTTCTTTGTAATCTTGAATTGTGATTATACATAATGTGGCATGTGTAAAAGGGTGTCATTATTGTTCTATACTATGAATATTGGAACTATAGGTTTTACAAGTGTTTATATCTTATATTCTATGTATTTGAGATAAAAATTGATATAGAATACTTTATAATCTAGTGAAGAAAAACCTTTCATTTCATAGGTAGTAAAATAAATGGTATGATTAATGAGTTATCATATTGGACAAGAAGGAGATATCAGTAGTGAGCTTGTTATGTGGACTAAAATCCATTTGACCCACAAAAAAATAGAGAAATTAGATATTTTTAGATAACTAATATATATAATAAGTTCTCAAAAAATTTATTAAGGATGGAAATTTTTAGTTGAAGGGGATATACTAAGGATGTGACCACTGCTATGGGAAATTACTATATAGATTCCACCAATTGTATTATGTAATAACAATGATAAGATATTTGGATTTTTATTTTATCTAGTTAACCATGAAATGGAATACATAGAGAATATAAAAGAAATGTGTGTTAGAGATATAGGTGGGGAATTCCAATATCTTCTTATAGGATTGGGTAAATCTGATCTATTTGATTCTCATCTATATGTTGATAGTACTGGTGAGGAAATTACCTTCCTATAATCATGGGTAAATAACATTCAATTTTTACCCAACTTATAACAATCGTAACTAATAATAGGCTATAAATGATATGAGATTGTATTTTTATTGGTATATCTTTTATGTTACTAACCACCAATTATAGTGTCACTATGAGTAGTTTATGCATAATCACACATATCTTCAATTTAAATTTTTAAAAACTACTACAAGTGTTTCTACTTTTAGTTAAGATATTTTTGTGAATAGGGGTATGAAATTTATAAACTGGTTGTTACACTTAGATTGACTCATAGAGTGATTGGAGTTTAATGTGATAGCTATAAAGGGGGATTCAAATAAAGTAGTGGTGGGCTTGGAAGTTTCTTATTAATTTAATCCATGTTTACTAAAAAATATCCTGAATATGAGGGAATGATAGTAAAATTTTAAATTCTATATGATCTCATCAACTAATTTATGTTATATCATACCATACGAATTCTCATACATCTTGGTGATTGGTACCTTTTTTCTCCTAGAGGTCTTGAGGGATACGACTTATCAGAATTCAAAGGACTACACAATATTCTCTAGAGAAATTATTGTATAGTTGAGTAATATTGTTTTTTGTGTAATTCTATATAAATTTACTCTCATATAGACATAATGTTTTATTCTATTTGATCATTCTTTTCCATTCCATGTCACTAAAAACCACAGTTCCAACCAAAAAATTAGTGTCACTACATTTGAGGAGAAGTATTATTGGAATGTGAATATAAAATATTTGGAATGGGTTTATGTTATCTTCATTGAATATGTAAATGAAAATAAAAAAAAATATACTATGACTCTCCTAAGTGGATATAGGTTTTTGGGGTTCAAATCTATGGATAAAGCATGAAGGACTCAGATGTTCATGGATGGAGCAAATGTTAATAAGAATGTTGTAGAAGCACATGTCAATTTTAATAGTTTATAGAATCTATCATCTCCCAAAATGGGTAATATAGTTATCCCTAATAAATATGTTAAAATAAATAAGGGGAATCAAAACCATGAGATTCATGGAACGTAGCCTCATATAGGCTATAAGGTGTGTTTTGTAGAGGTATGTAATGTTTGGAGTGTGGGGATACCATGTGTGGGAATTTTCTAGGAGGGATGTATCATAGATTTATATTATTAGTAGTTAGGGGGTTATTGGAGTTAATGATATAAGTATTATTGGATGGAAGGGATGTATGAATTATTAATTATTGGAGATGATGAAGGGAAGGGAAATATAGCTTTATAGTCGTTGGAGGTGTATCCATGGGGGGTCTCTCCTAGAAACATTGGGACAATGTTATTACAGATAGATATTTATATTATTTATATTCCATTCAACTTATTCTTCTACCTTATTATATTTTTAATATAATCTTATTGAGTTTTCCCTATTTCGTAGCAATAATATAGAATGAATGACTGTATTTTTATTTTCTCTCTCACTTGAACCTCATAGTCCTAAAAATATGTTCATTGTATCTTGATATATGATAATTGTTTATTTAATGAATTATTTGATGAAAATTTGATTGTAATTAAAGATATTTTATTTGGAAATTTTTTTAGATAACCATTAATTAAAATGAGGTATAGTGGGGTGAAACATAAAAGGCCTATTAGAATACATTTTTATGTTTAAAAATATACCAAATTATGTATTATTAGGTGCTAAAACATACATATGGAATTTTAGAGTGTTTATTTTGAAAAAGGTGCAGAAACAAGGGGTTTTTAAAATTTTAATGGTTTAAAACTGATATGGCATGATTTGATGAATTATTCATAAAATCATGCTAGAATTAAAAAAATGGGATATACCTTTATACCATTTGGTGAATGGTTTATAAACAGTTCAAAAAACCCTAATATTTTAGGAAGTAATGTAAATAGAATTTCTTGGATTAGTATATACTTTTTAAACCATGATTATAAAACATCCCTATAATATTATAAATAACAAATTTGTTACATATTTTTAAGAAGTTATGGAATATGTTAGTAAATAATTCTTTGTCTAAAAAATTACTTTTTGGGAATTATTTTACCATATAATTCCTTCTAATAAAAATTCATTGTGCTATTATTGGGATAGGATACATAATACGACTTGAAAATATAAATTCAACAACAAATGATCATCATTATTTATCATGTTGTCTATTTAGGATTAATGGGATATCAATTAAAAGATAATTGAATGATATATTCTTATATACAAGAGCCCGTATTAGTTTTTTCATGTAAATAGAGATCTATAAGACCAAAAAATATGTTTTTGAAGTTATAATTTGTTAAATATGAATCAGGTAATGAAAATTTTATACAATGAAAAGAGGAGTAAATTTAATTTTTTATCAAATAACGATTCCTTTAGTGGGTTTATAACCTTATAAATTTAATGAGTTAAGAGTTTAGTAAATTTTTACATGAGATATAATTGATTTATTTTAAAATAATTGAGGGATTCTCATGATTCAAGGAGTGTTAAAGTTGAAAAATCATGGATTAAATGTGTTTTGGATATATTCTTGAATGAATTAAATGATGTTCAGGACAAATAAATTTATATATTTTACTCCATTTATTTATTTAATTAATATAGCGCTCTTTAGAAGAATAAGTCTTTTTAGTTTACATAATAGTTCCTTTTTATTAAGATATTGTTTTATTCGCTTTTACTTATCGTATTTTTGGTTCATAAGGAGGATGTAGAAGTGATATAAATATTATATAGAAGGGGAAGATAACTTTATTATGGGTGTCCTAATATAGATCTACTCTAACAAAACTTTTCTTAGTTGTAATGGGAATTCCAACTATATGGTTTGATAGTGTGTTGATTTATTTATTTAATGGAATCATTAAAGGATTATATAGAATAGAATTTTTTATAGTGGTGATAATTTTAACAGTATAATTTGTATGGGTTTTTTAATTAATTTATATGAAAATTGGGATAATATAATTTTAATATTTGAAAGTTTTTATATAAATAATGGTCACATTACATAAATTTAAACCATTAAAGTAAAAAAAATTTACTCTGGTTTTGTTTCAAAATGTCTCAAGACTCATAGAATTTTATTTAATGAATTACCTGGAAATATTTTTTTTAAATATATAGATTAGGTTTAGTTGATTAGAGTCTTAGTGGAAGGGTTTTTGAAATAAAATGTCATCGATGTTTTTAGTTCTGTTGATTTTATTGAATCATCTTATTGTAATTCTAGTATTAAATTTTGTATTTTTAGAATTTATTTTTAAAATGGAGGAATTTTTTATTTGAATGAATTGAAATAAAATATGTAATATTTTGATATTGTTTAATTTTAAAAGGTTTTTCAGGAAAAGTATTGATAGATAATACCAAGGCTATATCCATCATCCTTTTTTAAGGTTGATTTATTATATTTTATATTGTGTAACTAACATAGTAATTGATCTATTTGGAAAAACATATTGGTGAACCTATTATATTTTTTGAGGAGGTATCAATTGTATGATAGTGTTTAGTGAAGTCCAGGATATATGATCTAGTCTTATTATACATTAGAGGGTACCCTAGTAAGCTCATGATTTCCCTTGGATATTCACTTAGTTGATTAAAACTATTCCAAAACATGTTATTTGTGGGAGTTAGGGCGTGTTAGTGTAGGTGTTAAGGATAATAGTTATGTGTTAAATAGACACATTTAATTAAATAAATATTTAAATTATTTACATTTTTTTACCTGGTTATATTTTTTTTTTCAAAACTCATTTTATTATTTATATTTTTCTTGGGATGAGATATAAAGTATATTTATAAAAATACACAAAAATATAGTTTTTTCATATTCATGGGATATTATTAGAGTCATTTAGTGAATATTTTTTTGAAATATACTCACTTTCTATATATAAACTCTAATGCACATATATATCTTATATTTTATTCAAATGTTTACTATAGAATATCAGAGATGGTATTGGTTTTTGGTTGGATAATACAATTACATTAATGTAGGGAGATACATGTAGACATTTATCATATTTGGAGTAATTTTAATAAAGTTGGTCCTTTAATTATATTTTATTTCTTATACAATTATGATACATAAGTCATATTATGTTTTAATTATTTTCATTGTATTTTTTATTAATATAGTTAGTTTAGTTACTATTACCATGTGTTTCATTAATCCATTTATGAGGTAATATACTGATAATATAGATTTTTTTGGTTTTTATATATATTAGGATGTGAAATAAATGGAAAAGGGTAAATTAAGTGAATTTTGTTTCCCAATATTTGGATAAACCCGCATATTTGGTTGGATACCTATAATGATTTAGGGAAATGCATGTGAGGTTAGTTTTCACATGTTGGAATACTGATAGGTGGATTCCCCTTTCTCATATATAATAGGTAAGGGGATAAAAACTATAATTTAGGTAACTTCTAATATGATGGGAAGTATTAGCTCTAGATACAACATGTCACTTACTATCCATCATCATCATCCACCATGATATAAATAAATAAATAATCAAGAAATATGAGACATACATAAACATAAAAAAATATTTAAAACAATGTACAATAATCAAATGAATTATTTTACAAAAACAACATCATGAATATATATAAGCATGAGTACTAACAAGTCAAATGTGTCCAGTGTGGTGAAAATTCCATTCCAATAGCCACCATATCATCCACACACTCTCTAGTATCAAATATCATCCATCAAATATATCTATTTATCATTATAGATATAAGGAAGAAAATTCACATGTATTCAAGTAGGGTTGACCAATAGTACTTGATATGGTGGTCCATAGTATTGATCCATCCATAAGAAAATATAATGTTTATATACATAAATAAAAAATAGTGTTGAAAAAGTAACATCACCCGACATCATCACCAGTCATAATAATATTTTTGATCAATACTTTTCAATCAAAACATATCTAAAATTCATCATGATCATAAAATAAAAAAGTTTAAATAAATATAATATACTCAATGCCTTCATTAGAGTAATTTTAGGGAATCCGAAGATTGTATCATGTTAGAGTGTTGTTAGGATCACATAGATCAATCTAGTGACCCACTAATTGGAGAAGGGATTCTTGGAAATAAAGGATATATTCCCTAAATACTAAATTTAGTTTGTTCCTTTAGGCCATATAATATGATATGATATTGGTATATTATGAGTAATGCAATAAGATAACATGTCACTACCTACTTCCAGTCATATATTATAATAAAGGCATGTTATTCGTTAGGATATTTTGATATCATAATTATTATAGTTACATAGAAGTTCCATTAAAGCGATATTACACAATGGGTATCCTTAATATCTTTCATTTAATCTTATACACAACATGGGAAAGGGATTCATTCATAAAATGTGTTTGTAGGTTGGAAATGGGATTAACCCATGTGTTATAAATGAATGAGTTAATTCATGAAATGATTGGGTATATCCTAACGGATAAATTATGTGGGGATCACATTCATATAGTAGTATATTAATCATTACATTCCTACTATAAATTCTCCCATACTCATAGATCTTATAATATTCCTCATTTTTATGAAATGACACAGACATATCATGTAGAGAAGTTGATTCCCTCTTGAGTTCCAATCACCTTTCCTGTCTATAGATACATCATAGAGAGGAGAGTTTGATGGATTTCATTTAGTGATATTCGTCAAACCCATTTGTTTAAATATCATATATGTAGTGTTATTCTGTATGGTATGCATGTGGTTTCATCGTTTCAGAGTAGCATGTTTTGGGAATTCTCACATGGTCTATCTTGGTATTATGAATTTGATTCATTTATGAAAATTATTTTAATTATTAAACAATAGTTTAAAACCTAATAGTATTATTTGATATTACTATGTTATTATAATCACGAAATATTATTAGAAACTTAAGATATGATCACTACTAAAAATATAGTTTATAATAATCTTATTATGATATATGAGATGTTGTAAGTACTAAACAGTTTCATATGATGTAGGATTGAATGAGTTAATCCTATGAAAACTATTTGAGTGATTAATTATTCTTAAAAATAGAGTATCATAACCTTATAATGATATATCCATTTTGGCATATGCTTCTTAGTTAATCAAACAAGGGACATGGGATTTTTTAATTTTTTGTCATCATGAGGCATTTTTTAGTCTCACATGGACCTCCACACTAGTTTTTTTTATTATAACATAGAGTATACACCATGTTATATACTTCAGGTTTAATCCTAAATAGAACAGGTCATCTCGAGTCTATTCATACATAGACTATAACACATTTCAAAATAACATTGAAGTAATATTACGCAGAAATATTTGGTGCAAGATTAATCACAACAAATCACTTATGTCACTTAATGAAATGATGGTTTTAATCTCCCATGATTCTTCTAGGACCACTTCATTATTATATAAGGTTAAAAATAAAGTTTTATTCTCATACATTCTCATATATCATAAGTTATTATTATATAAAAATAGATAGGTTTCACTGTGATTTTATTCATGAATGGAATATCTTGAAATGGTTCAATCCTTCAAATAATTAAGAAACTATAATGAAAAATATTCCCAAAATTAAATTAGGAATTAAATTTAATAATTTATATAAAAAATAATAAAGTATATAAAATGTTTTAATTGTGTTTTATTAATTTAAAAAAGTATGTTTAAATATATTGTAAACTGTTTATAGTTAATTAATAAATGTATGAGAATAATTTGTTAAAAAAATATTTCTAATGTTAAATGTTAATATCATACTACAATTTACCAATAATGTTTATTTCTCTATATTTTTAAAACAAATAATTTATTTAAATTTGATAAGGGAAATTAAAAAAATGTGTTTAACTTACAAAATATGGAAAAAGATTAAAGTGTCTGAATTTTTATGTAGTGAATTATTCATAATTATTAATTTTAATTTTTATAATTACGAAATTATATGAAAAATTATTTACACCATATAAAAATTATTTTTGATTACTAATTTGATCAAGGTTTAAATAATAATTAATATTTCATATCTAAATTATATATACAGTTTATATCATAGATTTAGATTATAAATTTGTTATAATTCATTCAATGTCATACATTTAAAATTAAATTTCATACAATGATTAATATGAAAGTTTTTATACTTTGAATACATAAAAATTGTTTATATTTATCTAAATAATGAAATTTCCATATTACATATAAAATTCAAATTGTTTTTATAATTATTTTTATTTATGAATTGATTATAAATATTTGTATCATTTTTAAATATATGATTTTCTTTTAAAGTGATTCCCGACATTATTCATTGATATAAATTGTTTATTTTTGTAATTACTATGTATTCTTTAGATTAATTTTGATAAACTACTTCTAGTTATTACCACAGATGAATCTAAAGAGTTTCATGTTAGGTATGATAATGGATTTGGTTTTCTTTTACATTATATTTGTATATTATCGAGTTATGAGCTTGAATAAAGTAGGTAATTATTATTTATACATATTAGGTTTCAAAATTATAATGGAATTGAAGTTAATCTTGGGTAAATTACCTTTGGGTTGAGGTACATTAGGTTTGAATTCTCACTAGACCACAAGATTATTCCTTGACTACAAAAGTGGTAGTGACTATTTGTGGCTCTAGGATGAATCATGTAGATAATTATAATTCTTATAATTATAATCCTTTAAATTAAAGGGTTTCATGTGAATTATGCATGGGATTCATTTTGATATGTATAGATGTATTTGAATTTAAATTTAGGTTAGTAATACAAGAAATGTGATTTATAAATAATTACACATCATTATGGTTTGAACATGTTTTTTTGGTGGACGGAATATGATTCCAAAATTAATAATTAGAAGCACACATAAATGTAAAGGGTATAATATGAGATAATATGTTGATATTAAATCCCATTCAAAATATTGAGTGTCAGATTTCTTCTAAAGTGATCACTTTTCAAGACCTTGGTCATCTAACCAGTATGTTTAAATCTAATGTTGTGTTCTGCAATATTATCTTGTGTTTGGGAATAAATTATTGGGATACCTTAATAGGATTAGGTTATTAATATTTATATTTTCCTTTGGTTATACTTATCTGAGAAACTGTAAGATATATGAAACCATAAAAATTATGTTGAGTATATCCTTCTAATAGATTTAGGAAAGGGGTTGTCCACTAAACAATCCATGACTCGTATTTCTATTATTGGAATGATTGTTGAAATAAATATCTAAGTAAAGAGAGTGACACTAAATTAGGATCATTTCATAGTGAAATATTTATCTTGATCAACTAATGGATATAATGAGTTTATAATTGGTAATAATTTTTGGGGGGACATATAAGAAAAAGTTCTTGTCAAGTGATAGTAAAACATGATTCTCATCCAATAAATGATTCTTTTAAATATGAACAACATCATAATTATCACCATTTATATTGAGACAAATCCATCAAAGTATAAGTCATGGATAACTTCCAAGGAAACATCACATATTGGCTAATGTCCCATCATGAATTAGGTTTACTTCATAATCTCATGAATACTTCCTCATGAGACAAAACATTACCCAATGCATTTCAATGCTATATAGGTGCACCCATCATAACAGATTCATAATTATGTGTTATATACAAGGAAATAAATCATAAAAAATAAATATAATAATTACCCATGGAATGAAATGTGTTTCAAAGTCATTACTCATGTCATAATAAAAAGACACTCCATAATGATTATAAAGAGAATAAGGAATTAAATATTTTATATGTTCATATCCGATTAGATAATAATATTAATAAAGATATAATATATATTTGGAAAAAAATCATGAGAGACTATAGATAATTGGGTATATAAATGGACTCTAAAATGGTGTTTTAAAAAATACACTAAATGTATTTGGAGAAATAATAAGTATAGAATTTTCATTGAAACAAATGTGTAAAATAGATTGGTTATACTAAACTACTAATTTATTTAATGAAATAAGGAATGAGATTAAATACATTAAATTATTATTACATAAAATGATTAAGGTATAGAAAGGATCCCCTCAATCGAGTATGATTTTAAAGAATATATCTGAGAATTAAACATAAGGCATATATTACCCCATCAAGTAAAGGGAAAATAAGATAAAGGTATATGTAAAATAAACATATATATAATTTATAATCATTTAATAACATCAAAAATATATAGAGAGGGAGAGATTGAGTTAATGAGTGAAATTACATAACCTAAATAAAAAGTGTGTGAAAAGATCATTTTCCATACAGTACTCGAAAACTGGGCTTTGGAGGCCCATTACCTATAGCGACCTCCAGTGGCGATCGCAAGGTTTTTCCAAAAAAAAAACAGGGGGCTTCGCCCCCCCGAACCCTCCTCCTCACTCCTCGCCTTTCCTCCCTCCCTCGCCCCCCCCCCCCCCCCCGTCGATGTGCGACCTACCTCACCACCCACCACCCTCCGCCCACATCTGCCTCCGGCCTCCGCCGTCTTCCATCCCCTCTGGCTGCCCTCTGCCCTGCCCTCCGTCACCTCCGGCCTTCCTCCGCCCCTGCCCTTCGGCTCTGGCCACCCCTCGCCCTTCTCTCCATCCCCTTCGGCCTCCCACTATACTCTGGCCTCCCTCCAACCACCTCCGACCTCCACCCCCTCCAACCCCTCAGCCCTCCGGCGTCCGCCCTCAACCCTCCGCCCCCTAGGCACTCCCCCCCCCCCCCCCCGCACACCGGACGCCCCCCCCCCTCCCCTTACCCCGCCAAGCCCCATCCCCTTCATCTTTGACCCCTCCCTCGCTGCACCACCGCCGCCCAACCCCTCTCTAACTGTCCTATCCCATGCCGTACCGCAGCCTCCTGATCCCCTCCCTCCCCGCATGTCCGCTACTCGTCCTCTCACCGTTGCCGCCTTTCCACTCCGGCTCCCCCTGTCCTCGGTCCCCTCCCTCGTCATCCCACCCTCGCTGCATCGTCGCCACCTCACCGCCTACTCCCCTCTGACTCTCCATCACTGCCACAACCCATCCCCTCCATCACCGCACCGCCTCCAGCTCCAGCTCCCTTCCACTGCCTTTCCTCTCCCTCACAGCACCTCCTTCAGCTCCCCTCCCTTCCAGGTTTGTAACGCAATTAGGTATGACATGGGCTTTCACTTACATTATTATTTTATAAATGGTTCACAAACAATTAATTTGTACTTATTTTAAATATATTTGATATTAAAAATGAAAATGTAATAATTCTTGTGTAAATGTTTGTTATAGAGATCTTATTATGGATAAGAGTTGGAATGATCTTCCAAATCTAACGGCTAGAGAATTTTTCAATGGCATTATGCACTTTATTGACTTCAACAAAGGATTTTAAAGTGACTCTATTAGTTGTCCATGTAGAAAATGTGCTAACAAATATCAATTCACATGAGATACTGTGAGGGAGAACCCATTCATTAATGGATTTCTGAAAAATTATAAGATTTGGACTCATCATGGATAAGAATATGTTCATTTTCAAAATACAGATGCAGTTCAGATGTATGTTGATGCAAGGATGAATGATCCAATGCAAGAAATGATTACTGAAACGGTACGTGGGTTGGATCCTAAAGGCATTGACATCCAGAATCATGATAGCGGTGAGATAAATCTTCACTCTGGTGAAGATCATGATTCAAGGAGGTTTTATGAAGCACTCGATGATGCAAAAACAGAATTATATCATGGATGTACTTCTTACAATAAATTGTTGTTTATCATGGAGTTGTTTCATTTCAAGACATTAAATAATTGGTCAGACCCATCATTCGACATGCTATAGGTGTTATTGAAAAAGGTTCTTCCTGTCGACGCTAAGATTCTCGAGTCGTATTACCATGCTCGTATGTTGACAGAGTACTTAGGTATTACATATGAGACCATTGATGCATGTGCAAACAACTGTATGTTGTTTATAAAGGAAACTACACATTTGGATATTTGTACGGTTTGTGGTGCTTCCAGGTGGAAAGAGAATAGGGGAAATCAGACTCATTAAAGTCAGATTATGATACAGGGGAAATCTATTGCCGTAAATAAAATGCATTACTTTCCCCTTAAACCGAGGTTGAAAAGATTTTTTATGTCATCTAAACTTTATAATTTTATGAGATGGCATGCCGAAAGAGTTCATGAAAGTGACATGTTAACCCACCAGGCAGACTCTCTTGCATGGGAGGATTTTGATAAGAGACATCTTGACTTTTATAAATAAGTTCTTAATATCCGATTGGGATTTGCAGCAGATAGTTTCAATCCATTCAAGTATATGGTTGCTGCAACTCATTGCACATGGCTCATGGTGTGGGTTCCCTATAATCATCCTATGTGGCTTTGTATGATGCAATAATTTATATTACTTTCCACTCTTATTGATGGACCTACAAGTCCAGGGGATAAGATTGATGTTTACCTTCAGCCATTTATTGATGAGTTGAATGAATTTTGGGGCGATGGTGTGATGAATTATGACTGTGAAACAAATGAAATGTTCAAATTGTAGGATGATTTATTGTGATCAATCAATGACTTCCTAGCTTATGAAAATTTATTAGGATGGAGTATGAAATGGGAATTTTCTTTCCCTTGTTGCAATAAAAGTAAAAAATCAGTATGGCATAAGAATTCCAAAAAATGGGAATACATGGGTCATAGACGTTTTCTTCCCCCTCAGCACAGGTTCAGAAAGGACAGAGTGGCATTTTTTGGTTCTAGAGAGGTCAGCCCAACACCAAAGAACATGACAGGAGTTGAAATGTTATTACAGATTGAGGAATAAAACATCCACACGGTATATGAAATTCAGGATTTTGTGGCTCCTCCGGTACATAATATTCGTGCTGCGGGTAGGCAGTGAAATCACAACAAGAAAAAGAACAGTATTTTTTATTTTCTTCCGTATTGAAAAACTAAAATTCCGAGACATAATTTGGATTTCATGAACATTGAAAAAAATGTTTGTGATACGATATTGTGGACCATTTTAGGTGTTAGAGGAAAATCAAAAGACCATGTTAATGCATGTCGTGAATTGGAAGAAATGGGTTTAAGGAAACAGTTTCACATATAGTTAGCGGAGGGAAACAAGGCATATATGCCTGCTGCACAGTATACGATGACTACAAGGGAGAAAGAGACATTTCTTTCCATTTTGATGTTTCTCAAGGTTCCCGATGGTTACTCTTCTAATATTTCAAAGTGTGTCAATCTAACGAGCAAGGAATTGCAAGGGATGAAAATTCATGACAATCACATATTAATTCAACAGTTGATTCCAATCATAATTTGTGATTGTTTATCCCCCAATGTTTGTCAGCTGTTGATTGAGAGGATTAATTTTTTTAGACATCTTTGGTTAAGAAATCAATGAATGAGTGATTTAAAAATGTTTACAGGACCAAACTGTATTTATGCTTTGTCACTTTTAGAAACTATTTCCCCCAGATATTTTGATGTTATGGTCCACATGACAGCGCACCTAAATGATGAAGTAATGTCTTCTAGTCCAGTGCAATTCGAGTGGATGTATCCTATTGAGTGGTATTTGAGTACATTGAAACGATTTGTACAGAACATAGCTTGTCCGAAGGCATCAATATCCAATGGTTATTTGATGGATGTGTGTACTACTTTTTGTTCAGAATAAATTACAGATGTTGAAACAAAATTAGACGAGCCCTTTCAGATTCATGATGGTGCAGTTGGAGAACGAACCACATATGATATGGACAACATCGAGTGGATAGAAGCGCATCGATATATCTTATTCAATACTCCATGAGCTGCACCATTAATGTAGTAAGTATCTTATCACTTTTATTGGTTAACTTTTACATAGTTGGTTTGAATAAGTTGATCATGTAAACATCATGTTATCATTTGTAGGAAATATATTAATGAGATAAAATAAGAGATGTATCATGTGACTGAGTTGCAAATTAAACAATCTCATTATTCGTCATTTCATGATTGGTTCAAGGATTATGTATGTAAAAATTGATTTTCATTATGAGTGAAGTATTATACTAATTCTTTTCTGCATATATCATTATTGAATTATATGAACTATGTAAGTTCATAAGTTGAGGGAGTTTGGGGACCCCACGCTAACTGAAGAATTTTTCCAACTCGCTGAGGGTCCATCTATAATGACTCGTCGTTATAAATCTATAGATGCTAATGGTTCTCGATTTCACATTAAAGATGTTTACGACAAACGAGAAATAGAAAACAGTGGAATAGGTTGTCCATTTGTTGATTTGGTTATTACTATGGTCAATTGAAATACATCATTGAAATTGTATACACACACGGGTTGAAGTACATATTGGTAAAGTGTAATTTGGTTGATCCAGTGCGTGGATGTAATGTTGATCAATATCAGTTTTCATTGGTGAATATTAACTATATGTTATATATAAAATAATGAGTTGATAATGAACCTTTCATTTTTACATCACAAGTGGAAAAAGTATTCTTCATTACTTTGCCTTCGAATCCAAGATGGAAAGTTGTTGTCAAAATGTCTCGGCGATGAGTTTTTGTATTTGAACAAGATGAACTCGAGTATCATCCTTTTGTTTCCCAACATATTGATCTACATACCATAGTTCAAAGTGAATAAGATATTTATTAGGTCAGAGTGGTTGTTGAAGGAGAAACAGTCAATTTTCATTCTTAATAAAAGGTATAATTGTTTTCCCCCTATTCAGCCTTGGATATCCTAAATTATCTAACCATTTTGGAAATCCTTGTATATTATAATTCTCACATTTAGATGTTTATTAAGTTATAAATATTTATGGTGATTTAACTCATATTATATTGATGTTATTGTCTGTGTATCTTCCCTTTGTGGTATTCTTCATTTGGTTCATGTGCTTCTTGAATTTTTATTAATTCAATTTGAAATTTGGCTATGCATTGATTGGTTTTGTACATAATTTTTATATCTGTTTTGTTAACTTAATGATTTTTTAAAATTCATTCCCAACTAATTATTCAATCCATTTTTGTTTGATTAACAAATGTACATGTTTTATTTTTTTAATGACAATCCAATTTATCATTTGGACACTTTGTATAGTCCCTTTACTAATGTTTTCCATGACTTCATGCATGTCAGGGGAAGAGGTAGTAGATCCACATCATCCATTTGAGGCATCTACATCTCAGGGTCAAGGTATGTTTGAAAGTAATTGTCTCTATTTTTTATGTTATTGACAAACATATATATATATATATTTATAACATCTATCAAATTATATATAAATTTTTTTTCAACAGGATTCGACTCGACTTTTTCTTCCTCTCACAAGAGAGGCCCTGGTCATGTCATATTATCATGGAATTCCGACACGACGTTTGATGTTTCCTTTGATGAGGTATTTCATCCATTGGGATGGAATGCCCCTGCATTTATTCATCATTTGGGTCATATCATACGTGAACAACATCGATTTCCATTGACCACACGTGACTGGGCTTCTATCCCTCAGGACACATTAGATCATCTTTGGAGGGAGGTTCAGGTAAGAAGACCATTATATTTTATTCCCTATGTATAACAAATAATAACATATGTTATTTTTTTCTTTAATAGAAAAATGTGAATGTATGTCTCGATGAGTTTCAGCCAGTGTGTATGAGGAAATGTCGTTCGATGTGGAAATACTATAAAGGAAATGTCAAGAGGGACCATTGGGTACCAAATGTGGGAGCCCCAGACATTCTGGAAAAAGTCCCGGGAGGTGTCCTCCCGGCTCAGTGGCATGACTTAGTTGCATATTGGTCTACGGAGGGTGTTGTGGTTTGTAGATTTATTTTGGTTTATATATTTTCATGAATGTCTGATTTGTTGGAAATTTGAATGAATTGAATATAGGAGTGTCAACATGCCATTCTGAGAATCGAGTGTTCCAAGGACCACCTCCTAGGCTCGCGACCCGTCATGTGTCTCAGATCCGACATGAGGTATTTATTATTAATTTTTTAATTTATTAATTAAAATTTTTTTTATATTCTATTCATATACAGTTGTTGGAGTAAGGTGCACCGATTGATAAAATGTCAGTGTGGATGAGGAATCGTGATCGCAATGATCCAGAGGCTGCAGCATTGATAGTAAGTGCTTGAACTTATTAAAAATATTTACATAAAATCGGTATATTAATATATTTATATATATTTAAATATTTCACATCATTGATAGTATGTGCTTGTACCCATCTGATGTGCGGTGCGCGCGGTACGACCGATTTTGACGTTTTTAGCAGTTCGACGTGCATTAAAAGGGGGCATTGGGGGGTAAAAACCACCTGAATGACCTTAGAATGCCATTAAATTTGACAAAAACAGCCTTGGTGTGAATTTTGAAATGGTTGGTTAGACGACATGTCAATCAGAGGTGTCGTTTGACAGCGGTGACCGGAATAGCGTTTTCGGAGTCATAAAACACCAAAATGGCGTGAGACAGTCGAATTCGGAGAAAACGTGTTCCGAATGACCTAAAACCAGACAAAAACAATATGAATATTATTCATGACAAGTTGGAGGAGACGGAAAGCCCATCAAAACTGTGGTGCACACTGTATGACCGATTATGTCATTTTCAGCAGTTCAGCGCGCGCTAAAAGGGCACGTTAGGGGGTTAAAACCACCCAAACAACCTCGGAATGCTGTGAAATCAGACAACAACATCCATGGTGGGATTTTTGAAATGTTCGGGCCGACGACACATCAATCGGAGGTGTCGTTTGACCGTAGTGACTGGAAATGCATTTCTGGAGTCACAAAACACCAAAACAGCGTGAGACGGTCGAATTCATAGCAAACGTGCTCCGAATGACCTAAAACCAAACAAAAACAATATGAATATTATTCGGGACATGTAGGAAGAGACTTCACACCCAATCAGACTTACGGTGCGCACGGTATGACCGACTGTGTCATTTTCAGCAGTTCGGCGCACGGTAAAAGGGAGCGTTGGGGGGTCAAAACCACACGAACGACCTAGGAATGTCATGAAATCGGACGACAATAGTCGTGGTGTGAACTGTGAAATGGTCGGACAAACGACACATCAATCAGAGGTGTCGTTTTACCGCGGTGACTGGAAACTCATTTCAGGAGTAACAAAACACCCAAATGGCATGAGACGGTCGAATTGAGAGAAAACGTGTTCCGAATGACCCAAAACCACACAAAAACAATAGAAATATCATTCGTGACACGTAGGAGGAGATGGAATGCCCATCGGACGTGTGATGTGCGCGGTACGATTGATTGTGCTATTTTCAGCAATTCTGCGCGCGCTAAAAGGGCGAGTTGGGGGGGTCAAAACCACCCAAACGACCTCGAAATGCCATGAAATCGCACGCCATCAGCCATGGTGTGAGTTTTGAAATGGTTGGGCAGACTTCACATCAATTGGTGGTATCATTTGACCGCAGTGACTAGAAAAGCATTTCCAGAGTTATCAAACATCAAAACGGCATGAGACTGTCGAATTCAGAGAAAACGTCATCCGAATGACCAGAAACCAAACAAAAACAATAGGAATATTATTCGTGACATGTAGGAGGAGACGGAAGGCCCATCAGACGTGCGGTGCACGCGGTACGACTGATTTTGTCATTTTTAGCAATTCTGCGTGTGTTGGGGGTGAAAACCACCCGAATGAACTCGAAATGACATTAAATCGGACGAAAATAGACGTTGTGTGAATTGTGAAATGGTCGGGTAGACGGCACGTCAATCCGAGGTGTCGTTTGACCATGGTGACCAGAAACATGTTTCCAGAGCCATAAAATGCCAAAACGGCATGAGACTGTCAAATTCTGAGCAAACGTGCTCCGAATGACTTGAAACCACATGAAAACAATATGAATATTATTAGTGACATTTAAGAGGAGACAAAACACCTATCAGATGTGTTGTGCATGCGGTACGACCTATTGCGTCATTTTCAAAAGTTTTGTGCGCGCTAAAAGGGCGCGTTGCGGGGTCAAACGCACCCAAGCGACCTCAGAATGCCATGAAATCACACGAAAACAGCCATGGTGTGAATCGTGAAATGTTCAGGTAGACGACACATCAATCAGAGGTATCAATTGACCGCGTTGACTACAAACATGTTTCCGGAGTCATAAAACACCTAAACTGCGTGAGACGATCGAATTCGGAGTAAACGTCCTCTGAATGACCTGAAACCACATGAAAAATTTTTAATACTATTTGTGATGTGTAGGAGGAGATGTAATGCCCATCGGACGTGCGGTGCGCGTGGTACGACCGATTTGTCGTTTTCAACAGTTCTGCGTGCGCTAAAAGGGCACGTTAGGGGGTCAAAACCACCCGAACGACTTCAGAATGCCATGAAATCAGACAAAAACAGATGTAGTGTCAATTTTGAAATGTTCGGGTAGATGGAACGTCAATCGGAGGTTTCGTTTGACCACGGTGACCAGAAACGCGTTTCCGGAGTCATAAAACACCAAAACAGCATGAGACGGTTGAATTCAGTGGAAACGTTCTCCGATAACCTGAAACCACACAAAAACAATTGGAATATTACTCGTGACGTGTTGTAGGAGATGGCAGACCCATCAAACGTGTGGTGCGCACGGTATGACCGATTGTGTCGTTTTTAACTGTTTTGTGCGCGCTAAAAGGGTGAGTTGGGGGGTCAAAACCACCCAAACTACCTTGGAATGCTATGAAATCGCACGATAATAGCCATGGTGTGAATTTTGAAAATTTTCAGGCAGACGACATGTCAATCAGAGGTGTCGTTTGACGACGGTGACCGGAAATGCGTTTCCGGAGTCAAAAAACACCAATACTATGTGAGACGGTCAAATTCAGAGCAAACGTGATCCGAATGACCTGAAACCACATTAAAACAATAGTAATATTATTTTTGATGTGTAGGAGGAGACGACACACCGATCGGACCTACGGTGAATGGGATACAACCAATTGTGTTGTTTTCAGTAGTTCTGCGCGTGCTAAAAGGGCGTGTTGGGGTCCAAAACATCCGAATGACATCGGAATGCCATAAAATCGGACAACAACTTCCATGGTGTAAATTTTGAAATGGTAGGGCAGACGGAATGTCAATCGGAGGTTTCGTTTGACCGCGGTGACTGAAAACGCATTTCCGAAGTCATAAAACACCAAAACGGCGTGAGACAGTCGAATTCGGAGCAAACATGCTCTGAATGACCTGAAACCACACAAAAACAATAGGAATATTATTCGTGATGTGTATAAGGAGAGGAAAAACCCATCAGATGTGCGGTGTGTGTGGAGAACATTCCTTTTTAGACAACAAAACAATTTCACAAACTAAACAAATAAGAATAAAAATCCTGAAATGATAGCGTTTCTTAAATTGGGGGTTTTATATTATTATTGCACCATGATTTGATGTCAGATTGAATTTTATTATATGTATATAATAACTGAATAAAAATGTATAACAAACATTTATTTTGTTTAGTTGTTATTTTTTGTCGTATTGTAGGTTTATTGAAGCTGAAGATTGAAATGGATGGACCTGTTCGGATCGTTGAAGCACGTTTATCATTTATTGATTATGAAGACCTTGATGTTTATGCTGTTTGAAATTGTTTTCTATTTTTTATGATTTTTATCTTGTTTTATCTCTGATTTTGACCATGATTTTTTTTATAAAAAAATTCCCCAGCCTAGCGACTGCCATAGGCGGTCGCTATAGGCTGCCTGGTACACACATTACTGACCACACCAATGGAGGTCACTAATGTTGACCCAGTAATAGCACAATGACCGCCAGGTAGTCGTTGGAGGCTACAATTTTAGCAACCTAATGTGACCGCTATTGGTGGTCGATGTTGGCCTTCCTGGGACACACATTAGCAACTGCCAATGGCGGTCGCTAATGCTGACCCATCAATCAAAGAGCGACTACCAGGCAGTCGCTATCGGCCAGAATTTCAGCCACCTAGAGTGACCGCCATTAACGGTCGTTGTTGGCCTATTTCAATGAGGCTAATGCGATGGCCAATGGCGGTCGTTGGGCGGTCTCTAGAGGCCTATAGCGACCGCCATTAGAGGTCACTATAGACCGAATTTTTAGTAGTGATATATTTCATATTCATTTTTCAATTAACCTTAATGTCATACTTAACCAAATTATATACATTAATTAATTAATTTTTAAAATTTTACATATATATTTTATTTATTATTATTATATTACCTTCGTTTAAAACCATTATAGTGAGATATAAAGCTTAATTTCACTATTTGGTGGTGTGTTCGTTTCATAGTTCCAAAGTCGGATAACTTGTGTATAATTATTGGTGTTGTTATAAAATGGGGCAATAAATATATAAGTGAAATTAAATAATATATATTTCATTACATATATTTCAATGGTCTCAAATACATCTATGTTTTACAATATAGGGATGATTCATTTAGTGAAACGATTAATGTTATATGGTTATGTCATTTAAGCAGATTTTTCAACAATCATGAACTAGATTCTTTTAATTTAATTAAATTATTATTATGACATTAAATAACATAAAATAATTTTAAATATGCTAATTAATATCATATTTAACCATAATATTTTTTCTATAACCATTATTTACGATGGTGGAGAAAAACTGAGAATGTTGTTCATAGGGGTAGTTAATGAACCATATTGTGAACAATGTTTCATTATAGAAATGAAATAATGGAAGGTATAATAAGAATATTCCATAATAATAATATATTATTATTATTATTAATAATATTATATTTATTTTTGTTTGGAGTAGGACACTCAAGTGGGGGGTGAATTGAGTTCATATTAATATTTTTGTTAAAAACATTATTTGAAGGTCCCAAATTTGAAAAAAAATAGGTATTTTAATCAAAATAGTTAATATCTGAATTTTTAAAATGTTTCATAGAAGATTGATATTTTTCAAATATAACAACATGAAATATTGTTATAACTTTTGAAACTAGTCTACTAAAACATAATTGTTATAAATAACATCGAAGACTAACTATCAATGTGAAACTTGGTTTTCATATATTTTGGTTAAAAAGGAGTAAAAAAATTGAAAAAATAGAAAACTAAAAAAAATCTGTATTAAGGAGATACATAATCCAATCTACTAGGTGATCACCTTTCACCAAGAAATATATATATTTAATGCTTTGATCAACACCCTGGATCGGGGTTTACACTAAAGTACATAAGACTGTCTAGGATCACATAACCTCTACCATAGTTTTATGTTGGAAATATAACATCTAGGCCACACATGACCTCTTCAACAATTAAATGTTGGTGAAAAAATGGGTAAAAGTATTTTTTGTGAGGATATCTTGTATCCATCAGTTCAGTGTAGGTGACAACGTGTGTTTTTTGTACAGACACACACAATACACAAAAGTTTAACAAAATAATACACAACAGAGAAGAATATAATAGTAAAGTATTAAAAATTATCTGAGTTTTATTCAATTCACCTCTAGAGTTCTAAGATGTATTATATTTTATGTTCGGTTTCTCTTCAGAATGTAGACTCAAGAAATTGTGTATTGTGAGTTCAGTGTTCTGATTTCAATTAAGTGAGATGCTCATATTTTCTTCTATTTATTGGTATAACAAGGATGTTTGAAGCATTAATATATAGAAATAAAACTAGCAAGGGAAATGATTGTTTTTTGTGGTATTCTACATGTTCTTTCATTCATGTCTATTTTCTGAGGTTTCTTTTCTAGTTTCCACACATAAATTTTAGTCTCCTTTTCACCTCGAGCACTACTTTGTATTTAATATTTGGGTGTTTGTGTTATAGACGACAGGAAGCATAATATCTTCACATAATTCCTTGTACTATCAGGTGTCGTGTCTACAAAAGATCATTAATTATTTCAGTGTAATTAAATGACTAAAATATGACCCTTATAATCAACTTTTAAATAAAATTGAAAAATATAGAAATATTGATTATGAAATGGTGTTATAGTTGATGGTGAGAAAAAAGTGGTACCCCAACATGGTGATTCTTAAGTGGTGCGATATTCAGAAGTGACTTCCTTCCTGAGAATGGGAACTATTAGCAAAGTTGTGGTGTATCATCCTTTACGATTTTTGGAACTGGTAGTAAGGTTACTGTGTTTGGGAAACACTATATCATATAATGGTGTCTAGTCCTTTTCCAAAATTCGGAATGTTGTCTTGTTATGAGGTATTGGAAATGGTAGCACAGAAATGGTTTCAGGTCTTTTGTGAAATCGATAACAAGAATCAAACGATATGGTGTCACAGACTTTGCCGATTTTCAGACTAAATGGTGAGATAGTTTGATCATAGAAACGATGTCTCATACTTAGTAAAATATCTACCATCATTATTAAGAAGTAATCCTCATATAATGGATTATGGTTAATCATAATCATATTATAACATAGTTCAACAATATTAATCATCATTTGTAAGATCTAAACATGTTTCATAAGACTTACATGATTTATAATATTTTCATTATTTTCATTATTTTTGAGAATTAAATCAAGAGGAGTCAAACAATATCTGCATTTTTTATAGTCACAAATCATGGAATTTACAAGAATTACATTTTCTTATCAAATCAAAGTATTTGATCATATATGTATAAAATAACATAAATGAAGATAAATGCCTAAAAACATGATCTTTTTTTTCCTTTTTAGGAAAAATTCATTCTATTCTCCCCATTGGGATGATCAAACAAATAGTAAAATAATGAAAATTAAACAATAACATAAAATAAAAAGGGAATAAAATAGAGAGAACACTTTTAATTGAATAAAGTGATAGAGTAGAGTTACAATCATCGAAAGAAAATACATCACAGCCCTATCAAAAAAAGATCACTTATAAGAAGATTAGGGGTCCTTTTATTGATTAGGTGGAGAGACAATAGGAGTAGAAGAAAGAGGAACATACGTGGAGGTGGTAGAAGCAGTATAAAGGGAAGGAAAAGTCACTCGTTCATTGATAGAAGGGGAAAGGGTTTTTTGTGAAGACTGATGAAATGTTTTATGAATAATCACAGGTATAATATAGCTCTTATCCTGAGTGACATACATGGTTATAGAAGAAAAATAAGTATAATAGAAAAGATTGGTAGAAGGAATCAGGCCAGGTATCAAAGGAAATGCTGCAGGAGCCACAAAGGATGTGCTCTGAACATGAAAATAAGGATTCACAGATTAATAAAGTCTGTGATGACTTTACCACCATACTGTATAGACATCTCAAAATCATCATCATTTTCCTTGAATTTCTATTTAGTAGCTGTCAAGAACCTAAACATCTGAACATGATCCATTAAAGAATGAGTTATAGGAGGAAACTTTAAATTCTCTATAGGGTACTTGAATTGATTAGTCAACTCATACATGGAATAGATTATCATGAATCTATAATCCACTTTCTTAGAGATTAGTTCATCAAAATCATTTGAAATTTTGGAGTTAACTCTTACCATGTCAAGCACATGGTCAATGTTCTTGACAACTGTGTCAAGACGTACCATATCAAAACATTCAATCATTGAGTGAAAATGTTCCTTAATTACAGATCTGACCATTTCACTATCAAAGGATTGAGATGGGTGAGTAAATGTAGATATAGAAGATGTAGATGGAGCAGAAATAACCGATGTGAGATTTTTAGCTGATTCAGAATAGTGAGTAAACATCCATTATATTCATATGTTAGCTTATTGAGTCTAGAGAGAGTCCAAAACATCACATTTTCTATTTTGGTATTGTTCTCAACCTATATTTCATACACAAAAATCAGGATATGTTGAATCAGAGATACAAACTTCTATTGAAACTTATCAGCATCATCTTCACTGAGACGAGGAATATCATCTTGAACAAATTTCAATACATTATTAATTTCATCATCCATAGGTTTTGGAGAATCCTCCTCATCACTCAAATTATTTTTCTCAATACAGAATTCCATAATTTTATGAAGCATCTTAGGTTGGATATTCAATATGATTTTCTCCATAAGGAAAGAAGAATCTATTTCACTATGATTGGTCACAGGGGTAGGTTGTGGCATCATGAGATTATCAAATATAGACAAAAAATTGGCGTCCAAACACGTTCATATCATCATGAATTACATAACTAGGAGTTTTAGGAGCAGGTTTCTAGAGAAGAAACTCAAAATATTTATGGTTCTATAGAATACAAAACCTAATGCACTGGTTTTAGATGAAACATATTTGACATATCTAATCCCTTAACAGAGATTACATGAGACTCATCAATATAAAAACACCTTGGAAACCTATACTAGATGTCCACATTACATGAGTCAAAATTATTTGGCACTTTAATCCATTCCAATTTGAGGTTTTCTCCCCCTCAACAGATGCATCTCATTGAGTAATAAGAGACAAAATCTCTTGTCCAACTTCTATATCATCTGCTCTATCAGATTCATTCATCCCTCTTTATAAATTAAAGGCATTCTCCATTATTTTTTAAAATATTAAATCACTTCTGATTCTAAATGTTCCTATTATATCTATTTTTTAATAGTAGCATTCTCTTCTAAAGAAGCATTTTCTTTTTCAACAATAACTTTTCTTTTGTCAATAGCGTCACCTTCTTGGATAACATCCTCTTCACCTTTAGATAAAAGAGATTCTCTAGAAATAAAAAAATTAGGTTCATTAGATTCTTCTATAATTTTTTCACCTTCATTAGAATATTTTTCTCCTTTTTCTCTGTTAACATATATGAATTCATTTGAGTATTCCAAAAGTTCATGTTACTCTAAACCAGGGACAGTGAAATTATTAGGTCTAAAAAGGTGACAAATAAAAATTAAAAACCTAAAATAATCTATCATTTTCTCCAACCCATAAAATCATCCATGGATTCCAAATGATCTTCATTCATCTATATTTAAACATAAATATAAAAATATAATCCTCTACCACTAATTCATTCTTACAAAGCACACCTTTGGATATTATCATAGTATAAATCATCCTTGAATAAAATAGACAAGTTGATGTTGAAATAGTTTGGATCATGACACAGATGTGACGAATAATATACTATCACAAATTAACCTGGTTCCCATTTTTCAACATTTGTATTAAAAACACTTCTTGATAATCTAGAGTGTCAAATTCTACTTTCCTTGGACAAATTTGTTGTTGAATGAACATTAAAAACAACCTAGTTTCTCTATCAAGTTCATCATTTATATGACCTCTTTCATTTTTGTCTCAAGCCGACTCACCCAAGGCGTCTTCAAAGATGTATATGTTACACGGAGGATAAGGAACTCTCTAGTAGTCCGAAAAAATTCCTTCATGTAGTATTACTTAGATGGAAGCTCACAACTTCAATGAAAAGGTATATCTCTATACATTTACCCATCTTCTAACCATAAAATCATCCTCAGAGTAGAAAAAATACTGAATGCTCTTATAATATTAAAAAAATAGCTTAGAATAGATGGGTCTTTGATATTTTCTAAACATAAATTACCACCCTTATTCTTCTAAGAATTTTAGAACAAGAAAAATTCATGACAGATGACACTTTGCAGAAATTTCCTTTTCTCGCACGACTTGGCGATCCTCAAGACTCGAGTTTTGTAGTTTATCGAGCATGGTAATCTATGACTTTTTCTATTTCTTTGAATACTAGTGTTTCTTAGGAGACGATGAATATGGACACTTTATCCTGGGAATTCAACATGGAATCAAGTTAAAAAATGAGTTTAGAAGAAGAATGATTGGTTTTGGGAGTAGAGAGTATGTGTGAAGATATAAGTGAAAAGATAGGTTTTAATCATTTTGGGATTTGAAACAATGAAAAAAATCATAGTAAAATGAAACAATGTAATCAATATCACAATATGAAAAAAATAGACAGTAATAATTGTGAGACTAGAATAGGAAGTCACGGTGTCAACAAAGTGGAGTCACTCTAAACAATGAGACTGTTATTAATATGACAGCATACAAGAGACAACAAGATGGGAAAGAGTAACTGAAAGACATTACCTAGGATATAGAAAACATAATATAGTAAACATGAGATATTAAACTAGTCATTCAGGGTTGATCATTCCTAATTAATTTATGATATAACTCATCCTTTTAGAATTTAAAAGGTTAGATAAAAATGTTAGCAATCAGATGTTCAGTTCCAATGAATTCCAATGTAATACCACCTTTTTGATAATGATCTTTCAAAAATTGATGTCTCATATTATTATATTATTTTCTTTAATAATAAATAGGATTAATAGTGATGTTAATTTATATTTTGTTGTAATAGTTTATTGGGACATATCTAAATTGATATGCATAATCTATCAAAGTGTATTTCATCCACAAAATATGAGCACAACAGCTAACAACAACGATGTATTCCGCATCAAAAGTAGTCAATGGAAAAAAAATAAATTTTTACCACAACATGATACTGGTGACTCTCCCAAAAACTGACATGTTCTAGAGGTGATTTTCATTCTAGATTACAACCACCAAATTCAGCATCTGAATAGCTTACCAAGTCAAATGACTTTCCACTATGATATAATAGTCCTCAGTTGGTAGTATGTTTGAGGGATTGGAAAATACTTTTAACATCAAGAAGAAGAGTCTCTATAATATTTCCATGAAAATGAGTACACATACACACATTAAATATCATATCAGGACAACTATTAGTTACCTAGAGTAATCATCCAACCATTCCTCTATAAATGGTTTTATCAAAAAATTTACCACTCTCATCAAGATCCAACTTACTACTGGTTCTCATTGAAGTATCACTACTTTTAGTATTATCTAAACGAAAAAATTATAAGATATTTCGTATATTTACATTGATTTAAAATAATACCTCCCCCATTTTGATTGATTTAAAATCCCTGAAAGGACTCTAGGTAACCCATCAAACTCATTTTAAAATCATTTTTCCTCATCATTGAAAAATAAACACCTTAACAGTTTTTTAAAGATCCTAAAATAATATCCTCATCATAGATTTGAACAACTGAGAAATCTATAGAAATTATCTTTAAAAAAAATTTATGATCATCTATACATTTTTAAAAACCTTTGGAATTAAAAAAACTACTTAGTCTATCAAACCAATCTCTTGGAATTAGTTTTAAACCATACAAATCTTTTGTTAATTTAAAAACATGATCTAAAAAACGAGTGTTTGTAAAACTAGGGGGTTGTTAAAAGTAAAAAATCCACAATATAACCATTTAGGAATTCCCTCTTAACATTTATTTGATATAGTTTGATATTTATATTTTCTATATTTGAATGAATGATTCTCTTGGATTCACATCTAGAAACTGGTGAAAACTTTTCCTCATACTGAATCCCTTCTTCTTGACTGTTACCTTAAGAAACCAATCTTTATTTATTTCTTACAATATTACCTTATTCATCTACATTATTCCTAAACAGTCATTTTGTGCATATTATCAAGGTGTATTTTGGCCTATCAACAAGTTTCCATCCTTTATTTATTTTAATGTGTTTTAATTATTCTTGCAAAGCTATCACCTAAATTTCATCATCTATTTAATCATTGATTTTCTTATGCTCAAGATGTTTCACGAAAGATTTATGTTAAACTTTATTTCTTACAGTATCTATATTATATAGTCAATTATCTAAATCTCAAATTATTTAATCAAAATGATGGTTCTTATGGGTTCTAATAGATATAAAAAACACGTGATAGATATTTTGGCATCTTAAACCGGTTCAGGTTCATTATAACTGGGTTCTAGAGAATTTACAGAGCATGATGTTTTTGTATATTGCTTGATAGTAGGGTCAAAATATTTCACATTCATTTTATGATTTAACATATCATTCTTATGGTTTTATAGGGAGTTCATTAGTTTTGTGGTTGTGGTTCATCAAATTTGACATGTACAGATTCTTCCATGGATTTGTTTATTTTTTTAAGACTCTATAGGCTTTACCAGAGGTTGAATAACATAATAAAATTCCATCAACACAGTTTTATGAAAAAATTTCAATAGTATCCTTAGTATTTAGTATATAAACTTTGCATCTAAAAATGTTTAAGTATTTAACATTATGTTTTCTA
The DNA here is from genome assembly GCA_963277665.1 of Viscum album. Taxonomy (NCBI): domain Eukaryota; kingdom Viridiplantae; phylum Streptophyta; class Magnoliopsida; order Santalales; family Viscaceae; genus Viscum; species Viscum album. Next base: position 708,909,190 of record OY728165.1, on the reverse strand, counting down.
TTATTCCATAACTCCTAGGGAGTTTTCTTAAACAAATTCTAATTAAGACTCTAATAATAATATAACAATATATTTCCACTGCTTGAACCCCAAAGTAGTCAAGTATGTTTTATTCATTAAACATAGTTCTAGATATTTCATGTAAGGTTCTATTACTTCTTTCTACAACTTCATTTTCTTGTGGTGTCCAAGAGGATGTGAAGTTACGTCTATGGTCATTTTGTGAGGAAGAGGATTAAAATTTCTGGGTTTCAAACTCATGACCATGGTCACATATTAAGGATTTTATTCTAAGACCACTTAGGTTTTCTACTATTCTAAAATGAATGGTAAAATTAGAACAATATCCACTGTTGGGAGCTAAGAAAAAGGTCAAGTATATCTAGAATTTTAATCAACTAGAACATAGACATAGTGTTTCCCATTAAGTCTTTTTCACGAATCAACCCAGGTTGACCCTAAACTGGTCACTTAAGCTGATCCACGGGAAGGCCTGCAAGGGATTCCCAATCCTCTTGTGGTGGTGACATGTGCCAGGGCATCGATAGAGATAATGAGAACGATTTATGACAAGATAGATAAATAAAACAAAGGAGATAAGAAATAGAAACTAAAAATAAATATACAGAAATAAATGAAAAAATAAGAATTGGAGAAGATAAAACTATCCTAACTCGATGACGAATCTTACTATGTGTGACCTTACAGGTTAGTCTCTGACTAAATGATCAATTGTCACCCACAGAGAATGCACCCAATCTAGAAACTTTTTAAAAACCCGAGATTTTATAAGATATATTCTTTTTAATTTATTTCATATCTCCTATAGTAGGCTACACCAAGATTATCTTTCACTATAAGCAACACTATATTAGCTTGCAGTATATGCAACACTAATCTTGGATCGTGTTACACACAATTTCAAGTCTGTTTGATAGTATTTATTCTATGCAACATTTAGTATATATATATATATATATTAAATGTATAAATGAAATATGGTTCGATTTTTTTATACGCAACAAAAAATGAGTCTTGCACTTCATACAACCTTAACTTGACTTGCATTACACGCAATCACGACTTTCCTCGATAGCATGTGTTGTACGCAATACCGGGTTTCACTAAACAACAATATATTATTATAATTTTATTATGAACTAGCCATTATGAATATTATAATGTAAATTTTTAATTTTATTACATTATAATTCATCTTACACATTTTCTAGAACATGGTATAAGAACAATATAAATTTTTCGAGTAAAATAATTATTTTTCAAAAAATGTAGTTCTGTCGTCTTTTGATGGCGCACCAACTTTAAATATAGTTATTGAAATGTTTTTATGGTCAATTTTAGAAAATAAATTTATTCATTGGAATCAGTATATAAAAATTTACTTTGGATAAATGTTTCATACTAATATGTTAACTTTCATATTTTAATGAATAGTAAAAACACACAATATTTTAAATAAAAACAACTTTTTTCAACGTAATAATTTATATTGTTAAATTATATTATTTAATGGTTTTAAATTATGAATAAAATATATTTTTACTATTTAAATCAATCAAATATTTTGCAATGTTTTAAACAAAAACCCATTTTCTTTCAACAACGGGATTATTTTTAATTTAATTTCTTAAAATTCGGTTTATTGAATTTGAAAAAATTTATTCCATATTTAGAATCAGTGGGTCCAAATTATGTTAATAGGCTACTTTTTATTTTTTGAATTATGAATAGTAACTACATTAATTTTTATTTACTACAGTTAAAGGTAAATCGGGTAATTAAGGGTAAAAATAAGATTATAAAATTACCCTAACACTTACAAAAATACTATTGGATGAAGACAATTTTACCCATATCACCTAAGGGTCAGACAAGATTCATTTCATGGACTTTTGACCATGAAATAATATAATTATTATTAAAACCAAATAAAGTGACAACATGTCACTCTCTTAAATCTTATAAGTGTAATAATTTTACTTTAGTGATAAACTTCATAAAACATTGGATATAAATAGTCTCCAGAAAGATAATAAAATTATCTACATAATATGAATTTATTTATAATTTTTAGGGATTAAATAATTATCATTAATTTTGACACAATAGTTATCTTGAAATTATCTTATAGATTGAATTATCAAATAAATTGTTTTAAAAGTATTAAAATAAATATTATATGAACTATTTAATGTGATCCACTAATTTTATAGATAAATATAACATGTTATGAATCAATTAAATATTTTAGTTTGAACATATCTTCTTTGTATATTTTATTTAAATTTAAATAAATTAATAGTTTCAAACTTGACTCTATTGTTATTTTATAAACATTACATATTATAAAATTGTTTCAAAATCACAAAAAATATTTAAAAATTATAAAATAAAATTTATATGGTAGAAAATGTAATAAAAAATAAAATTATGGATAATTCACAACATATAAGTATTTATTTATAATGATTTAAAATATAGAATATTATTACCACAAATAAAATTAAATAGATTAAATAAGGATAAATCAAGTTGATAATGTTTAAAATAAATTCCCAACTTGTCTAAATATTATTGGTTGATGGGATTAAAACCCTTTCTCGTCTAATATTTAGATTTGAGTCATTTTGGAGGTTGTTATGTGGGGTTTGGATTTATTATAAATTAGTATTTCTTATGTTTCCAAAGGTGCCCCTCTCCTCCCTTATAAAAGGGCACCACCTCCCTCTCCTACTCAAACCATTTTGATCCTTGAAGCTTCTCCAACCTCTACTTATTTAACTTCCCCACTTCCCTAGAAACCTTATTTAGGTACTGGTCTTCTCAAAAGACCAACTGTATTGCCCAAAGAGGAAGTTCAAAGAAGGCACTTCAGAAAGAGGTAATACCTTCTTCCAATTCATTCATGCTTATTTCTTCTTATAATTCCTCTTCATTAATGGTTTAATTATGAATTAATAACATCAGTATCCCTCATATACTGATATGTTATTATAAATATAAAAAAACCTATTTCACCTTCTATCCATCCTAAGGAAAATGAAATCACCGCGCGTGCGTACGTACGGAATACCGTCTTCACATCGTGGTGTAATCTGTTTTTCCACAACCACCTTACCTGGATGGGTATAATGGTGTAGAGAATAACTACATATGATTATTATAACAGCATACTGATTCTATGATATTATTTCATCCCCTCCAATTCCATTCAATAAATATGGGAACGATATCATAGGTCGTGCGTATGTACAGATTACCGTCTCCACGACGCGATGAGATTCATTTTCCATGTAAATAATTCATGAATGATTATAAAGTATATATAATGAATAATAATGAGATATATGACATTATAATGATACTGGATTTATGAATATATTATTTACTTACATCCATTCAATTTAATAAGGAAACGAAAACTGCGTTCATGCATACGTACGGTCTACCGTCTCCATGAACGGTGTATTTCGTTCCATTTATCGATCTATTATATATATTTATATTATGAATATATAATATATATAAATCGTTTTTTGAATTGTATACATATGTAAATCATGATATAAGTAATAATAATATCAATAACTATAAGTCCAAACACGTACGATAAATGAAACGATTTTACCATAAACGCTGCATTAACATGGTATTGACAAAATAATAGGTAATATAAAATCATCAGTGAACCATATATGATATCATAACAATTCTTATGATTCTATAACAAGTCAATTACATTATTTAAATCATTATAAATGAGTTTCGGATATGTACAAATCATATCGGACCAATGGTAAGGGATAATTTTGCAATCTCATTTTTATCTGAGATTGCTTATACGTAAGTATTTGATGGGGTTATATTTTTCATCCATGTACATAAAATATTTTTCAAAATGTGTTTAATATTCTTCCATGTATGTTTAAATTCATGGTTACCCTTCTTCGACTTTTTCTTTTGGTTATGGATGGAATCTTTCTTTTGTTTACCATACATGGTAATTTTTTACCTTTCTATTAAAAGTACGAGGAGAATGTTTTTTAACATATACAGAATGAATGGATTTATATGGTTTAATTACTCCTTATTTTCATGAAGATTAATCTACAATATTCCATAACTATTTTCAAATAAAATCCATTTCTTTTAAAATTTCATGGCATTTTGTGAAAAGAAAATGATTTTGAAGAAGAAAGGTTATTTTCCTCAAGAAATCATTTCAAGTGTTTTATCACAACTATTTTTTCATATAAGATTGTATTATTTCATATGTGTATGTTTCAAGTATAATGCCTCTTTTATTTACATGGTTTCACTTTTATTATGATGAAATTATATTTTTTTATGGATTATGTTATATTGGGTTGATGTTTATGAAACCCATTTCATACATTGGGTAATGATGAATGATTTATGTTCATGTTGTGGCACAAGTAAGAATGATTTCATTATGATATGGGTGGGACCTGTATGTACCTCTAATGAATTGGGTAATGATTTATATCTCATGAGATAAACATGGCAGGGACTGCAAGTTAATCTGGTTCAGTTATACAGGATTGGAATGAGGAGTGAACTTGGTTTAGTAAGGGAATTTGTCCACTAAGATGGTCTTGGAAGAAATGTATTGGCTACTTTAGAAATCATACAATGTGATTAATGGTTTTCCACAATTACATGTTTATTCCCATGATATTTTATCATGATTGATGTTCCATTATTATCTATGCCTTATGAACTGCCATGTTTTATTTCATTGCTCAAGAATTTGATGTTTAAACATTAAGTTCATGTTTTTATGGTCAAATGTATATGGTTTGTTTTATTTTCTCTATGAATACCCTCACTGGGCATTTGAGCTCACCCTTTATATGTTTTCTTTTCCTCAGGATATAAAGAAATGATTTAGGTAAGAAAATAAAAGGGGAAGATCTTTATGGGAGATGTTGATGAATTTTCACTATGATTAGAGTATTATGTTCCAGTTTCCAGAGACACTAAATTATTATGACCCTTGAGTGTTTTTTTGTCATGTATTTTTTATTCCACAAAATTATAGTAATTTCCATGTACGTCAAGCTTTGGGCCTCTATTGTTGGTATCATAGGAATGGTTTAGTTAACCTTTGGAATCTAGGATGCAAAAATATTAGTGAAATCCCTAGAGGTATTCCAAAGGTATGTCTAGAGATGTCTTTACAATTAAGTATAAGTATAGTTTATAGTCCTAGGATTACAGTAATGATTTTATAATTAAACCTAAGATGGTAGACATTTAAATTAGTCCCCCTTTTTATGTTATTTTTTCTAGACTGAGTTTTGCCTCTTACACTATTCCTTTTGGGTTTTAGGTGATGGCTGGAACCTGAAGGAACCATGTTGATCAATGTAATGGACAATGCAATGATTTTCTTCCAGAACAAACCAATTTAATGGGATATGGGGTGAAAAATCTTATTGCTATACTTACACAAGATATGAATCATTCTGGTCTTCTGAATGAGTAGAGAAGGGAACATTATTCTATTGAGTCCTTCACATGGCAACATCCACCTTCTTTCAGTGGGTCTTCTAATCCAGTTGTTACTGAACAATGGATCAATACCATTTAAAATATATTTTCCATACTTCGATGTTCGGAACAAGAAAAAGTCATTTTGTCTATTTACCATTTAGAAGGTGAAGCAGACTAGTGGTGGACTCAAATTAAGAATACAAGGCCACAAAATGAAATTGAATCAATGGAATGTGACGAGTTCAAGAACTTGTTTTTCAATAAGTACATCCCTCGTATTCTTAGAACAAAGAGGGAAAATGAGTTCCTTGAGCTTAAGCAAAAGGATGATGAATCTGTTGGTATATACGAAGTGAATTTTATAAGGCTTGCAAGGTATGCATCTGGACTTATCATCCAACCTGAACGTAAAGTTGATCGATTCTTTAATGGCTTAAAACCAAGTATTATAATTTAATTAGCTATAAGATACATCAGTAGCTATGAAGAAATTGTGTGATGTGCTATCAAGGAAGAACTGGAAGTTGGTGTTACATATCCATCTTATGGATTTGACAAGAAATAAAGGACGAAGTTCAAGGAAAAATCTCAAAACAATGGTGAAAAAACGTGAATGTTTCTGTATGCTCAAATTGTGGAAGGAAGAATGGTGGAGATTGTCTAAAAGGTACTAGGAAATGTTTCATGTCTAGAAAAGAAGGTCATCGAGCAGATGAGTGCCGAAGTAATGGGAAAAAGTTTTCTAATGACGTTAATAGCGAAAAGATTACATGGAATGCACCAAAAACCCTTCAATGCTACAAGTGAAAGGAAATGAAACATTATGCTAATCAATGCCCTAATCCAAGGGATAATGATTATCAACATCAACAATATCTTACGGAAAATGAAATAGGGAAGTCACATGCAATCACTATAGGTGATGTTGAATATGACAACGATGTAGTGGAATGATAAAGTGTTTATGTAATGGGATTCAAAATTAATGTTGCAGTATCATGGAATATTGGAATATTTATGCATTGTCCTATGGTTGTTTTCAATAATTTTATGGTGACGGTAACCATTAAAAGTGATTGAAATATTTTTGGAAAGTAGATGATATGCACATAATGAAGGGATAAGGAGAACATAATATGTATGATAGTATTCATGAGCTCATGACTGATATAAGGAAAAAGTGATATCATGGTTTGAGTATATCAAAATTTTGGGATTTTGGTATGCAGAAAGAGTTGACTTTTGACAGCATTCATGTTTTCACCGAGGTTCCATGGTAATTCATGTTTCAAGAGAATAAATTATTGAGGTATTCACATGTTTGGAATGCGATCAAAAATATGTATCTTATGACATATAAATGATGGTAATCGCGTGACTGTTATGTGACCTTTACAGTAATAGTTTTCTTTATACTATGATATCAGACATATAGATAATTCTAAAAATTGGAATGTATTATGTTAGACATCAGATATTATTGTTTAAGGCTAGAACCTTTTTTTAATTTTATTTCTATAATGTTTAAATGGTGTAGTTTTATAAAAAGGCCAACCCATAGGATAGGAGACTACCCATTGCGTCGGACAAGGATGTGAGAATCAATCCTGCAACCGAAGTGTGATAGGACTTTATTGCCTACCACTGGCCTATATGAAGTCCCTGGTTAGTAGAAACTAGTTTTATTTTATTAAGCGGTATGATAGATGATGTATAAGTTCATTTTTTGGAATCATATATGATTAACCTCACCATAGACAGACTTATATATATTTGATAACTTTTTCTAACCCTTTGTTTGAAACAGATTGAATGACCCATCGTTCTATCACATGATCTGCTAACACTTCACAAATAGCAAATTCAACTTCATTTCTTTAAGAGATGAACTGAAAATTGTTCAAGGCACGAACAACATTGAGATTGTACCAAAATCATGTAGGTATTTCTTTAAATTCATCAACATTAGGGAAGTGATCTTGAAAACCAAAAATGTTGTCCTAGTGCTCTTATATCTGATGAATCAGATGGTACCTTAGATCATCACGAATTTATGGCTTTGTGATTATTGGCTTTTTCATAACCATGTTATCTACCACTCTCCATCAGAATTTTATTGTTAGATTTCTCTTCCATATCCATATTTTCACCTATGTTCTCCTATGTGGAAACCCAGTGTTTAATTAATTTGGGTAACTATTACATTTCTTAATTTAATTTTTAAAGATAAGTTTTGGAATTCAATTTTACAATGTGGGTTTCTATGAAAGAAACTCTCTTGTAATAAGCCATTTATAACCCCGAAGAATTTCGAGGGTGAAATTCATTTTAAGGGGGGTAGAATGTAACAAAATAATATTTTATAAGATATATTCTTTTGAATTTATTTCATATCTTCTATTGTACGCTACACCAAGATTATCTTGCACTATACGCAACACCGTATTAGCTTGCAGTATACACAACACTAATCCTAGATCGTGTTACACGCAATTTCACGTTTGTTTGATAGTAGTTATTCTACGCAACATTGAGTATATATATATATATTTTTTCAATGTGTAAATGAAATATGGTTGGATTTTTTTATATTCAACAAAAAATGAGTCTTTCACTACACGCAACCTTGAATTGACTTGTATTACACGCAATCGCGACCTTCCTCGATAGCGTGTGTTGTACGCAATACCGGGTTTCACTAAACAACGATATATTATTATAATATTATTATTAACTACCTGTTATGAATAGTATTATCTAAATATTGAATTTTATTACATTATTATTCATCTTACTCATTTTCTAGAACATGGTATAAGAACAAAATACATTTTTCTGGTAAAATAAGTATTTTTCAAAAAATACAGTTTGCTACCTTTTGATGGCGCACCAACATTAAATCTAGTTTTTGACAAGTTTATAAGTTCAATTTTACCAAATAAAATTCTTTTTTGGAATCAGGAGATAAAAATATAATTTCGATAAATTTTTCATATTAATCTGATAACTTTCATATTTTAATGAATAGTAAAAACACACTATATTTTAACTAAAAACAATTTTTTTCATCATAATAATTTATATAGTTAAATTATAATATTGTACAGTTTTAAATTATTAATAGAATATATTTTTACCATTTAATATAATGTATGTCATTAGCATTGATTTTACATTGAATTCGTAGGTTAAATCAATTCAGTCTTTTGTAATGTTATAAACAAAATCCCTTTTTCTTTCGACAACGAGATTAATTTTAATTTAATTTCTACAATTTATGTGAATTGAATTTGAAAAAATGGATTCCATATTTGGAATCAGTGGGTCCAAATTATGTTAATATGCTACTTTTTATTTTTGGAAATTATGAATAACTACGGTAATTTTTATTTACTACAGTTAAAGGCAAATCATGTAATTAAGGGTAAAAATAAGATTATAAAATTACCATAACACTTTCAAAAATACTATTGGATGAATAAAAGTCAACCCATATCACATAATAGTCGGAATAGATTCATTTCAAGGACTTTTTAGCATGAAATAATATAATTATTATTAAAACCAAAGAAAGTGACAACAAGTCACTCTCTTAAATCTTATAAGTGTAATAATTTTAATTAAGTGATAAAATTCATAAAACTTCGGATATAAAAAGTCTCCATAAATCTAAGAAAATTATCTATATCATATGAATTTATTTATATTTTTTAGGGATTAAATAATTATCATTAATTATGACACAATAGTGATGTTGAAATTATCTTATTGATTGAATTATCAAATAAATGGTTTTAGAAGTATTAAAATAAATATTATATGAAATATTTAATGTTCTCCACTAATTTTCTAGATAAATATAACATTTTTTAAATCTATTAAATCTTTTAGTTCGAACATATATTATGTGTATATTTTATTTAAATTTAAATAAATGAATAGTGTCAAAATTGACACTATTGTTATTTTATAAATATTACATATTATAAAATTGTTTAAAAATCACAAAAAATATTTAAAAATTTTAAATTACTATTTATATGGTCTAAAATATAATATCCTATACAATTATGGACAATTCACAACATATATGTATTTATTTATAATGATTTAAAATTTATAATATTATTACCACAAATAAAATTAAATAGATTAAATAAGGATAAATCAAGTTGATATTGTTAAAAATAAATACCCAACATGTATAAATTTTATTAGTTGATAATATCACAAAACTATATCATCTAGTATTCGGATTTGATTCATTTTCTGAGGTTTTTAAGTTGGGTTTTGATTTATTATAAATTAATATTTCTAATGTTTCCAAAGGTGCCCCTCTCCTCTGTTATAAAAGGTCACCTCCTCCCTCTCCTCATCAGAACATTTTGCTCCATGAAGCTCGGAAAACCTCCACCCATTTCATTTACCCACTTTTATATAAACCTTATAGAGGTACTGGTCTTTTCAAAATACCATCTCTAGTGCCCTTAGAGGAAGTTCAAAGGAGGCACATTGAGAAAGAGGTAATACCTTCTACCGATTCATTCATGTTTCTTTCTTCTTATACTTGCACTTTATAGTGGTTTAATTATGAAGTAATAACATCAGTATCCCTCATATACTTATATGTTATTATAAATATGAAACAACCCCATTTCACCTTCTATCCATCCTAAGGAAAATTAAATCACCGCGCGTGCGTTCATACGGAATACCATCTCCACGCCGTGGTGTAATATGTTTTTCCACCACCATGTTACTTGGATGGGTATAATGGTGTAAATAAAAAATAAATATGATTATTATAACATCATACTAATTCTATGATATTATATCATTCACTCCAATTTCATTCAATAAATATGGGAACGATATCATAACTCGTGCATACATACGGATTACCGTCTCCGCGACACGATGAGATTCATTTTCCATGATAACAATTAAAGAATAATTATAAGGTATATATAATGAATAATAATGAGATATATTACATTATAATTATACTATATTTATTAATATATTATTTAAATACATCCATTCAATTTAATAAGGAATGGAAAACATCGTTCATGCGTACGTACGGTCTACCGTCTCCATGAATGGTGTATTTCGTTCTATTTATCGATCTATTATATATATTTATATTCTGAATATATATTATATATAAATCATGTTTTAAATTCTAGATTTAAACAAATTATGATATTAGTAATAATATTATCAAGAACAACAAGTCCAAACACGTACGATATATGAAACAATTTTACCTAAAATGCTCCTTCAACATGGAATTGACAACAGAACAGGTAATATAAAATCATAAGTGAACCATACATGATATCATAACAATGAATATGATTCTATAATAAGTCAATGACATTATTTAAATCATTATACTGGAGGTTCAGATATGTACGAGGCATATCGGACCTAAGGTAAGTGATAATTGGCAATCTCATTTTTATCAGAGATTTCTTATACCTAAGTATTTGCTGGGGTTATATTTTTCAGCCATGTCCATAAAATATTTTTAATAATGTTTTTAATATTCATCCATGTATTCATAAATTCATGTTTACCCTTCTTCACCCTTTTACTTTTTGTTATGGATGGAATCATTCTTTTGTTTACCATACGAGGTACTTTCTGACTTTTCTGTTAAAAGTATGAGGATAATGTTTTCTAACTTATACGGCATGAACAGATATATATGGTTTTATAAGGCCTTATTTTCATGATTCTTACTCTACATGATTTCATAACTATTTTCAACAAAATCCTTTTCTTTTAAAATTGCATGGAATTTTGTGAAAAGAAAATTATTTTGAAGAAGAAAGGATATTTTCCTCAAAAATCATTTCAAGTGTTTTAAACTTTTTTTTCTATATAAGATTTTATTATTTCATATGTGTATGTCTCAATTATAATTCCTCTATAATTTACATGGTTTAACACTTCTTATGCTTAAATGATTTCCTTTTTTAGTTATGGATTATTTTATGATGGGATGATGTTTATGAAACCCATTTCATACTTTGGGTAATGATGAATAATTTATGTTAATGTTGTGGCACAAGTAAGAATGATTTCATTATGATATTTGTGGAACCTATATCTCTCTGAAATTCATTGGGAAAATATTTATATCTTTTGAGATAGACATGGCTGGAATGGAAAATTAATTCAGTTCATTGATACAGGACTGGAATGAGGAGTGGACTCGGTTTAGTAAGGGGCATTGTCCACTAAGATGGTCTTAGCTACAATGCCTTGGCTACTATGGAAATCATACAATGTGCTTAATGGATTTTCACAATTACATGTTTTATTCCCTTTCTATTTTATCATGATTAATGTTCCATTATGATCTATGCCTTACGAACTACCATGTATTATGTCATTTCTCAAGATTTTGATGTTTAAACATTAATTTCATGTTTTTAAGTTCACATATATATGGTTTGTTTTATTTTCTCCATACATACCCTTACTGGGAATTTGAGCTCACCATTTATTTGCTTTCTTTTACCCAGGATATAAAGAAATGTTTAGGTAATAAAACAAAAGGGGAAGATCTTTATTAGAGATGTTGAAGATCATTCACCATTATTAGAGGATTATGTTCCGAGTTTCCAAAGACACTAAACTATTACTATCCTTGAGTGTTTTTTTGTCATGTATTAATTATTCCACAAAAGTATTGTAATGTCCATGTACGTCAAGCGTTGGGTCTCTAAAACCTGCAACAGGGATAAAAATATAAAATAACTATGGGTGTGAGTATTAAATCTCAGTAGGCTATCCCGAAATCTATTCCCAAAGAACATCCTTAAAAATAAAAGAAACATTAATTTTCATGTTTGAACTAAAATGTATAGATGTAAAGTTTTCTACATGTTACTCAAAAACAAATTACGAGTCATTTCCCTCATTCATTTCTAAAAAACCCATGTCGTTCTTTTAGTGAGACATTTTCATTTTCACAGGGAATGTGATGTTTAAATTTTAAATTTTCACAAAAATAATAAAACATATTTCTTTGAAAATAGTTTTCTTAAGCCACATTAATTCCACACCTAACATTCTAGTAAAAACACTACACATAAAATCACTACAGTAGTTACACAGTAAAGGAATTGAAAATAAAATATACGTAGAAGTATCACATTTAACACTAGAAGAACTAAGAATGAGTAGAAAAAGGTGAACCTAGGAGATAAAGAATAATCTAGAATACACCAATTCATGAGTCCTCATCCTCATTGAAATGTCATACATGATGAACTCAAAATTTTCAATACACTCGGTAATCCATTCTCAGGCAGGCCAAAGCCAAATCCCATAGAAATTAACCCAAACATATCCACCTACTATGGGCCACTAGTCAGTACCATAACCTACCTCTACGACAATCATTCTCAGAAAGTTTTCTCAATATTCAAGGTTCCTATGTATCATGTATTTTAAAAAAGAGGGTGATCCAATCGATGCCAACTGAGCATCCTATCACAGTATATATAATAATAATTCACAACAATTATTACCCTGAGTCTCCCCTAGGACCATTTTCATGCTGTAAAATAAAAAATATTATAACAGGTTCCAACCAATGAACCCCAACAATGGATTTAGAGAATCCCCTAACAATGACCTCCCACACATTGCATACAACTGAGGCATGATGAACATAAAACATGGGTTTTCATGGTAAACACTTTTAACAAATTTCAAAAAATGTCCACATGGTCCCTTAGATAATCACAAACAAAATCTTATATCAAAATGAAAACACCTTTTCAAAAGTGGTGTTAGGCACACCATTCCCAGTCAAAAAAATTTATACACATTCATCAAAACATTTCCCATAAAACCTATTTAAAATTAACAATTAATCTTTTTTATTTAAAACCAATTAAAACATTTTTCACAAAACCCTCCTTTACCAACACAGACAAGCCCTTTTCACAAAGGGGTTCAATCTCATCAAATCATATTGAAAAATTAAACTCATTCCATTATAATTCCAAAAACTTTCCAGAAACCATATAAGAAACCAACAACTTCATTTTTCATGTTTCCACCACATTTATAAATACAATTAAACCATTTCCTAAGCCACACTTAACTTGTAAAACCCAATAAGGAATTTTATATATAAAATAAAAAGACACAAGTCCAGAGAATTTACAAAATCAATTTCTATTTGATAAAAAAAATCATAAACTCCCATAATCCACAACTCATCATAACACACCATTTATAATAGTTCACTAAAACTCCCAAAAACATTTTTTAGTGCACCTTAAAGAAAAACATTTTACATCAATTTCAAAAGGGGCATTTATTAGCGGCACAAGCAACATTTTCTAAAAAAAATTCTAATTAACACTCAAGAATGTTCCAAACACAAATTTCATGACTCAAATTGATTTAAAGTGATAAACCTCATTTTATTTTTCATAAAATTTGTGTTAATTCCAACACATATTTTAGTTTCCAAATTCTAGGAGTGCACATTTATGAAAAAATAACACAGATATTACAGGACAATGAATAAATCTCCATTGAACACTACGAAAATCATCCAATGATCATAATACACCTAATTATAATATAAATAAGGTGAAAAAAATCATGAATTTGATATTTATTAAATTATAAATGTGATTCCATGGGAGACCTACCACATGATCAATGTGCGACGATAAAACAACCTCAGAACCGGTGTGAGATCTCGTTCACACCTCAATTGCATGCTCTATAAGCTGAAACCAACCAGATGCTACGAAAACGAACTCCAAAAAATTATCCCCCAATAATTAAATACACTATAATGAATGAAATTAAATCAAAGGATGAGAAGGATTATATTGGAGGGGGTACCACATACCTGAATGGGTGCGGTTGTCAGAACAGGGTCATGCCGGCCGGGAGAGTTCACCAGAAAAGGGGAACTAAACCACTGTACAGGTTGCCAGAAAATAGGGAAACCCTACATGCTAGATAGAAGATGGACAGAGAAAGTGCGGTAGGTTGGAGAAAGTCACGTTGACCAGCAAGGGCCACACCACAAGGTGTCACACCGACTAGTATGGGCCACTCCGAATGAGTGGTGTCACACCAGCAAATAGGGGTTGCACCAAATTAGGGGTGTCGTGCCAGGAAGCAAGAGGCAGATGGTCAGAGTTGCTAAAAAAGAGGATGTGGTTGGGTAACTAGGTGAACAGGATAGGAGGGGGAGGGAATTCCACTAGAGAAGAAGCTGACTAGGGGGGTCGGCACTGGTGCAGAAGAGGGTCTCGGGCTACTACGACGGGAAATTGGGGTCGTGCCGGGGAATTAGGGAATGTTGAAAGGAGGTTGAGGACAAGGGTCCTGCGGAGAATTATGGCATCCATCATACTTACACCGAACAAAGAGAGGGTATGGAGAGTATATTTGAGAGATGTGGAGAAAAAGGGTGCACTGAAACCCCTAAAAAAGTTAAAAAAATCTAAAAAAATAAAAACTAATTATAAATATCAGAATAATAATAAGAATAATAATAATGATGATAATAATATTATTATTATTATTTATGATAACAATAAAAATAATAATATCATGATGCTAAAAATAAAAATAATAAAATTATTTATTTCATTGTAATGATAAAAAAATTAACAATTTTTGTTTTCATATAGAATAAAAATATTTAAATTCTTGATATAAATAAAAATTTTAAATGACATAATAAATTAAAGTTTATTTATTCATATTAATTCTTCAAAGAAAAAATCCACATAGTTTCTAGGATGAAGACGTGTGACATCACACTCCGCCCATGCATCCAATGGCGTCGAACCTTATTCATGCACATTTTAACATAAACTCAAATCATTCATATGGGACTCACCTCGAACACCAACCAAAATATTTAAAGGAAGAAAAATAATTAAATAAATTAAACACATGGGTCGGGGTGTGAAATTATTCCCACCATAACGCTTTCCACTCACGGAAAGTCACAACACTATCCAGCCGATCGATCAACACCTAAAGATCCAACACAAACACGATCTAACCTCTTAACCCAAAGAAATCCCCTCAACTACCAATGGGACACAACCCTATTTCCCAAAAAAAATCACAAATAGAGGGCAGGCCTAAACAGACTCCCCACCATAAGAATTAAAATAGAATCTGATACTGACATAAGTGAAAACCCAAATAGGTGGTGGCTGTCCCCACCATATAGAGCAAACCTATACATATCTAAATTAAAAAACATACTTTGGCTTAAACTGGGTCGTACTCAAGCTAAAAATAACATTGAAAGAACAATTAAACCATTCAATCTCATTAAAAATGTAAAAGAGAGGAACTAAAAACTCTATACGAACTAAACACTGTCATCCCATGGGTGGGGAGGGAGGGCCCAATGATTGGATCAATGAAACTACAACAGACAACTACTCACGACTCACCACGTCGGGATGGACACAAACCAAAGGTGCAATTGATTTACATGGTTGGTCCACACCGGGACACTGATAAAAAACATGCATCCAAAAAGGAAAAAATAATAACATTACATGAGGGATATTTTCATCACGCTCTTTTCTACCAGAGGAAATTTATAATGATGGTGAAGACACGAAAGAAATACTAAAATTTCCTCACCCCAATAATAGATTCATAACCATAACCAAACTCCTTAAAATTTACCTAGGGTTCCTGAATACACACCAAGTTCACTCCTTGGCCTTTTGGCTGGAGAACTGATGGATGAAGTGTCTCCTGCCTCACAGTCAGGTTCTTATAAATCGAAGAAAAACTATTCATCTTTTTTATTTGACAAAAGAAAGAATATGATTTTGAAATAAAAAGAAATACTGGAATTCAAAACCGGAGTTCCTCAAAAGACCCATGACATTCTCATACAATTAAAAACCCGAAACAACATTTGTACACCTATAAAGATAAGACATACCATACATTAGATGGAAACATACACAAGAAACATTAAACAAGAACCCATTAAAACATCACTTCAAATAACATCCCCTATTATTCTTTCTAGAGATTCCTCAATAGAATCTTTGTAAGTGACCCAAAAGTACACAAGGATTATTGGGATTCAGATCATTTGTACATGAATTCATTTTGAGACTTGGATTGCCATATTGATAACCCACAACAATCTCTCTCTTCAAGAGGTTGATGAAAGATCGTGAGGCTATTTTATTCCACGACTTGGTCTATCCGCATTCAATTTCTTCTTCGTATCCTTTCTATAATCTTAATCAATACTCTTAGGAATTGAAGGTGAGAGGAATACATCAAGAAATCTCGCCATCATAGGTTCAAAATGAAAACCTTGTCTCGCCACATCGGCAAATGAAGTTGGGTTGGACACTGACACCTTCAATTTTAGATCAGGGAAGTGACATGCCTTGAAGCATTGAGCATTCATGGAGTCATCTGTTGAATACCCTGAATCATAAGGGAGTACCTCCACAAAGCATTGGAAATACTACATCACTGATCCATCCCCCTACTGCGGATAACACATCTCTATCCCATTTCCCTATCCCCCTGCTGAAGAATGAAAAATGTCATGAAAAAATCCTAAGGAAACTCTTGAAAAGTCTTGTTTCAAGACACTAACTCCCACCACACCCACAGTGAACCTTCAAGAATGAAGGTGGAAAACATGATCTTAAATGACTTGGGAAACTCAACAGGCTTAAAGGCCCTTTCAATATTTTTCATCCACTCCTCCACTACAGAAAGGTCTACATGACCATAAAAGAGAGGTGGATCTAGCTTCCAAAACTCAAGCATAAAATCCATAGGTTGATCAACCATACTGCGATCACACATCAAATATTCAAGGGAAAATCTATGGAACAAGAAAACTCAATAACCCAATCCAGACGAAATCAACAAATTAAATCATCAAAATCAAACACCGCGTATATGAAAATATCTAAACACAAGAAATCGAGCCATCATAACATCAAAACATCCTCTATGAAAACATCTATATTTTAAAACATGATTGGTGGGTTAAACTCTTTCTATTGGTATTCTTTAGAGTCTCACCAACATGCATGTCTTTGTGCCACCCGAGCCATCCATCCAACATACCAGATAACTGTTAATATTCCTACATAACAATATATTTGTGAGTACCCCTAGGAACACCAAGGACAAAACCAAGCAAATTCATCTTCCAAAAACAAACCATTCCGCCAATTTCCTTTACAACAATCCCCAAATAAAACATGACATTTCAAAAAACCATTTTTTAAAACCAACATTTATGATTCAAAAAACTTTTAGAATATATAAGAGACCCAAAAAAACTCCAATAGAGAACTAGTGTTGGTTGGTGAATTGACCATATAGTTGGAGGAAAAATTCCAAACATGTCCCTGACACAGAGAGCCTTTCATTAACATTCCCCAATATCCACATGGCTTTCCTGGTCGTGCGGGCTCACATGTTCTATTATCCAAACTCCCCTTATAGTATCCCAACCATAAAATATTTCCTAAAACCCAAAGAAAATAATTAAACTGGGCTTCTCATAGAAACCTGAGGATTAGAATGAGAAAGAGTTTGAGATGCTCCTCTCGAACCTACCCCTCAAGTCATGACAATCCTACTCCTTATAACTTTACATTAACAAATAACAAAGGAACTCTAAAAAGAGAGGTCTTCGATGATTTGGAATCCTTTGATACCATTTTTCCCGGAACCTACCTTGGTAGACTCCGAATCGATAACCTGAGCGGATCCACAGCAAGGCCTGAGAGGCATTCTCGATCCACCTGGGCCTCCAAAAAGTGCTAGCACATCAACCAATATGATGGGAATCATTTCTCCCAATATAGATAAATAAAAAATTTAAATAATAAATAGGAACTCAAAATAAATAAACCATAAAATGAATAAACAAGTATTGGAGAAGATAAAACTAACCAAAATTGACTTCCTAACTAACTCTGTGTGACCTTGCAGGTCACTCTCTGAGTCAACGATCAAATGACTTCCAAGGTGAACGCACCCAAGCTGGAAACTACACAAAGACCAAAAAAAGAAAATAACTATCGGCATGAGTATTATAGCGCATTAAGCTATCCCGATATCTATTCACAATTCTCATCCCTTAAAATAAAAGAAACTTCCATTTTCATGTTTGAACTACAATGTATAAATGGATGGTTTTCTACATGTTACAAAAAAAGTATGAGTAATTTCCTTCATTCATTTCTAAAAAAAACAAAGTCATTATTTTATTGAGACATTATAATTTTCAAAGGGAAAGTGTTGTTTACATTTTCAATTTTCACAAAAATAATAAGACACATTTTATTGAAAATAGTTTTGATAATCCAAATTAAAACCACACATCACTTTCCAGTAAAAACAGTTCACATGAAAGTGTTATAGTAGTTACAGAGTGAGGGAAATGAAAAGAAAATATACATACAAGTAACGTATTCAACACTGCAAGCACTACTAATAAGTAGGCATAGGTGAACCCATGAGATAAAGATTAATACAGAAGACCCCAATACATGAGACCTTATCCTCATTGAACCATCACACATGATGAAATCAAAATTCCCAAAATCTCAAACATATTTTATTTGGTATACTGAGGGAAAATCCCATAGAAAAAAACCCAAACATATCAGCCTTCTATGGGCCACTGGTTAGTAGCATAACCTACCAGTGTGGAAATAATTCTCAGAATATTCTTTCAACATGCATGTTTCATATTTGTAGTGTATTTAAAAAATGTGGGTGAGCACACAGATTCCATTTGAGCATCCAAACATAGTATATATAATAATAATGCACAATAGGTCTCATCTAGAGTATCCCCTAGGACCATTCTCATGTCTTAAAATAAAAAAATTATAACAGGTTCAAACTAAAGAAACCCAAAAATGGATTTTATGTATCATCCAACAAGGACCTCACAACCATTTCATATAACTGATTCATGAGAAACATCCAATAGAGTTTCTCATAATAAACACTTTTTAAAATTTTCCCAAAATGGCCAAACGGGCCATTAGACATTAAGAAACAAAATCTTATCTCAAAATGAAAACACTTTTTAAAAAGTGGGTTCAGGAACACCATTCCCACTCAAAAAAATATAACCATTCTTACTAACATTTCCCATAAATCTGATTTAAAATCCACAACTACTCCTTTTAATTTAAAATCATTTAAAACATTTTTCACAAAACCAATGTTTACCAACACACACATGAACTTTTTACAATGGGGTGCGGGCTCACCACAACACATTGACAACTGAAACTCATTCCATGATAAATTCCTAAAAAATATAGAAACAATATAAGGAACCCAAAACCGCATTTCTCATGTTGCCTCCACGTTTATAAAATCATGGAAACTTTTTGGTTAAATCACACCTAACCCATAAAATCCAACATGGCATTTTATATATAAATGAAAAAGACACAATACATGATAATTTACCAAATCAATTTCTATTAGATAAAAATAAGAATAAATGAATAGAATCCAAAACAAAAAAAACACACCATTTCAAAACATTCAAAAAAACTCCTCAAAACATTTTTCATTATAACCTAATGAAAAAAATATCATAACAACTCCAAATGGACCATTTATCCGTGGTATATGCAACATTTTCTAAATAAATTTATATTTAACACTCTACACTGGGAAAACAAAAATTACATGCCTTTAATTTATTTAAAGTGATAAACGTCATTTTTTTCATATACTATGTGTGAATGCCAACAAAAATTTATTTTCCAAATTCTAGGTGCGCACATTTATGAAGAAATAACACTGATATTACAAGACAATTAATAAATCACAATTGAATAATAGTATACTCATCCAAGGATGATATGACACATAATTGAAAAAAAAGGTGTGAAAAGATTGAAATTGAAATTTATTAAATTATAAATGTGGGGGCATGGGAGACCTATGTCGAGATCAAAGATCTAAGACAACGCAACCATGGAACCAATGTGAGATC
The DNA here is from genome assembly GCA_963277665.1 of Viscum album. NCBI lineage: Eukaryota > Viridiplantae > Streptophyta > Magnoliopsida > Santalales > Viscaceae > Viscum > Viscum album. Next base: position 708,888,606 of record OY728165.1, on the reverse strand, counting down.
TCATTCGCACCATAACTGTGTGCTCTAGAAGTTAAAACCAACATGACGCTACCAAAAGGAACATAAATAAAATTATCCCTTGTAAATTAAAAACCCATAACTAAATTAATGTACAATAAAGGATGATGATTATTATACCAAATGGGGTTGTGCATGCCTGTAAGGGTACGGTCATTAGAAGGGAGTGACACCAGTAGAGATAGTTCGCCAGAAAAGGAAAACTGCACCACTGGACAAGTTTCTAAAAAAATGAGTCACACCAAATGTTGGACAGAAAAAGGCTGGAGAAGGTGTGGTCAGTTGGAGAAAGTCACGCAGACCAACAAGGTCCACACTGGAGGTTATTGCACCCACCAGTTGGGGTCACACTGATGGAGTGGTGTTATGTAGGGAAGGAGGAGGCGGTTTGTTGGAGTTTCTGAAAATGAGGAGGAGGAGTTTGGTTCTCTAGGTGTGGTTGGAAAGAGGGGGACCAATCACTGCTGGAGAAGAAGCATGACGGGGGGTCAGCGCTGGTGCGCAGGAGGGGTTTAGGCTACTAAGACGGGAAACAGGGGGTTGCACTATGGTGTTGGGGCATGCTGGAAGGGGTCTGAAGACCAGGGTGGAGGAGAGAAGTGTGGTGGATGTCCTTCTTGCACCAAACAAAGAGTGGGTAGTTAGAGGAGATTTTACAGAGTTGGTGTAGGGTGTACCGAAAACCCTAAAAAAGGCAAAACAAAACTAAAAAAAGAAAAACTAATTATAAATATCAACAGAATAATAATAATAATAATAATTTTATTATTACTATTGTTATTAAAAATAATAAGAATAAGAATATAATGATGGTAAAAAGAATAATAATAAATGTATTTATTGCATTTTAATGATAATAAAATTAACAATTATATTTTTCATCTAAAATAAAAATATTAAAATTCTTAAAAACCATAAAATTTTAAATGAAATAATCAATTAAAATTTATTTATTCAATTTAATTATTCAAATATGAAAAGGGAACACAATTACCAAGTAGAATCCATGATTTATTGCACTCCACCCATGGGTCCAACGTCATCAAATGCAAAATCAGCAATTTTTTACATAAACTCGGAAATTTCATCTTGGACTCACCCCAGATCCCAAAAAAAATATTTAGAGACATAAAATTAAAAAAAATATATTAAACTCATGCTTCAGGGTGTGACAATACTGAAACTCTATATGGTCCAAACCAATCTATGTGAACCAACTTCAGATGTTGAGAATTTAAAACTTCTTTCATTGGTTTCAATGTGATTTTTTGTTTTTTTCCCTTTTGACAATGACTATAGAATTTCTCATTTGGAAACTCATTTTGGATTGATCCTTGACTAAGACATTTCTAGAAACATATCTAAGTGAGTGTATATTGTTGTGTACTAGTCTTCTCTACCAAATCAAAGCCTCCTTTTGAAATACACATAAGCATGAAACATTTTGAGAAACCACAGAATCTATGTTAATAGCATAAAAATTTTCATTTGTAAAATCTGAAAATATTAATTTATATTTAAGATTTAAAATATGGTAACCATCATTTTAAAATTTATTATTAAAACCATAATCACACAATTGTGAAATACTATGTAGATTATATTTTAATCTATCAATACCAAGTACCTTAGATATTAAAACTGATTTAATGTTACCAAACTAGCCAAGGCCAATTATTTTTCCTATAGAATTATCACCAAAGGTGAAATGTCTACCATCAAACATTATCAAATTCTTGGAGAATGAGTAATATCTTGTCATTTGTCTTGAATAATCATGGTCCATGTACTATATACTTCTACATGAGATCTTCAAATATATTTCTTACAAAATAAATAAGCAAAAGATGATCTTGGTACATTGATTTGTTTGGGTCTAGCAACATTAGTAATATGAGATATTGGATCTCATACTTTCTTCATTGGTTTCCAATACACATATTGTAATGTATTGTAAAATAAAAGACTTTTTTCTCCAAAAAATTAAATGTATTTAATGACTTCCTAGAGCTAGAACTAGTAAAATTTTCAGTTCTGGGTAAGAAAACATATTTTCCAAAAAAAATTATAAAATGAGTTTTAGATATGTTCCTATATTCATGTTGGTATCCTATACTAGTAGTATACCCAAGAGCTAGTTGTTTACCAAGAATTTATGTTAAATTTGTCTTTCCATTGGTAAATTTATCTATGTCTGTTTTTTAGTTTATCATTATATAATTTATGTTCATTGTTCTCTTTATGTAATTAAGAATTATTTTCCTTATATATAGTGAGATCATATTTAATAGTAGATATGAAAGCATATTGTTTCAATAAAGCTTTATATTAACTCATTGCATGTATCTTCAATTATTTGGAAGTATTCAGACATTTCTTCATTAGATATATTTTCATAATCGTTTTCATCTTAAAAATAATAGGAATTCTGTACAGGAGACTCAAGGGTTACCTATGATGTGTTTGTCCTGAAGCACATATTGGATTTGTGAGACTTTTCATCATGTGATGATTTATAGTCACATGATCTATCCTATAAAGCACACTATATTTCTTTCATTTCCTTTTTATACTATCTATCATTACACTCATGTTCATTTTTATACATTATCTTGTGACAATCAGCCTTTACATGTCACATTCTATTACATTCATAACAAATTATTTCATTTGAGTTCAAATTTTTTTTCCAGTCCTTCTTCTAGTTTCTGTTTTGATCATATATTAATTTGTTGCTGGGATTCTTGAAAATTTTTTTCCTCCTATAAAACTTCATAAACATTCTGGATAATTGACTCATTTCCTCATCACTATCTAATAGTGAATCATCATTACTTATACTATCATAATGAGTCTACGTCCTCTCATTTTCATTATTTTTGGAAGTAGTGGTTTTGAATGCCGCTGAAATACTCTTTGGTACATCCTCTTCCTCTTTGTTTACCTCTAATTCATCCTCGTACATCATCTATTTAAGTATCAACTCCTTGACATAAAAATTACTGATATCACAATATTATATAATTGATACTGAGTTTCCTTTCGATCTTTCAGGTAGACATCTATGTAGTCAAATAATTTTTCATTGAGACATACTATATTTCCACAAGAGCTCATTGTATTAACTATTTCATTAAACATGAGATACATATCAAACATGGTTTAATCAAGATTTATCTAAAAGTTATCTTACATAATACTATAGGTATTTAGTCTCATTTCTTTGACATTATTTTCTCCTTAATGTGAAATGGCTAAGGTATCCCAAATTTCATAGGCATATTTATAAGTATATATTATATTAAATTTTTCACCCTCTAAGGAACAAAATAAGGCATTTGTAGTTTTGAAATTATTATTATAAGAAGCTTTTTTCATCTTCACTCCATGTTGTTCTTGGAGTCTACGGTATTTAATATTTATCTTTTATTACATTCTAGATATCAATGCTCATTCTTTCTAAGTGAATTTTCGTTTTTTCCACTAAGAAAAAATTGTTCTATTAATATAGAGAGGTTTGTTGGAAGGAGAACCTTCTTATCTATTATCCATACCAATTAAATAAAAGCTAGGTTGTACGGAGTTAGAAAATTTATAACTTACAGAAATTTAGAGATATTAAAAAAACTAAATAACAGTTGAAAATATTTGAAAAATAATTGAAACATTTGAAAATAATAGTTTCAAAATAACCTATGATACCAAATGTTGGTCAAAGTAGGACACTCAAGAGGGATTTGAATTGTGTTCCTATAAAAATTTCAATAAAATATTTATTTGAGGATCCCCCAATTTGAAAATAAAAACAATATAGTTAATAAATGTAGGGAATTTATAATAGTCTCACTATTAAAATAGTTTCCAATTTTTTTGATTATTTCTCAATTATTAAAATATGATATACTGGTATAACTTTTGAAACTATTCTACTAAATCAAAAAAGTTATAAACACTTTCCATCACTGACTATCAAAGTGGATCTTAGTTTTCTGAAATATGAGTTAAAACCTAGTAAAATAAATTTTATATAACAGGTTATTAAAAAAAGTGGTTCATGATCAAGACGAGACCTAATGCACCCCACATAGTGATCACCTTCCACCATGAAAAATAAATATAATTATTTTATCTACACCTTGGATCAGGGTTTACACAACAATACACAAGACTGTACAGGTCACTTGATCTCAACCATAGTTCTATGTGGTAAATATACTATCCAGGCCACACAAGACCTCTTCCACATTTATACATGGGTAAAAAAAAATTTAGATGGATTTTTTTGTGAGGATATCTTGTATCCTCATGTTTAGTGCAGGATATAGTGTGTGTTATTTGTACAGACACACACTACTCAAAAGTTTAATGAAATAGTTTATGACAGAGTAAAATATAATAAGAAGGGATTAGAAATGATCTGAGTGTTGTTCTATGTAGTGATAGACTTCCAATATGTAGCCTATTTGATGTTCTGGTGCTCCTATGAAAGAAAAATTTGAAATAGAGTATCATGAGTTAAGTGTTCTAATTTTAGTTCAGTGATATGATATTTTATTATTCTATTTCATGTTGCTACAATGATGTTCAAAGATTTGATATATGTTATTAAATGTATAAAGGAAAATGAGAGTTCTTCATGTGTTATTCTATGTGTTCTTTCATGCATATATATTTTCTGACATTTTTTCCCATTCATCACACTTCACTTCTAGTCTCCATTTCTGCACGAGAATTACTTTATATTTAATCTTTGGGTGTTTTTATTATGGATGAAAGGAAGAAAATTATCTTCACCCTGTACATCATACTATTAGGTGTCATGTCTAAAAAAGATCATTAATTATGTTAGTGTTATTAAATGACTCAAATATGATAGTTAGAATCAACTTTTAAATTTTATTGAAAAAGATAGAAACTTTGTCTAAATAAGGAATGGTGTCACAATTGATGGTGGTATAGAATATGTTCCATAGTCATGGTGAGTCCGAAGTGGAGACACAGTCAGTAGTGATTTCCTTCATGAGTTTGAGAACTGGTTTCACAGTTACGATGTTTGATACTTTCCATTTTTTTGGAACTGGTATCAAGGTTATAGTGTCAAGGAAACATTGTCTAAGATAACAGTGTCTAGTCCCTTTTTCAAACATGGAATAGTTTCTTGTTACAGTGTCTTGGAAATGGTGCAATGGAAACAGTGTCAGGTCATTATCCAAATCTAGAACTAGTAGCCGAGGTTATGGTTTTAAAGACTTTTCCTATTTCAAAACTAAATGGTGAGACATTTTTATCATAGAAACGATGTCTCATACTTAGTCAAATATCTTCCATCTGTCTTAAGTATTAATACTCACTAAATTTATTTATGTTAATCATAATCATTATAAAACATAGTATAAAAATATTAATAATCTTTTATAAGATTTAAACATGATTTCCATGACTTACCTGATTTGGGATTTACATGATTTACATGGTTTTCATGATTTTTATGATTTGTGAGAATTAAAACAAGTGGATTACAACATTTATGATATGGATTCTATTATGTTTAGGCGGAAGTAAAACATATGGAGATGGAAGAAGAAGAATAAAATTAAAAGAAAATGTTTTTAATCTTTCCTATCCCTTTGAACGAGACTAAAAGGACAAAAAAATGTGGAAGAGTGTTGAAAAATTAAATGTGTATAAAATTTTCAACCTCTTAGGATTATAAGATGTGTAGAGAAGGGGCGATGAGGGTTTGAATTTATAAGGTTTGGAGTGTATAGTTTTTGAATATTATAGTAATTACATTATAATTTTCGATCAAGACTACAGATAGAATTGATTCTTGTGATTATACACTAAAATAGTTCATATGAGTTTGAACTAAAGGGGGGCATTAATCATACATCACGAAAAAATCATGTATTTAACTTATAATGTTAAAAATTGTATTATTCCATATTTCACTATTTATAAAAAAATTAACTATTTTTAAAAATAAAATAAAATAAACTAAACTTTTTAAACTTTTAGATTTCCAAAAACAATTCCATTATATGTAAAAAAATTTATAATTGAGAGAATTAATTTTTTTTTAAAAAATCCTCATTTATTTGAAAAATATCAATTATAATATAATGATAAATTTTATAACTCTTTGAAAAATTACTTACAATCTCATAAAATCATTTTACTATTACAATGAAATATAATATAAATTTATAAACCCATGTTATGATAATAAAAATTATTTAAATAATTATATTTGTTATAAAAATGGAAATAAAACATATATTTCTTTAAAAAATAAAAAAACTTATTTTATCATTTTTAAAACAATTATTAACTTGAATCATGATATGACTGGATGAATTTTTTTCATAAGAACATTTTATGAAAAGTGGAAAACTGAACTTGCTCAAAGAACTAGGTTTGTTAACCCAATAAGAAATCAAAAAATCATTAAAAATAAGACTAAAATTATTGTATCACTTTCCCTATATATCCCCCATTGAATTTAATGTACCCCCATATCCAGATCATCTTTGTCAAAGTCGTCAATGTGGTTAGCCATCTTGTCCCAAACATGGATTTATTCCAATAAATTAATATTCATTTCTTTGAAACCATATGTTAAAATTTGGTCTTGTTTCATTATCCAAGACCTTTGATCCTTGTTGATATTTCCTCGTAGTAGACTTTATAATATTTTTTCCACCTTTTCCATTGAAGAATTAATCTAGAAGTACCCTACCGGTAATTATTAATTATCATTTTTAGTGAGATCTAGATTTTTTATTTTTCTTTTTTCATTTTTCCCATCCACCACTTCTTCCCCACAACCAATTATTTATACCTTAGGGTAACGTCTCTTGGTATTTTTCTTTCGACTTCATCTATCCAATATCATCTTTCATTTTTAGTCTTTCATATTTGTGTCTTAAACAATCACCTTGGAACATCATAAAGACCATATTTCTATTGGATTATGTAGTAGTGAGTAATCCTTTCAACCATTAGTTTTCTTACCCTTAACAAAAATACATCCCTCCATATCACAGTTACCCTTTGGCCGATTCTTCTACCTTGAACTATGAAGCCCTTTATGTCATTCCCCTCTTAATTTTCAGATGATAATTAGATACATATCTTATCATCATAACCTTATTTTGTGAAACCCTATTAAAAGATGGTAATCTCTTATGATAAAGATTACACATTTCAAATCATCAAGTTTCTTATTATTCTATTCTTGAACTGGCCACGAGGACCTATGATCCTGCTTTGGACATTCCTCATCCAACCTGTCAAAATTATTACTTGTATTAATAGTCAATATACTCTTAATTGGACTTATCTTTCTTGAACGATTCTTCCAACAACTATAAATCATGATATTCTTAAAGGGATTTCTCAAGGTCCCAACAACAAAATGAGTCTCTTTCATTTTCATCCCATATCACCTCTTAATGTTTGGGAATAAAAATTTAACAAATTGCATCAATATGAGATAATGATTGTTGTATGAGGGATCTTGGATTCCTCGAAATGACTTCATACACCTTCTCAACCCTCATGGATCAGATGATCCCTCCCTCTAATTGGTATCATCCCCTTTATCAATGTAATAAATTCAATTATTATGGCCATTTTCATTATCTAAATATTATTTTCAAATTATTATAATATTAATTTTGGTTTTATAATATAATGGATATATTTTATTAAATATAACACATTTATATAATTATTAGTAAAATATCATTGATAAAATAATGGTTCATTACATTCTTCCCCTTAATAAAATTCACTATTAATATTTCATATCACAGGATATGTTGAAAATAGGGGAGGGTACTTCTTCTTCATCACTTCATCTAGTTCCTGAGTTTCCTCATTGTACTTATTCTTTTTCCATAGTACTTTGAAAAGGTAAATTGTATTATTTCTTAGAACCTTATCTATATTGTCCAACATCTTCACTAAATAATCCAAATAAGAGATATTGTTTTAAAATTTTACCACCTATGAATTCAGTATATGTGAGGGATTTGGTATTTACTTCAATTAGAAGGATACATGTAATACATTATGTACTTGATAAAGGGGTTGGGTTCTAGTAGATAGGCCACATCGCTTATGATATCAAGAATATCAAAGGGATGAATATACATACATCTTTGATTTCCCTTCTTCCAAAATCACATTAACACATTCCATAGTGATATATGGAGGAAGACATTATCTATGACCTCAAAATCTATCATCGATGTTTATCTACATAGATCTTCTAACAACTTTGAGCAGCTCTAATTTTTCAATAAATGGTATTGACATTTTCTACCATTTCATCAACCATTTCAGGACCCAAAAAATTGTGTTATAAAAGATCATCACAACACACAGGTGTTCTACATTTATTCCCAAATAGGGCTTCATATGGATATTTTTGAACTCTTGAGTGGAAACTATTATATTATGGTAACTTTGCCAGAGTAAGATTATGATATCATCAGCCTTTGAATCATATAAAATATGCTGTCAACATTTCATCAAGTGTCTTGATATTCCATACTTATTTTTCATAATTTTTTGGGTGATATGTTTTTGCTAATGATCAAATAAATGTTTAGAGAATATTTGAGAATCATCCAAAACATATAGGAAAATCTCAGGTATTCATTAGATATAATTGATAGTAGAGATATATGTACCCACAACACTAATTTGATGCATATCCTTGAAATTTGATCAGGTGAAGAGTATTATAGAATATAATTTAACTTAGTAGTATTTTTAAGAAAATCCAACATAACGATTTTAACATTATTTTCTATTGATTTCACTAAAATACCATTGGAAAATCACATGGTGATTTTTTTACCATTTCCATGTATGTATAGGGAGTGGTTGAATTATCCTCTTAAACTTTTTCTTAATAACCATCACCTATATATATATACATGAATCTTTTATATATATTATAAAATCTCTTTCTTCATATTGTACCAATAATAAATCTCTCAGATATCTCAATACATCTTTATGTTTCCTGGGTGGATAGAGAAGGTCGATCAATGTGCATCATTCAAAAACTCTTTATTTATATCCGGATTTGATTGTACACATAGTCATGACCCAAATATTACAACTCCTTCATCATCAACTTTGAACTCTATAGATTCCACTTTTCATATAGATTTCACCTCTTATACATCCACATAATATCTTTGGGTATCCATTATTTTCCCCTAAAGGGATGGTTATGAAATTTTTTGATAAAGGAATGGTGATGTTCCTTCCTTTTATGATCCCCCTGTCCATCATTTTAATGTCTAAGAAGATTTTATCCTTCTTAATTCCAATCATTGATAATGTATTATGAATATTTCTACTTAGAGAATCGTCTAAATTATGTTCTTTTCTAGAATGGATGGGGATTGAGTATTCATAGTTCATGATCAACTATATATATCATTGTTGACACATATTAATCTCTTTTTATGTGAATTTATATTTGAGGTTCTTATGATCCCTATAAATTTCACACTTCTCCCCATAAAGATAGTTCATCAAAATCATCAACGTAAATATTAATAAAGCCAACTCTAGATCATTTTTTTTTAGTTCTCCTCATGAAATTACAATTTCATTAAGTTTTAGGCTATCACATTTTCAATATTATTTTGTAAACATACCAATATATTATTTCAAACATCATTATTTTCTATAAAAAATTCCACACTTATGGGTATTATTAGTATTGGTGTAGGGATAATCGTATTTTTTAATTACATGAAGCACTCTTCATATTCATCAGTCCAGAAAACCATGACTCCATTCTAAGAAATATTGGTTATAGGGTTTGATAATCATTTTGAGATTCTAATAAATCATTGGTAATATAGAAGTAGTTCAAGAAAACTATGGATCTATATTATAAATGCCATTTTATGCTACTCCTCAGTTGGAATTGTCTCAAAAGGGTAGATAGATTTAATTATTTAGTTATAACATGTCTTAATAATTGTACATACTCCACCCAAAACTGACATTTACTATACATTACATATAGCATATCCTTTTGTAATGTCTTTATCATATTATTAAAATGTTCTTCATGTTCCTCTTTTCTTTTAGAGTATATCGTAATATCAGTATATAGACTACTAATAAAATATCAAGGGAATATCTAAAGTGTTTATTAATTAAGAACATAAATATTTTTGGTTCATTAGTGAGACCAATGTGAATCACTATTAACATATTGTATCTATAATTTATTCGAATAGAACTCATGGGAATATATTCCTTCTTCATCTTTAATAGGTGATATCCCAATCGAATATTGACCTTATAAAAATTTTAGGGACCATGTAGTTGATCAAATAAGACATCAAAACATGGTAGGGGAAGCTTGTTTCTTATTTTTATTTTGTTAATTTCTTGATAATCAATACAGATGTTCATAGACCCATCCATCTTCCTGAAGATGATGATTGAGCACCCTATAGTGAATAAATTAGGCATAAAAAACCCCTTTTCATATTCTCTTATAATTGATATATCATTTTTTCTAACACAATGGTTTTCATTTTGTAGGTACTCTAGGTTATAGGTATAGATATAGGAATAATTTTGATTGACAACTCAATATATCATTCAGGATGAGATCAGGAAATTCTTTAAGGAAAAATTTACATAATTATCTAATATGGGAATGTCTTCTAGAATGATTTTATACTTTTTCTCAGTAATTTTACCTAGATATTCATATTCATATGAAATAATATAAATTCATGATAATAATATTACAAAGGATATACATCCTCCCACTTAAACATGCACAAAGTAAATGGATAAATTGGTTTGTGACAAGAAATATCCCTCGCATGGAAGTTAATGTTATATTTACATAACAACATCCAATCCATGCCCAATATATCATAAAACTTCAAAAAATTATGTAGGATAAAAATTTTGAGGTTAATACTTAAAACATTAACAATGGAGGAGATATATAGTTGTGATGAAATAATATTTCTACCATCTGCTCTAACAGACATCTCATCCCACATGTTTTGGGGTGGTGTTTGAATAATTCTTCTACACTTGAATGATATTAATTAAAGTGTAAAAATGTAATCATATAGTATATATGAAACTCATTAAAGGATGAGGATTGTACCATTCATTTTTTATTATGTTTCTAGACACTTATAATTTTTAGAATAAACATAGGGGTTGGAATAGTTAAACTAAAAATCATATAAAAAGGGAAACAATGAACATATAAGGAATAAATTATAAATGACATGTAAACCCTAAATTATGTATCTCTAGGTTTAAATATTGGTTATCAGTGATAACTTTACTATTTTTTTTCTAACCTAATAATTAATTCATGTTTTTCATAATGGTTTATAAATAGTTTATGAATTTCTCAAAGCATATACCCTAGGGGTTTCAAGGTAGGTGTGCAGCAAGGACTCTTCATCATGGACTAGGTGATGATCGAGTAAATACCCAAGGTTCCATTTTTGGATTATTATACATTGGTAAAACATTTCAAGAGCCATATCCACTAGTAGTATCTAGAACTATTTGTAATTTCATTTAAAACACTCACTCTTTACTTCACCATGATATTAGGATACTATTCTATACTTATACATATCCCAAGGGTTATCACTAAATTATTCTACTCAAAATCCCCAAAAAAATTAAATTTATAAAATTCAAACTATGGTTACCATTCCTTTTACACATATTATTAAGTTATTTTTAATATAAAAATCTATTCAAAAAAACCCAATGATCATGAGGCCTAATGTATTTGGATGAAAAGGTTCATAATACATCAAAAGAAAAAAAAACAAAAAATTGTAATTTTTATCTCTATGAAGATATATTAAATCAAATTGAACTACTAAAAATTGATGGGATAACCTTGGGAAAACATTAATGAAATGGGTGATCTATAATGCCTAGTATTAGAATAAACATAATAACAAGTCATAACGTGTGATAAAAATAGTATAACATGATATCATCAAAGAGAGGGATAGTGAATAGTCGCACAAGATCATAACATAATTTTTTTCCATTATATCAGGGTATAATATGAAAGTATAAAAAACCTAAAACATGAAATATGCACAAGTCATGTCTAATCTATATGAAAACATCACACAGTGGACAATGTCTCATTATACAATATGATTACTCAATAATCACAAAAATGTGATCTCATTAGACAAAAACATTACACAATGCATTGGAGTTCTATCTAAAGGGTCCCATCATTTCATGTTAATTATTATATTTTCCAAAAAAATAAAATTAACCAAGAGGAATAAAAATACAAAATACAAATGGAAAGAAACTGGTTACATAATCATTCCTCATATCATAATCAAATGATATTTCATAAATATTTCACATATAAGAAGGAATTAAATATTTTAGGCTTTCATATATGATTACATAAGTATAATTATAAAAATATAGTTTTCATTTGGAAATTATTTCATGAGAAATGGTAGAGAATTTTTTTATATAAAAGAACATAAAAAATGGTGTTTTAAGGTGCCTGTGAATGAATTTTAGGGAAATAATAAGTATATAATCTTCATTGAAAATTGGAGTTGAAAAAGAATGTTTATAACCAAAATTTTCAAATATCTAAGGAAATAAATAATGGTATTAACTAATTTAAATTATAAATACATAATAGGATTAATGGATATAATGGTTTCCCTTAATTGGATCTGATTTAGAAGACGATATTGGGGAAATGATCTTAAGAAATGTATTACCCCATCAATGGAAGGGAGAATATGATTGGTATACATATAATAGAAATAGAAAAATAATGTATTTTAATTTCATAATATTAAATAGCGATATAAAGTTAGTTCTTGAGATAAATTTCATAACCTAAAGAAAAAGGATTATTTAGAGAGATCATTTTCATTATATTCTAGAATAATTATTCACTTTCACATAATGTCCCCAATAATAGAATTGAATTCATTAAAAAATTAATTCAATAAAATTTCATTTCATTATATCCCTCACTAGTTTCAATTCCATCACATTGAATTCATGGAGCTTGTGAGCCTGAACCCTTAAAATCTTGCGACTATTCTCCCTCGATTCAATTGCAACAATAATAGGGCTCCCACAAGTTAGAGGGGAAAAGTTGTAAAGTATTATTTTTTGTTAATAATATCTATAAATCATATTTAAATGGATCCTATAATACATTTTCCACTTTTTTATACCAATGTACTTCTCATGACCTCACTCGCACCATAACTACAATGTGTCTCTGCCAATTCCCTACAGTACCCCCCAAGTTACCTAGGAACCATTCCAGAGCACACAACCCGAAATGGATGGAATGTGGTATCAACTATTTGGATTATCTAATAAATAATGTTTATTCCATATTTAATAGTATATAAATTTAATCTCTATTATAGATAGTGGAAAAGAAATTCTAGAGGATAAAATATAAATCTTGTCTTAAGAGTTAAGATTTATAACCTGTTCATTCACTCAAAATTTTATGTTTATATTATAGGATGAAAAAACAAACAAAAGAGAAGTTATAAAGGGAGGATATTTGTTATTCATATGGAAACCATGCCCAGGGTGTTGAATTATACATCTATAAACTGGGTTACGATGCTTTTATTATCATTCTTGTTACAACACCCAAAATCAAGAGTGAATCAATGAAGAGATTGGATGAAACTATTGTTATTGTGGGATATTCTTATGAATAAGCATAAACATATTCTAAAAATGAGAAATATATTATGGGATTACTTTTTTCCTTATATTGATAACCCATATGTCATATAAGGTCAAGGAACACTTGTAATAGAAATTATATGAAAAAATAAAGGTCAATTGCATACGATATTTACCTCTATCAGTAGTGATGGGCTAATTACTAGAGTTATTGATTATATAAAAGGGATTATCCTGAGGTAAATATTATTTAGGTGAATCATTATGGTGTGAATTCTATAGAATTTCCATTGAATAATTTTCATTTGGATAATATGAATCATGTAGCTTGTTTTGTTTATTGTGTTATGGTAATTGTTTCAGGTGAATATGATTTTAGATTATGCAGTGAGTTTATTGATCAGGTCGTTATTGTAAGTCACAACACTATTTTAAATCTATAAAAGACATATTTGTGGAGAAAGAATAATTTATAATGTTGTATAGTTATCCTGACCTTGGTGGAGTTGAATCATACTATAAGTACCATGAAATTAAGGATTTGAATGTTATTGCAATCAACAGTGCGGAAAACATGAACTTTGATCAGCTATAGTTGGTGTCTGAACATACTGATGTTGGTAGATATTGTGAGATCATTATTATAAAAAACCTTATAGAGGAGTTTGGAAGAATCCAAAATAATTTCCAGTCATATAAAATATTCATATAAATAAGTTCAAGTAAAAATAAAATTTTAACCAAGAACGGGCCCTTGTGTATTATTGTGTTGGGATTAAAATGGTTTCTAATATTGGGTGTATGGTGGAATTGTTTAAATCTTCATAATTTAGAACATTCGACCTGACAGATAATTATTTAGTTAAATATTATTTTCTTCATTTGATTTGGGTGTCGGTCATATTTTGAATATGATATTCTCTATTTATTTTTTGTTCTCTAATACGCTCTAAGATCTATTGTTATTATGGAATGCCTTCAGTCGAAGCTATAACATAATTATTTTCCACCACCACAGATTGTATAAAATTTTTGAAAATGTATTATTGGAAATACATGTAGAGAATAATGAGATGTATGAGTTTTAGGGGCAGGAAAATGTTCTTGGATACGATTATTTAATGGAGACTTTAAATTATTACTTTCGACTTTTAATGCATTGAATTTGATAAACATGGAAAATGATTAATTTTTCTCAATATTCTAGAGAGAAAGGAAGGGATATTCATGTAGCTACAAAATTGTGTTAGGAATCCAATTCAGTGGCACATTTCTCAGTTATATCCTTTACTATTTTAGGGATGTTGTAGTTTTTAGGCTTTAGAGAGGATGCTGTTTTTTGTACTTTTAGGTTTTGAGAGATGGACATATGGAATTTTATTTCAAATTTCATGGTATTTTTATTAATGGTGTTTCCATTATTAATTATAAAAACATTTTCCATATACATTTTATTTAATATAATTATATTATTTCATTTATAACCATTTTACTGAGATATAAACCTTAATTTCACTGTTTTAGGGGCGTCCGTTTTAGGGTTCCAAGGGAATATAAATTATGTATAAATATTGATTTTCATTCAATATATGAAAGAAATTCCAGAATTGAAATTTAATAGTATTCATTTCCTTAGATAAATTTCAATGGTCTCAAATGCCTACATGATTTGCAACATATGGATTATTCATTTAGAAAAACCACTAATGTTTTATTATTAGTTCATTTAAGTGATTTTTTAGACCATCAAGAACTAGATTTATTTTATTTTATTAAATTATTATTAAAATATTAATTTACATGAAATATAATATAATATAATTATTTTAATCATATATAACCATAATTTTATTTATATATCCATTATTTAAGGTGGTGGACATAAATAAAGTACATTGTTCATGGATGCAGTGAACTGCCATATTGTGAGAAATTTTTTTGTTTTAGAATCAAAATAATAGAGGTAATAAGATGGATATTACACCAAAAAATTAACACGTGATTATATTTATAATAATTATGTTATAATTTTTTTTGTTGTTGGAAAAAACAGGTAGTTGTAGAAAAAGAATAATATTAAAAGAAAATAGTTTAGAGTTTACCTCTTCCTTTGGTTTTATCGTTTAAAGATACCCATTAATGCCCCTTAAAATGGTATTTTGATAATACCAGTAGAACAAAGATTTAGGAAATAGGATTTGGAAAGGAATTGATCAGATATTTAAAAATATACAAGTCTAAGAAGATGTGAGGATATGGGGTTGTGAGGGGTATTATTTATAATGGGAGGAGAGGGGTGTTTTTTCAATATTAAAATAATTAGTTTATTATTCTAGATAAATATTAACAAAAAAAATTATTATTTTTGACTATATGAAATAAATGGTCTATTTTTCCTAAATAATTTATTCTTAAATCAACCATAAATAAAAATATTATAAATTTATCATATAATGTTAAATATTTCATTTTTTATATTTCACTATTCACCAAAAAATATATTATTTTAGAAAAAATATAAACATTAACCCTAACAATTTTTTACCTCTATATTAAAAAAACGAAATCAATTTTATGAAAATAATTTTATAGATATTATAAATTTAATTTTTAAATTAAATCCTATTTTATTTGAAAAACAATAATTTTCATATTTTGATTAGTTTTTTAACCCTTTGAAAAATTATTTAAGGTGTCATAAAATTATTTTATAATTACAATTCAACATAATATTTATTTACAATCCATTTTTATGAAAATTATTTTATTTTTTATCAAAATTTAAATAAAACATATAAGTTTTACTAAAAAAAATATTTTATATATATGATGAGTTTTATTAACATGTGTTGAGGTTGTGAGTAGTTAATGGGGTAGTATTGGTATTTTGGGGATTTATTTTTTCTCCAGTTTCATCTATATGATTCCATACTCAACATATACATGTTGTATTCTATGTGAATAGTTATTGACTATCTAGAGAAGTGTTCTATTCTAGGATGAGGAAGACCTGTATGTAGAGTTATTTTGAAAGTAGGAGACTTAAACAAGAAATATATATTTGGAGTTGTTGTTGTATCAGTTATAAAAATTTCCATTGGGTTAATTAGAATCATGGTTGACAAATATTGTTCAATTTATATAGTATTTTAAATATTTTTTACGTAATGAGGTTGTGGATTTACCCCCTTGATGTAATATTTAGTTTGGGATACAACTACATCTTGGTTCCTCTCTAATATTGATGGATCCATAACAGTTGAAACCTTATATACATTAATATATATGGCTTTATATTTATGATCTAATGTATAGAGATTTCATATAGACCATTTAATCACTATGGGGTTCTTCTATGTTGTTTATAAGATAAAATATGGTGGTTTGAAGTTTCCTATAGACTATCAATTGTTAAATAAAGTAATAATCAGCAACTGCTAACCTCTATTGAGTATTGATGATCTGTTTGACCAGGGAAAGGGGAAAATCTAATTTTAAAAGACCTATTTTTGGTATGAATATCACTTCATGAGTATGAAGGAGAAATATATCCCAAATACCAATTTCAGGTTTCATATTGATACATCAAGTTCTTGTTCATGCTTTTTTATTTCAAAAATACTCTATTGTATTATTGTAAATGAGAAACTCTGTGTTCCATGAGTTCATAGATTGGTTAATAGTAATTTTAATCGATTAAATCCTCATATTAGTTATGTAATAGGATGATCATGTTGAGAAACATAATTTTTTTACAAGTCCTTCACAATCATCATCATTATGGGAATCTACTATCTATACTAAAACAAGCTTTATCCTTATTATGTGTCACCACAAGAAGAATCCACGTCACCTAAAAACAAAAACCTCCCTCCAAAATTGCATGTCCCTCGTCCGCGTACCCATTTCCCCTGGGATTCCTCACTCGGGATTACCCTCCGTTGTGATTAGGGTTCAAAACATTTTTACACTGCCTTCGCCTGTTCACCCTCGCCCGCCTACCATCTCTACTGATCGCTCTACCTCTGCCTAGACATGTTCATCATACGACTTCATCCGAAACCCCCTTCTGCTACATCCCTCCAGAAACAGGTTCCCGTAGTGAGGTAAGTTCTTCTCCTCGGGCTACTGATTTTCCTCCGTTCTGATTAGGGTTTCTGAATATCGTCATTTTCCTCTCTGACTTTCCTCTCCAACCACGCCCATGCCTCCACCTTCACCTCTTCACTTCCTACACCTTTATTTCCCTCCTCCTCCCTAACTCCATCCATCGTCAACTCCCCCTCTCGGAACTGCCTCCCTCCTCAACTCCCCTCGACACTGCCTCACTCCCCACCCCCTTCCCCGACCCCCTCTCCTTCTATGTTGCACTTTACGTCGAACCCCTGTGACCCTTGCTGGATCGAAATCATATGACTCCACATCTCTGCAACAGGTATTTATCCTAATTTCATAAAAAAATGTTAATCTTCTATACATATTTATTTATTTGTAATGAAAAATTATTTACTAATAGATTCATAGTATAAATCTCTTATTCGAATACTCCAACTACTCCTTCTATTTGTCATCTCATCCATTGTTTATTCAACAATATTTCTTATGATAATACTATGGTTAGTTTTAGGTCTGTGAATATATCTTCTCATCTTTCTTCTTGCACCTCTTATTCCCTCCGGCATCATCTTCACTCTTCAGGTATGATATTAATTATGTTTCTAATTTTTTCCTGGTATTATGTGTAAATACATACTGGTTTTTTTGATTCATTTGTTCTCTGATGTCAATATAATGGAATTTTTTACATTGTATGATTTGTGTTTTGTGGATATTGATTTCAGGAGATGAGATCGAATTGATGAAAAAAATTCATGAGAAAGTGTAGGATTTGATGAAGTTGTTAACATATTGTGTCGTGACTGTCACTACATTGTTCTATTTATTCTTACTTTTTTGTGTAAATTCATACTATATTATTTGATTCATTTACGCTATCATGTCAACCTATAGAGATGAAATGTTTCAAATGATACTACTGATGAATGAATGAAAAAATTCTGATACTATTTTATCACTACAGTTACTACTCCAACAACAGTTAACTACATCAAGACACACTATTTGTGCCAAGGGATTGCAACTAGCAACTCCATATCATATTTTCTAACACTAGTATAGTTACTATATTTTATTAAATACATGGAATTTGGTGTTTCTATGTTCCAGAATTTATTTCTCCCATTCCCTCCTACATCTTCTTTGGAGTTCATGTATCAGATTAAATACCTATTCCAAAATAGAATTTCTCGCTTCTGCATTTCTCATATCATTTCTATTGAATATCGCTTCAGGTGAAAATTTAGTTGTCTGATTTTTCATGTTATGTTTCAAAATAACAAACTTATACTATGGTTAGTTTTAGGTTTGTCATTGTATCTTCTCGGCTTGCTTCCTACCACTCTAATTCCCTTCCACATCATATTCGTACTTCAGGTATGAGATTAATTATGTTTCTATTTTCTTCCTGGTATTATATATAAATACATAATAGATTGTTTGATTCAATTTTTCCCTGATGTCAACTTAATAGTGTTTTTTACTTTGCCTGATTTTCATTGTGTGGATTATATTCATTTCAATAGATGAGATGAAATTAAATAAAATATGTTGTCATGAAAAAGTGTAGGTTCAGATGATATTGGTAACGGAATGTGGTGGGACTATCACTACATTGTTCGATTTATTCTTTCTTCTATGTGTAAATCCATACTATATTTTTTGATTCATTTACTCTCTTATTTCAAACTATAGAGATTCAATGATTCAAATGAGACTACTAATAATGGAATGACCATGCAATTGTGTGTTTTCTAGTATGCTCAGTTCAAAATATATCATTTTTTGTCATTCTTCAATGACATCACAGATGGAGTTACATGCATGCCATGAACACCTATTTCTATCAATGGTTAGTTCTGTTTAAATTTACATTTCTATATCCCTATACTTCTAACTAAATTACAGACTAACACAAATTTGTTGTTTTTAACTTCCTCATCTACAATGCCTCAACAATCTATGTCTTAGACAATAATTTCTTTAGGATCAAACAAGATAAATCAAAGACTGGATGCCTTCAGACAATATTCACTTTCAATTTGTAAGTATTGTGGCCCTGTTCTATTCTGACCAAAATATAGGTTGTACAACTGATATATTCATTTTCTAATATATTCCTTGATAATTTCAGTAGCTATTTTGACTGACGAAAACAATCTATCGGATTCAGCACCAAATAATTACATCTCCTTTCTTTGTAACCTAATCTTCCAAGGTACCTTTTCATTCTTATACATCCCATTTTTAAAAATGATTATTTTAATTCTACTCAAATTTGATAGTTTGGTGAGATTAGAAAGAATAATATTTAACATTAAACAACATATATTATTTATATCGAAATCAGATTATTAAAAAACCAGTTATAGGTTAGTGGAATTAAGAAAAATTTATTAATCCTTACGCTAAGTAGACATGAATAACTCCAACTGTTTAATGTTTAATGTATTGATTTGAGTCTGTGATACACTCAAAATTTGAATGATATAAAACTTTCAAACCCAAACACTCATGATTTGTACAGTCCCTTCTAAGGAAAACAAATCCATTTGATGTTTTTTAGTTGATTTTCACTAAATTCATTTTTATGGATTTTCAACCCAGAAATAGTATACATGATTCCTGGATAACCTAATCTTTTGGATTATTTACCGTCCTAACATTAATTCTTAAACATTCATCTATTTTTAAGATGAAGGATTTTTTTTACTAAAATTTGATATTCTAGAGACCTAAAGGAACATATTTATCTGATTATTGCATCTACTATCTACCTTAGAACCTAACTATCTTAAAAACATAAAATTAGTGACAGGGTGGCGACAATAAGAAATTTATTATCTATAATAAACTTGGCTGCCTCCAAGCCTATGTGTCACCTCCACATTGCTCCACGTCACCAAAAACATATTTCTCCTCCCTCCAAAATCGTGATTCTACTCTTATGCGATGCCATAACCCCCGTGATTCATCGTCTCTTCCCTCCCTATTAGGGTTTCCATCCTTCATCTCCTCCATCCCATTCTCGGTAAGAGTATAAATTTTCTTCCTCATTATTGAATAGGGAGATCAAAGTAATGCATCTTCATAAGTATGTAGTGGCATCAAATATTTCCAGGAAAAATTTGTTTAGTCTTTAATTTGTTTTGTTAACAATTGAAATTATTATTACTATTATGTTAATTTTAACAATTCACGATTGGAGCATCAAAATATTAGGTCTCTTCCAGGGACTTCAATCATTGGCACATGATTTGATACTAGAACCTTGAATATATCCACTGCTCTGGTTTTCAATAGTTATATTTAATGACTATTAATTTAATTTCGTTAACATAAACACATGTGTATTAATTCAATATATAAAGTGTATTATAATTATTTCAAACAAACTGTTCTTTCCATCTCGTAATTGTGTTCAGTTACAGGAGTGTGTATAATTAAATATTTTCATTGTCAGAAATATATCAATTTTTTCCATCTTTTTTATCAGGACAATGAACCATAGAGGTGGAACTAATACCTTCTCTGGTAACCATTTTTGAAAAACCTCATTATCACGTTATATGTACATTTTTATTATTTTTTCTATCTGCTTAAGAACCTATAGTACTTAAATTTGATTACAAACAAGTTTTCATGTAATCTTCTAATTAGTGTGATTTGTGCTATCTATAGTCTATACATTTTTTGACAAACATTTTTAACATTACTATCATCTAAGAATGGTTAACATTTATGCTGATTAGTGTGTTTTTTGACATATATATTTAGCATTCTCGAGTAGGTAGGTAATTTTTATAGATTACAAATCAATTACCCATGCCGTTTTACTATATGAAATCTATACATTTTATTGAAAACATGTTTAAGATTTCTGCAATTATAAGTTTTACATTCTTAAAATTTTTATCATTTTATGATAATTTTTTTAACAATTTCTCAAAAAATAGGTATTTTTTGAAAACATGTTTAACATGTCTGTTATGATATCTGTTGATTATTGTAATTTTTGACAATCATGTGTATCATGTAATCTGTACATTTCTTGAACCAGTTTTAGTTTATTGAAGACTACAGTTCAATGAAATCCATATAAATTTTAAATTTTTATTTTATAGTTGGACGATCATATATTTTCAATAATTTAAAAAAAATAATGAGATAAAGATTTAACTGTTTAAGTTTGGTTGCAGGGTACTCTATAGCCTGGTGGAATCGATTATGGTTGAACTTGTTGCGGGGGTCCTATTTAGTGACCTTTAGTTTTTCAAGCATCAAGACCAAGCATCTAAATTGAGTATGTGTTTTGAAACTCTGTGCAGATTTATCTCATGAACAATCCTTTAGGTAAGTTTGTTTTTTAATATTTTGATGTACTATTCATTTTATTTTAATTGTATTTCTTAAATGCTTAAAGTACATTATTATTATTAAAAACTAAATGTATTCATACTCCTTTAACATGTTTCTAATTAATATTTGGTCTTTACCTTTAATAATATGAACACCTTTGAGATTATTTCTACAGAATGTCATTTTTTTTATTATAACTATTGTCTTACTGTTTATGACATTAGTTTCGTCTTCTTTTATTACATATCAATTGTCAATTTATGTGTTTTAATGATGGTGGGGGAAGGGTCTGGGCATGGGGGAGGGGGCTGGTGGGGGATGGGGCTGAGCAGGGGGTGGAGGAGGTGGGAGGGGGAGCTGCTGGGAAGGGGTGGGAGGAGAAGCAGGGGAGGGGACAAGATGGGCATAGGGGAGGGGGAGGGGGAGGTTCGGGGAAATGGTGGGAGATTATTCTGGTTAGGGGGAGGGGAGCGGCTGGGTAGGGGGTGTAATGGGGAGGGGGCAGCTAAAAAGGGGGGTGTAAAAGGTAGGGGAGCGGCTAGGCATGGGGGAGGGGAGGGGCGAGGGACAGTGCAGGGCCTGTAGAGAATTGGGGAGGGGGCTGGTGGGGATGTGGGTGGGTAGGGGAGAGGGTCCTGTTTGGGATGTGGCTGGGAAGGGGAGAGGGTCCTATAAGGGGATGGGGCTAGGCAGGGGTGTGTAAAGGGGAGCGGAGTGGCTAGGCATGGGGGAGGGGGGAGAGGGAAGGGCCTACGGAGAAGTGGGGAGGGGGCTGGTGGGGATGTGGCTGGGTAGTGGAGAGGGTCCTGGTGGGGGATGGTGCTGGGCATGGGGGAGGGGTGGGGTAGGGGGCTGGTGTGTTTGGTTTGTTTAGTCTTTTTGCACACCAATATTGAGGGCATTAATACATTCATCGATCTTCAATTTATCCCAAAGAGGAATTTTTTAAACTAGAATGTGGTTATAATTATTACTATAATGTTATTATGTTAAAATTACGATTTAGACATGTGTAATGTTTTTTAATCAACTTTCTGGTTATTGCATTAGTGACTGAAATATATGAATTATCAACTTGCATATGCATGGGGTGATTGTTATATACAGGTTTTTTATCATTGTTAGTGAAAGTTAATCACTTAACCATTAATTTTAAGATTCCCTAATTTTATCTTCTTTGTGCAGGTTCAATATCAACCTGGGGTGGGGGTGTATTGCAAGGATCATCATACAGATATTCAAATTACCTTCTTATTTAATGTTATGCATTACATTGGTATTGACTCATTGGATGGTTTATTTGAATGACATTACACAACACATGAATATTGGCTATCTTATACTTATGATTTTATGACTACAAAAAAACCTGTGAGGTTATTTGTGATATTATATAATGCATATTTGATAATTGAAATAATTCATTGCAGTGTGTTATTGTTATTAAAATGTAACAAGTTATAAAATGTTTAGTTGTTTCCGTAGGAGTCCACTATATTGCAACTGAAGATATTTAATGGATGGATGGGTACTCTTGGTTAAGTTGGATTGTCATTGCATTTATTTTTACTCATTGCTAGAGTTGTGTATTACATATTTTTTCTTGGTGTTTTTGTGCTCCTACAATTAAAACTACTTTAGTTATCTTTTATATTTTTCAGGTTATCTTCAAAACGAGGCTAATTGAAATTATAGTGAGATTCAAATGGTAGAACGGTTGGGTTTGTTTAATTTTCAGGATCATTTTCCATATCTTTGTTTATATGGTCATGTGATTTTTCAAGCATAAGAGAGACAGAAAGTGGTTCTATTGTGTATGTATGATATCTAAAAATGTTTTCCACATTTGTAACCTATTTCTACAAACATGTGCAGGTACCAGATTACTACCAACCAGCAACCACCAATACTTGTCTACTGTAGTGCCACAGGAACCCAATTTTGGAAGGTTTTTACTACCCCAATTTATTGAATTTAGTTTCATTCCAATGGGGACATCATATACTATTACATTATTCTGTTACTGTAATATTTTTCACCCAACTCTTTGATAAATAAACAATTTGTCCAAACAATCCATTTTTGTTTCCATGTGTTCCATAGAAAATCAACTCTGAAACAATTTTTGTTTCAGTTTGAATGTTTCACTATTTATATTACATCTTCATAATTTTTATAAACAATTATGTTTTATAAATAATAATCTATAGTTAATAATAAAAATTATTTTATAGTGTCATGCATCTCACGGGCAGAGTACTAGTATTTAATAGTATATTCTTGGGATGTAGTAAGTGAATTTACTATAACATTTTTCATCACTGAAGTGTGTGTTAGTAAATATGTCAAATATTGAGACTCTCATGTCTATAACCTAAAAATGTTCTTGAGATCCATAGTTTCTTTGATCTCATGGGATATTATCAGAGGGTTTTATCTGATCTCTGTCATGTTTTAAATCCATTAATAGCCTTTTCTTGGACGGTCCAGACTGTATAAAGGACTAATTAGTGTCATAATGCTTTTGAAAACATTAGCATGAGGTTGATCACTTACCCCTATCTTCAACATTTGTAGTGTGGAATAATGATCGAGGTTTTTATGATTCTCCATATTTATGTTTAATTCGTTCCTTAATACAACATATTTCATTTATATCGTATAGTACTATAAGTCATATTCCTATGATTATTACTATGTCTCCCATTATATCAATATATAAGTGGTATTTTTTATATCAAATATATGGAAACATTCCCCAATTTTTTAACACTTTGTGGTCTTCAAAAATTACAAGAGAATTTGGTTCATGTTCTCATAGTGGGATATGAATCTATGATAGTGTATATGGATAATGATTCTCTGAGGGAATGATTTTGAGATCTCTTACACCCCATGGAAGTAGATTGTGGATACATATAAATTCAAAGGGAAAAATTTTCCTAGAGTTTGGAGATTCTTTAAGGGTGATAGAGGAGCTCACAGTGATGAATCTCAATGGGGAGGAGAGTAGTGGTAGTGAGTTGTTATTTTATACGATAATGAAATACACCTTGATGTAATGATTGGATAATTCATATTGGGGATACCCGAAGGTGGAGGTGATGTGGAGTTGTGGAATCCATGGTGATGCTCCAGAGAAATGATTAATGTATGACCAACATCAGATGATGTTTTAATGATGGAATTTTGTTATGTTGATAGTGTGTGGGGATATTATTTAGGATTTCCATATATCAATAGTGATAGTGCATTCTTGTGTCGCAAAAGATGTATTATTCCATGATGGTTTACCTTTGGTGTCCTAGAAGGAAGTGTTTAGTGGAAGAGTCCGTATAATGATGCTTTGTCTATTGGTATATGATGGTAGGGCATCATGTACCAGGTTATTTGTTGCAACCATTGAATTTACCTAGAAGAATTAGGAGAAAATAATGGAATATTTTTTCATATGTGGACCATGAGAATAAGGGTCATGAGATATTATTTTAGTTTTCATATATCAGTTGAAAAATACATCCCACATTCATTGAATTAAGAAGTTAGGTGATACAGGGGTTAGGGTGAGGATGTATATAGATGAGGTGGTGTGGCTTCATGAGGTATTTAGGAACATAATTTTTTTTATCAAGAACATTATTCTTCCTCTCGAAATTGGATAGTGTTATAGCATTATTTGGGGTCCCAATTCCAACATAAATTTTTTCTCCATACTTAGATTAGTGGGAAAAAAATGAACTTCAAAATTAAGTTTACCTATGGAGTTCATGATAAGTGGCAATTTGTTCTTAATGTTCTCCTCATATCGTGGTATGTGGAGTTTTAGTTGTGGTAGAATGATTTCTACCGGGTTTATCATTTTTTTTGAGGTGTTCTGGCATGTTGTTGAGGTATCGTACCAGTTTTAACATAATCCACAATTGTCCAGAGTCCATGAAGTATTCCATATTTCACTACTCTAATGAAATCATCATGATGATTCTCATATCATCAATCAGGTATAGTTGGATATTAATTATATTTTTGATGTTCATAGGAAAGCCAATAGAGATCTTGGTTCTTCAGGATAAGGTATTGTGTTGGTGATCTATTCCATTAGTTTGAGTTATTTTGAGGAATTTATATATAGATAAGACTAACTAGGAGAATTAGCCAAAAATTACAAGCTAAATATCATGATTTTTTAGATTTGTTTTTCTATGATGTATGATATGATTTTTAATCTAATTTAATGATTTTGTTAACTCTGAGTCTTATTTAACAATATTATTTTTCCCTTTCTATTATGTATGGTTGATGTAATTTTCTCATTTTAGAAGAATCGGTAATATATTGCTGGGTTGGTGGTGTATTTTCTTTTCATTATAGGTTTTTATTTTATTCCTAGGGTTGAGAATCATTTTAGGGGTACCTAATGTAATGGTAAAAAACATCCCATCCCATTACTTTGTTGGTTTCAGAGATAGAGGTTTCAAAAGAAGTTTTGGGAAGAGAATAGTTAAATTGAGATAAATTGTAATATTTGTATTGATTATAATGTGTTTATTTTTGTTTTTTACCATGATTGTATAATAAAGATGCATATTTGTGGAATTGTCAAAGAGTGTGCATCCTAGGGATCCATGGGGTAAGATTTTAGTGGCCTTAACATCTTGTGGACCCTTGAGGAATGGTGTTTGGTTGCATCATAGTCTGAGTCTAATTTTTTATCAAGAATTGGGAAAATAATAGGATTTTATTGTATTTTTTTAGTTGATATTTGGATCAAAGAATGAATGGTTTTGGTGGATATTTTGATTTAGGAGTTTTTGCGTTATGGGGTTTGAGTTTCACTATATTGGGGTTCAATTTCTGAAGGCTACGAAATAGAGAGGAGCCATATACCATGATCCATCCATAATTTTATTGGATTTAAGAGAGATTTTTGGAATGATGTTTGAGGTTAATTTTTAAATAGGGCCATTATTTCAAATCAACGATTTCTAAATTTTAGTTTTATAGAAAAACCAAGGCATTATTACATCACGAGACACTTTTTTTACAACTAGATAATAATCTAAGAGCTCCCAAAAATCTAATTCAATATTATATTCTCCCTTGATTATTTAGTTTTGTGGGTGTGATTTTAGGATAAATTTTATCCCTTATATATTTTCTCTAGAACTTGGCTTTATTGTATTGATTACTAGTGATCAGAGGTGATTTCTTCCCCTTTATTTCTTCTTTTTCTTTTTGATCAAAATTTGTAGAAGGATGAGGTTGAGGGATATGGTTAGAATATGTATATATGATTAAAGTAGTTGATGATGGATGTTTTTATTTAGGTTACTAAATATTTCCCAATATTAATCGTGGTCTGGATATCATCTATTCCCTACCTATTATTTGTTTAGTAGATTGTGAATATTTAGTTGAAGTAGTGAATTCGAGAAATCTCATTTCTTGTTTGTGAATTTTGGGATTAGGATGATTTTGTTTTATTTGGGTGAGGATTTTGTATTTTTCTAATAAATATATTAATCTGGTCATAAGGAAATTGATTTTAAAGGGGTGAATCATAGGTGTTTACTTGTTTCGATGATATTTCATAGAAGATTTAATTTTTCGTGATGTTATAGATGAAAATAATTATTTTTGATAGGCCTTTAATGTTTAATTTTTTATTTATTTGTTGGAATCAATTCTTATAAAATTATAATCACTTGATTATGGTAGTTGAACTATTTTCATGGGGAATTTGATAAGGTATGAGTTTGTCTTGAAATGAAAAAGTATAGGATGCAATGATAGTTTTTGTTGAAATTGTTTTTATTTTATTATTATGATTGTGTATCCATTTTTTTAAATTTATTGTGGTTATTTGGTGTTTTTCTGTGGGGGTTGTCATGGGGTAGTTTTATAGATTTTATTGGGTAGTGGGGCTATATTGGTTATTTTTTTTGGAAAACATGGCTTCATTGGTTGAAATATAAGGGGATGTGAAGTTGTGGTGGTTAACACAAGATGCATTTCAATCTAGTTTTTCTGTGTACTTGATTTGGTTGGAATGAGGGAATTAATATTTCGTCATGTGATGATTAAAAGGTATCTTCTTAGGGTGGTTTTTTTAGTTTCATGGTAGTTATAAAATATAATAATTTGAAATGATAAAATCGATTTAGAAATGGTTGAAATTAATGTGGTGATTGGCTGAAAATAAGTTTTCAATAAATATGGAATTGAATGAATTAGTTAATTTAAATAGGTTTGATATATATAGAACTATAATCTTGTAAATGGAGTGATTAAATGGGAATTGATTATATTTTTTGTTTTTGTGTTGAATAGGAATGTTGGCCAGTTAGTGGTGTCATAGTTGGGAGTCGTGGTGATGTGTAGCGATGGTAGTATGGTGAAGGTTGTAGACTATGGTGGAACAATATTTGTGTAGATTCTAGAGGTTGTAATTTTATATGATGTATATCTATGATTTATTATTTGGTAATTTTATTACACATCCCACTTGAGTCAGATAAGCTTACTGATGCCCACCTGTTTTGGGTTTCATGTGTTTTACATGAAATATATCTTGTTGAGTATAAAAAGATGGCTACCCAATCCTCCCCACTCTCTATATCAGGAGTGGTATAATGTATTTTATTTATGGATTGTATTATGAGATATTTTAGGGGTATTTCATGGTAGGACGAGGTTATGAGTTTGATGTACTTCATGTTTAGAATACCCTACTCTACAAAATATGTTATTTGTAAATGATATGTAATGTGTGGTAGTGGATATGATATGATAAGGGTGATATGATTGAGCATTGTAGTATGATTCTGGTGCTATCATGGATGGAATGATGTCTGTACTTATGGGTTTCATTTGATTGTATAATGATCATTGTTGTGAATGTAAACCCAAATAGATATTTATTTATCTCTTAGGAATAAAATGCATGAATCTATCCAAAAAAGTTTCTAAAACAGTGTAAATTAAAAGAATAAACATTATCAAAATCTACTTTTTATATTTTATTTTGTCGATACAATTTTTTAATGAGTTTTATTCATTCTTAATATTTTTACTTGTTTTAAAACATGGTAAATGAAATAGAAATATTTTTTTGATGTCAATATGTTGAGGATATTACAATGAAAAAAGCTGTTGAAGTATAAAAGATATTTAATCATGATAAAAAAATGTGAATGTTTCATAGATGAATGGATTTAGAAGTTACTCAAGTATTATTATCTTAATGATGTAATTTGAAAGACTTTTAGTTCATAACAAAGTTGATTATTGGACTGGTTCTCGTATCAAAGATATTGGTCAATGGTGAAACTGTATTTACAATAATAATAAATTTGATTAGATGATGAAGATATATTTGGAATTGATAGTCTAAATGTAAGGAAGGAATATTATGACCCTCAAAATATTGATTTTCAAGAAGAATATTTTATTGAAGATAATGAAAACTATTATTTTTCACAATGAACAAGAATAAGGACATGATATATAAAGATTATTTCATTAAGAATTTTTAAGATTATTTAAGAACATGAAATATAAATTTTTCTGTAATGGATTATATTTGAGAAATTAATGGGAATTTATTTTGAATAATTTTGAAAAATCATTATGGGAGTGTAATAAAAAAATTGGGGCCAACCACAGCTACCCAAGGAGGTCGGCTCTACCACATATGGGGATCAAGTTTCATCCCATGTGAGAGATATCATGCACATGGGAAACCATGGGGGAAAGATTATGGATCATGCATATGATAATTTGTGGGTTCATAACACTTACTAAATTCCCATAGACCTCATAATGGTGTGGGCATGAGGAGAAGGTGTAATTGAGTTCCAACCCCGGTGTCGTGGATTGAAGTGGTAATGGAATAGAAATTTTTATAAAGTGTCTCTCAATCATTTGATTAATTTTGTGGGATTTGGAGTGTATTTCACTATTACACTATCATTCAATATATTGACATATCATCTCTCATCAAATTTGATCAATCACAACTATCTAATCACCACATGAGTTATCATTATCCTCAAGCCTCATTGGAAGATATATATTCATTAGAGTTCTTAACGATAAGAGATGCCATGATCAAACCAAGCATGATAGTTTTGGATGATCTAGGTCTTCAAAAGACAATGGTTAGTTTCCCTGAATGCAATATAAAAATTTCGTTCATAGTGTTATTTGATTAATGTGACATTTTTGAGTAAAAACAATATTTTAGGAGGCTATTTATACATTCAAGAAATGTAAAATGATTTCAATTTTGAATCATTAGAGCATGTGATCATTAAACACAACACATGAGAAACCAAAAAGAAGTAATAGACACAATTAAAATTAGTATCTTTTGAAATGGAAACCCACTTCCACAATATTTTATTTATCGAGATCTTTGAAAATATTATTCTCGAGTTCTAAAAAAGCATAAAAAATAGGTGTTAAGGTAGTAAAACAATAAAGGTAAAAAATACACTTTCCAATAAAATGATATATTTTATGACAAAACATTCTATTTTTACTCATTTATATTTGAGAGATCTTATTTTTCATAAATATATAGAATCATTTGATAATTCATTAACATGAATGTTAGAATAATTTTGATCCTCCTAGGATATATGAATTAGAGGAGTTTCATGCCCATTTTGTGTGTGGAAGAACCCTAAGTCATTTGGATACATGAAGGAATAATTGACATAAATTTTTTTGATGAAACGGAACTCTGGGCCTCTGAATTTTGTTTCATGGTCAAATTTCAACATTAAAAAAATGTTTCATGACTCAATGTTGATTAGTATACTCCCATTATTTTATACATAGAAGAAAAATATACTTCCCCAATGTATATACATGAATAAATTATTATCAATGCTCTGAATGGAGCCCTTACGGGTTTTTTGAATAATGAATCAGCTACACATAGAAAAATTGTGTGATAGAGACTAAATTCATGCATGATATATGTGTATTCACATATTTAAGTGTTTTAGGAAAAATTCAAATTTACCAGAAGCATTTGTTGAAAAAAAAAACTTAGATGATACCTGATCACCCAAGATGTGATGATGAATAAAATAATGAAATCACATAAAATTAGAAGAAATAATATATTGGATAACTTTTATTTCTAAAAATAGAATCATGATTATGCATGTAGTGATTTGAATTTAACCAATATGAGACATAAATTTGGTATAATATCAAAATATTTCATATATATGTTTTCAATGTATTAATTTTATAAAAATATCACCCTTTAATGAAATTATATTTTAAGTGAAGTGTGATCTAGTTGGATAAATATTTTCATCCAAGAAGAATAAAGAATAACCAATATAATAACAATTGTTGATGATGTGTATTGAGGATGTATGAGATCTTGGCAGGTTGTATAAAGAACCAGTGAGGAACTTCATGTTGGAAATGGTCATCACCAGTCTACGGAACAAGACTTGTTTCCTCCCCCCTTCTAAAGTATAGGAGTAACATCCCAGATTTGTGTCCTACCCAAAGGTGCCCTGAACCTAGTTGGTCACCTAACATCAAGCTCATTTCCCCAAATTCTAGAGATTTTCGACTATAATTGAGGGCAAGGGTGTGATATTAGGGAAATAATACCCACATTGGAAGAGTATACACAGTGGAAAACAAATAGTAAACTATAGCTGATGCAGTAATACCAAAACAATATACAACAGAAGACAACAAGTAAATCCAACAAAGTCCAATATATATATATATATATATTATACATGGAATATGTATTTGAGAAATCATCCAAACAAGTCACAATGGTCGATTGCAATATAGAAACCAAGGTAAAGAACAAACAACTAAACTTATGCCTCGTCTGTAAGAACCCAAATCCTTGTTTCAGGTATAGATCTTTATTCTGGGTTTTTTTAGGAAAAAAGTAGTCTTTGGAAATTTTATATGTAAACATCTTGTGCTTTTTTTTGAACATTGTGTAATAGGTTTTTGCTAGTATCCATGTACTGGCTGTTTAAGGTCTGAGTACATGGCCATGTGGGTGACCTGACAGACCACCTAATGTGGGATCTGGTGGAGGTGAGTACACAACTTTTACATTAAATGAACATGTCATGTACTTTTTTTATTTGATGAGTCTAATAGGGGTCACATCTCATATCCAAAAAAACATTTCTTCTACTTGTGTCTCATACAAGAGAGTGCCATACAACTAAAGATCATCGAGGTCTTGCTATTCCTCTCCTCGAGCTCTATTTGAGATACTGCTAGGTGCATTGGATTCTCACCGGTGAGTTATCTATTTCCTTATAACCTCTCTTCCTGGTTTATCTTCTATAGTAAGTTATTCTAGGCTATACTATTTTGACCTTTTTGTATATCTACAATGTTATTGGAATATTGAAGGGATGAAGATCGAGAGTGTTCCACATAAAACAACGAGGTAGGTGGTTTGTGCCTTTCTTTTATTATCTTTAGAAGATATATGCTAAAAGTTCCAAATACCCATGTTTAGGGTATCGTATGTTAGGGGTTTTAACCCAATTTAAGATAAGATTATGGTTTTTTGATTGAGAAAGGGTTATTGATTATGATTTACGTTTATTACAATGATTAATGATGTGTTTCCAATGTTTGATTGATTTTGTTCATTGGGTATAGAAAGAATTTTTGGAACGCTTTTTTTCCATGGATTGTGACGTTAGGATGGAGTTTCTCTTTATATAATATGCATGTGATTCACATTATTAAAGCATGACCAAGGGGAATTCAATGATAGAGCTTCCCAATGTATGGACTTTTATTTATGAATTTTTATTATGATTGACCAGAGGTATTGACTGTGACAGGGACCATGTGGTCATTACCAAGAGCGATTAGACTATGATAGATACTAAGAGGGTCATTATTAAATGAATGTTGGACAATTGGGTATTGACTATGAGAGCTAATAGGGGGTCATTATATTGTATTATTACAATGCATACCAAAGGGGTATTTACTGTGAGAAATACCAAGGAGGTCATATGTATATGATTAGTTCCCTATGGGGCCAAAGGGGTTAGACTGTGTGAGATTTCTCATAGGGTCATTGTTTATTTAATTGAAAACATGTTGAAATATAGGGTTCATACTATGATATATTTCCTAGAGGGTTTCTTTTTTATGATTGAATGATTTTGATGGGTCTTCCGAGCCAAAGCACAAGCTTGGAATAAATATTAACTGACTGTTTAGATAGTTTATTCAGACTTCGGTGTGTTACTATTATACAAGGGGATACAAACATTGGATAGATCAAGAGGTTACATTATTCAATGGTTCAAATAATTTATAAAGAAAAATGAATGTAATTTAAAATTATAGGATTGGTTACTTTTTAGTACTCCCTAGTTTTTTACTTCATTACTGCATTGTACCTGTTATATAAATTCATGGACCGTTAGGAACAAATATTTTGGTGGATTCCTATTTTGATTTTTCTCTCACTGTATTTGGGTCATGATTTTGGACACAAACAGATCATATGGTTGTATGTATAGGTAAGGGAAAGAGCCCTTATACATCAAGTACAGATTTCTGATTGGAGCTAGAGAGCAATGGACCAATCTGAGGCTTGCAATGCTGTTGGAGTTTACTATTTTATACACTTTTTTTATTGTATTGTACTCCAGCATTGTGATATTTTTGGCAATTTTCCAAGAAATTTGTGACATGAATCATTTATATATGTGCTCCAGTTGTTTATTTACTATCAGTCTTTTGTTGTTTACTTTTTTTGTATGGCATTACTACTTCTATTATTGTTTATCGTTTGTTTTGGATGTGTTCCTCTTCTAGTGAAGGCATAGTTTTTTCCCTATCACACCTAAGGACCTCATTTATAGTTGGAATCCTTTGGATTTTTAGGAAATATGCTTGAGGCTATGTGAGAAACCAGGTACGAGTCACCTTTGGGAGACCCCCGGATCTGGGATGTTACAAAGTGGTATTAGATAAGTTTCATTTCTAATTTTTCTTCTTATTTGGAGCCTATAGACAATAATAGGAAGGAATATGTAGTTCTTAATAAGTTTTTTCTGAGAGTAGCTAATCCATGTCCATGGAAAATCCGTGTTACCTCGATTATTGCAATTTTTTCAGGTTTTTCAATTGTTACAATTGATTTGATTTCACCATTGGGTGATTCAACTTTTTTGAGCTATTATCAGTGAAATAATTGATGTTTCATTTCTGTTGCAACCCAATGAGATGAGGGTATACCACCTCATAAATCATATAGGTTCTTGATTCAGATTACATGTCATGCATTTTTGTCATGCCATTTAGGGTAAAATACTGATTACATGTTGTTGTGATAGATGTTGTGCTAGATATGCCCGTGGTTGGGATTTATTCCTTGATATATTTCCAAATATTTTGATAAGGTATTGGAAATTGTATAGTTTCATTTGAATTGACTCCAAAAATTGGTCCCTCAGGTGTTATCAGAACACTTAGATCAGAATTTGGTGGATCATGTGGAACTTTAATTGAATTTTTCAATATATGAGATGAATAAGGATGCCAAAATTTTATTTTTGAGAGAATGGGATCTCATAGGTCGGAATTTGCCATGACTTGGACAAACTTTTATGTTATACAGGTTCTAGAGAAGTTTTAGAGGCTTAATGTCTAGAAACGAAGACCACACAACATGTGGTGTTATGAAATTACGCCATGTGTTCTTCTGTTATGTATGAAAAAACATTTTTTCAGTACATTCCACGTACTGGGAGTACACACAATGTAGTGTTTGACTATGTCACTGACTGTGTGAGATGAGACAGAAGTTGATAAAATCATGGTAGATCACGTTGTGTACTAGGAGTACACACAATGTTGTAAGAGAACACATATCTTTCCATGTAACTAACGATATGGGAGGAATAAATTTGGATGGTATACGTTGTGTCCGGTTAATACATGTCATGTTGAGTTAACCATGTACTTGACCGTGTGACTAATGACATTGGCGATTAGAACATAAGTTGTATATGTTGTGACTATGGTGAAGACGCCAAGCAGTGTTATCCAATAGAGAACTATGTTGTTCGAGCCGTGTAGAAGTACCTAGGTATGAGGAATAATTCAAGTACATGTTGTATCTCAAGAAGAACATGTCATGGCTATAGGTGTAACAGGAATAGGCTTGGAAGAGTTACACTCCATGCGAAAATCTTAAGGGAACATGTCATCTAGTGTTTGTACATGTCATGTAACCCTGTTTTGTAAAAATTGAATGTTTCTTCTCTTGTTCTTTTCTTGAACATTTATGTTGTATCCATTGATAATATTGAACTGAGGTGTGTTCTTGACCTTGCAGAGTCATTCCACCATGAAGTCCTCTAGTTTTATGCCAAATACAGGGAAATGATCATACACCAGAAATTGTAGATCAAGGACTTATAGTAGATCCTCCCATCATGACCATTTTAGAAGTAGCTATTATAATGGAAGCAGGTGATAATGGACAGTTTCGTGAAGTCTTTTTTAAGATGTTACAGACAATTCAGGGAGAACCACATCATTCTCCAACTATGGATTTGTTGATGATGTTTTTCCAACAATATCATCCTCCCACTTTTTCTGGGGATGGAGGACCACTGGCTATAATGTCATGTTTTAAGACAATTATTGCAATATTTGAGCATCTAAATATGCCTCTGGAGAGGAGGGTGATTCCTGAGATGTACATGTTGTGTGATTCTGCCAAGAGATGGTGGTATGTTATCACACATGCCATATTTCATCAGTATGTGATTTGGGAAGTGTTTCAATGGACATTCTATGGATACGTCTACTCTGAGACATTGAGGGCGGATCGATCTTGAAAGTTCATGCATTTGGAGCAGGTTCCTCATTCCGTGATAGAATACTCTTCTCATTTTATAGAGTTTCAGCACTTCGCACCTGTTTTGGGAGGTGACGAGTTATCCTTGGCTAGGCAGTTTGAGGATGGTCTTAGGCATGACTTATGATAACAGGTGAATGTATTTTGGATGACTTCGATGTCTTCTATAGCGAACTAGGCGTTGATTACTGAGTGAAATATGAGGGAGTTATGAGCTTCTAGCCAAGGAGGTTCGGCATCTAGAGCTGGTACTTCATTGAAAGATACCAAGAAGCGCCACATGGAGCTTTCACATAACGTTTCTTCAAATACCCTGGTGGTATGCTACCAGTGTGGTATGTGTGGGAACACAAGATATAATGTTTCGATATACCAAGTTGAGTTACGAGCATGTAAATATGGGTAATAATCAGCATTTTTTCTGGGTATTTTCGCCAGAAGCGAGTGATAGGGGTTCTGTTATGACTCCACGTTCAGGAGAAGGACCACCAATTTCTCAATAGTTAGGGAACCATAGATCGTCTATCTATTCAGGCTGAAGAGGAGGTCCTGGTCATGGTATCCATTTGGCCAGTTTTTAGCAACAACAAGATGGATCAACATAGGTTAGTTAGGTAGGGTCGTAGAGATGCAATACAGGTAAGACTTTTTCAGTAGAGAAGACCCAACAAGAGAATGATCTATGACCCTCTACGGTTAAGTGTATGATTCTAGTCGCCTCGGTTTTAGTTTATTCTCTTTTAAATAAATGTGTTTTCCATTTTTTTATATTTTTTTCTCTTTTAGAGATCCTTGGTCTCTGTATATTTACTTCTATGGATGGTATGTAACTAGACACTCTATTGAGGATTATGATAGCTAGTGTGCGTCTTTGTAATGAATTCTTTCTTGAGGGTGCTGGTTGTCACTTAATATGGTACCTTTATGTCTTAAAGATGACCATCATTGATTTCATTCTCAGAATGGACTTGTTAGTCTCCTTTTCAGCCTTTTTTGACTACAATATTCGTAGAGTGAGATTCACATCACCATAGAGTGGGTCTTTTCTACACTAAGGTGAATGTGATGTTTAGGCGAGCTCATATGGACTCGAGCATCATGGGTTGGGAGAAGTTATAGTATAGGTTGCTAGTTCATATATGGATGATTAGGGGACTTCACAGATGGAATTTTCTACAATGGTGGTTTGTTTTAGAGGTGTCTTTCTAGACAACATTTCATGTTTTCCTCCATAGCAAGAGGCATATTTCTCAACTGAAATTTTTCTAGGAGCCACATCGGTGTACATTTCTCCTTATAGAATGGCTACCCAAGAGTTATAGGTTCTCAATAAGAAGATAGAGGAGTTTCAATCAAAGGGTTTCATCCAACCCAGTACTTCTCCTTGGGGATTTTTTGTTCTTTTGTGAAAAAGGATGATGATACCCTTAGACATT
Source organism: Viscum album (assembly GCA_963277665.1). NCBI lineage: Eukaryota > Viridiplantae > Streptophyta > Magnoliopsida > Santalales > Viscaceae > Viscum > Viscum album. Next base: position 708,851,028 of record OY728165.1, on the reverse strand, counting down.
GTATGGATTATAAATATTTGAACCAGTTGATGGTAAAGTATTGATATACTTTGTTGAGGATTGATGATATTTTGATCTACTTCAAGGGGACCGATTGTTATTTATTATTTACTTGAGATACAGTTATCACTAGTTGTGTGTTAGACCATCAGATATACCTTTTACAACCTTTCAGAGTAGGCGCGGTCTATACTTGTATGTGGCTATGTCATTTGGTCTCACAAACACACCGATAGTTTTCCTGGCACTGATGAATAGATTGTTCCATAACTTCATTGATTATTTTGTGCTAGTATTCGTGGACAATATCTTGGTGTACTCTCACACTTGACATGGACATTCCATCGATATTGAGAACATATTGTGTACAATAAGAGGGAATCAGTTAAAAACTAGGATCTAAAAATGCCACATTTTACTGGACCAAATTCACTTCTTGGGTCATGTTATCTTATAGACAACAGTATCAATAGACGTAGAGAATGCGAGAGCCGTAATTTATATGGAGAATCCGAAGAAGGACTTTGTGGTACAATGTATTCTAGGGCTGGCTAGTCACAACATGTGCATTATACAAGACTTTTCAAGCCTAGTAGCGCCACTGACAGACCTGACTATGAAAGGTGAAATGTACTTGTGGACAGATTCCTATGATTTAGCCATTGATAAGCTAAAAAAGATATTTACTTTTTCCCTGATACTGATATTTCTAGGGCAAGGAAATAGTTACACCATTTATAGTGATGCAACATGTATCAGGCTACGAGAAGTACATATGTTGGGGGAAGGAGTCATTGTATACAGGTCCCGGTAGTTGTGGACACATGAGAGAAACTACCCGTCACACGTTCTTGAGTTGGAAATAATTATACATGCATTTCATTGCTGGAGACATCATCTTTTGGGATATCATTTTGTGTTATTAACTTACCAGAAAAGTCTCAAGTATATATTTACTCAGTGTGATCTAAATTTGAGACAACGAATTTTGGTTGAGTAACTTCAGTCCTCCAAAATTATGCTAGCCTACACTCCTAGGAAAGGAAAAGAAAAGAATGATATATTGAGCAGGAGGACATAAAGACATGATTTTTTTGAGGCCAGTAGTGAGTGGATAATTACTTCTATGTTTTCTAAGATGAATTTGGAGTTGCGAGATAGACATGGGTAGAGGTTTGTTTCTTCTATATCGAATACCTCAACTCTACTAGATCGAGTACGAATAAGGTAGATATCAGATTCTAGAGTCCCAGTTCTATGGGAGAGTGTGTTACGTGAGGACCCCACTCTTGGTTGGAATATAGGTGAGGATGAGATATTTAGTTTTCATGGGCACGTATGTGTGTTTGCAAACATACTAGTGGAGCTGATGCGGGGTTTTCATTCCTTAGTATGGGCAGTTCATCCGGGTGTCACCCAAATGTATCTATATATACACAGTTATTATTGGTGGCCAGTATTGAAGAGTGATGTGTTTGGTTTTTTTATGATATGTTCTACCTATCAGCAGGTGAAACTAGAGCCTCAATGATCAAACGGGCTTTTTAATGTAGTTACCCATTCTCAGGTGGAAGTGAAATGATGTTGTGATGGACTTTGTGATAGGTTTTCCGAGGTCTCCTCGAGAGAGTGACGTAGTATGAGTTATTGTTGAAAGGATCATGAATGATGCCCATTTATTAATGATTAAGAAAACCATAAAGGTTGATCCGATTTTATGTTTGTACATATGAGATAATGTATATTTTTTTTGGGTTCCACACTCTATTGTTTCATACATGGACAACTATTATACTTCTTGTGTCTAGTAGAGATTAAAGATGGATTTGGGTACACAGGAAATTATGATAACAACATACCATCCCCATATAGATGGACTATATGAGTGCACAATTCAGGTTTTGGATGACATGCTATGAGCATGAGTCCATGATTATTAGGGATCGTGGGATAGATACACAGCCTTAGTGGTATTTTCCTATAACAATAGTTTTCAAGATATGATTCTGATGGAACCTTATGAGGAATTATACGTTAAGACATTCTAATCACCCCTATATTGGATAGAATCTGGAGAGGCATCAATGATGGAATCTCGTATTGTTCAAGAGACCAATGAGCATGTGGAGTGGATTCAGAAGAGGATTGCTACTATACAGCCTCAGTAGATATCTTATGCTGATCGACGAAGATGACCACTAGAGTTCTAGGTCGGAGATCATGTTTTCTTAAGTGTCACATGGAAGTTGGGACACATGAGTGATATATGATAGGGGACCCTTTAACTGAGATAATTCAAGCCATTTTATGTTTTGGAGAGAGTAGGACCAGTTGCCTATCAGTTGCAGTTACATCAAAGGTATCTTCCTATGAACAACTTCTTCCTTGTTTTTCAGTTACGACATTACTTTTTAGACCTTTATAGAGTTTTTCATCCTGAGGGGGTTGATTTAGAGGTGTATACAACCTTCTAGGAGCACCCTATTTGAATTTTGGATTTCAACATGAAGGTTCTTCATGGCCGGTTTGTTCCTCTGGTAGCACAGGTGAGTACATGACGAGATGTGGGAGAGGGATGATGACATATGATCACAGTGGCCTGAGTTTTTTGAAATTTCTTCTTCTCCACACTTGGAAAGTATATTCACTGATGAATTTATTTAACTGGGGATGTTAGTAAGAAATTGAATCTTCATTTTAGGTATGGATCTTAATTTCGAGTTATTTTTTGAGGAAAAATGTCGTTTTTTTTGAAATTTTTTAAGTACACGCTGTGTACTTTTTTGTACACATGGTGTACTCAGTTGTTGTGGGTATCCGTGTATTGGCCATGTAACGGTTGAGTACATGGCTCTGTGAGTGAGCTAGAGGACTACCTAAAGCGGGAGACAGTTGAGGCCAGTACATGATGTGTACACGAAATGAACACCTCCTGTATATTTCTTTTTATTCGATGAGTAAGATTGGGGTCGTGTCTCATCTCCAAAAAATGTTTCTTCTACCTATGTATCATACAAGAGTGTGACGTAAGGCTGAAGATCATTGATATAATCCCATTCCTCTAACTGATCTCTAATTTAGAAGTCAATGATTGTGTTGGAGTCCCATCGGTGAGTAATCTATTTCCCTAGAGAAACTCTTCCTGATTTCTCCTCTCTCGTAATTTAATCAATGTTAAAAATATTTGACCTTTTTATAGATATATTTTGTTATCGACCGATTTGGGGGCCTACATTCAAGATTTTCCACCATAGTACATCTAGGTAGGTGTCTTGTTCCTTTATTTGAATGTCTTTGGATGATATATGCTAAAATTGATCGATACCCATGTCTAGGGTATTGCGTGTTATAGATTTTAACCCTATTTAAGACCTGGTTATGGTTTTTTTGATTGAGAAAGTGTTATTGATTATGATTAAGTTTTATTACCTTGATTATGGTTTTTTCCCATGTTATATTGATTATGGTTGTTAGGTCTAGAAATCATGTTTGGCCTGCTTTGTTTCCAATGGCAAGTGTTGATAGTATGGAGTTGATATTTATATGAGATGCATGTGTTTCACATTAGTAATGTATGACCAAGGGGAATTGACTGTGAGAGCTTCTTGAGGTAGGGTATTTTATTTATGAATTTTTTTATGAATGACCAGATGTATTGCCTATGATAGTTGCCATAGAGAAATTTACCACATGGGTTAGACTGTGAGATCTTCCCAAAGGGTCATTATTAAATAAATTATGGACTATAGTGAATTGACAATAGAAGATGCCATGGGTCATTATATTGTATTATTTCTTTCCATAAAAAAGGGGTATTGACCATTAGAGCTACCTAGGAGGTCGTCTATTAATTATTAGTGTTATAACGGACTTACAGGGTTAGATAGTGTGTTATTTCCAAGAGGGTAATTATTTATTTAACAGAAGATATGTTAAACTAGAGGGGTCAGACTGTGAGAGATTTCTTAGATGGTTTATTTTGAATTATTGAATGATTATGTTGAGTCTTCCAAGCCAAAACAAAATCTTGGACCCAATCTTACTTTATTGTTTAGATTGTCTTTTGAGACATTTTTTTGTTGTTATTATACATGGGGATACAGAGCTTATGCTATATCATGAGGTTAAATTATTCAATGGTTGAATAATATATAAATGAAAATTAATGCTATTGAAAATAGTAGGATATGTTACATTTGAGTACACCCTATTTTATTACTTCATTAATGCATTTCACCTGTTATATACATTCACTCACTCTTAGGTACAGATCTTTTCATGGTTTCTTATAAGGATTTTTCTCACACTCTTTTTTGGTGATGATTTTAGACCGAAACAAATCATATGATTGCAGGTATAGATAAGGTCAAGTTCCATTCTACATCAGGTATATGATTGATGATTGGAGATAGAGATAATAAGACCACACTAAGGTTTGAGATGCTGTTGGAGTTTACTGTTTTCTTTAATTTGGTATCAATATTGTATTTCCATCATTTTGACATATTTGGATACTTTCATAGGAATATGTGACATGCATAAGTTATATATCTCCTCAGGTTTTTTATTTAATATTAGTCTTCTATTGTTTACTTTTTTTTATGGTATTACTGCATACACTATTTTTTTATCAATTTTCTCATGTGTTTTACTAGGACAATGAGGGAATAGTTTCCCCACTATCTCACCCAAGGCCCTCACTGGTTGTTGGAGTCCTCTTGAATTTGGTGAAATGCGCTTGAGGCCTTGTGACCAACCACATATGGAAAACCTTTGGGAGACACCTGAATCTAGGACATTACAACATCACATGCCTCAGCATGGTCTGATACCCTCTAGCTCTAATAGTAATAAAGTACTTGAAGAAGAAGGGTGATTTTCCCTTTCTATACTTGAAATAATGTAATCTATTTGGGTTTAAAAGCATGACCCAAATAGGGTGTGAGGCGAATCCCAGTAGAAAACCACTAAAATATTTGTTCCTAACTTTCAATGAATATATATAGCAGGTAATAGAAAAAATAAAGAAATAAACTAGGATGTACTCAAATGTAAACAACCCTACAGTTTTAAATTATTTTCATTTATATTTATAAATTATTCATTACATTGAATCATGTAACCCCAGGATCTATCTAGATCTCTATATCTATTATGTATGTAACAAAATAGATGTTCAATAGACCATCTAAAAAATCAAGTAAGACCGAGTCCAAACCTATGATTTGCCTTGAATGACTCATCACAATCATTAAATTATTCATAAACACCCATTTCAGAAAGCTCTCACAGCCTAAAACCATTAGTTTAATATAGAACCGATTCATTAAATAACAACCTCGTGGGAATCAATCTTGGTCTAACCCCTTTGGTCTAACGTAGCACTAATAATTTACAAACAACAACCTAGACAACTCTTATAGTCAATACCCTGGGGTGAACATGGAATTAACAAATTATAAATGACTTCCAAGGTAGCTCTCACATTAAATACACATTGGTCAACATAGCATAAGGTAATTAGAAATGACCTCCTGGGTTTCTTTCATAGTCAATACCCCTGGTTCAATCATCTAAACCAAGGCTCTCACAGTCCGTTAGAAAAACAGTTCCCCTACAATATCAAAGCATCTCATGTAATTTGAAATTTATACATGGATAATCATTCAAAAGCGTATCACTTTCATTTCATATAATCAATCAAACTCCATCATAATCAACTATGGCATGGAAAAAAAGGCAAGCCTAATAGGAGTCATAGAACAAATGGCCATCAACTAAAAAAAGGGAACACACCCACGATGTGTTTCCTAAACAAGGTATCTAAACATACTCATAAAAACTACCCTTTGTCAATTAAATAAACCATAGCAGGTGATTAAAAGCATTAAATTCCAAATCAATAGTTACCCCAAATGTGGGTACCCGGCACTTTATGAATATAAAATCCATGAAAATACAATGAAAGAAAGAAACCACCTACCTCAATGTCATCTGATCGATATATGTGAACTCCATCCCTTGAATAATAATAGATCGGAATAGATCATTAAAGTTGAGAAGAATTCCCGACCTTGAACAACTCACAAGAGAGTAAGAATCAAGATGAAATGGTTTATTGGTATTAAGAAATCAATGACACAATTCAAACTCAACTGATGGTGTCTCAATCAATGTTCAGAGGGAGAATCAGGAGGTGTTTAAAGTTCATCAACCCTTCTAGAGTTCTTCTGTACAAAATATGGGAAGAAGAAGACAGTTCTTTACATGATACCTAACCCTGATATGATATATCAAATAAAAATAAAACTACAAAAAAATTTCATTTAATGTACAATCCATGTAGTATCATTAATCATCCCCAGACATAAGCATCCTATCAGGTCAATACATTGTCATGTACTCACCCATTACACATCCATTACACGGTTGTACGCGGAATGATAGGTGAAAGGGGTGTACTCATAAGTCCACAATGTGTACATAGAAAAAACACATTTTTTTCTTTTCCCTAAAAAATCCTAAATCAAGATCCATACCAAAAAAAGATCCATGTTCTTAAAAACATCCCTTTTAAAACAATTTATCTCTGTATTTTTCTTCAAAAGGTGGTGAGAAAGAATCTTTGAATTTCTTCTGCCACTACGATAGTACATCAGCCTCCCTCTCCCAAGCCTCATCCTCCCCTCGACCATGATTCCATAACACCCGTACCAGAGGAACATATCTACCACAGAGAACCTTCATGTTGTTATCCACAATCTGAACAGGTTTCTCCTCAAAGGATGAATCCACCCCCAACTCAACCTCATCAGGTTGAAAAACATGAGACAAGTCTGAAAAGTAATATCGTAGTTGAGAAACATGAAAGAAGTTGTGCATATCCAGGTGCCTCTAAGGTAACTGCAACCAATGGGAAATAGAACTAACTATCTCCAAAATCTCAAACGGCCCGACGTATCATAGTGAATGCTTCCCCTATCTCCAAGTCCTCAAGTGCCCCAACCTTGGTGTGACATTCAAGAAAACGTGATCTCGGACCTCAAACTCCATGGGTCATCTTCATCGATTATCATAATATTTTTTACTAACATTGTGATGCAACCATCCTCTTCTGAATCATCTCCACATACTCAGTGGTCTCCTAGACAAGATGAGGTCCCAACATAACTACCTCTCCAACCTCCAGCCAACATAGGGGTGAACGGCATGGAATACTATAAAATCCCTCATAAGGATTCATCTGAATCATTTCCTAGAAACTATTATTGTAGGAAAACTCAACCAAGGTTATGTGTCTCTCCCAAGTGTCCCTAAAATTATGGACACATGCTTGATGAATTCCTCCAAAACCTGAATATTTTGCTTGAACTAACAATCTGTTTGAGGATGGTTCATTTTACTCAGAGGTACCTATGTACCCAAAGCCCTCTGTAGTCCATTTTAGAAATAAGTAGTAACCCATGCATCTGTTTCTAAAATAATAGAGTTTGTAACCCCATGTAAACGTACAAACTCTCAGATGTACATCCCTATAAGATCATAAACAATGAAGGTTTCCTTAATTGGTAAGAAATGTGTTACCTTCATGAGACTATCAATGACAACCCACACCACATCACTACCTCACATTGATCATCGTATGTCTATCAATAAATCCTTTGTGACATCATTCCACTTCCACTTATGAATGGGTACCTACTATAATAATCTTACTTGTCACTGATGATCCAAATTCACCTACTGACAAGTTGAACATATCATTAAAAAACTAGCTACATCCCTCTTCATACCTAGCCACCAAGACTGATGATGCAAATATCGATACATCTTGCTGACACTGGGAGGGATTTCCCATACGGGGGAATGAAAATCATGAAACAACTTTTCGCATATGTCTACTGACCCCTATATGCACCCATGAAAATAAAAAACCTCATCCTCACATACTTTCCACCCAGAAGTAGGGTCCCCACCTAACACACTCTCGTGAAAGACTAAGCATTAAAGAATATAAAGGATATCTCATTCACACTCGATCTAGTATAGTTATCATAACACTTTCTGATGAATGAAAATTCTTCCCTTGTTTTACTTGAACCTCCATGTGTATGTAGGAGAACAGATCCATAAGCTGCCACTCAAAGCTAGCCTTATGAACTTCCAGTATCCGAGTCCTCTTAATCAGTGTGTCTGCCACTGTGTTTCCTTTCCCAGGTGTGTAGGCAAGCTCAAATTCAAAATACTAAAGGTACTCAACCCACCTTCCCTATCTCAAATTCTGATCTCACAGATTAAAGATATGCTTGATGTTTTTTTTGTACACCACAAAATACTCCCCCAAATGATAGTTTATCCAACCATGAAAGTCATGAATAAATGAAGATATTTATAGATCATGTGTTAGTTAATTACCCTCATGTTTCTTTAACATTATAGCTCTATAATAAACAACTCCTTCCTCCTACATAAGCTCTACTCTCAGCTCGATACCCAATGCATTGCAGTAAACTGTGTTACTCATTCCTCGCTCTAAAAAAATTAGGATAGGTACTGAAGTAAATATCCCTTTTAGTTACTAAAAGGCTGAATCGTAGGAATATATCCACAATAACATCATCACATTCTTTTTTAGGCACATCAATGGCACTACTAAGAGTGAAAAGTATTAAATAAAGCAGCTGTAGTAACAAGGCAACCCTAGAAATATTTGTACCTCAAATACATTCTTCGGTTACTCCTAGAAAACTAATGACCTCACCTTATGTGGGTCTACTGATACTCATATCTCTAGGATGACATGACCGAATAAGTAAATCCGGTCCATCCCAAAGAGGAACTATGAGAGAATAACATATAACTGATGCTCTCTCAGTGTACTCAATATGATTTCATGATGGATAGCATGGTCGTGTCAAGTGTGAGAGTAAAACACAATATTTTCAATGAAAACATCCATAAATGAATCCAGGTAAAGATGGAACACTTGTTTTATCGGTGACATGAAAACTGCTAGTGAATTACTGAGACCGAAGAACATGACCAAATACTCATATATACCATACCTACTCAAAAAGTTTCTAAGAGGTATATATGATGGTCTAGGACACAACTAATGATATCATTATCTCAATTAAATATTTTACAACACCTAGGATCCTCGCAGATAATAAAAAAGATCTTAAATCCTTATCAAGGGATGTCAATTTTTGACAGTCAGCTGGTTCATCTTTCTATAATCCACATAATTTTTCAAGGTATCATCCTCTTTATTTGTAAAAATGATATATGAACCCCAAAGAGAATAACTGGGTCCAATGATACCCTTTGGCTGCAACTCCTCTAACTGCTTTTTAGTTCTTGTAAGTCTACTGTAGTCATCCTTTTTAGAGGAATGGAAACCAGAGTCTCTTCTAGAATAAGATCTATAGATAATTATACCTCTCGCTCTAGAGGTAACCCTAAAAAGACATCTGGGAAGACATATCTAAAATGATCCACCAATGGATAAAAGTCCATATATGAAGTCTCCCGATCCCCCAGATATAATATAGAAATATGGGCTCTAATTCCTCCCAACCCATACTGCTTGGGTTCATATCTACTAGCCCAGACATACCATTTTACCTTTTGTAAAATATATTTTCCCTCTGGTGATGTGAAACTCACCTAGTAGTGATAATAGTAAAGAAAGTATTGAATGGAGAATAACCAATAAATTTTGATAATGACAACAAATCTACACAAATATTATATATATAGGTCCTAAAATAATTGACACCCATAAACCTAGAGAGTTAACTCTTTGCACTGATGTACACTATCCATATTAATCCCTAACGAAGGGTCTAGAATCATAACATCATTAGAAGAAAAGATATAGGGCCCAAGGCTCTCCACAACAGTAAAATATGTATAACTAAGTGATTCACTGGTATCAAAAAGAGAAGAAAGTAAAACTGAGGAAACTAGAATCATACCTCTAACCGTAGAGGGTTCGTGATCCTGCTCAAGTCGGGTCTACTCTATTGAAAATTTCTGACATAAACAGTAGACTTGTGATCCTACCTAGATATCCTAAGTTGATCCACCCTATAGTCACTAAAAAACATTCCTCTGGATACCACGATCATAACCAGCTCCTCTTTCTGAATGCCCTGAAGAACTCATGTTCCCTGACTGATGAGAAACTAGTGGCCCTTCTCCTAAATGTAGCGTCATAATAGATTCCTTCTCACTCATTGTTGGTCTTCTATTACCAATATTCCACACTGGTAGCACGCCTCTGGGATAAACAATGAACCATCCCTATGGTGCTTCCTGCTATCAGAAGAAGGCGTACCAGCCCTGGATGATGAACCACCATGGCTCGTACCTCCAAACTCTCTCAGATAACTCTCAGCAATAAGTTATTATTTTACTATAGTAGTCACTAAAGTGAGCATGAAAATAGTCAACCACGATCGGATGGCATATATGAGACTATCCATAAATCTCATACCCATTGATAAATCATCACCCCCAGAACAAGTGAGAAGTGCAGATGATCTATGAAGCGGAAGAGTAATCCATCCCCAAAAGAGTGGACTTCTCCAAAATCATGAATTCTTGGGTTCAGTCGGCCCTCAATGTCTTGTGTTTGAAGTAATCATAGAATTTCCTCTAAAACTATTCATAATAAATATCCCAATTACATCCCACCTATGAGATAACATCCCACCATCTCTTGGAGGAATTATGTATCATGTATGTTTTGCGCTTCAACCTCCTCTCAAGATGCATCTCCAGATGCTCTATGATAAGGAGCATGACCTCCAACCATGACTCTACAGCTTGCGTTCTTCCATCCCCTAAAAAAGTTGGATGATGCTACTGTTGGGACACATGCGTCATCTCCTCCATTTTTATGGAAGGATGTGGTGATCTATAAAAATTCATTATCATCATAAAATGGCCTTAACAGAATAGTGCATCATCACCTACGTCTTTTATAACATCTTGTACCAAGACAGGCACAATGGTAGGATCATCTAATATTCCTTTTTCTACCTTTTCTGGTGTCTAATTATCGTCTTGTACCTGGAAAACAACCGAAATATGTCTTAGTGGAAAGTAACTGCAAGGTCAAGAGCACACCTTAGTTAAATATTATTAAGGATAGAAACTTATAGGAGTATGAATAGAATGAGGGAAGAAAAAAATTCATGTTTTACAAAAGCGGGTTACATGGTGTGTAGAACCACTTCACAACTTGTTACCTTAAGCTTTAACATGGTCTTGTACCTCTTCCATCATGGCTGTGTAACCCCAATACACATGGAATGTTCCTCTAGAGACATGGTGTGTTCTTGAATTTCCCCCCTACCCAAGTACTCATGTATGGTGTGAACCACATTGTCCTCCCAGTGTAACATTACATGACATTCACACTCTAGACACGACATGGAAAACTAATGTATCATCCTCCCATGTTGTTATTCACACTGTCAGATACATGGTCGATTACATCATGACATGTACTCCAATCACTTTCTGTATTCTATCAAAAGATTGCCAAACCTGTTTATCAACTCACATAGTCAATCACACAGTCAACAACTACATGGCGTGTACATATGGGACACACTGTGTACTTATGAAAAGTCATTTCATCCAGAATAGAAGAACACATAGCATATGTTCATAACATCACACACCATGTTTCCTGGGTTTTTCTAGATATTAATCCTCTGAAACATCTCTGAAACACCAAAAATCCTAAAATTTGGCCAAGGCATGGCATATTCCGATATGTGGGATACCACACTTTCAGAGAATCAAAGTTTAGCATCAATATTCATATCATATCTCAACATAATTAAATTTATGTTCAAACATGATCCACCAAATTCAGATCCAATATGGCCCATAACACCTCAGGGACCAATGATTGGAATCCACATAAATGAAACTCTACATACAACAATTACCTATAAAATACAAGGTATTTCTATCACGGTATCTATCACACCAACATTAATATCTTTCAAAAAATCTATCAAAAAAACATGCAATCAATATTTATCTCTAAATGGAATGAAAAAATGAATTACATGTAATCTATAGCAATTTCATATATGATTCATAAGATGACATAACCTCATCTCATCAGGTTTCAATAGAAATAGAACCATAATGATATCAATCATAAGAGGAGAAAACAAGTGAATCACCCAACGATGTAATCAAATCAACTGCCACAATTTCAAAACCAGAAAAATTACAATATTCAAGGTAAATTGGTTTTTCCTTGTAGATGTGTTAGCTAATCCTGAGAAAAACATACTACCAAAAACTCATTACTTCCCATCCCAGTCAATTGGTTCATGATAGTAAGGCAAAGAAGTAAAAAAAACTCCTATGATAAGACTTTGTAACAACCCTAATTCGGGTTCTGCCCAAAGGTTCCCCAAACTCGGTTGGTCATATAACCTCAAGCGCATTTCCCCAAATTCCAGAGGCTTCCAACTAGCAATGAGAGCCAAGGTGTGATGTTGGGGAATCTTGTACTTCATTGGCAGAGTATACACACAGAAAATAAATAGTAATGAATAGTAGAAGTAGTAATAAAAACCTATGTAAATAGAGAAAGACTAAGAGAAAATACAACAGTGGCCAATATAAATATATATATGATTCATGGAATATGTATCTATGAAAGTAGAAAAAAAGCAACAATGATGAAAAGAAATATAGTAAAAAAAGTAAAAAAAAGAAACAAGTAAAATCCAACAGCATCACAAGCCTCATCTTGGTCTCATTCTCTCTAACTCCGACAACAATCAACTAATTGATGAAGAAGGGTGATTTCCCCTATCTATACCTGAAATAATATAATCTGTTTGGGTCCAAAATCATGACCCAAATAGGGTGTGTTATGAATCCTAGTTGGTAACCACCAAATGATATATGCCCAAATTTCAGTGAATATATATCGAAGACCATAGAAAAAATAAAGCAATACACTAGGAATTACTCATATGTAAACAATCCTACAGATTTCAAGTACAATAATTTACTTTGAAATCATTAAATCCGTTGAATCATGTATCCCCATGATATAGATTTATCTTTGTATCCCCAATGTATGTAACATAACAGATGTCTCATAAGACCATCAAAACAATCAAGTAAGAAAGAGTTCAGGCTTGTGGTTTGGCTTGGATGACATGTCACAATCATTCAATAATTCATAAAAAAACACTATGTGAAATGTCTCATTTTCAAACCCCTATGTTTTAACATAACACCAATTCATTAAATAATGACCCTCTAGGAATATCTTATGGTCTATCCCCTTTGGAATAACGTAGAACTAATCATTTACAAATGACCACCTAGACAGCTCTCTCGGTCAATACCCCTAGGTCAACATGGAATCAACAAATTATAAATGACCTCTTGGTTAGCTCTCATGGTCAATACCCCTAGGTCAGAAAAGAATAAGTTAATTATAAAAGACCTCCTGGGTATCTCTCACCGTCAATACCCCAGGATCAATAATCTTAACCACGGATCTCACAGTCTTTTGGAAAAATAGTTCCCACACAATATCAAAGAAGATCATGTAATCTAAAACATAAACATGGATAATAATTCACATGAATATCACATGCATTTATTATAATCAATAAAATTCCATAAAAATCAACCAATCTATTGAAAATAAATCCAGCCTTAAAAGCATCCTAGACCAAATTACCATCAACAAACAAACAAGGGAAACACACCCATGAGGTGTCTCATAAACAAGGTATCTAACCTTACGTATAAGAAACTACCCTTTTCTAATTAAATAAACCATAGAAGGAGACAAATAAGTATAAATTATATATCAAGAAATTATGAAAACATGGGTACACGACACATTAAACATATATAATCCAAGACAATAGAAAGAAAGGAAAAAAACCACCAACCTCGATGTTGTACGATCAATATACATGGACATCAGCCTTTGAATCAACCTAGATCAGCATAGATCAACAAAATGGTGAATAAATCATAACCTTGAATAACTCAAAAGAGAGGAAAAATCAGGAAGAAAGAATCTAGGGGTTTTGAGAACTCACTTGTGGGATTCCAAAGCATCTTACAATATCTTAATAAAAGTTCGGACGGTGAGTCAGGATAGGTTTGGTGTTATTCACCCCTTTCACAATGCTATTGTACGAAATACGGGATGAAGAAGATAGTTCCTTACATGATACGAGACCTCACTCTGATATATCAAATAAAAATAAAACTACACATAATTTTCATTAAATGTACACATTTTTTAGTCGCCTTAACCGACCCACGACTTAAGCAGCCTTATAGGTCACCACACATCCATTTACTCAGACATTACACAACAAGAACATAGAAATATGTGGACGGATTGGTGCATGACATGTACTTAGAAAACCACCCAATTCCTCTTAATCCATAAAAAAACCTAAATTAATGACCCATATCTGCAATAAAAAACTAGGTTCTAATAATAGGGACCCACACTAGGGAAGGATTATTTTATGCCCACACCATAGTAACTATATAACTAATTATAGTGAAAAATACTTGTAATGGTCATCAATATACATATAAAGGACTTTGAATTCTTATTGAGTAGTGAACCTTTTAATAAAATTATGTTATATCATTTAATGCTTTCAAATACTTGCATATAATAAACAATAAAGAATATGATAATCAAGATTCTAATGGGATTAAGAAGAAAAAGTGATAAAATTCATAATTTTTCAAATATTTCCCAGCACTATCTCACCCCCCCAAATATTGTGTATGTCCCAAAGTGGTCCTCTAATATTGATGGTATTTGATGATGATCAAAATGATAAGCATAAAAAATCAACCTACCTTCATGTGTGGGACACCAGAAAATGTTCTTGTGAATGATTCATACGGAATCTCATACACCTAAAGAGATATTAGTGTCTTCTCCAACTGATGAAAAAGCTATGAGGATGGAATACTGTCTCTTCAATCATGAAATAAAATAAGAACCAAAATATAAACAATAGTATAGTATAGAAAACACTTATATGTATCAACTAATATATTAATGAAATGATGTGAATCATTGATAAGTGATGTTCAGGCTCCCTTTCATGGGACCTATTTATTTAACCCTATTGGTGTTCTTTCATTGAACACCTTAATGAGTGATTAGGTTTAAACATTAATTAAATAACACTTTGGTTCATAACTGATGAGATCGTGAGGGGAATCGGTGGAACCAAAATTTCAGATCAAAACCAATAATGATTGTCAAGAATGACATCACTTGATCACCATGACATAGTAGTGGCTGATTTAGTGTACATACAACAACACCACTTGCACTAAAATCTTAAAAGGACCATCATTCAAAACATCACAACTCATTTTTAATATATATAAACTCATTTGGATATGGTTTCATCGTATTCTATCTATTTAGGTACAAAAACATTGTCCATAACTCTATCCTTATCCAAGGGACTACGTTTGGGACCTTGTGGGCCTTAGCAGTGTTGAAAACAAATATGAAATCCCTATTTCATATATGTAATAAAATAGAGTCCTCTAGAAAAGAATTTGTACTGCCCATGTTAGTAATGGGTGTGGTGTGATCACCATATAACATACTCATATATCTATAAAAACATATCCTATATAAGATTTATCATATATATTATATGTTTACCTGTATAATCCCTTAATCCATGACATCGAGTTCCAACTATACAAGGAACATATCAATCTAGAATTGACACCTCATCTTTTCTTGCTTCTGTAAAATTGACTGACCAAGTCGAGGAATACATCACATGACATTCATCTTAAATAGGAGAACATCACATGCCCCTAATTAAAGTATATAAACACATCATATGTTTGTTAATGAATAATGGTCATAAATTTCCTTATAATAATTAAATCAAGGTCCAGATGTCATTACTTATCATACAAGTGGACAAATCCCATATTAGTTGTGCTCTAACCATCGTCATGATAAAGAATATATCCAAACCATCCCTAGGTTATCTAATTTATTCTCAAACATGTAAAAGTAGGGTATCGATGTATGAATGCTATAATTCTAGGTATATCACCCACCTCAGGTAATAAGGATTGATAATAATCACACAACCCTAAGTATATTGATGAATCTATAGGATCCCATGAGATGTACTTTAGTTGGCCAGTCCATGTCTTTACTTATTACCTCAAAAATCCATTATTCATACTTCATATAAAACAATTTTTAATGAGTGAATTAATCTATTCTTAATAACCTTAATATATCATTGTAGTCAATAATAATCATAGTGGTCATTGGTTCGGGACAACACAATGTTATATATTGAGGTGATATTATCATGTGACCACTGATGTAAAACAAATTACAACACACATTAATGAAGGATAAATTTATTTTAAATTTATTATAAAAACATGATATATTATATAACCATTTTAACTGATCTATCATGTGTATTACATCTAAATATTATTTATGACCATCGTGTTTTCCTTCTTATTGTTATATTTTTTTCATCAATATATCTACTACAATCTTTTTCTAGCCACTATGTTGACCTTTACATCACCCCTCTCAATAATGTTACACCTGAGATTGTATTCATGAAGTATGTGTTTGGTAATTTGGTGAGACTTTGGTTCCCTATCCTAAGTTAAAACACCATTATTATAACAAAATAGCTCAATTTCTCTCTTGATTCTTGGATCCACTAAAATTTCCCTAATGAACTTCTTGATCCAAATAGATTCCTTCACAACATCTATTATAGTGATGTATTCAACCTCTTTTATTGGTTCCTCTATGGTGGTTTTATTGAAACTATTTCAATAGATATCAACACCATTTATGTAAAATAAAAATCAATATTGAGAACTAGTATAATCTTTTTTGAATTGGAAACTACAATTTTTTTTACCCTATAAAAAAATTTCTTCATCTTCAATAATGTCCCAAACAATACCCTTAGTCCTTATCAAATACATAATAACATTCTTCATAGAAACCTAGTGAATCTCACCATGATTTGCATAGTATCTACTAGTTATTAACAAACAATAAAATACATTTCTTAACTACATAACATGGAATACATGATATATACTACAACAGACCTATATGTAATCCTATCAATCCTTTCTAACTCTTTATAAGGATCCCAAATATTCCTAATATTCATCCCATGAAGCTCTAATAAAGACTTGTTTTTGTGTTCTCCATGCTAATTTATTTTAATAATTTACAGATAAATTGAGTCTTGACTTAGTTCATGAAACCTAAGATATTTATCTTAATAGATCTTTATACCTAGTATGGTTGATAATTTTCACAATTATGTCATTAATAAACATTTACCCAACCACACCTTTATTGAGTGATGTTTCAGGACATCATTTTTTATATGAAATGTGTCATCTACATGAAATATCATAAATAAAAATATAAATTCACTAACTATGTTATATAAAGAGAAATAATCCATGTTTTTTCATGAAACCAAACCTTTTATTTTATCATAAAATTAGATTTTCCTGCTCCGAGAAGCATACTTCAGTCCATAAAAATACCTTTTCAACATGCACACCTTAGAAGACACATTTGGTATTTCAAAAACATTATTTTTTATCTTATAAAAATCCTCAAAAAATTTAAAATAAAGAAAAGTGGTTTTGAAATTCATCTAATATATTTCATAATCATAATGTTCTATTAGTCCTTGAAAATTAAAAAATTGATTTATCATCGCAACAAGTGAAAATGTTTCTTTGTAGTCAATACCATGAACTTTTTTATAATCCTTTTCCACTAAACATTATTTTTAGGTAGAAACTCTACCATCCATGTCAATTTTATTATAAAAAATAGGACTTACATACTATGGTTCTAATACCTTCAGATGTGTCCATCGGGTTCAACCCTTGGTTAGTGTACACAAATTATATCTTATACTCCGCCACTTATAACCATTTATTGAAATTATAAATCTTAATAACCTATTGGCATGAAGTTGGTTCATCTTATAAGATCATTACATTATCATAATTGGAAAATATAAATCTGTATCACATATATTACTAATGAATCCTTCCAACCCTTTGAGTTTCTTGTGTAACATGGATCCGTTATTCTTTCACAACTCATTGTAGAATTAGATCATAATATATCTCTAGAACACATACAGATTTTTTGTCTTCAAATTCTAAAATTTACAAAATCCTCCCACTAACACCATGAATCATTTCTCTATTCTCCTAGAAAATAAAATGTTTGTCCATGAGCAGTCTATATCTAGCAGTCTTAATGAAATGACACCTTGTAGTTTCTTTTGGTTATCCATAAAACACTTATCAAATTTTGAGTCGATCATATCTAAATAAAAACATCATAATTATAAATTATATCCCCAAAACATCATATAATATTTATAGGGACACATCTCAATCCATATCTCGTTTGATTTCTTCATGACTAATTTAGATGAAATGTTGTTTGTTAAGAATGTAAGCATTTCCAAGTAATATCCCCAAAATGAGATAGGAATACCACATAGACTCATCATTGATAAAACCATGTCCAAGAAGGTATTATTACTCCTTTAAAACACACCACTTATTTTTTTTCATTCAAATAGAAGTGAGTTATAATACAATTACAGAATATCATAGATGATATATAAATTCCCCGGTCAAGTATTCACCACAAAACTATATTTAGAAAATCATAATACAATTTTTTAGTTGATTTTGTACATTGCTCTAAAACTCATCAAACTTTCCAAAATTTTCATACTTTTGATTTATCATAATTATATATCCATGTAAACTACAGTAATCGGTAAACGTAACAATGCATCTAAAACCACCTGTTTATTGATTTCTCAATGGTCCAAATACATCACTATTTATAAGATCTAATTCTCCACTAGCTCAATCAAATTTTCTCAAAAAAGGTACTTTGGTAATTTTTTCCAATAAAAAATATCTCCATGTATCAAATGATTCATAATTAAATGAGTACAAGAGTCCATCTCTATGAAGTATTTTAATTCCTTTCTCGTGTATATATCCAAGGGGATAATAGCCAAGGTATGTTAGATGAGAATAAAGCATAAAATTCCTATTTTGAATGTTCTAAAAAAGATTATCCCAATATAGAATATAGAATCCATTCATAGTATTCTCAATTGAATAAAAAAAATTCATTATTTTATCTAGAAAAAATCTTTTACTTAATAATATATTAATATCCCAACTTTTCCAAACAAGATTCAGAAATCAAATACCAATTTATGGAGAGAAAATACAATTATATTTCAATTATAAGACTAATACACTTGGTATAATGAGATAATAAATGATTAAATCTAATGAAAAAAATATTGATCAATTACCAAATTGAAGATATACATCACCCTTCATTAATTCCCTTCTATTCTGTATAAAAAATCTATTTTATATTTTAAAGAAACATTTGAGTTGTTCAAAAATATTTCGATATTATTTTTATTTACAAAATGGATTTAAAATATCACATTATCATATAAATTTTTAGATTGATATGATCTTATATATATATCATAGTTTTATTTAACTAATGTATAATTAGATTCAATCAATTAACATATATAATGAAGGAAAACATAAGAAACAAGATGAATAAGGTTGGTTCCTCTTCCACTAGTGTCCCTACATTCAAAAAAATCAAATCTAATTCCATCTAATCCTCTAAAATGTGGTGTATATACTTAGAATACAAACTAGGTGAAAAATATTATTTTATAAATAATAATTATCTTAAAAACGTTCTTTACCATTGAGAACCATCTAAATATAATCTGAGAATTCTTAAAATATTATTTCAATAGGAAACCTCTATTATGGGATCAATAGAGATGTTTTTTATCAATTAATAATTTTATTAATTACGAATTTACCATTTTTACCATATTAAGTAACAAAATAATATTTCCTTTTAAAATTTCCAAGGAATCTAAATAATATATATATCACTTAATTTAATTACTATGAGTTCTAAAAAACTCAATGAAACTCAAATAGACATCAAATTCCAATTTCAGAAAAAGTCATTCTCATATGAAAATTTGTATTATCCCAGTAATAATGATCTAGTTTAGGTTTTGGTCATCCTGTATCGAGTCATAAGAAATTTTATTGAAGTTAATCTATGATTTTAAAATAATAACTTGGGTAGAGTATAATTGCATTATAGATATGTTTTTTAGTATATAGGTTCTTGATGAAGGAATGAAATTTCTCATATGATAGTAGATGAATGTTGTTGATGAATTTTTTTAATTAATTCTTATTAAGAGTATACTTTCCCCCAAAAAGTGGTAGTAAAATGGATTTTAGGTGAATATTTTTTAGAATATAATAGTGGCTCATTACTATAAACATTTATATTGAATAAAGTATTCCTTAAGGAAAATTTGAAATAATGAGTGTAAATGAAGGTATTTTTTTGGGCACTAATAAAGTTATTTGGATTCTTTTTGGAAATAAAAATAGTAATCTCAATTTAAATAATCATTGTTAGTACTTGGAGTTGATTGTATTGATTATTTCAATCCAATAGAGACTCTATTTTATAGTCATGGAATTTTATTTTTGTATATGTTATCTAACCTTTTAGTATTGGGTAGAAACCTTTTTTGAAAACTCACATCATATCATGATTCAATCATGCAAATCAAATTTCACCCCATTGAGTAAGTGTTCTATATTAAATCCTCCTGGTGAACATGTGTGTCTATTAGACCTACCTAATCCAATCAATGGACTAGATTATACTCCTTTAGTGAAATGGCTCGAACCATCAGATATACCAATTCATTCATGGGCCTAAACCAGTATAACCAAATAATCCCTTGAAAAATAAAGACACCTCTAAGTATCTCACACTGAAATGGTGTGTCAAGTCCAAACTATGCCATAAAATCACCAAACTCTGCGATCACATGCGTGGATTGTGTAGTGCAACATTCTTCATTGGATTTTCCCTTTATAATTATCATTTTAAATAATTATATAGTTATTACCTTAATAATTCATATCCCAATTCATCCCATCTTTCAATGTGAGATTCTAACATGTCTTCCTCTTTATAAATCCAAAAATAATAATAATTTAAACTATTTTAAAAGTGATAAAAAAAATAAAATGAATTTTATTTTTTAAATGGAAATTTATTGAATATATATTTATTTATAAGTAAGAAAATTCAATTAAAAATTAGTACAAATAACTTCAATTAGATGGATATGAATCACTGGACTCATTATATATGTTTCATTTTGAGATTTCAGTATATTTTATGGATGAATTATATTATATAGTTTTCAGTAATTATGTGAGATTTATTTTTATTTATTTAATTATTAATTTATGAATTTTGGTGTTACAATATCATAGTTAGATAAATATCACCCCCACTATCCTCTTTGACCATCAAATTTGGTTTTGAGTATTTAGTGATATGGGTGTTGGGACCATGAAGCCTCTTCAAGTAACCAAATGTTTTATCACCATATGTTCAGTGTTTTGTAGTTAGATTTAGTTTTTTTTTGTGAAATAGAAGTAAGAACATCCAGTATACAAGTATAACTATTGGAAATTCTCTAAAATTTTAATGGATGTGAATTTTTTTCTATGGTGAATTGTGTACTTGTTGGGATGGTTGTATCGGTGGAATCCTTAGATGAACAAAGGATTCAACAGGTGGATAACCACAACTTTCCAAAGTTAGTGCAATAGGATTGATCATTAATGAACCACTATAAGAGTAGGTGGGACTAGATAATAATGTGAACTATACTATACTATGAATATGGGTAGCACTGGAATTCTTAGTAACAGTGTTTGTAAATATTATACTTATGTTAATACAAAATAGTTAAATTGTTTTCGTGTAAGTAGGATGAACGTTTGAACTAGATAAAACTAGGTTTCTTATTTGTTTCTCTATTCCTTGAATGAGTGTGCATATATTATATTTTGTTTTTATTCATCTTTTGAGGAGTGATTAAGGTTTGTCTTCAATTTATAATTCTGGTGCTATAACATGGTAATAGATGGTCTTTTGGTTAAAATACCACAACATGAAACTACTAATGGATTTGAATTTATGGTGAAATCATGGTTCAATCATCTAGTATTTATATCAGTTTTTAGGAGACTTATTCCCAATAATTGGATATTTTAATAGGCGTTCTAATATCCTTCCTTATTAACTAATTTATATTTCTGAGGTGGGTCATTTCAAAATTATATAATATATAAATTTTAATTATTTTTGTTTTAGATTTGAAATCAAAATAGTTATAAAGATAGTATCATCATAATTTATAATATAAATAATAAATATATTTTACCTGTAACACCCGAAGCTTCCATAGTACGCTTCTCTTTGAAGAATACATTAGCATTTGTCGTACACAACTTCGAGTTCTAACACACACAACAACCAATCAAACTAGCTGTTATGAATTATAATACCTGATTTTTGAAATTTTATACATTTTATCTTTCAAAATTGACTTCATTTTTGGATTCAGAATATCAAAATTAGATTAGGTTGAATTTTTGTTACTTTTCTGAAAACTTTCATATTTGGATGAATAATGAAAATTACTAAATTTTAATTAAAAACAAATTTTTTAATCGAAATAATTAATAGTGATAAATTATTAATTTTTGTGATTTTAAATTATATTTAGAATTTATTTTTAAATTTTAATCCAATTTTGGTCATTGGACATAATTTCACATTTAAACAGGACATAAACAAGTGTCAATCTTTCGATAGTTATTGTTTCTTAACAACACACGTTTTGTTTTGACACTGGGAATTAATTTTAAATTTATGAATGCAACTTCTATGATTTGAATTTGGTAAAATAGGCTTCATTATTGAATTAGGAATATCAAAATTACCTTAGGGTAAATTTCTGGTATTTTTCAGAAAACTTTTAATTTTTGATGAATAGTGAAAAACACTCAGATATAGTTTAAAACAAAATTTTTATTTAAATAATTATTTATTTATTTAAATTATTTAATGTTAAAATAGATAAATAATACCTATATAAGTTCAATTTAATTCATTGGAGTTGGTTTATAATAATTTTAGATATATAAAATTTTATTGAACTTTTCATCGTCTTTTACCCACCTCCTAGGATTTTTTGCAAATTCACATAAAACTTAATTTTACTGCGTCTGTGAGCTGAATTTTGAAAATCTGAGAGACATGGTTAATATCAAGGAGTAAAATGTGGTTCAAGGAGATGAAAATAATTTTTGGTGAATAGAATCTTTTTACTTTTATTTACCACGGTTAAAAATAAATAGGGTAATTAAGTGTAAAAATTATATTAATGTTACCCTCACACATGTCCTAATTCTATTGGAGAAGTTTATCTCGACCAAAAACAACCTTAGGAATAAAATATTATCATTTAGGTCCAGCAGGATTAGATTATGACATTTATTATTATTTAATTCAAAGAAGAGTTAAGAGTTAAAATAAAATTCTAATAACTAAAACATTTTTAATGTTGGGTTTTACATAAGATAAATTAGATTATAAATATTCATTATAAAGTTAATAAGATTTCATACATCATGGTATTTTATTTATAATTTTTAGTCATGAAATAAATAAATCTATTTATGACTCAATGATGATCCAGTAATTAACTCATTCATGAAAGAATCAAATAAATGGTATTATAAATATTAAAATAAATATAATTTCAAAGTTTTTATGACATCCAAGAATTTTCTAGGTGAATATTACATGTTTTTATTAATTAAATATATTTTTTTAAGTAAAAATCTTGTTATTATTTTAACAAAAAAACAAATACCAAATAGTGTTAAAATTGACATAAAATAGTTTTTAAAACTAATATTATATTATTAATTGATATAATGGTCCTAAAAATCTAAGGTTCGACCAAAAGACTTATGTAATAATATATATGATATTAATGAACAAATTGAGGTTCTATTGGTAGTATATAGTATGTTTATAAACCATATAGTGTTAGAATACAAGAAGACACGGTAAAAGTTAAATTATTTAACTTAGAGTAAAATATAAATGATAATGTTAAAATGGTAACATAAATTGTCTAAAACCTATTGATTGAGTTGTATTCAACCTATCCCTACCTTAAAATTTAAATAATAAACTTTGGAGCCATTAGAAACCGAAAATGAATTTATTATAAAATAATAGATTATGTTTTTCCTAAGGTACCCCTCACCCCTCTTATAAAAGGGCACTCCCCCTTCTCTCTAATTCACACCTTATAAGCCATTT
Source organism: Viscum album (assembly GCA_963277665.1). Taxonomy (NCBI): domain Eukaryota; kingdom Viridiplantae; phylum Streptophyta; class Magnoliopsida; order Santalales; family Viscaceae; genus Viscum; species Viscum album. The sequence continues at coordinate 708,826,619 of OY728165.1, read as the reverse complement.
GGATCGGCCAAACCCTGCCCAAATACACTCTCAAATATCCTCCCATTATCCTAGAGGCCTTAGATAGATCATAAATCCATCCTAAGGATCCCTTTTGATCAAATCAAAAGGAAGAACCCGAAGAAGAGGAGGCTAAACGTACCCTCGAGTAAAGGAAAGTGCAAGGTAAGGGGTTTTCATCTCACTCCTTATTCCCATTATATTCATGAAATATATCCACTATTAGCTTTTGTGTGGTGTATGTACTTCCCATAATTGTATTATTTATGTAATACACTTTAATTTATGTGTATTTACATATTCATTGTATGATACATCTTTCATGGGGTGTATGTTTTGTAAGTTACCAAATTGGTAAGGGTTAATTGCACAATCTCTTTATTATCTGAGGATGTTTTTACATAAGTATCTACAAGGACATATTTATTATCCATGACCATGTTTTAATAAAGAGTTTTCAAAACAATTATTTTAAGTAACTTTTTACTAAAACATCATTCCAAATGTTTTAAATATTTATTCTTCTAAATATTTCTCATTAATGTCCATGTCTTAAAAATGGTTTTTAAGGATTTATTTATATGGACATGAATGTTTTTAAAATGTAAATTCCTTTTAAAAAAATTAAAGTTGTATGGGACACTTTGATTGAAAAATGTCTTTAAATGTTTTCTTTTATAATTATGTGACTTTTAAATGATATCAAAAAAAGAGATATTTACCTCAAATAGTTTTTATTCCATCTATTCAAAAATCCTTTGATAAATTTTACACTTGTTTGAAGTTGATTTATTATGATACAAATCTTCTATTCTTTATTTAAGGTTTTGTGATGTTTTTGACTATGGATGAGTTATTTTTATGCAATTAATGGTTTATGATTAATGTTTTGGCATTTTGTATGCTAGTTTTGATACGAATGTTTATGTTATATTTTATCCTCTTATTATGATGAATTTATTTGACTAGAATGTTCCGGGTTGGGGACCGGTAAAAGTAAGCCCTCCGGATTGGGTTTCGGTTACAACAGACCCTCCGGGTTGGTGTCCGGTTATTAGAGGCACTTCGGGTTGGTGTCCGGTTATTAGAGGCACTCCGGGTTGATGTCCGGTTATTAGAGGTACTCCGGGTTGGTGTCCAGTTATTAGAGGAACTTCGGGTTGGTGTCCGGTTATTAGAGGCACTCTGGGTTGGTGTCTGGTTACTAGAGGCACTCCGGGTTGGAGTCCGGTTATAGAGGCTCTGTGGGTTGGGTTCTGGTTACATTTATCCCTTAGGTCTTGGCACGGGGCCTTGACACAGAAATTAATGTTCGGCATTATGAATTCCATCATTATGAAAGTGGTTAGTGATATTGCATGTGATTATTCGACTAGTAGAATATCCATGTAAATATGTTAATGGAATTATTTCATTTTATTTTTTTCCATATTATGCTAAAGTTTAGGTTTAAAAGGATTTTGTTTTAGTTATACATTTCCTTAAATGTTTATACTTATATATGAATGTTTCCGCTGTATTCTTATCCTTACTAAGCATCTGAGATCACCAATTTCTATGTCTTATTTTTCCCAAGATTCCAAGAAGTGTACTGTTTTTGATATGCAGGGTTAAGCCAAGGGAATAATGGCATTCATGAAGGATTATTTATTTTGTTTTCTATGTTATTAAGTGTAATGTAAATTCATTTATGTAATCTATTTTCCAAAATTGCTAAACCGATCGGTCCTTCGGGACTTGATTCCTTGTAATCATTCCAATGTATTAAAATAATACACCGACTCTGGGTAACTGGGGTCGGGGTGTTACAGTTGGTATCATAGGATGTTTATCAATAACCTTGGAAACTATATTTAGATAAACTCTGATTAGAGCACATTACCCTAAGATAAACTTTGAGGATTAGTATTGATGAACTTCTAAGAATTTTGGTAATGTAGAGATTTTGTGAGTTTTCCAAGCGAATACATCCCAGTTTGGATACGAGCAGGTAGAGGCGGCTCTGGCACAGATGTACCTAGGGGAAAACCTGAAAACACCACTTTGATCTAGACTCGAATGAGAATTGTTGCACGACAATGGGCCTTCCGACACTCATGGTTACGACACTCACAGGGGATATGCTTAGGATAATTATCATTTTCATTACAAACCATTATGAAGGGCTTATGAGTATATAATTACTCAAAGGAAACATTTTTATGATTATGGAATGTATCCATAAACTGTTTAATTTATGTTAAGTGTTTAATAAGTTCAGGATTTGGTATTGCTATTAATAAACTAATCTAGTGTATTCCATTGTTTAAAAATGACACCCAGTAGAAGGAATGAGAACTCCAGCAATATACATGATCCAAAGAGTAAGAAGGATCATATCTTTCATGGTCCTAAGAAAGAATTCAGAAGGGAGATATTCTCCCACGTATTTTCATCATATGAAGAAATAATATCATGTGTTGATAAGATAAGTAAAGAATTTTCGGAGTTTTTTGGCTTTGAAGGGAATCCAGAGAAGAAAAGGATGGTAGAGAGAAGGACAAATAAAGGGAATAAGGTAAAGAAGGATTTTTCTATATGTGATAACTATGGAAAGAATCACCATGGAAAATTCATGAAGGGAGTGGGAGTATGTAATAAGTGTGGAGAAAAAGAACACCAAGTACGTAACTTCAAGTGTAAGAAAAAGGTTTCAAATGTACAGTGCTTCATCTGTAAGAAGTTTTGACACTATGCCAACCAATGTCCCAGTCCCCAGACTATGCCACAAAATACTCTATTCGATAATAATCAATTTATGATACTACCACAGATGAAGTGGAATGACTAGCGATCTTATGTCGTTTTGGAATTATTTCATTGAAGTGTTGTATCAATGATGTACTGGAAATAAATAAGGATTGTACAACAGTACTATTTCATTGAGGATTTGAGATTTTATGGTACTAAGAAAAGTGACACTACATCGATTCAAACTTTCTGGAAATTACATGGTTGAAGGAAAGATAAACCTTAATATGGTCCTAATATTGAGGTACTGATTTTGGAATAATATATTGTTTATTTGGGAAAATTATATTGGATATTCTTGAATACCTTGAAACTGATTAATAATTCTTCATCGTTGGAGTTTACAACATTTTTGATAGAAGGAGTATATCCAGTATTCGTTAAAGAATAAGGGAGAATGAATGCAATCAATAAGGTTTTACGGTAATTCATGATGTTGCCATGTTTTAAAATAATACATGGTGAAGGTGTTCACATGTTATTACATGGAAAAAATGATCTTCATTGTGTTTAACGTCCTTATAAATTTTGGAATATGGGTTTGGATAGTAGTATTTTGGATAAGTCTAAAGGTTGGAATGGATTATATTTGAAAGGTTATTTTTGTATTTTTTATAAAAGGACAACACGCAGACCGTGTGGCAACCCATCGCATCGGACAAAGCTGCGGGAATCAAAACCACAACCATAGTGCGATTGAGATTTATCACCTATCACTGGACTACGTGAAGTCCCTGGATTGTATAATGTATTATCTTTTTTAAATGGGTCTGATTTGTGAAATATATAGTCATTATATTTTGAACCCTATACGATTAGGATAAATAGAGTATTTTGGATTTGTATTATGTTTTGAAGTGAAAGATGAGTTTGTGGTAGAAATTAATTAATGGATAAAACGGTAATGATAATGTTAGTATAACTCTTTATGATATTATCCAATCTCATAAATAATTTCCTCAACATTAAGAAAAAAACATAGAACAAAAATGTTGTCCTAGATGGTACCTTAGATCATCACAAATTAATGGCTTTGTGATTGTTCACCTTTTCATAGCCATGTTCTCTACCACTCTCCATTAGATATTTATGGTTAAATTTATCTTTCATATCTATATTTTCATACATGGAACCATAGTATGTGTTATTTTTGGTAACCTTCTTACTTACCACTCTTTATTTTAAATAGAAGCCTCATTAATTCATTTTTCGATGTGGGATTTCAACTATGATATTTTGAAACGTCAACCCCAAGTTTCTAATACCGAGCATAAATTGTGAGGATTCAATATATTGAAGGTGGGGAGAATGTAACACCCCAAGTATCCATGGTATGCTTCTCTTTGAATAATACAGTAGCGTGTGTTGTACGTAACTTCGAGTTCTAACACACACCAGAACCCATCAAACTAGCCGTTATGAATTGTAATCCTCAAGTTTTGAAATTTTTTACATTATCTCTTTAAAAATTGACTTCATTTTTGGATTCTTAATAACAAAATTAGATTAGCATAAATTTTTGGTACTTTTCTGATAACATTCATATTTTGATGAATAGTGAAAATTACTAAATTTTAATTAAAAACAACTTTTTTAATCGAAATAATTAATAGTTATAAATTATGAATTTGAGTGCTTTTAAATTATATTTAGAATATATTTTTAAAATTTAATCCAATGTTTGTCATTGTACATAATTTAACATTTAAACCAGACATAAACAAGTGTCAATCTTTTGATAGTTATTGTTTCTTAAAAACACGTTTTTTGTTTAGACAGCGGGAATTTTTTTTAAATTAATAAATGAAACTTCTATGTTTTGAATTTGGTAAAATAGACTTCATTATTGAATTCGGAATATCAAAATTAGCTTAGTGTAAATTTTTGGTATTTTTCGGAAAACTATTAATTTTTTATGAATAGTGAAAAACACTAAGTTATAGTTTAATACTGAATTTTTATTTAAATAATTATTTATTTTATTTAAATTATTTAATGTCAAAATATATACATAATACCTATATATGTTCAATGTAATTCATTGGAGTCGGTTTATAATAATTTTATATATATAAAAATTTTATTGAACTTTTCACATTCTTTTACCCACCTCCTATGAGCTTTTGCAAATTCACATAAACTTAATTTTACTGCTTCTGTGAGCTGAATTTTAAGAATCCTAGAGACACGGTTAACATAAAATAATAAAATATGGTTCAATGAGATGAAAATAATTGTTTGTGAATAGTAACTTTTTACTTTTATATACCACGGTTAAAAGTAAATAGGGTAATTAAGGGTAAAAATAATATTAGTATTACCCTCACACATGTCCAAATTTTATTGGACAAGTTTATCTTGACCAAAAACAACCTTAGGAATAAAATATTATCATTTAGGTCCACCTAGATTAGATTAGTACATTTATTATTATTTAATTCAAAGAAGAGTTAAAAGAGTTAAAATCAAAGTTTAATAACTAAAACATTTTTAATATGGGGTTTTACATAAGATAAATTCGATTATAAATATTAATTAGAAATCTAAAAAGATTTCATACATCATGGTATTTTATTTATAGTTTTTAGACATTAAATAAATAAATCTATTTATGACACAATGATGATGCAATAATTACCTTATTCATGAAAGAATCAAATAAATTGTATTATAAATATTTAAATAAATATAATTTCAATGTTTTTATGACATGCACGAATTTTCTAGGTGAATATGACATGTTAGTATTGATTAAATATTGTTTTTGAAGTAATCATGTTGTTATTATTTTAACAAAAAAACAAATACCAAATAGTGTCAAAATTGACATAAAATAGTTTTTAAAAAAAAATATTATATTATTAATTGATATAATGGTCCTAAAAATCTATTGTTCTACCAAAAGGCTTATATTATAATATATATGACATTATTGATCCAATTGTGGTTTTATTGGCAATATATAGTAAGTATATTAACCATATAGTGTAATAATACAAGAAGACACGGTAAAAGTTATATTATTTAACTTCGAGTTAAATCAAAATAATAAGGTTAAAATGGAAACCTAAACATGTCTAAAACCTATTGGTTGAGTTGTTTTCGACCTATCCCCACCTTATACTTTAAATAATAAACTTTTGAGCCATTGGAAACTGAATATGAATTTATTACAATATAATAGTTTATGTTTTTCCAAAGGTGGCCCTCACCCCTCTTATAAAAGGTAACTACCCTTCTCTTTAATTAACACCTTATAAGCCATTTGGATTGGTCAAACCCTGCCCAAATAAACTCTCAAATATTCTCCCTTCATCTTAGAGGCCTTAGTTTGATCAGAAATTCAACCTAATGATCCCTTTTGATCAAATCAAAAGGAATAACCCGAAGAATTGGTGGCGAAACGTACCCTCGACTAAAGGAAAGTGAAAGGTAAGGGGTTTTCATCTCACTCCTTATTCCTGTGATATTCATGCCATATTTCCTCTATTACCTTTTTTTGCTGTATGTACTGCCCATAATTGTATTATTTATGTAATACTATTTAATTTATGTGTATTTACATATTCATTGAATGATACCTATTTCATGGGATGTATTTTTCGTAAGTTACCAAATTGGTAAGGGTTAATTTCAAAATATCTTTATTAGCCGAAGTTATTTTTACATAAGTATCTAATAGGACATATTTATTATCCATGACCATATTTTATGAATGAGTTTTCCAAGGGATTATTTTAAGGGACTTTTTACTAAAACATCATTTCAAATGTTTTAAATATTTATTCTTCTAAATCTTTCTCATTAATGTCCATGTCCTCATTATGGTTTTTAAGGATTTATTTATATGGACATGAATGTTTTTAAAATGTTAATTCCTTTCAAAAGTTTCAAAGTGGTATGGGACACTTTGATTCAAAAATGTCTTTAAATTTTTTCTTTTATAATTATGCGACTTTTAAATGATTTCAAAAAAAAAGAGATATTTCCCTCAAATAGATTTGATTTCATCTATGTCAACATACATTGAAAAATTATACAGTTGTATATAGTTTATTTATTATTATACAAATATTCCATATTGTATTTAAGGTTTTGTGATATGTTTGACTATGTATGAGTTATTTTTATTCCATTAATGGTTTATGATTAATGTTTTGGAATTTCGTATCCAAGTTTTAATACGAATGTTTATGTTAGACTTTAGCCTCTTATTGTGATGAATATCATAGACTAGAATGTTCCAGCTTGGGGACCAGTAAAAGGAAGCCCTCCGGGTTGGGTTTCGGTTACAACACACACTCCGGGTTGGTGTCCGGTTATTAGAGGCACTCCGGGTTGGTGTCCGGTTATTAGAGGCACTCCGGGTTGGTGTCCAGTAATTAGAGGCACTCCGGGTTGTTGTCCGGGTATTAGAGGCCCTCCAGGTTGGTGTACGGTTACTAGAGGCACTCTGGGTTAGAGTCCGGTTATAGAGGCTCTCTGGGTTGGGTTCCGGTTATAGTTATCCCTTAGGTCTTGGAATGAGGCCTTGACACAGAAATTAAAGTTCGGCATTATGAATTCCATCATTAAGAAAGTGGATAGTGATATTGCATGTGATTATTCGACTAGTAGAATATCCATGTGAATATGTAAATGGAATTACTTCATTTTATTTTTTCCATATAATGCTAAAGATCAAGTTTAAAAGGCTTTTTTTTTATTTATACATTTCCTTAAATGTTTATACTTATTTATGAATGTTTCCGCTGTATTGTTATCCTTACTGAGCATCTGAGCTTACCACTGCCTATATTTTATTTTTCCCATGATTCCAAGATGTGTATTGTGATTGATATGAAGGGTTAAGCCAATTGAATAATGTCGTTCGTGAAGGATTATTTATGTTGTCTTCTATGTTATGAAGTGTAAAGTAACATTAATGTATGTAATCTATTTTCCAAGACTGCTAAACCAATCGGTCCTTTGGTACTTGATTCCTTGTAATCATGCCAATTTATTAAAATAATACACCGACTCTGGGTAACTGGCATTATAGAATTATAGTTGGTATCAGAGGATGTTTAGAAATAACCTTGGAAACTAGATTTAGATAAACTCTGATTAGAGCACATTACATTAAGATAGACTTTGATGATTAATATTTAAGAACTTATTAGAAATTTGGTAATGTAGATATTTTGTGAGTTTTCCAAGCAAATACATCCCTGTCTGGATACGAGCACGTAGAGGTGGATCTGGCATAGAATTACCTAGAGGGAAAACCTGAAAACCCAACTTTGAGCTAGACTCGAACGAGAACTGGTGCACAACAATGGGCCTTGCTGCACTCTTGGTTACGACACTCCTAGGGGATATTCTTAGGATAATTATCATTTTCATTACAAACCATTATGAAGGGATTATTAGTTTATACTTACTCAAAGAAAACATTTTTATGATTATGGAATGTATCCATAAACTGTTGAATTTATGTTAAGTGTTTTACAAGTTCAGGATTAGGTATTTCTATTAATAAACTAATCTAGTTTATTCCATTGTTTAGAAAATGATCCCAGTAGAAGGAATGAGAACTACAACAATACACATGATCCGAATAGTAAGAAGGATCATATCTATCATGGTCCTAAACAAGAATTTAGAAGGGATATAGTCTCCCACGTATTATCATCATATGAAGAAATAGTATCATTTTTTGATAAGTTAAGTAAAGAATTTTCAGAGTCCCATGGCTTTGAAGGGAATCCAGAGAAGAAAAAGATGGTAGAGAGAAGGACAGATAAAGGGAAGAAGGTAAAGAAGTATTTTTCTTTTTGTGATAACTATGGAAAGAATCACCTTGGAAAATTCTTGAAGGGAATGGGATTATGTTATAAGTGTGTAGAAAAAGGACGCCAATTACATGACTGCAATTTTAAGAAAAAGGTTTCAAATGTACAATTCTTCATTAGCAAGGAGTTTGGACACTATGCGAACCAATGTCCCAGTCCCCAGACTATGCCACAAATGATTCTAATGGATAATAATCAAGTTATGATACTACCACCGATGAAGAGGAATGAATAATGATCTTATGTTGTTTTGGAATTATTTTATTGAAGTGTTGTATCAATGATGTACTGTAAATAAATAAAGATTGTACTGTATTACTATTTAATTGAGGATTTGGGATTTTATGGTACAATGAAAAGTGACTCTACAGCGAGTCAAACTTTTTTGAAATTACATGGTTGAAGGAAAGAAAAAACTTAATATGGTCCTAATATTGAGGTACTGATTTTGGAATAATATATTGTTTATTTGGGTAAATTATATTGGATATTCTTGAATACTTGAAATTGATTAATGATTTTTCATCATTGGAGTTTTCAAAATTTTCGATAGAAGGAGTATATCCAGTATTCTATAAAGAATAAGGGAGCATGAATGTAATCAATAAGGTTTTATGGTAATTCAGGATGTTACCATGTTTTAAAATAATAAATGGTGATGGTGTTCACATGTTATTACATAGGAAAAAGGATCTTCGTTGTGTTTAATGTCCTTATAAATTTTGAACTGTCAGTTTGGATAGTAGTATTATGGATAAGTATAATGGTTGGAATGGATTATGTTTGAAAGGTCATTTTTGTATTTTAATTGAAGGACAACACGCAGACCGTGTGACAACCCATCGCATAGGACAAAGCTGCGGGAATGGAAACCACAACCATAGTGCGATTGGGATTTATCGCCTATCACTAGACTACGTGAAGTCCATGGATTGTATAATGTAGGGTCTTTTTTTAATGGGTCTGATATGTGAATTATACAGTCATTATATTGGAACCCTATACGATTAGGATAAATAGAGTATTTTTGAGTTGGATTATGTTTTGTAGTGAAAGATGTGTTTGTGGTAGAAATTTATTATTGGATAAAACTATAATTATAAAGTTTTCATATCTCCTTATTATCTTATCCATTCTCATAAATAAATTCCTCAACATTAAGAAAAGTAACTTAGAACAAAAATTTGGTATTTGATGGTACCTTAGATCGTCACAAATTTATGTCTTTGTGATTTTTTGTCTTTTCATAGCCATGTTCTCTTCCACTCTCCATCAGATATTTATGGTTAAATTTATCTTCCATATCCATATATTCCTACATGGAACCCTATTATGTGTTATATTTGGTAACCTTCCTACTTACCACTCTTTATTTTAAATAGAAGCCTCATTAATTCATTTCTCGATGTGGGATTTCAATTAGGATATTTTTCATGTTCGACCCCAAGTTTCGAATACCAAGCATAAATTGCGAGGATTCAATATATTGAAGGATGTGTGAATGTAACACCCCAAGCATCCATGTTACGCTTCTCTTTGAATAATACAGTAGCATGTGTTGTACGCAACTTCGAGTTCTAACACACACCACTATCAATCAAACTAGCCGTAATGAATTGTAATACTCACTGTTTGAAATTTTTTACATTTAATATTTCAAAATTGACTTAATTTTTGGATTCAGAATATCGAAATTAGATTAGGGTGAAGTTTTGGTACTTTTCTGATAACTTTCATATTTGGATGAATAGTGAAAATTACTAAATTTTAATTAAAAACAACATTTTTAATCAAAATAATTAACAATGATAAATTATGAATTTGAGTGTTTTTAAATTATATTTAGAATATATTTTCTGAAATTTAATCCATTGTTGTTCATTGGACATAATTTCACATTTAAACGGGACATTAACAAATTTCAATCTTTTGATAGTTATTGTTTCTTAAAAACACGCTTTTTGTTTTGACAGCGGGAATTATTTTTAAATTAATAAATGAAACATATATGTTTTGAATTTGGTAAAATATACTTCATTATTGAATTTGGAATATCCAAATTATATTAGTGTAATTTTTTGGTATTTTTCTGAAAACTTTTAATTTTTGATGAATATTGAAAAACTGTGAGTTATAGTTTAAAACTGAATTTTTATTTAAATAATTATTTATTTTATTTAAATTATTTAATGTCAAAATATATAAATAATACCTATATATGTTCAATGTAATACATTGGAGTCAGTTTATAATAATTTTAGATATATGAAAATTTTATTGAACTTTTCACCTTCTTTTACCCACCTCCTAGGAGCTTTTGCAAATTCACATAAACATTATTTTACCGCTTCTGTGAGCTGAATTTCAAAAATCCGAGAGACACGGTTAATATCAAAGAATAAAATGTGGTTCAATTAGATGAAAATAATTTTTGGTGAATAGTAACTTCTTACTTTTATTTACCACGGTTAAAATTAAATAGGGTAATTAAGGGTAAAATGATAATAATATTACCCTCACACATGTCCGAATTCTTCTAGACAAGTTTATCTCGACCAAAAACAACCTTAGGAATAAAATATTATCATTTAGGTCCACCTGGATTAGATTAGGACATTTATTATTATTTAATTCAAAGAAGAGTTAAAAGAGTTTAAATCAAAGTTTATAAACTAAAACATTTTTAATATGGGGTTTTACATAAAAAAAATTCGATTATAAATATTTATTAGAAATATAAAAAGATTTCATACATCAGGGTATTTTATTTATAATTTTTAGACATTAAATAAATAAATCTATTTATGACACAATGATGATGTCGTAATTACCTTATTCATGAAAGAATCAAATAAATGGTATTATAAATATTAAAATAAATATAATGTCAATGTTTTTATGACATCCAAGAATTTTATAGGTGAATATGACATGTTAGGATTTATTCAATATAGTTTTTTTGAAGCAATCATGTTGTTATTATTTTAACAAAAAAACAAATACCAAATAGTGTCAAAATTGACATAAAATAGTTTTAAAAAAAATATATTTTATTATTAATTGATATAATGGCCCTAAAAATATAAGGTTCGACCAAAAGACTCATATAATAATATAAATGACATTAATGAACCAATTGGGGTTTGATTTTCAGTATATAGTACTTTTATTAACCATATAGTGTAAGAATACAAGAAGACACACTAAAAGTTAAATTATTTAACTTAGAGTTAAATCTAAATGATGATGTTAAAATGGTAACCTAAACTTGTCTAAAACCTATTGGTTGAGTTTTTTGAGACCTATTACCACCTTATACTTTAAATAATCAACTTTGGAGCTATTAAAAACCGAATATTAATTTATTATAAAATAATAGTTTATGTTTTTCTTATGGTGCCCGTCACCCCTCTTATAAAACAACACTCCCCTTCTCTCTAATTCACACCTTATAATCCATTTGGACCGGCCAAACCATTCCCAAATACACTCTCAAATATTCTCCCTTCATCCTAGAGGCATTATTTTGATCCTAAATCCAACCTTATGATCCCTTTTGATCAAATCAAAATGATGAACCCGTAGAAGAGGAGGCTAAACATACCCTCGACTAAAGGAAAGAGCAAGGTAAGGGGTTTTCATCTCACTCCTTATTCCTCTGAGATTCATGCCATTTTTCCTCTATTACCTTCTTTTGGTGTATGTACTACCCATGATTTTATTATTTATGTAATACACTTTAATTTATGTCTATTTACATATTCATTGAATGATACCACTTTCATGGGCTGTATGTTTTGTAAGTTACCAAATTGGTAAGGGTTAATTTCACAGTCTCTTTATTATCCAAGGATGTTTTTACGTAAGTATCTACTGAGACATATTTATTATCCATGACCATGTTTTACGACAGATTTTTCAAAGGGATTATTTTAAGGAACTTTTTACTAAAACATCATTTCAAATATTTTAAATATTTATTCTTCTAAATATTTCTCATTAATGTCCATGTCTTCAAAATCGGTTTTAAGGATTTATTTATATGAGCATGAATTTTTTTTAAATGTTAATTCCATTAAAATGTATTAAAGTGGTATGAGACACTCTGATTCAAAAATGTCTTTAAATTTTTTCTTTTATAATTATGTGACTTTTAAATTATTTCAAAAAAGAGATATTTCCCTCAAATAGTTTTGATTTCATCTATGTCAACATCCATTGATAAATTTTACACTTGTATGAAGTTGATTTATTATGATACAAATCATCCATATTGTATTTAAGGTTTTGTGATATTTTTGACTAAGGATGAGTTATATTTATACCATTAATGGTTTATGATTAATGTTTTGGCATTTCGTATGATAGTTTTACTCTAAATGTTTATGTTATATTTAATCTTATTTTTATGATGAATATCTTTGACTAGAATGTTCTGGGTTGGGGACCGGTAAATGTAAGCCCTCCGGGTTGGGGTCCAGTTACAACAGACCCTCTGTGTTGGTGTCCGGTTATTAGAGGCACTCTGGGATGGTGTCCGGTTATTAGAGGCACTCCGGGTTGGTGTTCGGTATTTAGAGACACCCCAGGTTGGTGTCCGCTTATTAGAGGCACTCTGGGTTGGTGTCCGGTTATAGAGGCTCTTCGGGTTGGGATCCAGTTACAGTTATCCCTTAGGTCTTGGCACGAGGCCTTGACACAGAAATTAAAGTTCGGCATTATGAATTCCACTATTATGAAAGTGGTTATTGATATTTCATGTGATTATTCGACTAGTAGAATATCCATGTGAATAAGTAAATGGAATTAATTAATTTTATTTTTTCCATATTATGCTGAAGTTCATGTTTAAAAGGTTTTTGTTTTAGTTATACATTTCCTTAAATGTTTATACTTATTTATGAATGTTTCCACTGTATTTTTATCCTTATTGAGCATCTGAGATCACCACTTTATATGTCTTATTTTTCCCAAGATTTCACGTAGTGTACTGTGATTGATATGAAGGGTTAAGTCAAGGGAATAATGGCGTTCATGAAAGATTATTTAGGTTGTTTTCTATGTTATGATGTGTAATGTAACATTCATGTATGTAATCTATTTTCCAAGACTGATAAACTGATCGGTCCTTCGGGACTTGATTCCTTGGAATCATTCCAATGTATTAAAATAATACACCGAATCTGGGTAACTGGGGTGGGGGCATTACAGCTGGTATCATAGGATGTTTAGAAATAACCTTGGAAACTAGATTTAGATAAACTCTGATTAGAGCACATTACCATAAGATAGACTTTGATGATTAGTATTGAAGAACATCAAAGAATTTTGGTAATGTAGAGATTTTGGGACTTTTCCACGCTAATACATCCCTATCTGGATACGAGCCGGTAGAGGCAGCTCTGGCACAGATGTACCAAGGGGGAAAACCCAAAAACACCACTTTGAGCTAGACTCGAATGAGAACTAGTGCACGACAATGGGCCTTGCTTCCCTCTTGGTTACGAGACTCCCAAGGGATATGCTTAGGATAATTATCATTTTCATTACAAACCATTATGAAGGGATTATGATTATATACATACACAAAGAAAACATTTTTATGATTATGGAATGTATCCGTAAAATGTTTAATTTATTTTAAGTGTTTTACAAGTTCAGGATTATGAATTTCTATTAATAAACTAATCTAGTGTATTCCATTTTTTTGAAATGGCACCCAGTATAAGGAATGTGAACTCCAGCAATACACATGATCTCAAGAGTAAGAAGGAACATATATTTCATAGTCCTAAGCCAGAATTTAGAAGAGAGATAGTCTCCTACGTATGATCATCATATAATGAAATAGTATCATGTGTTGATAAGAAAAGTAATGAATTTTCAGAGTCCTATGGCTTTGAAGGGAATCCATAGAAGAAAAGGATGGTAGAGAGAAGGACAGATAAAGGGAAGAAGCTAAAGAAGAGTTTTTCTATATGTGATAACTATGGAAAGAATAACCTTGGAAAATGCTTTAAGGGAATGGGATTAAGTTATAAGTGTGGGGAAAAATGACACCAAGTACGTGACTGCATGTGTAAGAAAAAGGTTTCAAATGTACAGTTCTTCATCTGCAAGGAGTTTAGACACTATGCGAACCAATGTCCCAGTCCCCAAACTATGCCACAAATGATTCTATTGGAAATAAGAAAGTTATGATACTACCATAGATGAAGATCAATGACTAGTGATCTTATGTTGTTTTGTAATTATTTCATTGAAGTGTTATATCGATGATGTACTGAAAATAAATAAGGATTGTACTGCAGTACTATTTCATTGAGGATTTGAGATTTTATGGTACTTAGAAAAGTGACTCTACATTGAGTCAAACTTTTTGGAAATTACATAGTTTAAGGAAAGATAAACCTTAATATGGTCCTAATATTGAGGTATTGATTTTTGGAATAATATATTGTTTATTTGGGTAAATTATATTGAATATTCTTGAATACCATGAAACTGATTAATGATTTTTCATCGTTGGAGTTTACAAGATTTTTGATATATGGAGTATATACAGTATTCTATAAAGAATAAGGTAGCCTAAATGTAATCAATAAGGTTTTATGGTAATTCAGGATGTTACCATGTTTTAATATAACACATGGTGAAGGTGTTCACATGTTATTACATGGAAAAAAGGATTTCATTGTGTTTAACGTCCTTATAAATTTCAGACTGTCAGTTTGGATAGTAGTATTTTGGATAAGTCTAAAGATTGGAATGGAATATGTTTTAAAGGTTATTTTTGGATTTTTATAATAGGGAAACACACAGACCGTGTGACAACCCATTGCGTCAGACAAAGCTATGGGAATCGAAACCACACCAATAGTGCGATTGGGATTTATCGCCTATCAATGGACTATGTTAACTCCTTAGATTGTATAATGTAGTGTCTTTTTAACGGGTCTGACATGTGAATTATATTGTCATTATATTTGGAACCCTATACGATTATGATAAATAGAGTATTTTGGAGTTGTATTATGTTTTGTAGTGAAAGATGAGTTTTTGGAATAAATTTATTAATGGATAAAACTATAATTATAAAGTTATTATATCTCCTTATGATCATAGACAATATCATAATTAAATTCCTCAACATTAAGAAAGGGAACTTAGAACAATAATGTTGTCCTAGATGGTACCTTAGATCATCATAAATTTATGGATTTGTGATTGTTCTCCTTTTCATAGCCACGTTCTCATCCAATATCCATCAGATATTGATTGTAAAATTTATCTTCCATATCCATATTTTTCTACATGGAACCCTAGTATGTGTTATTATTGGTAACCTTCATACTTACCACTCTTTATTTTAAATAGAGGCCTCATTAATTCATTTTTCGTTATGGGATTTCAACTAAGATATTATGAAACGTCAACCCCAAGTTTTCAATACCGAGAATAAATTGTGAAGATGCAATATATTGAAGGAGGGTAAAATGTAACACCCCAAGCTTCCATGGTATGCTTCTCTTTGAATAATACAGTAGCGTTTGTTGTAAGCAACATCGAGTTCTAACACACACCACAACAAATCAAACTAGCCGTTATGAATTGTAATACTCACTTTTTGAAATTTTTTACATTTTATCTTTCAAAATTGAATTTATTTTTGGATTCGGAATATCGAAATTAGATTAGGGTGAATTTTTGGTACTTTTCTGATAACATACATATTTTGATGAATAGTGAAAATTACTAAATTTAAATTAAAAACAACTTTTTAAATCGAAATAATTAATAGTGATAAATTATGAATTTGAGTTGTTTTAAATTATATTTAGAATATTTTTTTAAAATTTAATCCAGTGTTGTTCATTGGACATAATTTTACATTTAAACCGAACATAAACAAGTGTCTATCTTTTGATAGTTATTGTTTCTTAAAAACACGCTTTTTGTTTTGATAGCGGGAATTATTTTTAAATTAATAAATGAAACTTCTATGTTTTGAATTTGTTAAAATAGGCTTCATTATTGAAATCTTAATATCAAAATTAGCTTAGTGTAAATTTTTGGTATTTTTCTAAAAACTTTTAAATTTTGATGAATAGTGAGAAACACTAAGTTATAGTTTAAAACCGAATTTGTAATTAAATAATTATTTCTTTTATTTAATTTATTTATTGTCAAAATATATACATAATACCTATATATGTTCAATGTAATTCATTGGAGTTGGTTTATAATAAATTTAGATATATAAAAATTTTATTGATCTTTTCACTGTCTTTTACCCACCTCCTAGGAGCTTTTCCAAATTCACATAAACATAATTTTACCGCTTCTGTAAGATGAATTTCAAAAATCTGAGAGACATGATTAATATCAAAGAATAAAATGCGGGTCAATGAGATGAAAATAATTTTTTGCGAACAGTAACTTTTTACTTTTATTTTCCACGGTTAAAAGTAAATAGGGTAATTAAGGGTAAAAATGATATTAATATTACCCTCAAACATGTCCTAATTCTATTGGAAAAGTTTATCTCGACCGAAAAAAACCTTAGGAAAAAAATAGTATCATTTAGGTCTACCTGGATTAGATTAGGACATTTATTATTATTTAATTCAAAGAAGAGTTAAAAGAGTTAAAGTCAAAGTTTAATAACTAAAACATTTTTAATATGGGGGTTTAAATAAGATAAATTCGATTATAATTATTCATTAGAAATATAAAAATATTTCATATATCATTGTATTTTATTTATCAGTTTTAGAAATTAAATAAATAAATCTATTTATGACACAATGATGATGTCGTAATTACCTTATTCATAAAAGAATCAAATAAATGGTATTATAAATATTAAAATAAATATAATTTCAATGTTTTAATGACATCCACTAATTTTCTAGGAGAATATGACATGTTAGGATTGATTCAAATTTTTTTTGAAGTAATCATGTTGTTATTATTTTAACAAAAAAACAAATACCAAATAGTGTAAAAATTGAAATAACATAGTTTTTAAAACAAATATTATATTATTAATTGATATAATGGTCTTAAAAATATAAGGTTCGACCAAAAGACTTATATAATAATATATATGACATCAATGAACCAATTGGGGTTCTATTGGAAGTATATAGTATGTTTATTAACCATATAGTGTAAGAATACAAGAAGACACGGTAAAAGTTAAATTATTTAAATTAGAGTTAAATCTAAATGATAAGGTTAAAATGATAACCTAAACTTGTCTAAAACCAATTTTTTGAGTAGTTTTTGACCTATCCCCACCTTATACTTTAAATAATCAACTTTGGAGCCATTAGAAAGTGGATAATAGTTTATTATAAAATAATAGTTTAAGATTTTCCTAAGGTTCCCCTCACCCCTCTTATAAAAGGGAACTCCCCTTCTCTCTTATTAACACCTTATAAGCCATATTGATCGGCCAAACCCTACCCAAATACACTCTCAAATATGTTCCCTTCATCCTAGAGGCCTTAGTTTGATCAGAAATCCAACCTATGGATCTTTTTTGATCAAATCAAATGGAAGACCCCGTAGAATAGGAGGCTAAACGTACCCTCGAATAAAGGAATGTGCAAGGTAAGGAGTTTTCATCTCACTCCTAATTCCAGTGAAATTAGTGACATATTTCCAATATTACCTTTTTTGTTGTGTTTTTACTTCCCATAATTGTATTATTTATTTAATACACCTTAATTTATGTGTATTTACATATTCATTGAATGATACCTCTTTCATGGGCTATATGTTTCGTAAGTTACCAAATTGGTAAGGCTTAATTTCACAGTCTCTTTATTATCCGAGAATGTTTTAACGTAAGTATATACTAGGACATATTTATTATCCATGAACATGTTTTAGGAAAGAGTTTTCAAAGGGATTATTTTAAGGAACATTTTACTAAAATATCATTTCAAATGTTTTAAATATTTATTCTTCTAAATCGTTCTCATTAATGCCCGTGTCTTCAAAATGGGTTTTAAGGATTTATTTATACGGACATGAATGTTTTTAAAATGTTAATTCCTTTCAAAAGTTTCAAAGTGTTATGAGACACTTTGATTCAAAAATGTCTTTAAATTTGTTCATTTATAATTATGTGACTTTTAAATGATTTCAAAAAAAGAGATATTTACCTCAATTAGTTGTTATTTCATCTATGTCAACATCCTTTGATATATTTTACACTTCTATGAAGTTTATTTATTATGATAAAAACCTTACATATTGTATTTAAGGTTTTGTGATATGTTTGACTATGGATGAGTTATTTTTATGCCATTAATGGTTTATGATTAATGTTTTGGAATTTCGTATGCTAGTTTTAATATGAATGTTTATGTTATATTTCATCCTCTTCTTATGATGAATATATTAGAATAGAATGTTCTGAGACGGGGACCAGTAATAGTAAGCCCTCCGGGTTGGGGTCCGGTTACAATAGACCCTCCGGGGTGGTGTCTGGTTATTAGAGGCACTCCGGGTTGGTGTCTGGTTATTAGAGGCACTCCGGGTTGGTTACAGTTATTAGAGGAAGTCAGGGTTGGTGTCCGGTTATTAGAGGCAAATCGGGTTGGTGTCCGGTTATTAGAGTCACTCCACGTTGGTGTCCGGTTATTAGAGGCACTCCGGGTTGGTGTCTGGTTATTAGAGGCACTCCGGGTTGGAGTCCGGTTATAGAGGCACTACGGGTTGGGTTCCGGTTACAGTTATCCATTAGGTCTTAGCACGAGGCCTTGACACAGAAATTAAAGTTTGGCATTATGAATTCCATCATCATGAAAGTGGTTAGTGATATTTCATGTGATTATTCTACTAGTAGAATATCCATGTGAATAAGTAAATTTCATTACATCATTTTATTTTTTCCATATTGTGCGGATGTTTAAGTTTAAAATGATTTTATTTTAGTTATACATTGCCTTAAATGTTTATACTTATTTATGTATGTTTCCGCTGTATTGTTATCCTTACTGAGCATCTGAGCTCACCACTTTCTATGTTTTATTTTTCCCATGATTCCAAGAATATTATTGTGATTGATATACATGGTTAATCCATGGGAATAATGGCGTTCGTGAAGGATTATTTATGTTGTTTTCTATTTTATGAAGCGTAATGTAATATTCATGTATGTAATATATTTTCCAAGACTGCTAAACCGATCGGTCCTTCGGGACTTGATTCCTTGTAATCATTCCAATGTATTAAAATAATACACTGACTCTGTGTAACTGGTGTCAGGGCGTTACAGTTGGTATCAGAGTATGTTTAGAAATAACCTTGGAAACTAGATTTAGATAAACTCTGATTAAAGCACATTTTCCTAAGATATACATTGAGGATTTGTATTGAAGAACTTCTTAGAATTTTAGTAATGTAGAGACTTTGTGAGTTTTCCAAGCAAATACATCCCTGTCTGGATAAGAGCAGGTAGAGGCGGCTCTGGCACAGATGTACCAAGGGGGAAAACCCAAAAACACTACTTTAAGCTAGACTCGAACAAGAACTGGTGCACGACAACAGGCCTTGCTGCACTCTTGGTTACGACACACCTATGGGATATTCTTAGGATAATTATAATTTTCATTACAAACCATTATGAAGGGATTATGAGTATATACGTATTCAAAGAAAGCATTTTTATGATTATGGAATGTATCCATAAACTGTTTAATTTATGTTAAGTGTTTTACAAGTTCAGGATTAGGTATTGCTGTTAATAAACTAATCTAGTGTATTCCATTGTTTAGAAATGGAACCCAGTAGAAGGAATGAGAACTCAAGCAATACACATGATCCAAACAGTAAGAAGGATCATATATTTCATGGTCCTAAGTCATAATTTAAAAGAGAGACAGTCTCCCACATATTATCATCATATGAAGAAATATTATCATGTGTTGATAAGATAAGTAAAGAATTTTCAGAGTCCAATGGATTTGAAGGGAATCCAGAGAAGAAAAGGATGGTAGAGAGAAGGACAGATAAAGGGAAGAAGGTAAAGAAGGATTTTTCTATATGTGATAACTATGGAAAGAATCACCAGGGAAAATGCTTGAAGGGAATGGGATTATCTTATAAGTGTGGAGAAAAAGGACACCAAGTATGTGACTACAAGTGTATGAAAAAGGATTCAAATGTACAACGCTTCATCTACAAAGAGTTTGGACACTATGCGAACCAATGTCCCAGTCCCCAGACTATGCCACAAATGATTCTATTGGATAATAATCAAGTTAGGATACTACCACAGATAAAGAGGAATGACTAGTGATCTTATGTTATTTTGGAATTATTTCATTGAAGTGTTGTATCAATGATGTACTGGAAATAAATAATGAGTGTACTGCAGTACTATTTCATTGATGGTTTGAGATTTTATGGTACTAATAAAAGTGAATCTACAGTGAGTCAAAATTTTAGGAAATTACTTGGTTGAAGGAAAGATAATCCTTAATATGGTCCTAATATTGAGGTACTGATTTTGGAACAACATATTGTTTATTTGGGTATATTATATTGGATATTCTTGAATACCTTGAAAATGATTAATGATTTTTCATCGTTGGAGTTTACAACATTTTTGATAGAAGGAGTATATCCAGTATTCTATAATGAATAAAGGAGAATGAATGTAATCAATAAGGTTTTATGGTAATTCAAGATGTTACAATGTTTTAAAATAATACATGGTGAAGGTGTTCACATGTAATTACATGGAAAAAAGGATCTTCATTGTGTTTAACGTCCTTATAAATTTTGGACTGTGAGTTTGGATAGTATTATTTTAGATAAGTCTAAAGTTTGGAATTGATTATGTTTGAAAGGTTATTTTTGGATTTTTATAAAAGGACAACACGCAGACCGTGTGACAACCCATCGCGTCGAACAAAGATACGGGAATCGAAACTACAACCATAGTGCGATTGGGATTTATCGCCTATCTCTAGAATATGTGAAGTCCCTAGATTGTATAATGTGGTGTCTTTTTTTAATGGTTTTGATATGTGAATTATACCGTCATTATATTTGTAACCCTATACGATTAAGAAAAATATAGTATTTTTGAGTTGTATTATGTTTTGTAGTGAAAGATGAGTTTGTGGTAGAAATTTATTAATGGATAAAACTCTAATTATAAAGTTAGTATTTCTCCTTATGATCTTAGCCAATCTCACAAATAAATTCCTCAACATTAATAAAAGGAACTTAGAACAAAAATGTTTTCCTAGATGGTACCTTAGGTCATCACAAATTTTTGGCTTTGTGATTGTTCGCCTTTTCAAAGCCATGTTCTCTTCCAATCTCCATTAGATATTGATGGTTAAATTTATCTTCCATTTCCATATTTTTCTACGTGGAACCCTAATATGTGTTATTTTTGGTAACCATTATACATACCACTCTTTATTTTAAATAGAGGCATCATTAATTCATTTTTCGATTTGGGATTTCAACTAAGATATTTTGAAACGTCAACCCCATGTTTTCAATACCGAGCATAAATTGAGAGGATGCAATATATTGAAGGAGGGGAGAATGTTAAACCCCAAGCTTCTAGGTTACTCTTCTCTTTGAATAATATAGTAGCATGTGTTGTACGCAACTTCGAGTTCTAACCCACACCACAACCAATCAAACTAGCCGTTATGAATTGTAATACTCACTTTTTGAAATTTTTGACATTTTATCTTTCAAAATTGACTTCATTTTTGGACTCTAAATATCGAAATTATATTAGGGTGAATTTTTTGTACTTTTCTGATAACTTTTATATTTTGATGAATAGTGAAAAATACTAAATTCTAATTAAAAACAACTTTTTTAATCGAAATAATTAATTGTGATAAGTTATTAATTTGAGTGGTTTTAAATTATATTTATAATATATTTTTAAAATTTAATCCAATGTTGTTCATTGGACATAATTTCACATTTAAACCGAACATATACACGTGTCAAACTTTTGATAGTTATTGTTTCTTAAAAACACGCTTTTTGTTTTGACTGCAGGAATTATTTTAAATTAATTAATGAAAAATCTATGTTTTTCATTTGGTAAAATAGAATTCATTATTGAATTTTTAATATCAAAATTATCTTAGTGTAAATTTTGGGTATTTTTCTGAAAACTTTTAAATTTTGATGAATAGTAAAAAACACTGAGTTATAGTTTAAAACTGAATTTTTATTTAAATAATTATTTATTTAATTTAAATTATTTAATTTCAAAATATATACATAATACCTATATATGTTCAATGTAATTAATTGGAGTCGGTTTATAATAATTTTAGATATATAAAAATTTTATTGAACTTTTCACCGTCTATTACGCACCTCCTAGGAGCTTTTGCAAATTCACATAAACTTAATTTTACAGCTTCTGTGAGCTGAATTTCAAAAATCCGAGAGACACTGTTAATATCAAATAATAAAATGTGATTCAATGAGATGAAAATAATTTTTGGTGAACAGTAACATTTTATTTTTATTTACCACGGTTAAAAGCAAATAGGTTAATTAAGGGTAAAAATGATATTAATATTACCCTCACACATGTCCTAATTCTATTAGACAAGTTTATCTCGACCAAAAACAACCTTAGGAATAAAATATTATCATTTAGGTCCACCTGGATTAGATGAGGACATTTATTATTATTCAATTCAAAGAAGAGTTAAAAGAGTTAAAATCAATGTTTAATAACTAAAAAATTTTAATATGGGGTTTTACCTAAGATAAATTTGATTGTAAATATTCATTAGAAATCTAAAAAGATTTCATACATCATGGTATTTTATTTCTAATTTTTAGCCATTAAATAAATAAATCTATTTATGACACAATGATGATGACGTAATTACCTTATTCATGAAAGAATCAAATAAATGGTATTATAAATATTAAAATAAATACAATTTCAATGTTTTTATGACATACACGAATTTTCTAGGTGAATATGACTTGGTAGGATTGATTCAATATTTACTTTGAAGTAATAATGTTGTTATTATTTTTACAAAAAAAACAAATACCAAATAGTGTCAAAATTGACATAAAATTGTTTTTAAAACAAATATTATATTATTAATTGATATAATGGTCCTAAAAATCTAAGGATCGATCAAAATACATATATAATAATATATATGACATTAATGCACCAGTTGGGGTTCTATTGGTAGTATATAGTATGTTTATCAACCATATAGTGTAAGAATACAAGAAGACACAGTAAAAGTTAAATTATTTAACTTAGAGTTAAATCTAAATGATAAGGAAAAAATGGTAACCTAAACTTGTCTAAAACCTATTGGATGAGTTGTTTTCGACCTATCCCAACTTATACTTTAAATAATAATCTTTGGAGCAATTAGAAACCGAATATGAATTTATTATAAAATAATAGTTTAAGTTTTTCCTAAGGTGCCCCTCACCCCTCTTATAAAAGGGAACTCACCTTATCTCTAATTCACACCTTATAAACCATTTGGATCAGCCAAACCCAACCGAAATACACTCTCAAATATGCCCCCTTCATCCTAGAGGCCTTAGTTTGATCATAAATCCAACCTATGTATCCCTTTTGATCAAATCCAAAGGAAGAACCTGAAGAAGAGGAGGCTAAACGTACCCTCGACTAAAGGAAAGTGCAAGGTAAGGGGTTTTCATCTCACTCCTTATTCCCATGATACTCATGAAATATTTCGACTGTTAACTTTTTTTGGTGTATGTACAGCCCATAATTGTATTATTTATGTAATACACTTTAATTTATGTGTATTTACATATTTATTTAATGATACCTCTATCATGGGTTGTATGTTTCGTAAGTTACCAAATTCGTAAGGGTTTATTTCACAATCTCTTTATTAGCCGAGGTTATTTTTACATAAGTATCTACTAGGACATATTTATTATACATGACCATGTTTTATGAATGAGTTTTCCAAGGGATTATTTAATGGGAATTTTTACTAAAACATCATTTAAAATGTTTTAAATATTTATTATTCTAAATCGTTCTCATTAATGCCCATGTCCTCATAAAGGTTTTTAAGGATTTATTTATATGGACATGAATGTTTTTAAAATGTTAATTCCTTTCAAAAGTTTCAAAGTGGTATGGGACACTTTGATTCAAAAATGTCTTTAAATTTTTTCTTTTATAATTATGTGACTTTTAAAAGATTTCAAAAAAAGATATATTTCCCTTAAATAGTTTTGATTTCATCTATGTCAACATTCTTTGATAAATTTTAAAGTTCTATAAAGTTTATTTATTATGATAAAAATCTTCCATATTGAATTTAAGGTTTTGTGATATGTTTGACTATGGATGAGTTATTTTTATTCCTTTAATGGTTTATGATTAATGTTTTGTCATTTCATATGAAAGTTTTAATACGAATGTTTATGTTAGACTTCATCCTCTTCTTATGATGAATATCATAGACAAGAATTTTCCAGGTTGGTGACTGGTAAAATCAAGCCCTCCGGGTTGGGTTTCAGTTACAACAGACGCTCCGGGTTGGTGTCTGGTTATTAGAGGCACTCCGGGTTGGTGTCCGGTTATTAGAGGCACTCTGGGTTGGTGTCCTGTTATTAGAGGCAAACTGGGTTGGTGTCAGATTATTAGAGTCACTCCGGGATGTTGTCCGGGTATTAGAGGCACTCTGGGTTGGTGTCCAGTTATTAGAGGCACTCCGGGTTGGTGTCCGGTTATTAGAGGCACTTCGTGTTGGAGTACGATTATAGAGGCTCTCCGGGTTGGGTTCTGGTTACAGTTATCCCTTAGGTTTTGGAACGAGGCCTTCACACAGAAATTAAAGTTCGGCATTATGAATTCCATCATTATGATAGTTTTTAGTGATATTTCATGTGATTTTTCGACTAGTAGAATATCCATGTGAATAAGTAAATGGAATTACATCATTTTATTTTTTCCATATAATGTTGAAGTTTAAGTTTAAAGGCTTTTGTTTTAGTTATACATTGCCTTAAATGTTTATACTTATTTATGAATGTTTCCGCTGAATTGTTATCCTTACTGAGCATCTGATCTCACCACTTTCTATGTTTTATTTTTCCCAAGATTCCAAGAAGTGTATTGTGATTGATATGCAGGGTTAATCCAAGGGAATAATGGCATTCGTGAAGGATTATTTATGTATTTTTTTCTATGTTACGAAGTGTAATGTATCATTCATGTATGTAATCTATTTTCCAAGACTACTAAACTGATCGGTCCTTCGGGACTTGATTCCTTGTAATCATGCGAATGTATTAAAATAATACAATGACTCTGGGTAACTTGGGTCAGGGCGTTAGAGTTGGTATCAGAGGATGTTTATCAATAACCTTGGAAACTAGATTTAGATAAACTCTGATTAGAGCACAATACCCTAAGATAGACATTGATTATTAGTATTGAAGAACTTCATAGAATTTTGGTAATGTAGATATCTTGTGAGTTTTCCTAGAAAATACATCCTTGTCTGGATACGAGCAGGTAGAGGTGGCTCTGGCACATATGTACCTTGGGGGAAAACCTGAAAACACCACTTTGAGCTAGAATCGAATGAGAACTGGTGCACGACAATGGGCCTTGATCCACTCTTGGTTACGACACTCTCAGGGGATATACTCAGGATAATTATCATTTTCATTAGAAACCATTATGAAGGGTTTATGAGTATATACTTACTCAAAGAAAACATTTTTATGATTATGGAATGCATCCATAAACTGTTTAATTTATGTTAAGTGTTTTACAAGTTCAGGATTAGGTATTTCTATTAATAAACTAATCTAGTGTATTCCATTGTATAGAAATGACACCCAATAGAAGGAATGAGAACTCCAGCAATACACATGATCCAAAGAGTATGAAGGATCATATCCTTCATATTCCTAAGCCAGAATTTATAAGGGAGATATTATCTCACGCATTATCATCATATGACGAAATAGTATCATGTGTTGATAAGATAAGTAAAGAATTTTCAGAGTCTTATGGCTTTGAAGGAAATCTAGAGAAGAAAAGGATGGTATAGATAAGGAAAGATAATGGGAAGAAGGAAAAGAAGGATTTTTATATATCTGATTACTATGGAAAGAATCACCTTGGAAAATTCTTGAAGAGAATGGGATTATGTTATAAGTGTAGAGAAAAAGGACACCAAGTACATGACTGCAAGTGTAAGAAAAAGGTTTCAAATGTAAAATGCTTCATCTGCAGGGAGTTTGGACATTATGTGAACCAATTCCTCAGTCCCGAGACTATGCCACAAATGATTCTGTTGGATAATAATCAAGTTATGATACTACCACAGATGAAGAGGAATGACTAGTGATCTTATGTTGTTTTGGAATTATTTCATTGAAGTGTTGTATCAATGATGTATAGGAAATAAATAAGGATTGTACTGCAGTACTATTTCATTGAGGATTTGAGATTTTATGGTACTATGAAAAGTGACTCTACAGTGAGTCAATATTTTTATAAATTACATGGTTTAAGGAAAGATAAACCTTAATATGGTCCTAATATTAAGGTACTGATTTTTGGAATAATATATTGTTTATTTGGGTAAATTATATTGGGTATTCTTGAATACCCTGAAACTGATTAATGATTTTTCATCGTTGGAGTTTACAACATTTTTGATAGAAGGAGTATATCCAATATTCAATAAAGAATAAGGGAGAGTGAATGTAATAAATGAGGTTTTATGGTAATTCAGGATGTTACCATGTTCTAAAATAATAAATGGTGATGGTGTTCACTTGTTATTACATGGAAAAAAGGATACTCATTGTGTTTAATGACCTTATAAATTTTGGACTATCAGTTTGGATAGTAGTATTTTGGATAAGTCTAAAGGTTGGAATGGATTATGTTTGAAAGGTTATTTTTGTATTTTTATAAAAGGATAACACGCAGACCGTGTGACAACCCATCGCGTCAGACAAAGCTGCGGGAATCGAAACCAAAACCATAGTGCGATTGGAATTTATCGCCCATCACTGGACTACATGAATTCCCTGGATTGTATAATGTAGTGTCTTTTTTAATGGGTCTGATATGTGAATTACACAGTCATTATATTTGGAACCCAATACGATTAGGATAAATAGAGTATTTTTGAGTTGTATTATGTTTTGTAGTGAAAGATGAGTTTGTGGTAGAAATTTATTAACGGATAAAACTCTAATTATAAATTTATTATATCTCCTTATGATCTTAGCCAATCTCAAAAATAAATTCCTCAACATTAAGAAAAGGAACTTAGAAAAAAATGTTGTTGTAGAGGGTACCTTAGATCATCATAAATTTATGGCTTTATGATTTTTTGTCTTTTCATAGCCATGTTCTCTACCAGTATCCATCATATATTGATGGTTAAATTTATCTCCCATATCCATATATTCCTACATGGAACCCTAGTATGTGTTATTTTTGGTAACCTTTATACTTACCAATCTTTATTTTAAATAGAGGCCTCATTAATTCATTTTTCGATATGGGATTTCAACTAGGATATTTTGAAACGTAAACCCCATGTTTTCAATACCGAGCATAAATTGCGAGGATGAAATATATTAAAGGAGGGGTGAATGTAACACCCCAAGCTTCCATGGTACACTTCTCTTTAAATAATACAGTAGCGTTTGTTGTATGCAACTTTGAGTTCTAACACACCCCACAACCAATCAAACTAGACGTTATGAATTGTAATACTCACTTATTGAATTTTTTTACATTTTATCATTCAAAATTTACTTCATTTTTGGATTCGTAATATCGAAATTATATTAGGATGAATTTTTGGTACTTTTCTGATAACTTTCATATTTTGATGAATAGTGAAAATTACAAAATTTTATTTAAAAACAAATTTTTTAATAGAAATAATTAATAGTGATAAATTATGAATTTGAGTTGTTTTAAATTATATTTAGAATATATTTTTAAAATTTAATCCAATTTTGGTCATTAGACATAATTTTACATTTAAACCGGACATAAACAAGTGTCAATCTTTTGATAGTTATTGTTTCTTAAAAACACGCTTTCTGTTTTGACAGCGGGAATTATTTTTAAATTAATAAATGAAACTTCTATGTTTTGAATTTGGTAAAATAGA
The DNA here is from genome assembly GCA_963277665.1 of Viscum album. Lineage (NCBI taxonomy): Eukaryota > Viridiplantae > Streptophyta > Magnoliopsida > Santalales > Viscaceae > Viscum > Viscum album. The sequence goes on along the minus strand of OY728165.1, from coordinate 708,797,800 downwards.
CTTCATTATTGAATTAGGAATATCAAAATTATCTTATTGTAAATTTTTGGTATTTTTCTGAAAACTTTTAATTTTTGCTGAATAGTGAAAAACACTGAGTTACAGTTTAAAACCGAATTTTTATTTAAATAATTTTTTATTTTATTTAAATTATTAAATGTTAAAAAATATACATAATACCTATATATGTTCAATGTAATTCATTGGAGTCGGTTTATAATAATTTTAGATATATAAAATTTTTATTGATGTTTTCACCATCTTTTACCCACCTCCTAGGAGCTTTTGCAAATTCACATAAAATTAGTTTTACCACTTCTGTGAGCTTAATCTCAAAAATACTAGAGACACAGTTAATATCAAATAATAAAATGCGGTTCAATGAGATGAAAATAATTTTTTTGGTGAATAGTAACTTTTTACTTTTATTTATCACGGTTAAAAGTAAATAGGGTAATTAAGGGTAAAATGATATTAATATTAGCCTCACACATGTCCCAATTCTAATGGAACAGTTTATATCGACCAAAAAAACCTTAAGAATAAAATATTATCATTTAGGTCCACCTGGATTAGATTAGGACATTTATTATTATTTAATTCAAAGAAGAGTTAAAAGAATTAAAATCAATGTTTAATAACTAAAACATTTTTAATATGTGGGTTTACATAAGATAAATTCAAATATAAATATTCAATAGAAATATAACAAGATTTCATACATCATGGTATTTTATTTATAATTTTTAGACATTAAATAAATAAATCTATTTATGACACAATGATGATGCCGTAATTACCTTATTCATGAAAGAATCAAATAAATGGTATTATAAATATTAAAATAAATACAATTTCAAAGTTTTTATGACATCCACGTTTTTTCTAGGTGAATATTCCATGTTAGAATTGATTCAATATATTTATTTTGAAGTAATCATGTTGTTATTACTTTAACAAAAAAACAAATACCAAATAGTTTCAAAATTGACATAAAATAGTTTTTAAAAACAATATTATATTATTAATTGATATAATGGTCCTAAAAATCTAAGGATCAATCAAAAGACTTATATAATAATATATATGACATTAATGAACCAATTGAGGTTCATTTGGCAGTATATAGTAAGTTTATCAACCATATAGTGTAAGAATACAAGAAGACACGGTAAAAGTAAAATAATTTAACTTAGAGTTAAATCTAAATGACACGGTTAAAATGGTAACCTAAACTTGTCTAAAACCTATTGGTTAAGTTTTTTTCGACCTATCCCCACCTTATACTTTTAATAATAAAATTTGGAGCCATTATAAACTGAATAATAATTTATTATAATATAATAGTTTAATTTTTTCCTAAGGTGCCCCTCACCCCTCTTATAAAAGGGAACTACTCTTCTCTCTTATTCACAAATAATAAGCCATTGGATCGGCCAAACCCTACCCAAATACACTCTAAAATATTCTACCGTCATCCTAAAGGCCTTAGTTTGATCAGAAATCCAACCTAAGGATCCCTTTTTATCAAATCAAAAGGAAGAACCCGAAAAAGAGGAGGCCAAAAGTACCCTCGACTAAAGGAAAGTGCAAGTTAAGGGGTTTTCATCTCACTCCTTATTCCTGTGAGATTCATGACATATTTACACTATTATCTTTATTTTGGTGTATTTACTGCCCATAATTGAATTATTTATGTAATACAATTTAATTTATGTGTATTTACATATTCATTGAAAGATACCTCTTTCATGGGGTGCATGTTTCGTAAGTTACCAAATTGGTAAGGGTTAATTTCACAATCTGTTATAATCCGAGGATATTTTTACGTAAGTATCTACTAGGACATAATTATTATCCATGACCATGTTTTAAGAAAGAGTCTTCAAAGGGATTCTTTTAATGAAATTTTTACTAAAACATCATTTCAAATGTTTTAAATATTTATTCTTCTAAATCATTCTCATTAATGTCCATGTATTCAAAATGGTTTTTAAGGATGTATTTATATGGACAAGAATGTTTTTAAAATTTTAATTCCTTTCAAAAGTTTTAAAGTGGTATGGGACACTTTAATTCAAAAATGTCTTTAAAGGTTTTCATTTATAATTATGTGACTTTTAATTGATTTCAAAAAAAGAGATATTTCCCTAAAATAGTTTTGATTTCATCTATGTCAACATCCTTTGATAAATTTTACACATGTATGAAGATGATTTAATATGGTATAAATATTCCATATTTTATTTAAGGTTTTCTGATATGTTTGACTATATATGAGTTATTTTTATGCAATTAATGGTTTATGATTAATGTTTTGGCATTTCGTATGCTAGTTTTAATACGAATGTTTTTGACATATTTCATCCTATTCATATGATGAATATCTTAGACTACAATGTTCTGGGTTGGGGACCGGTAAAAGTAAGCCCTCCAGGTTGGGGTCCGGTTACAAAAGTCCCCCCGGGTTGGTGTCAGGTTATTAGAGGCACTCCGGGTTGGTGTCCGGTTATTAGAGGCACTCTGGGTTGGTGTCCGGTTATTAGAGGCACTCTGGGTTGGTGTCTGGTTATTGGAGGAACTTCAGGATGGTGTATGGTTATTAGAAGCACTCCGGGTTGGTGTATGGTTATTATATGCACTCCAGGTTTGAGTCCAGGTATAGAGGCTCTCCGGGATGGGTTCCGGTTACAGTTATCCCTTAGGTCTTGGCATGAGGCATTGACACAGAAATTAATGTTAGGCATTATAAATTCCATCATTATCAAAGTGGTTAGTGATATTGAATGTGATTATTCGACTAGTAGAATATCCATGTGAATAAGTAAATGACATTACTTTATTTTATTTCTTCCATATTATGCTGAAGTTCATGTTTAAAAGGCTTTTGTTTTAGTTATACATTGCCTTAAATGTTTATACTTATTTGTGAATTTTTCCGCTGTATTGTTATCCTTACTGAGCATCTGAGCTCACCACTTTCTATGTTTTATTTTTCCTAAGGTTCCAAGAAGTGTGTTGTGATTGACATGCAGGGTTAAGCCAATTGAATAATGGCATCCATGAATGATTATTTATGTTATTTTCTATGTTATGAAGTCTAATGTAACATTAATGTATGTAATCAATTTTCCAAGACTACTAAACTGATCGGTCCTTTGGGACTTGATTCCTTGTAATCATGCCAATGTATTAAAATAATACACTGACTCTGGGTAACTGGGGTCGGGGCGTTACAGTTGGTATCAGAGGATGATTAGAAATAACCTTGGAAAATAGATTTAGATTAACTCTGATTAGAGAACATTACCCTAAGATAGACATTGAGGATTAGTATTGAAGAACTTCTTAGAATTTTAGTAATGTAGATATTTTGTGAGTTTTCCAAGAAAATACATCCCTATCTGGATACGAGTAGGTTGAGGCGGCTCTGGCACAAATGTACCTAGGGGGAAAACCCGAAAACACCACTTTAAGCTAGACTCGAATGAGAACTGGTGCACGACCATGGGCCTTGCTGCACTCTTGGTTACGACACTCCCAGGAGATATGCTTAGGATAATTATCATTTTCATTAAAAACCATTATGAAAGGAATATGAGTATATACTTACTCAAGGAAAACATTGTTATGATTATGGAATGTATCCATAAACTGTTTAATTTGTGTTAAGTGTTTTACAAGTTCAGGATTAGGTATTTCTATTAATAAACTTATCTAGTGTATTCCATTGTTTAGAAATGGATCCCAATAGAAGGAATGAGAACTCAAGCAATACACATGATCTAAAGAGTAAGAAGGATAATATCTTTCATGGTCCTAAGTCAGAATTTAGAAGAGAGATAGTCTCCCACGTATTATCATCATATGATGAAATAGTATCATGTGTTGATAAGATAAGTAAAAAAAATTCGAAGTCCTATGGCTTTGAAGGGAATCCAGAGAAGAAAATGATGGTAGAGAGAAGGACAGATAAAGGGAAGATGGTAATGAAGGATTTTTCTATATGTGATAACTATGAAATAAATCACCTTGGAAAATGATTGAAGGGAATGTGATTATTTTATAAGTGTGGAGAAAAATGACACCATGTACGTGACTGCCACTGTAATAAAAAGGTTTCAAATGTACAATGCTTTATCTGCAAGGAGTTTGGACACTATGTGAACTAATATCCCAGTCCCCAGACTATGTCACAAACAATTCTATTGGATAATAATCATGTTATGATACTACCACAGATGTAGGGGAATGACTAGTGATCTTATGTTGTTTGGAATTATTCCATTGAATTGTTGTATCAGTGATGTACTGGAAATAAATAAGGATTGTACTGCAATACTATTTCATTGAGGATTTGAGATTTCATGGTACTATGAAAAGTGACTCTACAACGAGTCAAACATTTTGGAAATTACATAGTTGAAGGAATGATAAACCTTAATATGGTCCTAATACTGAGGTACTGATTTTGGAATAATATATTGTTTATTTGGGTAAATTATATTTTTGATATTCATGATTACCATGAAACTGATTAATGATATTTCATCAATGGAGTTTACAAAATTTTATATAGAAGAAGTATATCCAGTATTCTATAATGAATAAGGGAGCATGAATGTAATCAATAAGGTTTTATGGTAATTAAGGATGTTACCATGTTTTAAAATAATACATTGTAAGTGTGTTCACATGTTATTACATGGAAAAAAGGATCTTCATTGTGTTTAACGTCCTTATAAATTTTGTACTGTGAGTTTGGATAGTAGTATTTTGGAGAAGTCTAAAGGTTGGAATGGATTAAGTTTGAAAGGTTATTTTTGGATTTTTATAAAAGGACAACATGAAGACCGTGTGACAACCCATCACGTCGGACAAAGCTGCGGGAATCAAAACCACAACCATAGTGCGATTGGGATTTATCTTCTATCAGTAGACTATGTGAAGTCCCTAGATTGTATAATGTAGTGTCTTTTTTTTAATTTGGCTGATATGTGAATTATACAGTCATTATATTTGGAACCCTATACGATTAGGATAAATTGAGTATTTTTGAGTTGTATTATTTTTTGTAGTGAAATATGAGTTTGTGGTAGAAATTTATTAATGTATAAAACTCTTATTATAAGGTTAGTATATCTCCTTATGATCATAGCCAATCTTAGAAATAAATTCCACAACATTAAGAAAAGGAACTTAGAACAAAAATGTTGTCCAAGATGGTACCTTAGATCATCACAAATTTATGGCTTTGTGATTGTTTGCCTTTTCATATCCATGTTCTCTACCACTCTCCATCAGATATTGATGGTTAAATTTATCTTCCATATCCATATTTTTCTACATGGAACTCTAGTATGTGTTATTTTTTGTAACCTTCATACTTACCACTCTTTATTTTAAATAGAGGCCTCATTAAATAATTTTTCGATGAGGCATTTCAATTAAGAAATTTTGAAACATCAACCCCAAGTTTTAAATACTGAGCATAAATTGCGGGGATGAAATATATTGAAGGAGGGGAGAATGTAACACCCCAAGCTTCCATGGTACGCTTCTCTTTGAATAATATAGTAGCATGTGTTGTACGCAACTTTGAGTTCTAACACAGACCACAACAAATCAAACTAGCCGTTATGAATTGTAATAGTCACTTTTTGAAATTTTTTACATTTTATCTTTCAAAATTGACTTCATTTTTGGATTCGGAATATCGAAATTATATTAGGGTGATTTTGTTTGTAATTTTCTGATAACTTTCATATTCTGATAAATAGTAAAAATTACTAAATTTTAATTGAAAACAACTTTTTTAATCGAAATAATTAATAGTAATAAATTGTGAATTTGAGTGGTTTTAAATTATATTTAGAATATATTTTTAAAATTTAATCCAATTTTGGTCATTGGACATAATTTCACATTTAAACTGAACATAAACAAGTTTCAATCTTTTGATGGTTATTGTTTCTTAAAAACACGTTTTTTTACAGCCGGAATTATTTTAAAATTAATAAATGAAACTTATATGTTTTGAATTTGGTAAAATAGACTTCATTATAGAATTTATAATATCAAAATTATCTTACTGTAATGTTTTGGTATTTTTCCGAAAACTTTTAATTTTTGATGAATAGTGAAAAACACAGAGTTATAGTTTTAAACCGAATTTTTATTTAAATTATTATTTATTTTATTTAAATTATTCAATGTAAAAATATATACATAATACCTATATATGTTCAGTGTAATTCATTTTAGTCGGTTTATAATAATTTTAGATATATCAAATTTTTATTGATGTTTTAACCGTCTTTTACCCACCTCCTATGAACTTATGCAAATTCACATAAACACAATTTTACCGCTTCGGTGAGCTGAATTTCATAAATCAGAGAGAAAAAGTTAATATAAAAGAATAAAATTTTGTTCAATGAGATTAAAATAATTTTTGGTGAACAGTAACTTTTTTACTTTTATTTACCATAGTTAAAAGTAAATAGGATAATTAAGGGTAAAAATTATATTAATATTACCCTCACACATGTCCAAATTTTATTGGACAATTTTATCTCGACAAAAAACAACCTTATGAATTAAATATTATCATTTAGGTCCATCTGGATTAGATTAGGACATTTGTTATAATTTAACTCAAAGAAGAGTTCAAAGAGTTAGAATCAACGTTTAATACCTAAAACATTTTTAATATGGGCTTCTACGTAAGATAAATTCGATTATAAATATTCATTAGATATATAAAAATATTTCATACATCATGGTATTTTATTTATAATTTTTGGACATTAAATAAATAAATCTATTTATGACACAATGATGATGTCGTAATTACCTGATTCTTGAAAGAATCAAATAATTGGTATTATAAATATTAAAATAAATATAATTTGAAAGTTTTTATGACATCCAAGAATTTTTTTAGGTGAATATGACATGTTATTATTGACTAAATATAATTTTTTTGATGTAATCTTGTTGTTATTATTTTTACCAAAAAAACCAAATAGTGTCAAAATTGACATAAAATAGTTTTTTAAATAAATATTATATTATTAATTATTATAATGGTTCTAAAAATCTAAAGATCGACCAAAAGACTTATATAATAATATATATGACATTAATGAACCAAATTGGGGTTATATTGGCATTATATAGTATGTTTATTTACCATATAGTGTAAGAATAGAAGAAGACACGGTAAAAGTTAAATTATTTAACTTAGAGTTAAATCTAAAAGATAATGTTAAAATGGTAACCTAAACTTGTCTAAAACCTATTGGTCCAGTTTTTTTCGACCTATCCCCACCTTATAATTTAAATAATCAACTTTCGAGCCATTATAAACCGAATATGAATTTATTTTAAAATAATATTTTATGTTTTTCCTAAGGTACCCCTCACCCCTCTTATAAAAGGGCACTCCCCTTCTCTCTAATTCACATCTTATAAGCCATTTGGATCGACCAAACCCTGCCCAAATACACTCTCAAATATTCTCCCTTCATCCTATAGGCCTTAATTTGATCATAAATCCAACATAGGGATCCCTTTTGATCAAATCAAAAGGAAGAACCTGAAGGAGGGGAGGCTAAATGTACCCTCGACTACAGGTAAGTGCAAGGTATGAGGTTTTCATCTCACTTCTTATTCCCATGAGATTCATGACATATTTACACTATTACCTTTTTTTGGGGGTTTTACTGCACATGAATGTACTATTTATGTAATACACTTTAATTTATGTGTATTTACATATTCATTTAATGATACCTCTTTCATGGACTGCATGTTTCATAAGTTACCAAATTGGTAAGGGTTAATTTCAAAATCTCTTTATTATCAGAGGTTGCTTTTATGTAAATATCTACCAAGACATATTTATTATCCATGACCATGTTTTAAGAATGAGTTTTACAAGGGATTATTTTAAGGTACTTTTTTCTAAAACATCATTTCAAATGTTTTAAATATTTATTCTTCTAAATCTTTCTCATTAATGTCCATGTCTTCATAATGGTTTTTGAGGATTTTTTATATGGACATGAATGTTTTTAAAATGTTAATTCCTTTCAAAAGTTTCAAAGTGGTATGGGACACTTTGATTCAAAAATATCTTTAAATGTTTTCTTTTATAATTATGTGACTTTTAAATGATTTCAAAAAAATATAAATTTCCCTCAAATAGTTTTGATTTCATCTATGTCAATATCCTTTGAGAAATTTCAAACTTTTTTGAAGATTATTTATTATGATACAAATCTTCCATATTGTATTTAAGGTTTTGTGATATGTTTGACTATGGATGAGTTATTTTTATGCCATAAATGGTTTATGATTAATGTTTTGGAATTTCTTATGCTAGTTTTAATACGAATTTCTATGTTATATTTCATCCCTTTCTTAAGATGAATGTGTTAGACTAGAATGTTCTTGGTTGGGGACCAGTAAAAGTAAGCCCTCCCGGTTGCGGTCTGGTTATAGAAAACCCTCCGAGTTGGTGTCCGGTTATTAGAGGCACTCCGGGTTGGTGTCCGTTTATTAGAGGCACTCCAGGTTGGTGTCCGGTTATTAGAGGCACTCCGAGTTGGTGTCCGGTTATTAGAGGCACTCCCGGTTGGTGTCCGATTATTAGTGGCACTCTGGGTTGGTGTCCGGTTATTAGAGGCACTCTGGGTTTGAGTCCGGTTACAGAGGCTCTCAGGGTTGGGTTCCGGTTACAGTTATCCCTTAGGTATTAGCACAAGGCCTTGACACAGAAATTAATGTTCGGCATTATAAATTTCATCATTATGAAAGTGGTTAGTGATATTTCATGTGATTATTCAACTAGTAGAATATCCACGTGAATAAGTAAATGGCATTACGTCATTTTATTTTTCCATATTATGCTGAAGATCAAGTTTAAAAGGATTTTGTTTTAGTTATACATTGACTTAAATGTTTATTCTTATTTATGAATGTTTACACTGTATTGTTATTCTTACTGAGCATCTGAGCTCACCACTTTCTATGTTTTATTTCTCCCAATATTCCATAAAGTGTATTATGATTGATATACAGGGTTAAGCAATGGGAATAATGGTTTTTGTGAAGGATTATTTATGTTGTTTTGCATGTTATGATGTGTAATGTAACATTCATGTATGTAATCTATTTTCCAAGACTGTTAAACCGATCGGTCCTTCGAGACATGATTCCTTGTAATCATGCCAGTGTATTAAACTAATACACCGACTCAAGGTAACTAGGGTCGGGGCGTTACATTACCACCATAATTATAATGAAATTTCATATTTTTATAGTGGTATTGGATATAATTCAATAATTTATATATATTTCTTGGGTTTGAAATAATTTTTTTTACCTTGATTTAATTTAATTTTATTAGAGTTATTTATATTTTATTTGGAAAATTATGAATGTAAATATTCATTTTCATGCATCATAAAATTTTATAATGGATTACATGACATGAATGTGCTCATATGTGTATGTAAATATTTTAAAATTTTAAATTTAAAAAAATGTTACTGAAACATCTATAGAAAAATTAATGGTTTCCAATCAATATTTATGATTTCATGAATAATGGGTGGGTGGTGGATTAATTAAAAAGATATTATTCAGTGATGTTAATTAGTTTTATTATTATATGTAATATCATTTTCATATACATATTGTTGGAATAATTTTTTTTGTATTGAATATAGTTACCTAAAATATGTCTTTCTATATGTTTAAAATTAAATATCCTCAAATTTTGTTTTTCATGGGATCATATGTTTACTATTTGTTCACAACTAACATGAATCATGTGATCATGAGGATAGGAGGTAAGTATTTATTTTAAAGTATTATGATAAAAATAAAATTGACTACATTAAATGTTTTATGAGTATTTTGAGATCAGTTTATGGATTATAGTTCATGACACCATGGGGTTTTTATGTTAATAAATTCTCAAATAATGGTGTGGGTATAGAAATTTAATTGGGATACATGATTTTATTTTAAAATATAGCTTAATAATATTAATTCACAGTAAGGATTATAGTCTGATTCCATTTATATGATCATTAAGTTTAAAAGTTTTAAAAAATGAATCTTTCTATTATAATTCATTTTGAAAATTGATTGTGTTATTATAATGACATTAAAATGTTATAAATAATGATAAGGGTTAAATCACCATGTTAATTATTACCATTGTTTCGTAAAAATATTTTTTTTTTAATATTATATATGTTATAAAATAAACGTAAACACTTCGAAATCACATCCTAGTGGAAGTGAAATTTAATCATTGTAAGGTATAATAGTCATTACAACATGTAAAAATGGGTATGGTTATATAATATGAAATAATTCATATGAAAAAAAATCCATCATGATTGATAAGTGTTTATTTAAGATGTATCTTAGATAATTTTTAAATGATTCTAGGGGTATAGTTGTTTAATTTGGAATCAATATAATATTTGCACATAATTTTTTTTGGAACTATTTTTGGGTAAAAAGGATTTGTATATTTTTTTTGAGTATTATGTTTATTTGTTAATTTCTATTCATGTTCGGATCTATATAATATATGTTTTTACTACTTGTGAATATTTTTGGATGTGTGTATTGATATTTTGAAAAGGGTTTCCAATATTAATGAACATAATGTCACTCTATGTCATTTAATAATGAAATATTGTTGCTAATATATAGTGATAAAACTAGTCAAGTCATTTGGGTAAATTTGACGTTATTTCCTACATTAAAAAATAAAAAAATTATATTATTAAATTATTTGTTCTTTTTTAAATAATAGATGGAAAATTAAGATTAGTTTGAGCTGTATGAATTAGCTCATTTGATATGATGGGTTAAAAATTTATTTGAGATTAAAGAATTGATTATTGATGAAATGTGGGTGGGATAAATGTTAAATGAATTTTAGAAGGATATTATTTTAATATAGTTATTAATATAATAATTATTGATTAATATAAATTTAAAATGAGTGAAAATAAATAATCAATTGTAATAGGATTAAATTTTAATGAGGTATGTTGATTCTATATTATGAATGTGACTGACTATAGTTAAAGTATTTCAAATTTTTAGTAATATATGGGGAGACTAAAGATAATATTAATGACTAGGGGGATTACAAGTTAATTAATGAAAATTGGTATATAGAAATTATAATTTTACTAGAATATAATTTAAAGTGGTAGTATTTAATTAAATAACAATTTGTATTTTAGAATTTGTGGTAGAGCTTAATGAAAAATGGGATATAAATGGTGATGGGTGAGTTAAAAAAACATGTTATAGAAATTTTTAAAACATTTTCGACATGGAAATTCATTCATAGTTTCATACTAAAAAAAGAGATATTAATTATTTTATTTAAAATAAAATAATAATTTATAATTATATATTTATTTTGTTACAATGTGAACATGAGACATACCAGAAGAATATGGTAGATGATACTACTCTAAAAAAATCTAGTTGTTTTACATTTGATTGAAACCCTTTCCAATGTATTTGGGATATGGAATAATTTTATCAAAATAGATAGGAATTAGGTATGATTAGATCAATGATTTAATATCAAATATTTTCCCATAGTTTTTAGGAAATTTTGGAGTGTGGGATATGGGGTTGACTTGACTAATAAAAATTCATGGATTTTTCAAATGTTTATAAATAACCCATGTTGTGTTGATGGATTTACTGGTGTTTATATTTTTTATATTCACATGATGATTTGAAGATGGTAGAATGAAATGTTTTTATTTAATTAGAAATTCTATAATGAAGTATTATTATAATAGAATATATCATGGATTTCATGGATTTTTATACCTATCCCCAAAAGTAGTAGATGATGAATATCTAGTTATTTTGAGATTCATAATGATTTTTTCCTATATATAATTATATACATTTTTTTATGTTTACCTTATTGTACCCAATTTGAAAAATCCAATGGTAATTGGTTGTTCAACGACCCCAAAATCTAGAATGCTCTACAAAGACACACATGTAGAACAAGACCAGAAGATTAAACTGGGAAGCATTCAATATCAACCAACAAATGAAAGAAACTTTCTACAAATTGCGCTACTAATACAGCATAATCGACATATATTTTCCCGAACACACACACAAGTAGAAGAACAATATAACTCCCAGACAACATTGAACACAAAATGGATTTATGTTGTTAAGACTTAGTCATAATCCACATAATAAACACTATATCTTTTAATAATCACTAGAGAGAAGAGAATGATTATAGGATTTTTACACACTCAAAATAAGTGACCATCACCCCAATATTTATAGTAGTTCTTATCCAGTTGAACTGGTTTCACTATTTTTTGATCATTGTGATCATCCCTCCTCTTAGAAAAATCTATCAAAAGATACATTTCTTCAACTTATAACCCCCTAATGAATAGTTTAATCTATCTATTTTACTCATACAAATCCCACTAAAGAATCATATACAACCCTTGGAAAATGTTAAGTTATTCTTCAATATACAATACAATTATATTTATGTTATTAATTTACTCGTCTACTTTCATCATCTATATTTAAATATTTCTTTGTTTCTAATACATTAGCATTCACTTTTAGACTTATTTGGATTCATTGAAACAAAATCATCGAGTTTCAAAACATCTACAAAAGAGTCAAGTATTTTTGAATACATAATAAATTTTCTCAAAAAAAATCACAGTTAACCCAAATATCACAAACATGATACTTAATATCTTATATTTTCCACCAAGACCTTATATCACTAAAGAAAATCCCATATTTTTTATTTCAACGGAAACATCCATTGATTCTCCATCATTTATTTCTTCCTGACTACCCCAGTATTAATAATCGATGGGTTTTAAAAATGATGTTTTCTTGTCATATCGAATGGATTCTGAATTCAAATTATCATTAATTGCACCAACACTCCATTATCAAAAAGCTTTTGGATGAATTCATACATCAAATGAAATATTTATATTCTTATGTGAAACACTATTTTCTTTGTATGATAGATCATAGTATTACTTTTATAGAATAATACTACTTCACTTTTATCCCATATTTGTTCATACAACAAACACTTTAACCATAACAACTCCTTCCTAACATTCATTTTCACAACATAATTTTCTTTTGTGGTTGATAATGAAACTATCGATTATTGAATTGACATCCATCTTATAATAGTTCCTCTATAGGTAAACAAAAAACACATGGCACTTCTCATTTTGTTTTCATCACATCGAAATGCTTTTTTAACATACCATTATAATGGATTATACATTTTGAAGCATAAGGCAAGACCTTATAAAACATTGATATACATGAGTATCCACTTCACCACTTCTCGGTGTTCCTGTATATTTTCCATGAACATACTAAAAACTACCACTAATTGAGTAATGTTTATCCTTGAAAAAATAATGGAATAAATTCGACTTCCTACAATTGATTAATATGAAACATTTCCCATGTACATAGCCTCATATTCGTTTCATGGTCTCATGTATTTGGATAGTTTGAGATGTCCAAATAATAGGGTTTAAAAAGGTTTGATCAAAACATTAAGAATATTTATACTATCTTCTAAATATTATCTAAAATAAATAACATAAATGTGTAGTGAATCCAATCCCTACGAATCCTCATCCCCAAAATACATTTGGCTTCCCCAAGATCCTTCATCTCAATATTTTCAAATTACTTGACACGTATCTTCTTAATATCTTCTTTGTTTAAAACTACTTAGATAATATCATACACATAAAAGATAAATATAATTAATCTCTAATCATCTAACAACATCTAGATATATAAAAAATTTATATTACACCATATGAACCTCTATTCTTCCATAATGGAATTTATCTTCTAGTTCCAGTGCCTAGGTTTTTTTAATCATTCCATTTAAACCATGTTTAGTCTTGAAATCCAAGTTACATTTAGATTCTTTTAATCCTTGTAGTTTCTCTATGTGAATTTCCACCTCAAAATATTTTTAAAGGAAAATTTTCTTCAAATATATTTTTCAATGTGTATGAATTCTTCAGAAGAACCATCGAGATAGATGGGTTCTTCAAAACTGGTGAAAATATCTCATCAATACACACTTCATCTTTTTATTAAAATAATTTAATAAATAACATTTTCATAAAACACTTCCTACCAGTTTTGTTTCCATTAACTAGTGGAACCATTTTTTCTATAGTTCCTTCTTTCTCAATGGATGTTCTGAAAGAATCCATGTTCTAAAAGAATATAAAGATTCCATATCCTCCTTCATCACAAGACCACCCCCAAACCCAGTTACCAAGAGCTAGTGGGTTATTTATTACATTATAAAAAAATTACATGAGATATCATTCTGAATATTAAGGTTATATATTAATTAAGGAAACATACACATAAACATTAAATTAAAATATGAAATATTACATCACATGAGTATGAATCTGTTTTCTTTAAAGTTATCCACGGTATTAGTCACACATAATCATTACATTAATTACCTATGGAAAATAGATTCAAAAGAAAAGGACAATCTCAAACATTTAGTAAAAAATAATGTACAGTATAATATTACATGGACTAATAATGGCATGTGAAATATAATAATAATGGATAAAAAAATGACAACATATCAATGAATACATAAGAATAGCACAATTCATCATTGAAAAGGATATAAATAATAACTTATATAAATATTAATGATTTCATGATTGTTTTAATGATGTGAATACATAATTTTAGACATCATAAACATATAATTGAGTCCTTGTTCCATGAAATCATATATAATGGTTAAGGATTCTCTGATTACCCTATATTAGGTATATTATTATACCAACTAATGAATTGAGAGGCTATATTGTTTTAGGCCTTACCCATTTAATAAAATCCCAATTAATTCCATCATATGCTGAAATATGATAGTAAATACATGGAATAATTTTCAAGAATGGGCTCATTATATATACATAGAATAATTTCTGAGTGAATATTATCTTATATAAATTTTCTTGTAATGAATATGCGATTATACAATCATGCAAATCGATTTCCTTGGGAAATTAATAAACAAGTATTTCTATGTGAATTACATTGAATCATGTAAGGAATAATTAATGATTTATAATAATTAAATATGTAGCATTTTCAATTGAAGAAAATGGAATTGTATTTATATAATACATGTTAAGATTAAGATTGTCCACTAACATACGTAATTGAATGCATTAATTATCAATGGCTTAATTTAAAATAATTTTTTTAATAATCCAATCTAAAAAATAATATTTTGTGTTCTCACATATTTGATACACATTTGGGATATAAAATTAACTTAATGAGTAACCTCATGGTTAGTATTTTTCAATATAAATGGATAATTAATCTAAAATCATGTTTAATCTACATGGGAATCATATAGGTTCCACTAAGTACATCACCATTATCCTTCCTTGCACAAGGTCCCTTATTAGAAATAATTCATCCATAATTATAGAAATATATTCCATAAATATTTATTTTTTTCATGGGGGACAATATAGATTTTTTTTTTCTAGATAGAATTTAAGGATCACAACAGCTTATGAATGGAGTATAATGTGAGAGAAATTATCATGATTTGACCCATAGAGGCTGTAATATTACAATAATTAAGCTAAGTGTGACACCTTGGACCCACGTCCAATAACTTAATGATCGAAGACTAGCACTGAGTAGTAATGAAATTGAAATGGGTGGATTTATTCTAATATATCTGTCTACAAACACACAACCAAGATACATGCAACAAAGAAGAGTAATAATAAACTAGAACGACTAGAGTGTTAAAAATACATGAAAATATATTTAGAGAAAACATGAGGGTACAATAAAAATTATAGTTAATAAACAAGGAAAAAATGAACACCCAACCAAGTTGTGTCCCAACCTGATAGAAAAAATCGGAATGACTGAGAGATTCCAACTCACGATATCTAAATCAAACCCCTGTAAATGGTCAACACATCCAAGTACAACTATAACTACTATAAATATGACCTTTAACATCTCATGTAAAACTGATTTATCAGTTCTATAGAAGTACTAATAATGTAAGTGATGTTAATGGGTTACCTTTAATAGTGTGTTTAAAAAGGGCTGATAAAGGGCCCACTAATAAACGGTTTAATTTTTTTCACACCCACCCCACCCATTATTATTGCTTCCAACTCCCCCCTTATCAATGCTTCCCCCACCAAGACTTTTATTTGCACTATAGATAACCCCACCCCACAACGCACACCCCTACCTCCAGCGTGATTCAAACATGATACCTCCAACTTATACACCATCACCTTTTCCACTCACCTATACATTGTTTTTATAAATTTTATGATTTATCTTTATATTTATATATATTTAGTTATGTTTTTTATCCATATATTTATATATATGTTATATATATATATATAAATATTTAAACACATATTCATGTATATATATATTTTTTAAAATAGATATTCATTTTTTATTGATAAGGATTATATATTGAGAAATATATTTTATATAAAAATTTGTTTAATTATTTTTTTTACATTAAATTTTTATATGTGAATATATAAAAAAATAAGTGTATATTGAAATATATTTTATTATAAATAATAATACCGTGTGAAAAATGATAAAATTTAAAACCCATAATATCAATATAAATGTAATTCCTCGAAATAAATTTAGAACCCACTAGAAGAAAAATTTCCCTTAAATAATGCTTAAAATCCATCGAATGTTAAAAAATTGGGATACATAGGCTGAAAACAATGTTTTCGAGGCCTTATAGAAAGTTTTTTGCCTAAAAATACCTGATCGATATATCACGTTGGCAACAAAGGTGTTGATATAATAAGAAGATATGATTTGATGTGGGTTATATCCCAAACAGACACTCGATGTACTTGTTATGGGGGTTTGATAGGCCAATAAAATTGGAAAAAGTGGTGTATAGTGACAATAAACTCAGGTTGTTCCATAATAAAGGTGATCAGGGGTTCTTAAGGGTTATAATGGTGTGTATATAGCGATAATATTTAATTTTATATGCATTACATGCTGAATGGACACTTAGATCCGAAGTTATACCCATTTGAATTTTAAGAAATCGGGGTACCCCGAATAAAAACATAGTTTTTAGGCCTTTTGGTCGTTTTGGGTAGTTTAAAAATTGGAAAAAGATTATAGATCTCATTACATAACTCTTCAATGTAGTGGTCATCATGATATTTGATTTGATAGGTGGTGGATCCCGAAGGGGCACCTGAATAAAATGTTATGGTTTTTGAAAGTTCGATCACGATTTTTAACTTTTTGGAAACCGTAATATATTTCATTCCTTTGATTATCACAGGATTTAAATCTCATTTAATTTTTACTATTTTATAATCTCTGATTTGACTAGTTTTGGGGTTGAAATAGACCCTTGGATAACATGTTATTGTTGTTTCAGTGTTTTAGGGTTTCTTAACATTTTTATAGTTTTAAAGGGTTTCTAGATTTATTATCAGTTTTTTTTTTCAGTTTGTAGGGATTTTCTAGTGTTATAATCCATTTTCATTACATATTTTATATATTATATATAAATTTTTATTTATCCTTATACAAAATTTTTTTTAAAAATATATATTATATTTATATCAATTTAAATATATTAATATAATTTTTAATGTTTATTTTGAAATATACACTTTATCATAGATTATTTACTATTGATTAAAAATCCCATTTTTATCAGCACTTTTTTACTAACACTGATAAATTGTCCCCTTTAAGAGAGATTTTTTTGGGCTATTAAATACACCTTCAACAATGCTAAAAGAAGTTATGTTAAATACCCCATATAAGATTTTATGTTCCAACACTGAGAAAATGTGTTTTTAATAGCACATTTATCAAACACTAATAAAACCCCAGGGCCAGATTATCCGGGTTTTGTGGTACTGTATACTCTTCCAAATTCAGGTCCACTATGTGTAAGAACCCAAACCTTCTTTTAAGGTATTTTTTTTCATTTTCTATTTTTTTAGGAAAAGGGAAAATTATGGAAATTTTCAGAGTACATGTCGTGTACTTTAAAAGTACACGTCGTGTACTATTCCCCCACGTGAGGCCCTGTGCTGGCCGTTTCCGGGCCACACACATGGGCTTGTGGGGTGACGTGGAAGCCACTCAAATTGGAGTACAAAAAACCAAGGTACACGCTGTGTACTCTAGAAGTACATGTTGTGTACTATTCTTTTTATTTCTTTAATAAGACCAGGGTCGCGACTTAACCCTGTTTTCATATTCTTCTCCGCCTAATTCGTCCCAGAGCATTCGTAGAGGCCGAATATTCTCCGAGCCATCGAT
This sequence comes from Viscum album, assembly GCA_963277665.1. Lineage (NCBI taxonomy): Eukaryota > Viridiplantae > Streptophyta > Magnoliopsida > Santalales > Viscaceae > Viscum > Viscum album. The sequence continues at coordinate 708,779,329 of OY728165.1, read as the reverse complement.
CCTTCACCGGCGATCTGAATCTAAAAACTTCGGCTGCAATAGAATCACAAAGGTGAGTTCTTGGTTCTTCTTTGGCCTTGTTTGCTGATTCTTCCTCTCATCTTAGTTATCTGAGGTTCAATTTTTTTTGACGTTTTTGCATTTCTACTCCATTCTAGGATGATTCACTGGACGAGGGTCAAGTTTATCAATCTAAGAGGATCAAGTTAGGTGGTTTTTTGCCCAATGTTGAATGTATCTGAGTTTTTGGTGCAAAAGTGTCGGGTACCCATGTATCAGGTATCTCGGGTTAGGGTTTTGATCCAGTATTATTATCTGCCTTAGATTTAATGTATTCTAGAGGTTATTAGATAATTAATAATTTCTTGTTAGAATGTTTGAGGATCACCCCATGGGTGTCTCCCCTTGTTTGGATGTTTATCGTTGTTTGGCTTAGGTTCCCTATGAGGAAAACCTTGTTGCATTGCTTACTTTCCTTGATATAGGTGATTGCATGTATTTCCTACTGTTTATATGCTTTTGATGCATTGTAGCTATTATCCAAGTAGTTTTCTAGACATACATAGGGATGATACGAATATTTTACGTACGATTGCTTTTAATCAGGGCTGCGGGAACCTGGTGTAGTTAGACCATTGGGGGAATTGACGTTGAGTGCTTCCTCAGAGGGCCTGTTGAATTATTACCATTACAAGACCATAAGGGGGATTGACTTTGTGCCCTCCCAGAGGGTCTTATAATTATTTAATCTATACAAAATTGGGAATTCGACGTAAGTGATTCCTCAAAGAGTTTGTAGTATCACTGCAAGACCATAGGGGGAATTGACGTTGAGTGCTTCAACAGCGTGTCTTTTCCTTTGTTCGAATGCTTGACCATAAGGGCCTACCCACATGATCCACCTAGAGGTTCAGTGTAATATATATTGTTTGTTGGTTGTGACGAGTCCACCAAGACAAAGAACAAGCTTGGGGTTGTACTGCTTGTAGTATACGTAGTCTGATGGGATACAAGTTGTGTTACTTGCTATGTATTTGGAATGTAGAGCTATTTGGTAGATTCTTTGGACGATGATTAAATGATAGAATTTAATTAGTAAATAAATGTTAATGGTGAATTTTAGGATTGATTAACTTAGTGTTCCCTTGTTTTTCTAATGCATTTATTTCAATTACTTTTTCTATATTTATCACTGACAGTAGGGCACAGATATATTGGTGGTTGCCTAATGGGATTAGTCTCACACCCTATTTGGGACCTGATTTTCAGCCCAAACAGGTTATATGGTTGCAGGTGTGGATAGGGTTTATGAACCTTCTACATCAGGTTCTTGATTGTGGGTTAGAGATGGAGAGAATGGGACCAATATTAGGCTCGCGATGCTACTGGACGTACTATTTACTTTTGATACTTGGGTTTTAGTTGTATTTCAGCATGTTGTTCTATTTACTTCTTTCCATTGACACATGTGTCATGATGCATCATTATTATATTATACATTGCTTTTTCTATTCAGTTTTAATTGTTGTGTGTTGTTTACTACTTCCTCTATTGTTTTGTTGTTTTCCTTCCTCCACATACTTTACCAAATGAGGGAATAGTTTTCCCACTAACTCACCTAGGCCCTCGGTGCAAGTCGGCACCCTCTAGAATTTGTGGAAATTCGCTTGAGGTCATGTGGTGAACCGGGTATGGGGCGCCAGTTGAGTGGCTCTAGATTCGGGTCGTTACAAAGTGGTATCAAAGGAAGTTCTTTCTTTTGTATTTCCTTACTGCTTGGAATCAATAGACCGGGATTGGGAGGAATGGGTAGTTGGTACTTAACTGTTCCCTAGAGTAAATAACCCATGTACAGGTAAAAGCTGTACTACCTCGTAAATGTACTTTTTAGTTTTTGCAAGTGTTACAGTTGATTATATTTCACCATTGGGCGATGAACTTATTTTGTGCTGTTATTGTTTATATGATTATGGTTCTATTTTGTCCCAACCCGATGAGATGAGGGTATGCCATCTCATGCATCATATAGGAACTGGTCTAAAAAATCACATGTCATGCATTTTACCATGCCATCTGAGGTGCATTAGAAATTTCATGTTGTTATGATAGATGTCGTGATAGATTATGCAAGCTGTTGTGATAGTTGTTGTTATAGTTTCTGTGATAGAAATACCTACTCTGTTGATAGGGTGTTATTTATCTTATAGCATATTTAGCATGGATGCCAATATTTGGTCTTATAGGTTTTATGGCCCCTTGAGGATCGTAATTTGGAAGATCATGGGATTATCATACTGTTTACTTGTTATATGCATTGTTATGATGTCAATATTTGATTCGCATGGAGTATGGCCCCCCACAGATCAGAATTTGACACATAGGTGCTGGTTTTCAGTGTTCTTCGGTGTTTTTGTGGAGTTTTGTAGGCCTACTACCCAGAAACTCATATAACAGGGCGTGTGGCCTTATTAACACACACTAGGTGTTCTTATGTTCGGGAAGAACTACTTTTCCCGATTACACGCCATGTACTTTGAAGTACATGCCTTTTACTCTTCATCCATGTGATCCAGCTGTGTGGTTGAATACATGGGCAGGAAAATCTCAGGAACAACATGACGTGTACCACGTTGACACGCCATGTAGTAATGGTCTGTATGACCCAACCGTGTAGTTGAATAAATGGGTTAGAAAACCTTAGGGACAACATGTCGTGAATGTTGTTGACACGCCGTGTAGTTTTGGTCTGTGTACCAGTCCATGTGAATAACAACACAGACAGGGGAAAAACATTAAGAACATGCCGTTTAGTGGATAGACACGCCATTTGGTCCTCAACTGGGACAGTCTGTGTGACTTTGTCATGTAGGAGTAATCGGATAGGAGGAAAAAGGATGGTACACGCCATGTATATGTAAGAGCACACCGTGTAGTTTGGGTTTACAAAACCATCTTGGCTGGTGTATACCTGCAAGTAACATCTTTATGAAACACACCGTGTATAGGGACTACACTCCATGTAACCATGTTTTTGCGGTTTTAAGAGTTTTTCCTTTTCTGCTCTGTTTTAACTCTCTTAAGTTGAAACCGTGCTCTTTGTTAATAAAGGTGTGATTTTGATCTTGCAGAGTAATGCCACCAAGAAGTCCTCCCGTTGCACGTCAGGGATCTGACGATGATTGTATGTCGGATATGGCACATGATTTTATCCTAGATACTGGTGCAGACGCACAGTTTCATGAGGGATTGATGAGGTTCATACAGACCTTTTAGGGATCTCAGCAACCTGCCCAGTCAATGGTAGAGCTTACGCGAGTTTCCCAGCATCAGCATCCTCCCACATTCTCAGGGGATGGAGGACCTTAGTCTACTGAATCTTTGTTCGAAGCAATGGTTTCTATCTTTGATCATCTTGAGATACCCCCATACAGATGGGTGAAGCTTGCAACTTACATGCTGTGAGATTCTACCAAGAGATGGTGGGACCGAGTTTCTTAGGCAGGGCGTCAGCAGATAGTTACTTGTGATGTGTTTTAGCGTATGTTCAATGACTAATTATACCCTGCGACGCTGAGGGCCAATAGAGCCAGAGAGTTCATGAACCTGCAACAAGGAACTCTATCATCTATAGAGTATTCATCCTATTTCACCGAGTTACAACGTTTCACTCCCGTTATGGGGATTGACGAGCTATTTTTAGCAAGGAAGTTTGAGGAGGGCCTCAGGCCAGAGATCAGATCACATGTGAACGTCTTCCAATTGAATTCTATTTCTTTTATAGTTAACCAGGCATTAATCACAGAGTGGAATCTGAGAGATACTGGAGTACTGATATACGGAAGTTCCACATCCAGAGTTATTACCCTTACTTCGGACATCCGGAAGCACCATCGAGAGTCTACACAACGTGACTCAAAGAAGCGAGATGTTCTTTCAGGTAGAAACGTTATGTGCTACCAGTGTGGGAAGGGAGGGCATAAGAATACACAGTTCCCGAGGGACCCAGTGGAGTTCCGAGCTTGTGGAAATATGGGTCACTTGCAGCAGTTTTTCAAGGTGCTTCTTCCAGCGGCTAGCGTAGGAGGAACAGTTTCGACTCCTTGCTTAGGATCAGGTTTACCAGTTCTGCAGCAGACTGGGGGATGGAGTACTACAGGCCATTCAGGATAGGGTAAACCCCATGGACATAGTGGTCAGGCTCAGGCAGGATCAGCCCAGGGATCTCAGGAAGCTACACAAGGCCGTGGTATGGGCCATACGTATGCGGTAGAGCAGATTCATCAAGAGCAGGATCCTGGACCATTCACAGTGCGAGGTTTGATCTTAGTAGCCTCAGTTTTATCTTATGCACTTTTCGATATAGGAGCTTCTCACAGCTTTATTTCTGTGCACAATATGGAGAGCCTTAGACTTTCTATCTTTACTACTGAGGATATGATTACACTAGACACTCCCTTGGGACTTAAAACTACTACTGTGCATTAGTACAAGGAGTTCCCCCTTGAGGTTGGTGGGTGTCACTCCATGAGGGATATTTATGTCCTAGAGATGACAAGTTATGATGTCATCCTTAGAATGTACTAGCTAGTTCCTTTTAAGTCCCTTGTCGATTGCTATCACCGTAGGGTAAGTTTCACGTCACTAGAGGGTAGATCTTTTCTTCACAAGGGTGAATGGGATGTCCAAGAAAGCAGAGTTGGACCAGAGCATCATGGGTTGGGCGGTGTTATAGCCCAGATTTCTAGTTTATATCTGGATGATCAGGGGACATCTGAGATGAATTATCCTTCGGTATTTGATCGTTTTCCCGATGTCTTTGCAGAAGACTTTTCAGGGTTTCCTCCGTAGCGTGAGGCAGACTTCTATATTGAGCTTGTTCCAGGAGCAGCACCAGTATCCATACCTACTTATAGGAAGGCCATGCTTGAGTTGCAAGAGCTCAAGATGTAGTTGGAGGAGTTGTAGGAAAAGGGTTTTATCCGACCCATTACTTCTCTTGGGGTTCAACTGTTTTATTTGTGATGAAGGCGGATGGTGCTTATGGATTTGTGTGGATTATTGGAAGCTAAACCAGTTAACAGTCGTAAACTGATATCCCTTACCAAGGATTGATGATCTTTTTGATCATCTTTGAAGAGCCAGGCTGTTCTCAAAGATCGACTTGAGATCCGGCTATCGTGAGATGTGTGTCAAACCATCTAATATAGCTCTTTCATCTTTTTGGAGCAGGTATAGTCTGTAAGAGTATTTGGTTATGCCGTTTGGTCTCACGAACATGCCAACAGTGTTCATGGAACTGATGAATAGAGTTTTTCATCCTTTCTTGGATTCCTTCGTTGTGGTTTTCGTGGATGATATCTTGGTGTACTCTCACACTCGACACGACCTTGCTACCCATCTTGAGATCATATTGATTACACTGAGAGGGCATCAGTTATATGCTAAGCTCTCTAAGTTCCACTTCTGCATGGGTGATATTCACTTCCTGGGTCATGTCATCTCAGAGACAGGAGTATCAGTTGACCCAGAGAAGGTGAGAGCGGTAGTTACTTGGGAGAAACCAAAGAATGTCTTCAAGGTAAGGAGATTCTTAGGACTGGCTAGTTACTATAGACAGTTTATACAGGACTTCTCATGCTTGGCATGACCGTTTTTAGGCTTGAATAAGAAAATGTAATGTGTGTTTGGTCAAAAGCTTGAGATTCAGCCTTTCAGGAGTTGAGTGTGAGGATGACTTCAGCACCGATTCTAGTTTTACCCAAACCAGGAATGAGTTATACAGTTTCTATGATGCATCTAGCATCGGGCTTGGATAAGTGATTATGCAGGCAGATCGTTTTGTCGCATACAGATCTCGGAAGTTAAGGCCACATGAAAAGAACTATCCTACGCACGACCTAGAGTTGGTTACTGTTGTTCATTCTTTGCATTGTTGGAGAAACTATCATCTGGGATAGAATTTTGTGGTATATATTGAACACAAGAGCCGCAAGTATATCTTCACAGAGTGTGACATAAATCAGAGATAGTGGAGGTGGGTCGAGTACCTACATTATTTCGACTTCGAGTTTGCTTATACGCCTGGGAAAGTCAATGCTGTGGCAGACGCACTGAGTAGGAGAAATCAGTTACAGGTTGTATGAAAGGCCAGTAGTGAGTGGCATCATTTGGCTCTGTTCTTTGAGATGCATTTGGAGGTTCCTGACAGGCAGGGACAGAAGGTTCTTTCTTCTATAGAAGTTACCTCCACTGTTCTGGATCGAGTTTGAATGAGGCAGCTATTAGACCTAGAAGGACTAGTCCTACAGAAGGGTGTGTCAGATAGAGACCCTACTCCAGGGTGGACAGTGGGAGATGATGAGGTGTTACATTTTCATGCGTGCGTATGGGTTTTAGAAAAGATACATGAGGAGTTGATGTGTGAGTTTCATGTTTCAGCTTGGGCAGTTCATCATGGTGTCACAAAGAGGTATTGAGACGTACATCATTAGTATTGGTGGCCTGGTATAATGAAGGATGTGGCTGGTTTTGTTATGCGGTCCTCTACCTGTCAGTCGGTGAAGTCAGAGCATCAGCGACTAGCAGGGCTTCTACAGTAGTTACCCATTCCTGAGAGTAAATGAATTGATGTCGCGTTGGACTTAATGATATAGTTACCGAGATAGCCTCAAGGGAATGATGTGGTTTGGGTTGTAGTGGAAAGGCTCGCGAAGGTTTCACATTTCTTACCTATCAAGGAGACCTTCGGTGTCGATGAGCTTGGGAGGTTGTACATCCATGAGATTTAACGCTTTCATGGGCTTCCGAGATCTATCATTTCTGATAGAGATGTACACATTACTTTTCACTTCTGGCAGGGGCTATAGAGGGCATTGGGTACACAGGTACTTCAGAGTATAGCTTACCTTCCCCAAACAGATGGCCAGTCGGAGCGCACGATTCAGGTGCTGGAGGACATGCTATGAGGATGCGTCCGTGATTTTGGAGTTTCATGGGAGAAACATATACCCCTAGTGGACTTTTTCTATAATAATAGTTTTCAGGCAACTATTCCTATGTCACACAAGGCTTTGTATGGTAGGCCATGCCAATCACCACTGTGTTTTCTGGTGGCGGGAGAGGAAGATGTGCTGGGAACTCGTCTTGTTCAGGAGACCAAAAAGTAGGTGGAGATGATTCGGAAGAGGATGGATGCTGCACAATCTCAGCAGGAATCCTATGCTGATCAACGGAGACGACCGTTGGAATTAGAGGTTGGAGATCAGGTTTTCTTGTGTGTTACCCCGAGGATGATACATAAGAGATTAGGAGGCAGGGAAATCATTCAATGAGATACATCGGGTTGTTTGATGTTCTAGAGAGAGACGGGATGGTTACTCATAGGTTGCAGTTACCTCAGAGGTACCATTATCTGGATGACTTCTTCCATGTTTCTCAGCTTCTGCAGTATTTCTCAGACCCATCTCATGTTTTTCAACCCAAGTAGGTTGAGCCAGAGTAGGATGCATCGTTCGAGGAGCATCCTATCAGGATTGTTGATCGTAGTGAAATGGTACTCTGTGGCTGGTCTATTACTCTGGTACGGGTGCTATGGCAGCCTGGCCGTGTACAAGACAAGACTTGGGAATGGGAGGCCGACATGCGATCACAGTGGCCAGAGTTGTTTGATGGTTCTTCTTCTACGCCTGTTAGGAAATTTGGGGATGGATTTCATTATGGGGGGAAGTTTGTAAGAACCCAGACCTTATTTTCAGGTATGTTTTCGCATTTCTGGTTGTTTTTTGAGGAAAAGTGGAAAATATGGAAATTTTCAGAGTACACGCCGTGTACTTTTTAAGTACACACTATGTACTTTTCTCCCGCGCGAGGTCGTGTGATGGCCATGTCCGGGCCACACACACTGTCGTGTGGGGTGACGTGGAAGCTCTTTAAAGCGGAGTACGGAAAACCAAGGTACACATTGTGTACTCTAGAAGTACACGAAGTGTAATTTTCTTGTTTTTTTCATTAATCGGACCAGGGTCGTGACTTAACCTAGTTTTCGTCTTCTTCTCTGCCTAATTATGCCCAGAGCTTCTGAGGAGGCCGAATCTTATCTAATCCACCGATCCATCACCTGCAATCTGAATCGAACACCATCGGTTTCAATAGAATCACATTGGTGAGTTCATGGTTCTTATTTGGACATGTTTCCAGATTCTTCCTCTCGTGTGAGTTATCTGAGGTTAAACATTTTATATGTTTTTTGCAGATATACTCCATTCTAGGCAGATTCACAGGCCGAGGTTCATGTATATCAATCTACTAAGATCGAGGTAGGTGGTTTGTTTCCCTACGTTGAATGTCTCTGAGTTTTTGGCACAAAAGTGGTGAGTACCCATGTATCAGGTATCTTGGGTTAATATATTAATCTTTTTTTGTTATCTGCCTTAGATTTCATGTTTGATTGAGGTTATTAGATAATTATTAATTGCTTGCTATCATGTTTGAGGATCATCCCATGGGTGTTTCCCCTTGTTTGGCTATTTATCACCGTTTGACTTAGGATGCCTGGGAGGCAGACCTTGTTGAATTTCTTTCTTGCCTTGATATAGTTTATTTTGTAACACCCCAAGCTTCCACGGTACGTTTCCCTTTGAATAATTCAATGACGTGCATTGTACGCAACTTCGAGATTTTAACACACCACAAACAATCAAACTAGCCGTTATGAATAGTAATACATAATTTTTGAAATTTTATAAATTTTACCTTTTGAAATGGACTTTAGTTTTGGATTCGTAATATCGAAATTAGCTTATGGTGAAATTTTGGTACATTTCGGAAAACTTTCATATTTTAAAGAATAGTGAAAATTACTAAATTTTAATTAAAAACAAATTTTTTAATCGAAATAATTAATTGTGAAAAATTTATAATTTGAGTGGTTTTAAAGTATATTTAGAATATATTTTTACCATTTAATACAATGTTGGTCATTGGATGAGATTTCACTTTTAAACCAGACATAAACAAGTGTCAATCTTTTGATAGTTATTATCTCTTAAAAACACGTTATTGGTTTTGACGACAGGAATTAATTTTTAAATTAAATAATGCAATGGATTTGTTTTGAATTTGTTAAAATAGACATGATTTTTCAAATTCATAATATCAAATATAGCTTAGGCCTAATATTTGGTATTCTTCTCGAAACATTCATTTTTTGATGAATAGTGAAACTACTAAGTGGTAGTTAAAAACTGAATTTTTCATAAAACTTAATTTTACCTCTTCTGTGAGTGGAATTTCGAAAATCCAAGAGACATGGTTAATATAAAGTAGTAACATGGGGATCATTGAGATGAAAATATTTTTTGGTGAATAGTATCTTTTTTACTTTTATTTACCATGGTTAAAAGTAAATAGGGTAATTAAGGGTAAAAATGATATTAATATTACCCTAACACATGTAGTAATTCTATTGTACAAGTGTATCTCGACCAAAAAAAACCTTAGGAATAAAATATTACCATTTAGGTCCACATGGATTAGATTAGGACATTTATTATTATTTAATTCAAAGAAGAGTTAAAAGAGTTAAAATCAAATTTTATTTACTAAAACATTTTTAATATAGGTTTATACATAAGATAAATTCTATTATAAATATTCATTATAATGATAAAAATATTTCATACATAATGATATTTTATTTATAATTTTTAGACATTAAATATTATAATTTATTTAAGACACAATGATGATGCAGTAATTACAATAATAGTGAAAAATAAAAATAATTGATATTATAAATACCCAAATAAATATAATTGGATACTTTTATTGAATTAAACTAATTTTATAGGATAATATGACATATTATGATTGATTTAATTGACTTCTATTGAAGTAATCATTCTGTTATGAGTTTCACAAAAATTAATTATTGAATAGTGAAAAAATTGACATAAAAGAGTTTTTAAAACAAATATTATATTATTAATTGATATTAAATTCCTAAATATCTATGGTTCGGCCAAGAGGCTTATTTAATGATATTTGTATCATTAATGGGCCATTTGGGGGACTCTTGGACGTATATAGTAAGTGTATAAACAATATAATATAAAATACAAAGAGACATTGTAAAAGTGAAACTAATTAACTAAGAGTTAATACTTAAAGATAAGGTTAATATAATTACAAAAACCTGTCTAAATTCTATTGGTTGAGTGGTTTTCGAGCTATCCCCACCTTAACCTTTAAATAATCCACTTTGGAGCCATTATAAACCGAATATGAATTTATTATAAAATAATATTTCTAGCTTTTCCAAAGGTGCCCCTCACCCCTATTATAAAAGGAAACTCCCCCTTCCCATTACATAACACCTTAAAAGCCTTTTGGTTCGGCCAAACTCTGCCCAAATACTCTCTCAACTTCCCTAAATACAACCTAGTGGCCTTAGTTTGGTGAGAAAGCCAACCTAAGGATCCCTTTTGATCAAATCAAAAGGACGAACCTGAAGAAGAGGTATTGTTTTTACCACCCTTTTTCATATTCTTTTCTTCATCAACTTCTTCATTCATTGTTATTACCATTCTAAAATAATTAATACAATATCTCCTATATACTATAATATTATTATAAATATGGTACAACCATATTCAGTATTCTATCCATCCTTTGAATGATGTGTCACCATATGTGCGTACGTACGGCTTACCGTCTCCACGTCGTGCTGTAATTGTCATTCAATAAATTATTATTTGGATGGATATAATAATGATATGTAATTCATGTAAATAATAAATATAACATGATAATTATTCTTTCTATGTGATATACCATCCAATTATATTTTATTTTAACATCAAAAGAATGATATTGTCGCTTGTGCGTACGTACGGACTACCGTCTCCACGAAGGCGATGAGACTCAATCTCCATCCTATCCGTTAAAGTATAATTATCATTTGATTCTTTAAAAATAATATTTAAGTACTTGATATAATTCTGGATATTAATAATATACAACCTATCCATAACAAACACGACTTACGTAACAAAGAATATAAAGGAAAACGAGTAAGTTAACACTCGAAATGACGATAATACTAAGATATTATTAACAAATCAATGTTAAAAGATCATATATGATATCATATTAATGTAAATGATTCTTGTATAATTCAATAAAACTTATTTAACCATTATACAGGAGGTTAACCTACCTTCAACCAAGGAAAAAATAAAAAATAAGGGGTTTCTTATCTCACTTTTAATTCAATGAGATTTCCATTTTTCACCATTTATTTATTGCATATGGTGTGTGTACTGCCCATGATTGTATTCATTGTGTAATATACTTTAATTTATGGGTATTTACATCATCATTGAATGATATTTCTGTCATGGGTGCATGTTTCATATGTTACCAAATCTATAAGGGAATTTGAAATTTTAATTTCCACTGATTCGGCTTTACGCATTCTTCATTAATTATTTTACTCCAAGATTATGTGTGGAATTACTATTCATTTGATTATGTCATAACTTCCACTACCCTTTCTGTGGATATAATTTTTATACACTTAATCACTCAATTGATAAATTCTCAAGTCATCGGTATGGACTTGATCAGAATAATTTTTTATTAATCTCGATTTATTGAGATAAACATCCAATTCATTGGTGTTGTTTTTACTAGAATATGTGTGAATGTAATTTGATTTTTTTACATTGAATATGCAATAATATTTAGTGTATTTATATTTTTCACACATAATTATGTCGTTGATTTATCATTAACCTAAGGATACGACATTTATGAGAGATTTCATCTCAATTTACATTCCATTTAGACTTTTTTGTTGTTATACACCAAATCACTTTTATGTGGTGTATATAATGTACTTTGACAAAGTATATCATGAATCCCTTTATTCTCATTATATTACAACATTTGGATTACCTCAATTATTTGTATTCAAGTGTCCCTCTTTTGGTTAGAAACTATAACTAAAATACCATTTTTAAATGTTTTAATGAGTTATTCTTCTTAAATCTTGCTCATTAATGTCCATGTTTTAAAACTGGTTTTAAGGATTCATTTATATGGACATTAAAGTTTTTAATTTAAAACTACATTTAAATGTTTCAATGTGGTATGGGACACTTTGATTCAAAAATCTATTTTTAAATGGCTTCTTGACAAATAATGTGACTTTTAAATGATTTCAAGAAAAAGGGGGATATTTCTATCAAATAGTTTTGATGATTATTTTCATCTATTTCAATATCCTTCAATAATCTTGATTGAGGTTAATATGATAGAATGCAATCATCTATATTGTATCTAATGAGTTATGCTTGATGGGGGATGTGCTATTTTTATACCATTCACGGTTTTTGGATAAAGTATTGACATTTCATATGCTAGTTTTAATACGAATGTTTATGTTATGTTTAAAAAATTTCATATGAGGAATGCATTGGACTTATTAAGTGACAGGTATATCCCGCTATAGCTCCTTGATGCATCGGTAGGTCTCATGAGACAAACTTGTGTCTTGGCATAAGGACTTGGAAAAATCATATTTGTAGTCTTGGCACGAGGCCTTGGCTATGTGGTTATGATAGTCTGGAATTATGCATTACATCATTATGAAAGTGGTTGTTGATATTTCATGTGATTGTTCGACTAGTAGAATACCCATGTGAATATGTAAATGGCATTATGTCATTTTATCTTTTCCATATTATGCTGAAGTTCAAGTTTAAAAGGATTTTGTTTTAGTTATAAATTTCTTTAAGTGTTTATGCTTATCTATGAAAGCTCTGCTATATTGTTATCCTTACTGACCATATGAGATCACCCCTCTCAATGATTTATTTTTCCTAGGATATGAAGAAGTAATTTATAAATGACCTGTAGGGATATTATGTGGGGATATGAAGACAATATGTTGTTGTAGTTTTTTTACCATTGTGATGTAATGTAAGACTTATGAATATATCTAGAGTTTCCAAGACTACTAAACTAATCGGTATTTCGAGACTTGATCCTTTGTGATCATCCCAATGTTATGTAATAATGCACCGACTTTGGGTATCTAGGGTTGGGGTGTTATAGTTGGTATCAGAGGAAGTTTCGTACAAACCTTGGAAGCTAGATTTAGAGAAACTCTGATTAGAGCATGTAGACCTAAGATGAACTTTGAGGATTAGTATAGAAGAACTTCCTCGAATTTTGGTATTGTATAGATTTTGTGAGTTTTCCGAGCAATACATCCCTGTCTGGAAATGAGTAGGTAGAGGAGGCTCTGGCATAGATGTACCTAGGGGTAAAACCTGAAAACACCACTATGAGCTAGACTCTATCGGGAACTGGTGCATAACAACGGGCCTTGCTGCACTCTTGGTTACGACACTCTCGGGGGATATTCATAGGATAATTTATATTTTCTTTACTAACCGATTTGAAGTATTAAATATATAGGATGAGAGTAAATGACCTTGGTTAATCCTAATGTGTTTCAAATTGAGAATATGGTGACATGTTAATCTCTAAATGATTTCATGACTACTGTTACTCACACAATGCTTTCTGGTTTTAGTCAATGGCTGGATTCCAAGGAAGTCATAGTGATTTTGAGAATGATGTACAAGTTGGGAACGATGGTGGAAATGAGCAAAAAAATGGAATTTTGATAGGCATAAAAGATAACATCTTTATGTCAAAACAATTTTCCAAAAATATAATCACTAATATATATATTAACCAATTCCTGGACTCAAAAAAGAAGAGAAAGGTGACGAATGATAAGAGCTCCAGCAGTGGAGACCATGGAGAAAGGAATCCTTACTTTCTATCATGTAGGAAATGTGGAAGGAGACACCCAGGAAAGTGTCTCAATGGGATAAATATATGCTATACATGAGGGAAGGAAGGACATAAATGGGAGAATTACCGAAGAAAAATGAAGAGTACTATGTAAGAAGAAAAAAATGGTCCCAAGAATCCATTTATAGTCATTTTCCATAAATGTAGGGTACCTAGCCATTACCCGATTGAATTCCCTATTCTATAGGATATTTTCTTGGTCAAAGAAGAAGCTATGTGGAAGTAAATGGTTGGAGAAATTTTTAAAATGTATTAGTGCTCCTTGTTGATGGGTTTACTTTGGAATAATTTTCTCTTGTATTTTTAACCCTGTAGTTTTCCATGTGAGAATGATATTTGAGGAAGAATTGTCTTTACTCTTGTAAATATCCTTATAAATAACAATTTGGTTTTATGTGATCATTGGGTTTGAGGAAATTATATGTTATTATAATTTGGGATGAAAATGCAAGGTATGAGATAAGATTTGTGGTTAAATTATGTTATGGTTATTTTGAGGAATTTATCTCATTTTGGTAATGTTATAAAAAATAGTTTTTGAAAAAGGACAACCCGCAGACTGTGTGACAACCCGTCGCGTCGGACAAAGTTGTGGGAATCGAACCCACAACCAAAGTGCAATTGGGATTTATCGCCTACCACTGGACTACGTGATGTCCCTGGTTAGTGTGACTTTTATTTTTAGTTAAATGATTTTATTAATCATTACTAATTTGATTTGGGATCTTATGTCTTATCAAATTAATACCCTTAGTATAGGAAAATAATTTGGTAATTAATTGATAAATTTTATTTTGGAAGTTGTTCGCTTTGTTGTATGGAAAATATAATAGTATGGGATTTCATTTTAGGAGTAATGGTGGATTTTTATCTATGTTTTTATTGTAGATTTAGAGTGATTTGGGTCGTTTATTGAAATTATTAGGTTAATTACTTTTAAGTTTGTGACATCAAGAGTAATTAATGTCATTTGGAGATACAATTTAACATGGAAGACTACATTCTTATAAGTTTTGAGTTTCAATATTAGTTTGGATTATATTGATGGATTTTAAGGACAACTGATTATTGAATGGTATTTATTTAACTTTGAGGTATTGATGGTTTAATTTTAGAAATTAAGATTAGTATTTTTTTCTCTACTGGAATATCCATTTGGGGGGTCATAAGATATTATACTAACCATTTTGGTTTTGATTAATCTCTAAAGACTAGGTAAATATATAGTTTATCCTACATGGATCATGTATTTCTATAGAAGTTTATTCTAGCTCTTCCATTGTGACCATGTATTCCTGAATATTCATTGTTCAAAAAAAAGAGTTAGTGGTAAAAAATTATTAAAGAATGAAACTCTACATAAAATGTAAGTATATCTCTTTATGTTGTTATTCAATATCACAAATGAATTCCTCGTCCTTATGTAATGTATCTTAAAACAAAAAAGTGTTGTCCCTTTAATTTTCCTAGTAGGAGACTAAGGACCGTTTGTCCCAACACAAGTTTGTGATTTTCTTATTGTTAACTTTATCCTAATCATGTTTTCTATCCCTCTCCATCAGAACTGAACACTTAGTTTATCGTCCATATCCATGTTTTCCTACATGGTATCCTCGTATGGGTTATCATGGGTGACCTTTATACCTCTCTTCCTTTCTTTTAAAGTGATAGTTTTATTGAATTTTTTCCGTTGTGGGACATTCCATTATATTCTCAAGCCAAATTTTAAAAAAATTGCGAGGACACAATTTATTGAAGGAGAGGATAATGTAACACCCCAAGCTTCCATGGTACGTTTCCCTTTGAATACTGCAATGACGTGCATTGTACGCAACTTTGAGATTCTAGCACACCACAAACAATCAAACTATCCGTTATGAATAGTAATACCCACTTTTTGAAATTTTATAAATTTTATCTTTTGAAATGGACTTCAGTTTTGGATTCTTAATATCGAAATTAGCTTATGGTGAAATTTGGGTACTTTTCGGATAACTTTCATATTTTGATGAATAGTGAAAATTACTAAATTTTAATTAAAAACAACTTTGTTAATCGAAATAATTAACTATGATAAATTATTAATTTGAGTGTTTTTAAAGTATATTTATAATATTTTTTTACCATTTAATACAATTTTGGTCATTGGATGATATTTCATAATTAAACCAGGCATAAACAAGTGTCAATCTTTTGATAGTTATTATCTTTTAAAAACACGCTATTTTTTGACGAGGGGAATTAATTTTTAAATTAATTAATGCAACTAATTTTTTTTTGAATTTGGTAAAATAGACATTATTTCATGAATTAATATTATCAATTATATCTTAGGACTAATTTTTGGTATTTTTATGGACACTTTCATTTTTTGATGAATAGTGAAACCACTAAGTGGTAGTTAAAAAACTGAATTTCTCATAAAACATAATTTTACCGCTTCTGTTAGTAGAATTTCCAAAATCCAAGAGACATGGTTAATATCAAGGAGTAAAATTTGGTTCATTTAGATGAATATAATTTTTGGTGAATATTAACTTTTTACTTTTATTTACCATGATTAAAAGTAAATATGGTAATTAAGCGTAAAAATGATAATATTATTACACTAACACATGTACTAATTCTATTGTACAAGTGTATATTGACCAGAAAAAACCTTATGAATAAAATATTATCATTTAGGTTCACTTGGATTAGATTAGGACTTTTATTATTATTTAATTCAAAGAAGAGTTAAAAGAGTTAAAATCAAATTTTATTTACTAAAGCATTTTTACTATAGGATTACACATAAAATAAATTCAATTATAAATATTAATTAGAAATATAAAATAATTTCATACACAATGATATTTTATTTATAATTTTTAGACATTATATAATTTAATTTATTTATGACACAATGATGATGCAATAATTACAGTAATAGTGAAAAATTAAAATAATTGATATTATAAATACCCAAATAAATATAATTGGAGACTTTTATTGAATTAAACTAATTTTATAGGTTAATATGACATATTAGAATTTATTTAATTGAATTTTTTCTAAGTAATAATTCTGTTATGAGTTTCAAAAAAATCAATTATTGAATAGTGTCAAAATCGACATAAAAGAGTTTTTCAAACAAATATTATATTATTAATTGATATTAAATTTCTAAAAATGTATGGTTCATCCGAGAGACATATATCATGATAGGTGTATCATTAATGGGACACTTGGGGGTCTCTTGGATGTATATAGTATGTTTATTAACCAGATAATATAAAATACAAAGAGACATTGTAAAAGTGAAACTAATTAAATAAGAGTTAATACTTAAAGATAATTTTAATATATTGACCCAAACCTATCTAAATTCTATTGGTTGAGTGGTTTTCTACCTATCCCCATCGTAACCATTAAATAATCCACTTTGGAGCCATTAGAAACCGAATATTAATTTATTATAAAATAATATTTCTAGCTTTTCAAAAGGTGCCCCTCACCCCTATTATAAAAGGGAACTCCCCGTTCTCATTACTTCACACCCTAAAAGACTTTTGGTTCGTCCAAAACCTGCCCAAATACTCTATCAACTTCTCTAACTACAACCTAGAGGCCTTAGTTTGATTAGAAAGCCAAACTAAGGAGCCCTTTTGATCAAATCAAAAGGAAGAACCCGAAGAAGAGGTAATGTTTTTACCACCCTTTTTCAAATTCTTTTCTTCTGCAACATCTTCTTTCAATGTTATTCCCATTCTAAAATAATGAATCCAATATCTCCTATATACTATAATATTATTATAAATATGGTACAACCATATTTAGTATTCTATCCATACTTTGAATGACGTGTCACCATACGTGCGTACGTATGGCTTACCGTCTCCACGTCGTGGTGTAATTGTCATTCAATAAATTATTATTTGGATGGATATAATAATGATGTGTAATTCATGTAAATAATAAATATAACATGATAATTATTCTGTCTATATGATATACCATCCAATTATATATTATTTTAACATCAAAGAATGATATTGTCACTCGTGCGTACGTACGAACTACCATCTCCACGAAGGCGATGAGATTCATTCTCCATCGTATCCATTCAAGTATAATTATCATTTGATGATTTAAAAATAATGTTTAAGGACTTGATATAATTCTGGATATGAATAAGATACAACCTATCCATAAAAAACATGTCTTACGTAACAAAGAATATAAAGGAAAACGAGTAAGTTAACACCCGAAATGACGATAATACTAAGATATTATGAACAAATCAATGTTAAAAGATCATATATGATATCATATTAATGTAAATGATTCTTTTATAATTCAATAAGAATTATTACACCATTCAACAGGAGGTTAACCTACCGTCGTCCATGGAAAAAGTACAAAGTAAGGGGTTTCTTATCTCACTTTTAATTCAATGAGATTTCCATTGTTCACCACTTATTTATTTCATGTGGTGTGTGTACTTCCCATGATTGTATTCATTGTGTAATATAATTTAATTTATGGGTATTTAAATCATCATTGTATGATCCTTCTATCAGGGGTTCTTGTTTCATAAGTTACCAAATCGATAAGGGAATTTGAAATTTCAATTTCCACTCATTTGGCTTTACGCATACTTCATTGATTATTTTACTCCAAGATTATGTGTGGAATCACTATTCATTTGATTATGTAATAATTTACACTCCCCTTTCTGTGGATATAATTTTTATACACATAATCACTCCATTGATAAATTCTCAAGTCATCGGTATGAACTTGATAAGAGTAATTTTTACTCAATCTCGATTTGTTGAGATAAACATCCAATTCATTAGTGTTGTTTTTACTAGAATATGTGTGAATGTCCTTTCATTGTTTTACACTAAATATCCATTTATATTTAGTGTATTTATATTTTTCACACATAATTATGTTGATGATTTATCCTTAACCTAAGTATACGGCCTTTATGAGAGATTTCATCTCAATTTACATTCCATTGAGACTTCATTGTTGTTATACACCAAATCACTTTTATGTGGTGTATATAATGTACTTTGACATAATATATCATGAATCCCTTTATTCTCATGATATTACAAAGTTTTTATTACCCAGATTATTTGAATTCAAGTGTCTCTCTTTTGGTAAGAAACTCTAACTAAAATACCATTTTTAAATGTTTTAAAGTCTTATTATTCTAAATATTGCTCATTAATGTCCATGTTTTAAAAAAGGTTTTTAGGATTTATTTATATGCACATTAAAGTTTTAAAATTCAACCACTTTTTAAATGTTACAAATTGGTATGGGACACTTTGACTCAAAAATGTATTCTTAAATGGCTTCTTGGCAAATAGTGTGACTTTTAAATAATTTCAAGCAAAAGGGGGATATTTCTCTCAAATAGTTTTGATGATTATTTTCATCTATGTTAATATACATCATCATTCTAGATTGATGTTAATATGACACAATACAATCTTTCATATTGTATCGAATGAGTTATGATTGACTGTGGATGTGCTATTTTTTTTACCATTCATGGTTTGTTGATAAAGTATTGACATTTCGTATGCTATTTTTAATACGAATGTTTATGTTATGTTTAAAACTTTTCATATGAGGAATTCATTGGACTTAGTAAGTGACAGGTGGAGCCCGCTATAGCTCCTCGATGCATTGGTAGGTCTAATGAGACAAACTATTGTCTTGGCACAAGGCCTTGGAAAAATCTTATTTTTAGTCTTGGCACGAGGTCTTGGCTATATGGTTATGATAGTCTGGAATTATGCATTCCATCATTATGAAAGTGGTTATTGATATTTCATGTGATTGTTCTACAAGTAGAATATCCATGTGAATAATCAAATGTCATTATTTCATTTTATCTTTGCCATATTATACTGATGTTCAAGTTTAAAAGCAATTTGTTTTAGTTGTAAATTGCTTTAAGTGTTTATGCTTATCTATGAAAGCTTCTGCTATATTTTTATCCTTAATGAGAATCTAAGCTCACACTTTTCAATGTTTTATTTTTCCCGGGATATGAAGATGTAATTTATGAATGAACTGCAGGGATAGTATGAGGGGATATGAAGACAATATGTTGTTTTAGTTTTTTTAACCTTATAATGTAATGCAAGACTTATGAATATATCAAGTGTTTCCAAGAATACTAAAGTAATCGGTCTTTCGAGACTTGATCCTTTGTTATCATGCCAATGTTATGTAATAATGCACCGACTCTGGGTATCTAGGGTTGGGGCATTACAGATTTCATGTATTTCCTACTGTTTATATTCTTTTGATGCACTGTAGTTATTAACCAAGTATTTTGCTGGACATAATTAGGGCTACTATGAATCGTTTACGTACAATTGCTTTTACTCAGGGCTTCCAGAACCTGGTGTAGTTAGACCATAGGGGGGATGGATGTTGAGTCCTTCCTCAGTGGACCAATTTAATTACTACCATTACGAGACCATAAGGGGTATTGAATTTCTGCTCTCTTAGAGGGTCAAATAATTATCGAATCGAGAATAAAGGGGGAATTAGACGTAAGTGCTTCCTCAGAGAGTATGTATTATCACTGGAAGACCATAAGGGGAATGGACGTTGAGTGCTTCCTCAGAGTGGCTTTGCCTTTGTTCGAATGCTTGACCATAAGGGCTTTCCCATGTGAGCCACCCTGACGGTCAGTGTAATAAATATTGTTTGTTGGTTGTGACAAGTCCACCAAGCAAAAGAACAAGCTTGGGTTTGTACTGATTGTAGTTTAGGTAGTCTGCTAGGATACCTGTTGTGTTACTTGCTATGTCTTTGGACTATAGAGATATTTTCTAGATTCTTTGGTTGTTGATTAAATGATTGAATTGAATTAATAAATAAGTGTGAATGGAGAATTGTAGGATTTTTTACTCTAGTGTAACCTTGTTTCTCTGCTGTATTTATTTCCATTACTTTTGCTATATTACTCACTGATAGTAGGGAGCATGTTTTTTGGTGGTTGTCTACTGGGATTAGTCTCACACCCTGTTTGGGTCCTGCTTTTTGGCCCAAACAGGTTATATGGTTGTAGGTGTGGAGAGGGATTGTAGACCTTCTACCAGAGGTGGTTGATTGCTGGTTAGAGCTGGAGATCATGGGACCGAGATTAGGCTCGCGATGCTGCTGGAGTTACTGTTTACTTTTGCTACTTGGGTTTCAATTGTATTTCAGCATGTTGTTCTATTTACTGCTTTCCATAGACACATGTGTCATGCTGCATCATTATTATATTATACATTGCTTCCGCTGTTCAGTTTCAGTTGTTGTGTGTTGTTTACTACTTCTGCTATTTTTATATTGTTTTCCTTCTGCCACATACTTTACCAAATGAGGGCATAGTTTTCCCACTGACTCACCAAGGCCCTCACTACTAGTCGGTCGCCTCTGGAATTTGGGGAAATGCGCTTGAGGTCATGTGGCGAACCAGGTACGAGGAACCAGTTGAGTGGCTCTGGATTCGTGTCGTTACACTATGTTCTTAATCAATTTGTATGTCATCTTTATAATACATGACATATGTAGTCAAAACCCATGTAGGGGTGAGTATAAACATATCCATTGGGAACACAAAAAAGAATAAAGTTTCAATAACGGAAATGGCCTCTTCATCCCATGATGAAAAAGTGAGGTTGAAACCTAGATATATTGATATTCTCATAAAGTTACCCTAAGAAATGAGGGGAAATAAATATTCAAATCTAGTAAGGAATTATTTTCCTGTCATCGCCAAATGATCTATTGTTAACACATCCCCACTAAGGATCACTATATAAACAATAGCCTAACCAATCACCACATGGCATAAATCTTGCCTCCCCCTACACCAAAGGTAGTCAACTAACATAGAGGTCCCAATGTCAGTACTTTGGGGAGATTATACCCCCATGATCATAGTATGCCATTGGTATAAGAGATAATCAATATCATAAGTAAAATAATTAACTGATTAGTATGAGATAATAAAACTAATTTACAAAATATAATAAATTAATTAATGACCATGCATGAACATGCTATAATGTACCAAAATCCTAAAAAGTGCAAGATATATCTTAAGATTTATCCATTAGAGTCATAAGATATAGATTTATCATGTTATCCAAAGATTCTATATGCAATAACACCCAACTAGTCATAAACATTGTAGGCCACAACCAATGGTGTCTAATGAGATCTAGTTAGTGAATAAAAATAAATCATTGTGTAGGTATAATACTAAAATACAGAACAATGCATATAATCATGTCGTGCCCGGGTTCCTCAAGGACACCCGACTGACAATACCTTCATTGACTAAATCCAAAATATCTTTGGTGATGTGTCACTGTATATATATATATATATATCTGTGTTTGTGTGTGTGTGTTTGTATATATATAAGTAGATAGACATGTATGTATATATTTTCACTGTATATTTTGAAACATATAAAGCCATAATATATAGATATGTTGTCCTATCTTGGACCTAATACCTAAATCAGGCATCCAAATATAGTCACAATAGTCTCATGTGATAGTAAGGCTGCCATGATGGAGTGCCATCAGTAGAGAGGGATACCATGATCAAGTATCATAGATCATGATGGACGCCACAACAGAGTATCATAAATCACAAGGGATGTTATTTATATGTATCAAATTTTACTAGGGACACCATACCCGAGTATCACATTTAAATAGTGGATGTCTTGCATGAGTATCACATTTAAATAGGGGATGACATGCTCAAGTATCAAATTTATATAGTGGACACCATGTATGGATGTTATATTTAAATAGGATACGCCATACCAGAGTATCACATTTTAAGAGGGGATTCCATAAACAAGGATCACACGTAAATAGGGGGCGCAATTCCTGAGTAACACATTTAAATATGGGACACCATGGCTAAGTATCACATTTAAATATGGGATTCCATGTGAAATTATCACATTTAAATAGGGTATTCCAGGCCTATGTTTCTTAATAAGGGAAACCATGAACAAGTATCATGGATAAAAATATAAAATAGTCATTTTAATTTAATAATAAGGCTTATGATCAGAGATATATATGTTCCCAAAATATGACTTATCATGATCGTTCAATTAAATTCAACGATAAGTAATAATTAAGGGTATGTATAACATGAAAATTTACAATTTAATAATGAATCCATAAGATGGACATCATCATAAGTATTATATATAACAAATCAAACATACAATTTCAGTCATTCCACTTATATGTAATTAAGAAGCCATGGGATGTTTCACGCCATTTCTCATTTATAATATCACCATTTGATTTCACTTTTTAACCAAGGCATATGACCTATATTATATTGGGCCAAGAACACACAATTTTGTAAAATAATAAATTTATTTTAATTAATTAATCAGACTTTATTATAGGGCCATTTATAATAATGAATAATATGGGAAATTAATTGGACACATCCATAAGGGTGGACCAGTTTGAGGACACTAAACTCCAACCGTATCAATGGGTCTAACAAAGGTTCTATGTCAAAAGATACACAATTAATTTTAGTTTATTTCACATCCTAGATGAAATGCATGGAGATTTTGGCATGCATCTAAACAATATATATATATTTTTTTAAAAAAATTAGATTTTAAGGGAATATTAATATACCACCTACCCCATTCTTAGGATGCTTCACCAGTCCATTATCATGCTTCGATTCGATCTAGAATTTGAGGAATCATAAGAATAGAAAAATTCCATGAATAAAGGGAATATAATCTCACATTGAAATAGAATTACATTTGTAAATACAAACTTTGAAATGATAAGTATGAAATCATATGCCAATGAAGGGTAATACAATGTGACTGACGATGCACGATTTTGAGTTTGAACGAAGATGATATCGTCTTTCCTAGAAGAGAGGATTAGGGAAATCCAGATGTGGGTATTATTAGGTGTGGAGAGGAAAAGAAAATGGGGAAGAAGTGCTAAATAAGGTAGGAAAATAAAGGTGGTTTCACCCCTTTAAGTTATATTCATGTGTTTGCCTGCATGTTTTGAAAAAACCTTGTTCCAACCATAGCCACTACCTAAGAGGCACTAAATGTGAGGGATAAGAACACAATTATTAAAACCACGCACAACCCATGGGATCCCCTATATAGGTTTCTATAAACACACCACATAGCTGTGTGGACTCAGGATATTGTTCAAACAATTCATTCCTCCTAAAAAAAGGGGTTTTATTGTCGACCCACATGGTTAGTACAAACTATAAGATATATTACATGGGAAAATTCATAATTTAATCATAAATAACAAATTATGAATCAGACTACCCACCAAATGGGAAAATTCATATCCTCTTTGAATTCTCAACCCATTGCAAAATAAGATATATTACAATCTTCCAACCTCACTACTTATCATCCTCGAGAATCCCTCGGCGATAAATGAAAATATTAATATACCTACTTATATCATGAAATGTTTACTGAAATGATCATGTTGTGTTTACCACACCCAACGCACAAAAAGTAACACTTTTAACAGACGGTACTTAATCTAAAAAAGCTCAAGGAAACAATGTTAACTAAAGAAATAATGAAAAGAAAACACTTAACTAATCCCAAATAAAAAACATGATAACTTTATTATTTGTCTCCTCATCAGGAATATGTCACTTCCCACCATTGGCTCTAATTTTCCACGACTAATTCTGAGGCATGGTACTCCCACTGTCAGAATTTCCCATTGAAACATTGCCCTAACATCCTAAAAAAGGTTCATTAATTATTCAATGCTCAATAAAACCATGTTTCACACGAGGAATATTATTCTAATCATTTATTAGATAAAAATACTAAAATTCATAATCCACCAAGATTTAACTGGTGATGTTGGATTTTCTATGAAAATCAACTTTCAAATCTTACATTTCACTCGTCTCCAAAAATTATGTATTCAAATTATTTTCTAAAATGATGCATTCCAAAAACCATGAATATTAAATTGATACCACTTTCGACCGAATTTTATAAAAAACTCTTCTCTTTAACTACAAATGTGTTACAAATCATAATTTTGGAGCCTTTATTCCAAGGTCCACCAAGTTTATTTTGGGGACACTCAATGAAGTATGTAACTAACATCCTGTGACGTCTCTTGGATGAAATAGCCTTCTTAAAAACATTCCTCGTTATTTAAAACATGCACAATAACATTCATGAAATAGTCTCCATAGATCATCATATAATACCCCAAGCATAATGCCCATATCAGGATTTCACCCAAGTACCTATTTGAATTTTTATATGTAATATACTATAGATTCTATCCCTACATTATCTCATTAATTAAAAAATACACATGATACAAAATGACCATTTAATGTCCATCCTCAAGATCTGAAGACCCTTCCACAACACAGTTCCTTATATAAAACCAAAAGGTCCTTTGATTTTAATAATTTATCTTGGAAAATAGTCGGCATTTTCTTATCATACATGGGTTGATTTATTGATAGGTTTAATGATCATATTTGAACTATAAGTATTCCATGAATTCATTTATTATCACCATCAATAAGTGTGTCTATATCCCATGATCCATGATCCACCAATTAAGTGTATTTCCTTGAAATAACTCCTAGAACCACATATGCATATTTTGTGTGGCTTGGTACAACTATGGTAAACTTCCCTAAAAACATTTTTCATAACACCAACGAATTATCCATTCCACTATAGTCTAAAATATTTAATATAGAAACATATTAATATATAATTTTTGAATAGAGAAACACAATCATGTGTCTTTGAATCCCACGGTACTTGTGATCATTAAATGTTCCTGTCAAATTTTAATATTTCCTCCTGATGATAATCAATATCTGTGTACACAAAAATTAACCTCATCATCGTGAAACCATCCAAGAACAGTTTTATTAACGAATCACAAATTCTTAGATCAATTATTACTCCAGAACATGAATCTAACATAAAGAACTAGTTTAAACTCACACGTGAGTTATAAAACCAATCATCATGTTAGATGCATGAAATATATATACTATTATCACAACGATCTCTGGAAGTAATTATAATCATTTCCTACAGGTCCATTATGTTCATGATCCCTCTACAAAGAAAAACCTGCTTAAATTCATTATAGGCGATGCTCCCCACATTAGGAGTGTACTATTCATTATTTACTAAGAATAATAACTCATCCCATGTCACACACTCCATCCCCCACTAAACATGGGTTACAGATGTGGCAAAAACACTTATACCAATCATCAAATAAATAAGATATGAAAAACTGTCACTAAAGAACATAATACATATAATTATAATTAATATGCACATGTAGCACTAATCTCAAGTAACATTCATGAATTCAATCATCATTTGGAATAAAATCCAAACCTAAAACTAGTCATCAATTTCATTACACATGATCCTTTTTACAGCATCATCTCAAAAAAATGGTATAATTCTACTTCTAATTTTAATCCCTAACTACAATGATCATAATGAGACCTCAACAATGAGGAAAACATTATCTAGTGATGACCTATGAAACCACATGGTTTAAAGTATTACATGACCTTTTCACTCAAACCTCTTGTGTTTTAACACCTTACATATTAACTTGGAAGCCACTATGAATAACAATGAATGAAAAAAATTATATCGAAACAATGTAATTAGTGCTCAAAATTATTAGAATATGATAGCATATACAAGGTTCAACTCAATGTTTTGTTATACATATGACTATTAACTGGCTGATGAATCCATATTCATACTCCATTAGAATAAAAAAAATACACAACCCATAAAGCTGCAGACCAGGAATGAGGCATGTCTAACCCGCTGAACTAAGGAATTGTATGGTTCTCACACCCTTAACAAGGATAAACTTACCAAATAACCTATCATATAACCATGGTTTTTTCTCATAAATAAGAGTCCTTATTGAGACAACTAGCACACGAACGATTCTTATCATGTTTAAAATCAAGGCATCATCGAATGATTCTTCTCATTTATAAGGATCTACCAAAATAGTATATCCCTTTCATACTAAGGAATAAGGCATTGAATCAATATCTAATTCATGCTTAAAAGATCACTAGATTTTACATATTAACCTCTAGGATCAATAAAAAAATTTATAATCCAAATGAGACCTATGGGGAATTCTCTTGTTTTCACTCAGAATAACTCAATGAAAACATTAATGATATCCTTAATATGAGGATCTTTTAGTTATCAAATTAACCCAAAAATGTTTTAATTCAACCATTAACATCAATTTTCATTTTTAATAAACCTAAAAATTGGCTCAAACATGTATGGTCTGGTCCCAATTATGATGAATATGGTACTAAGAACATTATTTATGTAATGCCCAGACCCCAAAATCCCAGAGTTGGTGCATTATTTTAATACATTTTAATGATTACATGCAATCGAATTCAAATGTACCAATATGTTTAACAGTCTTGGAAAATAGATTACATACATGAAAATTTCATTTTAATTCAAAAAAATAGAACATAGATAATCCTTCAAGAATTCCATTATTCTCTTAGTTTAACCCTACATATATTTCATAATACACATCTTGTAAACCTTGGAATATAAGGCCCATCCTTAAATATTACTTAATCATATGTTAATTCAATAATTTTTCTTTCAATCACATTGATGTTATTTTCAGGTTTAGAGATTCTGAGAATTATTCCATACCTTATACATATCAACTTTATTGTTACATAGTAGAAACTTATATTCACTATCCATTTTTAAAAAAATAGAAAATTTTAAAAAAAATGTGGTTTTGTTTCACACTTAAACATAATAACTTTTACAAGATCACATCCTTAACTCAATAATAATTTAAATGCTATGAAAACATATAATACTTTGGGTGAGTATAAAAATCATAGTATGGGATATGTAAAAAATGAAAAATTTTAGCTTTTTTATGACTTGTAAACAATGAATCATTATAATAAATTAATACTTTTCACTTTTATGAATTAGTAAATACTCTTCCCAAAATATATGCACATTTATTCCCTTTTTATACCCAAAATTTTACTGTAAAACACATACAGAACACATATAACTTATAAAAGGTAACATGGGGCATAATCATACTAAAATGGAATAACCATACGGTCGATTTCATCACATATCATTGTTACAAATATAATTTCCATACAGACGACTTCCATACCCAATGAATTGAATGTTAAAACATAACCACCCATCTATGATTTATTATTCATCCAACCATCTATGGTTTATCATGTAACCACCCATATTTTTTTTATCTCATAACCACCCATCAAATATCCACATACGATTATATAATCATTAAACAAAATTTATTGCAATTATCAACATTTCAATCATAAAATTTGAATTTCAATAACAAGAAATCATATCATGATATTGAAATAATAAATCCACTTTAAAAAACATTTTCAATACTAAAATGACCAATAATGGAATAAAGGATTTTTTCCCTTAAAATAAACATTGAAGCTTTTAGTGGAATCTAAATAACAAATAACAGTCACCACGGTGGAGAAGTCGTTATCACCACATACGTTAAAAAAATTTCTTTTTTAAATTTAGTTTAGTGGAATAATAAAAAAATAATCCTTTGGAATCAAAATTCAAATGGAATTATTATACATCATATAAAATAAGGTGGTGTATATTATGAAAATATGTCTCAATGAATGGTGATTAAGAAAAAGTCCCTTACCTTTTGTCCGACTCATCAAGAATAATAGTTACGTACATGAATAATAAAATTAGGTAAATTTATACTTTCTATAGTAATTTTTTAAAGTTTATTATTCCTTTTATATCACTTATTACCTTGTTATAATTATTTTATAATTTTTATGTTCATATCGGTAGTTTTGTCTATATTCGGTACTAAAGTAAAAAATGAACGTTTTTTATTTAAAATTTCCATGTGGTGAAAAGTCCATAATATTAATAATATTATTAATTATTTAATATCCTATATATCTATTATATATGTATTAAAAATATCCATAATAATTGGAGTTATACAATGAAATGCACTATTCATGGAGACGGTCGGTCGTATGTACACATAAACACTAAATCCATTTCATTGTAAAATTATAAGCATAATAATCTAACAGTTTATATATTATAATACCAGTTTTATATTAATGTCTTTTAGGACTCATGTTTTTAAATCAACCATCCTTTATATGTTCCATGTATTGCATGAATGTGCCATATAACTTTTTGGGGGCGATAGTCCAGACTTCCTCAAATAAATTATTGTATTTACACATTATAGAAAGCATAAAAGTTTAATATAATAAAAATTAAATATCCATAAAGACAAAATAAATATAGTATATATCAATTATAAATAAATTTCCATCATAATGGACACCATGAAATGTGGTAGGAGAAAATTAAACAATAATCGCTTCGTGAGGCAGTAGTTCGCCATACATAGAAATAATATGTTATAAATCCATTATATGGAGGTGTGTGTAAGTGTAGGTTAAAGCCTTAGCATAAAAAATCCTAGAATATTTGTGAAACTATTTTTATTATTAAATAATGTAATACAAATACCATAGGGGGTGTGTAAGGAAAAAAATAAATGAAGGGGGCTTAAGAGAAGATGTTACCTCTAAATTGGGTAACCCATTTTCATTTAAGTCAAGAGGCTTTCATGAATTACCTTTCTCAAAATTTAAGGATTATATGAGTAAGGGAGGGATGTTGGGAGAATATTTGAGTAAAATTTCTATGAGTCATGGGGCATTAGAGGTGAGATTTTGTGGTTAGAGATTGTGGCCTTGTATAAGAGAGAGGAGGGGCACTTTAGGAAAATCTTGAAATATTATTTTTTTATAAATTGATTTTAAAATTATAACAGATTCAAGGTGATATATTTCTTGTATAATATGAGAATGGGTTGTAATAATATCAAACAATAGTTTTTATACAATTTTAGTTCCCAAATATAACCTTATCTTTTGTATTTAACCCATAGTTAAATAAATTAACTCTTACAATTTCTTCTTGTATTTTTACACTATATGGTTATTATTTTTACAATAAAATTCCCATAGAACCTCAAGTGGATAATCAATTAAATTGAAAACATTATATGACTAAATTTTTTAAATATTATATTTTTGTGACTGTTATATCATTTAATAAAATAATATATGTTTTAAAAACTCATTTATGTCAATTTTGATACAATTTAGTAATTGATTTTTTTAGTCACAAAAACCTGATTAATTAGAAAAAACTACATTAAATCAAAGCTAAAATTTCTTAATAATCCATAAAATTCTTGGATGGAATTAAAATATTAAATTTCATTTATTTTAATATTTATAATATTATTTATTTCAATATTTCATTAATAAAGTAATCATTGTATCATCATTTCATTATAAATAACTTTATTTATTTAACATCTAAAAATTATAAATAAAATAAAATGATGTTGGAAATATTTTAAGATTTATAATGACTATTTATAGTCAAATATTTCAGTTATATAACTGTATATTAATTTGTTTTAATAAATAGATAATTTTTAATGTTATATTTCTCTTTACTTAGAATTAATTATTATAACATGTCATTATCACACCCAAATGTCTCTTAAATTCCGAAAGTTTGACCTAAATTTATTTTGGTCGCCCATGAATCATCCAATAATATTAGGACACATTTTAGGGTAGTTTTATATTATTATACTACTATTTTTACCTTTATTTTCCTAATTTAACCTTCAACCGTGGTATATAAAAACAGTTACTGAATTTACTATTCATAATATCCAAAAATAAAAGGTACTTACTTAAATAATTTTTAATTTATGATTCCAAATACAGAATCCATCTATTCAAATTCAAAACAAAGAAGTTTCATTAATTAATTTAATATTAATTCTCGTTGTCAAAACCAGAAAGTAGGTTTTTAAGATTTAAAAACTATCAAAATATTGACTTGTGTTTATATAAAATTTAATTTTGAAATTACATCAAATGAACAATATTGGATTAAATGATAAAAACACAATACAATTACAATTTAATACAGATTAATAGGATAATTTAACTATATAAATAAATTAGATGAAAAGGTAGTTTTGAATTAAAATGCAGTATTTTTTATTATTTATTAAAATATGAATTTTATCATAAAAATACCTAAAATTCAACCAATTTTTTATTTCCCACTTCTAAAAAAGAAGTTAATTATTTCAAATAGATCATACAAAATTTTTAAATACAAGATTTAAAAATGGTTCTCCATCAAGAGTTCGTAAAACTACCTTTTAAAAATATTAGAGTATTTAATGATTAGAATTGGATTTATTCACATTTTAAGCCACCAAAATTCATTGGATAAATGTAATAACATTAAAAAACTTGTGTAATAATATTATTGATTGTTCTGTTCATTCATGCCAATACAACGACTAGGTGTTTAATAAAATTTTAAATAATAATATTATTGTTGTATTATTTTTCGGTATAACTTAGTGTTGTATTCAACATAAGATTTCAGAGAAACCCATCATTCATATCGAGTATTCTAGCCAAGATAGCATCCCCATTAACGATTACAAACATTCTAATTCATAAAATTTTAATAGATATGAAAAGGTATAATTTTTAATTACATAGGATGTTATCTCCTTCACGCATTTTGGAAATTACTTCCTAAAAATTTTATTCACTTATCAAATAAGAGGGGGTATTTATCCTTCATAGCCTTTTCAGATTCCCATGATTCCTCTTCAACCATATTTTTTTCCCAAAATACCATTACCTGACTAATATCCTTATTCAACAACACATGCTCTCTATGGTCAAGAACATTTACAGGATGTTACACATAAGAACGGTTCTCTTAGAACAAGACTACCATTGGACTCAAAACATGATATGTATCTGTAATATGCATTAATAACATTGAATCATGAAAAAAATTGTGTACTTGGGATAAAATAAGAGGCAAAAACCATCGATAAGAAACTGATCCAAATTTTTCTAGTATTGCATAGGGTCCAATTAACCTCATACTCAGCTTCCCCTCTTTAACAAAATGCATCACACTTTTCCCTAGTGAAACTTTTATAAATACATGATCACCTACCAAGATAGAAAGATCATTCCTCCAATTATCTGCATAAATTTTCTGCCTACTCCAAGATCTCGTCATGTGATTCTAAATAAACTAAAATTTTTACCATATCTTTTACCAATTATATTCCCATAAAAATTCTTGCAACTAATTCATCCCAAAAAAGATAGTTTTTAACACCCATTTACATATAATTCTTTAAATAGTTCCATATTTATACTAGAATGGAAATTGGTACTATAAGAAAACATAACGAAATAATGATGTTGATCCCAAATTCCCTTGAAATCCATTTAACAATCATGTAGCATATCCTCCATGGTATGAATTATTCACTCTGACTGGCCATCTGATTGAGGATGAAAAGTTGTACTGAAATTTAATTCAGTTCTCAATGACTCTTGACGGTCTTTACAAAAGATATAAGTGAACCTGTGATCACGCTAAGATATAATGGAGTGGTAATCACCATGTAAACTGAATATCTATTTAATATACACTCGAGAAATTTTATCTAGGGATTTAGTATTTCAAATAGAAAAAAAATGAGTATATTTTTTCAATCGATCAATAATATTCCACATTGGATTGTTACCTCGAGAAGTATTTGGTAATCCCATTACAAAATCCATTGATTCATTTTTTCCATTTCCACATTGTAATTGGTAAATGATGAAACATCCCTTTCTGTAATAGCTTCTCTAGTTTAACCTATTGAAAAATAAAAAATCATAGGGTAATGTCAAAAATATCACTTTTCATTCCATCCCATCAGTAATACTCTTGATGATCTCTATATATCATAGTACGTTCAGGATGAACTAAAAATAAAAACCTATGAGCTTTAAAAAAATCATTTTACAACTATGAATCACAAGAAACGCATAATCTCCTTCCAAATCTATAAACAAAATTTTATTAATGTTAAATTTAGGAAACATACCCATCTGAACCAATTCAACCATTTTCTACAAATCATTTTATTCCTTATGCACTTGCTTAATTCTACATAATAGAGATGATTTCACTAACACCTGAAACAAAATAGGGTAATTCTATACACCAACAACATCCAAGACAAAATTCATCAAATCATTAACCAAGGGATATTGTTCCAAATGTAACACGGTTGTTGTAGAATTATTTTCCAACTCAAATCATCATCCATTTTATTACCTTTTCCTATATCTTAATGAATCATGAAATCATAACCCTTGATTAATTCCATCCATCTACTCTATATCATGTTCAATTATTTCTGAGTGAATTATACTTCAAGATTTTATGATGAGTATATATTTTACAATTTACTCTATACAAATGATGCCTTCAAATCTTTAATGCAAAACAAATATTAGATAATTCAAAATCATGGGTTGGTTAATTTAACTCATTAGGTTTCAACTGACATGAATAACATTTAAATACCTAGGAATTCTTCACTAGAACTCACCCACATCCTTTTAATGAAGAATCACTATAGATAACAAACTCACCATTCTTGGAAGGCAGAGCCAAAACTAATCCAATTGCCAATATATTTTTAGTTCCTAAAAATTATCATCTCTTTATTTTGTCCAGATAAACATAACTCCCTGATGTGTTAACTAATTTAGTGGGCTAGATAACTTAGAATAGTTTTTAGAAAATCTTATGTAATAAACCACTAATCCAAGAAAACAAAAAATCTCAATAATATAGGTAGGTGTTGGATTCTCTTCAACAAATTTTTTTAAAAGGGTAAAAAATTAGGAAATATTTAGAAAAAATATTACCAAAGAATGAAATTTTTTAAACCATAATTCAATCTTAATAAATTCTCTATATAGTTTATTTTTTATAAGGCTTCAAAAACAATCCTTAAGTGACATTCATGTTCCTCCCAACGTTTAGAATATTTCAAAATGTTATCTATAAACATAACCACAAACTAATCATGAAACTAATTAAATAAACCATTAATGAGATTCATAAATATAGTAGGTTAATTAGATAACACAAAGGACATAACTAAAAACTCATTATTACCATATCTCATTCAAAAAGTTGTCTTTGGATAGTCATCGTCTTTCACCTTCAGCTGATGGTACCCTGACCTCAAATCAATCTTCAAAAAATACTGAGCTCCCTGGAGCTAATCAATCAAATGATTGATACGAGGTAAATGATGGTTGTTCTTAATAGTTATTTTATTCAAGGATCCATAATCAATACATAGTCCTATAAAACCAACTTTATTTTTCACTAATAAAACTGGAGAACCCCATGGTGAAGTTCTAGGTCTAATGAAACCTTTATCTAGAAATTATTGAAACTCTTTTTTAATTAGACCAATTATAATTAATCCATTTGATTAAGATATTGAGAAATAGGATTTTAATGAGCCACTAAATCAATATTAATTTTATCATCCCAATTAGGAACAATACTAGGAAATTCAGAAGAAAAAATTCTGTGAATTCATTCACTACTGGAATGACACTAATCAAAACTATTTCTTTCATTTCAATAACATGAGCCTGATAAAAATCACTTCCATATTTAACCAATATTTCAGCTTCTCGGTATGTTATCAAGGGTATGAAATCATTGAATAAAACATTCTTGCCTTTGAAATCTATTTTAGCCTGATAAATTAAATGTCAATACATATCAAAAATTATATCAAATTCCTCTTTGGTAAGTTCAACATGATTTGTAGGAAATACCATACCAATAATGATAATTGGAAGACTACTATAAATATTTGTTTCATTAATACTTCCACCATGTCTTTTTTCAAACATTTATATATTTCATTCACAAGGTTATATTTGCAATTTACGTGCAAAGAACTCGGAAATGAAGGAATGTGACGATCCAGAGTCAAAAAAAGTGTTGAAATTGTTGGAAAAATAATATGTATCACAATTGTCACCACATTATTTGAAATCCCCACATCAACCATAGTAGTAAAAAATGATTTTTTAGGCCCTTCTTCTTTCGATCTTGCAGGTTTTCACCCGGGGTAATCATCTTTGGACAGACATTGTTATAATTTCCTATCTAATTGAAAGTAATACATCTTACCGCTGGTCTTTAATTTTCTTTATAGTCAACTTCCTTATAGTTATAAGAAATATGACCAGTATTACAACATCAAAAACACTTCTCTTACTTTGAGAGGCATTATCCATGTTTCTTTTTAACACACTTCACACAAGATTGAAATTTAGATTTATTACCTCTAGGTTTCTTTAATGAATTCTATCTCATTTTGTGCCAATCAGACCTATTATTTTGATTGCCCTTATAGAACACATCATCATTAAAAAATCCATTTCTTCCTTCTCAGTACATTGGAATAGTTTCCCATAGATTTTGAATTCACGAGAGGCAAATTCCCTATGATATTTTGGCTAGATTCCAGAGTAAAACCAATTTGTTTTACTATCATTATCCCATGTAAAATTTGGTACGTACCATCTAAAATGGATGAAATATTATTTATATGTTGCCACAAAATCACCCTTTTTTTCTCAATTCCATAATGTGATTTCATATCCTAAGTCGAAAAGCCTTGCAGAAATTCTTCTTAAGGAAGATATTCTTAAATTCATCTCATTCCATAATGTTAATCACTTCACTTCCTATGATATTTTCAATCATTGACCACCACTAATCAGATTCAATATTAAAACGATTAATAACAAGACTAAAATTTTGATATTATGAATACCCTGTAACATTAAAAATATATTCATGTTCTTTAATCCACCCTTATTCTTGTACAGGGATCGTTGATCTTCGGAATGATGAGAGAAATTTCCTCTTAAAATTCTCTAATATCCACATATTCCTATGTGGTTGGTATAGTGAATCTCATACATGGACACCACTACCATTTATTTCCTATGTAAAATGACCCATCACTATAACAAACTATTCAGTTCTAATTCTGACCATCTCCGGATGTTGATTAGGAAGGTTATTTCCCTCTATACGCCTTCTCAGCATAGCTTCACTATTTCATATGAGGAAAACCATTAAAAATAAAAATATTTGAGAAGAAGAAATATGGTAATCCTAAAATTAAATATCTTTTAACTTTGACCATAAATTAAGACATCATTTATGGATATTCAAATAAATTTTTTTAACTCCTAAATTTATCTAAATTGATCTTTGATACCATCTATAAGGCCCATACCTAAAACATTACATAATCTTTAGTTATGTAAATAATTTTACTTTCAATAACATAGAGGATATTTTTAGGTTTAGATATTCATATAATTAGGCCATAACATATACATATCAACTTGATTATTACAAAGTTTACACTTCTACTCACTATGAGTTTTTGATAAAAAAACATTTTAATAAAACATGGTTTCATTTCACGCTTAAACATCACAAATTTTACATGATCCCATCTTTGATTATATTATCCTTCAAATAATATGAATAAAATTTCAAAATTTGTTATGAGAATAAAAAACGTAGTTTTGGACGCAAAAATAAGTAAGCCTGTTAGATTTTTGAAAACACTTAAACCATAAATTTATTATCATAAAGTAATTATTTTCACCTTTATGAAGTTTTAAATTATATTAACTAAATATAAGAACATTTCTTAACCATTTTAACAAAAATACTACCATAAAACACATATAAATCACTCATAAAATATAAAAGGTAACTTAGGACATAATCATGCATAAATGGAATAACCATATGGTCAACTTCAACACATATAATTCATAAAAATGGAATAGCCATAGAGTTGACTTCCATAACCAATGCATTAGAGGATATAATGTAACCACCCATCCATTTTTTATCACAAAAAAACCCATATTTGGTTTATCACATAACCACCCATCATTTTTTTATCTCGTAATAACCCATCAATTGTACATGTACCATTATATAATCATACAATATATATAATTGTAATTAGTATCATTTCACTTATAAAAATTCATTTTCAAAAAAAATCACTTCAATATATTAAAGCAAATTATCCACTTTTAAAACAATTTTCAATACCAAAACACCGAAAAAAAGAATAAGGTATTTCTTTTCATTTAAAATAAACATTTAATCTTATAGAGGATACACAATATAAAATAACAGTTATGGAAATAGTGAATTCATTGTCACCGCATATGTTAAAAGAATAACATTTTTCTATTTTGTAAAATTATTTATAGAAAAAATATTCCCTATAAATTAAAAGTAAAATGGATTTATTATACATCATAAAAAATAATGTGGTGTATATTATCAAAATATGCTTCACAGAAAAGAGAATGAGATGAAGTCCCCTACCTTCTGTCTGACTCGTCACATACAATTGTTATGTTACTAAATTATAAAAATAGGTTAATTTATAAATTTTTGAAAACTGTTTTCTATTTTATTATTCTTTATATATAAATTATTACCATGTTAAGAGAAATTTATAATTATTTAAGTTCATATCAGTCTTTTTGTCGATATTCTGTTCTGGATTGGAAAATGAACTTGTTAGGGTGTAAATTGTCCTTTTGGTCAAAATTCCATCATCAACCGAATATTATTCATTATTTAAATTTCATATATATCCAGTGTATATTTATTTATAATATCCATAATATTTGGATATATGAAATGAAATGCACATATCCTAGAGACGGTAGGCCATACGTACACATGAACACTACATCCATTTATTTTTCTTATTAAAATAATGATAATAAAATCATATTTTTATTATAATAAAAGTGTTATATTAATTTAATTTTTGTTTCATATTTTTAATAAAAACATACTTCATAAATTTCATGTTTATCCTGAATGAGATATAACACTTTGAGGGGCCTGTAGGTCACACCTCCTCAAATGAAATTATTATATTTAAACATTATGGAAAGCATAAGATAATGTTATAATAAAAATTGTAAAATCATAAAGATAATAAAAATATAATATATATCATATATAAACACTAAAAAATAATAATTTCTACCATGAGTGGTGGTAGGATAAAATTAAACAATCATTGTTTTGTGATGCACTAGTACGTTTTACACAGAAACAATATGCTCTACATCAATTAGATGGAGGTATGTGTAGGTTTAGGTCAAAACCATAACATAAAAAACATAAAATTATATGGATGGTACTATTTTTTTTTATAAAATAAATGAATTAAATTTTTTTAGGTTGTTGGAGACGGAGAAAAATATAAATGAAAGGAGCTTAAGAGAAGATGTTACTTCTAAATCGGGCAACTCCTTTTGATTTGAGTCAAAATGTGTTCTTGAATTTCATTATGCTCAATGTTATGATTCTAGGAGGATGGGAGGGTTTTTTAGATTAGTTGTGAAAACGTTTCATAAACCATGGGGATTGAAATTTTTGAGTAAGTGGGTATTGGTTGTGGCCTTTTATAAGCGGGAGGAGGGGCACTTTACGACAGTCTAGAAATGTTGATTTATTATAAACTTATTTTTCAAATTCTAATTGCTCAAATGTGATAATTTTCATGGATATTATGTGGATGTATTGAAATACACTGAACCAGTAGGTTTTATTCAAGTTTTTGTCACAAAATTTAACGTTATCGTTTGGCATTAACCCTTATTTAAATTAATTAACTCATACCATGTCTTCATGTATTTTTACACTATATGGTCAATATATTTACTATAAAATGTCAAGTGAACCTCAAGTGGATCATTAATAATATTTCTAATATAATCTAAGTCATTTTTTGGAATCATAGATATCTATGAATATTTTATCATTTAATAAAATAATATTGGTCTTAAAAATCAATTTATGTCAATTTTGATAATATTTATTAATTGATTTTTGTTAAAGTCATAAAAACTTGATTCAGTCAATAAAACTACATAAAATAAAATAAATAATGTTATAATAATCCTTAAAATTAATGGATGGGATCAAAATATTAAAATTACACTTATTTTAATATTTATAATATCATTTATTTTAATTATTCATTAATAAGGTAATTATTACATCATCATTGTGTCATAAATACATTTAATTATTTAATGAATTAAAATTATAAATAAAATACCACGATGTAGAAAATATTTGTAGATTTAAAATGAATTTTTATAGTTAAATATATCAAGTTATATAACCCAATATTAAAATTGTTTTATTAAAAAGATACATGTTTATGTTATATTTCTCTTTGCGTAAAATAAAAAATTAAAACATGTCATTACCACAGCCAAGTTGCTTCCAAATGCCAAAATATTTACCTAAGGATTTTTTTGGAATCCCATGAATCATTATATAATATTGTGACATGTGTTCGGGTAGTTTTATATTATTTTAACCCTTATTTACATAATTTACCATTAACTGTGGTAAATATAAATAATTAACAAAGATACTATTCATAATGTCCAAAAATAAAATGTACCAATTTAAATAATTTTGACCTTATAATTAAAAATATGTTATCCATTTTTTCGAATTCAAAAAATAAAAGTTTCATTAATTAATTTTAAATTTATTCTCATTGTCAAAACCAGAAGGCGGGTTTTTAAGAAGGAAAAACAATTAAAAGATTCACCTTTTTTTACATCCAACATAAATGTAAAATTACTTCCAAAGACCAAAATTAGATTAAATGATAAAAAAATAATCCAATTAAACTTTAATATAAATTAAAATGATAACATAACTATATAAATTAATTATACGAAATTATAGTTTTGAATTAATATGCAGCATTTTTCAGTATTCATTAAAATTTGAATTTTATCAGAAAATAACAAAAAATTCAACCAAAATAAATTTTGATGTCCTAATTATAAATAAGAAGTTTTTATTCCAAATATAACTTAAAAAATTATCAAAAAATAGATTTAAAATTGTCTCAGTATCAAAAAGTGGTAAAAGTGCATTTTAAAAATATCAGAGTATCTAATTCTTAAAATTGGATTTATTCTCATTTTAAGCCTCTAAAATTCATTGGATAATTATAAATACATTTACAACACATGTGTAATCATATTATAGTTTTATATATTTATTCCATCCAATACAATAGCTACGGGTTAACTACTATTAAAAATAATAATAATATAGTTGTATTATTTTTCAATATAACTAAGTGTTATGTGCAATATATGATTCTGGAGAAACCCGTTGTTGTGTGTCAAGTAAGATATTGAAGATAGAGTCCCCATTAAAGTAAAACCACTATATAATTCATTAATATATAATATGTCTAAAAATGTATTATTTTATAATTACATGGTATGTCAAAAGGAAAGTAAAACAAAAGAAATGGGTGAGCCCATATGATTAGGAAGGGTAAAAATACCACAGAATCTATTATAAATAAACGTAAACTTTTAAGGAAAGGTAAATAATTGAATTAAAATCCTTTTAAACAGAATATTGAAAATAATATGCAATGAGTAAATCAAATAATTTCATTTAAACGTTCACATGGATATTCTACTAGTATAATAATCACATGTAATATCAATAAGTAATCAAATTATAATGGAATGCATAATTCCAAACATCTTAAACATACCATCTAGGCCTCTGCTGAGACATCTTAAAATAAATGGTTAATCCATCAGCCAAATCCATATTTGAAAATAAATGGGTAAGGCCTCATCCAAGTCTGTATCTAGTTTGTCTCATTGACCTATTGATGCATCAAGGGGCTACAACGGGCCCCACCAGTCACTTACTAAGTCAAATTCATTACTCATATGAAAAGGGTGAAACGTATACAACATAAACATTATTATTAAAATATGAATATAAAATGTTAATACATAAATCATAATCCTTGAATTGTATAAAAATAGTACATACAAATACAAACATATCATAAAACATTAAATATAACATTCTAGATTATATCATAAACGATCAACCTCAAACCAAAATAAAATCCAACAAATGATGTTGACATAGATAAAAATAATCTAATAAAATCATTAAAAATTTCTTGTGAAATATACCCCTTTCCCATTGAAATAATTTATTCAAATGTTGCACAATTTTAAAATAATACATTTAGATATAGATTTTGGAATCAAATTTTCCTATACCACTTCGAAATATTTAATTAAAATTCAAAAATTAAGATTACAAAAATTTTAATTTCTTTATAAATAAAATCAGAAACCTCTATTGAAATCACAGATCTTAATGAGAATGATTTAGTGAAATAAATCTTAGAAAATTTTAAAAAAAATGTCTTAGTTAAGGATACCCATTCATAAAACCTTAAAATATTCCCTTTTATTTTTTTAAGAAACATGGACAAGAATGATAAATATTCCCCCTTTAATACTTACGTATAAACAATATCGGACTATAATGTGATAACAGAATTAAACCTTACCAAAGGTATTATTTCATTCAAACGTATCTGAAACTCAGTGTAGTGGTTTAAACATATTATTAACTGGTAAAATAATCATAATAATATTTATGATATCATATATTCTATATTTATGACTATATATTACGTATTTATTTAACAATTATGTGTTAAAATAATATTTTGGGCAATAATCGCTTGGTGTATCGTATGTGTTTTGACTTGTTATTCATGATCTTATTTCATAGATCATGATTTTCTTACCTACAGAATGTAAAAAACTATTTATATATCATATATCGTCATTGTATAAGTATATATAATGGATATATATATGAAATATAATACATTGTTCATGGAGACTATAGGCCATGCGTACACATGAACATTATTTCCGTTTTTGTATCGGATTGAATAGAAGCAAGTAAATGACATATATACACACATATATATTGTTAAAGTATAATTAATTTGTCATATATTTTATAAATATTAATTATATTTTTTTAATCATTCTTGAATAGCTAACATGGATAATGAATCTCATCGTATCGTGGGGACGATAGGTCGTACGTCTGCATGAGTGACGATAGCAATACCATAATGGTTAAATGGTATGAAATTGGATTGTATATTTATTATAAATAATAATTATAATGTTATATTTATTATTTATATCAATTATATTCATCATTATACCCATCCATCTAAAGTAGTGATGAAAATAAATTTATACAATGACGTGGAGATGGTATGTTGTATGTATGCATGCATGGTTAAATTATTATTCATAGGATTGATAAAAGAATGATTATGGTATTCAAATATTAATAATAAATTATTAGAATATATATTATATAGGATTTATTATTAAATATAAAAAACATAAGAATATTAAGTATAAGCAGAACATAAATCAAATTGAATTGGTAAAACAATTACCTCTCTTTCGAGTATATTCATTTGATTTGTAAACAAGGACTACTTAGGATGGATTTATACTCAATGTATGGCCTCTAGGATCAAGTGTGTGATTTTGGGAGGATAAATTTTTAGGGTATGGCTAAGAAATATTGATTTATAGGTGTGTATAAAAGAGAAGGAGAGGTTCCCATTTATAAGAGATGGGAGGTGCACTTTTGGAAATTGTCAAAATATTAAAATATTATAAGACTATTTCAGATCCAAATAATTAAAAATGGTCCATAAATAAAAACGAGAAGAAATTTTAGACCATATACTATCCCCTTGTTATTATTTATTTTTTTTATTTATTTATAAGTAATTTAATAATAAAATAATTAAATATGATATCATTATAATCAAATTTAATACTATTCATTTAATTTGAATTCAAATACAATATGAAAAAGTTTTTATTAGAATATAATTATTTTAAACATCTATAATACATAACATAGATCTAAAAAATTATTTATACATGTTAACTATTCAAAAAAATATCAGAAATAATATTATTAAAATGAATTCTTCTATTTTTATGTTAATTAAATAAATATTTTTTTTTTGAAATGAAGATACTTTTAAGATAATTATATAACATAAAAAATTAAAATAAATTTATATAATTCATATAACTTGAATTATATAAAAATAGTCATTTATATTCGTTGAAATATTGATTGTGTACCTATATGGACACATAAAATATATTAAATACAATATTGGGATATTTTTTAACTATATTTAATTTAAATAATATGTAATACATTTTCTCAGAAAGTGTCCAGAATAAAACTAAAAATATAAAATAACATTATAACGGTCTAATATTATTCATCCAATAATTTTTTAACATGTTTTCAATATTTTTTAATCATTATCTTTTTGTTTTAAACCTTATTTGACCCTTTTAATTATCACCATGATATCATCCAATTTACATATTGAGGGTTAATATAGTTAATATAAAATCACAAGAGAACCCCAATTCGATAATTTATGACTTCATTAACATTATAATATTCATTTGGTTGTAATATATATTTTTTTGAAATTAATATCATTTTATTATGTATTATTTAGTTTAAAATCTCATTTATGTCAATATCGACACTTTTTATTAAATGATTTTTTAGAAAAAATATAACAAATTTATTCATATGAAAAAACTACAAAAAATCATTCCTAACATGTCATAATAATAAAAAAATCATGTATTGCATAAAATATTTAAATTATATTTATTTTAATATTATCAATATCAATTAATTGATTATTCTTTTAACAATTCAACAACTTCAACATCGTTGTGTCACCATTTAATTTAATTATATATTATAAAAAATTATAAATAAATTAAAATTATTTATATAAACAATTAATCTTCTTAATTACTATTTATAGTCGACTATATCACTTATATAACCTTATATTAATATTATTTTGTTTACTAAAAACAAAAGTATTATAAAATTTTATTTTCTTTTAATATTATATTATAAATATATTAGAGTCATCCATGTAGATCAAGGTGATCCCAAATTTTTCCCAATTATTATTTTAGTCAAAACACATTGATCCAATTAAATTATAAAAAGTGTTTGGGTAATTTAATAATGATTATAATGTTATTTTTACCCTTAATTAC
This sequence comes from Viscum album, assembly GCA_963277665.1. NCBI lineage: Eukaryota > Viridiplantae > Streptophyta > Magnoliopsida > Santalales > Viscaceae > Viscum > Viscum album. The sequence continues at coordinate 708,735,247 of OY728165.1, read as the reverse complement.
ATGATTTCCCTTAACGATGGTAAATAATTTACCGTAGTTACTGTTGAAAATAAAATTTAATTTCTCATTATAGACCCAAAATTTTATAGTAATTATGAAATTTTTTTACCTTTTTGAAATTCAATTCACATATAATGGAAAATTATGTTTATCGCTAATAAAAAATTTGTGTAAAGAAGGTGGGTAAGAGACATTCAAAAGTTCAATAAATTTTTATATCAAATTATATTATAAAATGATTGCAATGACCTATATTTTATTAATATATGTATTATTTGTCTATTTTTAGGTTAAATTAAATTTACTGTAAAAAAATTAAACAAATGTAAAAGTCGTTTTTTAACAACAGTGCAGTATTTTCACTATTCATTAAAAATTGAACCTTTTCTATGAAATACAAAAAATTAACCCTAATATTGTTTTGATTTTACGAATTCAAAAATGAGGTATATTTTTAATTTTATTATAAATTTCATAATTTGGTTAATACTATTCATAACCAATTTTTAGATGGCTAGTTTGATAGATCATGTTGCGCTAGAATACGGTGTTGCATGAAATGTAAGATGTTGAATTACTTTGAAAATATAATGTACTATAAAATCATGGGGTGTTACATTCTCCCCTCCTTCAATAAATTTTTTCCTTGTAATTTTAAATTTCACTTTCAAAATAAAATGTTTATAATTGATAAATCTATTGTGGGAAACCCACATCGGAAATAAGGTTAATAAAACATCCTCTTAGTAAGTGGAAAATAGAAATTAGAAGGTCACCAACAAATTATGGTTTAAAATAGAAGAACATCGGTGGATAGAAGACATAGGTATATGAAAAAAAATATAAATACTTATATGGTGTGATTGAGGTCATCCATAAAAATCAAGAGAATGATAATTGGAAATTTGAGGGCCTCAAAGCCATAAATCATTGAGGATTTAAAATACTATCTGTTTAACAAAAAATTGTGAATTTGGATAACACATTTTTTAAAGATAAATTTTCCTAGAGTTGAAGGATTATTTTACTATCCATATAAGAACACGAGAAAAGTTACATTATTTATTTCCATGTCAAAATGTTATCCTTTTGTTGTGCTTTGATCTATTTTCACATTATTTAATTCACATAGAGATTGATATTCAAAATGATTTTTTATGAATGAAGAACTCTTAATAAATCATATGGTCCATAAGTATTTTATTCATCCTTTGAATGTTTACTAAAAAATGTATAGCACATATTATCTAATAAATCATACTTAAGACTAAAAAAATAATATCCTGTGTTTATCTTAACCCCTTCCCGCCTTAGGAATCGACCAAAATACCTCCATAAAAATTCACAATCCAAAAAGGTCACAAAATTTACAAAATAAATATTAATATAAATTCCTCAAACAACTTAATGTAGTTCTTATTTTCACATGCCAAATATTTTACCACATTTAAATCCTTAAAGAATACTCTTATGCTTCCAAATAATTAAAGAAGATGTATTGTAGTACAATCCTTATATATCACATAATTATTACAATCTATACAACGATGATAAAATACTAAAATGAAATTATTTGTGATTCCCAACATAATTATATTAATCATACCTCTTCATCCATGGTAGTAACATAATATTGAACATGATAGAGTATCCTTTTTTTTGGGATATATTCTTTTGATGCATGGCATGTTGATTTGTGTTTTATTCCATAAACCAGTTATCGAATCAGTATACATTTAAAGCCTTTTTCTTATCCTTGTAATCCCTAACATTTTGGCCTTTATCCCTACAATTGTATCAAACATCCATTCCTTTTAAGAAAGTACCAAGGTGATTATTTCCACAATTATTATATTTTTGAAAATAATTCATTCCATTCATCACATTATCTATATTTTTCCCAGTTGTCCTCTTATTATCACGATTCCCTCTAAATCCATGATACTTTAATTAATATTTTTATTTCCCATTTTCAGATGATAAAATGTCTTCGTATTATGAGAATTATTGGGAGACTATTTTCCTATGAAATATGTGCTTAATACCCTGTAAAATACGAGCCTTCATATACATTGGATAACTTGTATAGACTAGGTTCGCATTTCTTTTTCTCATTTCCATTTCTAAATTATGACACACACGAGTTTAGATCATATCATAATGTATTATCTAATATCTAGAAATTATTTTACATAAATTAAAGATTTATATGTATCTAGTCTCATAATCATAAAAATGGTTTCTTTGGGTCATATTTACATTTAAATCCATTATAATGGTTAGTAAATAAAATTTTGATTATATTAAGAATAAACTTTGGGAGTGTCAAACCAAGTGCACAGTAAGGCTCATTGTTGTGTATAAAATTAAACTGACTCCAGTCCAGGACAACTTTTTTGAGTTATTACACCTAGCTTATTTGTTCCAGAACCTCGTTCTCATGTAGTATCTTGACAAAGATGTATTTTTTAGACGACACAAATAATCTCTATTTTACTTGAATTCTAGGATATTCTTCTATTCTAAATCTCTATCTTAGGGAAATGTTCCCTAATAATATTTTCTCTAAATCTAGTTTCCAAGGATTGTAATAAACTTCCTCTAATAAAAACTATCACACCCCGACACGAGAATCCCAGTGTAGGTGAATTATTTTAATACATTGGAATGATTACAAAGAATCAAATTCTAAAGGACTGATCATTGTAGAAGTCTTATAAAATATATTACATACACATATCTTTCATTTCAATTCCAAACATAAAATATAACGAAGATAATCCTTTGAGAATGCCATAATTATCTTTAGTTTAACCTTGAATATTATTTATTAAACAAATCATGAAAACCTAGGAAAGTAAAAAAAAAAATAAAGGGTTGAGAACATATGATCATTAAGGCTAAATAATATATCATAATCTATCATAAATAAGAATAAAATATTATGGAAATGTATAAAACTTAATCAAAATATTTTCAAACATATTGTTGTGCATAATCTGGAAATAATAAGTCATATTATTCCATTTAAACATACACATGTACATTATACCAGTTCAATAGTAACATGTATTATCTATAACTAATCCCATAATTTGGTAATGCATAATGTTCGACTTCTAAAACATAACATAGAGGCCTCGACTGAGAAATCTGAAAATAAATGATTACGGCCTCAGCCAATTCCATATTCGAAAATAAATGGTCAAGGTATGAGCCAAGTCTATATCAAGTTTGTCTCATGAAATCTATCAATGCATCAAGGGTCTATAATGATCCGCTTATATCCCTTACTAATTCCAATACATTCCTCATATCAAAATGGTGTAACATAAAAAACATAATCATTCATATGAAAACCATAATATGAAATGTTAATACATTAACCATAAGCTATTAATGGTATTAAAAAAAATCCATAGACACGCATATCAGAACGACTTTAATACAATACAATATACTATATCATAAAAAATCAACCACAATTCGGCACAAAATCCAATAAAGGATGTTAACATAGATGAAAATTATATAATAAAATCATTTAACATTTCTTGAAAAGTATACCCTTTTTTACTTTGGGATATTTTATTAAAAATCCATTAATATATAAAAGAATACATTTAATAATATATTTTTAAATTAAATTGTCCCATAAAAATTTGAAACAATTAATATAAATCTAAAAATTAACATTTAAAAATTTTCATTCCTTTATAATTAAATTAATAAAACACATTTTGAAATCATGGACATGAACAAGAGAGATTTTGGGGAATAAATCTTAGAAACACATAAAATGATGTCTTAGATAAATATTACCTTCCATAAATCCATAAAAAATTATTCTAAAAACATTTTTATGATTCATGGAAATGGATGATAAATACGTCACATTAAATACTTACATGCAAACTATCTCAGATAATAATGAGACTGCAAAATTAACCCTTACCTTTTGTCTCATTTATTCCATACATGTATGAAACTCATGTATAGTGGTTTGAAACAAATTATTAGAGTTAAAAAAATTAATAATATTTATTATATCATATATGATTATTTTATGTCTTTATATTACATTTTAATTTAACAATTAAATGTTAAAGTAACATTTCGGGTGATAATCTCTTTGTTAATCGTACGTGTTTTGGATTTTTATTCTTGGTCTTATAACCTATATCATGTTTTAATTACATCATGAATGTAAAACATTATTTATATATAATATATTTTCATCATATAAATATATATAATAGATAGATATATGAAATGAAATACACGTTTCACGGAGACGGTAGTCTGTACAGATGCATAAACACTACTACCATTTTCTTATCGTATTAAATGGAAGAAAGTAAATGACACACACACACACAAATATATATATAATTCTCGTATAATTATTATGTCATAAATTTCATACTTATACATTATATATATATATATATATTATCGTATAATTATTATGTAATAAATTTCATACTTATACATTATATATATATATATTACAATAATTCTTGAATGGTTAACAAAAAGAATTAATCCCACCATGTTATGGAGACAATAGGTCATACATACGCACAATCGACAGTATCATCCCCATAATGGTTAAATAATATGATATTGGATGGTATATTAATTATTAAAAACTTGTATAATGTCTTATTAATTATTTATATCAATTATATTCATCATTATACTGATCAAAATAAATGAGTGATTAAAAACAAATTACACCATGACGTGGATACGATACACCATATATATGCACACAAGGTGATATTGTTATTTGAATAATGGATAAAAGGTGGAATATGGTTTCCCCATAGTCATAATAAGATCTATTTAAATATGTTATACTAGATTTTTTACTTAATTACGAAAATAACATAGGAATAATAAATAGAAAATGAAAATAAATTGAATTGAATTGGTAAAACAATTACATCTTTTTCAGGTATCTCCTTTTAGTTTGTACAAAATGACTACTTAAGATTCATTTATACCCCATTTATGGCCTCTAAGAGGAATTTTTTCGATTATTAAGGATATATCAGAATGATTTTTAGACAAAGTGTTTTAGAGGTGTGAAAAAAGGAGGAGAGGTGATCTTTTATAAGAGAGGGGAGGGGCACTTTTGGAAATCCTCAAAATATTATAATATAATATGAATATTATAGATACATATAATTAAAAATTGAACATAAATTAAAATTATACGACATTTTGTATAATATCATATCACATTATAAATATTTATGTTTTTTTGGTATTTTTAAAGAATTTTAAAAAAAATTGATTCAATAAGATATTATTATTGAAAAATATAATACTATTCATTTAATTTGACTTAAAATACATTAAGACAATGTGGGAATTAAAATATAATGATTTAAAAAATATATAATATATCTTATAGATATTTGAAATTAATTATAAAAAATAAATAATCCATAATATGTCAGAATTAATTTTATTAAAATCAATTATTCAATTTTTATATTAATTTAATAAATGTTGTTTTATAATTGAAGAGGCTTTTAAGGTAATTATATTATGTAAAAAATTTCCAAATAAATTTATATAACTAAACTAACTTCATTAATATCAGAATAGACATTTATTTTTGCTCATATCATTATTTTTTACTTGTATAGACACATAAAAGATATTAAATACAAGATAGTAATATTTTGTAACAATCTTGGATTTAAATAATATATTATTTATTTTCATGAACATATGTCCATTAAACAACTCAAAATAGATCATAATGTGATATGTGTTGATTATAATTTATCCAATAATTTTTTTGACAAGTTTTTATAATGTTTTTAATCCTTATCATTTTGTTTTAACCCTTATTTAAACCTTTTAATTCTTACAATGATGTCATATAATTTACACATTTAGGGTTAATATAGTAACTATAAAATCCAAAGTGAACCCCAATTGGATTATTTTTATAAAATATATAATTATTTTATTTAGTTCGATGTAATATATATTTTTAGGAATTATATATCATTTAATAAAATATTATTTATTTTAAAATCTTATTTTTGTTAATTTTAACACTTTTTATTACACTATATTTTTTTTAAAACAAAAAAAATTATTAGTTTTAAAAAAACATCACTAAGTAATAACTATAATGTAATATTCATACAAAAATAGTCATTTATGGCATAAAATATTTCAATTTATATTTATTTCAGAATTATAAAAATTATTTAATTTATTATTCCTTTAATAAATTAATTATTGCATCATTATTATGTCACAAATTGATTTAATTATTTATTTTCTAAATTTTTAAATAAATATATAGGACACATATAAAATTTTTTTCTTCCTAATTAATATTTATATTCAACTGTATCAGTTATATAACATCATGTTAAATATCTATTACTTAATGAAAACAAAAGTATAAAAAAAATTATTCTCTTTAAAAATAATATTATAAATATATTAATGTCATTCAAGTTGCTCAAAGTAGTCCCAAAACGAACCTAGGAATTATTTTTGGCAATACACATGATCCAATTAAATTATAAAAGATATTAGGTTAATTTTTAAGGCTTATAATATTATTTTCACCCTTAATCACCCGATTTACCATTAACTATGGTAAAATATTTACTAAAGTTACTATTCACTTAAAAATTTGTTTTCTTTTAAAAAAAAAATTTCACAATAATTAATACCATGTTAGTTCATTTTTTTAAATTCAATTCACATACATGGGATAATTTAGGTTAACGCTAATCCCATAGATTTTGTCTGAAGGGTGATAAAAGAGACGTTCAAAAGTTCAATAAATAAATATATATAATTATATATAAAAAATGATTCCAATTATAAATATTTAACTAATTTATTTATTATTTATCTATTTTTAATTCAAAAAAATATATTAAAATAGTTATTTAAATGAAAAAATTTATCTTTAACGACAATACAGTATTTTGAACTTTTCATAAAAACGGAAACATTTTAGAAAAATAAAAACAATTCACACAAAGATAATTTTAATATAACAAATTAAAAAATTAAGTCTATTCTTAAAATTAAAATATATTTATTTCATAATGTGGTTAATACTATTCATAACCACATTTTAATGAACTAGTTTGATAGGTTTTGGTGTGCGCAAAATAAGTGTTGTGTGCAACATAAGCTATTGAATTTATTTAAAATTACAATGTACATTGAAATATTATGCTGTCAAAATTTTACTAATGCCATGAATCATAAGGTAGTTTTATCATAATTTTGTTTTAAGCTATTAATTTAACCCTAAATCTCTAACAACTAGTCTTGGTTAATGAAAATTTCAATTTGAATCTATATAAGAAAACACTCTTTAGTTTGTAATTGGAATTAAATTTAATTTACACCTCATTATAATAAAACTGTAAATAAGATAAATGTTATTTTACCATTTTAAGTAGAACAAGTAATGTAAGATTCTACCATAAATTTTTATGTAATACCATATTAGTGGCTATGAAACATTAAATAACCATTGCATATTTACCCTATGAACATTCACATGGGGTTAAATACTAAAGAGTATAAGCAAAATAGAGACCTTTGAGGGTTATTTAAACATTAATTGGGTTCAGTTTAGGGAAAACCATGATAGATAAACTATTAAAATGATAAAATACCCTTAATGGGGTTTTCCAATAATAAACATGACCCAATTGTCCGATTTCTATCTAGCTGTGCATTTATATATTCATTGTATAAGCAACATGCACCAATTGGCCTACATGGTTACGGTTTTTCCATTATAGACTCATTTATATGGGTCATCCTGCCTAGGTTATAGAGGAGTAATCCTTTATAAATTAAATATTTTAGTCTTTATTTAAAAGAAATAATTTTCTGTAAGAATTAAAATTCAATATATATATATATATATATCATGGTTCAGTTAGATGAACTACCATTTCCATATTGTAAAGGTACTTGACTTTATATGATATAATTGGCATTCATGTATCTAAAACTAGGTTTTCATATTGGATTTCATAATATAAGAACTCAATTTAATATGGTCTGATTTTATGGGTCACCATATTTGAATTTATAAAGGACCATACACTTTCTAAATTGAACAATTGGCACCCATTTAATCACAAACACTAATGTTTCATCCCATTTAACCAATATTACATGGATAAAACATGTCATGACTAGTTAGTTAAGGTTCCACTAACAAGATATATGTGAAATAACCATTTAGGTTGATGCAGACAATTTAATAACCAACAATACATTATAATAATAACAAAGCAAGCTATCACATTGATGTATTATATAGAAAGATATAAATAGGAAACCATGTTAGCATGGTATATAAGAGATCATTCTTATTAATCACCTAAATAAGGTATAAATATAATCACACTACAGAAACAGACAAATCAAATCTAATATATATTATATAGTCAGTAAATGCATTCAACATGGAATGTAATATATTCGACATATGAAACATTTCCTATCTCTAATGATCCATGTAAAAATTATTCCTTTACATAATGGGATATTGGTAAAATACCATAAATACCATTAATAAACATGTAGTAGAAGGTACATCAATCCATCAAGGTGAAATTATAATCAACTGAAATCACAAACAAAATGATCAAGAGTCATATACTTGGTTACTTGATCTTTCCCTAATGTGTGGGATGATCACTCCCAGACAAGACTATTTACCATGTTTGAACACATTCCAAGACTATGTATCGTCCCAACCTGGGATCACTCTACAAAAAGTAACTAGACCAGTCTCCACATGGCCTCATGCTCACTTCCCCATATGCCATAGGATGATGATTAGAAGAGAGTTTCCAATGGTGGTACTTTTGGGAGACAATTACCTCATTATCTGTGCAGGATGACATTTTATGAGGAAATAAATATCAAAATAATTATAAATAACTGAGCAACATAATATAATAATAATAATTTAAAATCAATAATAAATGAAGGAATAAACATGCATAACCATGATACAATGTACTAAGAAATAAACATAAAACAAGTAGTACATAACAACAAAAAAAAATAAAAAATATATATTGGATATCTCTATTATAATCCAGAGCTCTAGCTTAGTCCTATGATCTTAATCTATAATATCCATGAAAAACAACATGAAATGAACAATATAATTTGGTTTTTGTCCAGCACCTGACCCTACAACCGTGAGGTCTGTCTGGGTACCAAGCGCTAGCTCGAATAGGGTATGAGATAAACTCAGTAGTCCACCACCACTTTTTATACTGCAATATATTATATGAATTAAAAATATAGTAGATTTTAGGTATAATACCAAATAAGTTAACAATATATATAATGAAGTCGAGATCAAGATCCTCAAGGAAATACGACTAATAATACCTACTTCAGCCAAATCCAGAATATCTCTGATCATGTGTCACAATATTTATATACATATATAAATAGGCGTGTTTATATTTTCATGTATATATATGAAATATATATGTAGTAACATATATGGCCATATATATAGAAAACTAGTGCCATCATGGACATAAGGCACAACATAGGTATCCAAGAACAGTCACAATAGTCTCATATGGTTGTTAGGGATTATATTCCCTAGATTCAGTAGTATAGAGTTATTCCATGCTTCGGTGTCATAAATCATTATGGATGACATGCCCGAGTGTCAGAAATCACAAGGGACGTTAATCTCGAGTTTCATATATCATAAGGGACCCTATGATCGAGTACCATATTTAAATTGGAGACTCCATGACTGAGTATCACAATTAAATAGGGGACACCATGCCCATGTATCACATTTAAATAGGGTACTCCATGCATGATAATCACATTTAAATAGGGTACTCCATGCATGATAATCACATTTAAATAGGGGATTCCATGCCCATGTATCACATTTAATTAGGGGATTCTATGTTCATGGATTACATTTAAATATGGAATGGCGTGCCTGAGTATCACATTTAAATAGAGGACTCAATTCCCAAGTATCTCTTTTAAATAGATAACATCATCCCCAAGTATCCCATCTAAATAGGGTACTCCATACCAGAGTGTCACAATAAGGGACATCATTCCCAAGTATCATAGATAATAATATAAAACAGAGTTGTGTTATTAATAAATAGACATAAGACCTAGGGTATATCCATTCCAAAAATTTGACTTTTCTTGATTATTTAATTTAATCAATATTAATTAATAAATAAGGATATGAATGTAAGCATTTTTATTTATAATTTAATTAAGAATAGTCAAGAAGGACACACCCATTGGTATTTTATATCACAACTAAAGTGTATAATTTGGGTCATTCTATTCTTAATTAATTAAAAAGACCATGTGAATTTCCTTTTCATTTTTCATATAAAATATCAACATTTTATTATCCATTTTAACCAATATATTATTCTAATATTATCATGGTCCAATCACACACCCATTTGTAATGTAATCAATTCCTCTATCATAAATTAATTAAACCTCGTTCCTAGGACAATTACAATAATACAAAATAATGGAAATTAATTTCACATGCCTAAAAGGGTGGACCATGTTGTGGTCACCAACCTACAACAATATCAATTGGTATAAAATGAGTTTTAGTTCATGGTTTAGGCTATTTAAAAAATCTAGTTTCATATCACAAAGAGTATGGTGTTTAAAAAAATTGTTTTGGAAAAATAAAGAAATTAATATGAAACCATGGAAAGTCAAACTCATTCTTAGGATGCTTCACTCCTCTATTATTGATCATTGATTCAATCTGGAATGTGAAAAATTAGAATAATAAAACATTTCCTAGAAAATATGGCATATAATCTCACATTGAAATATGATTCCTTATGGAAAGATAAAATGAGAGAGGAGGAAGGGGAAATCGTAGAGTAGCTATAGAATACCAAATGTGGCTAATGATTCACAATTCCGTGTTTGAATATTGATATCTCCATTCCTAACTATTATGTGGAGGGAGATTCAGATGTGGGGATAATGTGTGTGGATAAGAAAAGAATAGGGAGAATAATAGTTAAAAAATAAGGGGAAGATAGTTAATTTCACCCCTTTAAATGACCATCCTGGTTTGGACAAAATGTTTTTGCCAAACATTGTGCAAACTAGGAATATCCCCAACTGTTATGCACTATGTATTCAATATAGGCGCACAATTTTCCAACCCTGTGTAGTCTGTGTACTCCCCTAAGTTGTTTTCAATAGACATCCTGCATGGTTATGCAAGCTTGTGAGCATAGTTAAACAAACTACTCCCCTTAATAAAAGTTTTTTCACTGTTAATTGGCACGATTAGTACTAATCATCTGCTACCCATGCATCTATGTGTATTTCTCATGAAAATAAAATTTTTGTGCCCTTAATTGAAAAAACTCAAAAAAACACTTGATACACACCTCAAGCCGTAAAAATCATCTAAAATGTCAAATTTAAGCATCCAATATCAAAATAATATTTTTCCAAATACTAAATTAAAATTTAGACCACCCACTAAATGGGAAATTTTAAATCCTCTACGAATTTTAACATCAGTCCAAAATAATGGATCTTACAAGCGTTATCTCAAATCTAGAAGTCCAACATAAAACTCGTCGAAATATAGTGGAGGATCTGAACATCAATGGTCTATGCCTTAGTAGAGGGAGTTCTGGTTCAAATAGATGACCCTCTCCTCACCATATGTTATTGATGGTGGAGTACCAACATCAAACATAGAGGAAATTCCCCCAAATAATATGGGGTTCCCTATTCTAATAATGTGTTATATATTGGGGAACTAATCCCTAAAAAAACAACCATCGTGGGAGTACCTACCCCAACAACACTTTGATGATCGTTATTTATCCTTGTTGTAATCCTACATTGAGTTGTAAAAATTAAATTCTTGTCAACATGCCAATAAGGTAATAGAGTTTAACTTGATGAATCATGTCGTGAGTCCACATGGCCAAAACACCACTAGCGAGCCATGTTTATGGACTGATAGAAATTCACATAGTGAAGTAGTATCAAATATTTATGATGTGAAGTAGAGATAAAATCTATGAATGTAGATTTCATAACATTGTATTACATATTTATGGGATGAATCCACTATGTTAATATTGATATCTACTCTAATCCATACAATACACACCAACTAGTTCTATTCCCTCTCCATATTCCAATTTTTATCCCCAGTATGGCCAAGTATGCATCGAAAATGAAATTTCTATTCAATAATCCATTTATCCTACCCAAGTATGCACATATGTCACTATTATGATCCATAAACTTGCCATTGATAATGTAATCCTAGTTTGATAGGGTTCTACACGTAATCTATATAATCTTAGCATGAATATATAAGATCCTTCATGTTCACAACCATCTAATAATATAAAAATATCCAATCACATGTTCCAATGATGATTTATATATATAATGGGAGAAAATTCCATCAAAAACCAAAGTGAGTATCATTGATGGCCAATGCATGTCCAGGCAATAATAATAGATATGGAAACTAGAGAATCGAGAAAGGATACCCAAAAAAACAAAGCATTGGATATAAAAAAATGGTAAATTAAATATGGTATAATCTATAGATAAACCAATCTATCCTTTTATATATACTAAAATTATAAAAAATAATAAATTAGAAATCCCTTCCTTATCATGGGGTAAATTTTTGATGAAGAAAAAATCAATAGTGATCTCTTTTGTGATTTGAGATTTTTTTTGACAAACCCTAATAGCCATAGATTTTCACTATTTTATATTTGAATACAGATGATAAAAGATAAGAATAAATGGATGAATGATATTTGAAAATCACCCTGAGGTCACCTAGAGTTCTAGAAAAATGGTAGACATATGATGAAAATAATAGGTATTGTATAATTTATAGACAATGTAGGAATAGACCAATTCACAACGTGGATCCCTTGTTCACAGCATAATCCTCAAATGGTTTACATCCACCAAAAAATTTATCACTAGTTCAATAGTATCCCGAAGGATTTCACAGTATGAATTAAATATTCAGATCATGATTTATTTAAATCCAGAACCTTCTAAAAACCTTCCCTGTAAATAGATATTGTGAATTATGTATCCATACTATGAAAAACAATCTATAAATTAAAACACATCAAATTGATCCCTTTACCCTTAAAACAACCATCATCCAACCCCAGTACTGAACACATCCAAAAAAGGGTACCTACAATAAAATTTCAATGGAATCTTAAATAAACCTGAGTTGTTACATTCTCCTCACCTACAACGCCTTTGAAGAAGAAAATAAAATACTACTAAATATGTAAGGGTACACCACCCACATATATTTTTCGTGTTCCCATGATATATTTTGATGATTCATGTGCTTTTAAAGGTCAAACAACTGGGGAATAACTTTCCCACAAAGGTATTCCTCCTGTAAATCCTTGATTCCCACTGGGTACTCTGAAAAGGTGGCTCCAACCACAATGTCAATACCACCACCAATAAATAATGTGTGATTATTTTTTCATTCATCTCATGAATTGTGACATATGGAAGAAATCAAGAACTTAGTCAAACTAAAATGGTAAATTCAATAGGTTGGAAATCTCTCCAGACCAGAACAGAATATAGAACAACCCAATAAACATTGTGGATAATATGAAACCCCTACCAATCCTCTATAAACCTCATCAAAGGGAGAACATCATTAATACATCGCACCATAGCTAAAAATATAAGGGTCTATGAAATCAGTCTTCATAATATTTCCATCAACTATGAGATATTCTAATTTTCCCCTTGATCACCCAACCCTTCTATGTTTTCACCTGCACCAACAATGGTTCAAATAGAGATGCCTCTCCAATAACATTCCAATACAAGGGTGACCTACAAGGTATCCAATATAGAGACTTAATTTTGACATGCCGATAGTGGAGTGGTATTTGTTGTAATAGATGAACTAAATTAGTAGAAACTAGTCCTCCCAACTCTGACTGATGTTTAACATACAATATCTCTACATGTCCACTAGGACCTAAATTGTTTAATCATTCTTGATATTCTTCTGTGGGTGATGTATCATTAAAACCCATAAATGGTTTCTAAAATCCATTTTTTACCTATAAAAAACTACGTTGTGAACCGAGTTTCGTAGTAAAAGATGATTTTTGATGGTGCCTCTTGAAGCCAGATGACCACATATATATACAGGTTTCCCAATCTCTTAACTGTTATATTCTCCTTATTGGAAAGAAAGTGAATAAACTTAGTAAGTAAATTAACTATCAAACAAATAGCATCATGGTCTATCATTTTTCACTAAACCTCCATCAAAAAATATATCAACATGCCATCCCACTTTCACTCTGGAATTATAATGGGTTTAGTCAACCATACTAAAACCTGATGTTATGCCTTCACCTGCCAACATATGAGGCATCAAGAAACAAACAGAACCTCATTAAAGAACTCATGTGTTTACTATTATGGGGATGTATGGAAATCCCATAACACCTCCTAATGAAACATGATTGGAGTTATCATCCATCCTTGGGAAATGATGACATGCTTACCACCATCCACATTTTCATCTGTTGCATATCTTGGGGAGTTTTATCATAAACAACTCACATTCAATGTACTATAACTAATCCAATCTCACACATGGAAGAATCAGTGGGGTTACCAACATAAAATATATATAATCTACCCTTATCTCCACTATCGAGTTCATCCCTATAGAGTCTAACTGCTAATAAACCTCCAACACTATGAGGGAATAGTATTTTCATCTAATGTAATCATCCAAAACATTTATCATTATTGATTTAAAGGATAGCCTAAGCCTATAGAACTATTGAAACTTCAACCAATTCATCTATCTCTTGCTAAAGTCTCTCTTGGAAAAGACGTAGCAATGAATCTGGTGTTCTGAAAAGACTAAAATGAAATCTCAAAATATATCAATCCTTCAAGTCATTAAGGAAAATAATACTATTGACAACTCCAAATTATGGTTTGTGTAGTTCTTCTCACATGTTATCAAATAAATCAACCAAAAAGTGGTAAATTCATACCTTTTAATCGATTCAAATTTAAGAACAACTTTAGAGGCATTACAAATAACTATAGACAGAACACCTTCCTCTATTAGAATTATCATAAGATCACTGGTCAACCTATGACTGAACTCTTCTAAGGAACTCTAGCACTGCTTTTTATAAGAAAATAAATTCCCTCTCTTTGTAAAATCAATAAAAGGGGCCACGAACATAGAAAAGTATTAAAAAACCCTCATATAAAACCCTAACATCATATGAAAAATCTACACATCTAACATACACATAGGTAGATCCTAATCTATCATAACCACAATATTTTCTAAGTCAACATCAAAAACATTCTTTAAAATGACTTTCCAAAAAAATTGAGCCCATCTAATACAAAAAAGAAATTTTTAGTTCTTTCGGTACAATTAAGGGTCCCAACATAAGTCAAATATCATTTTAAAGTTCTTTATGTGCTCCTTCAATGATGAAGAGAAAATTATAAATACATTGATAGTGAAAAAAATTAACTCATCCAAGAATAGCTGTAATGATCAGTTTATATGTTCCATGATGACTGAAGGGATAATCGCCACACTAAAGGTCATTACCAGGAAATCATAGTCCTAAAAGTGGGATCATAATTTCATCTAGGAGATATCAACCTCATGAACCAATGATTGGTGACATTCAGTCCTAGGATTAATCATTGAAAACCCTATTTCACTTTTTATTTTTGTTAAAGAGTCCATCAATTCTCAAGAAGGGTTATTTTTTCCTCATTGACACCCAATTTATTCAATGGTAATCAATAAATTTCATAAATATCATATTATCCTTTTTGAATAAAAACACAAGATCTACCCAATGGTATACACTAGTTCTAATAAATCACTACTCACAATAGGTCCCCCAACCGCACCCTCATCTCCCAAATCTTAGTAGGGCCCATCAGATACATAAAATAGAATATATTAGTGTGGTATCGGGGTGAAACTCAATGTAAAAGTTGATATCGCACTACAAAGGTAGTTCAAGAACATTTTTAGGAAATAATTCCATGTATTCCTCTAACACCACAAGAATCCATTCATTTGAAGACACCATTATACCACGGAAAAATTCACAAACTAAAGGGAGATAGGTTACATCTTCCTCATAATGAGTCCCACTCATTCTTCCCATATAACTTTATTAGTATAGAAGGTAAATATAATCTAATCATAATATAAGAATCTAAATACACTATTATAATAGTCAATTTTGAAATTCACTATATACAACTCATCTATACAAAGTATGACATCATATGGTTTCATCTCCAAATCCAAAAGTTTGCATGGGAAACTCTCTCTACTATGCAGTAACTCTCACTACCGAAAGATGTGTGAAATAATAGAATATATCACTATATTAACATATGGTTGAAAACATTACACTAAATATTCCATGGTTATCTCAAGATCTTTGATGATTGATAAATTAATTAATTAAATACGCATGACTATATCCACAAGTATTGGAGTAAAAGCAGAGAAGACACAGATCATACCTTTAATTATCTCATATGTGGGTCCCCTTATAACCTATAATTTACCAAAATATTATCATCCATAACCATGATCTTTAAAGGGATCAAATGGTGGTGGTGGTGGTTGTGGCAGTTCATAACATCATCCTCCACTGATAGATCATTTTCCAAGGACTCTAATAGCCCCAATATAATCACTTCCTCTCTAAGGGCCGCCTTGATCACTCCTGGAATGTACCTAATAAGGATTTTTCCTCTTATTTAAATGTTTTTACATTTAATTACCACTATATATAGTTATTCATGTAGGTAATTCATCTCCATGTGACCCTATCCATAACAAGAATAACATCTTCCATCATTATGCTGATTGGATCCCCTATGTGATCTTTACAGTATATGTCCCTATGTTTGTGATTGGGAATGTGTATGCCTCCTCCATCAAGAAACATATTATATACACTATATATATAATATATAAGACTCTTCCCCATGACAACTACATTCAGATCCAACTACCAAATGTTCCACTTCTAGAAATATCCTTAGAGTCCAAGGCCCTCAATAGCACACTATCATAGGTGAAAATGCTGAAAGGGACCATGTTGGCTTAGATCTCCCTATAGAAGTCCTATTCAAATATTAATACTCAAAATTATCTTTATATCACAAAATAAATAGAGTATCATGTGAGATAAAAAACCATGTCTCATAATCTATAAAAAAACATATTTCCCAACTTCGCCTCAAAACGATTTTGAATATGCACTCAGGAAAGAGTGAATGATAATACTCATCATGGAAAAAGTATTGAACATATGTAAAAGCGATTTTCACATCATCATGGGTCTAAGTTACCAGTCCCCACCATCATCCTATTTTTCAATGATGAAAACTATTTTTGAGAGAGACCATCTAGTTAGTCGAGGTTCTATTGAGTTTTAAAACTCGGACAACAAACCCTAGTCAATCCTCTACTGTCTAAGGGTCTAGATTTTCGTGGAACATGTGAAGTATCAACTACTAAAACAAATTCAGTTCACATATCCTAAAAACAAAACTATCATACCCTAATAGAACTATTTACCACTCAATATAAAAATAAACACTATCCTAAACTACCAGAGGTGGATTTATAATCCTTTCTCTGAGTGGAAGCAATACTCCACACATTACTAGAGAGAACACCTCATTGATAGGTCCTTGTACTTAGGCCTCATCACTCAACTAGTTTTTATTATGACCCTATCATAGAATAATAAATTGATATCATTGTGGAGGAATCCGAAAATTTAACTAAATTTATCCTTATTATATGAGAATATATATGAGTATAAATCAAGAACGACATGGATATAATGACTTGCTTATGTATAATGAATGTACCATTGGTTTCCCTAAAACATATGTCATTGAATGTAAAGTTAAAAATAAGATTATAAAACTCATGGTGTATGGATATGTTAGTCACCATGGGATCCCTAGACTAAGAGCCAAAATTGAGACACCTTAACATTATTTCCTTATGATTCCAAACTAGTCCTTTCAACACATCTATCTCCAAACATAATACCTATGAAAACCTCCTCTAATAACACTCTAACATGACCAAACCCATTAGGTTCCCACCTATAATGGAAACAAATTGATTGCGGAACCCTAATCCCATATCTTATAGTCTAGGGTCTAGTGAACAACACAGATTATTCAAAACACTAAAATGGGAGGGCTTTTCCTTATGTACACATACACATGAACACTACCATGATCCATACTATAAATAGAAGTAATAATAAAATTAAAACAATATATTTTAAAAAATTCATAAACCAAACTCATGGAAAAATATCAGAGTACAAGAAAATATATAGATAGTAAAAAGAATAAAATACATCCCCAAGAAATATGTGTCCCAATATGACAGAAAAAATGGGACAAAAAGAGATAACCTTGCTCATAGACTCTGAGTTTGACCACCGAACAAGGTCAAAAAATAAAAGTAATAATATACTCCTCCATCACCAGTTCCACTTTAGAATATTCAATTATATATTAAATTTTCATAAGAAAAAATAAATGTGGGTAAAGCCCATGTATTGGTGAGTATAAACAAACCCATTAAAATTCCATGAAATACATAAAACAATATTAAATGCAATAGTATATTAATTGATGAAGAAAATATGAGGTAAAAACCCATATATATATATACTCATAATGATCTTGGAAAAATTGATGAAAAAAAATTCAGAAACCAGAAATTAATAATGATTCTATCACAACTCTATGATCTAGTCATGTCCCAAAGCCATAAGTATAATGTAAACATCACCAGAATATCATGGAGGGACCATGCCTTACTAGTAGATTCCTCTGAAGATGGAGTTTAAAGTCCAATTGAGAATCCAGACCCTGCTAAATCTAATTAATTGTGGAGGACGAGCACAATAGATATAGAACTCACACCCCATATAATATGGTGGAGTACAGACTCTACCGGAGTATTCGATATGGGGATTATTTCCCTATAAAACCCAACCATATGGGTAGTAATGAACAAAAATCAATCTAATTATTGTGTTATATCCCTATCATTACCCTATATAGATTTCTATAAAAAATATCTACTCTACTAACTTAGAAGATAACTAAATATGAACTTATGGATCATGTTATGATTTTAGGAATTCAAAACACTTCTGGCTGGTATAGTTCATGATATTAGTGGAATAACATTTTGAATATGTCCTAAACATTCGCGATGTGTAATATATTTCCTTGTGATGAATGTTTTATATAAAAACTGATGTTAATCTACTGTATGATGAAACTTCTATGTTTTCTATGATATGAACTAAAATCCATATAATACATAACCATTATTTTTGTCCCCTCATAAGAAAATTGTTTTTGGTCACCCGAAAGTCCCAATATTCATTCACAACACATATTTTTATTGAATAATAAATCCATCAATCCATATTAGGCTTATCAATTATTTATATAAAAAATTAACCCACCATTAAACAACAAATTCCATGAGTATAGGGTTCCTTACATCATCCAAAAAACATATCATTGAGATCGAGGGATGGTCATACTCAACCCCATACGAGAATAGTCAAATATCTGACCATATGGTATATTGGTGATGTATATGAATAATATGGTATAAATCCATCAAAAACCATTGTGAGTATTATTACTGTCCAATTTGAGTCTTATCAACGATCATATTTTAGTAAACCGAAGAACAGATAAAGTATACCATCAAAAAATAAATCATTGGATATGAAAATTATAGGAAAGTAACCCAAATATTATCTATAAATAATTTAATCTATTCTAGAATCCATTACAACAATATAACATATTAAAAAAAATCCATACCTCATCATTATACTGATCGCTGGTAAAGAAAGAATATCTGGTGATGATATTTGTGATTTTAACAAATTCTAGCATTATTAGTGAATCATAAAAACCTTATATTACCACTAATTAATTTCTATATTACATCGATCAAATACAAGAATTTATAGTATTAAGAACTAAAAAAATCTCACTGTGTTTTTTTGTAGTTTGGGAGGAATTGTAGTCATTTAATGAAAATAGGAGGGCTCTAGAAATTTTAAGATAGGCTGGGAAGAGACCTGTTCATGGAGTAAATTCTTAGTTCACATTATAAACCTAATTTAGTTTATATATAATGAAATAAAAATATATTGAGGAAGACAATATTGAAGGGGTTTTTCCAAGAATTAAGTATTTACATTAGGATTTATTCAATGCTAGAAACTATTGAAACTCTTCCCCGAAAATCCATGACATGAATTATGTCCTCACATTGTGAATTACCACTCATAAAGAAAAAATATATCTACTCAATACTTAACCCCTCAGTCTTTCTCAAATCACCCCCAGTACCAAACACATCAGATATGGTTTAGGAGGTTCTGGTGATGATATAAAACAAAAAGAGTATCAATAAGAATATCTCAAAGTATCCTCCAACAAAAACCAAAGTAATTAATGAAATGGGTATTCACATGTATATGATATCATAAGTCTATTAATTAAAATTATATTAAAATATTATTGAAAAATAAATTTGGAAACTCAAAAGAATACTATAATGGAAATGTAAACATGAGTTGAAAATAGATAGAAATGACCCTTACCACTCTTAAAATATTTTGCCTAGATATGAACCATATATCTGACAAAAATCATAATTTTTTAACCGAGGAATTTAAGTGTGAATATTTAATAGATATGTGAATATATATAATTTCTTTGGGTGGAAATAAGAGTATATGGTGGTTATTTATAGGTGTGTTTAGTGGAATATCATAAATTAAAGTATTATATGTGTTTTATCCAACCTCTTATGTGACTCTCCATAGTAAGCCATAACCTCACATAATGATCAACAACATTTAATAGTGAACAAATTAGGTAAATATAAATAACTTGGTCAATTTTAGTCACACTTAAAAAATTTCCCATATTTACGACAATTTTATAATTTTTATCATATTTTACTATTTTTACCAAAAGTTTCCAATTTATAACTATTATATAATTTCATAATGACGATTCAGAATGTGCAATCCATTTTATATAATTTATCCTTCAACTATATATATTTTACTTTTTTATAAGGGTGATAAATTTAAAAAAATATGGCATCGAAGTAAATATCATTTTGATTCTAATGAATTCATAAATCAATAAATCTTAAACCATAGATACATACCAACTATCACACAATCATAATACCTATGAGTAATGTGTAAATAATGGTACTTTCATAGGGTGGTCTAGATAACATTGATATGGTAGTGATTTCTGCTAATTTGAACCTCTCCTATAGAAGATTCCATTCGAACCACGATTAATGTTGTTCTACTTAGTCTTAGTCAAGGTATATTTCTAGTGATTAAAACTCATTCCATATATATGATAAATCCACTACATACATGATTTTCACATTTTAGAGTGGATGGATTCTACATTTTTCACCAATTAAGTCTCACCATTACCTTTAATTTTTAGCAATTCCAACTGTCACTTTTTAACAACTATACCACTAATGATCATAATTTCAAGTAGTGAAATAACATTCATATTTACTATTACCACATATAAATGTATTCATACCAATAAAAAACATAAAACTATTCATTTTTATTATGTTCAGTATGTCAATTTGGTGGGTTCTGTTATTTTTATTTCAAGAGTTTCTTATTATAATCAAATACTTATTGGTGAATATGAGCATAGAGAAACTAATATTGTAGTTTTATTATTTATTTTTCTCTATATTACATTATTACTTATTGATATATTAATAAATCTTGTTCTTTGATTTATAATGACGCATTTTTTTAATAAAATATATTTACTTACTATGACAATTTCTTAGTTATTAGACTTTTCTCCCTATAAAAATTTAATCTTAAAATTCATAAAATATTCCATATTAAAATGAGGACAAGTATTTTTCATTGGATCCTAAGGTTCTCATGACAGCTTCTCAAGATGACGATTCTTCCAAATTACATTCACCTAATATGTTTTTGAATTTCATATAAATTGATCTCTCATATAAATAATACGAATTATATCTTAATTATATATTAAGTTAGGATTTAATTTGACTTAATTAACCATTAAGATGTGTGAATATTAAGGCATATACTTCCATAAAAGTGATATATGGAAGGCTTCATGCACTTAACAATGTATTGGATATATGTTTCAACAATATTTCACTATTTCTATCCATTTTAATATTTTAAATTGACTGATGTAATTGATACTATGTTTTCATTTCTTTTTAAATAATATTACCTCTTTTAATGTATATATCTTTATGAATATTTGGTCCCTTTAATGAAATTAAATATCCTTCCACTAATTATCATCATAATTATTCCATTTACATTGGTATAACATGATTTTATTCAATATAGTTATTATTATGTTTGATGTCTCTTCCATATGTTCAATACCCAATAACTTCAATTCTCTAACTTCATCCAAAAATGTTAATGTCTAACATTTATTCTATATAAGGATTCTTATGATATAATTTTCATATTGGAGTGGTAACTATTATTGTTTGAAAACTATTATATAGGAAAATAAAAGTCCAAAATTCCTATAAATTAAAGTCAGAATGGCCTTATCATATCCTAAAATGTTTTGATAGTCCTTTTAGATTGTCCATATATTTGAGGATGGTATGTTATGCCAATATAATGGTCTGTATTTAAACTATTCTAGAAACTACTCCAAAATATTTTAGTAATCCTTGGATATTTATCAAAAACTATTGATAATGGTGTTCCATAAAGTGTCACAACTTAATTTATATAAAACCATGTACGAAAAAACTAGATAAAACCCTCTCAAATTTATAATAAATATGAAGACAATGTGAGATGATCTAAAATGGATCATATTGGATACATCCCCTTGGATGTCATAAGTATCTCAGAGGTGAAATTGATAGTAATATTGTCCCAATTCCATGATGCAATAGGTAATGGTTTTTTAACTCCACTGGGAATTTTACTATTTGTAACACTAATTGATTTAATGAAATAGTTTTTTTTTCAAAAAAAATAATTTTTTCGATATCTGGTGTTATACACAACATCGAGTTCAAATGAAATCTAATATCATATTAAAATATTATTATTTAATTTGATAATTATCACCTAGATGTTGGTTTTGAGTATATGAATATGAATAAAAAAATTATGAATGTTTTATATTGTATATATATATGTATATATAATAATTTCATTATGTACCAATTAATTGTAAATAAAAATAAAAAATATTTGAAGGTAATAGAAATGTTTTTCTAAAAAATTGTTTTTATGTGTCTAAAGTGTTTATATATTTATAAAATAAATTAATCAATATTAAAGAATAATTTTAATTAAATTTATATATTATATATTTAATAACTTTTTTTACAATTTATCTAATATATTTTTTTGGAATGAGATAATAATAAATCTGGTTTTATGCCTAAAAACTCCACTTTTTCAAAAAACATTTCATCCCGTTTTGTTCCTTTTTTTTTAAATATATTTTTAAATATTTTAGAAAATGTATTGTTAAAAAATGGATATTTTTTTAATCAGAATTTCATAATTATCATTGAGTAAATTTTTGAGAGTTCTCTTATAAGATTAAATTTTCAATGAATAGTATGAAATACTAAATTTATTTATAAAATGCCTTTCCGTTTTAATTAGTTGCAAATTTAATTATTAGATTAAAGTTTTTTAAAAGTAAATTAGTTTAATTATATAAGTATTATTACAATTTTGGTCATTCAAATCAATTTAATATTTAATTTGTATATAAAAGTTTTTATGCTTTTGAGAATTTTCCTTAGAAACCATTTTTTCAACGCTTCAGCTGGTATAATATTAATTTTAATTATCCCACTTCTATGAATTTAATTTAGATAAATTGATTAAATATTTTTAATAATAATAATTAATATTAATTAATACGTTCAATTTAGTTTTTATTCATAATTAATAGATAAAATAGATATTATCAAGTATTATGGTAAAGGTCAAAAGTGGGTTTGCGGGTTACATGTGCTTGTGTTAATATTAATTTTCTAAACTCATATAATTTGTATTTTATAAATATAATTTAAAATTTATAATAATTTTGTAAACATTATCTAATAACTCTCATTTTATTTTTATTATTAATGGATAAATAACCAAGGTAAATATATAAAAAGAAGTTACTGTGGTGAAAACTAAAATGGTAAAAATCATTAATCCTAAAGACTAAGTAATAATATGTTTAAAATAAGTGTTTTAATGGTGTATGTGTGTATTAACCATATACTCCCTCCAATAATTTAATTACCAATTTTTGAATAACATGAGGTGAGAGTGAGTTCCCATTATTGAATACTGTTAGGTTTTTACAAAAATTCCACTCTTATTCAATTATAAAACGAAACTATTTCCCCAATTATTCACACCTATTAATCCATTTTACCCTAAAAAACCTAAAAATATCACTAAATATAATATTTATACACCTTTTATATCTTATTTTCTTCCCAAAATTAGAACCCTAGGGTCCTTAATAAGATATACAATGTGATATTTCAAAGCGAAGGTAATTTTCTTCATTATGCACTTTTTTCACTTTTTTTCTTTACATATTCATTCATGTATTAATAAATGAAATATAATAAAACCATTATATACCATATAATTATATTTTATTATGTTTATGTAATGGCACATATCAATCTTATATTCCATCATATGATAAATCATACCATTGATTGTTTGTATGGTGATCTACCGCTTTACTAACCAATGTAATTCATTTTCCAAAACCACCTCACATTTATGAATATAATGATGGATTTAACCTATTTATATGATATTTATGAAAATATTATACTTATTTAATATTAATATCACTTATAACCTCTTACTTTCCTGTCTATGGTAATACGATAACGTTTCTCATTTGTACAGAAGACTACTACTTTACATTGATGTGATTCTTTTTTCACTTTTACATTAAATGGATTGTAATAAGGATAAATTTATTTAATATATATACTATATAATTTATAATATTAAATTTTTAATGTTGATATATTATTTTACTTCCATTTTTCCAACCATTTAGAGAATAGACGTTACATTAATACGTACGTACGACCTTCCGTCTTAATAAACATTCTAATTCATTTTCAATCTCTTACATTAATGGGTTACAACAAATAAATATATAATTATTACATATTATGTTAATATAATTTTTTAAATTATTAATATTTTTTTAACCTTGATAAAAATATAAGGTTCAAAAATAAAAAACGAAAAAATATATAAACATTAAAGTATTTAAAACCCAAAATAATTATTTTAAGAATAAGTGGTTGAAAAAACTATGAAAAAATATCATAGGTAAATCATTTATGGTATGTGTAACATCCCAAGTAAGAAATGAATAATAGATATTTTTATATATATCTATTTATTAATTAGATAGTTTTTTAGAGGCTTAAAAGGAGAATAAATCCAATCTTAAGCATGGAGTACACTAATATTTTTAAAAGATTGTGTTACTGCCTTTTGAAGGAAAACCATTTTTAAATAAAACTTTGGACAATTTTTTAAGACCTATTTGTAAAAATAAACATATTATTTATGATTGGGACATTGAAATTTACATTGGATAAATTTTTGGTATTTTTCTGACAATGTTCATTTTTTAATGAATAGTGAAAAATACTCCATTTTACATCAAAAATGATTTTTCATCTAATTTATTTATATGGTTAGATTATATTTTTAATTGGTTATAAAGTGTAATCATAATATATTTTTATCATTTAATACAATGGTGGTCATTAGTATTAATTTCACTTTGGAATTGGGAAAAAACTAATGCCAATCTTGTCATAGATATTATTTCAAAAAAACCTGCTATTTGTTTTGACAACGGGAATTATTTTTAAATTAATTATTGAAATTTCTATGTTTGGAATTTTGTAAACTGGATTACATATTTGGAATCATAAGGCCCAAATTATGTAATCAAGACTCTTTTTTTGGACATTATGAATAGTAACGACCGTAATTATCATTAATTATCTTGATTAATGAGTAATCGGGTAGTTAAGGATAATAAAATAATATCATAATAATGAAAAATGACAATAACATGTTGCTTAATTCTACTGGTAGTCTCATGTAAGACCATGGGATTTCTTGTTCTAATCATGGGGACCCCATGGAATCACTTTTGTGTGATAATGACTTTTTATCTTTCTATTTTTAAAGAAAGTTAAATATAACAAAGAATGTATCACCTGAGTAAAACATTTTTTATTTTTCTTATAGAAATGATCTATTGGACTATAAATAGTCATTGTAAATCTAAAAAGATTTTCTACATCATAGTAGTTTTTTATAATTTTTAGACATTATATTAATTAAATTATTTATGACATCATGATGATGCATCAATTACCTCATTATTTAACGATTTAAATAAAATAAAATGATAATGTAAAATATAAGACCTACACCTTTCAAAAACCTATTGGATGAGTATATTTAAAACCCTTATCTCCTTATCCTCTAAATACATCAATGTGGGACCTTTAAAATCCGAAACTCATTTGAAAATAAAGTAACAGTTTGTACCTTTTCAAGAGTGCCCCTCCTCTTCTCTTATAAAAGGCCCCCACCTCAACCACCTTACACACACTTCCAAAGCCTTTGTCTTGAAAAAACCCAGTCCATTTTGTCTCCCCAAATCCCTCTCTTACTTATAGAAGCCTCACATTGGGCAGAAGTATTCCCAAGTAAGCATGTGTGCTCAAATCAATGAGAGTTACCCGATTTTAAGGTAATGTCTTCACTTGTGTTCTTTTGTTTTATTTTGATTCTCCAACCCACTAAACTCTTTTTATTCATTTATTTTGTAAAAACTACAGTATCTTCAATATACTAGGATTTATTTATAATAAGGATTCGAGCTACACTTACACACACCTACATCTAATGGTTAAAGAACATACTGTTTTTGTGGATGGCGAATTTCTGCCTCACGAAACGATGATTGTTCAATATTCTTCTAACACCTTCAAAGGTGTCCATTAATATGTCACTATATTTATATATGATATATAATATGTTTATGTTTTACTTAAGCTTCTTTATTTTTCATTTATGGCATACCTTTATGGTTTCCATTATGGGTAAATGCGATATCTTTATTTTAGGAAGTGCGGACTACCACCCCCTCAATGTGATTTGATTTGTTAATACCATATGTGGTACGTATAAAGGATAGATTTAATGATATTATATATTATAACATACTGGAATTATAATACTATTATGCATCCTTATGTTTTAATTCCATTAAAGTATGAGATAGAGATGGCATTAGCGTTCATGTGTATGTACGGCATACCGTCTCCATGAACGGTGCATTTCATTTCTTATCCCCAAATGTAATGTAATATTATATGTTCATGTATATAATAGATATATATGATGTATGTTAAATCTAAATGATGAATATAATTCTGGAATTAAAATATACATATCTCTCATTTAGATTTAATTCCATTAATATGACATAGAAATGAAAGTAGCGTTCATGCGTACGTACGGCTTATCGTCTCCATGAACAGTGCATTTCATTTATTACCTCTAAATGATTATGTAATATTATAAATGCATGTATATACTGGATATATATGATATATATTGAATCTACATCATGTATATCATTCTTCAGATAATGGATATTTGACTACGTGATCAACTTGTAAATATAAGAAGTTCACTTTTGACTCAAGTGCCAAAAATCGACAAAACGACCATTATTAACTTAAATGATTACATAATGTCCATAACATGGTAATAATTGATATAAAAGGAATAATAAACATGAAAAAGGTTCTTAATAAAGTATAAATTAACTCATGTTTATTATTCAGGACCTTAAAGAATGATCGAGTCAAGTCAGACCCGAGGTAAGGGAACTTCTTAACCCAATTTCCGTTCATTGGGTTAATCTACTACTTTCAAATTATGTCATGAAATTATTATGTACTATCTTGTATTTGTAATTTCATTATGTGTAATTAGAGTTAATACACATAATAGATCTATTTTATTTAAAAACTGATCTTTGTAAGGGAATTTGTCTCAATCTCCATTCATTAAGGCATATTTTGTTTTATACACAACTGTCTTTTATATGGTGTATAAACCCCTTTGACTTTTATGATTATTCAAAAGGAATCTTTTTATACGAAGCATTTACTAAATGACAAAAGGGAATGCTTTTTTTTTCATACGTATGCGGCGACAACGACTTCTCCACCGTCATGGCCATTATTTGAGTTTCGGCTTCCTTTACAAGCCATAACTTTTTTTGAATGAAAAATAAATTCCATGTTTTACTTTTAATTTATTTTTGTATTGAAAATGGTTTTCATAATGTTTTTATATCAATGTGTTGAATTGATATTTTGTGATTGAAATGTTGAAATGTTATGTTTCCTTTATGCATGTTTTATGTGATACAATTATGTTACAGTTCTTGGGCATTATTATGAAGACGGGTGGTTCCATGATAAACTAAGGGCGGGTGAGCCCAATATATCTCTCCAATGCATTGGGTAACGCGAAGGAGTTAAACATTAAGGTTTCTCCGAATTGATTTAGGGAATATATTGTGATGGGTATTCCACACGTAACCAAGAGGGTCACTCCCTATGTAAGAATGTTATGAATGCCTCATGTTAACTTTATTTCTTATGATTTCTATGTTTTTTTGTGATTTAATGAGGTATGTGATTATGTTTTATGAGTAATGTATTATTCCATACATGGACTAATGTTTTCATTCCGAACTTTTATATCCTTTACTGAGATTTTTATGCTCATCCCAAGTTTTTGAAATGTTTTTCACAGGTCAAGGGAAAGGTACATGATGTGATGATAGTGTCAAGGAAGTGTCAACAAAGAATCCATGTTTTATTTTAAATATGTTTCCGTTGATGGGAAATATGAATACTATATTTTATTGTAACCACTTTGTTTAAATGTGGGATGTAATTCATGTTTTATGATCTAATTCTCTAAAACTATAAACCTGAAAAGATCCTCAAGGTGTATTCTTGAAATATCTCAAGATTAAGTATTCTTTAAGGATGGGGCCTTATAGTTGGTATCAGAGGTCTGTTTAGATAACTTTAGGAGTTAGAATTATATTATATGATTATCCAAAAATATTTTTTATGGTCAAATTGAAATGATATAGCATTTTAAGACTACCATGTTGCTTTTTCTAATATATTTCTGTGTTTAGAATGGATTTCATAGAGGAAACATAGCAGATTTTTTGGGAAGGAATATAGATGGAAATGACCTTTCAAATCAGTATACTGAGATGGTCAAAATCAGAACTAAACAGTTTGTTGTGGTGATGGCTCAGTTGACTCAGGCGAAAAATGTTGGTCGTTTTTATTGATGATATTTTGGTGTTTTCTAAAAGTATATAGGAGCATGAATATCATTTAAGGGTTATCTTGTAAACCTTAAAAGAAAATAAATTTTATGGGAAATTCAGCAAGTGTGAGTTTTGGTTACAACAAATTTTTTCCTTGGTTACATAGTTTCTAAAGATGGGATAACTGTTAATCCTGATAAAACCAAAGTTGTTGAAGAATGGCCAAGACCCACAAATGTAACTGTGATTCGTAGCATCCATGGTTGGGAATGCAATTACCGATGGTTTGTTAGAAATTTTTCCCGGTTATCTAGTCCAATGACTAAGCTAACTCGGAAGGGTGTTAGGTTTATCTGGACAAAAGTGTGTGATGATAGTTCTCAGGAACTGAAAAGAAGATTGTTGAATGCTCTAGTTTTGGAACTACCTTCCAAGAATGGTGAGTTTGTTATCTACAATGATTCTTCTTTGAAAGGAATTGGTTGCGTCCTAATGCAGAATGATCAGGTAATTGCCTATGCTTCACGTCTGTTGGAAACTCATGAGGTAAATTACCCTACACATGATTTGGAATTAGCTGATTTAGTTTTCGCTTTAAAAATTTGGAGGCATAATCTGTATGCAGTAAAGTGTGAAATATATACCAATCAAAAACGTTTAAAGTATATATATTCACTCATAAAGAATTGAACATGAGATAGAGGATATGGTTGGAATTAATCAAGGATTATGATTGTAAAATTCATTACCATCCGGGAAAATAAAATAAAGTGGTTGATGATTTGAGTTGAAAAAGTAATGCTTCATTAACAATGATGCGTTTGGAACGTGATCCTTTGGTTAAGGATTTGATGATCATTGGCATAGAAGATGTTGGTGCAGGATGTCCTTCTATTTTGATTCAGGTATCAGTGAAATATTCTCTATCAGACAGAATCAAGCAAGCAAAGAAGCAAGAGAGTAAGTTGCGGAAAAAGGAAGAGATGGTTCAGAAGTGTAAGTTTCCTGAATTCAACATTGATAGTGATATTGTTTTGAGATTTGGGAAGAGATTGTGTGTGCCTTGTGATTCACAGTTGAAGAGATAGTTGTTATGTGAGTCTCATAGTTCCCCTTTTTCAGTTCATCATGGCAGTACTAAGATGTACAGAGATCCGTGGGAGTATTACTGGTGGGATGGAATGAAAAGAGATATTGATGA
Organism: Viscum album; assembly: GCA_963277665.1. Lineage (NCBI taxonomy): Eukaryota > Viridiplantae > Streptophyta > Magnoliopsida > Santalales > Viscaceae > Viscum > Viscum album. The sequence continues at coordinate 708,704,358 of OY728165.1, read as the reverse complement.
TTTTACAATGAAGTGTTTGACATGTCAATAGGTTAAAGAAGAGCAGCTATTACCGAAAGGGATTCTTCAGTATTTACCAGTGCCAGAGTGGAAATGGGAAAATATATCCATGGACTTTTTTGTGGGATTACCAAAGACATCTCGAGGTAATAATGCAATCTGGGTTATTGTTGATCGCTTGACTAAATCTGCTCATTTCCTTTCTATACGAGATACATTTTCCCTAGATCAACTTTATCGATTTTATCTTAAAGAGATATTCTAGTTTCATGGAGTTCCCCTATCCATTGTATCTGATCGTGATCCCAATTTTACTTCTATCTTTTGGAAAGGCCTTCAGAAGTCGTTGGGTACTGAATTAAATTTTAGTACAACTTTTCATCCTCATTCAGATGGGAAGTCAGAACGAACAATCCAGACATTGGAGGATATGATACATGCTTGTTCGATAGATTATTAGGGAAGTTGAGACCAACATCTTTCTTTGCTTGAGTTTTCTTGTAATAACAGTTTTCATTCTAGTATACAGATGGCACCGTTTGAGGCATTATATGGGAAGAAGTGTCGAACTACATCATTCTGGGATTAAGTGGGTGAAAGGAAGTTGATGGGACCGAAATTGGTAGAAGATTTGGCAGTAAAAGTTCAGCTGATATAGAGACACATGAGAACAGCTCAGAGAAGGAAGAAGAATTATGCGGACAACAGGAGGAAAGATCTCTCTTTTGAGGTAGGTGATCATGTTTTTCTCAAAGTATCACCATGGAAAAGTGTGATGCAATTTGGTAAGAAAGGAAAGCTGAGTCCAAGGATAATTGGACCATATGAAATTCTGGAGAGAGTTGGATCAGTTTCTTACAGAGTGGATTTACCTCCGAGTATTTCTCAGTTACATAATGTTTTTCATGTTTCAATGTTAAGGAAGTACATTCCGGATCCATCTCATGTTTTGAGTCCAGAGGTGGTTCAGTTGGAAGAGAATCTATCTAAAGAGGAACAAACGGTCCAGATTCTTGATCACAGGGAGCATGTGTTGTGGAATAAGGTGATTAATAAAGTAAAGGTAATGTGGAAAAACCAGATGAGTGAAGAGGCAACAAGATAATCTGAAAATGCAATGAGGGATAAATACCCACACTTATTTGATAAGTAAAGAAATTGCGAGGACGCGATTTTCTAAAGGGGGAAGGATGTAACATCCCAAGTAAGAAATTAATAATAGATATTTTTATCTATGTCTATTTATGAATTAGATAGTGTTTTAGAGGCTTAAAATGAGAATAAATCCAATCTTAAGCAAGGAATACACTAAACTTTTTAAAAGATTGTGTTACTGCCTGTTGATGGAAAACCATTTTTAAATCAATCTTTTGACTATTTTATAAGACCTATTTGTTAAAATAAACATAGTCTTTATTATTGGGACATTGAAATTTACATTGGATAAATTTTTGGTATTTTTCTGACAATGTTCATTTTTTAATGAATAGTGAAAAATACTGCATTTTACATCAAAACTGCTTTTTCATCTAATTTAATTATATGTTTAGATAATATTTTTAATTGGAATTAAAGTGTAATGAGAATATATTTTTACCATTTAATTCAATGGTGGTCATTAGGATTAATTTCAGTTTGGAATTGGGAATAAACTAATGCAAAACTTTTCATAGATATTGTTTCAAAAAAAACCCGCTATTTGTTGTGGCAATGGGAATTATTTTTAAATTAATTATTTAAATTTATGTGTTTGTAATTTGGGAATATGTATTACATATTTAGAATCAGAAGGTCCAAATTATGTAATCTAGACTCTTGTTTTTTGAACATTATGAATAGTAACGACGATAATTATCTTTAATTATCTTGATTAATGAGTAATCCGGTAGTTAAGGATAATAAAATAATATCATAATAATGAAAAATGACACCAACATGTGTTCTAATGATACATGTTGTGTCATGGAAAACCATGGGATGCCTTGTTCAAAACTTGGGGACCCCATGGAATCACTTTTGTGTGATAATGACTTTTTATCTCTTTTTTAAAGAAAGTTAAATATAACAAAGAATGTATCACCTGAGTAAAACATTTTTAATTTTGTTTACATAAATGATCTATTGGACTATAAATAGTAATTGGAAATCTAAAAAGATTTTTTACATAATAGTATTTTGTTATAATTTTTAGAAGTTAAATAAATTAAACTATTTATGACATCATGATGATGCAACGATTACCTCATTTTTTAACGATTTAAATAAAATTAAAATATAATGTAAAATATGAGACCTAAACATTCCAAAAACCTATTGGATGAGTATATTTCCAACCCTTATCACCTTATCCTCGAAATAAATAAATGTGGGGCCTTTAAAATCTGAAACTCATTTGAAAATAATGTAACATTTTGTAACTTTCCAAGAGTGCCCCTCCTCTCCTTTTATAAAAGGCCCCCACCTCTACCACCTTACCCACACTTCAAAAGCCTTTGGCTCGGCCAACCCCTGCCCATTTTGTCTCTACACATTCCTCTCTTACTCCTAGATTCCTCTCTTTGGGAAGAAGTCTTCCCAAGGAAGCCTCTGAGCTGAAATCAAAGAGAGTTACCCGATTTTAAGGTAATGTCTTCACTTGTGTTCTTTTGTTTTATTTTGCTTCTCCAACCCCCTGAACTTTTTTTATTCAATTATTTTGTAAAAGCTAATGTGTCTTCAATATAATGGGATGTTGTTATAAGAATGATTCGAGCTACACTTACACAAACCTACATCTAATGGTTAATTAACATACTATTTCTGTGGATGGCAAATTTCTGCCTCACGAAACGATGATTGTTCAATATTCTTCTAACACCTTCAAAGGTGGCCATTAAGATGTAAATATATTTTTATATGATATATAATATTGTTATGTTTTACTTAAGCTTATTTATTTTTCATTTATTACATACCTTTATGGTTTCCATTTTGGGTAAACGCGATATCTTCATTTTTGGAAGTGCGGACTACCACCCCCTCAATGTGATTTGATTAGTTAATACCATATGTGGTACGTATAAAGGATAGATTTAATGATATTATATATGATAACATACTGGAATTATAATTCTATTTTGTATCATTATGTTTTAATTCCATTAAAGTATGAGATATAAATGAAAGTATCGTTCATGCGTACATACGGCTTACCGTCTCCATGAACGGTGCATTTCATTTCTTATCCCCAAATGTAATGTACTATTATAAGTACATGTATATAATATATATATATGATGTATGTTAAATCTAAATGATGAATATAATTCTGGAATTAAAATATACATATCTCTCATTTAGTTTTAATTCTATTATTATGACATAGAAATGAAAGTAGCGTTCATGCGTATGTACGGCTTACCGTCACCATGAATGGTGCATTTCATTTCATACCTCTAAATTATTATGTAATATTATAAATGCATGTATATACTGGATATATATTTTATATATGGCATCTACATCATGAATATAATTCTTTAGATAATGGATATTCGACTACATTAACAACTTGTAAATATAAGAAGTTCACTTTTGACTCAAGTACCAAATATCGACAAAACGATCGTTATTAACATAAATGATTACATAAAGTTAATAACATGGTAATAAGTGATATGAAAGGAATAATGAACATTAAAATGGTTCTTAAGAAAGTATAAATTAACTCAAGTTTATTATTCAGGATATTAAAGAATGATCGAGTCTAGTCGGACCCGAGGTAAGGGAACTTCTTAACCCAATTTCCGTTCTTTGGGTTAATCTCCTACTTTCAAATTATGTTATGATATTATTATGTCCTATCTTGTATTTTTAATTTCCTTATGTGTACTTATAGTTAAAACAGATAATGGATCTATTTTATTTAAAAAATTATCTTTTTAAGGGAATCTGTCACAATCTCTTTTCATTGAGGCATATTTTGTTTTACACACAACTTTATTTTATAGGGTGTATAAACCCCTTTGAATTTTACGATTATTAAAATAGAGTCTTTTTATATGATGTGTTTACTAAACGACAAAAGGGAATGTTTTTTTGTCGTACGTATGCAGCGACAACGACTTCTCCGCCCCCGTGACCATTATTTGAGTTTCTACTTCCTCTACAAGCCATAACTTTTTTTGAATGAAAAATAAATACCATTTTTTTCTTTTCTTTTCTTTTGGTATTGAAAATGGGTTTCATAATGTTTTTATATCAATTTGTTTTATTGATATATTTTGATTGAAAGGTATAAATTTTATGTTTCATTTATGCATGTTTTATGTGATACGATTATGTTATAGTTCTTGGGCATTGTTATGAAGATGAGTGGTTCCGTGATAAATTAAGGGAGGGTGATCCCGATATAGATCTCCAATGCATTGGGTAATGCGAAGGATTTAAACGTTAAGGTTTCTCTGAAAACATTTAGGGAATATACTGTGATGGGTATTCCAAACGTAACCAAGAGGGTTACTCCCTATATAAAAATGTTATGAATGTCTCATGTTACCTTTATGTCTTATGATTTCTATGTTTTTTTTGTGATCTGATAAGGTATGTGATTATGTTTCATGACTAATGTATGATTCCATGCATGGACTAATGGTTTCATTTCGTAGTTTTATATCCCTTACTGAGCTTTTTATGCCCATCCCTTGTTTTTTAAAAAAATTTCACAGGTCAAGGGAAAGGTACTTGATGTGATGATAGTGTCAAGGAAGTGTCAACAAAGAAACCATGTTTTATTTTAAATATGTTTCCGTTGATGGGAAAAATGAATACTATCTTTTATTTTAACCAATTTGTTTAAATGGGGGATGTAATGCATGTTTTATGATCTAATTCTATAAAACACTAAACTTTAAAAGATCCTCAAGGTGTATTCTTGAAATATATCAAGATTAAGTAATGTTTAAGGTTGGGGCCTTATAGTACGATACACATGATTATAGTTCAATAATATATTTATAATAAAACTTTATTTACTATATATTAGGTTTTAACACATATGAATGATTTAGATACTTACGTAACGGATTTCCAATCTCACTTTTATTTCTAAGAGACATATACAAAATTCACCTATTGTTTATTTCTTATGGTATATAAAATACCACAATTCAAATGATATATAATTAATATCCTTATTTTAATGATAATTATATATTCATATAGTGTCATTCTTAAAAGGGTCTTACAATTTAAAATTTTCCAAACATGTAAGGGAATTTTCATCTCACTTTTATTTCAATGGGATACATGTCATATTGACCACTTGTTTATTTTTTGTGATGTATATCTTAGCCAGGAATGTATTTTATGATTATTCTAATGAATATTATATTTATTTATATATTCAAATAATTTTCTTTATTTCGTGGGCCTTAGTAGTCAAACATTACGAAAGTGTTAATGGTTTTATATTGCAATCTCATTATTTATTTGAATTGTTTTTCATAATTCTCTTCATGATTAAATAGTGTCATATATATATATATCAAGAAAATTATTAATTTTATTATAATATGGTTATTTCATAAAAATAATTTTTTTTTTCATTTCATTTTTATCTCTTTATGTACTCAAGACTTTAAAATAATTGTTTTATTGAAAATCAATTTTAATTCTCTCTTCAGTAGAAAATAATTTTTCATATCTATCAATTGATTTTAAAAAATATTTTAAAGAATGTTTTTACTATTATAATTTGTTTAATGTAATTTTTACGCATATTTTTCTATTTACCTAATGGTTTTAAAGGAATCATTTTTTAATTTTCTTAATGATTCCATTTTTACTTTTATTAAATATATGAAAGGTATATTAATTTTAACATGTATTTGATGAAAAATATTTACCACCATCATAACCATTAAATATTTTAAATAGTTATTTATATGATTCCATGAATATTTTTTAGGAAAAAAGTTTCAAAATTTTTATGTGAAATTATAGTTTAAAAGAAATGATTTACAAAGTGGAATATTTATTTTCCTCATGAAATGTTACTAATGATCGTTCAAAATAATTTTCTATCAAAGAATAAAAACATTTATGAAACAAAATCATTTTAGGTAATATAATACAAATATACCATCCTTAATATTTTTTGAGATTTTTTCTAATTATGATGATAATATCTTTATGAAACATTTTACTTTTCCAATCGGTCATTCTATAATGAAATGATAAAATGTTTTTGAATCCAATTTCTTTCCCACAGGTTATTATTTTATGAAATTTATATAAAACAAATTTCATAAAATGAGTTTTTTATGTTAAATTTTTTATAGTCTTGTAGAACAGGTATATATGGTTTCCATTATGTGATAGTGCTCATGGTATTACCAATTAAGGTGGTTATGTTACAACCAATGACGGTGGTAATGTTATAACCATAGAACATGTTCAAATTATAACCACAGATGAGTGAGAATTATATCTCCCTCCAATTCCTTTATAAAGATTCATAACTCATTTGATAATATTTTAATGTGTAAACCAAATTTCATTTTCACTAGTCTATGTATGGACCTTTCTTACTTGTCCATAAGGTTGTGTGAGGACCCGATTAAATGTACATAACTTAATGAGTGAACATGTTTCTATTTACACATGTTCACATTACTATATAGTTATGTCTATGAAACAAATATTTTTTTATGAAAATTTTATGTTATTATAGCTCGTGTTCATTGATTCATTTAGGATTCATGTTCTATAAACATCCAAGATTTATTCTGTGAATGCAGTTTATGATCTATGATATGAATGGTATGGTGTTAAAATTTTATTCTCATGTTCTCTTACCATAATACACATGTTATTTTGATATCTACCTTGTTTACCATTAGAAATTATTTGTGCCCACCCATTAATATGTTTCATTTCTCCATGTTATAAAGAATTTTTTTAAGTAGGGTCTATCTATAATGTGTCATGTGTGGGAAGATATTTTTGGGATATGTTGAATAAATTTCATTATATAAGAAAATTTTGTATATGGTCTCTAAATAAACTATTCCTATATGATCTAGAGAGTTTATTTGTGAAGTTTATTGAATAATAATAAACAAACTATAATATTTAAGTATAAAAATCATATGTTTTTATGGTAGCTATCAGATAAAAGGATTATTTGACCTTTGGAAACTAGGATGAGAAAACATTTGTGAGATCCTCACGGATATTTATTGTGATTTGTCAAACGATATGTATAAGTTTAAAAAATATCCAAGAATATTGGTGATGTATAAAGTGAGTGGTTACCAATAAAATAAATCCATTTCTAGACACTACTAGTGGATGTGGCATTGGAAAAGTTTTACATATGGTAAATAGATCAGAAAATGGTGTATTAGGATTCGACACAATCATTACCCATTGTAAAAATGGTCCTTACTACGCACCTATTCTGACACTCTTGGGGGTATTTTTTGGAAATTTAAAAACAAACTTTGAGCCATCATGTAGGATTTTAATAAATGCTTACCTGAATAACCAATGTTAAACCTAATGTTTCATGGATCGAAAAGAAGGTTTTATGATTTAGAAATCTTATTAATAATTTTTCATGAATATGTGTTTATTCAATGTAAATATTGTATCTTACACTAGGATTTTTTGTTTTAGTCAATGGTGGGAAAGAGAAGAAACTATAATAACATATAATGTGATAGAAAATGTTTTAATGATAAAAGAAATTTGATTATTACTAGAGTTTATGTCATTGTGATTATGACTAATCTATTCTCATGATATATGAATAATAGGTTTAACCTTAAAAGAATCTCAAACTCCCCAAAGGATATGTGGATAATGTTTTATAAGAGATCAGGTGGTGGAGACCACGAAGGAAAAATGTGATAGTCTTATATGTAAACAATTTTGGAAAAATCACTCTAGGGAATGTACCAATGGAATAAAATAATGTTTTATGTGTAGAGAATAAGGGGAAAAAGTATGTGATTTGTTTGTAAAATTTAAATGTTTGGTTAATTAAATTTATGGGAGTAACGTATTCTATAAGGCATCCTCAATAGTTTAATGTTTTAAATATAGAAATATTGTAAATTAGGAATGTCCATATAATAGGGGAATGGTTAGTAATAACATGACTAAATTTTTAAGAGTGACGGTTTTATTTCTGATAATGAAGAGCCTACAAATTACATTTAATGGATTCAATGATGAAAAGTTGTTATTGTTTTATGAATGAAGTGGAATTATTGAAGTGTTTATGTTTTGTAAATCAAAAATTATTTTATATGATTCATAAACTATATAAGGATTGATCTGATGAAATTTTACATTACAGATTTGTAAGAATATAAGGAATGGTTACTTAATTGATATCTGATATTAAAAAAACACATGATTAAGGGAAATATGTCCCTTAATATGTTCTTGATATCGGGATAATGTTTTTTAGTTGTGAAAAATATATTTTTGATCTAGATAAACTAAATTGGATAGTATTGATAACTTAAGAACTGATTAATTATTTGATGAAAATGTGGTTTATGTTATCATTTATGGAGATTACAATTTTTTTCTTATTTATGGAATATATTCAATTATTTGTGACTTTATTTATGCAATGTGAAAGCATGTATATTTTCATTGAGTTTTTTGGTAATTTTTGTTATTTCCTTATCTCAATAGAATTCATGACAAATGTATTCATTTATTTGGTAAGATAAAGTTAAGATATACTTTTTGATATTTGGGGGATTAATGTTGAGTTTATTTTAGAAAATTAGTGACCTTATTTATTAATTTTTTATGTTTTGAATGGTCTTAAGGATAACCATTAATATAATGGTTTACGTTAAACATAGGATGAGGTTTTAGGGAATAATTTATTTTTTTATCATATTAATATTTTTAAATATTGGGGAACTTATAATAACATATATATTTCTATGATAACTATATATAATAATACTGATTTATAATAATTCTATGGATCTTATTGTAAGGACTTGACCTTAGACATTACATATTCTAGTGATTTTAAACTAATATTATATTTTCTTAGTTCCCAATGATCATTTTTTTTATATTTTTAGAAAATTAAGAAAAACTATTACATTGAAAATCCATATATTAAAAGTGTCCACTTATTCACAGTATCCATTTTTTCACCAAATAAATATATTTAAAATAAAACATGGTTTGTCTTAAAGAAAATATACAATACGTTCAACATGAATTATTATTTATCTTAACCATACTTAAACCATATGATTTTTTTTTCAAACATGGGATGAAAAAACATCTGAGTAAGGGACATAATGTAAATGAAACCATTAGTTGAATAAAAATTAATACAACTCATATAACATTTACATTTACATTTAGTGTTATTTTGGGTGTATTAAACATTTTTACATGAAATTAAAACACACGATTCTCTCAAAAAAAATTTATAACCAATATAATTCAATGAATTCCTTTTTTTGAAACTTATATCATCATATTTACTAAACCCTTTCAAAAGAAATTTAATTGGAATAGTCATATGGATTACATCCAATATAATAATCACTAAAAACATTGTCGACCTATAATGGGGATCACCATTTGTATAAGCTATATCAGGCTCTCCTTTGATATAAAATTGGGGTTAACCCTTTGTATAGGCTATATCAATCTCACTAGTTTTTCATGAGCTATAATGGGACAAAACTCTTCATATAATCCATATCGGTCTCAATCATGATCTATAATGGGGATTAATTATTTTTTATGCTATATTGGGATCACTTGTTTCATATAATTCTCAGATAAAATATCATGGAATAAAAAAGTTATGCTTTGACTTTTTCATCATTATATATTTGAAAATAAAAAATCACTTTTTTATATTAAAATAGTCATTAAAAATATCATATCATTGAAGTGATCATTAGTCAAATCAATAAATTACATGTATTGGGTTTAAATATTCATACAACATAAGATAATCAAATGCCCTAGTATAATTTTATAATAAAATTAAAAAGGAAGTAGAATTTTAACCCTATGAATGGAAATTGAGTTATGAATTTCCATTACCACTTTGAAATTAGTTGAATCATATTCCTCAATAATTATTAACATTTAAAAAAACATTAAATATCTTAAAAATAAAGAAAATCATGATATAATATGTTAATGGGGAATTAAATTAACCTAATTTAATAATATAGGGGAATAATAGAAAAATATAACTCAAAAAATGAAATTGAGATGAAGTTCCTTACTATGTTTTAACAGCATAATTGTAGTACATAAAAATTAAAAGATTATTTTAATGATAGAAAACATTTTATCTTATCAATTGAATATAAAAAAGATAGTAAGAGTGGTGTGTAATATAATATTCCATAAATAAGAATAGAAAATAAAACATATATAATAATTATAGTTATTTAAAGGAAACTGAGAGGAGGTAGAGGGGTCCCTACCTTGTGTTTGAAAGTGTTATACACTTACTCTTAAGGTCCTGTTGAATATCAACTTCTTAGAGGACCCCTTAAGGATCTTATAATTAGTATTTTGGTGACACCATAATCCATTTGATATGGGAATAGTGGGAAGGATAAGTTTTGGAAGTGATTTTAATATCTTCAAGCCATGTGAATAGAAAGGGGGTGGTGAGTATTTGTATTTATACTCGTGGAGGGGTGGTTTTAAGTGATTAGATAAAATTTATTTTACATTTAAATCGCACCACATTTAGGTGGAATTAATTTCAATGAATTATATGAATAATTAATGTTGTATATTCTGGTTAAGTTAAATAAACACATCAAACAACTGTTTTAATTTTTAGTCTTAAGGTATTTCAATCTTTTACCTTTTAAATTTAACCTGATTTATTATTTTAGATTTACTACTGTAAATATTATTTATTCCATAGAAAGGTTATTATGTATAAAAATAAAAATGACCGCACTAAATAATTTTAACCTTATTATTACAAATATAGAATCCATTTTAACAAACTAAATTTACATAATTGGAAAATTTAAATTTAAACCAAAACTTGTATAAACAATGAAAAAGCAGGTTTTTAATAAGTATTTTTTTCAAGAAAAAGATGATTTTATATTATCTATATGAATATTAATAAGAAATGTATGAAAATACCTTAATATATAATAATATATAATATATAAATTAAATTTAAAAATTCCACATTATGTAATTTTTAATTAATGAAAAAGAAAAAAATTATAAATTTAAAACAGTTTATTTTTGAAATATCCTCTTTTAAAACCCAAAAATAATCATATTATAAAATACAATATAAATTTTATTCAAATGAATTTAATTGGATGAAATGAAAATAAATAGTAACAATGTTAATTGAAATCATAATAAAAACATAATTTTGAATTTTAAATTTGTTAATTTATTTAAAATAAATGACATGTCTACAATAATATATATTTTTTACCATTCAATGAAAAATTAAACTGTTTGAAAAATTATAAATATTAAATCATACAATAATTTTGGTAGGATGACACAAAATATAATAGAATAAATTTACAAAAAATATAGTAATTTTAAAAATAAATCAATTGATACATTATAAATTATTATCACTATTATATATTTCAAAATATTGTTATTATTTTTCATTCCAACCAATTTAATGTTGAGATTATAACGATCATATTTTAATAATAATAATCTATTGGTTGTTTTGATCTCGGTGTTAAATATCTTACATGATATCAAACATATTATTTCTTTTTAAAATCACAGAATGTTACATTATCACACCATTTAATAAATTTTTCCCATTCAATTTGAACTCAAGAATGAAAAATAGGTGATTGAATTTTTAAAATACCATTGTTGATATTCCACATCATGAAAAAGGATTAAAATAACATCCACTTCAAAAGTTAGAAAGTAAAGTTTGAAGAACACCTAAGATAACACGTACTTAGTTTACATGTAAGAAAACATAAGAATAGAAGAGAAAGCATACAATCAATAGATTTCTAGATAGTGTTAGAGAACACGATCTTGAGAAAGTTGACTATCATTAGTATATATTAGGTTAAAATTCCATTTATTTCATTGTAAGAAAAGTAAACAAATAACATTTTTGTTTTAAAAATATTTTATCTATAGTTGATAAATTATATTATTAAGAGGACTAAGAACATAAGGAAATATACATACTTGATATTTTTCTATTTCATAATAAAAGATTCATCCATAGGTTGTTCTTCGATTAATTTACAATTTAACCATTACTCTAAGAAACGAATATCAAAAAAATGGATTTTTATAATAGAAAAAGAACTAAAATTCACTTTTAATATATTGTAATATCCATTAAATCTTGATAAGTCTTCTTCTTTATCCAACCATTTCCCAAACCAAATATAGTTATCAAAAAATATAAATATAATAATATAGTCTCAAAAAATTAATATTAACATCACTAGTTCATTATTAATATTTATTTTTATATTTTTTAACTAAATAAATTCATATTAAATAGGAAATTACATATTTTAGGTGTAAAAACTAAACCCTTTTCACCATTCATTCATTGGTTCAATATTTATGGGCTTGCTGCATGTGATTCTATGTCACCCAAACTTCAAGCTTTAATTTTTCATAATATTTCATTCTTATAAAGTTCAAAGATATATCATCAAAATCCTAAAAATAAACAAAACAATAAAATATTATATAATTCATAATGTTTATTAATACAATAATGACCCGGACCCGAACAACCACTTGACTAGTGCTAAACGGGTTGGGTGTTACTACCTTAGACGCACCTCCCCGAATGCCAAAGGCTACCGACTAGTAGTGAGGGACTCATATGTATAGTGGGGAGGATATACCCTCTTGAATGATAATAATGGTACTGGTCTGAGTATAATAATAAAGATGCAGCAGAATAAATGACTCTATAGACTCAAACTAGACCCGAAGAGCAGAAGAACATTCAAATTACCAGTAGCAAATAAATTAGGGTCTCTTTCAAATACCTGAAATCGTTCTAAATGACATGCTACCCAAATGATGACGAAAACACAAAAATATAAATTCACCACCTACCTCATACAAGTATGAAGTTACTCTTACGATAATAGCCTCCAATTAGGCCTAAAACATGGTATATCTACAAAAGAATCAAAATATATTAAACCTAAAAAACACATTATAGAATATAAATCATGAAAAACTGCCCATGAGGAATCAAGACCTTACCGAGGGGGTTTTAACGCATCAAACGATGTTCGAAATGGGGTTTGAACGAAGATCCGAGAAGGATTTGAAGGTCTGGACAACTCTCCCCATGTGTGTCACACGAGGGAGGAAGAAAGATGTATAATGGTAAATCCCGAGTGGCCCAGAACATAATGAAAACCTAACATTAGTGGTTGCATGGTTACCTTGCAGGGTTGGGAAAACTGTGCGCCAACCGTGCGGTTTCCACTATCTCGCCCAGGGACTTTCCACGACTTGCCCGCAAGGTTTGACAACCCACGCGCCGCCCGTGTGGAGCCCACTATCATGGGTACATAGTTTAATGGGCTGACTGCATGGGTTTTTAAGACCATGTGACAACCGTGCACCCCTTTATGACATCGAAAACATTAAAATTCTTTCTTAGATTCTCTCAGTTTTCTCTGAACTAGCCAAAATTCAAACAGCTTCAGAATTTTGTCCCGTTCTAAAAACCTGGGTTCTTACAATCTCCCCACCCCATGCTACTTCCGACATGCAACGTATCCCGCACCGTATCAGTATCTGCCTCCATGGGGTCCTGCATCACATGGATGCTTAAAAATAACCTGGTTCCTAACACCTCAAGTAACCGGCATCCCTGATACTCCTGATTCTACGCATCTCATACATATATATATAAATATATCACCCACCTAATATGGATCTGTAACACCCCAAGATTTCATAGTGTGTTATTTCTTCAAAATAATTCAATAACTTGCACTACACGCAACACCGAGTTCAATCACACCATGACTTACCAAAGGAAAAAGCCATTCAAAAGAGTTTATGAATATTATTGACTAAATTTTAAACTTTATATAATCCTTATAATTTTAGATTCCATATTTCGAGTTTCTTAGTCATAATGCAAGAATAGATTCATTTTCAGTATTGAACTTTTATCAACTTTTAATAGTGAAACCTTTTTAAATACAATATTTTAAACTTTTTGACTAAATGGGGACATCAAAAAAATTTAAAATGAAACATCCCAATCTTCCACGGTACGCTTTCCTTTGAATAAAACAGTAGCTTGAGTTGTACGCAACTTCGAGTTTTAACACACACCACAACCGATCAAACTAGCCGTTATGAATAGTAATACCTAAATTTTGAAATTATATATATTTTATATTTTAAAATGGACTTCATTTTTGGATTTGGAATATCGAATTTTGCCTGAGGTGAAATTTTGGTACTTTTTGGATAACTTTCATATTTTGATGAATAGTGAAAATTACTAAATTTTAATTAAAAACAACTTTTTTAATCAAAATAATTAATAGTGATAAATTGTGAATTTTAGTGGTTTTAAAGTATATTTAGAATATATTTTTACCATTCAATTTAATGTTTGTCATTGGACATAATTTTACAATTAAACCGAACATAAACAAGTGTCAATCTTTTGATAGTTATTATCTCTTAAAAACACGCTTTTTGTTTTGACAGCGGGAATTAATTTTAAATTAATTTCTGCCACTTCTGTGTTTTGAATTTAGAAAAATGGATTCCATATTTGGAATCAGGATGTTCAAATTGTGTAAATAGGTAACTTTTATTTTTAGACATTTTGAATAATTACTGCGGTAAATATTTTATTTACCATGGTAAAGGGTAAATCCGGTAAGTAAGGGTTAAAAAATAATATTATAATAATACTAAATTACCCTAAAACGTGTCTTAACCATATTGGTTGATACATGGTCGACCATGGGCATCTTTGGGTCGATTTTGGGACCCCATGGATCCACTTGTAAGTGATAATGACACATTATATTAATAAAGTTAAAATAAAAATAAAAATGGCATAAGCTTACATCTTTTAGAAGAACAATTTTTACATAGGGTTATACATGTTGGATTTTCGATTATAAATATTCATTAGAAAGATAAAAAGATTTCCTACATAATTATATTTTATTTATAATTTTTAGACATTAAAGAATGTATTTTATTTATGACACAATTATGATGCAGTAATTACTATAATAGTGAAAAATTAAAATAAGTGATATTATAAATACCCAAATAAATATAATATGAACCTTTTAATGAATTAAACTAATTTTATAGGATAATATTATATATTAGGATTGATTTAATTGACTTTGTTCGAAGTAATCAATCTGTTATGAGTTTCACAAAAATCAACTAATGAATAGTGTCAAAATTCACATAAAAGAGTTCTTAAAACAAATATTATATTATTAATTGATATTAAATTCTTAAAAATATAAGGTTCGGCCAAGAGGCTTATATCATGATAGTTTAATCATTAATGGACCACTTGGGGGTCTCTTGGATGTATATAGTAAGTTTATTAACCATATTATATAAAAATACAAAGAGACATTGTAAAAGTGAAACTAATTAACTTAGAGTTAATACTTAAAGATAAGGTTAATATAAGTACCCAAACCTGTCAAAATTCTATTGGATGAGTTGTTTTCGACCCATCCCCACCTCAAACTTTGAATAGTCAACTTTGGAGCCATTGGAAACCGAATATGAATTTATTATAAATTAATATTTCTAGCTTTTCCAAAGGTGCCCCTCACCCCTCTTATAAAAGGGCACTCGTCCTTCTCATTTCCTCACACCTCTCAAGCCACTTGGCTCGTCCAAAATCTGCCCAACTAAGCTCCCCATATCCCTCTCCTCCTCCTTGAAGCTTCCCCTTAGGCAGAAAGAATTTCAAGAAGTCCTTTGGTTCCAACCAAAGTGAGTTACCTAAATTAAAGGTAACAATTTCTCTTAAAGTATTTTCATTTATTTTGCTTCTTCAACCCCAAAACTCTTTTTATTTCCCTTCTTTTGTAACAACACCAGTATCCTAAATATACTAGGATGTTGTTATAAGAATTATTCAAACTACACATACACACAACTCCATCTAATGGATGATGAACATAATGTTTCTGTGGATGGCAAACTAACGCCTCACGAAACGATGATTGTTCAAAAACATCTTACCGCCTCTCATGGTGGCCATTATGATGGAACTGTATTTAAATATGATATTAATGATATATATTTTATATATAAGCTTCTGTAATTCCATTTTATTTCATATCATTATTCGTTTCATGTTGTATATACATACGATAATTTCATTTGAGGAAGTGCGGACTACCGCCCCCTTAAAATGATATGACTCGTTCATACCACACATGGAACGTATAAAGGATGGTGTTAATGAACTTAAGTAACAAATATAAAATATTATATTATACTGTAATAGTAATATACCTATGTATCATTTGGATTCGATTCTTTTAAAATAAAAATTAAATGGAAGTAGCGTTCGTGCGTACGTACGGACTACCGTCTCCACGAACGCGATAAGATTCATTCTCCGTCATATCCATTCAAGTATTATTCTCATTTTGGGGTTAAAAATAATGTTAATGAATAAGATATAATCTATCCATTACAAACATATCTTACGTAACCAAACATTTAAGAAGAACGAATCGATTATCACCCGAAACGACGATAATACTAAGATATTATTAATAAAGCAATGTTAAAAGATCATATATGATATCATATTAATGTATATGATTCTTGTATAATTTAATAACAATTATTTCACCATTATACAGGAGGTTAACCTACCCCAACCAAGGAAAAGTACAAGGTAAGGGGTTTTCATCTCACTCCTCATTTCCGTGAGATTCATGCCATATTGCCACCATCACCTTTTGTGTGGTGTATGTACTGCCCATAATTATATTCGTTGTGTAATACACTATAATTTATGTGTATTTACATATTCATTGTATGATACCTCTTTCATGGGTTGTATGTTTCATAATTTACCAAATTGGTAAGGGTTATTTCACAATCTCTTCATTATTCGAGGTTGTTTATACGTAATAATCTACTGGGATCTCTTTATCATCCACATCCATGTTTCTTAAAAATGTATTTCAAAATATTTTTACTATTTACAAGAATATGGGTTAAAGTCATTTATACCCTTGTTTGAATTTTTATAAGAGGTTTATAAAGGAATCTTTCCGTCGTTTTCAAAACAAGGTCCTTTTTAACCTTTTCGACAGAATTGAGGTAAGAATGTTTTTTAACTTATACAGCGGGTGCGGTTATTTTCCGCCGTTATAAAATCGTCGAAGCTTTCCTTACAAGATTATAAGAATATTTTCAAGAAAATGTTTTATTTTATATGGCTCTTAAATGATTTCAAAAATAGAAAGAGATATTTTCTAAAAAGTGTTTTGATTTCATCCATATCAACATCCTTTAATGGATTTTACGCTTATTTGAAGTTGATTTATTATAATACAAAACTTCTATATTGTATTGAAGGTTTTGTGATATGTTTGACTGTGGATGTGCTATTTTATACCATTCATAATTTATGGTGAAACTATTGACATTTCGTATGCTAGTTTTAATCCGAATGTTTATGTTATATTTCAAACTTTTCTTCAGAAGAATGTTCTAAACAAGTATGTTCCGGGATGGGGACCGGTAAAAGTAAGCCCTGCAGGTTGGGGACTGGTTAAAGTAAGCCCTCCAGGTTAGGGACTGGTAAAAGTATGCCCTCCGGGTTGGTGTCCGGTTATTAGAGGCACTCCGGGTTGGTGTCCGGTTATTAGAGGCACTCCGGGATGGTGTCCGGTTATTAGAGGCACTCCGGGTTGGGTTCCGGTTAGAAGTAACCCCTAGGTCTTGGGATGAGGCCTAGACAAAGAAATTAACATTTAGCATTATGCATTCCAACATTATGAAAGTGGTTATTGATTTTTGCATGTGATTATTCGATTAGTAGAATATCCATGTGAATAAGTAAATGACATTATTTCATTTTATTTATGTCATACCATGTTGAAAGTTCATGTTTAAAAGGCTTTTGTTTTAGTTATACATTGCCTTAAATGTTTATTCTTATTTATGAAAGTTTCCGCTATATTGTTATCTTTACTGGGCATTTGAGCTCACCCCTTTTCTATGTTTTATTTTTCCCAGGAAGTGAAGATGTAAGTTATGAATGACCTGTAGGGGATTATAGCGTGGACTGTGGAAACATTATGTTGTTGTAGTAGTTTTTCATTTTATGATGTAATGTAAAACTTATGAATATATCTAGTGTTTCCAAGGCTACTAAACCAATCGGTCTTTCGAGATTTGATCTTTCTTGTGATCTTGCCAATGTTACGAAGTAATGCACCGACTCTGGGTAGCTGGGGTCGGGGCGTTACAGTTGGTATCAGAGGAAGTTTAGTACAAACCTTGGAAGCTAGATTTAGATAAACTCTGATTAGAGAACGTAGACCTAAGATGAACTTTGAGGATTAGTATAGAAGAACTTCCTAGAATTTTGGTATTGTAGAGATTTTGTGAGTTTTCCGAGTAATACATCCCTGTCTGGATACGAGCAGGTAGAGGCGGCTCTGGCACAGATGTACCTAGGGGTAAAACCCGAAAACACCGCTTTGAGCTAGACTCGAACGGGAACTGGTGCACGACAACGGGCCTTGCTGTACTCTTGGTTACGACACTCCCGGGGGATATGCTTAGGATAACTCTCATTTTCATTACAAATCATTATGAAGGGTTTATGAGTATATACTTCCTCAAAGAAAACATTTTTATGATTATGGATTATATCCATAAATAGTTAAATTTATGTTAAGTGTTTTATAAGTATGGGATTATTTATTTTGATTCATAAACTGATCTAGTTTATGCCATTGTTTAGAAATGGCGCCCAGTAGAAGGAATGAGAACTCCAGAAATGCACATGATCCAAAGATAAGGAAGGATCATATCTTTCAGGGTCTTAAGCTAGAATTTGTAAGAGAAATAGTCTCCCATGTATTATCATCATATGAAGAAATAATATCATGTGTTGATAAGATAAGTAAAGAGTTTACTGAGTCCTATGGCTTTAAAGGGAAGCAAGAAAAGAAAAGGATGGAAGAGAGAAAGATGGATAAAGGGAAGAGGGAAAAGAAGAATTTTCCCATATGTGGTAACTATGGAAAGAAACACCCTGGAACTTTCCTGAAAGGAATGGGAGTTTGTTATAAGTGTGGAGGAAAAGGGCACAAAGTACGTGACTGCAAGGGTAAGAAAATGGTTTTAAATGTACAATGCTTCATTTTCAAGGAGTTTGGACACTACGCGAACCTATGTCCCATTCATCAGACTGTGTCGCAAATGATGTTATTGGATAATAATCAAGTTATGATACTACCACAGATGAAGAGGAATGATTAGAGTTCTTATGTTGATTATGTCAATTGAGTGTTGTATCAACAATGTACTTGTTATAACAATTATGGATTATATAAGGATTGTACTGCAGTACTATTTCATTAAGGACTTGAGATTGTGTGGAACAAAGAAAAGTGACTCAATAGCAGGATAAATTTTTGGAAAATATATGGTTGAGCGAAAGATAAACCATAATATGGTTCTGATACCGAGTTAGTGATTTTAGAATAATACATGATTGATTTGGATAAATTTTATTGGATATTCTTGACTACCTTGGAACTGATTAATGATCTGTATATTCCATTATTGTTGGGGTTTAAAACATTTTTGGATTGATGAAGTATATCCATCATTCTATATGGAATAGGGGAGCATGAATGTAATCAATAAGGAATATGGTAATTCAGGATGTTTCAGTGTATTAAAAGAATACAAGATGAAGGTATTCATATGATATTATGGGGTAAAAAGGATCTACATTATTCTTACCTTCCTTATAAATGTAGGACTGTGAGTTTGGACAGAAGTATTTTGGATAGTTCTAGTTTGGATTATTTTGGATTGCCATAAAAGGACAACCCGGAGGTCGGGCGGCAACCCGTCGCGTCCGGCAAGGCTGCGAGACTTGAACCCGCAACCGAAGGGCGACAAGGGTGTATCACCTACCACTGGCCCACGAGATGTCTTGGATTAAATAATGTAGTTTTTTTTAAAGATCTGGTAGATGAATTATAAATTTATTTATTTTGGAACCCTGTACGAATAGTATAAATAGAAATTTTTTTTACATTCTAATATCTTTTATAGTGAAAGATGAGTTTGTGGTAGAAATTTATTAATGGATAAAACTCTAATTATAATGTAAGTATATCTCCTTATGATCTTAGCCAATCTCATAAATAAATTCGTCAACATTAATAAAAGGAACTTAGAACAAAAATGTTGTCCTAGATGGTACCTTAAATCATCACTAATTTATGGCTTTGGGATTGTTGGCCTTTTCATAGCCATGTTCTCTACCACTCTCCATCAGATAATTGATGGTTAGATTTCTCTTCCATATCCATATTTTCCTACATGGAACCCTAGTATGTGTTATTTTCGGTAATCTTCATACTTTCCACTCTTTATTTTAAATAGAGGCCTCGTTTATTCATTTTTCGATGTGGGATTTCAACTAAGATATTTTGAAACGTCAAAAATGTGTTATCCCAATACCCTATATTTTGTTGAACCGATGGTACTTCAAATCATCATAGATTGATGAGTTTAAGGACCTCAATTATACACTTGTTTGTGATTGATGACCTCAATCACTACCTATAAATATTTACGTTTTTCCTCCAATTATATGTCTCTAATTGCCACCAATGTTCTCCTAATCGAGATCATAATTTGGTGGTGACCCTTTCATTTCTCTTTTCCTCATATTAAGACTAAATTTTAGTAACCCAATCTCCGATGTGGGTTTTCCCACAAATATATTTTCTATTTTAAACCTTTTATTTTCGAAGAACAATTTCAAATTGCGAGGACGCAATTTATTGAAGGAGGGGAGAATGTAACACCCCAAGATTTCATAGTGTGTTATTTCTTCAAAATAATTCAATAACTTGCACTACATGCAACACTGAGTTCAATCACACCATGACTTACCAAAGGAAAAAGCCATTCAAAAGAGTTTATGAATATTATTGACTAAATTTTAAACTTTATATAATCCTTATAATTTTAGATTCCATATTTCGAGTTTCTTAGTCATAATACAAGAACCGATTCATTTTCAGTATTGAACTTTTATCAACTTTTAATAGTGAAACCTTTTTAAATACAATATTTTAAACTTTTTTGACTAAATGGGGACATCAAAAAAATTTAAAATGAAACATCCCAATCTTCCACGGTATGCTTTCCTTTGAATAAAACAGTAGCGTGAGTTGTACGCAACTTCGAGTTTTAACACACACCACAACCGATCAAACTAGCCGTTATGAATAGTAATACCTAAATTTTGAAATTATATATATTTTATATTTTAAAATGGACTTCATTTTTGGATTTGGAATATCGAATTTTGCCTAAGGTGAAATTTTGGTACTTTTCGGATAACTTTCATATTTTGATGAATAGTGAAAATTACTAAATTTTAATTAAAAACAACTTTTTTAATAAAAATAATTAATAGTGATAAATTGTGAATTTTAGTGGTTTTAAAGTATATTTAGAATATATTTTTACCATTCAATTTAATGTTTGTCATTGGACATAATTTTACAATTAAACCGAACATAAACAAGTGTCAATCTTTTGATAGTTATTATCTCTTAAAAACACGCTTTTTGTTTTGACAGCGGGAATTAATTATAAATTAATTTCTGCCACTTCTGTGTTTTGAATTTAGAAAAATGGATTCCATATTTGGAATCAGGATGTTCAAATTGTGTAAATAGGTAACTTTTATTTTTAGACATTTTGAATAATTACTGCGGTAAATATTTTATTTACCATGGTTAAGGGTAAATCCGGTAAGTAAGGGTTAAAAAATAATATTATAATAATACTAAATTACCCTAAAACGTGTCTTAACCATATTGGTTGATACATGGTCGACCATGGGCATCTTTGGGTCGATTTTGGGACCCCATGGATCCACTTGTAAGTGATAATGACACATTATATTAATAAAGTTAAAATAAAAATAAAAATGGCATAAGCTTACATCCTTTAGAAGAACAATTTTTACATAGGGTTATACATGTTGGATTTTCTATTATAAATATTCATTAGAAAGATAAAAAGATTTCCTACATAATGATATTTTATTTATAAATTTTAGACATTAAATAATTTATTTTATTTATGACACAATGATGATGCAGTAATTACTATAATAGTGAAAAATTAAAATAAGTGATATTATAAATACCCAAATAAATATAATATGAACCTTTTAATGAATTAAACTAATTTTATAGGATAATATTATATATTAGTATTGATTTAATTGAATTTTTCGAAGTAATCAATCTGTTATGAGTTTCACAAAAATCAACTAATGAATAGTGTCAAAATTGACATAAAAGAGTTCTTAAAACAAATATTATATTATTAATTGATATCAAATTCCTAAAAATATAAGGTTCGGCCAAGAGGCTTATATCATGATAGGTTAATCATTAATGGACCACTTGGGGGTCGTCTGGATGTATATAGTAAGTTTATTAACCATATTATATAAAAATACAAAGAGACATTGTAAAAGTGAAACTAATTAACTTAGAGTTAACACTTAAAGATAAGGTTAATATAAGTACCCAAACCTGTCTAAATTCTATTGGATGAGTTGTTTTCGACCCATCCTCATCTCAAACTTTGAATAGTCAACTTTGGAGCCATTGGAAACCGAATATGAATTTATTATAAATTAATATTTCTAGCTTTTTCAAAGGTGCCCCTCACCCCTCTTATAAAAGGGCACTCCTCCTTCTCATTTCCTCACACCTCTCAAGCCACTTGGCTCGTCCAAACTCTGCCCAACTAAGCTCCCCATATCCCTCTCCTTCTCCTTGAAGCTTCCCCTTAGGCAGAAAGCATTTCAAGAAGTCCTTTGGTTCCAACCAAAGTGAGTTACCTAAATTAAAGGTAACAATTTCTCTTAAAGTATTTTCATTTATTTTGCTTCTTCAACCCCCAAACTCTTTTTATTTCCCTTATTTTGTAACAACACCAGTATCCTCAATATACTAGTATGTTGTTATAAGAAGTATTCAAACTAAACATACACACAACTCCATCTAATGGATGATGAACATAATGTTTCTGTGGATGGCAAACTAACGCCTCACGAAACGATGATTGTTCAAAAACATCTTACCGCCTCTCATGGTGGCCATTATGATGGCACTGTAATTAAATATGATATTAATGATATATATTTTATATATAAGCTTCTGTAATTCCATTTTATTTCATATCATTATTCGTTTCATGTTGTATATACATACGATAATTTCATTTGAGGAAGTGCGGACTACCGCCCCCTTAAAATGATATTACTCGTTCATACTACACATGGAACGTATAAAGGATGGTGTTAATGAACTTAAGTAACATATATAAAATATTATATTATACTGGAATAGTAATATACCTATGTATCATTTGGATTCGATTCTTTTAAAATAAAAATTAAATGGAAGTAGCGTTCGTGCGTACGTACGGACTACCGTCTCCACGAACGTGATAAGACTCATTCTCCGTCATATCCATTCAAGTCTTATTCTCATTTTGGGGTTAAAAATAATGTTAATGAATAAGATATAATCTATCCATTACAAACATATCTTACGTAACCAAACATTTAAGAAGAACGAATCGATTATCACCCGAAACGACGATAATACTAAGATATTATTAATAAAGCAATGTTAAAAGATCATATATGATATCATATTAATGTATATGATTCTTGTATAATTTAATAACAATTATTTCACCATTATACAGGAGGTTAACCTAGCCCAACCAAGGAAAAGTACAAGGTAAGGGGTTTTCATCTCACTCCTCATTTCCGTGAGATTCATGCCATATTGCCACCATCACCTTTTGTGTGGTGTATGTACTGCCCATAATTATATTTGTTGTGTAATACACTATAATTTATGTGTATTTACATATTCATTGTATGATACCTCTTTCATGGGTTGTATGTTTCATAATTTACCAAATTGGTAAGGGTTATTTCACAATCTCTTCATTATTCGAGGTTGTTTATACGTAATAATCTACTGGGATCTCTTTATCATCCACATCCATGTTTCTTAAAAATGTATTTCAAAATATTTTTACTATTTACAAGAATATGGGTTAAAGTCATTTATACCCTTGTTTGAATTTTTATAAGAGGTTTATAAAGGAATCTTTCCGTCGTTTTCAAAACAAGGTCCTTTTTAACCTTTTCGACAGAATTGAGGTAAGAATGTTTTTTAACTTATACAGCGGGTGCGGTTATTTTCCGCCGTTATAAAATCGTCGAAGCTTTCCTTACAAGCTTATAAGAATATTTTCAAGAAAATGTTTTATTTTATATGGCTCTTAAATGATTTCAAAAATAGAAAGAGATATTTTCTAAAAAGTGTTTTGATTTCATCCATATCAACATCCTTTAATGGATTTTACGCTTATTTGAAGTTGATTTATTATAATACAAAACTTCTATATTGTATTGAAGGTTTTATGATATGTTTGACTGTGGATGTGCTATTTTATACCATTCATAGTTTATGGTGAAACTATTGACATTTCGTATGCTAGTTTTAATCCGAATGTTTATGTTATATTTCAAACTTTTCTTCAGAAGAATGTGCTAAACAAGTATGTTCCGGGTTGGGGACCGGTAAAAGTAAGCCCTCCAGGTTGGGGACTGGTTAAAGTAAGCCCTCCAGGTTAGGGACTGGTAAAAGTATGCCCTCCGGGTTGGTGTCCGGTTATTAGAGGCACTCCGGGTTGGTGTCCGGTTATTAGAGGCACTCCGGGTTGGTGTCCGGTTATTAGAGGCACTCCGGGTTGGGTTCCGGTTAGAAGTAACCCCTAGGTCTTGGGATGAGGCCTAGACAAAGAAATTAACATTTAGCATTATGCATTCCAACATTATGAAAGTGGTTATTGATTTTTTCATGTGATTATTCGATTAGTAGAATATCCATGTGAATAAGTAAATGACATTATTTCATTTTATTTATGTCATACCATGTTGAAAGTTCATGTTTAAATGGCTTTTGTTTTAGTTATACATTGCCTTAAATGTTTATTCTTATTTATGAAAGTTTCTGCTATATTGTTATCCTTACTGGGCATTTGAGCTCACCCCTTTTCTATGTTTTATTTTTCCCAGGAAGTGAAGATGTAAGTTATGAATGACCTGCAGGGGATTATAGCGTGGACTGTGGAAACATTATGTTGTTGTAGTAGTTTTTCATTTTATGATGTAATGTAAAACTTATGAATATATCTAGTGTTTCCAAGGCTACTAAACCAATCGGTCTTTCGAGATTTGATCTTTCTTGTGATCATGCCAATGTTACGAAGTAATGCACCGACTCTGGGTAGCTGGGGTCGGGGCGTTACAGGATCCATTCCCATAGAATAGCATCCAGTCAATCTATATAGATCATTTCCATCACGTGCACTCAAAATTGACATGCCTCTATCTGTCATGCTAGAAGAGAACAGTGAAATCATAGTCACACCTGTGGTGTACCACTCACCATCGTCGGCTCACCAGCTTACTCAGCCTCTGGAAGCTCCATGGCGTGCACCTATCCGGAAGCACGACTACCTGATGCTTGACCTTCATATAGTGCTGCTCTGGTCCCAAGCCACTGACCCCTCAGCTAGAAACTACTGTCTCTGTCACGTCCTCCGCAAGCAGCTGAACCTCGACTACCCTCTCTTGGTGTCGAACCTGAACCAACTCCAGGTGCCACCTTCTTTCCTAGTCCCTACCTACCAGTTGTCTGAGAAGGCACCTGAACAACCTCCCTAGATGCCTGACTTGTCCAGATACCCGACACTCCTTTGGAGGCCTATCACACTGAGTCCGAACATGTCCTGGCTATCCACACTAAAAGAAAACCACAAAAGAACTGCTACGAGGTGGTCTAGTTGAGTACATGGCATCAATTCTTGGATGGAACTCATCCCGTACTCGCTTCCATCTATCTGATCCCTCACCTAATGTTGTGATCTATCCAACCTGAGGCCAATCCCTCTGGTTTCCCTCTGCTATGAGTTCCATATTCACCTCCTTTGAGAAAGAACCTAGCTGGAAGATATTTACCCGGATCCAAATGGCGTTTCATAAGCAATCCTCTAATCTTTTCACCCTTGCCGCCTGGAATACAATATATACAACATGGAATACATATTGTAATAAACAATAAATTATCTTATTAATTTCATCTTTTCACATTTCAAGAATACAAATCATTGTAATTGAAATATTCATCACATGGTATTATCACATCACAATGCATATGTGCAGTTATGAAATTTAGATACCCTAGAATGTGCCTATCAAAAGACAAGAAAACAAGCCTTTCTATATCGGTCCAAGGTCCAATTCTCCCTTACTGCAACGGGTCAAGGGTCACATATCACGATCAATGACATTTCACAATAAGTGATCCACTAAGGTGGAAATTATATAAATTGTAATCCAAGAAAAAAAGAAAACATCAATTCCCACTAAAGGTAACTCGGTCCATCCTTTGTACATGGGGCTCTAGGTACCCAAGAACAAGCTAGAAACCTAGTTCCAGTAACAACCTATCTCAAGTCTACAATATCCCAAATAGTAAAACTAGATGAAATAAATGTGAAGCATCAGTATCATTAGTATCTAGCAAAAAAATGCTACTAAATCCCTGTCAGGAAATCCACTGATACGAATTCTGATAACTGGGCCTCGGTGATAGCACAGACACCCCATGGTTGTTGGGTCCTATCCCACCAGGTACCACCAGTTGCCCTGCGTGGAAAAGTGGGCCAATATAGCCTCCCCATTATACCTATGAGACCCTTTCTTCTAGTTAGTATCCTTTGGTGTTCGGGGAGGTGCGCCTAAGGTAGTAACACCCGACGTGTTTAGCACTATTTTGGTGGCTCTTCGGGTCTGAGTCGTTACACGTATACTAGTTTTAATACGAATGTTTATGTTATATTTTAACCACTTCATAAGTCAAAAGTGTTGGACTGGTGTGTTCCGGGTTGGGGACCAGTAAATGTAATCCCTCTAAGTTGGGGTCTGGTTACAGCAGACTATCCCGTTTGGAGTCTGGTTACAGAGGATCTCTGAGTTGGAGTTCAGTTATAGAGGCTCTCTATGTTGGAGTCTGAAAATAGAGGCTATCAGGGTTTGAGTTTGGTTACAGAGGCTCTCCGGGTTGGGGTCTGGTTACAGTTATCCTCAAGGTCCAGGAACAAGGCCTTAACACAGATATTAAAGTCCATCAATATGCATTCCATCACTATGAAAGTGGCTATTGATACATCATGTGATTATTCGACTAGTAGAATATCAATGTGAAAAATTAAATGGAATTATTTGATTTTATATTTTCTATATTAGGATGAATTTCTAGTTTAAAAGGCTTTTGTTTTAGTCTTATAATTTTCCTTAGAGGTTTATTTTTATTTATGAATGTTTCCGCTATATTGTTATCCTTATTGAGCATATAAGCTCACCCATTTCTTTGTTTTATTTTTCCCAGGATTGAAGAATAATTTTATGGTTCACCTATAGGGATTGGCTAAGGGATATGAATGTGTTAAGAAGGGGAAAATGTGGTTGTTGTTGTTAGTCATTTTACAATGTAATGTCACATTCATGTATGTAATCTATTTTCCAAAACTACTAAACCGATCGGTTCTTCGGGACTTGATTAATAGTAATCATGCCAATGTATCAAAATAATTCACTATCTCTGCGCTTTTGGGGTTGGGGCATTACAAAATGAGGAGATATCACAATGGAATCTTATCCAGAAATGTATACAGTCATATAATATCTTAGGGAGGTTATAGATTATAGAAAGAACAAAACATAGCTGAAATTTAAAAAAAAAAGATGAGTCATCCGGATCCATAGAGGTTGACCCTCCTTCCACCGCCAAAATATAAATAATATAGAAGCAGTCTCATATGAGAAAAAGAACATTATCTTACGGAATATTTGGAGGTTCTTGGAAATAGTGTTGTAAGATATTTACATAATTTAGTTATCCAATTTAAATAACGTTTTTATATAATGTGATTCATTACCGATTGTCTCAAATATTTTAAATAGGAATCTCTTGAGCTTTATAAAACATAGTCAGTCTTCATTACTAATGATAAGAAAGATATTTTAGCTATATCATTGAGATATCATGAAAAATTATGTCATTTATGGGTATATCTAGTAGGTGTATCAATTAAATAAGTGTTTCCACATTATGAAGATTTGTCAATGGAGAATTTATAAAAAATAGAATCTTTGGATGTTACAGTTTAAGATATTTGTGATATAATTGAGGACATGATTAGAAATTATGTATAGTTTATGATTATAAACATGTAAAGAATATTTCAGGCTTCAAATCTAGCTCCCCAACCTTTTCCTATATATCCAACTCCTCCAAATTATCTTACAACTATACCTCCACCTACATTCCCCAATAAACTTACATATCCTACTCATATACCCCCTCCATAAATTCCCTTTTATTATGAGTTTTATGATGATTATCCCTCTCATCAAGTTGTTTTATATGGGATGACATGTTATTTTAGTGATATAATTCATCATCAATATAAAAAGATATATAGTAATAGGGTTAATATACAAGATATTACAAATATTTCACAAAGAATACCATTATCTATATATGAGTTTAGTACAATTTATAAAAGTATCATCCATTTTTAGTATGTCCACCTAGACTTATCAAATAAATACCATAGAGGTATGTTTATATTATATCATTTATTTAAATTTACTGTAAATTGTTTTTAACAATTTAATATTTATATTTTTATATTTTTTTATAGTAATACATAAATAGTAAATAAATATTGTATAGAAAAAATAAATATAATATATAATGACTTTAGATACAACTTATAGCAGTCTTTATAAATTTTCAACATATTATTTTTTTTGATTTTTAGGAGATTCTAATAGATGGTATAATTTTTTGGCGTGCAATGACCATGGAAATTTTTAAAGAAAATATCAATGAGCATGTAACTAGAGTTCAGTTGGGAATCAACATGATTATAATTTTTTACATGTAAGTTGAATAGAATAATTTTTTTATTTTAATTTTCAGGAAATTTATACTTATGTTTGTATTAAATTAGGTATCATTATATAGTTTTTTAACACTACAACATGAAAAATAATATATGAAGTTATAGACCCTTAATTTACTTCACCTATAGTGCGGAAAATTACTAATGCCGAAGGAATGGTTTATATTGCTAAAATACTTTAAAAGAATAAAATTACTTAGTGATATATGATTTGTTATCGTCAAAAGTATGAAACATATATCTTATAAAGTGTTATATATCACTTAATATAATTACCATTCAAACTCTATTTTTAATTATATTAGTGCACATTGGATATTGGGTGTTTTTTGTATTAGAGAAGACACATTATTGGGTATTCTCGATCCATGGTAGAGTGAAAGAAAACATTATTACAGAATTGAACATGTAATTTTGAATATTTTAATACTTTGATATATTATAGTAATGTTTAAATTTATTTTATTCATCTTATTTTTAAACAAGACATGAAATTACATTAATGAGACAATAAAATAAAGATAACCAAGATCATATATGTAAAAGAAAAGTAACTTTTCCTTTACAATTACAATATTTTTTGTTATAGTAGACAAAATATTATTTTGAATTGTATAATTATTTTAAACATAAATTTCATACATAATAAGGATTAAATAAATATGGATAGTGGGTTTTAATACTTATTCTTGAAATAATTTCCACCGGGATAGTTTTGATGTTCTAGAAGGTGCGATTTTGTTATAAATGTTTTATTTAATTTTTTAATTCCTTATATTCATAATACATATCAAGTGATTTATTTTTAATTCATAAATTTTTTATTACTCGAAAACTTATAATGAATAAGATATAATACACTTACAAATTTAATGGCTGAATAATTTCATTGGTTCGATTGGGATTTAGTTTATTCATATTATACATTGTAAAATTGAATTTTCAAATTGTAATTATTCTTATGATATTTATTTTTTGACAATTAACTATAATTACTCATATAAATATATGTAATTTTGGGTGGTAAATAACTAATAAAATTTTATTTAGGGGAATAAATATTTTTCAAATCGTGTCTGTATAACTCTGAAATTTCCAAGTATGAAAAACATATCTAATAGCATGAATGACACAGAACACCAGGTGTAGAAAGTAATATAACATCCCATGAAATTTTTATATATATGTACTATTTGAAATAAATTAAATCTATTTTATATCATTTAGTAAATTAAATACAGATTTATCTCAGCTTTCATGCAATAAAGAGTTTCTTTGATAACTTGTGTTACACCAATTTTTTTTACCAAATATTGTTTATAATAATATTTTTAAAAATTTCAATTAGATATAAAATCGGAGGATATTTATAATATTAACTAAATTATGTAAATATACAGTTGAATTAATCTATAACCAATTAATTATAAATGAATATAAATACAAATTAAATATACAGGATTATTTTTAAATTTTTTTTATGTTCCAAAGGAATATTTTCCTAATAAATTAAATTAGTGTATGATATTGATTAAAATAATATTTTATACACTAAATATTTTTTTGGAAATCATATTTTTTTATTTGAATAATAGAAGAATAAATCCAATTATACTCAAAGAAAACTATTTTTTTTAAAAGGCAGTTTTGTTGCCTTTTAATGTATCACTTGTTATAAAAATAAAATTTAACACATTCATAAATTTTATTGAAAAATATAAAATAAATTTTTGAAATTATAGTGTAAAAATTATCGCAGATCCAATTTTTTTTATTTTCTGAAATGTTTTAATTATTTATTAATTATGAAAAAATGTTATATTTAAAATTCAAAATATATTTTCATTTAAATAATTTATATGTTAAATTATATTTTGAATTTTTTATAAAGTAAAAATAGTTCAATTATACATATATTAATAAAATTTAGGTCATTGGAATCATTTATAAAGTGGTTTTAGATATAAAAACACAGTAAAAATTCAAACATTTTCACTTTAACACCCAATTTTCCTCATTGGAAGAAAAAACTATTTCAATGGCATGGAGGATATTCCTTGTCTATAAAATTGTGATCTATAAGATTCACTAATCCTAATTGGTTTATTTATGGATGATATCATTGAATAAAATCATCAATGCATCGATGAGGAACATCCTATGGAGTTATAACATCACAGAGAAGAAAGTTGTCACTGTAAATTGGAAAAATGTTATAACCCTTACAACCTTGGTTGGGATCAGCATAAAGAATTTGTAAATGGTCAATAAATATCACTAAGGTAAATTCATATAGATGCTATCAAATTTAAATCTATGTCCATTGAAATTATTATAACAAGATTAATGATGTGACTGAAGTATAAAAAATTGCATCACATGGAATCCTCAATATAGCCGGGATTTAGAACTGTGTTTGATGAGGTGTGTTGAAAATATAACTGGATAGAGAATTACAACTCATATATTATATATTTTTAGTATAATTAGATGGAAAACTCATTTATTAATATTATAAACTATTTTAATCAAACAACTTTTCCAAATATCATAATTAACGAACAATTGAGAAACATGGATCATCTCCTATATGATCTTCAATTTGCTCTATCAAATTTAGTTTTTATGAATCCTGATGAATTTATAGTAGGTAACTAACACCAAATGGCATTATAGACTCTAAATACTTTAACATGCATTAGATATAATGCGATCACAGTTGGATTGGGGAATTTAACAACAATTCGATGTTTCCATCTCGCTTCTCATTGCATTGGAGAATACCATTCTCTTGTGTTCCAGTTGATGCTTTCCTTCATCAGAAAAGTATTACACTCTAATATAGGATTTCATTATCCCAAAAACATAGGGAATATGTATAAAATATCTTTTTATTTCATGAAATGGCCTCAAACTCAATGAGAACACTGTTTGATCTGTTGGACAACCATGATATCCAAATTGTTCTAATAGAAAAATTGTTATAGGAATTACTGAAACATCAGTTTTCTAGGAAATTAAAAAATATTATTTTATTTTCCTGTATATAACTCTTTCATGTGGTTAGGAATGGGATAAAAAATCAATACATGAACATAGACCATTTATTCCCCAGTCTACACTTTCCGAAATCATAGTGGCGATACAAAATAAAAACCAACATAAAAAAGGTTATTTTAATAACTCTATTGGAGGCATTGTTTTGATAAGGAACCTCAATGTTCCAGGTAACTATAATCCCACTCATGGAATGCATGATTTTTTATATTCCCCTATTAATTGGTTGGAATATGTGCAACAAATATGCTACCTCCCAAGAAAACCAATGTCTAGTGGGATTTGGTGTCGTCACTAGTGATCACAATAGAGAGATAATTGACTATATACACGGGATTTGTAGAAATCACACTAACCATGAAGATAAAATGATTGTATTCATTATTATTGTCCACATGGTTGAGAAATAGAATTATAATGTGTCCTGGTTCGAATGTGACTCGACTACAATTGTGCAAGCTGTAAGGCTTGGTACCATACATTTTTGGTGGAAGCTCACTATAAGGTGGTCTGAATGCATGACCAAGCTATCTAAAATTTATTACACAATCTCCCATGCCTTTCTTGAAGCTAACACTCTTGAAAATTATCTTGCAAAAAAATAGCTGTCCAATACGCCTACACTCATACTAATACCCTCTCACTTGATTTTCTACCCATTAAAAAAATAAAATTTTAAAATACCTCTTTTTCCCCAGATTTAAATCATTGTTTAATTTTTAATAAGAACTGATCTTACCAGTTTTCTAAAAATACTCGCTTTCTTATTACATCTGCAAGTTTAATTTTAAATTTAATTTTTTCACTAATGTAGAATGAATTTTTAAAAATGGATTTGATATGTGGAATTTGAATAATTTAAATTTAAAATTAAGTTTAACAAATTTTTTTTATCAAAAATATTTTATAATTTAGTTGAAATTTTTTAATGTGTGTAATGATAAAATGAGTTTAATTAATGGTTAATCATAGAATAAAAGGAGTAAAAATGACTTAAATATTGTCAAATACCCAATTTATGGATATATTTGACCTTTTTCTTTTATAGGATTGATATTTTTCAATTATTGGAGCCAATTTAAATAGAAAAAATATGGATGGAATTATATATTTTCAAAAACTACAATAGTTCCACTGACCCCACTTTATAAAAGGGCACCCAATCTCTTCTTCACATCACAGATTAATTTTTTTTTGTTAAGCAATGAATTTATAAAATTAATCCCCAAAATTAATCCTGTTATCCTAGAAGCTTTATATTGGGTAAAAATCCAACTTAGTAAGACATTTGTTCAATAATAATGAGGATTCCCAAAGAAGAGGCAATGTTCTTCTAAAACCGTTTTAATTTTATTCCCTTCTAAACATTATTGAACAATTATAACATGATTATATAAAAAATAAGTATTATATATACATATTGATATTTTATTATGCTAATAGTACAACCTAAAACATCACACAATTTCATAAAATGAGTTATAAAATCATCATTCATGTGTACTGAGGACTACCATCTTGTGAAATGATGTCACTCGTTTCTCAATTAACCACATTCTTGGCTAGGGAAAATGATGAAAATACTGATTTTATATGATATATGAATGATATCTATTATTTGTTTATTCTTATTTATTATATAACACTTAGCTTTATGATTTAATTTTTTTGTGAATATGATTATATTATTCTTGTGTGCGGTGGATTAACGCCTTGTGAAGAAATGTGATTTATTCACACAATACATGAAATTTATTAAGGGTAGTTTTAATAAAGATATTGGATATATATTACATATTAATGATACTAAAATAATAATATGTATATAATTTATTTTCTTTTATTTAAAAATGATAAGAAAACAAAAATATAATCTATGTGTACATACGACCTACATTCTTTGAGAATAGTGTATTTCAATTCCAAACACAATATTTTACGGATTAATAAAAATACATATATACTAAATATATATTATATTTAAATCATGGTTTATATTATGAAGATTATTAAATGATGATCTATGTAAAATTAATATATAATAACAATTCAAAACATATTATAAAAACTAGGTAATTAACACTAAAACAATGAAAATAATGATAAATTTTGAGAGAATGAGGGATTATATGTTGTAAAAGGATCATATATGATTTTATAAATAATAATATGGGATTTTATATGTTAATAACATTTTTAAAACCATTAAACATAATTTTAAACAGTGTTCTACCAAATGGAAGTGTAATATAAGGGATTTCATTTCAATTTACATTCCATTAAGACTTATTTGTTATTATGCATCAATTTAATCTTATGTGGGGTATATAATTCCCATTTTACATATATCAGAATTAATAATTAATTATACCTGATATTTTATGTTTAAATTTGAATTATATCATTCATGGTTATTGGACATGAAAATTACCAAATGATAAGAGTTAATGTGAAATCTCCTTTCTTTGTGATTTTAACATTTTCAAGAAATAATCACTTTATTATAGTCATTTTTTATTTTAAATTACATTTATATTATATATAAATTTTAATCTATTATGGGTTTGATTATTTTCTAAATTTTATATCATTTTTACATATGATGATTACTTTTAAATTTATCTGATTAACTAAGATTATATTAATATATCTTTATTTTTTAACCAATATAGATATTTGATAGGGAAAATTGATTAAAAGATAAATAAAATATTCTCTATATGAGGAGTAATTTAGAAATTATGACACAGGACATGGTTATTTAAAATTAGTCCCATTTATGTGTCAATTGCCTTGTGAGATTAAAACAATTTAAAAAAACCTTAATATTTATAACATGTATGTTTTAAACTATCTTGTGAAAATTATTGACTGTAATATGTTTTAAACCATATTTTTAAAGGTCCTGGTGATAAAGGTATCATTTCTCTAGGAAACATGATGTCTGATATTAAATAAAAACCTTAATTTATATTTAGTTATTATTATCCACGAAATATACACTATGGAAAATTCTAATAATGAATTTCATTCTAAATTTATTTATTAAATTTCATGAGTTTTTAGTTATTTACCTTCCCATATTGATATTTCCTTATCTGAATATTTAAATTAAATTTGTTCTATGTTATTTACCGTTCTACATGGATAAGGAATATTAATTCATGATAGCTTATGTTGTACTAAACTCTTACAAATCATTTGATATCATCCTTATTTTTTATTCCATTCCCTACGTGTTGAACTGGAATCCATTGAATGAGTTTTGAAGGATTTTGTGAGTTTTACTATCATATGTGTTATGTTTATTTTTCAATTCCCAATGAAAGATGAGTTTTATATATGTAATATATTTTCAAAAAACGTTATATTGATTTGTCTTTTTGGATTTGAATCATGTATCTATGACAATGTAATGATAGTAGGAACTGGATCTGGGATTTTTGGGTTGGGGTTGTTACATTTGGGATAAGATAACTTTTAATAGAAACTTTGAGAACTAGGTTTTGTAAACCATAGATTAAGGAACATAACCCATAAGATAATCATTAAGGATATGTGTAGAGGGGAATCTTAATGTTTTTTAAGGTAGATATTATGTTGTATTCCCTATAAATACATCCCAAATAGAGATACTATCATGGTATTAGAAATTTAAGAGTAAAGATATGTTCACAGTCTTAAATGAATATTTTTTGGTTTTATGACATTGGAGACTTCAAATATTAAGAAATTTGTGGGAAATCTAAGTAAATTTTTAGTGGAAAATTTATTTTAGGAATAATCAATTTACACATTATAGACATAAGTTTAAAGGTATATATAACCTTTATGGTTAATATGATCATTAATAACATTTTAATAATAATCAAATGTTTTAATAAGACTTTTTAATAAATTAGTTGTATATAAAACCTTAGTAAAAAGGTTATTTAATAATTTATTTCATTTCAAGGATAACTTTATTATTTATGGGGAAATTTTAGTAATTATTTTTATATAGTTTATTAAAATTAAAAACACCATCCATGGTGAAAACCCATCACATTCGGTAATGTTGTTGGTGTTGGACCAATGATAATGGACATTAAGGGTTTCACACCTTACACTAGCAGTCACAGTGTCCTGGTTAATGTGTCATCATTTTTAGTTAAAAATATAGAAAAAAATATTAACTACGGACTAGAAGTATTACTTTTAGGGAATATAGATTAATTTATTGACCTTATTGTTTTTGAAAAAATGTTTAGGGATAGATAAACAGAATTTCACTATTTTATAGATCTTATGACATGTAAAATGTAAATTTTAGTGCATCAGGCTTAAAAAAAATTAATTTTGTGATATTTATTTATTTGAATAAAACATTCATTGGAAATTTATCATTTTACCACCAAAGGATGAAATTTTTATTATGAATGAAAAATATATCAAGAAAGTATATTTACCTATATTCTTATGTAGAAAAATAATTCCAAAATATTAAAAAAAATATTTAAATAAAATTTTATCCTTTGAACATAATTTCTGGTGAAATAAATGATCTTTACACACCTATTAGATTTGATATTTTTATCCCATCAGCATAAAAATGATCATTCATTTTTTTTGTGACCAATTACATCAATCACTATAATAAAAATATTTATGTTTTTACTATTTGTCTATTTATTTAATTTCATCTCACAATCACTCCCCAAATTACATCCTCTAATCCTAAAAGCCTTATATTTTATATAAATAAAAATCATGAATGAATTAATGAATACCTAATGCTGATACATGATTAATATGTAACATTATTCTAAGAGCTTTTTTAATTTTTTCTTCTCCACCACCTTAAATTATTATTATACCATTATTATAAAATGCAAAATTTATATTATATATAATTATATGTTATTATGTAATGTATAAGACTTAAAAATTTATAGTATTTAATAAAATGAGTTATAAAGTTATTATTCTTGTGTATGGAATACTACTATCTCAGGAACCGATGTCGTTCATTTTTCCATTACAACATTTCAAGGCTATGGAAAATGATGCACCCACTATTTATAATATATATATAAATATATTAAATTTATGATTTAATTCTGATTATATAATTATTATATAACAAATATCTTCATGCATTCCATTTTTTGGGAATACGATAACGTCATCAATGTTTACGCAAACTACCACCTCACGAAGTGATGTGGTTCATCCACAATTTACATGGAATATATTAATAACAGTTTTAATAAAAATATGCGATATATATTACATATTAATGATTCTATAATTATAATATAAATATATATATTATAATCTTTTATATTTCAATATAATAAAAAATAAAATCTATGTTCATGCGTACGTACGACCTACACTCTCTATAAACGTAGTATTACATTTCATAGCACCAAATTTTAAGGATTTATCTAAATAAATATATATTGAATATATATGATATTGAAATAATGAATTACTATAACGACCCATACTTTACATACATTGTTAATACTTCAAAATTGAAGCACACTTAATACAACATATGAAAAAACCACAAAGGACAGTATAGGTATAGTGTATTTAGAAACTGGGAAACATAAACAACTGGTTCATAGATCTTCTACAGTGTCTCCCATTTATTTCATCATATCTAGGGTCCCTTTTATCATATTCTACTTAATATCCATCTTCCTGACCTGGGGAAAAGAAAACATAAAAGGGTGAGCTCAAATGCTCAGCAAGGGCAAATAAAGGAAATAAAAATCATATCATATCTTTTTGAAAATCGAAACCTGCAAAAGAGATCATAATATCTTAACATGGAATAAATCATAGAAGTGAAAATGAGATCCCCATAATCATAACATAAAACTTGAAACTTTGTGGCATGCACACATAATCATGGAAAATCATTTCTTGTTAGTCATGACTCATTTCCAAGACTATCTTAGTGGACAAAGTCCCTTTCTGAACCGAGTTCACTCCTCGTTTCAGTCCTATATCACTGAACCGAAATAACCTTCCGTTCCAGCCATGTCTATCTCATGAGATATAAAATCATTACCCAATGCATTGGAGGGAGATATAGGTCCCACCCATCTTATAATGAATCCTTTCTTATGTGTGCCACATAATCATAAATCATACATCATCGTATAACCCATGTAATAAAAAATGGGATTCTTAAACAACATGACATCATAAAACAATTCATATAAGATAAAGGAATTCATAAAAATGTTTCCATCACAACATAATCAAATCCATGTAATAATAGGGATAAAAACAGAACCCTTTATTATCTTAGATGAAAAATAATTTTGATAAAACACTTGAACTCCATTCTTGAGGAAAATATCCTTTCTTCTTCAAAAACATTTTTCCTTTCATAACATGTCATTCAACTTTAAAATAAAAGAAGTTGATTAAAAATAAACTTGAAAACTTGTAAAGGAATCTTCTTGGAAATAATGTTTTAAAAATCCATTCATGCCGTATAAGTTAAAAAAACATTCTTCTCGTACTTTTGTCGGAAAAGTCAAAAAGTACCTCGTATGAAAAACGACAAAAGATTCCTTTCATTTCTTTTACTAAAAACTCACCGAAGGGTAAAAATGGATTTAAACAATTGTAGGTGGATGGAAATAATATTACATATTTATGAAACATGGATGTGGATGATAAAATACACCCCAGTAAATACTTACGAATAAACAATCTCGGATAAAAATGAGATTGTGATATTTCCCTTACCTTAGGTCCGATTAGCTTTGTACGTGTCCGAATCTCCTGTATAATGGTTTAAATAATGTTATTGACTTATTACAGAATCATACATATTGATATGATATCATATATGGTCATATTCTTAGCTTCTTGTTGGTAATATTTCATTGTTACTTGTTACTCGGGTCTTTATTGCCTTTTGTTCTTATGCGTGTTTTGCCGAATACATTCTTATTCTTCTTTTAAGGTTATAGATACCTTATATCCATAATGGTATTAGTGTAACATATATCATATTTATTCATTCAATTCATTTATATAATTACTATGTAATGATGATCATGTAGAACGAGTCGCATCACATCGTGGAGACGGTATTCCGTACGCACACACGAGTGATGATATCATTCCTATGATCGTGGAACTGTATTGGAGTATATATATATATATATTATTTCAGTATCAATATTACTTTATAATAATCATAAATAGTTACTCATTACACCATTATACCCATCCTTGTAAAGTGATGGTGGAAAAATAGATTACACCACGGCGTGGAGACGGTGTTCCGTACGTACGCACGCGCGGTGATTTCATTTTTCCGTGGGATGGATAGAAGGTGAATTAGGGTTGTTTAATATTGATAATAACATATCATTATGTAAGTAATACTGATGTTATTACTTTATCATGAAACAACTAAAGAAGAAGAAGTTGAAGAAGAAATAAATTGAAAAGATCGGTAATGGATATTACCTCTTCTTTGGAACGCCTCTTTGAATCCTCCACTTAGGGAACTAAGATTGGTCTTTGAAGAAGACCAGGACCTCTAGTATTATTCTAGGTAAGTGGAGAGGAGAAAATGTCAGGGGTTGGCCGAGCTTGAGTGCTCAAATTGGTGTGAGGAGGAGGGGGAGGAGGTGCCTTTTTATAAGGGAGGAGAGGGGCACCTTAGGAATATCTCAAAATATTATTTTATATTAAAGTCAAAATCGGTTTATAATGGCTCCAAAGAATCTTATTTCGAAGATAAGGTGGGGATGGGTCGAAATCCTATCAACCAATAGTATTTAGACAAGTTTAGGGTATTATTTTAACCTTATCAATTAGATTTAACTCTATGTTAAATAATTTAACTTTTACCGTGTCTTTTTGTTTTCTTTCACTATATGGTTAATACACTTACTATAACATGCCAAAAGAACCCCAAATTGTTTATTATTAATATATATATCCTTATCTAAGTCATTTGGCCGAACCTTATATTTTTAGGAATACAATAACAATTAATAATATAATATTTGATTTAAATACTATTTTGTGTCAATTTTGACACTATTTGATATATGATTTTTGTGAAAGTAATAACAGAATTATATGTTCTAACCAAGTTGATTAAATCAACATTAATATATCATAGTAACCTAGAAAAGTATTGTAATTCATAAAAAGTCTTAAATTACATTTATTTTTGTGTTTATAACATCAATTATGTCAATATTTCATTAATAAGATAATTACTGCATCATCATTGTGTCATAAATAAATTAACTTATTTAAGGTCTAAAAATTACAAATAAAATACCATCATGTAGGAAATCGTTTTAGCCTTCTAATGAATATTTATAGTCGAATTTAACTTATGTATAACCCCATATTAAAAATGATTTACTTATTAAACTTTGATTTTAACTATTTTAACCCTTCTTTAAATAAATTAATAATAAATGTTCTAATCTAATCCAAGTGGGCCTAAATGGTCATATTTTATTAATAAGGTTGTTTTTGGTCGAATTACACTTATCCAATAGAATTAGTACATGTGTTAGGGTAATAATAATATCATATTTACCCTTAGTTGCCCTATTTACTATTAACCGCGGTAAAAAAAAGTAAAAAGTTACTATTCACCAAAAAATTATTTTTATCTCATTGAACCACATTTTACTTACTGATATCAACCGTGTGTGTCGGATTTTCGAAATTCCATTCACAGAAGCGGTAAAATTAAATTTTATGAAAAATTCAGTTTTTAACCTACCACTTAGTGGTTTCACTATTCATCAAAAATTGAACGTTTTCAGAAAAATACCAAAATTTCACCCTAGGCTAATTTCGATATTCTAAATCCAAAAATGAAGTCCATTTTGAAAAATAAAATTTATAAAATTTCAAAAAGTGGTTATTACTATTCATAACGGCTAGTTTTAATAGCATATTGTTGTTTAGTGAAACTCGGTATTGCGTACGACGCAAGCTATCGAGGAAGGTCGCGATTGCGTGTAAAGCAAGCCAAGCAAGTGTTGTGTAGAAAAAGATTCCTTTGATGATTCATATAACATAAAAGTCTCGGGTGTTACATTCTACCCCCCTTAAAAAGAATTTCGCCCTCGAAATTCATCACTTTGTAACAAATAGATGAGGATACTTCTCCCTCATCATATCCTCAAGCTCCCAAGTAGCTTCTTCAAGTTGGTGGTTCCTCCACAAAACATTCACCAAGTGAGTGGTCTTGTTTCGTAGGACTTTTTCGCTACGATCCAGAATCTCTATCGGCTGTTCTTCATAAGAAAGATCTTGCTCCAGCGGTACAACTTCTGAGCTGAGTACATGTGAAGGATCTGGTATGTACTTTCTCAGGAGAGATACATGGAACACATCGTGATCTTGAGAGAGATTCGGTGGAACCGCCAATCGGTAAGCTACCTTCCCAACACGATCCAGTATTTCGAAAGGACCGATATATCTAGGGCTCACCTTCCCCTTCTTTCCAAATCTCATAACCCTCTTCCAGGGAGATATTCGTAAGAACACTTTATCACCCACTTCAAACTCTAGGTCTTTTCTTCGGTTGTCGGCATAACTTTTCTGTCAATTCTGAGCTGCGCTTATGTGTTGTTGAATAGATCTGACGTTTTTTTCCATTTCATCAACGAGATCAGGTCCTAATAGATTTCTTTCCCCAACTTCATCCCAGCAAGTTGGAGTCCTGCATTTCTTTCCATATAGAGCTTCATAAGGAGCCATCTGAATACTAGAGTGAAAGATATTATTATAAGAAAATTCCACCAAAGGTAGGTTTTGATCCCAACCTCCTTTGAAATCCATAGAGCAAGCTCTCAACATATCTTCTAGGGTTTGAATTGTTCTCTCAGACTGACCGTCTGTCTGGGGATGAAAAGCAGTGCTAAAACTCAACTCTGTATCCATAGTATGCTGAAGGCTTCGCCAGAACTTCGAGGTAAATCTCAGATCCCGATCAGATATAATAGAAAGTTGTACTCCATGCAATCTTACCACTTCCTTTACATATATCCTGGCAAGCTGATCTAGAGATAAATCCTCTCTAATAGCAATTAAGTGTGCAGACTTTGTAAGACGATCAACTATGACCCAGATAGCATTATTGCCTTTGGAAGTTTTAGGAAGTCCTGTGACAAAGTCCATAGTGATGTTTTCCCATTTCCATTCGGGTATGGGTAATGGTTGTAACATCCCCTTAGACTTTTGTCTCTCAGCTTTAACTTGTTGACAAACCAAGCATCGAGAGACATATTCAGCAACATCTCTTTTCATGCCATCCCATCAGAAGTACTCTTTCAGGTCCCTATACATCTTCGTGCTTCCAGGATGAATAGAGAATGAAGAACTATGAGCCTCATCCAGCAGCTCCTTCTTTAATTCGGGGATGGAAGGAACACAAACCCAATTCCTGAACTTTATTATCCCATCACAATCAAGGTTGAATTCAGGAACATTTCTCACCTTCTTTTGTAACTCGACATCTTCTTTCTGTGCCTCTTTAATCTTCACATGTATAGATGGTTGAACATTCATTTGAGAAAGATAAGATTTTTCCCCTTCCATTATATTTCCAAGATCCATGCTTTGTAAATCCATAAATATTGGATCTTTTGTGATCCTCATCATGGATAAACTAGCATGGTCTTGTCGACTTAATGCATCTTCCACCTTGTTTGCTTTCCCAGGGTGGTAATGGATTGAGCAGTCATAATCCTTAATCAGCTCCAACCATCTTCTTTGGCGCATATTCATCTCCTTTTGTGTGAAAATATACTTTAAACTTTTATTATCAGTATAAATATCACACCTTTCACCATAAAGGTAATGACTCCAAATCTTTAATGCAAAGATTACCGCAGCCAACTCCAAATCATGTGTTCGGTAATTTTGCTCATGGATTTTCAACTGTCGTGAGGCATAAGCTATCACCATATCATTTTGCATAAGAACACACCCCAATCCCTTCTTGGATGCATCACTGTAGATCATAAACCATTCTCCACTACAAGGCAGTGTGAGCACAGGTGCATTGGATAACCTTCTTTTCAACTCCTTGAAATTCTCTTCACATTCCTCTGTCCAGACAAACTTAACTCCTTTCCAAGTCAACTTGGTGAGTGGATTAGATAAACGTGAAAAATCTTTTACAAAACGTCGATAATATCCAGCCAAACCAAGAAAACTTCAG
This sequence comes from Viscum album, assembly GCA_963277665.1. Classification (NCBI taxonomy): domain Eukaryota; kingdom Viridiplantae; phylum Streptophyta; class Magnoliopsida; order Santalales; family Viscaceae; genus Viscum; species Viscum album. The sequence continues at coordinate 708,660,692 of OY728165.1, read as the reverse complement.
ATCTTAGTTACTGTTGTTGGTCTCGACCATCTTTCGATGACTTCTGTTTTTGTTGGATCCACAGATATCCCCTCTTTTGAGATTATGTGACCCAAAAATGAAACTTTTTGAAGCCAAAAGTCACACTTGGTAAATTTGTCATAAAGCTTCTCCTTTCTCAGGGTCTTCAATATAATTATCAAGTGATCTTCATGCTCTTCCTTCCTCTTTGAATAGACAAGAATATCGTCTATAAAGACTACCACAAATTGATCAAGATAGTCTCTAAAGACTCTATTCATTAGATCCATGAAGATAGCAGGGGCATTAGTAAGACCAAATGGCATCACTATAAATTCATAGTTTCCCTACCTTGTACGGAAAGCCGTCTTTGGTATATCCTCCCTTTTGACCCTTAATTGATGATACCCTGAACGAAGATCAATCTTGGAAAAGTATTGAGCTCCGCGTAGTTGGTCAAATAAGTCATCAATGCGTGGGAGAGGATATTTGTTCTTGATAGTGATCTTGTTAAGTTCTCGATAATTAATGCAGAGTCTCATTGATCCATCTTTCTTCTTAACAAATAGAACAGGTGCTCCCCATGGTGATGCACTAGGGCGTATGAATCCATTATCAAGATTCTCTTGGAGTTGCTTCTTCAATTCCTGCAACTCAATTGGGGCCATTCTATAAGGTGTCTTTGAAAAAGGCAAAGCACCCGGTACGAGTTCTATTGAAAACTCATCTTCACGATTTGGTGGAAGACCCGGTAATTCCTCCGGAAAGACATCATCAAACTCTCATAAAATGGGCATATTCTTAATCGTGAGTTTCTCACCAACCATTTGAGATAAATAACCTTCATTTAGTGGAATCAATACCCATAAGATGGAAGAAATTTCCACTGGAAGGATATGTTCATCCTTGCATTGATAGACGATCGTAGATTGATCTGGAATATGAAATGTGACTTCCCTTCTTTGGAAATTGATATGAGCTCCATGTAGAGAAAGCCAATCCATGCCAAGAATCACATCAAATTCCACTAAAGGAAGGATCACAAGATTTGTAGGAAGCACTTTCCCACAAACTTCGATCAGAGAAGAATTATAAACTTTTGATGCGACTGTTGTGCCATTAGGTGTTGTCACAACTAACTCAACATCTAATTGTTGAGGTAATACGGTGATACCCTTAGAAAATTCTTTAGAAATAAAAGAGTGGGTGGATCTAGAATCAAATAAAACATTTGCTACTTTAGAGTGGATGGTAAGTGTACCTTTCACCACTTCGTTATCGTACTCCACATCGCTGATAGAAATTGCATGTGACATTCCTTTGTCTTTATCCTTAAGATTTTGTTGACGTCGACCATCGTCATCAACCCTTGTATTTGGGCATTGATTGGCATAATTCCCCATCTCCTTGCACTTGAAACATTGAAGTGTAGTAGGTTCATTATGTGTATCCATTCCTTTGTTTGCGTCACTAGACATCTTCTTCCCATTATCACGGCATTCAAATGCCTGATGACCTTCCTTTCCACATTTAAAACATTTAATTGTCCCTTTAAGACAACTCCCTCCATGTTTCCTTCCACACTTTGAGCATAAGGAAAAGCTCATCTTCTTTTCCGTGTGCTCTTTAGATTTTTCTTTGAATTCCATCTTCCTCTTCTTATCAAACCCATGTGACTGATGGGTTATTCCAATCTCCATCTCGACTTTGAGAGCAAATCGAACGATTTCCTCGTAGCTATTGAAGTCCCTTATGGCTAATGCCTTTCGAAGACTTGGTTTTAAGCCACTAAAGAAACGATCGATCTTACTCTCAGGTTGAATAATAATACCAGAAGCGTACCTTGCAAGTCTTGTAAAATTTGCTTCATAGGTACCAACAGATTCATCATCCCTTTGCTTCAGTTCAAGAAACTCTTTCTCCATCTTTGTTCGGAGAATACGAGGGAAGTACTTATTGAAAAATAAGTTCTTGAACTCGTCCCATTCCATAGACTCAATTTCATCCCTTTGCCTCGTATTCTTAATAAGATTCCACCATTGATCATCATCTCCTTCCAAACGATACACTGATAGGATGACTTTATCATGTTCAGAACATTGAAGAACTGAAAATATCTTTTCAGTAGTACTAATCCATTGTTCAGCAACTAATGGATCAGTAGACCCACTGAAAGAAGGTGGACGCTGCCTCATGAAGGATTAAACAGAATGTTGCTCCTTCCTTTGCTCGTTTGGAAGTCCTGCATGATTCATAGCTTGAGAATGTTGTGTGAGCATGGCTACATGATTTTGCATTCCAGCTCCCATATCGTTTGGTTGCTCAGGGGGACAATCATTGCATTGCCCATCGCATTCCGCATTAACACGGTTCCTTCAGGTTCCAGCCATTGACTAAAACCAAGAAGAATAGTGTTAGCAACACTAATTATAATAGGAAAACCACATTATTCAAGAATAAAATTTTCAGGCTTAAGGTCTTATCCTAGGTTATTCAAGGCCATTTCTAAAACACTAAGATTGTGTTCTATGCTTAGACTTATCCTTAGAGTTCTTACTAAGGCTTTCACATCCTAGTTTCCAAAGGTTGACTATACCTTTCCTCTGATACCAACTATAACGACCCATACTTTACATACATTGTTAATACTTCAAAATTGAAGCACACTTAATACAACATATGACAAAACCACAAAGGACCATATAGGTATAGTGTCTTTAGAAACTGGGAAACATAAACAACTGGTTCATAAATCTTCTACAATGTCTCCCATTTATTTCATCATATCTAGGGTCCCTTTTAGCATATTCTACATAATATCCATCTTCCTGACCTGGGGAAAAGAAAACATAAAAGGGTGAGCTCAAATGCTCAGCAAGGGAAAATAATGGAAATAAAAATCATATCATATCTTTTTGAAAATCAAAACCTGCAAAAGAGATCATAATATCTTAACATGGAATAAATCATAGAAGTGAAAATGAGATCCCCATAATCATAACATAAAACGTGAAACTTTGTGGCATGCACACATAATCATGGAAAATCATTTCTTGTTAGTCGTGACTCATTGCCAAGACTATCTTAGTGGACAAAGTCCCTTTCTGAACCGAGTTCACTCCTCGTTTCAGTCATGTATCACTGAACCGAAATAACATTCCGTTCCAGCCATGTCTATCTCATGAGATATAAAATCTTTACCCAATGCATTGGAGGGAGATATAGGTCCCACCCATCTTATAATGAATCCTTTCTTATGTGTGCCACATAATCATAAATCATACATCATCGCATAACCAATGTAATAAAAAATGGGATTCTTAAACAACATGACATCATAAAACAATTCATATAAGATAAAGGAATTCATAAAAATGTTTCCACCACAACATAATCAAATCCATGTAATAAAAGGGATAAAAACAGAACCCTTTATTATCTTAGATGGAAAATAATTTTGATAAAACACTTGACTCCATTCTTGAGGAAAATATCTTTTCTTCTTCAAAAACATTTTTCCTTTCATAACATGTCATACAACTTTAAAATAAAATAAGTTGATTAAAAATAAACTTGAAAACTTGTAAAGGAAGCTTCTTGGAAATAATGTTTTAAAAATCCATTCATGCCGTATAAGTTAAAAAAAACATTCTTCTCGTACTTTTGTCAGAAAAGTCAAAAAGTACCTCGTACGAACAACGACAAAATATTCCTTTCATTTCTTTTACTAAAAACTCACTGAAGGGTAAAAATGGATTTAAACAATTGTAGGTGGATGGAAATAATATTACATATTTATGAAACATGGATGTGGATGATAAAATACACCCCAGTAAATACTTACGAATAAACAATCTCGGATAAAAATGAGATTGTGATATTTCCCTTACATTAGGTCCGATTAGCTTTGTACGTGTCCGAAGCTCCTTTATAATGGTTTAAATAATGTTATTGACTTATTACAGAATCATACATATTGATATGATATCATATATGGTCATATTCTTAGCTTCTTATTGGTAATATGTCATTGTTACTTGTTACTCAGGTCTTTATTGCCTTTTGTTCTTATGCGTGTTTTTCTGAATACATTCTTATTCTTATTTTAAGTTTATAGATACCTTATATCCAGAATGGTATTAGTGTAACATATATAATATTTATTCATTCAATTCATTTATATAATTACTATGTAATGATGATCATGTAGAACGAGTCGCATCACATCGTGGAGACGGTATTCCGTACGTACGCACGAGTGATGATATCGTTCCTATGATCGTGGAACTGTATTGGAGTATATATATATTATTTCAGTATAAATATTACTTTATAATAATCATAAATAGTTACTCATTACACCATTATACCCATCCTTGTAATGTGATGGTGGAAAAATAGATTACACCACGGCGTGGAGACGGTATTCCGTACGTACGCACGGGCGGTGATTTCATTTTTCTGTGGGATGGATAGAAGGTGAATTAGGGTTGTTTCATATTTATAATAACATATCAGTATGTCTGTAATACTTATGTTATTACTTTATCATGAAACAACTAAAGAAGAAGAAGTTGAAGAAGAAAGAAATTGAAAAGATCGGAAATGGATATTACCTCTTCTTTGGAACGCCTCTTTGAATCCTCCACTTAGGGAACTAAGATTGGTCTTTGAAGAAGACCAGGACCTCTAGGATTATTCTAGGGAAGTGGAGAGGAGAAAATTTCATGGGTTGGCCGAGCTTGAGTGCTCAAATTGGTGTGAGGGGGAGGGGGAGGAGGTGCCCTTTTATATGGGAGGAGAGGGGCACCTTAGGAATATCTCAAAATATTATTTTATATTAAAGTCAAAATCGGTTTATAATGGCTCCAAAGGGTCTTATTTCGAATATAAGGTGGGGATGGGTCTAAATCCTATCAACCAATAGGATTTAGACAAGTTTAGGGTAATATTTTAACCTTATCAGTTAGATTTAACTCTAAGTTAAATAATTTAACTTTTACCGTGTCTTTTTGTTTTCTTTCACTATATGGTTTATAAACTTACTATAACATGCCAAAAGAACCCCAAATTGTTTATTATTAATATATATATCCTTATCTAAGTAATTTGGCCGAACCTTAGATTTTTAGGAATACAATAACAATTAATAATATAATATTTGATTTAAAAATTATTTTGTGTCAATTTTGACACTATTTGATATATGATTTTTGTGAAAGTCATAACAGAATTCTATGTTCAAACCAAGTTGATTAAATCAACATTAATATATCATAGTAACCTAGAAAATTAGTGTAATTCATAAAAAGTCTTAAATTACATTTATTTTGGTGTTTATAACATCAATTATGTCAATATTTCATTAGTAAGATAATTACTGCATCATCATTGTGTCATAAATAAATTAAATTATTTAATGTCTAAAAATTACAAATAAAATACCATCATGTAGGAAATCTTTTTAGCTTTCTAATGAATATTTATAGTCGAATTTATCTTATGTATAACGACATATTAAAAATGATTTACTTATTAAACATTGATTTTAACTATTTTAACCCTTCTTTAAATAAATTAATAATAAATGTTCTAATCTAATCCAAGTGGGCATAAATGGTCATATTTTATTCATAAGGTTGTTTTTGGTCGAATTACACTTATCCAATAGAATTAGGACATGTGTTAGGGTAATAATAATATCATATTTACCCTTAGTTACCCTATTTACCATTAACCGCGGTAAAAAAAAGTAAAAAGTTACTATTCACCAAAAAATTATTTTTATCTCATTGAACCACATTTTACTTACTAATATCAACCGTGTCTGTCGGATTTTCGAAATTCCATTCACAGAAGCGGTAAAATTATGTTTTATGAAAAATTCAGTTTTTAACCTACCACTTAGTGGTTTCACTATTCATCAAAAATTGAAAGTTTTTAGAAAAATACCAAAATTTCACCCTAGGCTAATTTCGATATTCTGAATCCAAAAATGAAGTCCATTTTGAAAAATAAAATTTATAAAATTTCAAAAAGTGGTTATTACTATTCATAACGGCTAGTTTTAAAAGCATATTGTTGTTTAGTGAAACTCGGTATTGCGTACGACGCAAGCTATCGAGGAAGGTCGCGATTGCGTGTAAAGCAAGCCAAGCAAGTGTTGTGTAGAAAAAGATTCCTTTGATGATTCATATAACATAAAAGTCTCGGGTGTTACAATTACCTTATGTAGATTATGAAATCATGATCGAGGTTAAAGAAAGCAAAAATAATTAGTCAGAACATGCTTGAGAAACGAGGAAATTAACACCAAAATAATAAAAACAATGAATTATTTTTAACAAACAGGTGATAATATTATATAATAGGATAATATATGATATTATAAATATTAATAAGGTTTTTTATAAGTTATAAATATTATTAAAACCAGTTTATAGGATTCGAAATAATGTTCAACCCTAAGAATCATAAGATAAGAGATTTCATCTCAATTTACATTTCATTGAGATTTATGTTCAATAATCCCACAATTCACTCTTATATGGTGTATATAACTCTCGTTTGACATGAAATATCCTGAATACTTCATTATTAATGGTATTTTAATTTTCAATTTGAATTATATCATCTGTTTTGTTACATTAAAATGACTATGTGATAAAAGATAATGGGAAATGTCACTTTCATTGTGATTGTTAACTTTCACATGACAAAATCAAACTATTATAATGATTTTTCATTATAAGTTAAATATCTCTTATATATCAATATTATAGTGTGATGGGTATTATAATTTCATAATCCTTATATCAATTTTACACACCGTGTTTATATTATAATTTATTTGATTGATTAGGGAAATATTGGAAAAGATTTATGCTTTTCTCAATAATAAGGTTTGATAAGGAACACTGTTTATGAGGTAAACCGATTATTATATTTTTGAATGATTTTGATAGGTATGAAACAGTTTTGGGACCATTTAATTTAATCCCATTAATCCATTGGTAGTCTCACGAGATTAAATCTGTTTGAAAAACCATACATGTTTGTAACTGGTATGTTTCAAAATGAATTTAATAAGGTCTTGCAAGTATAATGTTCTAACCCGTATTGTGAATGTTTTGATGGTAAAGGTATCATGTGTCTATGAAAATTTGTATTTTATATTAATGAATATCTCTCATATATATTCTGTTTTCATAATCTAATTTTTTATTGATTTTGAAAAAATATATTGATATATTTTATTCTACTTTTATTGATTAAATTGAATGAGTTTTCTATTATTTACATTTATATATTGATATTTTATTATCATGATATTTAAAAGTCATGTGTGATTATTTATTTACCATTCCATGTTGGTTATGATTTTTGATTCATGATAGCTTCTAATTTACTAAACCGTTAATGATCATTTGAGGTCACCCTTATTTATGTTTACTTTACCCCAACTATTGAATAGGTATCATTTTAATGTGTTTTCAAGGATAAATAAAATTGTTTTAATGCATTATGTTTTATTTTCAATTCCCAATGTAAAATGGTTATAATGAATGCAATTAGTTTTTTGAAACATCTAAATTGAACGGTCCTTGGGGATTTTAATCTTATATCTAGGCCAATTAAATGCTTTTAGAAACTAGCTCTGGGATTCTGGGGTAGAGTTACTTTTAGATAAAAAACTTTCCAATGTACAATATTTAAAATTCTATATAACATTTTAAATTTAGAAAAAAAGATACATGTAAAATGATTATTCACATTGTGTTTAATATAACTGAAATTGAAAAAAATGAATAAATTGTTTTCACATCATTTATATAGAAAATTATGTGAAAAATAAAATATAAAACCATTAAATTTGGTTTTCAAATAAACAATATGATATTTTGTTTTCAACCACACCTTATTAAAAAATCTGATATTTTAAAAAAATCATATCAGTTATTACATAAACATCATGAATTTTTTTTACAAAAATGTATTAATAAGGATTATTTTTCATTACAATATATTAAATAGATGTTTAAAATTTCACCAACAATAATGTTTTGTACTGAATTATGTTAAAAAAATAAATCACTAACATGAAAAATCCTTTTTTTCACTAGTGATAACATATTTTACTGTTCAATTAAAATTTCAACCATTTTATGAGAATAACAAAATTTAAATCATGATTACCTTTTTTGTGATGATTGAAAATTTGATTTATATTTTATTAAAATAAATATCTAAATCAAATAAATTCAATATATAAATTGAGTTTATAATACTAATCGTCAATAAATTATAAAATATAATAAAAATAATTGTTCTATTTGAGTTAGATTAGTTAAACCATTTTATTTTTTAGACAAATACTCATTTATAATGTTATGATATTTTTAAAATGGTATTTATGTAATTCCATTGTTATTTATAAAATTATCTCCATTTCTTATTTTAATACTACAAGGTTCAAACAATTATTCGTAAAATCAATTAACTATTCTAATGTAAATATTTCCAAGAATCATATTTCCATTCAATACTCTATATATACACTTTAAATCCTACACATTTTATTCAATAAATTTTCTTTCAAGGTTACCTATATTTATGTGAAAAAATACCTTCAATTTTTATTATAATTTTCTTTCTTATTATTATGGTATTTACAATAGTTGAATTTTTGGACAACCCAAAAACTATGAATTCCTAAATTCCAATGATGTAATTTAGTAATGTTTATTTTCATAATATACGTGTTTTAATTTAAATATGTTATTTTATCATTATATATAATGATCTACATTAGTGAAATAAAATAGTGTTTATTTATATGGTGTACATGATTTATTTATACTACATATTATACAATAATTCATAAATATAACATGTCCATGTATGAAACATAAATATTTTATGAAGGTGAATTACATATTGAAAAGTCTAGGTTGTTTTACCATGGTATAAGTTATAATTTGAATTTATGTGTGATGCTTATAAATTTATTATTATAGTAGTAATATCATAATTGGTGGAAGGAAAATTACATGCAATTACATATTCAGGAAGAACATTAGACGAAATTCATGTCAATAACAAAAAACAATTAAGAGTTAATTTTAGTTGGTATTTTTATTAAAACAAATTTTCTATCTAATGTAAATTAATGTAATAATTTTTTATGACAATTAATATTTGAGATTTTTTTGAATAAGTAAGATGAAAACATACTCTTGTAATATAGATACTACTAATATTTCTATTTTATATAAAGATCAAGGATAATGATGTTTTTTAAAATTTGTGTTTGAATACATGTGTTTCTTATAACACACATCAAAGTGGAAAATTCTAGAAAAGATTCCATTATGCCACTCACATACTAGTGAGAAAATATTCAAAATATTAACTAAAAATTTACAGTATGAAGATTCAGTAAACTTATTAGTCATATTTTATTTCCCAATGGCATTACATAATCATCATGTTTTGAAAATAAAAGATGAATTAATATAATTTTATTAGAATATATATATTTGATGAAATATATAATTTTTCAATCCTTAGAACTTGTGTACGTGAACATAAATTCAATATAATTTTGATAATCTATCACATATTGGAATATAGGGGGAAATGTATACACTAAATAAATAATATTAATGTTTTGGATGTCATGATTTATTTTTTCCTTCTTATTTAAATATTCATTAATACATTTTAAAAGGTGTTTGAGATACCAAAACTTAGGGAAAATTTCTAAAAGTCATAACTTTCACCAATAACCAATATTTATAGGGAAATACATTATATATAGTATATACAGTTCTAGGGTTTTTCCTTGTTTCTTTTGGTTTTGTATATATACTCCCACATAGATTCCTATTCCACCAGATTATTGATTCTATTATAGGGATAAATTTTAAAATGTCAAATATATTTTATTGGTATGGAATTCCTAGAGCCATTATTAGTGACCAAGGAAGGCATATTTTTAATAGTATTAGGGAAAATTTATTAAGAATGTATAAATTAAATTAAATTAATCTACGCCAGACTATTTAATGAAAAATTAACAATCCAAGGTGTAACACCCCAAGCTTCCACTGTGCGTTTCCCTTCGAATAATGCAATAGTGTGTGTTGTACGCAACCTCGAGCTCTAACACACACCACAACTAACTAAACTAGCCGTTGTGAATAATAATACCTACTTTTTGAAATTTTTTAAATTTTATTTATCAAAATGGACTTCATTTTTTGATTCATAATATTGAAATAAGCCTATGTTGAATTTTTGGTATTTTTCCGAGAACTTCTAAATTTTTATGAATAGTGAAAAATACTTAAAAACCACTTTTTTAATCAAAATAATTTATAGTGATAAATTATAATATTTAGTGGTTTTAAAGTATAATTAGAATATATTTTTACCATTTTATCCAATGGTGGTCATTAGAATTTATTTAACATTGAAATTGGACATAAACAATTGCCAATCTTTTGAAATAAATTGTTTCTTAAAAACACGCTATTTGTTGTAACAGCGGGAATTAATTATAAAATTAATTAATACAACTTATATGTTTGGAATTTTGTAAAATAGACATCATTTTTGAATTCGGGATATCAATTATAGCTTAGGGTGAAATTTTGGCCTTATTCTGAAAAACTTCAATTTTTGATGAATAGTGAAACCACTAAGTGGTTGTTAAAAACTGATTTTTCGTTAAATGAAATATTACCACTTCTGTGATTTGATTTTCAAAAATCCGACATACATGGTTTTCATTAAGAATTAAAATGTGGTTCAATGAGATTAAAATAATTTTTTGGTGAATAGTAACTTTTAAGTTCTTAATCGCGATTAGAGGTGATTAGTGTAGTTTAAGGTAAAAATAATGTTTTAATAATATGAGATGAGCTTGAAACTTGTCCTAATCCAATTGGATGAGTCATGGCCGACCACGACAACCCATGGGTCAACTTGGGGACCCCATGGAGCCACTTTAGTTGGAAAATGACATTAATATATATTTATTTAATGTTAAAAATAAATTGACACAAACATGAGTTGTTCTACTAAAACAGTTTTTAAGTGGGGTTACACAGATCCAAATATTGACTATAAATATTCATTAGAAATATAGAAAGATTTCCTACATCATAGTATTTTTTTTATAATTTTTAGACATTAAATAAATTAAATTATTTATGACATCATTATGATGCATCGATGACCTCATTATTTAACGATTTAAATAAAATGAGAAGATAATGCAAAATCCAAGGCTTACACTTGTCCAAAGCCTATTGGATGAGGAGATTTAGAACCCTTATCACCTTATCCACGAATTATATAAGTGTGGGACCTTTATAATCCGAAAAGCATTGTATAATAATGTAACATTTCAATCTTTCCAAAAGAGCCCCTCCTCTCCTCTTATAAAAGGCCCCCACCTCTACCACCTTATTCACATCTTCCAAGCCCTTTGGTTCGTCCAACCTCTGCCCAAATAATCTCCCAACTTCTCTACCTTCATCTTAGAAGCTTTACTTTAGTCATAAATCCATCCTAAGGAGTCCTTTTGATCAAATCAAAAGGAAGAACCCGAAGAAGAGGTAACATTTTCATCACCCTCTTTCAAGCTTCTTTCTTCTTCCACTACCTCTTTGTTTATTATTTCAATTATAAAATTATAACTCCAGTATCTTCTATATACTGTGATGTTATTATAAATATGGAACAACCATATTCAGTATTCTACCCATCATTTGAATGACACGTCACCATACGTGCGTACGTACGGCTTACCGTCTCCACGTCGTGGTGTAATTGTTATTCAATATATTATTATTTAGATGGGTATAATAATGATATGTAATTCATGTATATAATAAATATAACATGATAATGATTCTTTATATATGATATACTATCCAATTATATATTATTTTAATATTAAAATAATGATATTGTCGCTCGTGCATACGTACGGACTACCGTCTCCACGAACGCGATGAGATTCATTCTCCGTCGTATCCATTCAAGTATAATTATCATTTTATGATTTAAAAATAATGTTTAAGGATATTATATCATTCTGGATATTAATAAGATACAACCTATCCATGAAAAACACGACTTATGTAACAAAACATATAAAAGAAAACGAGTAAGTTAACACCCGAAACAACGATAAATCTAAGATATTGCTAACAAAGCAATGTTAAAAGATCAGATATGATATCATATGAATATATATGATTCTTGTATAATTTAATAACAATTATTTCACCATTATACAGGAGGTTAACTTACCCCAACCAAGGAAAAGTACAAGGTAAGGCTTTACTTCACAACCTCTTCATTATTCAAGGTTGTTTATACATAATTATCTACTGGGACCTCGTTATCATCGACATCCATGTTTCTTAAAAATGTCTTTCAAAAAAATTTTACTATTAAATGGAAAATGTGTTAATGTCATTTACACCCTTATACATTTTTGAATGGAATCTTACCGTCGTTTTCTAAACAATGTACTTTTTGACCTCTTTGACAAATTTAAGGTAAGAATGTTTTTTTAACTTATACGGCGGGTGCAGCTATTTTCCGCCATTATAACTTCGTCGAAGCTTACCTAACAAGCTTATAAGAATATCTTCAAAGTAAATGTATTATTTTATAATTATGGTACTTTTAAATGATTTCAAAAAGGAGAGATATTACTCTCAAATAGCTTTGATTTCATCCATGTCAACCTCCTTTGATGGGTTTTAAGTTTAATTGAAATTGATTTATGATACAAAACTTCCATTGAACATTTTGTGAAATATTTGATTGTGGATGTGTTATTTTTATACCATCCATAGCTTATGGAGAAATTGTTGACATTTCGTATGCTAGTTTTAATACGAATATTTATGTTATGTTTAAACCTATTCATATGAGGAATGTATTGGACTTAATATGTGACGGGTGGAGCCTGCTCTAGAACCTCGATGCATCGGTAGGTCTCATGAGACAACTAGACGTGGAATTGGCCGAGGCCCTTTCCCAATTTGATTTATGGTTTTGGCCGAGGCCTTAATCATTTTAGACGTCTTGGCCGAGGCCTTGACAAAGTGTTTCAGAATGTCTGCATTATACATTCCATCATTATGAAAGTGGTTATTGATATTTCATGTGATTATTCGTCTAGTAGAATATCCATGAGAGTAAGTAATGGCATTATTTTATTTTACTTTTGCCATATTATGCTGAAGTTCAAGTTCAATAAGGCTTTTGTTTTAGTTATACATTGCCTTAAATGCATATGTTTTCTTATAAAAGCTTCTGCAATATTGTTATCCTTACTGAGCATCTGAGCTCACCCCTTTCAATGTTTTAATATTTTCCAGGATGTGAAGAAGTGTATTATGACTGACTTTCCAGAATAGTCAGTGAGGATATGAGTGTGGACTATGAAGACCATGTTATTGTAGTTTGTTTACTTTTTGATGTAATGAAAGAATTATGAATGTATCTAGTGTTTCCAAGGCTACTAAACTAATCGGTCTTTCGAGACTTGATCTTTTGTGATCATGCCAATGTTACGAAGTAATGCACCGACTCTGGGTCGCTGGGGTCGGGGCGTTACAGTTGGTATCAGAGGGAGGTTAGTACTAACCTTGGAAGCTAGAATTAGATAAACACTGATTAGAGCACATATCCCAAAGATAGACTTTGAGGATTAGTATAGAAGAACTTCCTAGAATTTTGGTATTGTAGAGATGTTGGGAGATTTCCGAGAAATACATCCCTGTCTGGATACGAGCAGGTAGAGGCGGCTCTGGCACAGATGTACCTAGGGGTAAAACCCGAAAACACCGCTTTGAGCTAGACTCGAACGGGAACTGGTGCACGACAACGGGCCTTGCTGCACTCTTGGTTACGACACTCCCGGGGGATATGCTTTGGATAATTCCCATTTTCTTTACAAACCACTATGAAGGGTTACGAGTATATACTTCCTCAAAGAAGACATTTTTATAATTATGGATTACATCCATAATTAGTTCAATTTATGTTAAGTGTTTTACAAGTATGGAATTATGTATTTTGATTCATAAACTAACCTAGTTTATTCCATTATTTAGAAATGGCGCCTAGTAGAAGGAATGGAAACCGTATCAATGCACGCACTCTGTGTAGGGATTTCCCTCCTACTCAGGATAATTATGGTGGAGCTAGTGATACAACTGGTGCCGATCAGCTTCTCACCGTACTGGGACAACTCACGCATGTTATGAATAACAACCTTACTCGTATGGAGCACCCTGATCCGCAACGTGGAGGATCAATGCTAGACCGTTTCATGAGGCAACAACCTCCAACCTTCAATGGGAGTAAAAATCCTATAGTAGCTGAGCAATGGATAAATTCCTTAGAGAAAATATTCCATGCCTTGGAGAGTAGTGAAAGGGAGAATGTTGTCATGGCAGTTTACCGCCTCACTGGAGATGCCGATCAATGGTGGTCACTAATTAAAAACACAAAGGAAGATGATGAATTAACAAAAATGGAATTGCAGGAGTTCAAAGAGTTGTTCTTAGAAAAATACTTTCCTCGAGACCATCGAGCGGATATGGAAAGGCAATTTCTGAGTCTGAGGCAGAAGGAGGATGAGAATGTCGCAAAGTATGAGGCTAACTTTACAAGGTTAGCAAGGTATGCTGCAGATTACATACGTAACCCAAGAAGTAAGAATGATCGTGTCTTTGATGGGTTGAAACCATTTCTCTGTCGAGCTTTAGTATCACAAACCTTCTCTTCATACGAAGGTATTGTCTCGTGCGCTATCAAGACGGAAAAGGAATTCTCTAAGTCTTATGACTTTAAATCAAAGCAAGATAAGAAGAGATCCGCTGAAAACTCTGGGAAAGGAAATAAGGAAACAAGGAAGAAGGGTAGAAATGAATTTCCACCCTGTGATAATTGCGGTAGGAAGCACCCTGGTGCCTGTCTAAAAGGAAAAGGAGTATGTTACAAGTGTGGTGAAAAAGGCCACCAAGCTCATGAATGCAAGGGAAAGAAAGCGGCTGTCAACGTGGAATGCTATAATTGTAGAGAGAAGGGACATTATGCAAATGAATGTCCTAAGCGTCAGGGGAACTTACCTCAGAAGAGGCCAAGGGATCAGGGACAGGCTTATGCTATCACTACTGCTGAGGTGGAAGCTCCGAAAGACGTGGTGGCAGGTAATTTAATGGTTTCCTCAAGTTTAGAAAATGCATTATTTGATTCTGGATCATCACATTGTTTCATATCTTCCCAGTTTGCTAAGAAAATTAGATATTTCCAATTTGATTTAACAAGGGAGTTGTCGGTCAAAACCCCTAAGGGAAGTATTGTTGCAACAAAGTTTTGTCGATTAGTTCCCATTAGAGCACCTAAATGTTCTTTACCTGCTGATCTCATCGCCATACCCATGATTGAATTTGATATAATCCTCGGTATGGATTGGCTTTCGGACCATGATGCAAAAATTTATTGTAAGAAGAAAGAGGTTACGATTCTTGATGATGATGATAAGGAACACCTTATCTTTAGAGCCGAATAATCTCCACATAATTCTTATCTAGATCCACCCCCAGTAGCTCAACCGAATTCAATTATTGGGGAGGAAGAGAAGGAAATTACTGAGGGTGAGGAAAGGAATATTCAAATAGAGGATGTACCTATTGTGAGAGAATATGTTGATGTGTTTCCGGAAGATT
The DNA here is from genome assembly GCA_963277665.1 of Viscum album. Taxonomy (NCBI): domain Eukaryota; kingdom Viridiplantae; phylum Streptophyta; class Magnoliopsida; order Santalales; family Viscaceae; genus Viscum; species Viscum album. The sequence goes on along the minus strand of OY728165.1, from coordinate 708,644,928 downwards.
TACTTGGACATCCTCCAGAACGAGATGTTGAGTTTTCCATTGATTTAATTCCTGGATCAAGGCCCATATCGAAGACCCCTTATAGAATGGCCAATGTGGAATTAGTTGAACTAAAGAAACAACTAGAGGAATTGAGTAATAAGGGATTTATTCTCCCTAGTGTTTCTCCTTGGGGAGCCCCTATTCTTTTTGTTAAGAAGAAAGATGGATCTATGAGGTTGTGCATTGACTATAGGGAGATCAATGCTATAACAATAAAGAACAAGTATCCCCTAACTCGCATTGATGATTTGTTTGACCAACTGCATGGAGCTCAATACTTTTCAAAGATTGACCTTCGGTCTGGATACCATCAGTTTTGTGTGAAGAAGGAAGACGTTCCAAAGACAGCATTTCGAACAAGGTACGGGCATTACGAGTTTACAGTAATGCCTTTTGGATTGACTAATGCACCCTCTATTTTCATGGATCTAATGAATAGAGTTTTCAAGGAATATCTTGATGACTTTGTAGTGGTATTTATTGATGATATCTTGGTATACTCCAAAAGCCACGAAGATCATGAAAATCACTTTTGCATTATCCTGAAGACTCTTAGAAGACATGAATTATATGGGAAATTTAGCAAGTGTGAATTCTGGCTTCATGAGATTTATTTTCTTGGCCATATTGTCTCTAAGGATGGAATTTCCGTTGATCCTTCTAAAACCAAGGCAATCCAAGAATGGCCAGCACCGACAAGTATAACTGAGGTACGCAGTTTTATTGGTTTAGCAGGTTATTATCGACGTTTCGTCCAGAATTTTGCCAGATTGGCTAACCCATTGACAAAGCTCACACGTAAAGGGATTAAATTTGTCTGGAAAAAAGAGTGTGAAGAATGTTTTGATGAACTAAAGAGAAGATTAGTCAATGCCCCAGTATTGACTCTACCATCGGGGAATGATGGGTTTGTTATTTATAGTGATTCATTGAAGAAAGGACTCGGTTGTGTCCTTATGAAGAATGATAAGGTCATTGCCTATGCATCACGACAGCTAAAAATTCATGAGAAAAACTATCCTACTCATGATCTTGAGTTAGCAGCTGTGATATTTTCTTTAAAGATATGGAGACATTACCTCTATGGTGAAAAATGTGAGATTTATACTGATCACAAGAGTTTGAAGTATATTTTCACACAAAAAGAACTCAACATGAGGCAAAGGCGATGTCTTGAACTACTCAAGGATTATGATTGCACAATACATTACCACCCGGGGAAGGTAAAAAAGGTGGCAGATGCTTTGAGTAGAAAAGACCATGGAGTTTTGAATGTGATGAGAATTGAAAGGGATCCAATTTTCTTGGATCTAGTGAAGATGGAGATGGGAATAACTAGGGAAGGTGAAACATCAATGCTTTTTCAAATGGTTGCCAAACCATCATTAATAGAAAGGATTAAGAGTTCTCAGACCAATGATGAAGAATTTCAGAAGAAGATTAAAGGTGTGAATGATGGAAGATTGAGGGACTTTGTGTATAAGGATGGAATTTTGAAATTCGGGAAGAGACTTTGTGTTCCTGATATACCTGATCTAAAAAGGGAATTGCTGGATGATGCTCATAGTTCCAACTTCTCTATACACCCTGGGAGCACCAAAATGTATAGAGACTTGAAGGAACATTTTTGGTGGGACAATATGAAGAGGGAGATTGCTAATTTTGTGTCGAGGTGTATGGTTTGTCAACAAGTGAAAGCTGGAAGGCAACATCCTGGTGGAGTATTGCAACCTCTTCCCATACCTGAGTGGAAATGGGATAATATTACGATGGACTTTGTCATGGGACTACCAAAGACTCCTAGAAGGAATGATGCAATATGGGTCATTGTTGATCGACTTACTAAGTCAGCACATTTTCTGGCTATACGGGAGGATCTACTACTTGAACGTCTAGCAAGACTATATATTAATGAAGTTGTAAGAATTCATTGAGTACCCCTATCGATTGTTTCTGATCGTGATCCTCGTTTTACTTCAAGATTTTGGAAAAGTTTTCAAAAGGCCTTGGATACTGAACTTCATTTGAGCACTGCCTATCACCCTCAAACAGGTGGACAATCAGAACGGACTATTCAAACCTTAGAAGACATGTTGAGATCATGCTCTCTTGACTTTCAGGGTATGTGGGATCAATACTTACCACTGGTAGAATTTTCCTATAACAATAGCTTCCATTCGAGTATTCAGATGGAACCATATGAAGCGTTATACGGAAAAAGATGTCGTACACCAACCTGTTGGGATGACGTTGGTGAAAGAAAACTTGTAGGCCCGGAACTGGTGGAGGAAACGGTGGAAAGGTGAAAGTAATCCAAAATCACATCAAAGCAGCTCAAAGTAGGCAGAAGAGCTATGCCGATAATCGAAGGAAGGATTTGGAATTTCAAGTCGGTGATCATGTTTTCCTGAAGGTATCTCCATGGAAGGGAGTCATACGTTTTGGTAAGAAAGGTAAATTGAGTCCCAGGTACATCGGACCTTTCGAAATTCTAGAACGAATTGGGGCTGTAGCTTACCGATTGGCAATGACGCCAAGTCTCTCCAAAGTTCACGATGTGTTCCACGTATCTCTGTTGAGGAAATACATGCCTGACCCAACGCATGTACTCACCTATGAGGAATTAGAACTGGAACCTGATCTTTCCTATTGTCAAGAGCCCGTCAGGATTCTTGATGTGAGGGAGCAGGTGCTGAGAAACCGGACGACTCGTCTGGTGAAGGTTTTGTGGAGAAATCATAAAATGGAAGAGGCAACGTGGGAACCTGAGGAATTTATGATGAAAACCCACCCAAGTCTTTTTATGTAGTAATACCCTAGAAATTGCGAGGATGCAATTATTTGAAGGAGGGGAGAATGTAACACCCCAAACTTCCACTGTGTGTTTCCCTTCGAATAATGCAATAGCGTGTGTTGTACGCAACCTCGAGCTCTAACACACACCACAACTAACTAAACTAGCCGTTGTGAATAGTAATACCTACTTTTTGAAATTTTATAAATTTTATTTATCAAAATGGACTTCATTTTTGGATTCAGAATATTGAAATTAGCCTATGTTGAATTTTTGGTATTTTTCTGAGAACTTCTAAATTTTTATGAATAGTGAAAAATACTTAAAAACAACTTTTTTAATCAAAATAATTTATAGTGATAAATTATAATATTTAGTGGTTTTAAATTATAATTAGAATATATTTTTACCATTTTATCCAACGATGGTCATTATAATTAATTTAACATTGAAATTGGACATAAACAATTGTCAATCTTTTGATATAAATTGTTTCTTAAAAACACGCTATTTGTTGTAACAGCAGGAATTTATTATAAAATTAATTAATACAACTTATATGTTTGGAATTTTATAAAATAGACATCATTTTTGAATTCGGAATATCAAATATAGCTTAGGGTGAAATTTTGGCCTTATTCTGAAAAACTTCAATTTTTGATGAATAGTGAAACCACTAACTGGTTGTTAAAAACTGATTTTTCGTTAAAATGAAATATTACCACTTCTGTGATTTGATTTTAAAATATCTGACATACATGGTTGTCATTAAGAAGTAAAATGTGGTTCAATGAGATTAAAATAATATTTTGGTGAATAGTAACTTTTAAGTTCTTAATCGCGATTAGAGGTGATTAGTGTAGTTTAAGGTAAAAAAAATGTTTTAATAATATGAGATGAGCTTGAAACTTGTCCTACTCCTATGGGATGAGTCATGGACGACCAAGACAACCCATGGGTCAACTTGGGGACCTCATGAAGCCACTTTAGTTGGAAAATGACATTAATATATATTTATTTAATGTTAAAATTAAATTGACACAAACATGAGTTGTTTTACTAAAATAGTTTTTAAGTGGGGTTACACAGATTCAAATATTGACTATAAATATTCATTAGAAAGATAAAAAGATTTCCTACATCATAGTATTTTTTTATAATTTTTAGACATTAAATAAATTAAATTATTTATGACATCATTATGATGCAGCGATGACCTCATTATTTAACGATTTAAATAAAATGAGAAGATAATGCAAAATACAAGGCTTACACTTGTCCTAATCCTATTGGATGAGGAGATTTAGAACCCTTATCACCTTATCCACGAATTATATAAGTTTGGGACCTTTAGAATCCGAAAATCATTGTATAATAATGTAACATTTCAATCTTTCCAAAAGAGCCCCTCCTCTCCTCTTATAAAAGGCCCCCACCTCTACCACCTTATTCACACTTCCAAGCCTTTTGGTTCGGCCAACCTCTGCCCAAATACTCTCCCAAATTCTCTCCCTTCATCCTAGAAGGTTTACTTTAGTCAGAAAGCCACCCTAATGAGTCCTTTTGATCTAATCAGAAGGAAGAACCCGAAGAAGAGGTAACATTTTCATCACCCTCTTTCAAGCTTCTTTCTTCTTCCACTCCCTCTTTGTTTATTATTTCAATTATAAAATTATAACTCCATTATCTTCTATATACTGTGATGTTATTATAAATATGGAACAAACATATTAAGTATTCTACCCATCATTTGAATGACATGTCACCATACGTGCGTACGTACGGCTTACCGTCTCCACGTCGTGGTGTAATTGTTATTCAATATATTATTATTTAGATGGGTATAATAATGATATGTAATTCATGTAAATAATAAATATAACATGATAATGATTATGTATATATGATATACTATCCAATTATATATTATTTTAATATCAAAATAATGATATTGTCGCTCGTGCGTACGTACGGACTACCGTCTCCACGAACGCGATGAGATTCATTCTCCGTCGTATCCATTCAAGTATAATTATCATTTGATGATTTAAAAATAATGTTTAAGGACGTTATATAATTCTGTATATGAATAAGATACAACCTATTCATGAAAAACACGACTTACGTAACAAAACATATAAAAGAAAACGAGTAAGTTAACACCCGAAACAACGATAAACCTAAGATATTGCTAACAAAGCAATGTTAAAAGATCATATATGATATCATATGAATATATATGATTCTTGTATAATTTAATAACAATTATTTCACCATTATACAGGAGGTTAACCTACCCCAACCAAGGAAAAGTACAAGGTAAGGGTTTACTTCACAACCTCTTCATTATCCAAGGTTGTTTATACATAATTATCTACTGGGACCTCGTTATCATCCACATCCATGTTTCTTAAAAATGTCATTCAAAACATTTTTACTATTAAATGGAAAATGTGTTAAAGTCATTTACACCCTTATACATTTTTGAAAGGAATCTTACCGTCGTTTTCCAAACAATGTACTTTTTGACCTCTTTGACAAATTTAAGGTAAGAATGTTTTTTTAACTTATACGGCGGGTGCGGCTATTTTCCGCCATTATAACTTCGTCGAAGCTTCCCTAACAAGCTTATAAGAATATATTCAAAGTAAATGTATTATTTTATAATTATGGGACTTTTAAATGATTTCAAAAAGGAGAGATATTACTCTCAAATAGCTTTGATTTCATCCATGTCAACATCCTTTGATGGGTTTTAAGTTTAATTGAAATTGATTTATGATACAAAACTTCCATTGAACATTTTGTGAAATATTTGACTATGGATGTGTTATTTTTATACCATCCATAGCTTATGGAGAAATTGTTGACATTTCGTATGCTAGTTTTAATACGAATATTTATGTTATGTTTAAACCTATTCATATGAGGAATGTATTGGACTTAATATGTGACGGGTGGAGCCCGCTATAGCTCCTCGATGCATCGGTAGGTCTCATGAGACAACTAGACATGGAATTGGCCGAGGCCCTTTCCCAATTTGATTTATGGTTTTGGTCGAGGCCTTAATCATTTTAGTCGTCTTGGCCGAGGCCTTGAAAAAGTGTTTCAGAATGTCTGGCATTATACATTCCCTCATTATGAAAGTGGTTATTGATATTTCATGTGATTATTCGTCTAGTAGAATATCCATGAGTGTAAGTAATGGCATTATTTTATTTTACTTTTTCCATATTATGCTGAAGTTCAAGTTCAATAAGGCTTTTTTTAGTTATAAATTGCCTTAAATGCTTATGTTTTCTTATAAAAGCTTCTGCAATATTGTTATCCTTACTGAGCATCTGAGCTCACCCCTTTCAATGTTTTAATATTTTCCAGGATGTGAAGAAGTGTATTATGACTGACTTGCCAGAATAGTCAGTGAGGATATGAGTGTGGACTATGAAGACTATGTTATTGTAGTTTGTTTACTTTTTCATGTAATGAAAGAATTATGAATGTATCTAGTGTTTCCAAGGCTACTAAACTAATCGGTCTTTCGAGACTTGATCTTTTGTGATCATGCAAATGTTACGAAGTAATGCACCGACTCGGGGTAGCTGGGGTCGGGGAGTTACACAAGGTGTCATATAAAGAGTGGAAAATAATTTTGGAAAAAGAATTTAATCTAAAATGAATGGATTTTTCACACATTTAGTTATCAGTATGTGAAATACCCATGACTTCCTATACTTAGATAGGAGAAATTGAATAACACTAAGGTATCCACTCATTAAATTAGTGGTATTACCACTAGTTATATGTTCTATCCAATAAACATGCATTATCACCCACTATGATATAAATTGGGATACATAAACATGATAATGTAATAAAAAATAAAAAATAATTAGTTATGAATCCTGCCACTATGTTGTAAATATACAATAAATATATCAAAAATTATTTAATCATATTAAAGTCCAATATAATAATTTATTATGAACACATGAATAGAGGTGAGGAATAACTACCAACAAACCTAAAACTATCATGTATCTACGAACAACAACCATTTTCACCTCTCGATTTGCATAAACACAGGAGAAGAAATTTTCAAGAGAATATTAAATGGTGAGTAAAAGTACCTAGTTTCATTATCATAAGTAGTGATAAAAATCCCATGGTACCCTAGAATCAACGTCCCCCATGAAAATATATTGTGTAAAAAATGAAATAGCCAAAAATATTAATCATTGAAAATATAAAATTTATATCCATATTGATTTGATATCAAGGATATACATAACACACCACATTAACAATAAAAAAATAACAATGTATTAATATTGATATATAACCTAGACCTTATATAATTACAATAATAAGGGACCCCAAAAAAGTTTTCCAACAAAAAATATCCAGGAACCCCATCACATCCTTCAATACATACCGCTGTTAATTAAAATGGGATAATGATCATAACCATTTATATTTATATAAATTCACCACATTATAATGTCATCAATGTATATTGAATATAATCCAACCCACATGAAGATATTATTTATGATAAATAAGTTTAATAATAATAAATAAAATAATATAAAATAATGTTATAATGTTATACACTCATCATAAATCCCATATAAAATAAGTTAATCTACCAGTCATAGGGGAATACAAAATAAAAATCCATATGCTTTGAAAAATTGATCTGTGATTTTCAGATCATTTAATATATATATTTTTAATGATAAGTAAATGTTAATTATATTTAGTGTATCCTATAACCAATTTTTTTTAATATGTAAAATATTTTTAAGTGTTTTATTTCCATTAAGAGTAATTATACATTTTTATTATTATAATTAAATTGTTTTTATCTTTGATTAGATCATAATATTTATTTATACAATACATCATTATATTTCACGATTTTATTATTAATAACATGTTCCTTAGGTAAATAAGTGTTTTGGGATCATAAAATATAAATTTTAAAATATTTTTAAAGTTCCCATTTTCTCAATTCATGTAGCCAAATCTCCCACATATCCAATTTTCTATTCACCATGTAAATTATTTTCCATAATGAGATTCCTTTTGTATTTTAAACATAGTATTTGAAAAAAACTATAAATTTAGTGATTCTCATTTATATTAATGATAAACATTTTTCAACATTTCATTCAAATTCATTGAGTTTTAATTGATCTCCATACTATTCTAAAATACGTTAGAATTAATTACATGTTTAAAATTTAAATTCTCTAGTTTCTAATTTTTTTTTCTATTGGATGTTTATGATAAGTTGATATATAGAAGTATTATTATGTTTATTCTTGATTCTATAGAAATATAATGAAAGTATCTAAATATATTTCAGATGGTGATATATAAAAATCGTACTTCTAAGAGTTCGGTTTTATGAGTTATATTTCGTAGTCAATATGTTTATAGATATTAGTATTTGAATACATCAAATATTGGATATGTGTTTATGTCCCTCATGTAATAAATTTTATATGAAATTCTATTACATGAATCTCATTTGTGAATCCCTTACCTAAACTTTACTATGTAATTCTCCAATTTAATTTCCCTATATGATTTTTTTTAAATGGTTCTGTGAATTTCTATAGGATATTATAAAACTAGAAAATATGATCTATTTTACCTAATATTTCACATTAAAATTAGTTGAATGTTTTTTATAGATATAAATAATGATTTATTATTTCTATAATTTATCATTAATTTTTTATTAAATATTTACATTTGGATATTTACCTATGAAATAGATATGTACAACTCCAAATAATTTTGTTGAAAAAACAAAGAAGCAACCAAATTCATGATTGAAAGTTGATTTGAAAAAATATAACTCTATGTACATAAAATGAAAATAAACAACAATGATACATGAGGTTAATGATTTTTTTGAACTGTATAAGTACTGCATTTTTTAGGTGATCAACTACTACTCCAAGTTGAACTGATATCATTTGATCTTTTTCTATTGAAGAATTACTTTCTTAGTCAACCATAAGACAATTAATCAATCATATGGTTATGTGGTTTTTTGTTATTCTTACTCTTCTTCTATGTATGTTATTGTAATTTGTTATATTACCCATTAAATGGTAAGTAACTAGGATATGAATACCAAAACAAAGTCAATAATTGTGTTCTTCCTATAGGGTAAAAAGGTATGATGTTTGTATTGTGTCTCTAGGTAGAAACGTAAAGGTCAGTTTGGGTTTAATCCTCATGGGAGTAAAAGGATTGGTAATTGGGTATTGAATTCATATATGGAAAATCCACTATAAGATTCTGTTCTAGTGGTTATAGTGTGTGTCATTTCTCTCAGTTCATGAGAGGGTTTAATTGTGGACTAAGATCATTTATGTCCAAACTACAACAGAAATATCATATTTTACTTTCTATTTTATTTCAGATACACTAACATTAATAATTATGATATAACCATTCAATTCATTAATTAATTTTTAATAGTAAATACCTTCCCCTATTGTATTTATATTTATCCTAACACTATTACAGTGATTGGAATTATAGATTGACCTATATCATTATTTTTGTATTATACTAACCAATTATTAAATTAAAAATATAAAAAAATATAGGTTTAAGATGGCAGTAACTAGTTCAAATTATGGATGTATACCTCAAAGAATACAACTTTTTGATGGTGCTAATTATAGAAATATGAAATAATAAATGAAAGATTTATTGAAGAAACGTAGTATTTATCAATTGAAAATTCTGAAAAATCTATAATATTTTCCTGAAGGTGAATATTAATATTTAGTTATAAATATTGATTTAAAGTATTTTCTAAGATTATGGTGATGAATACATTATAATATGTAATAAATAAAAATATGTATATAAAAGTTTCAACGTGTAAATTTCCTCATAAAATTGGTAAAATTATTCATGTTACACATCCTATCTTATATAAACACATTAAGAATAATTTGGGTATGCCAAGTGTTGAATATCAAGAATTTAAAATAATAGAATATAAAACTGTAAATCCAATGTTCAATAAATTCACTATTATTGTAAATGGTATCATCTCTGTAGGAGAGAAATTTGAAATTTTTTTACATATTAAAAGTGTTCATAGAGAACATCATAAGAAGTTTCATTCTAAAAAGGTAGATATATGTTATTATAATAATTTCAGGGAATACACTCCTGATGAACATATTTGATCACTATAATAATATATTTTACAGATTAAAAATAGTTTTGAACAAGATAATTCAAATAAGAATGTAATTTATCTTCATTAAAATATATTTACAAAAACTAATAATATTGAATTACATAGTAGTTTCCATAATGAAACAATCTATGTTACAAAAGTGTTATTAAAAAGGAATAAAGGATACTAAAAGATATCTAAAAAATATTATCCCAATTATGATTATATGGAGAATAACAACAGTAATTTCATTTCTAATGATTCTTATGATGTAATTTTTTATGATTATAGGAAAGGGGGAACATCCAGCCTGACATAACAAGGGTAATGAAGGATAGAAATAAAATAAAGCAATATTAGAATGAAAATAATGAAATAGTAGCTTAATGGAGTTGTACTAAATATTTAAGCACTGTGGGAGAATCTGGGTTTTGAAAAAGATATTGCAAACTTGTGTTCAGTGGATTCTTCAAACCAAGTAAGGAAAAATAATTATTATTCATCTGTTTGTATTGAATATAAAAACCCAACTACTCAAGAATTTATTAAATAATCTGTTAGTATTTAACATAATGTTTAAATAATTATCGGTTTATAAATGAAATTTGATAAACTATATATTGATTGTATTAATGAGTGTGAAAATTTGAAAAAATATGTTTAGGATGAAAATTTTTTGGATCATTAAGATCTATAAATTATAAAATGGAAATCATAAATATTATATTGTTAAAAATGATAAATTAAATAAAGGAGGTTTATTTCATGTCTCAAGGTCATGAATGTAATATATGGAATTTTGATATAATTCTTGAGGAGAATGATCTACTCAAAAATGAAGTCGAATGATTAAACTCAAATATATTAATTTTCATAAACATAAATATTACATTGAAAAAATTATATGTTTCAAAAAAATGAACAAAATGTATCTGGTCTTGGTTAAAATAAAAATTTACATAAAATTTTCATGAATTTATTTGTTCCACAAAACATATTTCTATTATTATCAACAAAGAGAAACTTCTATTAAGATAAGTGGGAACCTAAAAAATAAACCAATACAAAAAGAAACCACAAAAGATATTAAAAACCCCAATATTTATGTTGTCTTACCTATCACTTAACCAGATACACTTTCATGAAAAAAAATAACCAATTGAATTTTTCTTCGAGTGAAGATGACGAAAAGATTAATTGTACATTATTTCATGGAGATAGATATTTAAGTCCAATATTTCTATAATAGGTCTTATATATCATTCCTAATATTATTCTAGAGACTATCATTGATGTAATACGTGATAAGATTCACAAATTACAAGTAATCATCAATAGAGAATTGGTCATGATCAAAATCCTATAAAAAGTAATTATATTGTGAAATAAACCATTACCCACATGGTTTATGGATAGTTTATAGTGGGTACTCAAGACACATGACTGGTGATATTTCCAGCTCTCTTTTATTTAATAAATATGATGGAGGTAATGTAACCATTGGTTATAATTAAAAAGGAAATTTTAAATGTTTTGGTGTGGTTATAATTTTAAATTTTTTTATTATTTATAAAGTATTTTTTGAAGGTTTGGATAATAATTTAATAATAATTTATTATCCATGTGATGATGGAATGTTTGTTAAATTATTAAATGATAAAATTATTGTTTTTTAGTATAAATATTAATTTTTTTATGAATAAATAAGGTAATACTAATTTAATTAAATTTTATGAATTAAAGCATAAAAATTCCAAATATACAAATACTTTACAATCTAATACCAATTTTTTCCATTAGTTAATGTGATATGTTAGTTTTATTTTAATGCATAATATGTCAAAGAACTAATCTATTCTTTTTTACCAGAATTATAAGAGGACATGACCTATGTTTTTTAGTTTTTCTTTAAAGGTAAAAAGTAGTTTCAATTTCATTAAATAAGTAGAAACATTATGGCCTATTGATCTCATTGGTTTATATTTATTTTGTAATATTAAAACTACTTGTTTATATGGTAAATGATATTTTTATATAAAAAATTACAAGATACACATTGGATTGTTTTATTACTCATAAATATTAAAAATTATCTAGGATTATTACTTTTTATAAAATGGTTCAATATGAGAAAGAAATATGAATTACGTTAATTAGAATTTATCATGATGTTGAATTAAAAATTGTATAATTGATCTAGTTTTTTAAATAATATTTTTATTTTCAAAATTTTTCAAAACATAGAACACTACTAAAAAATAATTTAATGAATAGGGAAAAAGAAAACATCATGAAATGTCTAGGACGTTGTAAAATGAGTTTAACTTATGAAAATATTTATACTAAGATTATATGAACACTGATTACTATTTCAATAAGAGAATGATTTTAAAAACATTATTGAAAATTAAACCTTATGGTATTTGCAAGGGATGAAAACCTAAAATTCTATCTTTTAGAGTGTTTGGTTGTAATTTTATTACTCCTCATACTAAGGATACCTTAGATAATTTGATGAAAAATATTATATAGGTGTTTTAAAAAGATAATAAAATAATATAAATGACTGTAGTGTACAAAAAATAACCATTTTTGTTAAAAAATTAATTGATGTAAATTATGATTAAATGTGTTTGAATAAAAGAGATGAGGATATCTATAATCTTAACAAATAATTTAGAGAATTTAATTTTGAAGAAAATAGAACCCTAAGTAAATATGTTTATATTAAGGGGGATAAGATTTCTTCTCAACTTGATACTAGTCATAAAAAACCACGGAATAATCAATGAGACTATCAAATAAAAACAGTTATTGGAAATGTTGAATCAAAAGTTCAAAAAAGAAAATATGTTATGAATGTTTGTTGTTATCATGATTTTTATTTTTTATTTTTACCAAAAAATATTGATGAGGTGTTAAATTATGAAAATTAGATCTTTTATATTATATATTAATTGAATTAGTTTACTAGGAAAAAAATGAATATTATTTAGTTGTTCCAACAAAATATTGTCCTATTATTGTGAAAAATATAATTTTAGAAATAAAAAAGAAGAATATATATATATATAGTTAAAAATAAATCTAATATTGTAACTCAGGGATATTCTCATTAAGAAGTATTATTTTGGAGAATAATTTGAACATGTTTTTAGTTTAGAAGCAATTACTATACTGTGGGATTATGTCGGATTTCATGGTTTCAAACTATTTCAAATGAATTTCCAAAATAATTTTATAAATGGATATATTTTTTAGGAAATAAATGTTATAAAACCACTAGTTTTGAAATTAAAACTATATTGATCATGTTTTAAATACCTCTAATACCATTTATGGTTTGCAATAAGCTCTTAAATCTTGGTATGAATGTTTAAATAGTTTTTCTTTCAGAAAATTGTTTTGAGACTAGAAATATTTATCTTAATTATTTATTCAGAAATAATTGTTAAAAAAATTATTGAACAAATTTATTTTGTTTATATTATTAGTTAGATATTTAAATTTAAATAATTGTTTTTTGGTTTTAGAATTGATGGATTTTGAAATTGATATGAGTATGATGGAGGAATTGAAATTATTCCCTAGTTTCAAAATTCTTCAAATAAATGATGATATTTTTATAAATAAATAAAAGTATGATAAATAATTAGTTAATATTTTTGGTGTAGAATATTTTAAAGGTGAATATACTCCCATGAAAACCACTTTAAGATTAAATTTAGAAAAAATGAAAAAGCTATTGAAATTAAAAATTATATTGTACTGATTGGAAGTTTGTTATATTTAACATCATTGACACATGATTTAACTTTTTTAGTTTTCTTTTGTTATTGATATGAAAGTTATCTAAATGAAATTAACAATAAATTTTTTAAAAATATTATTAAATATGTTAAATATTTGTTAAATTTTGACATATTTTTCAAAAAAAGCAATTTTAATTTGATAAAATATACTAATTTTGATTTTAGAGGTTGTATGATATATAGGAACAACACTTCAAGAATATCACATTTACTTGGTAAATCATTAGTTATTTAAGCTACAAATAAACAAAATATTGTTTCTCTTTCGACCATATAATCTGAATTTATAGTCGTTGTATCACGTTGGGATCAATATTTATGTATTAATAAAAAACGTTTTAATTCAGTTTTTTATATGATTCATATATTTATTCATAGTTATTCTTCATTATATATTTATAAAATTTGATTCCAATTGTCTTTTAATAGTCACACTAATGTTATGTTTCATTTTAAGTTGAGTTCATGTAAAAAAATTAAATATAAGAATGAAATTTATTTCTACTAAAACGTACTAGATGAAATATTCACTAATCCCCTATACTTTTAATGTTTTAGAAAATAATTTTTTAACTTGTTATAATTAAGATTTTAATTTATATTTATATGTAATAAATTTAGGTGGAGTTTTTTAGTATTTACAATATAATCATTTCATATTTACATGAATTGTTTCAAATATGGAATCATTTTCTCAGATTAAAATTACATAATTTATATAATTTTTTTCTTTTGTTACTATTTTAAGACTATTCATTCATAATGGATTATTTGAACATAGTATTTAAATTTTGTTTTTTCATAAAATATTATTTTATGAAGGGTTTCTCATTTTTTCCCAAAAAATATTCTTTAAATTATTCTTATTATATAGTGGACCCATGAATCATGTTTTAAAAAATACAAGGTATTATAGTCACCAAATGAAATATTAATTGTAATATTAATGTTTAAAAAGATTATACACTATTTAAATTCATTTCTATAATATATTTTTCTATTGAAACATTTTCTTTTAGGTAATTTCAAAAGGGGGGGTATGTATTAAAATTATGTATTATATTTTAGTTATAAAAATGGGTGAGAATATTGAGTGTCTCCTTGATCCAATTTATGTTTTAATAATTAAATATATTATTATGTGTTTGATCTCATTTAGTATTATATTTACTTTGCGTTGTGTTTTGAATAAATTGTGTTTAAATTTAATTAGATCATAATATTTACTTGGTAAAATATCTTAAAATTTCAAGTTTTGCGTAGTCATATCATGTTCTACAAATGGCATATAATGTTTCTAGGATTAATAAATTTTATGGTACTATAAACATTAATGTTTACATGATTATGAATATTCCAAAATAATTAATTCATGTATTCATTTCACCCTCATAGCCAATCCATGTACTCAAATCTCCCACATAGAAATTTTATTATTCACTATGTATGAGATTATTGAGAATTAGTTATCTTTTTTATTTCCACCATAAATTTTGATAAATTAATCAAAATTAAGTAATTATTGTTGAGTAGGAAAGATAAAAAAATATTATACATTTCATCAAAGGAAATCAAGATCTCAATCAATTTTTTAATGTTCTAAATTTTTTATAAGTCACTATATGTTTTCAGTTTGAATTTTTTAGTTTTTTAGAATTATTTTGATAATGCATTTTTGTGATTACATGAGATATATAAGAAAAACTAAGGTGATTATTGATTCTATAGATTCATATTGAAATTATATATACAAAATTAAAATGTATCTAAATCCAATTCTAATTATTTGGTGGTACGTTTTATTTCTAAAATTTATAAGTAAAGCTATTTACAGATTTCTGAATCTTTATATATCAAATTTTAGATACATGATGAATTTTCTTACATTGTGAATCACCCAAGTGAATAGATTATGTGAATCCCATATGTAAATCCCATACAAAAATTATCCTATGTAATTATCCTAAAGGATTATTCTATGTGGTTCTCTGTATTTTTATTTTATTTTTTAATATGTAAAAATATGTTATGTAATACATAATATTTAAAATTTTATTTTACTACAAGATTATTAATGATATAATGTTTTATTTTATTTGTTCATTAAATACTCATTAATTATTTAAAATCCATGTGATTATGTTTTAAATTATTTTATGATGAATTTTACAAGACTCATATGTGATTTTGCATGTTTTGATATTCAAGATGAAATTTTGGGAATTGGAATATTCAATTTAAAAACCATATAAAATAAGAATTGACAATCATGATTATTATCAGGGAGAATTCCCAAGATATTATTTTTTTACTACATTATTAATCTTTCAAATGAGTCACACTATATAGTTTTTATTTTTTTATATGATATTTTTGAAAACATACAAGAAATCTATTTTAAATTTATTAATGACTAACACGTGGATCGTTAACTGTGAAATGAATATGTAAAACAAAAATTTAGTTATTTAAAAAAAATAATCAAAGAATTTCACTTTATTAAGAGGTTTTAAATAAGGTAATTTTATATACATAAATGGGTAATAATAAGTAATGTCATAAGAGGTTTAAGATATTCTGAAATTTTAAAAGTAAAATATATTATAGTGATCAAATAATTCTCCTAGAAAAATTGAAATCATTTGACCTTTTCTACGGGTGAATTACTTTCTACCTCAACAGTTAGACTTGGAAAAATTCATTTGGATATATATTTTTTACTTCTACTTATTCTTCTTCTATGTGTGTAATTTTAAAGTGTTACACTACACATTAAAAGGTAGGTAATTGGGTCATGACTCCAAAACTAAATTCTGGTATTGAGTTGTTCCTCTGGAAAAAAACTATAGTTTTTTAGGGTTATTCCTCTTTGTAGAAAAGGTATGATAGTTTCATTTTAGGCCTCTAGGGGTAAAAGGATTTTCTATTAGGTTGTGACTCTTTGTGCGATATATTCATTGTAATATTCCATTATAGTGGTTATAGTGGGAACCATCACCCTTAGTTCATGAGAGAGGTAAAGAGTGTACTTGGATCATTTAAATCTGTACAACTATAAACATATTCTATGTTATTTTTATTTTATTTACACAACACTAAATTTAATAATTTTTATAAAAAATTTATATTGATTAATAAATTTTAAAAATTTAAATAACCTCATCTTGACTATATTATCATCTTACCTCTAGAAGAACAAATTATAGTATTATCTTTGTCAAAAAAGTCATTGAAATAAAATATCATAATCCATATCAAAATATCATATCAAAGACATTATAAAATTTTTATAACAATGTTAATATAATACCATGTCATGAAAAGAATATATATTTATTATTATCATGAATAACTTAAATATATATATAATGTTCACATCATTAGTTCACATTAAGATCACAAGATTTCTAAATCCATTATAAGATGTATTAATAGATTTGGTAATCAATGGAATGAACATAATATTTTTTATATTATTATATGATCCACTTCGTATAGGGAAATATCTATATCATTTTTTAGAGGAGAAATTTATCTAGGCCTAGTTAATAGTTATCCTCTATTATATAATATGTAAATAAGAAATATAAGACATTAAGAATAATTATACATCACTGTCACTAGAAATTTACTTTAACATAATAAATATTTCAACTTTAATTCACTGTGAATCCCTATCATCATCATAATTACATCATATCCTCCTGAGGTAATCCATATTCTAAAACAAATATCATAAAATATGAAACTAATTCATAAAATCTATAGGTTTTCAAAGACATAATGATATCTATAATAAAATAATTAATGGTTTAACAAATAATACGAATATTTTCCTTAATTAATGAATCATGTTATTATGAATAGTAAAAATAATCAATTTGGGAATTAAAAGTTCATAACAAAACATGTCTATATCACAAATGTATATATTTCATCAAAATTTATCATTATATTTGATCATTATAATCTCACATATAACATTACAACCCAAATATTTATCCATTATACCAAACACAATATTCCATAAACCTAAAGAATGTTTTTTATCTATATATTCTAGTGAAAGTTCTTATGGAATTGGATGCATGGAATGGGAATGATATACCATTACTAAATAATAAACAATTAATAAAAGAAATTTAATTATATATAAAACATGACACACCCATATGCTGTATTTTCATTTGATAAGGTAAATATATCTAAAAAACTAATATAACATATAATATTTAATAAAATTGGTATCTCATCATATAAATAAAAACATGAAAATAAATAAATCAAATCTATTATGTCCAATGGAAAGCATATATGTCCCATATACATATCATGGAAGGAAAAACTGTCATAATATTATATATAGTAATATTTGTATACCACTAACTTAATAGTGTTACACTCGATCCCATGTTCCAATACTACTAAATGGAGAGCATAATCCCACACATAAATTATAAACCAAAAAAATAATCTACATTAAAACTAATGGAGTATATATAGGTTTGAATATAAACCCATTAGGATTCCAATAAATTATTTTTCATATTTTCTTTCATATGAAAAGCCATAAATTCTAGTTTTCAAATAAATAAGTATATACATGAAGTATATAAAGACATTATTAGAAAATGTTTCTCTAATGCCGGATATATAGTGCCTATTTTTAAGAAATCTATGTAAATTTTATTTGTAGGAACATTTTTGTGTCAATGTTAGCATAAAATGATGACCAAAATACCACCGAACATGATTTACGACATGAATTTTTTTAAAAAACGGATTCCATAAATGATTTTTTCGACATCCGTTTTTAATAAAACCAAGGCCATAAATCAATAAAATGGCATATGTTTTACTCAAAAAAATGACATAAATTTTTTTAAACAATTTTATATGTTAGGTATATTAATATATTATTCTATTTTTTAAAAAGAAATAATGGTATCAAGAAAAACATCATTTTTTGAGAACTATGAAACACCCTCCTACTCACGATAAGCCGGAAAACAGTGACTCGATGACCCCAACATCGATGTTTTATATTTTCATTGATATTTATCATCATATCAGGATATATGGTCTCAATTCTTTATCTTATATCATTATATCATCATCTACCAAAGAATTTCACTTCGAAAATATTTTTTTGGGTGACCGTCATCTATGTTTTTATTTTATTTTTTGTTCTTATTTATTGTTCGTTTCAGGAAAACATTTTTATTAGATGTTAGAGTGATTGTTCTTCCAAAAATAAAATCAGGAGAAAGTTCAAATTAAATTACTCATTTTCCTTGGTGAATTAATTTTTTTTTATTTTTTTTTATTCTGAATTTATATTATTTAACATTTATTTATATAGATGAGTTATATTTTAATTATTTTTATGCAGTGGATTATTATTTATATATTTATTCCTCAATGTATGTTTTTTTTGATAAATTTATTATTTGATGAAATTATTAAATTGTTGTTATGTTATATATTTATTATTGTTTTTGTGATGAAATGATATTTAAACTATATTTATTTTATATTTTTTTCATTATTATTTTTATTAAATATTTATTAATGTTTTGATGAAACTTTTATGATAAAGTGGTTGAACCAGATCTAATATGAGGGGATTCTAGGAGAGGTTATGGATAAATGTAATATTTAATTATTTTAGATTACTACGTATAAGTATATTTTAGTTAGATAATAATGACTAATGTAGATGAAATTATAATAGGGAACAGAGTAAAATAGTGGTAGTTTAATAAATTCACCTAAATCATGTGATTTGAAGTAGAATTTGTTTTTTGGATCTTTTATTAATAATGATGATATTAATATTTTGATTTAAATGTTGAAATTATATTTTTTACTTGATGAATAATATTATGGAAATAATCTATGGGTCGTAGATATGATTTTATATAATTATACGGTAAATTAATTTTTGACAATATTATTCAATCATTGATATGTTATTTTAATATGGATATATATTGATAATGTGATCTGAAAATTATCATTACATTATTGAATGAGGATTTTTTAAATAAATATATATATTTTTAAATGATTATTTTTTATAAAATATTTACCGATCATATTTCAATATCAGGTATTGAATGGATCATAATTAGATAATTTTATGAAGAAACACAAGTGAATATGAAAAAAGAGTTGATGAGTTTTTGGAACGTTCTCAATGAAATCTTAAAAACATAGATTTGATATTCTATCCATGTGTGAAGTTTTTGAAAATGATAAAGTTAAACTATAGATAAATCAATGATCATCTCATTTACCATGGTTGTATCCTTAATTATACATGTTTGATCTAGCAGGGTAAAAAACTGAAAATTCAACATCTAATGTTGATCAAAATGTTCATAATGAGGCATATGATAATATTTATGAGGTAATTCATGATTTAAGTTTTTAAAAAATAATAAAACATTATCTTTTGAATGATTTTATGATGATTTTGAGAAACTATTATTTGTAGGTGGTAGTGAATATACATTGTTATGATCAGTTTTGGGATTAGTTAACTTGAATGAATGAAATGGGTGGAGTGATAAAAGTATCTCCAACATAAAATGATCTTTTAAAATAGAAACATCCCGAAGATAATGGGTTTCTATATTCCAATTATAAGGCGAAGAAAATATTATTCCCTATGGGATTGGGGTATAAAAAATAATTTCTTTCCTCCTCAATGATTGAGTGTTTTATAGAAAATAACATGAATATTTATCAAGATTTACTACTTATGGGGCTTCATGCAATAATATGGATGAAAAAATAATCATAGATTCATTCTTAGCTCCTCAAATATAACATTATAAAAAATCAGTGGTGTACTTTTTAATGATATCATTCAAGATTTCTTTTGTACAATTCAGATAATTAAAATGTGATTCATTCTTTATTACCAGAATCAAAGCT
This sequence comes from Viscum album, assembly GCA_963277665.1. NCBI lineage: Eukaryota > Viridiplantae > Streptophyta > Magnoliopsida > Santalales > Viscaceae > Viscum > Viscum album. The sequence goes on along the minus strand of OY728165.1, from coordinate 708,624,122 downwards.
CATTCTATATAAATTGTGTACCTTTCCATAATTACTCATTTAATGTGTCTATTTTAATATTATATTGATGATAAAAGGATACTATGAAATTTATATGAGTTAATAAATGGTAGAAACATAAAAAAACCTGTTAATTCACCATAATAGAATAGATTTGATAAAAAAATTATAATTTTTGGAAGTAAATATAGAAATCACATAATGTAATTTTGTATTTATGGAATGAATCTATATCATATCCTAAGTATCCATCATACTTCACAGATTATTTTGCTGGTAGTTTACTTCTTTTCCCCACATCTATTTATAATAATAAAATATGATGAAATTGATGATATCTTATCCAATGTAGTTGTGAAATTATATTGATGTGTATCTTTCACCATTGATTAAGGATTTAGAACTACTATGGGAGATAGGAGTTAATGGTATTAATGCATACAATAAAGTGCGTTTTATTTTCCATGATGTGATAATGTTCATTATAAACAAATTTCATGAATATGGAATCTTATCTAGATGTAGTTTTAAGGGGAATAAGTAAGCTTTTATTTGTGATGAAGGGACATCATATTATTATTTATATAATGGAAAAAAGACAGTGTACATGGGACATTAATTTTTTTTTTGAATTGATCATCCTTATCATAGATTGAAAAAATAGTCTAATTTCTTATAGTAATAAAACCTATCCCCTAGACTATTTACAATTGAAGAATATTACGATAAGGTGAAAAATAATTATTCAACATTCGAAAAGAATAGAAGTTATTGTCATCAAAAAATATATGGGGGAAACTGTTAATATTTTTCTTACAAAATTATTGGAAATTTTTATAGATAAAACATAACATCGATGTTCGGAATGTTGAGAAAAACATATGTGAAAATTTGACTGGAAAATTGTTAGAAATAAAACAAAAGAAAAAATATGTATTTGATTCTAGATTGGTGTTGATATTAATGATAGTATGTTTGGAGTTATCTCCCACTATGAAAGGGATGAGAACATATTTACCTATGATTTGGTATAGATCAAGAATGGTTTAGAAGTTGAATTTTTTAGTGTCTTCATGGTGTTAAGGAAACCAATTTTTATTCTTCAAATGTGAATAATTTCACATCATTGAAGGATTTTAAATTAATAATAATGAAATCTAATTATTGTCATGTATTGCTAAAAAAAAATTCTACCAGTCTTACTATGTGGTATATTACTGACATCTAAAAAAATACCATCCTATGGTTATGAAATTTTTTAAAATCTATTTGAAGCAAATTCATCGATCCAAATTTGATAGATGTGAGGATAATGAAGATGGTATTATTCATTGTCAACTAGAAATATATTTCCACAATATATTTTTTATTAATTTTGTGCTTGAGATAAGAATATGTGGGACTATTAATTAATGATATATGTATCCTTTTTAGTAATATATGAAATTTTTTAATGGAAATATTAAATATACTTATCGACCTGAGGGCAATATTGTTCAAAAATATTTATCATAAGAGGTTATTTATTCATTAATGATTAATTCTATTATGTAAACCATATTTATCTCCCAATATCTCATCATCTAATAATTGATAGTGAATGAAGAGTGATTCGAGGCTTTAGGGTAATGATCATTCTACATGATGAATTGATGTAAGTATAATTGTTCATTTTAATCAACATAAATGATGTTCAATCATATATGTCAGTACATATTGAAAAAGTAAAGTTACGATATCTATAAAAATGAAAAGTTTTCGATGATTGATCATACGAAGACATTTGTATAATGGTTTAAAGAGAACATCATCATAGATATATCTAAATCAGAAAAATTGAAATGGTTGGAAGGGGGACCATTTATTAATGTGATCAGATGGTATGATTTTTATATTAATGGTTTCATATTTTTCACAAACAAGATAGATGAAAATAGTTCCATTCACAATAGTGTTATAATGGTCATCGGTGAAGCACTTCAGTTTTATAGCGAAAAAGATAAAAACAAATTTTCTGTATCCATTTTATATGTTAGAGTTCATGATAACATATGAGAAATTTATTAAATATAATTTCACGTCACTGTGTTTATGTTTAATTGTAATGCAAGTAATAGTGGTGTGAAACATGATGAATATTGGTTTAAATAGGTTGATTTTAAAATATTTAGTTGTAATGATGAACCATTTATAATGACCACACATCAAATAAAATATTTTATAGCATTGATCCATCAAATGACTTGATTTGCATCATTTTATAAGGGAAATTAACCATTTTTCTAATAAGGATGGTGATAATGTTATTGGTTTATATGAGGCATTATCTTCTATTACACAATTTCCGAATAACAATGAGTATTACATAGATATTCTTCATGAAATATGAAATTATCTTGTGAAAGGTATATAGAAAAAGGCTAAATTACTCTCCTAATTATTCTATTAATTATTTACAATATATTTAATTTTTGAAATTTACATGCGTAAAATCTATATAATTGAAAAACTATAGGATATTTATTTTTATATATATTATTATTCATTAAATATTGTGGTAAATTTTGATATTCCATTGTTATGGTTAAAATTTTTATCATTGAAATACCCAATGTAAATTATTATATTTTGGTTTAATTTACACATATGAGAACACCTTTTCAAACTTTAATATTTAAATTTCTAAATGTTTAAATCTTTTTAAAAATTTTGTTTATATTTTATAGTAATCCTTGCAAATTTTTTGGTTATGAATCTTAAAATCATTATGTGTTTTAAAACATACACATGTGTTCCAATTTGTTTACTTATATTTTTATGTTTTCTTATTTTCTAATTTAAAACTTGTTTTATAAGGCCCCAACCTTAAACCTTACTTAACCTTGAGTTATTACAAGATTACACATTGAGGATCTTTTCAGGTTTAGAGTTTTAGAGAATTAGATCATGAAACTTGCATTACATTCCACATTTAAACAAAGTGGTTACATAAAAGGCAGTATTCATTCTTCCCATCAACGGAAACATATTTAAAATGAAACATGGATTCTTTCTTGACACATCCTCGACACTATCATCACATCATGTACCTTTCCCTTGACCTGTGAAAAACATTTCAAAAACTTGGGATGAGCATAAAAGGCTCAGTAAGGGTTATAAAAATATGGAAAGGAAACATGAGTTCATATATACATAAGAATGAAATCATAATTTACCCATAAAACATAGGCATATCAAATCATGAATAAATCATAGAAAACATAAGACATAGAGGTATCTTGAGGCATTCATAACATTCTTACGTAGGGAGTAACCCTCTTGGTTACGTTTGGAATACCCTTCACAGTATATTCCCTAAATCTCTTCGGAGAAACCTTAACGTTTCACTCCTTCGCGTTACCCAATGCATTGGAGAGCTATATTGGGCTCACCCGCCCTTAGTTTATCACGGAACCACCTTTTCTTCATAAAAATGCCCAAGAACCATAACATAATCGTATCACATAAACATGAATAAAGGAAACCTGACATTTCCACATTTCAATCACAATATAACATTTTAGGATATTGAAATAATGAATCCATTCAAAAAGAAACCATTTCCAAAACCATTCAAAACATTTAATAAAGAGATTTTTGAATCAAAGTGTCCCATACAACCTTGAAGCTTTTAAAATTTTAAACCATTAATATCCATATAAATAAATCCTTAAAACCATTTTAAAAACATGGATATTAATAAGAACAAATAATTAAAACATTTAAAACGATATTTTGGTTAAAGGGGTTTTACCAAAATTAGAGACACTTGAATACAATAATCGAGGAATAACATTTAGTCAGAACTTTATAATATCATGAGAATAAAAGGATTCATGATATAACACTCCAAAGGACAGTATATACACCATATAAGAGTGAATTGGTGCATAACAACAATGAACCCTCAATAAAAATGTCAAATGTGATGAAATCCCTTATAAAGAAGGTATCCTTAAATTAAGGACAAATAAATCTCAAAAATATGTGTGACAAATATATATACACCCAATATAAGTGGATATTAAGTGTAAAACAATAAAAGGTCATTCACACATATTCAATGGATGACATATTCAATGACTACAAGTTGAACCCAAAGAAATCGAAATTGGGTTAAAAAGTACCCTTGACAGCCTAACGGCATCACATCAAAATGAGTTGATGAGAGATAAAAAGTGTATCTCATCACTTGGACATAAAATTTACATCAATAAGGATATATGAGAACATATCCCAACATAACAATATTTAAATTAAAAGACCCAACAAAAGAAGTCTTTTAAAAAAGAGGAGGGTGAAAGGTTCCCTTACCGACTTGGGTATCTTTCAAAACATACACCCCATGAAAGAAGGACAATAGATCATTGATGTAAGTACTCATAAACGAAATTATATTACACAAAGATTAGAATAATGGGAAGTACATACACCACTCAATGGAATTTGTGGCAAATGTAGCATAAATCTCACGGGAATAAAAGTGAGATGAAAAATCCCTTACGAAAACTCGGCAGCCTAACGGCGCCACATAAAACTTCCGAATATGGGTTTGATGAGATAAAATAGGGTATCTCATCACATTACAATAAAATGTACAGAAAAAGGAATATAAAATAACATCCCCCAACATTACAAAGAGGAGCCTAAAAGAAGTGACATAAAGAAGAGTACTTAAAAAGAAAGAGAGAGGTTAGATCTCTTACGAAAATTCGGCAGCCTAACGGTGCCACTCAAAACTTCCAAAGTGGATTGATGAGAGAGAATAGGGTCTCTCATCACATGAACATAAAAATTACAGTAAATATAATATAAAATATCATCCCAATCATAAGAAAGATGAGCTTAAAATAAATGACATAAAAGAGTGTACTTAAAAAGAAAGAGAGTTGTAGGATCCCTTACCTCGGGTCCGACTTGACTCGATCGTTCTTTAATCTCCTGAATAATAAACTTGAGTTAATTTATACTTCCTTAAAAACCTTTTCCAAGTTCATTATTCCTTTTATATCAATTATTGACATGTTATAAACATTATGTAATCATTCAAGTTAATAACGTTCATTTTGTCGGTATTTGGTTCTTAAGTCGAAAGTGGACTTCTTACAATTAATTGTTGTTCGTGTGGCCAAATGTTTATTATATCCAGAATTGTATTCATTATGTAGATATCATATATGTCATATATATCCGGTACATGCATGCATTTATAACATTACATAATCATTTAGAGGTAAGAAATGAAATGCACCGTTCATGGAGACGGTAAGCCGTACATACGCATGAACGCTACTTTCATTTATATTTCATATTTTATAGAATGGAATAATAATGATATAAAGGTATATTATAATTCCAGTATAATATCATATATAATATCATTAAATCCATCCTTTATACGTCCCACGTATGGCATTAACGAATCACATCACTTTGAGGGGGCGGTAGTCCGCACTTCCTAAAATGAAGATATCGCGTATACCCATAATGGATTCCATAATGGTAAGACACAAATGAAAAATACAGAAGAATAAGTAAAACATAAACATATTATATATCATATATAAAAATAGTGACATCATAATGTCCACCTTTGAAGGTGTTAAATGAGTATTGAACAATCATCATTTCGGGAGGCAGAATTTCACCATCCATAGAAACCGTATGTTTTTTAACCATTTGATGTAGTTGTGTGAGAGTGTAGCTCTAATAAATCTTATAACAACATCCTAGTATATTTAAGATACTGTTGTTGTTACAAAATATGTAAATAAAAAGAGTTTAGGGGGTTGGAGAAGAAAAATAAAACAAATGAACATGAGAGAATGAATTACCTTTAAAAGTGTAACTCCTTTTTATTTGAGCCTAAAGGCTTCCTTTGAAAGGATTATGCCCAAAGGTAATCCTCTAGGATGAGGAGAGGGATGTGAAGAGAGTAAATGGGCATGGGTTGGCCGAGCCAAAGGCTTGAGGAGTGTGTGAAATGAGGTAGAGGTGGGGGCCTTTTATAAGAGGAGAGGAGGGGCACTTTTGGAAAGTAAAGAAATATTACTTTATTTGAAAATGTGTTTCGGTTTCAAAAGGTCCCACATTGATATAATTCGTGGATAAGGTGATAAGGCTTCGAAATCCACTCATCCAATAAGTTTTGGACATGTGTAGTTCATAGATTTTACATTATCTTTCCATTTTATTTAAATCGTCAAATAATGATGTCATCGCTGCATCATTATTATGTCATTAATAATTTAATTTATTTAATGTCTAAAAATTATAAAACAAATACTATGATGTAGGAAATCGTTTTATCTTTCCAATGAATATTTATAATAAAAAAGATGACTTGTATAACCCCACATAAAAATTGTTTTAGTAAAACATATCATGTTTGTGTCAATTTTACTTTTACATTAAATAAAATGTTATTTATGTCATTTCCCAACCAAAGTGGATCCATGGGGTCCCCAAGATGACCCATGGCTTGTCTTGGTCGGCCATGACACAACCAATTAGGTTAGGACATGTGTCAAGCTCATCTTATTCCATTAAAGCATTATTTTTACCTTAAACTACACTAATTACCACTAATCGCGATTAAAAACATAATAAGTTACTATTCACCAAAAAATTATTTTAATCTCATTGAACCAAATTTTACTTCTTAATGACAACCATGTATGTTGGATTTTTGAAAATCAAAACACAATGATGGCAAAATTTCATTTAAACGGAAAATCAGTTTTTATAAGTACCACTTAGTGGTTTCACTATTCATCAAAAATTGAAGTTTTTCAGAAAAATCCCAAAAATTCACCCTAAGCTATATTTGACATTCTGAATTCAAAAATGAAGTCCGTTTTACAAAATTCAAAACATATAAGTCACATTAATTAATTTAATAATTAATTCCCGCTGTCATGACAAATAGCGTGTTTTATGAAACAATAAGTATCAAAAGATTGACACTAGTTTAAGTCTGTTTTCAAAGTGAAATTGATTCCAACGACCACTACTGGATTTAATGGTAAAAATATTTTCTAATTTCACTTTAAAACCAATTCAAAATATAATCTAATCATATAAGTAAATTAGATTAAAAAGTGGTTTTGAATTAAAATACAACAATTTACACTATTCATTAAAAAAATGAACTTTATCGGAAAGATACCAAAAATTTACACAAAGTAAATTTTGATGTCCCGATTCTTAATAAGAATTTTATTTGGTCCAAAAGAATGTTTAATAGTGAAAAAAACTATATTTAATGACAGTTCGCCATCAAAAGGCGATAAGTGAACCTTTAGTGAAAACTAGGGCATATACGCCTAAAATTGAATTCTTTCTGTATTTTAAGCCTTTATCTTTTATTGGATAAATGTAAAAATATTTAAGAACATATATAATCATATTTTAGTTATTTCTATCCATTCCCGCCATTACAACGGCTATATGTTAACTACCATTTAAAATAATATTATTTTATTATTAGAGTGCAACGTAAGATTCCCAAGAAACTCGTTGTTGCGTGTTGGGTACGCCATCGAGCATAGCATCCCCTTTAAAGTCATATTAATATTTTATTCACAAATATGGATAAATATGAAAATTTCATATTCCTTATTTACCTGGGATGTTACATCCTTCCCCCCATTTGGGAATTGCGTCCTCGCAATTTTAAAATTGCGCTTGGAAACATCCTTGAACGTCCCACATCGGAACAAGAGTCGGTAAAACAATCACTTTAAAATAAAGAAAGATAAGCACAGAGGTCACCCGAGTTAACCCATACTGGGATTCTATGTATGAAAATATGGACATGGATGAGAAAACATAGGGTCATGTTCCGATGGAGAGTGATAGAAAACATGTTTAGGAGAAAGTTAACAATAAGAAAATCACAAACTTGTGATGGGTTAAACGGTGTTGGGTTCCCCAGTAGGAAAAGTTAATAGACAACATTTTTGTTTTAAGTTACTTTTTATAGAGGAATTTATTCATAAGGAAACACAATCACTTATGATGTTGACTTTCAACTTTTACACAAACTCGTATTTTCTCCAAAATACGAGTATTTAGGAAGACTTGTTCATGTTAAGAGTACTATAATCAACTTCTAGAGAATCACATAATCCACAAAAGAGAACTATATACATCCCATGTCTTTAGACTTTAACCAAAACCAAAACCAAAAAGGCTAGTACAAGATTAGATAATCCAGAAAAGGATAACCCCTTATAAAAAGAAAATCTATTCTTAAAATCCAAAATTTGTCCAACAAAACCCAAATTTCAACGAGGACCGTCCGATAAAAAAATTTGTCCATAAAATTCTTCAAAGTAAACAAAACTAAGATTGAAACCCAAATATTTGAAGGATTTAGTCACACGGTCTTCCAAGTTAAATCATAACATTTATCTCCAAACAACATCAGTTTCTCCTAAAGTCTCGTATTGGAAAGTAATTAACCTAATCACTTATCCTCTATGATAGGTTAATCATTTTCATAAATAACCCAAAATCAACTTACTCTTAATTCATAAAATCATATAACTAAAAAGAATCAGTCAAACTAACCAGGGACTTCACGTAGTCCAGTGGTAGGCGATAAATACCAGTCGCACTTTGGTTGTGGGTTCAATTCCCGCAGCATTGTCCGACGCGACGGGTTGTCACACGGTCTGCGTGTTGTCCTTTTTCAAAAACTATATAATTCTCAAATCATTACCCAAAAAGGGATGAAATCATCAAAAATAACCATAACATAATTTAACCTCAATTTTATCTCATTCCTTTCACTTCAATCATAACATATGGTAACCCATAATTACCTCAAAAGTAAGGATCATAGAATCCCAAATGGTTCTTTATAACTATGTCCACAAAAGAAAAGATAACTATTACTTTAATAAAATTTGCCTATATTAAACATCAGGGTTACACATAATATAAAAAGTCTTCTAATGTAACCCCATCATCAAAAGAGACTTAATACTCTTAAGAATTTCACCCTAACTCTTGAAGCCCTTATATGTTGACATCTTACTCATTAAACATTCTTCATGATCCATTATCCATTCCTTTCCAACTTATTCCGAAATACCTCTTTCCTACAAACAAAATCATGAATCATATCCTAAGATTCCAAAATAAGAAAACAATAGTCATGAAATAGTACATACCTTTGATTGGTCATTGTCAGTTTCTTCATCCTCAATCGGAATGGCATTAGGTATTGGTAAATGAATATTGGTACTCTCTTGGTGACCCCATTCACGAAACTTCTTCATAGGACATGTGTTTGCATAATGACCATGCACACCAAATTTAAAACATTCAATTGATCCCTCAGATAGAAATTATTTCCATTTCCTCGAGTAAACTGGATGCTTCCTTTTTCCATGGAAGGTTCTTGCTTTATGACCTTCATTTCCACATTTATAGCATATTTCTGTCCCTTTGAAACATTTTCCTAGGTGTTTCTTTCCACATCTTTGACACATAGGTTTTTGAACACACTTACCTTTATGATTATTACCTGTACTTCCGTAGGGATTTGTTTCTTGAATATATGATGCCTTAGAGAAATCCCCAAGGTTTAGGTGGTCAATCATGACTCCAGATAGTTGGTTGAGGATAATCAAAAGAGTTCTCATTTAAGCTCCCATATCAATCAGTTGCTTGCTCAAAAAACTGTCACAGTTTCCTTCACATCCACTGTTACTTTGGTGCCTGCTAGATCCAGCCATTTACTAAATCCAAAAAAGGTCAGTGTGAGTATATCAACAAAACCATCATGTACTAATGAGTAAGATAGACAATAAGATATACTTACTCATTTACTTTATCTAAAACTAAGACTCTTTCTAAAATCCTAACCATTATGGTAATTGTCACTTATGCTTAAAGAATACCCTAACCTCTAAAGTTATCTAAACCGACCTCTGATACCAACTATAAGGCCCCAACCTTAAACCTTACCTAACCTTGAGTTATTACAAGATTACACATTGAGGATCTTTTCAGGTTTAGAGTTTTAGAGAATTAGATCATGAAACTTGCATTACATTCCACATTTAAACAAAGTGGTTACATAAAAGACAGTATTCATTCTTCCCATCAACGGAAACATATTTAAAATGAAACATGGATTCTTTCTTGACACATCCTCGACACTATCATCACATCATGTACCTTTCCCTTGACCTGTGAAAAACATTTCAAAAACATGGGATGAGCATAAAAGGCTCAGTAAGGGTTATAAAAATATGGAAAGGAAACATGAGTTCATATATACATAAGAATGAAATCATACTTTACCCATAAAACATAGGCATATCAAATCATGAATAAATCATAGAAAACATAATACATAGAGGTATCTTGAGGCATTCATAACATTCTTACGTAGGGAGTAACCCTCTTGGTTACGTTTGGAATACCCTTCACAGTATATTCCCTAAATCTCTTCGGAGAAACCTTAACGTTTCACTCCTTCGCGTTACCCAATGCATTGGAGAGCTATATCGGGCTCACCCGCCCTTAGTTTATCACGGAACCACCTGTTCTTCATAACAATGCCCAAGAACCATAACATAATCGTATTACATAAACATGAATAAAGGAAACATGACATTTCCACATTTCAATCACAATATAACATTTTAGGATATTGAAATAATGAATCCATTCAAAAAGAAACCATTTCCAAAACCATTTAAAACATTTAATAAAGAGATTTTTGAATCAATGTGTCACATACCACCTTGACGCTTTTAAAATTTTAAACCATTAATATCCATATAAATAAATCCTTAAAACCATTTTGAAAACATGGATATTAATAAGAACAAATAATTAAAACATTTAAAACGATATTTTGGTTAAAGGGGTTTTACCAAAATTAGAGACACTTGAATACAATAATCGAGGAATAACATTTAGTCAGAACTTTATAATATCATGAGAATAAAAGGATTCATGATATAATACTCCAAAGGACAGTATATACACCATATAAGAGTGAATTGGTGCATAACAACAATGAACCCTCAATAAAAATGTCAAATGTGATGAAATCCCTTATAAAGAAGGTATCCTTAAATTAAGGACAAATAAATCTCAAAAATATGTGTGACAAATATATATACACCCAATATAAGTGTATATTAAGTGTAAAACAATAAAAGGTCATTCACACATATTCAATAGATGACATATTCAATGACTACAAGTTGAACCCAAAGAAATCGAAATTGTGTTAAAAGGTTCCCTTGACAGCCTAACAGCATCACATCAAAATGAGTTGATGAGAGATAAAAAGTGTATCTCATCACTTCGACATAAAATTTACATCAATAAGGATATATGAGAACATATCCCAACATAACAATATGTAAATTAAAAGACCCAACAAAAGAAGTCTTTTAAAAAAGAGGAGGGTGAAAGGTTCCCTTACCGACTTGGGTATCTTTCAAAACATACACCCCATGAAAGAAGGACAATAGATCATTGTTGTAAATACTCATAAACGAAAGTATATTACACAAAGAGTAGAATAATGGGCAGTACATACACCACTCAATGGAATTTGTGGCAAATGTAGCATAAATCTCACGGGAATAAAAGTGAGATGAAAAATCCCTTACGAAAACTCGGCAGCCTAACGGCGCCACATAAAACTTCCGAATATGGATTTGATGAGATAAAATAGGATATCTCATCACATTACAATAAAATGTACAGAAAGAGGAATATAAAAGAACATCCCCCAACATTATAAAGAGGAGCCTAAAAGGAGTGACATAAAGGAGAGTACTTAAAAAGAAAGAGAGAGGTTAGATCTCTTACGAAAATTCGGCAGCCTAACGGCGCCACTCAAAACTTCCAAAATGGATTGATGAGAGAGAATAGGGTCTCTAATCACATGAACATAAAAATTACAGTAAATGTAATATAAAATAACATCCCAATCATAAGAAAGATGAGCTTAAAATAAATGACATAAAAGAGTGTACTTAAAAAGAAAGATATTTGTAGGATCCCTTACCTCGGGCCCGACTTGACTCGATCGTTCTTTAATCTCCTGAATAATAAACTTGAGTTAATTTCTACTTACATAAAAACCATTTCCAAGTTCATTATTCCTTTTATATCAATTATTGACATGTTATAAATATTATGTAATCATTCAAGTTAATAACGTTCATTTTGTCGGTATTTGGTTCTTAAGTCGAAAGTGGACTTCTTACGATTAACTGTTGTTCGTGTGGACAAATGATTATTATATCCAGAATTGTATTCATTGTGTAGATATCATATATTTCATATATATCCAGTAAATTCATGCATTTATAACATTACATAATCATTTAGAGGTAAGAAATGAAATGCACCGTTCATTGAGACGGTAAGCCGTACGTACGCATGAACGCTACTTTCATTTCTATTTCGTATTTTATAGAATGGAATAATAATGATATAAAGGTATATTATAATTCCAGTATAATATCATATATAATATCATTAAATCCATCCTTTATACGTCCCACGTATGGCATTAACGAATCACATCACTTTGAGGGGGCGGTAGTCCGCACTTCCTAAAATGAAGATATCGCGTATACCCATAATGGATGCCATAAAGGTAAGACACAAATGAAAAATACAGAAGCATAAGTAAAACATAAACATATTATATATCGTATATAAAAATATTGACATCATAATGTCCACCTTTGAAGGTGTTAAATGAGTATTGATCAATCATCGTTTCAGGAGGCAGAATTTCACCATCCACGGAAACCGTATGTTCTTTAACAATTTTATGTAGTTGTGTGAGAGTGTAGCTCGAATAAATCTTATAACAACATCCTAGTATATTGAATATACTGGTGTTGTTACAAAAGAAGTAAATAAAAATAGTTTAGGGGGTTGGAGAAGCAAAATAAAACAAATGAACATGAGAGAATGAATTACCTTTAAAAGTGTAACTCCTTTTGATTTGAGCCTAAAGGCTTCCATTGAAAGGATTCTGCCCAAAGGGAATCCTCTAGGATGAGGAGAGGTATGTGTAGAGAGTAAATGGGCAGGGGTTGGCCGAGCCAAAGGCTTGAGGAGTGTGTGAAATGAGGTAGAGGTGGGGGCCTTTTATAAGAGGAGAGGAGGGGCACTTTTGGAAAGTAAAGAAATATTACTTTATATGAAAATGTGTTTCGATTTCAAAAGGTAAAACACTGATATAATTCGTGGATAAGGTGATAAGGCTTCGAAATACACTCATCCAATAAGTTTTGGACATGTGTAGTTCATAGATTTTACATTATCTTTCCATTTTATTTAAATCGTCAAATAATGATGTCATCGCTGCATCATTATTATGTCATAAATAATTTTATTTATTTAATGTCTAAAAATTATAAAACAAATACTATGATGTAGGAAATCTTTTTATCTTTCCAATTAATATTTATAATCAAAAATATGACTTGTATAACCCCACATAAAAATTGTTTTAGTAAAACATATCATGTTTGTGTCAATTTTACTTTTACATTAAATAAAATATTATTTATGTCATTTCCAAACCAAAGTGGATCCATGGGGTCCCCAAGTTGACCCATGGATTGTCTTGGTCGGCCATGACACAACCAATTAGGTTAGTAGATGTGTCAAGCTCATCTTATTCCATTAAAGCATTATTTTTACCTTAAACTACACTAATTACCACTAATCGCGATTAAAAACTTAATAAGTTACTATTCACCAAAAAATTATTTTATTCTCATTGAACCACATTTTACTTCTTAATGACAACCATGTATGTTGGATTTTTGAAAATCAAAACACAATGATGGCAAAATTTCATTTAAACGGAAAATCAGTTTTTATAAGTACCACTTAGTGGTTTCACTATTCATCAAAAATTGAAGTTTTTCAGAAAAATCCCAAAAATTCACCCTAAGCTATATTTGACATTATGAATTCAAAAATGAAGTCCGTTTTACAAAATTCAAAACATATAAGTCACATTAATTAATTTAATAATTAATTCCCGCTGTCATGACAAATAGCGTGTTTTATGAAACAATAAGTATCAAAAGATTGACACTAGTTTAAGTCTGTTTTCAAAGTGAAATTGATTCCAACGACCACTACTGGATTTAATGGTAAAAATATTTTCTAATTTAACTTTAAAACCAATTCAAAATATAATCTAATCATATAAATAAATTAGATTAAAAAGTGGTTTTGAATTAAAATACAACATTTTACACTATTCATTAAAAAATGAACTTTATCAGAAAGATACCAAAAATTTACACAAAGTAAATTTTGATGTCCCGATTCTTAATAAGAGTTTTATTTGGTCCAAAAGAATGTTTAATAGTGAAAAAAACTATATTTAATGACAGTTCGCCATCAAAAGGCGAAAAGTGAACCTTTAGTGAAAACTAGGGCATATACGCCAAAAATTGAATTCTTTCTGTATTTTAAGCCTTTATCTTTTATTGGATAAATGTAAAAATATTTAAGAAAATATATAATAATATTTTAGTTATTTCTATCCATTCCCGCCATTACAACGGCTACATGTTAACTTCCATTTAAAATAATATTATTTTATTATTAGAGTGCAACGTAAGATTCCCAAGAAACTCGTTGTTGCGTGTTGGGTACGCCATTGAGCATAGCGTCCCCTTTAAAGTCATATTAATATTTTATTCACAAATATGGATAAATATGAAAATGTCATATTCCTTATTTACCTGGGGTGTTACATGTTTAATAATATTTAAGTACATAATAATTTCATTACATTTTCCCTTTATAATGTCATATATATATATATAATGACAAAGGAACAACTATCAAGTTATTTTTCTTTTTTCATATTATTAAATATCCAATAACAAAATTAGTTAATTAATTAAAAATTATAATTTACAAAAAAATAATTGTAGGACTAATGACGTGACATCAATTGGGGGGTATTCTACTTTTAGTATTTAGAAATCAAATTTTCATGTTGGCAAATGTGACATTACACGTTTACTATAAATATCACTTTCTCTTGTAGAGAAGTGATTATATATTCTTTTTTATTATAATAATAATGAAACTATCTGTAATGAAACAACATTTATCAGTGATATAATCATGATGATATATTGTAGGATTAAAATTTTATATCTTGATTGGATGTATGTTAACAAGATGGTGATAAATCGTCTTTGGAAGACCGTAAAGGTAAAATATCTTAATTGATTTATTTTATCTCATTTTTATAATATGTTATATTTTAAATAAATAATATTTATGTTATGAAATTATAGATGGCATATAATTTTTATAAAACAAAATAAATTAATAAATATGACTTACTTTTGTGGTTGTTCGATGGAGTGATTTCAAAACTAAGTTGACAGAAATCAATATGTTTTAAAAGAGATGAAATGAAATCTGATGCATCAAGTATCTATTATTAGATGATGAAACATAGAATAAATTTGTTTCCACTCGATATTATTAAAAATTTCATGTAAGCAAATTATATTCTATTATATTGTAAAATTTATTATAAATTTACATATTTACTTATTAGTTTACTTTTTAAAAAACGAGCCTCTAGGAAACCCTATCAGGACATATAGTTGCAAAATTATTTCCCTCAAACAGTATCATGTGGAGGGTATCATTTATTGGTGAGGAAAAGGATTGAGGAAATGTTTGAAGCACTAAGAGATAATTCCACTAGTGATTCATATGTAGTCAAATTCAGTCTTTTATCACCACCACCACCAAGATAAATGAAAAAGATGAAGATAAAAAAAATCAGAAATATCTTATAGAAAAAAATTAATAAGTAACTAAAACAATTTTAAGTAAATAATTATTATATTTCATGTTTTTTTTCTAATTTATAAATTAACAATTCTAATATACTATTTTCCCTTTTGATTTTATGATGAGATTCAGGAGAAATAGAGATAGTGAAAAGCTATCCCTAAGTGTTGGATGGATATCATAGCCCCTACATTAGAAAAGTCATAACAACCAATGCACAAAATAGGATATGAGGTGGGTGTGAGTATTCAAAAAAAATTTGGTCATCAATGTAAAAAATTGGGATACTTAGAAATAGAATCCTTAAAATATAAGATGAATGATATGAAATAGTTCATTAGTTATCTAATTAAAGCATATTTTTTATAGGCTATATAGGAATAAATGAAGATACAATAATAGTTTTTGTAACCTTCCCAGCCCACCCAACAAACAATACCTACCGTCTCAGATCCTCTACCTCCTTATTCGGACCAAACCTTGTATTGTGAGTTGTATTCAAGAGATCCAGATTCAAATATTGTAGTGTCCTGAGTCGTTCATTTTTTGAGGATTATGTACATCACCATCCTATCAATATGGATATATATAGAGTATATATACATGATATTATTAGATGTACTCCTCTACTAAAATTCACTAAAATAGATATTACTAGAATCAGGGATTATAGTTGTCATTTTCTACAATGGCCATCTAGCCTTCTTCATCATATTTCATATGAGGTATGTGTTTTTTTAATATAATTTTATTATGATCGAATGTTTACTATAATATTTTATGACATATAACATATATAAGAGTATCTAAAATACAAAAAATAGTCCAATGGAAAAAATGTTAAGAAAATAAGAACTATAGATTCATCAGATATTTCTAATTGAATAGAAATATTATATTATGTTTTTTATTCATTGGATAATATATCTGAGTATGACATGTCTTCCAATATATATGGAAGTGAATATTTATTGAGAATATTCCACAAATATATCATATATATAGTTTATTTTAAAGAGATCACCATGCTTGTGTTGCAATTGTTTTACAAATAATTAAATAGAGGGTTTATTTCTATTTTTTTGCAATTAAAGATGGTTTATATTGACTAACTATGTTAATATTTAAATTAGGAATCTAAACATGCTTTTTGTTCAAAATGAAAACGAAGGTATTTATGATTTTATTGATCTAGAAAATATTTCAACAGATGAGAAATATATGTCGACTAAAGTAAGAGTGGAATATATATGTGATAGGTTATAAATGATAGATATTGGGTGTTGGTTTATGCCATTTATTGACAGGTAAGATAATAAATATAATTACGAACCAATGTTCATTTTAATGTCATTAAATGTTTTTTTTCATTTTAGGGGGATTTGGATATTATGTATATTTTTCCTAAGGGAATTGATATTATATTGGTTTTTCTCTTTATTAGGTGGTTTTCATAGAAAATTTTCCACCTTATTAGACATGAATGTTTTTTTGGTTTTTTATATGATCATTATGATTAATTCTCA
Organism: Viscum album; assembly: GCA_963277665.1. Classification (NCBI taxonomy): domain Eukaryota; kingdom Viridiplantae; phylum Streptophyta; class Magnoliopsida; order Santalales; family Viscaceae; genus Viscum; species Viscum album. The sequence goes on along the minus strand of OY728165.1, from coordinate 708,606,714 downwards.
TTTTTTGTACATGTTTAATTAGTTGATATATATGAAAATTAAGGTCATGGAACTATTTTAAGAAAGATCACATGTCAAAGTAGAAGGAAAATGTAATGAACTATGTAAAAGTAAAGGTAATTATATTTTATGTTAGATATTATTTTGATATTTGGATATATATATATATATATATGTATATATATGGGTTTTTATTATCAAGTTAATGTTTTATTAACTACAGTTTCATCATTAACAAGGATATGTTTAATGTGGTTATTGCGTTCTATGATTCATGTTTGAGATTATCTCAACTGGGTAATGTCATATAATCACTAGGTTAGTCATACAAATTATTTTAAATTTTCTATTGTAGTATTATTTGTTTAATATCATATCATTAAACGTCATTTTAGGCATTAAATTATGTTGATTTATATGTGCAATATGAACTTAACCATCTTAGATATTTTTTTGAAAATTATTTGTTTAGTATCATTATGATTTATGGTATGTATATTCTTATTATTCTGATTACTATTACATTTATACAACAAAACGTGTTCATAAAACTAATTATTTTTTATAATAGGTGATTGAATGTAATGATATCAAATTAATGTTTCAACAATAACCAACAATGTCTATGTTCTATATTTTCGTAAGCATTTTTTAATTAAACTTTATAATACAAATATGTAGAAAAATTTTCCATTAACTATATAAAAAATTGTATTATTTATAGTTTATTAGTCAATAATGTTTATCGTTTGATTATTGTATACTTGTTTTTATTACAGTGATTCTAATTATAGTGGAGATGTAATATTAAAATATTTATATTATTATTTTAAAATTTCTACATTGAGTTTCATTGAAACTAGGGCTAAATCCTTTAAATAAATATAATGGATTTCAGTGTCGAGTTTTCTAAAAAAATGAAATCAAACACCAAACATATCATTTTTTGGGTGTCCATTTTTAAAAAACTGACACAAAAAATAGTTTTTAGATTTGTGTTTAATGTTGGTTTTTGTTAAAACTGGTGTTGGATACTAGATTTCGATAATTTTTTACTTCATAATCCTATGCAGCAAACAAAATTGATTTTTTTTTAGAATTGGTTTTTAAAATACCAATGTCGAAAACCTTATTTTCTACATCCCTTTATTGACATCGATTTAAAACCGTTGTAAAAATTGTAAATTAACTAACGTTAAAATCTTGTTTTTTCACTAGTGAGAAAAATAATAAATACTTTTTTATATATTAATTTTTAAATTAAGAGGATGTAATAGAAAAATAAATAAATAAATAAGAAAATTACAACATAATAATTAATAAATATTTTACCTTAGTCACTATTATAAATAATTGGATAACAACCTCATTACTAAAGAGAAAATTTAGAATCCTCATACTGATCTATCAACTATATAACACTAAACATGTCAAGAGCCCAAAATAGAGATGTCCTAAGAAAAATTCTAAACTTTTCCACACTAGACAAAGTGAAATTAATACCTATATTTGGAAATGATATATTCATGACCTAGAAATGTAGTTGTCACTTTACTCTAGCTTTTATAACAAATGATTTATATTATTTTAATCTAATATATACTAGTATTATATAACTATAACATTCATATCACGTCACCCAGAAACCTCCATAGAAACAAAACCTTAAAATCAATATCATCTCATCCCTTGTCATAAAATTAAATAATTACATATTTTATAAAAATGGGGATATAAATATAGTGTACATAATGAAAAAAACCTAAGTTTTATATAATAACAATCCTCCACACTTTAAAATATAATTTACAACATTTTCATTATAAATTTTAAATCAATTATAAATCATATTATAAATTAGGAATTTCATTTACTCTATAATAAACCAATTTCCTTTAATTCAATGATAAAAATGTTTATGTTTTTTAAAACCAAATTCAGGACTTTTATATTATCTTTTATTGTTCAATGATAAACCATATTACTCTTTATAAACCCTTAATACAGGACAATATCATAACCAAACTAATTTTATCAGATATTTAAAATTCCACTAATCTATTTTTTAAAAATAATGTATAATATAAAAAACCCTTTTTACATCAGATATATTTCTCCAATAAATAATGAAACACTTGTATAATTATTTTAAATTTTAATTGGGTTGTTGGGTCCTTTTTTGTGGAAAATGATGGAGAAAAATTAATAAATAACCCATTAAAAGATATGATAAACATATTTGTGAAAAAATGCCTTGTTACTAGGGAAGTATAGGATTTTGTGATGGTAGTCAACCATTTGAGGTGTTTCTTTTGATATATTTTATGTGGTGAGTTGTCTTGATCATTATTATTAAATAAACACACTTTTATTTGGATTTATATATATCATGAATTTTATAGATGAAATAATATCCTATTATAATTATTGAATATTTTAATAAATGATTATCTATTATATTATATATTATTATAACTTATTATTGTATTATTTTTATATATTTTATATTTTTTTGGGATATTTGTAATCATTTTAATTTATCTTTTTGACGAACTTAATTTAGTAGAACTGTTTTGGAAAAAATATAAATTCTTAATTTAATTAGATTCTAGTTTTAAAAAATGTATATAACAAAATAAAATTTTCAGAATAATATATCTAGTAAATTTTAATTTAGTATATATATATATATATATTTAATTTTATTTGGAAGAATAGTCTAATTTTGTAATCATTTAATTAAAAAAATCAATCATATAATTTATATTTGATATTTAATTTGAAAAAAATAATCATATTATTTTAATAATAAGAACGAAAATTTAAATATAATGAATTTTTTATTATATATCTATTTTTTAATTACTATTTTATGGAATGTGGGGTAGAATTATTTTTTGAAAATAATAAATTAATATAGTTTTTTTTAATTTTATGGATGTTTTGAGAAATTTAGTTTGTGAATGGAGAATAATTAAATTATTTCTCTTTTATTAAAGGATGTCCATAATTGGTAGTATTTTTTAAATTTTCTTTCAGAATTATATGTCTTTCATAATATATATATTTTAGTGATTTGAATAGAATTTATTAATTGATATGGATTCCAATCCTGTTTAAAAGTCACTAAACTAATCATATAACTAATATTAAATAACTTATTCAGGTGGACACCAAATTGGTGAGAGGATTTTTATCCACATTATTCTTTCTTTGTCATATATAATTTTTTTAATTTATAATTTTTTTAATGAGTATTTTTTAAGCCTTTGTTCATTTTCATGTGTTGAATTATGGTTGTTATAAGGATAACATTATGTCTTATAATTTGGTCATTTATATAATTTTTTAAGGGAGGACATTTTAAAATTAGACCGACATGAATTTAGAAACTAAAATGTTAATTTTAGACATGATGCTTAAATTTAAAGGATTTATAAAATCTCTCCAGAAATTATTTTTATAAAACTATTTGGTGTTGTTTGGTTTAAACAGATTATGATTTGAATTAAAGATGATTTCATTTTCAGTATGTATTCTTATAGATTATAGTTCACTATACACTTTTAAATAATAATCAATTGATTTAATTCTTTCAAATTTATTTTATTATCAATGATTAATATATATATGTATATATTCGTATATTTCTTCTCATATTAAAATGATTTTTGATAAATAATTAGATAAGGTTATGAAGTTACATAGAATGTTTATGTATTTTAGGTAAAATTATTTTTAAGAATCAATAGTTTTAAAATAATGAATAGATGATTATTTCCCATAAATATTGGAGGGTGATTTTCTGTGAAATTATTTTAAAAATTCATCATTATGTGTTTTTTTAATATGTTAGATACATAAAAAATATTATATTTATAATATATTTTTTGTATAATTTAGAGATTTTATTTTTGTCATATCAAAGTGATCTCATGGTAGTTATGTTTTTATTTGAAATTATATAATATTAATAACTTCTAATCTATTTTTTAATTATTATTAATATCATGTTTTCATTTGTTTTCATGAAAATTAGATTTTTATTTAGAAAATCGTTTTTGTATGAATTAATTTATAACAAACGATAATAATTATTATAAAATAGTTTATTAGATTATTTATTTTTGAAAGTATTTTTTAGTTGATGTTTAAAAAAATTATTTTTTAAGGTAATTTTATTTCACATTTTGGTAACTTGATTTTTTATATAAATATTTATATCATATTTTTAGATTTCATATTATATTATTTAAAATAATTATATGTCGAAAACAATTTTTCCAATTATAGAGTCTTTTGAATCCTTAGAGTAATTATTATAAGAGGTTAATGATAAAATTTAGAATGTTTGGATATTAATGATTAAATTTTAATATAATATATTAGATAAAATAAAACCAGTATTGATGCATAAGGTTCTATTTGGTTATGTTTTAAATCTATTCTCATAATGAATTTAGCTCATTCTTATAATTTATAATTGAAAAAAGTTTAAATTATGTCTATATCATTTTATTGGATTTTCAATAATTGGATGTGGTTTGGAATGGAAAAATATGATTTTAAATGTGATGATGATCATTATATTTTAGTTCTATTCATGTGTTTGTGGTTGTTTTTTGGATCATTTGTGGTTTCATACCCTATTTGGTTTAATGAATATTTTCAAATGATATTTTATAAAATCTTTTATTTTAAAAGTTTTTTTAATTATAGTTGTTAATTTATTGTTTGAATTATAATGATCTTCCCTTATTCCACTCTAAAATGTTTGTAAAGTGTTACACATGCTCTCAAACAAACCTCAATATTTAGAAAAGGAATCATACATTTGGTGAGAGATTAATCATTATAATTGGGTGACTATGTGTGTTAAACCTGCCAAGGTTACCATCCAGACCAGCACTCATACTGATACATCACTAACTTAAGGGTCTTCTGTTATTTTCTAGGGATGGTGAAAAGTAGCTTGTGTAATATACACAATGATTGGGTACTATTTCACACTTAATAACCCAAACATAAATAGAAGGTCCCAAACGATAGTCTAACATGAGGTATTATGGTGTTGGAGATAATTTTTAAATAGATAAGTAGAAATACTAAAAATAGGCATCAAAATATGGAATAATTATATATATAAAATAAAATTTTAATCAAAGACAATTCCAACCATTTAAAACAATATTAAAAAAATTAATATTGAAAATAAAGGAATAGAACAGGAGGTCTTAGAGGCTGAAACATAACTCAAGCTAACCAGTTCCATGAAATCAAAGGACCAAACCCAATCTCAATGTAACTCTTCAAGAACCTCAATAATCCTAACAACCATCAACTTCAAAAGGAAAATGACACTAAATCAAACCTGAGGGCCAAGACCTGAATAATACTACAACAGAAATGAAGAATACACACCCAAAAATATGAGTATATATGGTGTGATCCAAAGGCTATTATGAAACCACTATGATTCAATTTTATTTATTCTATAAATGAAAACAAACAGTTGTTTAAAAATAATATAATCAAATTGGTATAATTTCCATTTAATCAAATAAAACTATATAAAATAAATAACGTCCCCTTTCATAAAGAAAATCGTTTACAAGACATAGAATAAATATGTTTTACTAAAATAATTCCATTACAAAAACCAATAATATATCATAAAAACATAACAATTTATATGAGAGAGGTTAAGACATTCCATTCCATTTTAAAATCAACAATTGAAAACAGACCCTAACACGTGTTAAACAATTTTTAAGGAAAATACAATAATGATTATCACATTGAAAACAAGATAACTACTTTACATTAAAATATTTAACACATCAGACACAAATTTATGTAAGGAACAAGGATATAATAATATTAATATAGAGGAATATAATAGTATAAATAATTACAATTAATATATGAAACAATACAAGAGGTGGAATCCTACTCTCAAAACTAACATAATCTCATGAAAAACATAAAATAAAATGGATAACATCACAATAATATACTTCCTAACCCATACAGTTTTGTTATCAAGATCCGCAAATAAAAATAATAACATGAATCTTAATTCAAACATCCACCTCATGTATATATATAAAAATCACCAACAAGTACAACTTGTATTGACAGGGGAACAACCAACTAATCAATCAAAAATCAATTCACAAAGTTACAATTTTGGCATTTCACTTATCATTTATGTATATAAATTTAAAATACCTTTAAATAACTATTTGGAAGAAAAACATAAACCCAACATAATTTTTAATAAAAAGGTATACTATAGAAACCCAATGTAATCTCCCATTCATTACATTAGACAACAACAAACCTTTTAAAACATAAAAACCCATTAATCCCAAAAGGGAATCCCACTTTGAAAATAAAATTTGTCTTAAGACTCAATGAATGATTTTTTCCTAGGAGAAACCATCTTTGAAACATTATCAAACATATATAATTGATAAAATATCCATTTACATCAATGTTCTATTTAATCATAAAATTTTACCAAATAAGCCACAAGAAAGCCATGTGAAGTTATCGAAAACATTGATAATATTAACCTAGATAATCCACATCATTTTTATCTAGGTTAAAAAAGAATTTTTAATTCGATGAACCCATGAAAATAATAATTAAATGTAGATTAAATGGAAACAACTAACTCCTGAGGTGTGATAATGTTATGTTCATTAAAAACCAACGAATTCTGTCTCAAAATTGGGTTCACAACCCTTAAAAAAATATGTCATTTTTAGATCACTGTAGGTATGGAAATTATACATCCATAGACACAAGGGTTATATATAATGGAATAAAAATGGAAAACCCTAATATGAAAGGGATGTAAACAATAAAATTTCAATCTATGTGAAGAATCACCATGAAACCATAACAAATCCAACCTGATGGGATATTAGAAGATAGGAGAATACCGAGAGAGGCGCATTAGTTGGATGGGTTTAAGTGGTGGACTAAATAAAAGAAAACCCAATTTATAAAGTATAAAAAAGCACACAAAATGTATTATTAACTGGGTCATATAGATTACCCACAGAGCAGACTAGAAAATGATGACAACTGTTAAAAATTGAAGGTGGCTGAACTTTTTTTAAACACGATACATAAATTTGTGAGTTGGAAAAGTAAATATGTTTTCCAAACATCCTCCCAAAACAGGTCAAACTCATTTGTCTAATTCATACAACAATTACTTCCACATAATAGTGACATCAGGGTGTCACAATTCTCACCATCATTCCACTTTCTTCCACCAAAATGACATTGACAACATAGAACAATATGGAATGACAAAACTACCTACCCTTTAATGTGGAATCCATTATAAACAAACTTCCAAAACCAAAAAACCACGGGCATGATATAGGAACAACCCATTCTTTGTCTGCCACTTCTAAATGATTCGCACCTCACAAACTAAAAATATAATAGGATTCCAATTAAGTTGTCTCCTCAATGAATGAATGTGAAGAGACAACAAAATATAACCTTGACATAGACACTCTTATGATATGAATTGAAAATTTTAATATCAATACCTCCACCCATACTCCTAAGAACCTATTAATCCCATACCATATTATATGTAAAAACATATAACCCACCCCCATAACTTCTAATGTCATGAGATCCAAATGACATAACATCCCAAAAAATGAATTTAAAAGGATCACTAATTAAGAATAAAGAAAACACATAATGTCATGGCATAGGTCAGCCCTCCTTTTAAAAGAACATTTTAATGGTGAAATGTTATAAATTCATACCCAATAGAAGGATCATAACCAATGAAACATTATTCCACTAATGAAGACAACCACATAAAAACCCAAAAGAGATCACATCCTTGAGAATAATCAAAAGGTCACTATAACTGATCATGAAGAGAAGGCACTCCACAAGACAATAGGGACACTATAAAATGTTACTTCCAAATAATTGAATGGTGTGGTTCTAAAATTGGGTCATGAAACCATTTAGATGGTATCTAGGTGATAAATTCATGGAATTCCCTCTCATGGTGATCCTATGGAAAATAAAAACCGGATGGATCACATTGTTTAACTAGAAAAACTACATTATCCCTATTACCATTTCCTACAACCATTGTATCCCAATGTCTTACATCAAAAAATAATCAGAACACATCGTTCACAATATGCATAAAATACAAAAAACCTCATGATTTAATTAAGTATATACATCGTAAAAAATAGGAATACATTGTCAAAATCCAATTTATCAGTTATATATATAAAATTAATGGGAACATAAGGGATGGAGGAATGTCCCAAGAAAAAAATCCAAATTAAAAAAAAGGAAATTCCAAAAATAGCAATCAACTTCTAACACTCTAATAGAGGAAACAAAAAATACTAGTATCCAGATACAATCTTGGTTTGATAATTTTTATTTTGATTCATGACCATGTTAAAAACCTCAAAATTTGATCATAAAATTCAGACATAATACATGTATTTGGAGATGATGGTCACGAGGGATTTACATTCCTAGGATTTCTAATTTGAAAAAAAACTCACAACATACAATTTAATGAAATATGAATGGTAGGTTATAAATATAGATGCCCATCACAATCACCTTCCTACTTGTAAGAACCTAGATCTTCTTTTAAGGTATGTTTTTTATTTTCTAGTTATTTTTGAAGAAAAAAGAAATTCTGAAAATTTTCTAAGCACACGTCCTGTACTTTATGAGTACACGTCGTTTCCTTTCTTGAGATAGGAGGCCGTGTGCTGGCCATGCAGTAGCCACATAGACGGCCGCGTGGGAGTGACTTCATGGCCGCTTAAATAAGAGTACAATAAAGGAGATTACATATTGTATACTTCAATAGTACACACTGTGTACCTTCTTTTTTTGCATTAAACGCACCGGGGCCGCGTCTATTCGACAAAACACCCCCTTTTTCATTTGTCTCATCCAGGATCATCATACGACAAAAAATCTTAGACAAAACTATGAGCATTCATCCATCCTCTTAATCAACCACAATCAGTTTCATTAGAATTTCATCCAAGATTTCTATCTTCTCCTAGAGCACCGTCTTATGATTTCTCATCTCCCGTGAGATATCGTGGGATGAACATTTTAGATTTTTCTGTATATCTTCAACATTCTAAAGAGATTCATGCTTTGAGGTTCATGTATATCGATCTCCCAATGATGAGGTAGGTGGTTTGTGACATTCCAAGAAAATTTGTTGAGTATTATGTTAAAATTCCACCAATACCCTTGAATGGGGTATTACGTGTTTACTGCTTTACCCTTTCTGATTGCCTGCCATTCTTGTGTGCTTGTGCATAGGTTATTTTGATATGAATTGGGTTGATTGCTATGATTTGTATTTTTTTCCCTTGAATGTTTTGTTTACAAATATTTGGTACTGTTTATCTAGTTTGGCTGCCTAGACCATTTTTCATGCCTATTGGTGTAAGATAGAGTGTTTGTATTTTGACATTATTGATTTGTTGTAGACTATTATCCAAGTAGTTCTGTAGGCTTTCTTTGGGAATATCACACTGCTATTGTTGTTGACCTACATAGGGCCGTGAGAACCTGGTGTAGTTGAATATAAGGGGAATTTACCGAGTGAGCATCCTTAGAGAGTCTTTGATCACTTTAGGCTATACAGGGGATTGACCGAGTGAGAATCCTCAGAGAGCCTAGGACCACTTGGGGATATAAGGGTAATTGATTGAGTGAGCTTCCTCAGAGAGTCCTTGATTGATTTAGAATATAACAGGAATGTACCGTGCAAGCCTCCTCAAAGATTCTTTTTTTACTTGACTTGCCTTGTTTGCTATAGACTATAAGGGGAATCGATCGTGAGTGCTTCCTCAGAGATTCTATGAATGAACTAGGCTATAAGTGGAATTGACAGAGTGATCTTCTTCAGAGATTAATTGAACATGATGCTATAAGTGGAATTGATGGCGAGTTCTTCCTTAGAGTGTTTCAGACTACCTTAGACTATAAGCGGAATTGACAGTGAATGCTTCCTCAGAGAGTCTATATATACTGAACGACAGGGGTTAGACCGAGAGTACTACCTAGAGTGTGGCTTGTACTTGTTAGGTAGGACTAGAGGGGATGGATGTGTGTATGTCTAATATGGTTACCTATTTGTGTTTAGCAGTTGTCTCACTGATTTCTTGATTTTTAAACTATGGATTATTTACTGCTTAGTACCTTTCTGTTTGCGGTTTTTTATACTTTTACCTACCATATATTCACTGAATGTTAGGCACATATCATCGAGTGTTTTCCTACTTGGTTTTAGTCTCACACCCTGTTTGGTTCGTGCATTTTCCCCCAAATAGATTATATTATTGTAGGTATATATAAGGGAAATATTACTTCTACATCAAGTACATAACTTCCTGTAGAGCTGGAGAGCATGGGACCAAGATTAGGCTTGTGATGTTGAGGAGTTTTAAATCTTTTTCGTTTATACTTTGGCTTAGTATTGTTTGTATTTCCAGAATTGAGGCTTGTTTGTATGGTTTCCTACACAAATGTATCATTCATAATTTAATATATGTGTGTGTGTGTGTGCTCCAATTGTTTATTATTCCTGTCTTCCACAGTTACGTTTGTCAGATATTTACTTATATTGCTATTGTATGTATTTTGTTACATCTACTTTGTATACTGCCAATGAAGGAATATTTTCTCCACTATCACACCCAAGTCCCTCACCACTATTTGGCATCCTCTGGTGTTCAAGGAAATGTGCTTGAGGACATGTTCCTAACCAGGTACGGGGCACCCCAGGCTGGCTTCCAGAACCGGGACATTACAAAGTGGTATTAGAAGAATTATTTTATCTTGATTTACTCTTTGGAGCCTTTAACTAGGGATATGAAGGAATATTTACTTGGTAATGTGTTGTGACTTGGATTTTCTAACCTGTGTACAGGGAAACTCCAACCAACCTCTTTTATTGCAATTTTCTGGTTTTGAAAGATTACAGTTGATTTTATTTTACCTTGAGTGATTCACATGATTTATGATGTCATTGTTGATCTTAGTGAGGTTCTATTTCTATCGCAACCAGAAGAGATGAGGGTATGCCATCTCATTCATCATATAGGCACATGATAGAAATCACATGTCATGCATTCTTTCCATTCCATTTAGGATGCATTAGCGATTGCATGTTGTTGTGATAGATGCTGTGTATAATAATCATGATATTTTTATAGATGCCTTGATAAAAATACATGTTGTTTGATAAGGTATTTTGTGTGTAAATTTTGTCTGAATGAACATCAAACTGTTGTTCTTGAGGTGTTATGGGCCCTCATGGACCATAATTTGGTGGATCATTGACTTTTTTACCCAATTATAACAAGATTAAGATGTCAAAATTTGATTCGTAGGGAGTATGTGCCCTCACAGACCGGAATATGGAACTTTCTATGTTTGTTTCATTGTTTTCTTGGTTCCGGAGTAGTTTTTTAGCCTTACTGTCTGGAAAAACCTAGAATACATGCTGTGTAATGTTAGGTATACGCCATCTGTTCTTCTATTCGGGAAGAAACTATTTTTCTTAAGTACACATCGTGTACTTTATGTACACTCTGTGTAGTCTATTACCAGGTTGTAGGTCATGTGGGTAGAGACACAAGATTGGGAATTTCTTGTAAGAACATGTTGTGTACCATCTGAAAACGCTGTGTAGTCTGACCTAGGTACACGGACGTGCCAAGAACAACATGGGTCAGTGTAATCCTTTCTCATACATGTCGTGTCTATCTAGAGCATGAATTGTAGTGTCAGCCGTCTATATAATAACACAGGTTAGTGTTATCCTTTCACATACACAGCGTGTCCACCATGAACATTCCGTGTAGTGTGAGGCGTGTGTCAGACTGTGTCACTAACAATACGTGCCAGGTGAAGCTTGTCTAGTACACTTCGTGCCTATTTTGAACACTATGTGTAGTATTTTCTTAGGAGATCCATGTGGCTTAACCCCGTAGAAGGAATTAAGAAGGGGTAGAGGATTCAAGTACACGTCGTGTGTTTGGGGTGTTACACGACCAGTTTAGGCAAGAGTATTCACCCATATAAATGACTTATGGGAACACACCGTGTAGGAATTGTACACACCTTTTAGTTATGTTTTGTAAAAACATGAATTATTCTTTCTATTATTACCATATTACGCTCTTTGTTTCCAGTCCTTGATAAACATGATCTAAGGTGTGTGATTGACCTTACAGGGTCATGACACCACGATGTCCTCCAGTTTTGTGCCAGTTTCAAGACGATGATCAGACACCGAAACAGGATGATTAGGGATTACATGCAGATCCTCCAATTGTGCCAGCCTTGGAACCAGCCATTGTACTTATCATAGCTGTGGATGCACAGTTCAGGGAGGGCTTTCTATGGATTATGCAAACCTTTCAGGGAGAGCTTCCTCCTACCCCGTCAAAGGATGATTTGACACAGGTCTTCGAGCAGCAGAAACCTCTTACATTCTCAGGGGATGGATGACCCCAAGCTACACAGTCATGTCTAGAAGCTACGCTAATGATTTTCAAGCATCAAAATATACCTCCATTGTCTAGGGTGTATCATTCAACCTACATGCTCTGAGACTCCGCCAAGAGGTGGTGGTATGTGATCTCACAGGTGGGCTGCCAACTGAATATGGATTGGGAAGGGTATTGGTGCATATTCTATGATTTCTTATATTTGGAGTCCTTGAGGGCCGATCAGGCCTTAGAGTTCATGAGCATGGAGCAGGGTACTCTTTCTATTATGGAGTATTTCTCTCATGTCACAGAGGTGCATAGTTTCATGCCTATTTCAGGAGGTGATGATTTGTTCCTTGTACAGAAGATTGAGAATGTTCTGAGGCACAACATACGATCTCAGGTGAACATTTTCAGGTAGAATTCGATATCCTCTATCTTCAACTAGGCACTGATCACAGAGCGTAATCTGAGGGATTTTGGAGCTGTGAGACAGGGTGGTTCAGCATCAAATGTTAGAGCTCGGCCAGCTGATAGAAGGAAGTGCCACAGGGAGGCTACAAGAGGAGATCAGATCAAGATGGATTCATCTTCCGGTATCCAGGTGGTGTGCTAGTAGTGTGGGAGAAGTGGGAATACGAGGCCATTTTGCCTGAGAGACCCAGTGGAGTGCCAATCTTGTGGAAAAATGAGAAATCATTAGTGTTTTTGTCAGTACTTCTCACCCGCAACTGGTGACATGGGTTCTTCTATGACCCCACATTCCGGAGTAGCAGCACGAGTTATTTACAAGTCTTGGAACTTGAGTTCTTCCAACTGTTCAGAACGAGGTGGAGGTCGTGGTCATGGTAGTGAGTCACTGGTTATTAAGTGAATGTAGGGTGGATTAGCTCCGAGTGGTCAGTTAGGGTCATAGAGCTCCAACAAAGGCCATAAATTTGAAGTGGAGCAGACCCAGTAGGAGAAAGATCCCTGACATTCTATAGATCGAGGTACAATCATAGTTACCTCATTTTTATCATCACCTCATTCCGATACAGGGAATTCCCATATCTTCATATCTATTCTTATTGTGGAGATCCATGGGATCTATATCCTTTATTCTACTGATATCTTGATTCTAGACACACCATTGGGGACTAGAACAGCTAGTATAAGTCAATTCAAAGAGTGACCTCTAGAAGATGATGGGCATCACTTTATATGAGACCTCTATATCCTAGAGATGACAAGCTTGGATGTCATTTTTATAATGGAATGGTCAGTTATCTTATAAGAATTCGTCGATTGTTATCATTGTAGGGTGAGTTTCACATCACTATAGGGCATATCATTTCTTCATAAGGGCGAATGGGATTTCGAGGCAAGTAGAGCGGGTCTAGAGCATCATGGGATAAGAAAAGTTACATACAAAATTTTTAGTTTATATCTGGATGATCAGGGGACTTCATAGTTAGACATTCCTCTAGAGGTGGATCGTTTAACAGATGTCTTTCCAGAGTACTTTTCAGGTTTGACTCAGAATCATGAGGAAGACTTTTCTATTATCTTGTGCTAGGAGAAGCACTGGTGTCCATTCCTACTTATAGGATGGCTACACCAGAGTTGTAGGAGCTCAAGAAGCAGTTAGAGGATTTGCAGGAAAAGGGTTTCTTCCATCCCAGTACTTCTCCTTGGAATTCACCTTTATTGTTTGTGATGAAGGCAGATGACACCCTCAGGCACTCTATGGACTATCGGAAGTTGAACCAGTTGATGGTCAATAACTGATATCCCTTGTCGAGGATTGATGATAACTTTAATCATCTTCATGGAGATCAGGCGTTATCGAAGATTGACAAGAGGTTCAGTTATCATTAGTTGTGTGTAAAACCATTTGATATACCACTTACAGCCTTCCAGAGACGTTATGGTCAACACAAGTATATGGTTATGCCATTCGGTCTCACGAACGCACCTGCAGTTTTCGTGGCACTGATGAACAGAGTGTTCCGCACGTACATGGATTCCTTCGTGGTTGTTTTTGTGGATGATACACCACACAACCATGCTACCCATATTGAGATCATTTTGAGTAAACTAAGGGAGCATTAGTTATATGCTAAGATCTCATAGTTCAACTTCTGGATGGATCATATTCACTTCCTAGGTAATATTATCTCAGAGGTAGGAGTATCAGTAGAACCCTAGAAAGTGAGAGTTGTAGTTTCCTAGGAGCAGCTAAAGAAGGTATTTGAGGTGTGAAGTTTTCTAGGGCTGGATTGATAGTACAAACGTTTCATACATGTATTTTCTGGCTTAGCAGCACCGATGACTGGTCTGACTAAGAAGGGTGTGATGTTCTCCTCACATTCTTCTGAGTCAGCCTTTCAGGAGATGAAAGGGATGTTGAATTCAGCCCAGATACTAGTCATTATAGAGTCGATAAAGAGCTGTAATATTTACTGTGAGGCTTCAGGTATCGGCATGGGAGATATGCTTATGCAAGGAGATGTAGTTGTTGCGTACGGGTCCCAGTAGTTGAGGCCACTTGAGAGGAATTACCCGATGCATGATCTAGAGTTGGCAGTAGCTGGTCATTCCTTATATTTTTGGATACATTATATTTTGGGAGAGAATTTTGTGGTTTTCACTAACCACAAAAGTCTCAACTACATCTTCAATCAGCATGATTGTAATTGGAGACATCGCTTGTGGTTTGAGTACCTACAGTCCTTTGACATTGAGCATTGCTATTCTCCTGGGAAGGGCAACACGGTTGTTATTACATTGAGTAGGTGGACTTAGATATAGGCAGTTCAAGAGGCCAGCAGTGAGTGGAATCTTATGGCTTTATTCCATCAGATGCATTTGGAGGTTCATGACATTCAGGGGAATACTTTCCTTTCTTCTGTATCTTTTACCTCTACCCTTCTTGATTGAGTACGAATGAGGCAGCTATAATATTCTGAATTCCTAGTCCTAAGGGAGAGTGTGTCAGGAGAGGATGCTATTCCTAGATGGACCATAGGCGAGGGTGAGATCTTTCATTTCCTAGGGCCCTTATGGGTGCTGGCAGACATATGCGAGGAGCTGATGTAGGAATTTCATTCCTTAGTGTGGGAAGTTCATGCTGGAATCACCACGATTTATCGTGATATAAACTATCAGTATTGGTGGCCTAGAATGAAGAAAGACATTTCTGGTTTTTTCATGAGGTGTTCTACCTGTTAGTAGGTGTAGGCGGAGCACCAGCGACCCTCATGGATTTTACAGAAGCTACCCATTCCCGAGTGAAAGTGGAATGACATCGCGATGGAATTCATGACTGGTTTTTCGGGGTCGAATCGAGGGAAAGGCGTAGTTTGGGTTGTCATTTATATACTCACAAAGGTCTCTAACTTCTTTCTAATCAAAGAGACCTTCAGTGTTTATGAGATGGGATGGTTATACATCCGAGAGATGGTACATCTGCATGGAGTTCCACACTCCATTGTTTTAGGAAGGGATGCACATTTTACTTTTCGGGTCTAGTAGGGGCTTCATAAGGATTTTGGTACATGGGTAATTTTGAGTACAACTAACCACCCCTAGACAGATGGACAGTCTGAGCATACAATTCAAGTGCTTGAGGATATGCTCCAAGCATGCATTCTGGATTTTGGAGGGTCTTGGGGAAACCCATATACCTATTAATGAATTTTCCTAAAACAATATTTTTCAAGAAACTATTCAGATGGAACCTTATTAGGAATTGTATGGTAGGCCATGTCGATCACCCTTATGTTGGATGGAGGTAAGAGAGGAAGATTTGCTAGGACCTCATCTTGTTCAGGAGACCACTGAGAAGATAGGGAAGATTTATAAGAGGGTGGCTACTGTGCAGTCTTGAAAAATGCCTTTTTCTAATAAGAGGAGACGGCCTCTATAATTCGAGGTAGAGGATTAGGTTTTCCTGTGAGTCACACCGAGGCTGGGACACAAGAGGACGAAGAGATAGTGTAAGATTTCAACGAGGTATGTTGGTCCGTATGAGGTGTTGGAGTGGTGGGCCAATTGCCTATTGGTTACAATTATCTCAAAGGTACTGAGAAATGCACGATGTCTTCCACGTTTCTCACCTTTGACGTTACTTCTCAGACCTGTCTCACATCTTCCAACCTAAGTAGGATGATTAAGAAGTGGATGAATCATTTGAGAAACATCTTATCTTGATCTTCGATCATATTAAGAAGGTTCTCCATGGCCGGTTTGTTCCTCTGGTATGGGTGCTTTCGCAGCATAGGTGAGTACAATATAAGATATGGGAGAGGGAGGTAGATGTGCGATCACAGTGGCCGGTGCAATTCAAGATATCTTCTATTATGTCGTGCTAGGGAAATTCTAGGATGAATTTCTTTAAGGCTAAAAGTTTATAATAACACAAATCTTTTTTTCATCTATGTTTTTCCTTTTCTAGTTATTTTTTCAGAAAAAGTAAATTCATGAAATTTTCTAATACCACTCTATCTACTTTGTGAGTACACGCTGTGAACTTTCTTGCTGCAGGAGGCTGTGTGGTGGCCGTGTAGTTGCCACACAGACGACCGTGTGGGAGTGACTTGGAGGCCTCTTATAGAAGATTACAGAAAAATGATTACAAGCTGTATAATTCAAAATTACACGCCATGTACTTTATTTTTTTCATTAAACACTCTGGTTTCATGTCTAATTGACAGAAACACCCCCTTCTTCATTCTTCTCGTCCAGGAGCATCGTAGGACCGCAGATCATTGACGAACCTCTGAGTATACATCCTTCCTCCAAATCGAACACATTTAGTTGTGTTGGAATTGATTCAGTGAGTTATCTCTTCTCCTAGAGCACCATATTCTGATTTCTCATATCTCATGAGATATCGTGGGGTGAAATTTATAGACGTTTTTGTAGATATTTGACATTATACGGAGAGCCAAGCTTCAAGGTTCATGTATATCAATCTCCCAATGCCAATGTAGGTTTTTTTGCCTTTCCGTTCAATGTCTTCGAGTATTATGTGCAAATTCCACCAATACCCTTGAACGAGGTATTGCGTGTTTACCGGTTTACCCCTACAAATTGCATGTTGTGCTTGTGTGCTTGTGTAAAGGTTATTAGGATATGAATAGGGTTGATTGCTATGATTTTAATTTTTGATCTTGCATGTTCTATTTATGACCATTTGGTCCTATTTAGCCTCTTTGGCTACCTTTCCTGTTTTCCATGCCAGTTTCTATAGGATGAAGAGTTTGTATTCTAACATGCTTCAATTGTTTTAGACTATTAGCCAAGTAGTTCTGTATGTTTACTTTGGCCATATCACACTGCTATACTCGTTTACCTACATAGGACCGTGAGAACCTAGTGTTGTAGACTATATGGGGAATTTACTGAGTGAGTTTCTCAGAGAGTCTTTGAGCACTTTAGGCTATAAGGGGGATTGACTGAGTGGGAATTCTCAAAGAGCCTTGGTCCACTTGGTGCAATAAGGGGAATTAACCGAGTGAGCTTCCTTAGAGAGTCCTTGATTTCATTATACTATAAGGGGAATGGACCATGCGAGCCTCCTCAGAGAGTCTTTGTTTTACTTGAATTACCTTGTTTACTATATAATATAAGGTGAATTGACAGTGAGTGCTTCCTAAAAGAGTATATGAACTACCTGGGCTATAAGGGGAATTGACCAAGTGGGCTTTCTCAAAGAGTCCTTGACCTTTGGCTATAAGAGGAATTGACAGTGAGTACTTCCCCAGAGATTTCATGACTACTTTAGACTATAAGGGGAATTCAATTGAGTGCTTCCTTATAGAGTCTTTATATACTAAACCACATGGGTTGTGCCGAGTGTACTACCCATATTGTTTCTTGTACATGACAGGTAGGACCAGTGGGGATGGTTGTGAGTACATCTCAGAGGGTTACCTATTTTCATTTAGCTATTGCCTCGTTGATTGCTTGATATTGAAACTGTGGATTGTTTACTGTTGAGTACCTTCCTATTTGTTGTTATATGTAATTTTACAAGCCATATACTCAATGACTATTAGGCACATATATTTTGGTGGTTTTGTACTGGGATTTAGTCTCACACCTTGTCTGGGTCATTCTTTTGGTCCCAAACAGATTATATTTTTGCTGGTACAGATAAGGTCAAGCACCATTATACTTTAGGTATATGACTTACTGTGGAGGTGGAGAGAATGGGACTAAGCTTAGGCTTGCAATGCTGAGGAGTTGTTTATCTTTTTCTTTGGTACTTCGGCTTAGTACTATTTTTATTTCTATCATTGTTACTTGTTTGGCGGCATTTTTACACATATGTTTCATGAATTATTTTAAATATATATATATATATATATGTGTGCTCCAATTGTTTATTAGTCCAGTGTTTTGCAGTTACAGTTTTTTGGATATTTACTATTTCTACTATTGTATGCATTTGTTTACTTCCACTATGTACTTTTCCAATGAGTGCATAGTTACCCCACTATCGCACCCAAGGCCCTCGCGGCTAGTTGGAATCCTCTGGCATTCTAGGAAATGTGATTTAGTCCATGTACCCAACCGGGTACAGGGTGCCCTTGGGTGGCTTCCGAAACTGGTACATTACAATACTTCCCCTTCTATTCAGATCAATCAACAATAATTTCTCCAAATAGAGTCCATGAATTTAATATCATAAATTTCTATACTAAAATTACCCTAATGATGATGGATTTATAAAACACAACCATATAGTTTTTCAGGCCTGACTAGAAATAATGTTGAATTTATATCTGTGTGACGGCCACTAGATAATAACAATTCCATATTCGATATATTATTACTGAAATATGTAGATGAATTTAATAAGTTAGTGAATCATTTGAAATTTTATTTCATCGACTGATTGACTTGGAGGATTCATAAAAATAACATCACAATCACAACTCCCACCTCATCAATAAAAAAAATTAATTGAATCTATCCTATAAATATCCCCAAGATAGCTTCTTGAATATTTATGTATAAATATATAGCTTATGTTACTCTAAAACAAATCTATGGAATAAGTGAATGGTTCTCCTCACACTTGGGGTATCAAGAGTTTATAGTGAGTTAAAAATATCATTATCCAGTGGTAGCCACTCAATCACCTCTTGGGATCCTTGACCACCATATAATACTAGAGGATAAAATTTTATGAGTTGAGAATAATATGAATCAAACACTCCATCATAATTCAGGGAACTCAAATAACCCTTCCTATAAAACTAGGATGACTACCCATGGAATTCCCTTTTAACATTCTAGTTCTTTCCTAGGGGTCGCATTCTAAAACATCAAAAAACAAATCACTCAATAAAACCACTTTATATTATATATCTATATAAAAAAACATAATCCACATTGATAAAAATTATAGCCCACATCAAAATTACACACAAGGGGACAAAATATTAAAGAAAAAATAAATAAATATCACAAACCCCCAATAATTTTTTTTCCAAAATATTTCATACATTTTTTACGACTCACCCAATTAATTTTAAAAAATTTATAACCAAAAAATCAATTCCATTACTCAAATAACTTTTAATAAGCTTAAAAAATTATCATAATAATTCCAAAACTCACCAAAGACATTAATTTTCAACCTAATCCATATATTAAACGACAAAATATTGCATTAAAATTTGGTTATAAAAATATCAGAATCTAATAAGTTACAGTCAAACACCCATAAACATGCACAACAAATCAAATAATAATCCAAATACATTAAATGACAGAACAAAACAGAATTTCCAAACATTTTCCACTGCGTACGAATTAGTAGAATTGTTTTTCAAACCATATTCCAACCATGTGAGTTCTATTGGTTATTCACAACAATGGCCTACATGACCTAAAAACTATTTGAAAAGACATACAACTTAACCATTAATCCTTTACATTCCCTCTTATTTTACTTCATGATGAGGAATTTCCTGAAACGTCTCCCAAAATCTATTTATAACATAGTTTAGTAACAAGGAGACCCAAAGTATCCCAAAATAATAACCAATCATAAAACTAAAACTCAAAAATAATACAATCAAACACCCATCGTAACATTGGATTTGACACAAGGAAGATTTGGAAAAACACTTCCCCATACCTACCTCTCATTCTTTGAATATCCTATCTCATTTATACCATCAAATTAAAAATTAGAATAAAGTGAATCTCAAAAATCTAGTCCAATTTCAAGAATCATCTTTTCTAATACTGTTTTTCATGGACCAATATTATTGGGACCATGAACCAGATTAGATAAAACCATGGGTCTCTTGTAATATAATAGTCGGATTCCTATGACAACATGGGTTACTAAAACTAGGGGTTAATTATTTGACTAATGATTATCCCCACAACACAACACAGGTTCCATCAATGTTATTTTTCCTCACTCACTCACGATGTGGAAAACATCCTAGGAGGCCACCAATCCCAACTGCCACACTATGAAATGTATGCTTAACTATGGAGTAATAATGACATAGGCTTCAAAAATATAAGTTGTGCCTTTTTGACAAGGGTGGTAACATTCATTGTTTTAAGTTCCACTTTTCCAGGGGTGTTATAATAATACCCCATTAAATCACAAAAACCTTTATGGGGACACTACATCACAAATCTTGGAAGTGCCACTACACTTATAAATTGATGTTAAATCTAATACCATTTTTTGAGAACTGGACTGAGCCTCCATCTAGACCAGTGCCCAAACCAATTATTTACTAACTCGAGAAGAATCTAAAATCCCCCTAGGCTAACACAAGAATCAAGGGAAAAAGGATAAATGTTAGGTATAGTTTCAACCTCAAGAACCCAAACATAAATAGTGGGTCCGAACCAGTTGTCTGGAATGTTAATTTCATGTTTTTGACATCCTCCCAATATAAATAAACATAATATATAAACAAAGACTACAAAAAATGGAATATAAATAGAGAAACCATAATAAATTAAAATAAATACCTTTTGAACAAATAACTATTAAATACATGATTACAAAACTACAAAAATAAGTTTAATGAAATAGAGTGGGATGCCAAAGAGTATAAAAACTAAATCAATTCAACCAGTTACATGAAACTAAAGGACCTTCCACCATCTCTATGCGACTCTCTAGTCACCAACACAATCCCCAAACGTTTCAACTTCCCTAAGAATGAATCCTCAAATAAATCCATAAGGAAAAGTTATGAAGAATTCTACATGAGACATGAGGACTACACAACCACCAACATGAAGGGTTTGAGAAAAAAATCGAAAGGACCTGAAATTGAGACAATTTCATTCTATTAATAAAAGAAACACAAAAATATATTTTGAAAATAATATATTTAAAAATTGTTTCATTCCCTTTTCATGATATGAGATTAAAAAAAATATATAATGTGACCTTTCTCAATGAATAACATTAATAAAAATTGTAATGAATATATTTTACCAAAAAATAACAATTAAAAATCCAATCATCTAACGTTAAAACATAACAGTTTTGAAGATGCAGTATAGTCTATTTTGTTAAATTTAAGAAATATCTTTTCAAAAAAATCCTCACATTATTTTAAACATTCCAATAAGAATTTATAATAAATACTGGAAATTTTAAAAAAATCATCATTTTCCTTTAAAATATTTATCAAACCGCAAAAAATTTATCACAAAGAAATAGGATAAAAAATAATTAAATAAGCACCACAGATATGTATAAATAATTATAAAATAAACATGGAAAAATAGTGGTAAATATCAAGATTAAATCATATGATGATCAATAAATCAATGTTAGACCGTCCAATAAATAATCAAGAAACATGCCAATAAATAATTAACAGAATAAAATATGACATAAATAATGGTGAAACTACTGATAGGTCAATGATCACATATCCCATCAATAGAATCACTCTATTCTAGTCTCTGTAGTGAAATACCCTATAATGGTATGATATAAATCTAGGGTCTACTAACTAGTAAGTGACATCAAATAGCTTAGATAAGTCCACTAAATTCTTACTTAGTATCCAAGTGTAACATCCAAGATAGATTCACTTTAAAAGAAGTTGTTGGATAGATTAAAACTTGGCCTCAAATGTGATTTCCAATATTCTATATGATAAAATGTTATAGGGAGTGTATGATGAATTTATGGTGGGGATAATATTCCACCATAACCAGAGTATCATGTCGTCGTCTTTGTCTCAAATTTAGATCCTTCTATAAAAATATATATCGGAGACTCTTGTGATCAGAGTAGACGGTAAACCACTCGCCCATCAGGTAGTGCTGCCACATATTCAATTTGAATACCACCACTTCCATGTCAATATCATGGGTCGCGTAGTTCTGCTCGTGTGGCCTCAACTAACGTGAGCAATGGGCAATCACTGCTTGCCTCTGCATCAAGACACAACCATGCCCAGTTTCTGATGCGTCACAGAACACTACGTACTCGACACCCTCCTCCGGTAATCTCATGATCGGGTCGCTCGTTAGACTCTATCACAACTACTGGAAAGCCTGCTGGCATCTCTCGGTCCACACGAAAGGCTGCCCATTTCAGGTCAAAGCTATCATGGGTGCTGAAATCCTGCAGAAATCAGGAATGAATCTCCAATAGTAGCCTGCCAACCCAAAAATGCTCCACACCTCCATCACGCTCTGGGGTGGCTCCCATGATAGTACTGCCTCAACCTTGGCTGGGTAAACTGCTACACCATCTGCTGAGATAATGTGTCCTAGAAAGTGAAAATCTTGTATCCAGAACTAGCACTTCGAGAGTTTCCCGTACAACTGGTGCTCACGGAGTGTGCCTAGAATCGTCCGTAGGTGTCTCGCGTGCTCCTCCTTGGACATAGAGTATACAAGGATATCATTATTGAAGACCACTATGAACCGATATAGATAGGTCTAAAATATCCAGTTCATGAGTCCCATGAACACTGTTGTGGGTTCGTTACAAAAAAAGGCATCACAAAGTACTCATAGTGACTGTAACGACATCTGAACGTTGTCTTCGGTATAACCTCATCTCGTACCTGCAACTGGTGATAGCCTAATCATAGATCAACCTTCAAGAACCATCGTTCCCCTCTCAACTGTTTGAAGAGGTCATTGATCCTCGGTAGTGGATACCAGTTCTTCCTGGTCACTTGGCTCAAGTGCTGGTAATCCAAACATAGCCTCATGCTTTGGTCATTGTTCTTGGAAAATAGCACTGAGGCCACCCAGGGTGAAATAATGGGTCTCACAAAGCCCTTCTTCTACAAGACTCCCAGCTGCACTCTCAGCCCACGAAGCTCTCTAGGAGCCATCCGATATGCTGATGCTGATATCGGCGTCGTCCTGGGTTACAACTCAATGCATAAATCTATCTCCCGATATGGAGGTAGCCCGGGGACATCCTCCGGAAAGACGTCCTCGTACTCAGCCACTACTTCTAAAAACTGGAAACTCGTAACTTCTGTTGTGCCAAGGGCTAGGCTAGCCAACTGATAGGATATCTGTTGTGCCTTCCTATGCACGAGTCCATCCTACACTTCCTCAGTCTCTCTTTCACTGACAAAAGAGAACCACAGTCCACCACTGCGGACACACCGCACCCTTCTCCAAAAATTGTCGATCTGGGCATGAACTGTGGATAGCCAATCCATACCAAGAATGACATCGTAAGGCCTCGACGCTGCCACCAATAGGATCCAACTGAAACTCTCGCCTACAAGGGTCAGGTTACACTGTCTACAGAGGTGTGTGATATCTTAATCTTCTTCAGTCAGTGTTTCTAAGAGTAAGTGTCAAGTCAATGGCTCAACTGGAATCTCAAGGTATTGAACAAGATAAGAAACCAGAAAGGAATGACTAGGACATGTGTCTATCAGTATGGAAGCCAATGTAGAAAAGACACAAATTGTAACTCTAATAATTTTGGGAGTACATGGGTCCTAAGCCTCTACCACCTGCAGCTGTCCCTGCCTCTTTCCACCAGCTCCCTGAGCCTGGGGTGGACCTCATAGGGTTGGTGGTGTTGCATGGTCAAAACATCGACCACCTCCAGCTTCTCTCCCAGCTCCTCTAGTGCGTCTGTCGCCCCACAGATCTGTCTTCTCCACACGTTGCGTCTAACTCGGTGGCCCATCCACTACTCCCATGTCAGTAGTATGGAGGGTCGAACATTCTCGAGCGAGATGTCCCTTTCCATCACACGAGTAGAATCGCATCTCTCGAGGATGGCTGGAAGTTCCCTGTGAACCTTGTAAAGAAGATCCCCTGTCCTGGGATCACCTCTGAAAACGTCTCCCATGCATGGGTCCCTAACATCGGCTCCCTGCTGTCAAGGTCTCTACTCCAGCTCACCCACTACTGATAAATCCCAACTTTCTCTGCTCTGCCAAGATTCTATATACCACTAAAGCCCGCTCGAGCACCACAGCTTAAGTAGGAATGCTCATAGAGATGATGCTTGCTTAGATATCATTGCGAAATCACCACTCAATAGTCCGAGCTCCGAATCATTGATCTCTGACCATATCCATCGTGTACCGCGAGAGGTCGGTAAACCTCAATGAATAGTCATCCACCGTCATGGTTCCCTGTTCGAGATAAAGAAGATCCTATATACGTACTGCTCTATGGGTAACCATTGAAAACTCCTCTCTAAAGAGATGCACAAACTCCGACCCTGTAAGAGTCACCTCGTCGTGAGTCTGAATAACCGAACTACACCATCGTCCTGCTGAGCCCTGTAGAAGGCTCGCTACCAGGATCACCATCTGGTCTGCTGGTGTCCTGACCAAACAAAAGACTCTAGTAACTACCTCAAGCCAGTCCTCTACTCCCTGAGGGTCAGGCTCTCCTTGAAACCATAGGGGTATCTGTCTCTGAAACCCGTGGAGTACACTCAGCCTGCGCTCCACCTCCACTAGTACAGCAGGCACTAAACACTGCTCCATAGGTGGTGGGATAACTGGCACACCACCTGATGGTAAAACTGGGGGATCTGGTCCCTGAATCAAAGCTTCATCACTGAGGGGGTCATCCTCGTGATCGAGCTGCTAGATTCTAGTGGGTGTGCATCATGGAGGCATAAAGTAAAGAAACAAGATGTATCTCAGTCAGTGAGTATATCTGGAGAGCTGACTCAAGAAGGACATGGAAACCACAACCCATTCTTATATGATGTATGTACCATTGTATTCCCCTGAAAATAGTGTTCTCATGTTCGAGTCTAAAAGAAAGTTATCAGAGTCTTGGTGTATGGATACGTCGGCCGCCTACACCAACACTGGGGTCCCTGACCTGAAAGATGAACTCAAAACTCTTAAAATTGTTTCCCCAAACCAACTCATAGACTCTCGGTCCTATGGTAGAACTGAACACCTTTGATACCACTATGTCACGACCCAACCTAGTGGGGCTCGAGCTATAACTCCCCAAGCTCGCCTCCAATAGGCTAGGGGCTGGTGACTAGCACCGAGTAGGCATGCTACTAACATGGGAGGCATTGCCTATAAACCTATACACACGCACACCCATCTCCAATCCCACAAAGCTGAAAAGTAAAAATTCATCTAAAAATGGAAATGCATGCATACACTAAAATCCCAACAAACACAGTACGACAAGAATGTAAAGTAATGTAAGTGTAAAACCCTAGGCCAAAAGTACAAACACACCAAAATAGAGTCTGTAACAAAGTCCAACCTGTAAAGAAAGGTGCTGGGACTACAGTCTGTAGATCTAAGAACACACCTCAGCCTGTCTAATCTCATTGAGTACCATCTGGTCCTAGTCTGCCTAAAATCACTTCAAAGGCTCGCTCGTCTACACAAGACACGACACGTACCGGAAAAGTCCGCGTAGGGGTGTGTATAAAAATGCCGAGTAGGGCAGCCCGAAACCACAAATTAATACAACCAAGGAAAAATAACACAAAAGAAAGATAAAGTCAGCTCTACACAATATATTTCTATCAAAAATATAACAAGAACATCCAGATATACTAATACACGATAGACTATCGCGAAAACACCACTAAGATCCTGCTCGAAGATTCCCCTAAGAATGCAACCATGAGAACACACTCCTAGGTCTGAAGAGAGAGCTATGATGTAATCGTTTAGGTAGAACACACTCCACATGTAATTTTTGAACATGATTCTCAGATGAGGATCACAACCATGTCATGGGGTGAATCTGACAACTCAGTCCGAGCTAATTCACCAAGAGGAGGACCGGCACCCGGGTGAAGTTGGTCCCATCAATACCAAGAACTATACCTGAGGTTCCAGGAATGAATAGAGGATCCGGTTCTAAGTTTCACAGAGGTAATTTCACCAATTCTATTCAGGAAGTCCTGCTAAAGGGATCATACTTCTGTATAATGAAAATCATACCAGAACCTTCAGGGAAAATACCAAGGGTATGAACCCTAAAAAAACTAGTCCAAGTCACAGAAGACAAGTGGCTCAAGCCATGAATAAAACTGGTTACACAGCATGTAGTATGGATACATGCCATGTTCCATGACCCTGGGTACTTCCGATGTAAATGACCCATGTCATCTGTCCAGTCTGCGTGAAACTAGATTACATGGTGTGTATAAGGATCACATGTCGTGTTCCTTGACTCTGGGTACTTCTTATGTAAACGGCCTGTGTCACTCGGCTTGACGGATGGAAAGTAACTATACTATGTTTAGAAGAATCACACATCGTGTCCGAGAACCTGGGGCTCACTCTGTGTAAGCTGGCCATGTGCCCGTACACGATCTCTATCCGTGTCACCTGCCCGTGTACCGGAACACGGGGTATCCTGGGTACCTGGCCGGGTCTGGCCGGGGAGGGTTATACATGGCGTGTCCTTGGCCATGTACCCAGCCCGTGTCCGTGTACTCCCGAAGTACACGCCAGGTAAATCTGCAAATGAAAACACGCCATGTAGCCCATACTACACGGCGTGTAGTTGGGTTTTTCCAGAAGCGTCGTCTTCCTCCTTGTGCCTCAGCCGATTCTCCGGATCACGTTTCTCTGGTTTTTTTTCCGCGAAACTCATGATAAAGGGTCAAATCAACGTCGTGATGCTGAATCCCACGGTTTTTGGCCTTGAATCGGCTCGACGAACAACATATGATCTTCCGATGGAAATACGTTCGAAGAGCGATTTCTCCCGAATCTCTTAGATCCATCCGCTGTCATCACAATCTCAGCTCCATTGGTTCATCCTAGTGTCGGATCTATAATCTCGGATCGATACGCCATAGATCAGAGGCGTAATCGGTCATTGTTCTTATCCCATGAAGAACGAAGACCACGTGTGAACAACGTGAGGAAAGAATCACAAAAATCAAACAAGAGGGATGAACCTCGATCATTGTTTATGACGGTCTGGGTTCTTCGTCGTTAGATCAAAACCAAAACAACCTCAAAATACCCGTAAACACCCGTCCCAAGAGAAGGATCGATTCGTGCGCTAATTTGTTTGTGGATTAGTCTGTGTTTGTCGTGGAATCAAAAAGTGTGTAGGAAATGAAAAAAAAACATCCTACATAGATCTGTGACATTCGTTGGCGAACATCTGGTTACCACGTCGTCGTCGCCGTCGAAGCTTGTCAAGAACACCATTACCGCATTTGGAGGTTTTCTCCAAAGCCTCCAAATCCTCCAGAGAAATTCAGGGTTATGGAAAATTGTATCCATGATCCCCTGCAAAATCTATATTTAAAAATATAATAGATTTCACTGCAATAAGTATTTAAATAAAATATTTTAATAAAATATTTTATTACAATTTCATCCAAAAACCAGATTTCTACATCGACCTGCACCAGCCAATGTTAGGCCTCACCTAAGGTAAAATAATTTTTCCGAACACAATGGTACCCTCAGATTTCTGATCTGAGAAACTGTTCGGGAGTTATCCCACTTTTTCAGGAAAACCGCACGCACACATTATTTAATTATTAAATAAAATTGAAACATTTGTTCCGGGCTCACCGGGCCTTGGAACTGCACGCCTTATTAGATACAAGTCTCGAAATAATTCCCATATAATATTAAAATAATACATGAAAAAATCTGGGACATTACAAATCCTGTGAAAGGGATCATATCCTCAAAACGTATGGTGATTTGATTTAGTTGATTCTCAATATAAAAAATTTTTGGCATGAGAAAAAATTCCTTAATTCCCTGTAGGATTAGTTCTTATAACACAAGTACTACATAAGAGATTTAGATGGTAGGATAACTATAGAGATATGGTTTTCTAGTCAACAAATATGGTTACTCTTTATTGGACGACAATGATGAATCTTTATAGTACAAAGGTATAGTAGATATATGAGAATATGGAAGATGGAAGAAATCCCTGAATTATAAAATAGAGTATATGTATTAGAACCACATTTGGGATTTGTTCATTTCAATTAATGATATAAATCACTAAGGATAAAATTTGAATACCAGAGAACACTGTACAAGGAAGGTAATGTCAATTTCAATATAGAAATGTTAGTGGCTATAGGGTATAAAATTTTCAAAGGAATTGACTATGATGAAATCTTTTCACTTGTTTCCATGTTTAAAGCTAACTAGAGTATACAGTCTATACTAGAATACCGTGAAAATAAAATTTGGCACATTCATTTAAAGTCATATTTATTTAATTTTAACCATGAATATATTTCAATATAAAACAACCTTAATGGTTTATGACACTAGGTGATGCCAATTTTTTTTTTAATTTTCCAAGATCCATTAATGGATTGATGAAGGCAGTTGGGTACTAGAAACCTAGATTCAATGAAGTTATAAAATAATTTCGTTTCATTAAGAATGAATGTGGTGCATCTATTTACAAGTGTTTTTCGAAAATGTTTTTATTATCTTAGTAGTTTATGTTGAGGATGTATTAGTATCTATAAATGAAATACCAATCATAGAGTATATTAATAAAATTTTATGAAATTGTTTCTCCATTAAAGAAATAATTGAAGTAACCTAATATTTAATAATCAAGAACATAAATGATATATCCAAGAGGATTCATGGACTATGTAAATGCATATAAAATAACTATATACCAAAAAAATATAGTATGGAGAAATCTATAATGGGGTTAATTCCAGTGTCACATGGTAGATATCATTCTATTAAAATGTTTCCCCAGACACAATTATTGAAAGAGAGAATAACTAAAATCCCACACATATTAGTGATATGATAAATATAATATTCTATATTATGTAATAGTCTTTATGTTGCCTATTCATTTACCATGTTAGGTATATATCATAAAAATCAAGTAAAATATCCTTGGTTTACTATTAATGCTATCCTAAATTTTATAAGAAGAACTAAGGATATTTTCATATGGTATGAAAGAGATGAGGCACCAATGATATTGGTTTTTACAGATTCTATAGATAAAATAGAATAGAATGATATTATTTCACAGTCAGGATGTTTATCATGTATCAATAGAGGACCTATGATCTTGAACAGATCAATTAACATATTTTCAGTAATTCAAAAGTAGATAATGAGAATATAGTGGTATATCATCTAGCCGAGGAAGTCATCTGAGTATGAAACATTCCCCAAGATCGTGATGGGGTACATAGAAGTAAATACCATATCATAGTTTAATATGACAAAACTGCAACAATAGATCATAAAAATGGGCCATGGTCACACCAACATACAAGTAAAATTCTCCATAAGTATCAAATATTGACATATTTTTCTCATTGGAAAAAAAGTTGCAGTAAATTAATTAATAAATCATGGTGGAAACCTTCACTAATGGAATATATCAGTATAAATAAAATTATCATGTGAGGTCTAGTAGAATCATGGTTTTTAGGATTTAGATATAGGTTATGTGGGTGTCAATTGGAGGGGGTTAATAAAAACAAAATTATTTTTCCGTAATTATATCATGTATTAATTTTATTAATATTAATAAAATCATTAACACATCATTATTGATCTTGTTCAAAAAATAGTATGTGATAAGTCATAATAGTAGTTGTCTTAGAGAAATCTCATAGGGGTTACCTACTATAGTGATAACCAAGAAATGTCACTAATGTACTCATAAATATATCGTATACGTATATAAGAAATTATTTCTTGGGAAAAATGATACATGATATTTTGGGATGAGACTCACTGGACTTTGGGGAACATTCGTATGTTGTACACACTTTGTAATATCCATTGTATGATATTTTGAGTTTGAGACCCGCTGGCAGGGAATCCACATTTATATTTGTCATTGGATTTTCCTAGTTATGGAAGTGTTAATTGATTCATTGAATTTAATATTACTAGTAATGAGTTTTATAATTAAAATACATTGATATATTCATGATATAATTGATAAAATATGTTCCCAGAGAGGTATGCTACATTGGGTGTTTCATGAGTAACATTTCATAAATGAATAATGTGAGAAAAGAATTTTCCCTTCAATATTTTAATTAAAGTTGATATCAAAGGCCCATTAATGTAAATACTTTATCTTATATAAATACATGAACATGGTTTTTAATTAACATGTTAAAATTTTAGACATTTAAGGAAAGTGACATCAATTACATATGTTGATGGAACCAACATGAAACATTCTTTATTAGATACATCCTGATAATGGTATTATATTACATAATAAGAATTTGTATGATGTATTGTTTCATTTAGGAATTAAATTTTTATCAATGAGTGTGTTGGAATTTTTTTAGAATATAACCATTGACATTAGGATAATTCTCCTAATTCCATGGATAATGAGGACTCATGGGTCACATGCTATGTGTATCCAAAATCTCAGTTAAATAATATATTATTATTAGTTATTTAAAAAGTTGAATATATATTATCCATAGACATGGATTGATAATTATTCATGTTTTATTTATCACTTATATTACATCACTAATTATTAGTGAAAATATCATGTGAGCATAAAATTAACTAGATATTAATTTTCTATTTAGTGAATAAAAATAATTATTTATTTTTCTGTTGAATAATGAATTTATGTTTATTTATTTAATAAATAGTAATTATTTAAGGTTCAAAAAATATTATTGTGGAATTGAGTAGTAAGATTAATGGTCTGGTGAGAAATAATATATATTGAATATTATTTTAGTAAATTATATTATATTTAATTTTTTATTTTAGAACATGTTTAGAAATAATAATAATACTGTTATTATTATTTTTATTATATATTTGGGGTTAAATAGTGATTAGAGAAACAATAAGGTATATATGTGAAATTATTATTATCTAACCCTAGAAGTATATAAATCATACTATATTACTTTCATAAGTGATCCAACTCAATTTTTTTATTCCCAATGACATTCAAGAAGAATCCCCTCATGCCCTATATAACATTTTCTCTCGTAATGACCTCAATTAAGAGAGATATTCGTCTACAATCAATTATGGAGTCGAGACTGAGATCAAGAAGAATAAATTTGAAATGATTCTTAGGTATATGAACGAATTACAACACAAATAATAAGGTATGTCTTTTTAGAACCTAAAGATTACATTGAATATGTTAGGGGGTTAATGGAACAAATGTATGTCACGTCTTGAGGGAATATACCATTAATTTTATTAAATAGACAATGGTATGATTTAGAGATGTTTTAAAATCAATCAATGAAGAATTACATAATCACAATGCGGTTCATTATTCTCTTAAATTAATAATAGATAATATGTTTAGATCTTGATGTTTTGTTCTGGAGTTTATCTATTGACTATATTATCAAATTCTATTTTATTTATCATATAATGCATCATCATATAAATCCATGATTAGTCATTGATGCTGAAAAATATCAATGTTGGGAATGACACATCTGATTCTTCCCCTACAGGTAAATCCTCGACCTAAACCGTAATAATTAATCATCACATCTATATTGACATGGATAATTATGCATATTTTTTATCATGTGATAACACCAATTTATATTATACAATTTCATATCCACACTGAAATTTTCATATTAAAATAATTATATTTCATCATGTGATAACAACTATTCATGGATCATTGTATTCTTATAAAATCACTTGGTGTTACATTATCCACATAGTAGTAAATCATATCCCCAAAGTTTTATCTAAAACATTGTAATCCAGTCATTCGTTAATTGAAAATTCTTCTGATGAAAACCCACCTCAAAAAATTTTTTATAAAACATCCTAATGAAAATATGAAAAATGAATTATAAAGGTCATCTAGTGTAGAAAATTATAATGTTTCAAAATCAAGATAACATTAGTGGGAAGAGATAATATGTACTTGGAAAGATGTTCTATTTAATATATAGTAATATTTTATTGGGGAAGAGAAGATACCATCAAATAATAAAATATTGTTATAAAATATTAGCATTGTTATTTCAATATTATTTTTCTATATTTGAGAAACTATTTTAGAAACATGAAAGAGAACATGAAAAAAATCAATTTATTGATATCATTCTATTTCATAATCATAATTTAATCCATCAATTTTTCTTAAACTATTTTTAGTTATATAACATCACTAATTATAAGAAATGAATATTATAGATGACTTTTATATCCCTGATGCACTAAAAAAATCCTCCTATAAATAACATGATCCATAAAAGGGTAACATGCTATTCTAGGACTTTAGGAAATATCCAAAACCTAACTAGTTTGAATATTAATATATAATATTAAATATTTATAAATACTAAATTAATGTTGAAAAACTCAATAATAGAACAAAAAAATATATTTAATGTTTCTAAAAATATGTAACTATAAGACACATAAAAATTCTCCTGACCATGTATATTACAGAAATATAATATTGACATGATCACATATTCCTTTTAGGTTATTTTAAAATTTATCTATAAACTACATTATTCACTCATTATGACTTATACACATAAATGTATTTGACCTCATCATATAATAGTCATAATATGTTAATAATTTCCATAAATAACTAACCTCACCATAAATTGATATTAAAATTAGATATCATTCGAATATATAATTCAACATTTATTTCTCAAATAAAATAATAACATTCTTGACATTATTCTTATTGTTTTAAATCATATAATTTTCCCATAATGTAATAATCCTTATATCATAATTATTCATAATTAAATTTACATCATAGATCATCTTAAGAATAATAGTCATCAATAACATTAAAATAATGTCAACAAAAAATAAACGAATTATTCATCAAATGACATTTTCACAATAAAAACAATTAAACGTAACGGATATATGTACCATAACAATTTACCATAACACATAATATTCCTTACATAGTATAATTAGTCATTGTACCATACCATCACATAATCCCTAAAAAAGGATGTCCATTCCTTTGATCTTTTAATCAACCTTAAAATTAAAAATAAACAATGGATTCCATAACTGATAAGTGATCCTCAAATGAAAGACTATTAGTCATGGACTTTATCTAAACCTCCCTCTCATACCATATAGATCAACCCTAATCTCACACTCCCAAATCCAGTGGTAAAAATTTAATCATTAAATTTTTGGATTTGACACTAATAACTGTGATCAAATTTTTGTAATAAAAAACATACAACATGATTGAATAATAATTGATCCATTACATAACCATAGAACTTTTACGTTGATTTTTTTATAATTAATTCACAATCATAAATAATCTTACCCTTGTATTTAATTTATATTTTTTACCAAAAGACTCAGATTTTTTGTCCACATAACTTATTCTTCATCTCCCACATTAAAACATTATACAAATATTTACATAACAACATTACTTATAAACTAGGTAAAAGGGAAAAAATGAAATGGGTAATTTAAAATTATCTGTAAGGGTAAACATTGGAATTAACAATTGAATATATTTTGTGAACAAGAGATAATCATATTGGTATTTAAAATAATGACAATAAAATAACAGAATACATTCCCATAAAATTCTAGATCATAAAAAAATGAAATGTCATAAATATTTAGAGAAACGAAAGATTCATATGAGTCATTAATCATGATCCATGTAATGAAATCATAGTAAAAGATATCATTAAAAAAACAAGAATAAAGAAAAAATCATGGTTTATTGGAACATTATTTTCATCAACCATGATCATTGATGTTAGAAATAACTGTAAACTTGTTATGTATATAAGATAAACATTATTGATTAACTCTTTTATACTTTAATTCAATAACAATGAACATTAAACAGTTCATAAGAGTAAACATTAGCCTCAACCATCATATAATGTATATCAGGATCACCAATAATCACGATTTATATCATTATCACCCATCATCAACAATATTTTATATTTACTGTATATAAATATAACTCATGGATACTGGAAATATCATCATTAAACATATGAAAAAAAAAATCATTCCTTATATATTTATTTAAACTTGGAAAGGAAACGAGTTTCATGATAATATATTTAAATTAATTATCCAAATAGATCGAAATAAATAAAAGATATTGTTGCATAATAAAATATTATTTTTATGAATATGAATCATCAACTGATTTTTCTTTATAGAAAAATATGATTAATATAA
Source organism: Viscum album (assembly GCA_963277665.1). NCBI lineage: Eukaryota > Viridiplantae > Streptophyta > Magnoliopsida > Santalales > Viscaceae > Viscum > Viscum album. The sequence continues at coordinate 708,571,520 of OY728165.1, read as the reverse complement.
CGTTCAAAACATTTTATTTCAAAAGGGAAAACACCCTTTTCATTCAGTACATCTATGAAATAAAAATAAAATTTCAAATTAATATAATTTATTTAAAAATAATGATAAAAACATGAAATGGATCATTAAAAATAAATAATTGCAATGTAAGAAAGAAATTATATTCCTTTGGTAAATGTAAAAACCAAAGATTATATACATCTTATTGAAACAAATTTTACAATTAAAAAAATGATAGAAGTATTAAATTTAAATCTCTAAAAAAGTCTAATATACATAAAAATGAATTTTTAAAAATTCTATATTCATAGAAAATAATATTATTGAATTTTTTTAATGATCAGGGACATTGATGAGAAAATCTTTATATCCAAAAAATGATATATCATATATTTTTCCTTAAAAAGATTCTTTTGATCATCTTATTTTTAGTATAGAGGAATAGTAATGGAAATCATTTCAACCTAAAAATATTTATAGAAGATTAATAATAATTTTTTTCAAGAAATATATACCATAATTTTTTCTCTAATGGACCCATGAACATAAAATATCCAAAAAATATATTAGATTATTACTTAAATCTATTACCACTTTGAGAAATTTTTAATCAAAAGTAATTGAATGAAATAATATGATGTTTATGTATAAATTAAATTATTTACCTCTTGTATATTATAAAATTAATTTATGGGATAATATTTTCAACATGAAATGAAATCAACTTTCACAATATGAAACATTTATCTGGGAAATGAAATTGAGTTAGTGAAAATCATTTAAAATAATATAGTTATAGAATTGATATTCATCATAGAAATTTATTTTTTGAATATATGTAAATCTAAAAAATATAGTGTAAATATTTTATAAAAGAATTAATAGATCTATTTATACATATTCAACTATTTACAAATTCAATGTATAATTTTTGCAACTGAATGAAATGAAATTGTGTTATGAAGACCCTTAACTTTAGTCGATAATTTAAAATTTTGAAATTTAATTCCAATATAGTAAACTTATATTAATTATTTACATAATTAATAACCTTTTTAATTTTTTTAATAAATAAATAATACATTTATTTCAATTATTTCAAGGGAATTTTTAATTAGTTATTTAGTTATGTATATATTGAGTGTTTTGAGGATGTTCTGTTCATATTTGACAAATGACTTCTATTGGTTGACCGTATAAAAAAGGGAAATTGTAAAAGAATATTAATTACAATAATCATAAAATATTTTTAATTTTTATACATTAAATAATATTTTGAACAATCCATGAATTCATTAAATGAAAAATTAATCACATCAATTCATAGAGGTGGTAATGTACCCATACAATGGAGAAGTAATCATTTTCTAAAGGATGGATGGGTATGTAAATAAATGATATAATATATATATATAATATATTTATGTAATTAATGTAATATTTTTACATTAAAATATTCAATAGTTACAATGACTAAGGTTTAATATACATTTAAATTATGACATTTTTGAAGAATACTTAGTATATTACAAAAATACACACCCAAGTACTGTAATAGTTCAGTGTATTTGGAAACATTAGAAAAAATATATTATATCCTGGTGAATGTTATTAAACATCTCCCATAAAGATATCTACCATTAGTAATTATCCCTAAAACCATTCTTCATAACCTTGGGAAAGGAAACATAAGAAATTTGTGAGCTTAGAAGCTCAGTATTGGTAAATAAATGAAATGTCAAAGAATAATATGAAACAAAAAGGGTGTGGAACATGAGAATAACATTTAAATATCACACCCATCATATAATATCTCATAATAAATATTGTCATTTTATAAGTCAAAGATCATAATATATTTAATAGAATAAGTCATGAATGCAATGCATAGTAATAAGCAATGGAATTTGAGGAATGCACATTGGTTTATAATGTTGTGAACATGTATAAGTTGAAAATGGTTCACTCATTAAGTTAAAGACATGAAATTGGGCCCCAACATCAACTTTGTGGAATGTAACCATTCCCATGAGTAACATTGTGGATGTGTAATCATGTTCACACATGACATTATGTACATGAAAAAAGGTCTATGAATACCATTATGAACATGTAATCAGGTTCACACATTAAATTGTGAACATGTAATCATGTTCATGCATATACTTATAGACTTGAAAGCAGATCCATACATAACATTATGAATATGTAATCATGTTTATGCATAACAACGTGAACATGTAATTAGGTTCATTTATGAACTTATGGATGTGAAACAAGGTCCGTCCATAACTATCTAAACATGTAAACTTGTCCAAACATAACATTATGGTCAAGAAACCTTGTGCATTTATTTCATTTTGACCATGTAAACAGGTTCACGCATGATATTGTGAACATGTAATAAGGTTCACACATAATATTTTGGACACGAAACCAAGTCCCTACATAATAATGTGAACACATTATAATTTTCACTCATAACATTGAGAACATGTTTTCAGGTTCGCATATAAAATTATAGACATGCCACCAGGTCCACACATAACAATTTGAACATGTAATAAGGTTCACTCATAACAATGTGAATATGGAATCATGTTCATGCATAAACTTATGTACATGAAATCAGGTCCTTTCATAATGTTCTAAACTAGAATCATACACACACGTGAAATTTATACTCATGAGTGATCCATCTTTACAAAATTCATGTAGTTGGGTTTTGGCTTAGTGGTAAGTACCCCGTAATCCTACATGAAAAATTGAAGTTCAAAACCCATTGGTTGCATGATCTATAATAGTACTATAGTAGTAGTGATTTTGTAGAAACGACGTGTACTATAACGGCGGCATGATGCTGAATCAGCGGCGGGTACTATATTCGGTCGGTATTATAGCACTACTCTTCACATAAAGGGACTTAAGCCAAAAATTTGGGCCTATGGGATATATAATGGGATATATACCCACTGGTACGTCAAGCGATGTAATGGGTATCCCTCTACACAATTAAAAGAGTTATTTGATTTTCATTAATAACAAAATGAGTATTTGACCACAGCCTCTAAAAAATCATTACCTAGTTCATTGGAAGGAGAAATACGTCCACCCATCAGAGAATATAATCATTAATACATGTGACATAAGGTAATAAATCTTAATCATAACATTACACATAAGAAAAAAATTGGATTTATAAACATCAAATCATATCACAAGAAATTATTTTGGCATCATTAACATTTTATCACATCACACCATTTAGAAAATAAATAGGTTTCATTTCATCAAATCAAAACATGTTAAAATAAGTCGGTTTCAAAAGAATATAACTTGTGGAATAGAAATTGGTTTCATTAGACCCATTTCATAAAAACATAACCATTAATGAAATGATATGAATGGAACATTTGGATAATTTATTTGATGGGAATAAGTAACATAAATATATCTCATCTTAGAGGGAAAATAACATTGAAGGATATTTTGAAAACATTTCATGAGGAAATTCTTATTTGAAAAACACTCTTTAAAACATAAAAAAAATTAAAAAAAAAATTATTTTTTAAATAATTTGAGGAAAATAAATAAGTAATGAAAGAAAATTGAAGAACTTTTTCCTTGAAAACTTATATAATATCCTTATACAAATTTAGAAAACTAATTTCCCTGAAAAATTATAAAATAATATATATTTTTTTGAAAAATATTTTCCTTGAAACATATAAAAGGATACAGAAATATTTTTGAAAACCATTTCACAGAAAATATAAATTTAAAAAATTTCTTAAAAATTATCCTTTAAACATAAAATAAAATTTCAATTTATTGGATGTGGTTAAGTTCATATATATCATACGAGTTAAAAAAATTTCTTTTACTTAGTAAAATTTTCATAAAAATGCCTAATTATGAAAAGGATAAGAATATTCCATTGAAAAAAATTGCTAAAAGAAAAATAGGTATTTCTTTAAATAATAAAGGATAATTTTGTAACATTATCGGACATCCATTTTAGAAAACATGTTTTTAAGGAATAGAGATTTCTGACCGAAGAGAGGGTAAAGTCATGCATTCATAAAAAATATTCTTAAAAATATTTTGTATTAATTAGTATAAATATGGCACCAATACATGAGTATATCATATATAAATAATTTAGAAGAAAATACATGAATTTTATTGTGAGATGGATCATAATATTTCATCAAAGGCAGCCTAAATATAAAAAATCTTGAAAAGCGATGAGACTGTCTCAATAAGGTAATATAACTCATTTAATTAAAATCATACTCTCCATGTAAGAAATAAAATTAAATGAAGCATAAAATATCATTAATATATTTATTTTCTTGGTTTAATATGTAAAATGGAATTATAAAAACCTTGAAAAAGAGTTTAGAAACATAAAAAAACATTAGTCTCTAAGAAGAAAATTTGAGAAAAAACTATATTACTAATTTGGAAACATTGGAAGAATAAACCCCATGAAAGAAGGATCGAATAATGGATATGTGAATACCCATATATTTATGTAAAATATACATAGAATACAATCATGGGTAGTACATACAGGAAACAAAAATAATGAGTGGTGAACATAACATGTATCTCACAAAAATTAAAAGTGAGATTAAATCCCCTTTTTTTGTCTTTACTATCTCCATACTCGTACATGTATCCTATATAATAAAAATATGTTTTTTATAATTTTTTAAAATTATAATATTCTTATACAAAAGACCATATATGGTATGTTTATGACCATATATTATCCTCTTGTTAACAATCATATGTTAGGAATTCACTTTGGGTAACATTGACTTTATTATTTTCATGTGTCTCAATTTTTCATATCAATGATTCTTATACTTATATAATTATTTATGAAATTTAAAACATGATATAATTATAATTTAAAAATATTAAATTTTTATTCTACTAAACTACTGAATAATTATGACTAAAATTAAATACACCATTCATGGAGATGGTAGGTCGTATGTATGCATGGATGGTGTATCTTTTTAATTGTGACGTTGAAAGAAGAAAAAGATACATATATATAACTATTAATTTATATTTATAATATCATTCATATAATTTATATTCACTAAAACAATCATTAATACCATCCATGTTGTGTATGAAATAATCATATAGCTTTGAGGGGGCGGTATGCCACACATCCTCAAACGAAATTATTGTATTAACACAAAATATAAAGTAAAAAGATATGTGTTATTAAAATTAATAAATAATATTAAATATATAATAAATTTAATATATGTAGCATATGTATAGATTTTCTATCATAATGGTCACTATGGTCGGTTGTAATTGTAAAACAAACAATCATCATTTTGTGAGGTAGTAGTTCACCATACAGAAAAATAGTATGCTCGTTACCAATTATATGGAGGTGGGTATATGTGTAGGTTGAAATACATAAATAAAAAATCCAAGTATATTGAGGATACTAGTGTTGTTATATAATTATATAATAAATAGAGTTAGTGGGTGTGGATAATGAAAATAATTGGAAGGACATGAGAGAAGATGTTACCTCTTAAACAGGTAACCCCTTTTGGTTTGAGCCAAAAGGCTTCATTGGATTTCCTTCTGACCAATGTAATGATTATCTGAATAATAGAGGGATGTTAAGGATTATATTGGTATTATATTTTGTGAAAAAAATTGATTTTAGTGGTGTGAAAAAGTTGGGTAGGCGGTGGACTTTTATATAGTAGGAAAAGGACACATATTAAATTATTAAACACAAGTTAGGTGTAAATATGTTCATACCTAAAAATGTCATAACAAACATAAAAAAATCAAGAATGGAAGGTTAATGTCCGAATCATTTCCATCCAATTATTTTGGGACAATCATTTAGGTCATTTGGGCCCCTAATATTGAGGTTTAGTCCCTAATTTAGTTAATTTTACCTTAATTGTTGTGATTGATTTTATGCACATTTACAATTTTTTTCGTAAAAAATCAACACGATCTAATTATAATATAAATATTATTATGATTATAATGGTGTATGTCAGGTTTTCAAAATTCAGTTCATAGAAGTGACAAAATTAAATTTAATTCTAAACCCAGAGATGGGACGTAATTACAGGTCTTTAACTTTTATTGATGTGCAAATGTTTATCATGTTATTATTTTTCATTTCCAAGTGAAATATTTTCTAATGAAATTAATTTTATTATTATAAGTAAAATTGAGCTAATTTGACCCTAAAATAAATAAATAATAATAATTTATCATTAATAATTATTTAAATGAAAATGTAGTTATAAACTAAAACACAATATATTAAAATATTTATCAAAAAATTACGTTTCTCAGAAAAATCCAAAGAATTCACCCTAAGATAATCTTGGTAATATAAATAAAAAAATAAAGATTATTATATATAATTCAATTTATAGTTGTGTGTAAAAATAATTTTACTATTAAAAATGGTTCATTCAATAAATAAACATTGGTAAAAATAAAAAGAGTACCAAAAATCAGAGCTTTCTTTATCAATATATTATATCTATATAGAAAAATTATAAATATTTTTTTAAAATTAGCCAGTACTATGGATAGAAATATATTTGATGGATAGATTATAAATATCTCATATAAATAATTATAAAAATAAAATGATGTTTTGGAGAAACGTCTATGTTTTTTATAACATACAATTTGTTTGTATTGTGGGTAGCACAAGAAAAGTCAGTGCGACATTTATAGCAAGAAAAGTCAATATTTCATGTAGCTATATCCAAGTCGGTATTTCATGTAGTGAAAGCCAAGTCGGTATTTCTTTTTGAAAAATCCAAGTCTATATTGTGTGTAAAATAATTTTTGTCTTATAATTTTAATATATATATATAAAGAACTATTTTGAGTGTCATGTGAAATGAAAAATATTAGAAATTTAAATAATTTGAAAAAAAAATTCAAAAAACATCTCAGTGTTACATTACAAATATCAATGAGTGGTGGTTTTGAAAAATTTAACACATCGCTTCCTAGAGGTGGTAGTCTATACATACACATGGTTAATGATTGGTTCTCCATATAATTGAGAAGGTGATGAACAATGATTTATTATAATAATTAAATTTTTGTATATTTCAGATATTATGTAATTATTTAATATTTTTTAACATTATTTAAATGTTGTAGAGGAACATATAAATTGGGAAAAATCAGTTGAGACAATTATGTCCTCCTTAATAAACTATAATTACCATACACTTTAAGAATTATAAGATAACTTTTTTTTGTGAAATCAACTAACATGTTGTGGGAATGATTTACTGGAATTGATTTTTTGTTATATTATATTATATACATTTCACATGGTATGGGAAGAACTGGCGTCATTTTCTGTCCCTTTATATGTGGGTTGATGTCCACCCTAATAATTACATAATTTATTAAATTAATATATATATATATATACATATATTATTGTTCATGTGAATCCAAATTGACATATTTAGAATATATTATGGATACATGACTAAATACTATCATAAAATAAAATTTAAACTATGTTTTATGATGATATAACTATTATCTCTTAGTTAGTTAATACTCTTAATGATTACTAGGATATCATTGTTTTTTAATCATTATATGTTCATAATATTAATAAATCGAAAGTAAACAATTTGAGGAAAATGATAGATATTTTAGAAAATTTAATTTTCACATTTACAATAATACCATTTTTATGAATTTTATATATTTTAAAATAATATTTATTTATATAAAATTCCATTAACAAGATATTCATGAATGTTCACATAATTGAGAGTAAAAAATGAAGACAAAAACTTATATTCAATCAATCCATTTAAAACATCAGAAACACATAATATTTATCTAATAATGTTTTTTAAAATAATAACAAAAAAATTAAATTTATTTTATTTTTTTTAATATCATTTACATATTTTTTCCTCTACTTAAACATGTAATATATCGGTATTTCCTACAAATTTAGGTTTATTATTTCATCACTCAAAAATAAAAATGAATTGTCATTATTAAAAAAATTGTCATATTTGAAAAACATTTAGATCTATATATATCATGTTGTTATCCCTATAATAAAATACAGTTGATATTAAATAAATTAAATAGTGATTGTGGTATTTTCGTTTATAAATAAAATATAAATCATTTTATCAAATAAAAATAAAACCGAAATTTCATATTATCAAATACATGATGTTTATTTTTCATATTTGAATCTATGAGATGAAACTAATACATTTTTATAGATTTTTTATACTATATTTCATTATTTTAATCTTTTTTTATTTAATTTAATCATATTATATTGGTAACATTTTTACAAAGATGCTATAAATTTTGAAAAAATTTATAATTTTTACCTATTTTTTTAAATTACTATTCCAATTGAAAATTTTATTTCATCAAAATGATTCACTATATATGGAATAAATTAATATTGAAATACACATAAAAAACATGATAGAAAACACTTTTCTAAGAAAAATTGATCTTTATGTAAAAAAATTTGTTTATCAAAAATTATGAATAATTGTAATTGTAATGATATTAATTGGATAAATTTAAATCAAAATTAACTATTGAAATTTTATTATAAATTAAAAAACTTAATTTTATATTATTTTAATGGAATTAAAAAATTTCCATAAAATCATTAATATTACACTATTTACTAGAAAATTATCCTTATCGGAATAGTCCAATAATTTCAACTTTGAAAAATTATAATTTGATTATTTGAAAAATGTTAACATATTTTGAAATGAAATTTAAATAAATGGTATGAAATATTTTTAACATTTACATACAAAAAATTATAAAAATCAGTCAAGAAGAAAATGTTTATTGCAATTATAAAACAAATTTACCAAAATATGAGAGCGTATTTCCTTAGAAATAATAAATAAATATTTATTACTTAGGACTATGAGATATATATTTTAAAATATTATTATTCATATTAATACTGACAATTTCAAGGAAAAGAGTGTAATAGTTATATTAAAAATATATATTGTTGTGTTGTTAAAGTCATGTGTTGCCCGTAATATACAATATTGAACATAATATTATTGTTAGAAAACAAAAGGGATTGATTGGTGTTACTGACAATAATACAAGATGTTTTTGGGAATTTTAATGGTTTAATTTGGAATTGAAGATAATATCATTATTGAAAAAACATGTTGAAGAATACCAATGTGATGGGTTGTTTCTTTTATAGTTGATTGATCATAATTGTGAAGGAAATATTATTTTTTACAGCAAGATTTATAGATATTCAAGCTGGAATTTTTAAAAAATTGGTTATTAAACATGTGGATGAGTTCCAGTGTAACGGATTTTGTGAATAACCATGAATAGTATTTTGAAAGACTATAACGTTTCCATGCCAAGAAGGACACACCCATGTAGTGAAATGGTTGGGTACCTATAAGAAATGTCCACAGAAATAACTTATATTGTGGGGGATTTGGATGTGCCTTTGTTCTATATTGAATATATTTCAACCAAGTGGTTAAGACAACCAATGATCATTTATGACACCCATGGTAATAGAGGTCATAGTAGAAAAGTAGAGTTATAAAAATAGCCTGATGTAGGAGGTCACACTCTTGGTGGATGAGGTTGGGATCGAAAGTTGATCTTAGAAGTTTAAATTTTCAAATGGTAGAGCACCATTTTAATCATTCATATGGTGTTATTGAAAAAATAATAATTTATTATTCATCAGGGCATGGTGTTGGGTCTATCTTATTCATGCACACATACTACGAGAGATATCACTCTAATGTTGTGTGGACCAATCATTGATGATTCATCAATCACGTGAGTATTTTTTTGTCAAACATTCAACAGTTTTTCAATGAGTTTTTTTAATTATCTTAATAAATAATATTTTTATTATTTTATTCCATATAATAATACTTATAATATTCAATAATGTAGTTATCTATAAAAATATAAATGAAATTTTGGATCAAATTTATAAGCAGTCATTGAAAAAATAATGTTTCCAAACCATATTTAAAAAGTAGAATTATATATGGAATAAGATCTTTTATATAACAAGGATAATAATTAACACCAAATAAGTGTATTAATAGAGTCTCTAAGAATACAACTTTCACATCTTGAAGAATATATTAGAAACAAATTACATAATTCAATATTATAAATAAAAAATTATTCTAGGTGAGAGATATAATTACTGAATAATTAGAAATCATTAATTAAATAAAGAAGGAATTTTTTTATAATTGATATGTGAATATAGAGTTATTTCTAGAATTTGTTTTTGGAAATAAGTAGTTCTATATCAATGATATTTTTATAATAAGTGAATGTGTTGTGATAAGAAATATAATATTGTATTTATCATTGATTTAATATTTATTCGATGGAATTCTGAGGGGAACTAAAATTATATAAACCATGTGTGTATCCTTCATAAATATTTGTGAAAAAAAGTATGATTAAATATAATTTATCCCTAGGTGATAATGATTTGACCAAAAAATTTTATGTTAATGGACCTTAGAATGTAGTGACCTACCCCGATCAATTGTAATGGTAGTGAATGTTCTGAAGTATGGTGATGTAAATGGTCAATGTTAGTGAAACATTGAATTCAAATGTATTCTACATGGGTATAACCCACTAAGGGTAAACCATGAAAATTATTATTACCTTATTTACATTATCCATGCCCCCTAAAATAGATCAATCAACATAAATTATATCCCGTACTAGAGAATAACATGTTACACACACATTTTATAAGTCATGATAAATTGGTAAAGTTTTTTAAAAAATAAATTAATAGTATTAATTTATTAATATATATACATACCATAATTATACCCCTATTAGGGTAGCATCCCTAAAATCCACTTTTTAGGGTCCTACAAAAGGTAACAAATTGATATGATTATTTTTCAGGTATTTGTTTATTACATAACATGGTTTTATGTTGTTTAAAAAATGGAAACAAATAAAATATAATTTAATTTATGTATGTAATTTCGGATCATGGAAATTTTCATTTCCTTATCACTTGGAAGATTCTAGTTATGTTATTCATTTTTTTAAAGATGGAATTTATATTTTATACATGAACAAAGATATCTTCGACTTAGATCATAGAAACATTGCTACTGATTTTATTATCAAATAGGTTATAATAGAGTATGTGAAGGGAAAAATGTAATAATAGATAAATCATTGAATGTTATGCAAATATATTTGTATTGTTTTAAATAATTTTTTAATAATAATAAATTACAAGTTCTAATTGCCTTATTCTAATAGGAAACTAAATGAAAATCCAGATGAAGTTATCCCATATATTGAGTTCTGTTGGAGAGGAAAATATTATTTTAATGTTATTTTTAATTCAAATATTATTATATAGAATAATTGTATAATTTTAATATATTTCATGGAACATAAAATGCGATTTGACTGTTGTTGTTTTGTGAAATTGAAATCATTATGTTTCAAGGAATTCACACTAAAAGACAAAAATAATATAAGGGGTCTCATAATTGATATGTAATACAATATGATTCAATTTTTATCTGGGTCAAAATAGTATTTGATGAAAAAAATAATATCCCTAAAATTTATAGATTAAAATAATGGTGATGATGATTTAATAAAAAATACACACACTTGAGTAGAAATCATAAGAAATCGTAGAAAATGTCCCTTGGAAGGGAATTAAAGGAAGTGTTCAATCACTATTAAATCAACATAATGAAACAAATGGGTTTTGATATTTTTCATCAAAAGTTTGAAAATCTTATCCTCTAAATTGGATGAAAAGTATGATAAGATAAGTGAATATGAGGGGATAATAAAAACCACAAAAGAGAATATTAATATATCTTTTAAAACAATTTAAATATTTGAAGAAACATAGAGAAACAAAAAAAATCATGAATAAAATAAGTGTTCCATAAATATCTTCTACATGTTATTCCATTATTAAATTAGGAACTAAAGAGATTATATTTTGAATCGTTTTGGGATCATTAAGATATATAGGTCAAATATAAAAATCCAATTTATTGGAGAAAATATCTAGTAGTTCTAACACCTTAATGAAAAAGAGTAAAAATGAAATTTGAATCATTTACTAAAAATATTTCTTTGTTCTAACCCCTATCAAGTGGAAAGGTATTTATGTTTTATAAAAAAATTTACTATCAAGGAGTCTATATAAAAAACTAAACTCTTATGAATTACAAGAAAAATTATTAACCTGGTGAAAATTCCAAGTAAGATGGTAAATATGTAAAATGTTTTAAAGGTATATGTTGAACCACAACACATGGTGTATCAAACAGAAAATAATTTATTATTAGAAAAAATGTATTGTATGTATAAAAGAAAAATATTTAAAAAATATAATGTGTGTTATCCATTTTTGAAGAGGGTTGAAGATAATTTTTAGTCGATTCCACAGATGAAAAATATGTATTCTATGGTTGGTCATTTTTTTGTTGGAGGATCATGTTTTCATAATTGGTCCCACCAAATCCAATAAATGTAAAAAGGTAAAATAGTAAATGGAGATTAAATCCAATTTTGAATCCCTCAATGATAAAACATTAGAGGGAACCTGTTCTGGTGTGATTGATTCAAAAAATGTGGAATATCCAAATCCTTGAAATGTTGTGATACATATATAAATGATGCGATATTGGAAATTTTTATCATACATGAAAAATAAATTATCAAGAGTTGATTTTATCTAGATAAAAGTGATGATTAAGAGCATGAAGATATGAGTACATTCCTTTCCAAAAATTTCAAAATTTGTAATATAAAATTCTAATATGATGGTTTTATTCATATTAAACGACCATATTTTCCCAATATATAAACCATTAGGTACCCATCACCTCATACACTTTATTATTTATAAATATTTATAAATTTGTGTATTATTAAAGGGGAGATACGATCCATGAGGTTATTGTGTTAGAAAAACACATCAGATGGGTTCTGTAAAGATTATATTTTTTAGCCAAAATTTCATCTACTGGCATGCTACATTTAATGATAAAACCAGAAATATAAATATCCACAATAATTAAATTCATATAATTGGTTTTATCTCATATGTTTTCTGCATTTTTATCATTTATTTTCTCCCAATATAACCCAAATCTAGTTATAATGTAGTGTTTTACAGCTTGTTTTTAAGGACCTGGCCTTAAAACATTATATAATCATGAATTAAATAAATAATTCACTTTGAGGATATTTTCAGGTATAGTGTTTTATATAATTATAACATAACTATTACATATCAACAATAAAATTACATATAGAAAGTACTAATCAGTATTAATTTTTTCATAAAATCAAAACCCAAAAAAACACGTCTACTTCCCTGTTGTAGACATCATGACTTTTCCTTGATTCCATTATTGACCATATTCATCTTTAAGTACAGTGAAAAACATTTCAAAACATGGGGTGAGAATAAAAAGCTCACCAAGGGTTATAAAATAAGGAATGGAAACATTAACCCATCAATAACTACAAATCAATGAATCCATACTTTTCAATCACAACATACCTCAAGCAATTGTATGATTTATGAATAACACATATATATCAAAAATCATAATGGTAACTTGGGGAATCCATATCATACAAACAATGTATATATAATAGCTATGTATGGAGATAAATTTGAACACCCATCATAGTATATTCCCTAAATCTCTTAGGAGAAACATTAACGTTTATCTATGTCACGTTACCCATTGCATTAGAGAGTTATCTCGGGCTCACCCACCCTTGGTTTGTCACCGAACCACCTGTATATGTAAACAATTACCAATAAGAATAACATAATCATAACACATAACACAAAAATAAAATAAAAGATAATATTTACACATTACAATCACAACATATCAAATCAAGATAATGAAATAATCAATTCATTATCAAACCATTTTCTAAACCATTTAAAACATTTAAAAATGATATTTTTGAATCAAAGTTCCCCATACAACTGTGATGATTCTAAAATAATTAAAACTTTAAAACATTAATTTCTATATAAATAAATAGTTAAAATCGTTTTCAAATGTGGACATTATTGAGAAATATTTAGAAGATTAAATCACTAAAATAATATTTTAGTTAATAAGTTTTTAACCGAATGGGATATGATTGAATAAAAATAATTGAGGAATAACATTTAATAAAAACATTATAATATCAGGAGAATAATGGAATTCATTATATAATATGAAAAAAGATATTATAAACATGATATATAAGTTAATTGGCACATAACAATAATGAAGTCTCAATGGCATGTAAATTGAGAAGAAATCCCTTATAAATACGGTATCCTTAGATAAAGGATAGATAAATTATATAATTATGTAAGAAAATATATATATACAATCAATATTATGGGATATTCCGTGTAAAACAAATAGAGGTTATTCAAACATATTCATAGAACGACATTATCCACAAGTAGAAGTGTACCCCAACAAATTGAAATTGGGTTAAAAATATCTCTTACAGAAATTTGACAGCCTAATGATGTCACATTAAAATTTTTAAAATGAGTTGATGAGAGATAAAATTTTATCTCATAACATGGAAATATAATATACAAAAAATAAGTACATATAATAACATCTCCCAACATAATAAAATATAAATTAAAAGACATAACAAAATAAGCCTTTTAAAAAAAAGTAGGCTAAAAGGATCCCTTACAGATTTGGTAACTTATGAAAAATATGCCCCATAAAAGAAGTATCATACGATGAAGATGTAAATACCCATAAATTAAATTATATTACACAAATAACACAATAATTAGTACTACATCCACCACACAAAAGATAATAGTGGAAAATATAGCACGAATATCATGAGATTAAAAAGTGAAATGAAAACCCCATTCCACAATGTAATCAATCAAGAAATATAACCTAAAGTTAATAAACACCAAATGAATCTCAAAATAACATAAATGGGATCATTATAATATATATAAAATTTCAGTACACAATACCCCACATGAAATAAATAAGTAGCAAACAATGGAAATCTCACAGAATTAAAAGTGAGATTAGAAACCCCTTACAACATGTTTGAATTGACTCGATCGTTATTTAATTTCCTAAATAATAACATAAAGTTAATTAATTATAGATTAAGAAACTTTTCATGTTTATTATTTCATTTATATCAATATTTACCTTATTATTAAAAATAGTTAACTATTTGATTTCATATCGGACATTTTGTTAATGTTCAGAAAATGAGTTAAACATAAACATTTTATAATTAAAAATTGTCCATGTTGTCATAAATAAAATTATCTCCAGAATAATATTCATGATTTAGATATGATATATATCATATATATCCAGTATATATATATATATATATATTTGTAATAGTATATAACATTTGGAGATAAGAAAAGAAATGCACCGTTTAGGGAGACTGTAAGTCGTACGTACACATAAACGCTACATTAATTTAAATTTTATATTTAATGAAATTAATATTTAATGATAAATACATATATTATAATTACAATATAATATCATATATAATTTAACTATCTCCATCCTTTATAAGTTCCATGAATGGCATGAACAAGTCATTTCACTTTTAGGGGTGTTAGTCTGCACTTCCTCAAATGAAATTATTGTATTTACCCACGATGGAATCCATAAAGGAATTCCATAAATAAAAAATATATAAGTAAAGAAACAATATTAATATAATATATATCACATATGAATACAATTCCATCTTAATGTCCTCCGTAATATGTGGTAGGAGAAGATGGAACAATCATCGTTTTATGAGGGAGTAGTTCACCATCCACAGAAACAATATGTTCTTTACCAATTAGACTGAGGTTTGTGTAAGTGTATTTTGAATACATATCATGAAAGAAACATATTATATTTAGGATACTTGTTTTTTTATAAAATATAGGAAGAAATGAGTTTAGGGTATTGGAGAAGTAAAATAAAACAAAAGAACATAAGAGAATACATAACCATTAAATCAAGTATCTCCCATTGGTTTGAACCAAACAGATTAATTAAATTTTCTTATACATAGGGGAATGATTTAAGAGGAGGATAAGGATGTAGGGATATTAATTGGGTTGAGTTTGGATGAACCAATGGGCTTGAGAAGTGTGGGTAATGGGATAGATTTAATGATTTTTATAAGCCGTAGGAGGGGCTCATTAGGAATGTTTAAAAATATTATTTTATTATATAATGATTTTCGGTTTCTAAAAATCCAAAACATAATAAATTCAAAGATAAGACAACTCATGTAAAAAATAAATCATATATTAATAATTGGATATGTTTTGGATATTGTTATAATATTTATAATCTTATTTATTTAAATCATCTATTAATGAGGTAAACACTGTATCATTATTGTTTTATAAATATATGTATTTATATGATGTTTAAAAATTATTAAAAAATATCATGATGTAGGAAATATTTTTATATTTAAAATTAATATTTATAGTAGAAGTTATATCTTTTATTACCCCATGAAATAATTTATTTACAAAAAGATTTATTTTTGTGTAATTTTTTTCTTTACTTTAAATTAATAAATATAAAGTGTCGTTATCACTATTAAGGGGATCCATGGGGTCCCAAAATCAACCCAAGTAAGACCATTATCATAATTTTATCAAAAAATAGTATTATGACACAATTAATGGTAATTTAATATTATTATAGTATTATTTCTTTACCCTTATTTTCCAGATTTACCCTTTAACCATGGTAAATAAAATATTTACTGAGGTAAATATTTAGAATGTATAAAAATAAAATTTAACTATTTACACAATTTAAACCTCCTGATTCTAAATATGAAATAAATTTTCCATATTAAAATAACATTAGTGGATGAAATTAATTTTAAATTATTTCCCGCTGTCAAAACAAAAAAAAGTTTTTTAAGAAGTAATAACTATCAAAATATTGACACTTATTTATGTCCAATTTCAAAGTGAAAGTATTTACAATGACCAAAATTGGTTTAAATGGTAAAAAAATAATATAATTACACAATAAAACAAATTAAAAATATAATATATGCTTATAAATAAGTTAGATTTAAAGGTAGTTTTGAATTATAATACAGTATTTTGACTATTCATGAAAAAATAATTTTTATCAGAAAAATATCAAAAATATACCCAATGTATATTTTAATGTCCTGATTATAAATATGAATTATATATTGTCACATATAACATATAAAAGTTTAAAAAATATTTTATGAGGTTTCACCCTCATAAAGGGTTAGATCGACTTTTTATTTAATATTATAGTATTTATGCTTAAAATCATATTCATTCTTATTTCAATACCCTAAAATATATTGAGAAAATGTGAAAACATATAACAAACATGTATATTCATATTTTAGTTAGTTATGTCCATTCCCACCAATAAAACTATATGGCGTTAACTACCATTTAAAATAATATTATGTTATTATTTTTCAGTATGACTCATTATTGTGTGAAACATTAGATTTCGAAGAAACCCGTCGTTACGTTTTAGGTATGTCATCGAAAATAGAATCCCCTTTAATGTAAAATTAATATTTAATTCACAAATTTTAAAAAATATGAAAATTTTATAATCATTATTTACCTGGGATGTCACTTCTTTCCCCCCATTTGGGAATTCCATCCTCATAATTTTAAAATTGGTCTTTGAAACTTCATTGAAAGTACCTCATCAAAAAAGAATCTATAAAAATATCACAATAAAAGAAAGTAAGAGAAAAACCAAGGTCACCAGAGATATAACATACTTGGATTCTAAGAAGGAAAACGTAGATGTGGAAGAGAAACAAACCATAAAGGTTTAATGGAGGGTGGTATAAAAAAATTTGGAAATTGATAACCACAAAAAAATCACAAACATGTGATGAGTTAAACAGTATTTGATTCCCTAGTATGAAAAGTTAATGGACATATTTTTTGTTTTAAGTTACTTTTCATAAAGTTGAGGAATTTATTTAAGATCTTTAATATGAACTTAAGGAACCATAATTACTTTTCATGTAAATATTCATCCATTACTAACTTTTTATGACAAAATCATCTTTTTTCAAAATGATGAGTATTCAAGATTACTTTTTCACATTAAAAGTGCTATAATAATCTTTTAGAGAATCACATAATCCATAAAAGAGGAACTATATTTTTCCCATGACTTAATACATTAACCAAAACCAAAATGGTTAGTACAAGGTGAAATAATCTCCAAAAAGTATAATCTTTTACAAAAAGAAAAACTACTATTAATACCTAAATTTTGTCAAAAAATACCCAATGTCTAAAAGAAACTTTTCAATAAACAATTGACCATAATATTATTCAATGTAATCCAATCTAATGTTGAAACGCAAATACCAGAATGATATAATCACATAGTCTTCCAAGATAAATCTTAACATTTATCTCTAAATAACATCAGTTACTCTTAAATTCTCATACTAAAAAGTAATTAACTAAATCACATATTCTCAATGATATTTTAATAATTCCCATAAATAAACCGAATCATCAAATCTCTACTATAAAAACATAGATTACTCTAAAATAAAGTTTCAAGAATTACTCCACAAATGATATCCAATAGTAATATATTTTCTAAAAGCATATAATGTTTCCAAAATAGAAAATTTCATCTTAAATAACCTTTATCACTTAATCACAAAATCATTTTCCTAAATTAA
The DNA here is from genome assembly GCA_963277665.1 of Viscum album. NCBI lineage: Eukaryota > Viridiplantae > Streptophyta > Magnoliopsida > Santalales > Viscaceae > Viscum > Viscum album. The sequence continues at coordinate 708,552,665 of OY728165.1, read as the reverse complement.
TTATATCCATTTGATAAAACAGATGTTCCCAAAAATCAACTTATTTTTTATCTATAAAATCATTTAACATAAAGGAATAATTCATTCTATCTAGGGACTTCTTGTAGGATACTGGTAGGTGATACCCCCTCTTCACCCTTATGATGTGGGATTAATTCTTATGGCCTTTCAGGAAGTGATGTGTTGTCACTAATCTACCGGTTTGTACGTTTTATAGAACTAAAACAATAAACCTGTCATGTTTTAATATAAATGGTTTTTTATTCCTTTCATTTTAATCCCAATACATTAAAACCTCAACATATTATATATAGTCATTTTTTACCTTCATATGATAAAATAAAATAATACCAAATAGAAATAACATCAAGCCCTGTTCATGGTGTCCATATAGTTTCATCACCATCTTGTTCATTTAGGTTGAAGGTCCATTCATTGAAACAATGATTTAGAGATATTTGAAATTAGTTTTCTTCATTTATCCAAATATACCTTGTATAACTTGGGTCATATAGGTGTTCCTAGAAAAACAATTTCAGAAAATAATCATGTTTGACATATAATTTCAAAACATCTGATAAAAATGATTTTTATAAAACAGTCATACCGAATTTGAGTTGAAACATTCACTCAATGGTCCTTTTAAAATACCACATGTTTGTGTTGAGGGACTATATTGTAAAAGAATATATAAATAGGTTACACAAGGGTCTCCTTCGACAATACATTTTTAAAAATCATAATATTCTTCAAAATCTTGTCATAAGGTAAAATATTTGAAACTGCATTGATAATATTTACCTTATTTGAAAATATGAGAATATTTAAAAAAAGTATTTGATTAAATACCACCCATGATCCATGATGATATTGATGTATAGTGGAGGTGTTTGATATCTCAAACAACTTCATGAAAGTCACTTGTATGCTGGAAAATGTTTCACCATCATGTGAACATGACTTTGCAATAATTATTGCAAGCTTGTCATCAGGAAGAGATAAAAATAATGTTTCGGATCCTCCTACTTCAATTTTTAATTGACATTCCTTGATCTAAAATTTTTAAAAAACGAGGATTTAGGAGAAATAATAGACATAGTGACTGACCATGTGTTTAACGAAAACACATAATCCCTAAATTTATATAAACATACCTCTCATAGAAACTATAAGGACCCATGAATAAAATATTACAAAATCGTGAATTAAATGAATAATCACTTTGAGGATATTTTCTGGTTTAGAGTTTTTGAGATTTTTTCCATAACCATTACATATCAACATGAAAATTACTTGTAGACACTACTAATCAGTATCTATATTTATGATAAAATAAAAACTCTAAAAAACATGTCTATTTCGATGTTTAAGACTTCATGACTTTTCCATGATCCCATCGTTGACCCTATTCATCTTTATGTTCTGTGAAGAACATTTCAAAACATTAAGTTAGTATAAAAATACCATTAAGGGTTATAAAATAATGAAAAAAATATTAACCCATCAATAAATACAAGTCAATGAAACCGTACTTTTCAATCATAACATACCTCATGAAATTGTATGATTTATGAACAACATATAGAAATCATAAATCATAAAGGTAACTTGTGGAATACATATCATACTTCCATTTTAGCTATTATATGTAGTCACATTGGAATACTGATCAATGTATATTCCCTAAATCTCTTAAGAGAAACATTAACGTTTACCTCTGTTATATTACCTAATCCATAGGAGAGATATATCGATTTCACCCGCCCTAGGTTTATCATGGAACCACTCGTATAGATATATAATTCCCAAAAATCATAACATAATAATAAAAAATAACATAATCATAAAGGAAAGATAACATTTCCACAATCCAATCACAACATATCAAATCAAGATATTGAAATAAACAATTCTTTATCAAATAATTTTCAAAACCATTTAAAACATTTAATAAATATATTTTTGAATCAAAGTGTCCCATAACACATTGAATAATTATAAGGAATTAACATTTTTTTACCTTAAAGTCTATATAAATAAATCATTAAAAACATTTTGACAACATAGACATTAATGATAAATATTTACAAGAGTAAATCATAATAACGATATTTTACTAAAGGTGTTACTAACCAAATGAGAGATGCTTGAATGGAATAATCAAATAATACCATTTAATAAAAACATTATAATATCATGAGAATAATCATATTCATGATATAATATTCCAAAGGATAGTATATACACCATATATAAGTGAATTAGAGCATAACAACAATGAATTCTCAATGGATGTAAACTGAGATGAAATACCTTATAAAGGTTGTATCTTTAGATTATGGATAAATAAATTATATAATTATGTGTGAAAATATAAATACATTCAATATGATGGTATATTAGGTGTAAAACAATCAGAATTCATTCACACAAGCTGATAGCATGACATAATCAACAATTAAATGTTTGATCCAAATAATTGAAATTGGGGAAAAAACATTCCTTACAGAAATTCGACAGACTATCGACATCACATTATAATTTAGAAAATGATTTAATGAGATTGAAAATGTTTATAATAATTTAGAAATAAAATTTACATAAATATTGATATTGAATAACATATCCCAGCAAAAGAAGATATAAATTAAATGACTTAACAAAAAATATGTCTTTTAAAAAAATGGTGATACTTTCCCTTACCGATTTGGTAACTTATAAAACATACACTCCATAAAAGAAGGATAATAAAATGAATATGTAAATACCCATAAATTATATTATATTACAGAAGGAACATAATCATGGGCTTTACATCCACTTTACAAAAGTTAATTGTGGCAAATATAGTAGGAATCTCATAGGAATAAAAATTTAGATGAAACCCCCTTATCATATTGTAATCAATCGAGTTATTTGACCAAAATTTAATAATCACAAAATTAATTATAGAATAAAATAAATGTAATCATGATAATATATATATAAAATGGAATTACAAAATACACCACATGAAATAAATAAGTGGTGAACAATGGAAATCTCATGGAATTAAATGAGAGATAAGAAACCCCTAACATATTATCTGACATGACCCATTCATTCTTTAATCTCCTAAATAATTAACTAAAGTTAATAAATACTTGATTAAGAACATTTTTCTTGTTTATTATTCCTTTTATATAAATTATTATCTTTCTATAACAATTAGTAATTTTATTTGAGTTCATATCAGACATTTTGTTGATTTTCGAAACATAAGTTAAAAATGAACATTTTATAATTATAAATTATCAATGTGATCAAAATTAAGTTATCTCCATAATTATATTCATGATTTAGATAATATATATATATATATATATCATATATCCAGTATATATATATATTTGTATATATAATAGTACCTAACATTTGGAGATATGAAATGAAAAGCACTGTTCATAGAGACGGTAAGCCGTATGTACGCATGAACAGTACTTTCATTTCTATTTCATATTTAATGGTATAAAAATATAAGTATAAATAGTTATTTTAGAATTAATATAAAATATCATATATAATATAATTATCTCCATCCATTATGAATTCCGTGTATGTCATGAACGAGTCATATCTCATTGAGGGTGTGGTAGTCTGCATTTCTCGAAATGAATTTATAGTATTTACCCACTATAGAAACCATAAAATAATTCTATAAATGAAATATACAGAAGGATAGAAAAAATATAAATATAATATATATCACATATATTTATAGTTCCGTATTAATGGCCACTATAAGATGTGGTAGAATATGATTGAACAATCATCGTTTTGTGAGGCAGTAGTTCGCCGTCCATAGACACAGTATGTTCATTACTCATTAGATTGAAGTTTGTGTAAGTTTAGTAAGAATAATTCTCATAAAAAACCTACTATATTGAGTATACTGGTTTTTTTAAATAATAAATTAATAAAATGAGGTTAGGGGGTTGGTGAAGTAAAATAAAACAAAAAGAACTTAAGAGAAGATGTTACCTTTTAATCAGGAATCTCCCATTGGTATGAACGAAAAGGTTTAATTTAATTGCCTTATACATAGGGGTAGGATTATAGGATGGGTATTGGTATTTAGAATGATTAATTAGGTAGAGTATTGAAGATATAAGGGTCTTGAGAGGTGTGAGGAATGGGTTTCAAGTGATGGCTTTTAATAAGGGGGGAGGGGCTCTTTAAGATTATTTAAAAATGTTATTTTATTATATAATGATTTTCAGTTTCTAAAGGTCCAAAACATTTTAAAGTCAAAGATATGATTACTAATGTTAGAAATAAATTCATCCAATAATAATTGGATTGTTTTTGGATATTTTCTAAATCATTAATATCTTATTTATTTAAATCATTCATTAATAAGGTAAACACTACATCATGATTCTTTCATAAATATTTTAATTTATTTGATACTTAAAAATTTCAAAAACAATATCATGATGTTGTAAATATTTTTAGTATTTAAATTATTTTTTATATTAAATGAGATAACCAAAAAACTCCATGTAATAATTAGTTTACAAAAAATATATGTTTGTGTCATTTTTTTCTCTAATTGAAATTAATTAGTATAAAGTGTCATTTTCACTTTTAAGTGTCTTCATGGGGACCCAAAATCAACCCAAGGATGCCCAGGGCAATACATGTATCAACCAATAGGATTAGGAATGATTTGAGGGTAATTTATTCTTATTATAATATTATTTGTTTACCTTTATTTTCCAGATTTACCCTTTAACCATTATAAATAAAATATTTACTGAGGTTAATATTTCAAATTTATAAAAATAAATCATACATATTTACACAATTTGGAACTCTTGATTCCAAATATGGAATCCATTTTTACAAATTCAAAACACATAAGTGGGAGATATTAATTTAAAATTAATTCCCGCTGTAAAAAAAGTGTTTTTATGAAATAAAAACTATCAGAATATTTATTCTTGTTTATGTCCAATTTCAAAGTGAAATTCTTTCTAATGACCGTAATTGGATTAAATGGTAAAAAAAATAATATAATTACACTTTAATCCCAATTAAAATTATAATCTAATCAAATATATAAATTAGATTAAAATGCAGTTTTGAATTAAAATACAGAATTTTTCACTATTCATTAAAAAATGAATTTAATCAGAAAATTCCAGAAATTTACCCAATTAAATTTTGATGTCCCGATTCTAATGAGAATTTTTATTTTGTCAAATAACACATATAAAAGTGACCAAAACTAGATTTAAACAGGGTTCTCCATCCAAAGTTTGTAAATTGACCTTTTAATGAATATTAGAGTATTTATGCTTAAAATCGGATTCTTTCTTAATATAATACAATTAAATTTATTGGGTAAATGTAAAAAAATTTAAAAACATGTATATTTTTTTAATTATTTCTATTTATTTATTCCAATAAAAAAGATAGGTGTTAACTACCATTAAAAATAATAGTATATTGTTATATTTTAGTATGACATAACATTTTGTGAAACATATGTTTTCAAAGCTACCAATTGTTGCATATCGGTTACGTCGTCGAATATATAATCCCCTTTAAAGTAAAATTATTATTTAATTCACAAATTTTAGTAAATATGAAAATTTAATATTCTTTATTTACCTGGGATGTTACAATGATATCTTCCCAAATTATGTTACAATAATTTGTGTCTTAATCCAAATAATCATATGGAGATATAATGAAAAGTAATGGATGATGTTTCTTATAAAAATTTGTTGAGGACTATGAAGAATTTAATGTCATTAATTTAATTGGTAATATATATTGACAATGAAATTTTTTTGGATAAGTTATAAAATAATTTTTTTAATTTTTATCTTTTACATCATCAGATATTAGTATCATAAAAACCAAATTCCATTAGAATATTTTTCAAAGATTGGTGTGATGTGTTTCAGAGGTGACTATTTTTTATGATATGTGAATTATTAAAAGATGTTGTGACTTTCCATTTTACTAATGATTTATATGTAAAAACTTGTTTTTTAATAAGAATAACTATTCCCGACAATGATATACGGCTCGGTAGGTTTGGAGTATTTATCCAAATCTAATGTACCTTTTCAATAATCTACTATAAAATTCTAATAAAGAAACATATAAAGAGATTTTTTTTGGTTATAAAGTGATTATAGAGAAAACATGGGGAATTTTGAAATAATTATGTACTCCATATCTTCAGAGGGGGAGCTAAACACCATGATTAATAACTCATTGATGTGTTAAAAAATTTGGGGTTGATGTTTTTTGGATATTATTCTGAGACACATAGGGGAATAAATATTTAATATTTAATGTAGGATATTGTGATAATGTTCAATATAAAAATATGGATATGGAGGAAACATTAATTTCTACCTAAAATGGGAATATTTGAAATACCTTATAAAATAAATTTATACTAAGGTGTAGAAGTTATTTTAAAGGTGTGAGTTTGAATTGTTTTAAAGTGCAATATATATTATCAATAAAATAAAATGTGGTAGATTATTATAATTTATAAAGTATTCAGTTTGATTTTATGATGGTAAGAGAATATAGTCCTTCATATATGAATACAATAATTTTGAATTTTTTAAAATATCACAAATCCTAAAAACACGTTGACAATGAAAAAAGTGACGAATTTGTGGTTTAGAGAGTGGTTAATTTTAATATTAATGGTAAATTTGGTTTATTTAGTACACTATTCATTGATATTTCTATTATAATTGTTGAAAAAATAGGTTATTGGTTCGATGGATGATGGCCGAAGATAAACTAGATTTGAAGAACCAAGAGTGATATTTCAAAAGAGTCTATGATAGAAATATATGAATTCCATTATTATTGTGTTGGGATTATTTATGTGAAGATGTTACAACCTAAAAAAGAAAATAGAATTTTAGGTGAGTGTGGTGGTGATGGATGTAAGGTCTGGTCTATCCACACTGATATCATGTGGCATTCTGTAAAATCAATATTTCTATGGGAATTTTTTTTCTTTTTCCCCAATGAAAATGGAAATACATCTTAGAAGACACTATAATAGTTATTTTTGTGAAATGTTTGAGTACATTTACAAAATATACAAGGCCAAATTGACAATGGAGTTTTCTATAGTCGATTTATTTTTTGAAAATTGGTGAAATTGTGAGAAAGTGGATATAATGGACAAATTATATCAATGAAATTCATAGTGGTGATTTCATAGTTGAAAAGTGGAGAAGAAAAATATAATTGACAGATGTAAGAGACCACATTTCTATTAGATTAGGATCTTGTCAAATGGTTATCCTGTTTTCCAAAATGCCAAGTAGGAAGATGGTCATCCTATAGTTCTTGGGTTTTGAGTAAAAATTTACATGCATATAACACATTGTATTGGTACAGGGTGTGTCTAACTCAAATGTGTAGATATTGAGAGAGATCACTTTAATAATGTATGTATCCATAATTGATTATTTAACAATCATGGAATGCATTTTTGAGTTTTCAATAAATAATGAATCAAAATATATTTTCATCATTATATATATGTTAATTGAATATAAATTAATTCAACCAACAATGGAATTTTATAGCTTTCCATTATTTTTTATGTAAATTTTTATAAGGGAAATTGTATAGGTTATTTATGATGATTTTATGATATATTTAATGAAAAAATTATATAAATATATGGTGAATTATATTTGGAATTAGATCGTTCATATATCATGGAAGATAAAGAAGTACAAATAAGATTATCAGGGGAGTCAATGTGAATATTACATTCACATCTAAGAAAAAAAGAGATGGAAGATACAAGTAAAATATAAGAGATATAATTCTAATAGTGGAGGATTTGTTCCATGATAGGGGGAACATGTTTGAATATTTATAAACTATTGATTATATATACAAATTAATTTTTTTTTATTATACTAATATAATGTGAAATAAGATCTTAAATTTTTATTTTACGACGATGTGTCGTATCAAGTTCATTTTCAAATGAATTGATGGATAGATAATGGGGACTACAAAAGTGATTCAATCCTTATTTAAAGATTCATTCCATGATACTATTCATGGACTAAAAAGTCCATCAACATTATTTAGATCCCTCAGGGAGTAATGATCTATGGAGGGGTGAGAAAATATAGTGACCTAAAAGTGATATTTGGGATATATTGAGTCAACCATAATCATTTATAAGGTAGTGAGCTTTAAGATGTACTGATCTAAATGGAATAATTAAAAGAGGAGGGAATATTTTGATGAATGTTGAGGTAAAATTGGTATTTCACTTCCTAACATAATGTTGATTAATGTTCCTTGCACATATCCTTAAGGGGAGAACCAAATAATTTATCCTGTCCAAATTTAATTTAGGCATCCACCCCAAAACACATCATGTAACATAAACTGTATCTGTTAATAGAGAATAAAATGTTACCTTGAAGGATAATATCCTGAAAAGTTTAAGAAAAGAGATATATTAAAAGGATTTTGTTTTTTAATTTCTCAATCACTATTCATACCAAGATTCGCCCCGTCATGGTGAACTCACTATAAGGCCCTTTTAGAGTCCAATTATTCTCATTTAAAATAATTTGGAATTATAGTGAGCTACATCATATGAATTATTATTTCTTTATAAAATGAATAAAATATTTATTAATTCCATGAAGAAGGTCATATTAACTCTATATTTTTTAGAGAATCATTTTCACATAAATTATAGAATAAACCACTTAAATATTAGATATATCATTGTAGAATAAACATGAAAAATTAATAACATATAATAATTTATCATTACTCAATTTCACTGACATATATCTAATTAGATTATGAATAATGAAAATTATTACATCAAAACACTCAATTTATGTCTTCCATTGATATTACAGTAGATAATTGAATCCATATTATGTATGTAAGGACACTATGACATCTAAAATTTAAACAAATTATTGCATTTCGACAATGAATAATGAATAGGGAAAACAATATATATTAATTAATTGATATCCAACCAACCCCTCAATTAATAAAAACTATATCCATTATTTATTTTTATTTAATTATATGAAATGTATTGAGACGAATAAAAATACATGTGTGTGAAAATATATTACAATAAATGTTGATCCATTTTATTTTTATGATTATTAATGTTTTGAAATTCATATACGAATTTTTATTATATAAATAAATAATCTTAGGATTCATAACATAAGGGTAACCATAAAGAAATTATTTTCATTTATATTAATATCATATATAAAATATAATAACTCTATCATATGTTGTGATATAGTCATCTCATTTACATTGTTTTCATATAACACAACATCATTTTATATCATATGATACATGTCACATTCATATCACAAGTTATGATATATATGAATTAGACTATATGATTTATCATTTTTAATGAAAATATATCAATTACATCATTAATGGAAATTTTTTGTATTAGTTTTGACAAACATGGTGATGAGTAATGGGATAAATAGATTTTAATGTTGGAATTTGGAGCTCTATGGTTATAGATGTTAACTAAAATACATGTTGAACTATATGAATCAATAATATAAAATTATGTGAATTTATTTTGGGATTTTAATGAAACATGAAGCTCAAGCATGGTCAATTCATAGAGGGTATGGGGAATATATCATTGAGTGTCTCTATCACTCTAAATGGAAGTAGTAGTTCCTAATTTCATATAAGTGTATATGGATATTATGAAGAGATAACTAGATATGATTGAAAATTATCATCCAATTAGTATAAAGAATAAATCATTTCAATTTTTTAATTTTAATTAAATACTAGTTGTTTTGAAAAAACAACTGTGGCCATTTGGTAAGGTTTCATAATATCAGTATGTTATTTAATTTAGAGTAATATATATATATATATATAACTATATGAAAAATTAATTAAATGAAATCTATAGAATAAAATACTATAATTTTAAAACAATGTAATAAATATTTAATAAAACCACAAAATAAATTTGATTTTGGCGTCGATATTAAATTTAAAATTGGATTTGATTATTTAAATTTAATTTTTAATATTAAAAATTAATAATTGCTAAAAAACTATTGAATATTCCAGTAATTTTATAACGCTATTAAAATTATTATAATAATACTCTTAAATGAATTAAACATTAAATTTATTGTGTATTAATACATTAACATAAAAAAACATATCTGATGTGGCAATGTTTTCGCCCTCTTTGGCACATCTTTTTTATATATTTATTGATTTTTTACATCAAAATGTTGTTTTTATTAAATAATTGATAAGTGTTGTGTTTTTGTACTTGCTCTATAGAATAATCAACTTTTAGTTTAAAACGTACATTTTAATGTGCATTAATGTAATTTTAAATAATTCTTAAATTAAATTAGTCTTGAGAAATAGAATTTTGTATATTTAGTCTTTTATTTTTCTATTTTTTCATTATACTTAGTTTTTTAATTGATTAATAAAATGATAGAAATCGTTATTCTTTAAATTGTAAATATATAAATCATTTTAGTTTTTAATCTTTTAATAATTTATTTAGTTTTAAAAATTTAATTAAATTAATATTTCTTATACTTTAATTCCCTTTATTGGATAATCAATTCGTTAAAAAATTTAAACAAGGAAGAGTTTTATTTTAATTTATTATTTTATTAAACCCAAATAAATTCATTCATTTTAAAACAAAATTAATTTTATTATTTAACTCTGTTTAGTTTAGTTTTTAATTCAATTATTTTTAATTTTAATTTCTTAATTGATTTATATATTTTTTGTTTCATTAAATTATTTTATTTATTTAATTTTCTTTGTTTTGTTTTTTCGCAGGTGTAGCGGTCGCATGGTCTTGTTCCTTTACAGTGCATGTGCCACCGTTTCTATCCTCACTATCTCATCGTGAGCATCACTAAAAGTGGCACACCCAACCCTAGCCACCAATCTTCATGGTGACACTGTTCCTTTGCATTTACGGTGCCTCCATCACCCCATCACGGTTCCTGGGAAACAGTTTCATCCCTGCAACCTATCGCACTATTCCACCCCTATTGTTCCACACTCACGGTCAAAGTGAGACCGTCAGCAACACCCAAAGTGCCACAAAACCCCACCATTCACTGTCTCTCTGTGAACATCACTCACGGTTACTTCATTCCTGTCCCACCATTTTCGCCCCTCACTGCCACCGTATCGCTCATGGTGAGACCGTGATCATCACTCATGGAGCCACCGGTTTTCCCTCACACCGCCTCACTTACTGTCTCACATTTTCCCTCATGGTGCCACCGTACCCCCAAATTAATTGTCTCACCGTTTCTACCCAGGAACTATTTTTCACTCATGGAATCACCGTTTTGTTCACGGTGTCACAACCATAAATCTCTATCACTATCCCCTCTACCATAAACCGCACCATAATTCATGAAGGACCACTAGAATCACCAATCAACACCGCAACAAAGAATTAATAATCCTCAACACTAGAAATCAATAATTCTAACACTGAATTGGAACAAAAAAATCAATGACACACCAAAAAACTCCTGATTTGAAGAAGAATCACAGAACCAAGTCTCAGTAAAATGAATACCCCAAATCGTAATCTAGTCGAACCCCACCCTACCTTCTACGTACACTCATAACCCCTGCGTCCTTTCTCCCCACACTGAACAGACCCGCACCCCTCCCCTATTTCTTCTTTCATTTTCCTTAATAATAATATTATTTTATCATTATATTAAATTATAACATATAATAAAATATATTTATAATAGACAATAATATTGTTGTTAACATACATAATAAATATAATTAGTATACCATTAATAATATATAATTGTGTACATTATTTTATATATTATATATCATATAAAATTTAATGATAATAATAATTGGTATATAAGCTTATATATATATATAATTTCTTCCAAATACATTATTATTATATTAATTGGTATTATTATTATCTATAAGTAGTGATATTAATATATAGTGTAAACATTTATTTAGTTATACAAAGCAGTTACTTTTTATTGGGCTCACATGTGTTTGTTGTTGTTTCGTTGCATGGGTGGGATGCACTCACTCGGAGTTCATTATAAAGATTGTGACGTTCACATAAAATTATTCCACGTGGATCTTATGTTTCCAGGAAATATTTTAGCTAGCCGTGCAGACATCTTTTTTATTCGGTTAAGAGAAATTGCTCTTGTGACCTGCACGGGAGGAGCAGAAGAGTGAAAGCTCCATGTGGAGGCCAGAGAGATCCATGAGAGGGATTCCAAAGACTTCGACTAGGTGATGAAGGCACAGGAGGTGGGGGAGGATTTTATCGGGACGAAAGGAGTATGAGGATTAAGAAGATCATTCGGGGGATAGAGGGACCTGGAGACAAAGCAGCGAGGCTTTGATCGAGACCAGGAAGCAGAGAAAGAGGTACATCAAGAATCTTCAATCACAAGTAGATTGGAGTACCAAGAGTTTTATATCATTGCATTTTCATACCATGATTCCAAGGGTAGGATATCGAGAAGATTCCAGAATTGAATCTACCTTCAAGTAGTAGAAGTTGGAAATTCCGAGAGCTCGATCAGTGAGACGAGCATCCTTATTTTTCTGGTGCCCTGTTTTTCTGTATATCATTTCTATTTAAACTATATTGTTTTTTATTCTATTATTGCATTAAAACAAACCATTATGTCCATCAAAATTCATTTTGGGGGAATAATCTGGTTGATTTGAATTGTTTAGTCTTATTCATCCACATCATCATTTTATTGGATTGTCTCTCTCATTGATTATAGAAAATTTTAATTTCAAAACAACAGGATCGAGTGAAAACTGATCTTTTTTGCACCATAATGAAAAGTATTTCAATTTAACGAACTCACTGACAAGTGAGTTATGGTCGAATGAGAGAGACACACCGAACTCAAATGACAAGTTGATCCCGGTGACATCTGACTTATTTTCTCCATTTGATGGATTGAATTTTACAGTCAAAGGACTGTAAGGTATATTTCATCACAAACTAACCAGACGGGAAATCAGGCCAGTTAGTTTTAGTCAGATCATTTTTTTAAACTCTAGTGCATGAATGGGGCTGAGAAATATCGAATCGGCCAGTGGACTTTCTCCCATACTCTTCTATCGGTTGTTTACACCTCAATTTATCTTACTACTCTGTCTACTCCCTTTGCACTCACTATCTCACCCTCAATTTTCCACACACTAACTTTCATGCACTCCCCTTCATCACGACCAATTTTTTTTATTTTTGTGATTGTTTTTTTGTTTAGTTTTATTAGATCACCAAACACAAAATGAGGAATCCATGTGGTTCGACCACGTCATGATGCTATCCTTAGTAGTATGTAGGTTATAAATTTCATTTTGTCACCAGTGCCCAACGACGCACGAGTGTGAAAATTTTGGTGCTATTTCCGGGGAGTCTAGGTGAATTTAAAAAAACCAAACAAAAATTCACATATATAAAAATAAAAAAACTCACTAAAAAAATCTGCAAAATAATAATGAAGAAAAATAAATTTAAATTAAAAAAATATGTGAACCATCTGTATATAAACTAGGTCTATGTCTGAACACTTAGTACCTGTTAATCCTAAAATTGATAAGCACCATAAAGAAGTGAAAAAGAACAATGAAAATGTAAAAATGGAGGATAATAGAAATGAAATACTGAACAACCAACTTCCTGAGAATTTTAACCAACATGGAATGATGAACCCACCTGGGAATGAGATAGCTGAGAGCCACAGTTTGAGAGAGTTCTTGTTACCTTCAGTATCTAGAATCCCTTCTCGCATTAGACTCTCTCCTATGTCTATGAATTATGAGATCAAGAAATATATTCTTATTTAGTTTCCTACCTTCATTGGAATTCATAGTGATGAAACTATGAACTTTATCAGAGCCTTATATTGTAGTGTTCAGTAGCTACCTCTTTGGTGTCTCAATGAGGAAGATCTTAAACTGAGAGTGTTCCCCTTCTGCCTCAAGGTCAATTATATGTCATGGTTTCAATAGTTAGAATAACGAATCTTTGTCACCTAGGATCATGTTTACAATGCATTCACAATGAAATTCTATCCTAGGAGGTTGACATCTGAGATTAGGCATAGAATCACTAGATTCCTTCAGGATGAAAGAGAACATTTTCATGAAGCCTGGGATAGGTTTAAGGGTTTTCTTAGGAAGTGTCCAAACCACCAATGTACACCCCAATTTTTTATGGAAACCTTCTACAATAGTCTCACCCCTTACCACCAAACCTTGGTGGATTAGGATACTCAGGGAGACATTAGTGATAGGACTGCTTAGGAGCTCAAACAGATCTTTAACAAATTAGCTCAAAGTTCATAGAAAAAATGGTCTAGGAGGAGATCCATTGTGGGAAAGGAAACCACCCCTACTCCTCAAGATGAATACCCTGATGTTGGGTTCTTTAATGAGAACCCACATCAAATCATTAAGGAGCAGTCCCACCACTGTGGCATGTGTGGTCGTTCTCAAACCTATTGTCCCAGCTTTGATTTGCCTGTCCGGTTTCATGAGAGTGCTATCTTTGCTGACTATAGTCCTCATATGGAGCCTAGGGATGATCCTTTTTTCAACAACTACAACCAGGTGTATATGAACCATCTGAACCATTCATGGATGGAGTAGGGAGTCCTATGACCTACTATTCCTCCTAGATTCCAGCAACCTCCTAGGCAGCAATTCCAACCACAATACCAACCTAAGGTTGAGTCATCCAACTCAAAAGATGAGGTGATAGATATGTTCTATCAATATTTAGGGAGGTTTGATGACCAAAATACAAAAAATGACTATGATAAAGTTCAAATGAATTCTATAATGAAGAACATGGAAATTCAGATGGGGAAGATGGCTAGGGATGCTAGTAACAGTGAAAAGGATAGGCTGATCAGTACCACTACAGTGAATAATAGGGAGAATTTCATGGATGTGACCACCAGAAGTGGTCTCCAAACTCACCAAGATCCTAGTGAATAACCCCAAAATGCTGAAAATGAAAAATTGGATGAAGCTGGAAACTCAAATCTGAAAGAACCTAAATCTGGAAAAATGAACAGCACCACTGGAGTCCCTCCAGTTCCTGTTGTTCCAACTCAAAAACCCAAAGAAAATGGCTTAAAAACAATGATAATTAAGGGAAAAATGTTTAATAGGAGGATATATTGATTACCCGAATTGTAAGTAATTTTTTCCCTACAATCCCCTTCCCACAATGAATTAAGAAACCAATTCACGATTCTGAACTGTTGAAATTTTTGAAAGTGGTTAAAAAACTAAACATTGATATCCCATTCATGGAAGCATTGATTCAGAGCCCATCATATCTTAAGTAACTCAATAAATTCTGTTCAAACAAAAATAGATTATAGAAATTTTACACCTATAGCTTAACATAGCAGTGTAGTGCAGTCTTGCAGAATAGGATACCTCCTAAACTTCAATACACTAGAAGTTTTTTCATCCCATGCACATTTGGGGATATAGGTAGTAAGTTCAACTGTTTGTGTGATCTGGGTGCTAGTATTAATCTGATTACACTATCACATTTTCGGTACCTAAGATTAGAAGTTCCCCAACCCACTACTGTTGTGTTACATCTTTCTGATAGGTCCATTACTCATCCAGTGGGTAGGGTCGATGATCTGTTAGTTGTAGTAGGAAAACTCTTTTTGCCTACTGACTTTCTTATCCTTGATAGGGAGTGTGACAAGGAGGTTACTATCCTTCTTGGTGGGACCTTCTTGGCCATATGGGGAGCTGTGATAGATGTTTTTAAGGGGAAATTGATTTTTAATGTGGGTGAACAGATATAATAATTCAATGTGTTTATGGAAATCCGAGAAACCACCCACACAGTTTTCCCAAAAGATGAGATGTTCGTTGCTAAGAGTAGTATTGATAAGGAGGAAGAGGAATTTCTCATAATGAATGTGGAAATCAATAGTGAAGCTGAAATCCCTCATGCCTCTTGCATGGGGACAAGCTAAAGTAAGGAGAGAGAATTTATTGATGAGTATGAGGGAGAATTATTGGAGGTTAGTGATGAGTTCATTTTGGAGCACATTATTACCCCGAGATAGGAGTCTGTGTTTGAGGAGATATTTTTGGAAGATCTTGAACTGAGGAAAAAACCTTTTATACTGCCTTCTTCAAGAGGTAGCATGAAGACCATGGGCCACCTAGGCCCATGTGTCTTCCCTCAAGCCAGTCACCACCCACCCTTGAACGCAAGCCCCTCCCTGCCCATCTCAAATATTCCTTTTTAAGAGACAATTCCACCCTCCCTGTGATCATTTCATCCAAACTGGATGTGGGTCAAGAGAAAAATATGCTCACTATTTTGAATAAGTACATGTCTGTCATAGTATGGTCAATTGTGGATATCAAAGGGATATGTCCACCCTTCTATATTCATAAAATCTCCAAGGAACATGAGTGTAAGCCCAAAGTAGAAGCCCATAGAAGACTCAACCACACCATAAAGGATGTTTTGAAATAAGAAGTGATTAGGTTTCTTGATTATGGAATAATTTTTCCAATTTATGATATCCCCTAGTTTAGTCCTATTCAAGCGGTACCTAAAAAAATTGGCGTGACAGTGGTCACTAATGAAAAGAATGAGCAAATCTAGACAAGATTAGTGAATAAATGTAGAGTCTGTATAGACTACAGAAAATATAATGCTTCCACAAAAAAGGATCACTTCCCCATTCCATTTTTGGAACAAATATTAGAGATATTAGCATGCAATGAATTCATTTGCTTTCTTGATGGTTATTCTGGTTACAGCCAGATTTCCATTTCACCTGAGGACCAAGAGAAAACCGCCTTCACCTATCCATTTGGGACATTTGCCTACCAGATGATGCCCTTTGGATTGTATGGTGCTGCTTCCAATTTTCAGAGTTCCATGATGGAAATTTTTTCAGACATGATTGAAAGAATTATTGAATTGTTCCTGGATGATTTTTCTTTTATGGGAGATAACATTGAGAACTATCTGAAAAACCTGGAACTAGTGTTAGAAAGATTCCAAGAGACTGACTCAGTCTTAAATTGGGAAAATTGAAAATTCATGGCCACTGAAGGAATATTTTTGGGACACAAGGTTTCTAAGAAGGGTCTAGAGGGTGATAATGCTATAATTGGGGTCATAAAAAAGTTTCCCCCACCTAAAAATGTCAAATGAATTATATGTTTTTTGGGTCATGCAGGGTTCTACATGAGGTTCATGAAGGACAATTCTAAGATTACTAGACCCATGTGTTCCCTTCTAGTTAGGTACACACCCATTTGTCTGTGATGAGACATGTCTAGAGGACTTTAATTTTCTCAAGTAGAAGTTAACTACTTCACCTGTAATCACTTCTCTTGACTGGCAGCTTCCTTTTGAGGTTATGTGTGATGCTAGTGACTTTGCAGTAGGATATGTGTTAGGGAAGATGAAGGATATGAAATTACATGTTATTTACTATGAAATCAAGCTGCTATATGATGCCCAACAGAATTATTCTACCACTAAAATGGAGTTGGCTGCTGTAATTTTTTCTTTGAAAAAGTTCAGGCAGTATTTTTATAGGATCAAGGATTATAATTTTCACAGGCCATTCATCCCTTAAGTATTTCCTAGCTAAAAAAGACACAAAACCCAGACACATTAGGAGGACCTTGCAGTTACAAGAGATTGATTTATTGACTAAGGATAAGAATGGTGTTGAGAATGTAGTTGCAGATCACATTTACCAATTGCCCAATTCCCCATGTAAGGAACCAAAATAGATTAATACTTATTTCCCTGGTGAACAATTGTTTACTACCTCTGTGTAGCAATTTTCTTGGTTCTCAAACTATGCTATCTTTCTGGTAGCTGGAGTCATGCCTAGGGATATCTCACACAACCAGAAGAAGAGGTTTATATCTGAACTGAAATATTATTTTTGGGATGACCCACTTCTTATTAGGAGGTGTGCTGATGGGATTCTGAGAAGATGTCTGGTTTAGGATGAGATTTTTCCCATTCATGAGAGCTGTCATTCATCATCTTGGGGTGGCCATCATGGAGGAGAAAGGAATTCTCAAAAGGTCCTACATGTTGGTTTCTACTAGACAACAATGTTTAAAGATGCTAGGAGTCTCGTTATTGGCCGTGAGAAATGTCAAAATTGGGGAATGTTGGAAGAAGGCCAGAACTACCCCAAAACAGTATTCTGGAGGTCTAAATATTTGATGTGTGGGGCTTGGACTTCATGGGACCATTCCCATAATCTTATGGGAATGAGTAAATTTTAGATGTTGTGGACTATGTGTCCAGGTGGGTTGATGCAGTAGCCCTGCCAGAAAATTCAGCTGCTAGTATTGTAAAATTCATCAAGAAAAACATGTTTTCTCAATTTGTTGTTCCTCGATCATTCATCAAATATAATGGGACTCACATAAAGAATTATAAGTTAATTTGTTTTATGGAGAAGTATGGGTGCTCAAATAGGACAGAAACTACTTATCACCAATAGTCAAGTGGGCTAGAATAAGTTTCAAACAGAGTTCTCAAAAGAATTATATAGAAAACATTGTCTAGATCTAGGAAAGACTGGTCAAGGAAATTGGATGAGGCCCTTTGGGCCGACATAACTACTTATAAGACTTATATTGGGATGTCACTATATAGGATAATCTTTGGGAAATCATGTCGTCTACCTATTGAGATACATCAGATATATTATTGGGTAGTGAACTCTCTTATCTTTGATTTTAATTCTCCTGTAGAGAGGTGAATGCTAGAGCTGAGTGAGCGAGATGAGGTTCGAAGAGAGTCCTATGAGACTGCTGAAATTTACAAAGAAAGAAAAATATCTTTTCATGAATCAATCATTCAAAATATGAATTTCAAGGTTTGTAAGAGGTTCATTCTTTTCAATTATAGATTGAATCTGTTTCAAGGAAAGTTGAAGTCCAAGTGGTCAGGACCATTTACCATTTTTAGAGTTATCGTTAATGGAGTTTTTGAGTTGGTTGGAGAAGAGAATCGACCATTCATAGTCAATGGTAAAAGAATAAAACACTTCATTGATGGGAATCCAAAGGGCTTGGCTACCATATCTTTGTTTGAAGAATCAGCCGATTCTAGTCTACATGTGGACAATAAACTCGGTGTTGCATGATAACTAACCAATGGTAGATTTCTTGTTTTCCTTTTATTTTTGTTCATTAATAAAATTAATCCCTACTGCTTGTTCTTCGGTTCAATTTCTTAACTTCATGTTGGAGGTTCATGATTTGTTGTTGTTTTATGGAGAGTTATTGCTACCAGAAACATGGCCAAGAAACCCCTACGAAGAAATCCAATACAACATATGGAACCTATGGGACTCACATTTTTATAAAATAATATTCAATAACATTAGGAATTCAATTCTAATGATTATTAATTAAGTCCATTTTAACTGGAGTAAAATAGGAAAATGAGATCCCACAGTGAGTATCTGAGACAAGGTGCATTGGGTTCATTTCTGTGAATAAATATATCCAATTTCAATCTTAAGAAGTGTTATGCATAGTAATATGCACATGGAATATGGCTGGGAAAGAATAAAATAAATTACCCTTGTAAAAAATGAACACATTAAGGTGAAGGGAATTTTGAACCAAGATGATGAATGGAGAAATTGATTTGATTAATTTTCATTTTAGAGGACTCAATAAAGTGATAAATGTAATAGAATGTTTTTGGAACTTAGTGGAAGGTGAGAATAGAAGGTCCACATGGTGAAGTTTTGAGTTTTATTTCATCTAACCTGTAAACCCTCCTTGAATCAGTACATGAATTGGAAGGTGAATTAGGGAAGTTAATGAATACACATAGGAGGCATGACATACTTGATAGTGTATGAATTTTTGAGGCTGTTCACTTCCAGTGGTTTTTTTGAAGCTAGAAAGGACATCATTTTTGAACACCTTTGATGTAACACCCTAATATTTTATGATATGTATATTTTTTTATGTATTATGTTATACTCAACATCAAAGGAATCTTTCAATGCACCCAACACTAGCTTGTCTTGCGTTACACACAATCGCGACCTTCCTTGATATTGTGTGTAGTACGCAATACTGAATTTCACTAAACAACGATATATTATTATAATATTATATACTAGCCATTATGAATAGTATTAACGGAATATTGAATACTATAACATTATTATTAATCTTACATATTTTCTAGAACATGGTATGAGAACAAAATAAATTCTTTGGGTAAAATAAGCATTTTTTAAAATATAGAGTTTTGCCGCCTTTTGATGGTGCACCAACATTAAATCTAGTTTTTGACATGTTTATAAGTTCAAATTGAAAAAATAAAATTCTTTTTTGGAATCAGGATATAAAAATTTACTTTGGATAAAATTTTCATATTATTATGATAACAATCATATTTTCATGAATTGTAAAAACACGCTATATTTTAATTAAAAACAACTTTTTTCATTGCAATACTTTATATGGTTAAATTATAACATTGAATGATTTTAATGTATAAATAGAATATATTATTACCACATAATATAATGTATTTAATTACCATTAAATTTACATTGAATTCAATGGTGATAACATTTCAATCTTGGGAAATGTTTTAACATTTAAAACTTGTTTTCTTGACAACATGATTAATATTAAAATAATTACTACAGATTATGTGTTTTGAATTTTTAAAAATGGAATCCATATTTTAATTCAGTGGTTCCAAATTATGTTAATATGTTACTTTTATTTTTTTTGATTTTATGAATAGTAACTACGGTAATTTTTATTTACTATAGTTAACGGTAAATCTGGTAATTAAAGGTAAAAATAAGATTATAAAATTACCCTTACACTTTAAAAAATACTATTGGATGAATTAAAGTCAACCGATATGACCTAAGGGTTGGATTAGATTCATTTCATGGACTTTTGACCATGAAATAATATAATTACTTTTAAAACCAATGAAAGTGAAAACATGTCACTCTCTTAAATATTATAAGTATAATAATTTTAATTTAATGATAAACTTCATGAAACTTCGTACATTAATAGTATACATAAATATAATAAAATTATCTACATCATTTGGATTTATTTATTATTTTTAGCGATTGAATAATTATCAAAAATTATGACACTATAGTGATGTTGAAATTATTTTATTGATTTAATTATCAAATAAATAATGTTAGAAGTATTAAAATAAATATTATATGAATTATTTAATATGCTCCACTAATTTTATAGATAAATATGACATGTTATGAATCTATTAAATCATTTAGTTCGAACATATCTTTTGTGTATATTTTATTTAAATTCTAATAAATGAATAGTGTCAAAATTGACACTATTGTTATTTTATAACAATTACATATTATAAAATCGTTTGAAAATCAAAAAAACATTTAAAAATTATAAATTAAAATTTATATGGTCGAAAATGTAATAAGGTATAAAAATATGGGCAATTCATAACATATAAGTAATTTTTTATAATGATTTAAAATTAAGAATATTATTACCACAAATAAAATTAAATATATTATATAAGGATAAATCATGTTGATAATGTTTAAAATAAATTCCAAACATGTCTAAATTTTATTATTTGATGATAGTAAAACCATATCTCATCTAAGATTCGGATTTATGTCATTTTTGGTGGTTTTTATGTGGGGTTGGAATTTATTATCAATTAATATTTCTTATAATTCAAAAGGTGCCCCTCTCCTACCTTATAAAAGGGCACATCCTCCCTCTTCTCCTCACACCTCTTTGAGCCATCATGCTCTTCCAAACCCTACCAATTTCTCTTATCCACTTCCCTAGAAACATCTTAGAGATCATGGTATTCTTCAAAGACTAATCTTAGTTCCCTAAGAGGAGGTTTCAAATAGGCGTGTCAAATAAGAGGTAATATCTGTTACCGATTCATTCAAATTTATTTCTTCTTCTACTTCTTTTTCATTAGTTGTTTCATTATGAATTAATAACATCAGTATCACTAATATAATTATATGCTATTATAAATATGAAACAACCCTATTTCACCTACTATCCATCCTATGGAAAATGAAATCACCGCACGTGCGTACGTACGGAATAATGTCTCCACGCCGTGGTGTAATCTGTTTTCCACCACCACCTTACTTGGATGGGTATAATGGTGTAAAGAATAACTATATATGATTATTGGATAATGGTATTGATTCTGAAATATTATACATACACTTCAATACAATTCAATGATCATGGGAACGATATCATCGCTTGTGCGTACATACGACCTATCGTCTCCACGATGTGATGCGACTCGTTCTATATGATCTTAATTCAATAATGATTATATAAATGAATTTAATAAGTATATATGATATATATTAAATTAATACCATTCTGTAAATGATTTATCTATAACCTAAAAATAAGACTAAGAATTTATTCGACAAAACATGCATAATAACATAAAGCAATAAACACACGAATAACAAGTAGCAATGAAATATTACTAATAAGAAGCTAATAATATGAATATATATGACATCATAACAATGCTTATTATTATGGAATAAGTCAATGACATTATTTAAATCATTATACATGAGGTTCGAAGACATACAAAGCATATCAGACCTAAGGTAAGGGAAAATCTTACAATCTCATTTTTATCTGAGATTGTTTATACTTCAGAATTTACTGGGTAATATTTATCATCCACATTCATGTTTCCTCAATATATAATATTATTTATATCATCCTACAATTTTTTATATCAAATTTTACCCTTTAATGAGATTTTAGTAAAAGATATGAAAGTAATATTTTGTCATTTTTAGTACGAGGTACTTTTTGACTTTTTTAGCCAAAGTATGAGAAGAATGTTTTTTTTAACATATACAACATGAATGGATTTTTATGATTTCATAGAAAATTATTTCCATGAAACATCCTTTACAAGTTTTCAAATTTATTTTTAATCAAATTCTTTTATTCTAAAATTTTATGACATGTTAAGAAAGGAAAAAATGTTGTTGAAGTAGAAAAGATATTTTCTTCCAGAATGGAGTTCAAGTGTTTTATCAAGATTATTTTCCATCCAAGATAATATATGGTTCTATTTCTCTCTGTATTTTTACATTGATTTGATTTTTTTATGATGGAATTAATTTTAGGATGTCTTTTATCTTATATGTATTTTGTTATGATTCCATGATGTTTAAGAATCCCATTTTTATTACATGGGTTATGCTATGATTTATGATTTTGTGGAACACATAAGAATGGTTTCATTATGAGATGGGTGGGAACTATATCTCCCTCAAATGCATTAGGTAAAGATTTATATATCATGAGATAGATATGGCTGGAACGACAAGTTAATCCACTTCAGTGATACAGGACTGGAACGAGAAGTGAACTCGGTTTAGTAATGGACTTTGTCTGGTATGATGGTCATGGAAATGAGCCTTGACTAATATGAAAAGATTTTATATGATCATGTTTGTATGACACAATGTTTCATGTTTTATGTTATGATTATTGGGATTACATTTCACCACTATGATTTATCCCTTGTTTTGATATTATGATCTCTTTTTCAGGCTAAGATATTCGAAATGTTATGTTCTTATGAATATGATATGATTGATATTTCTTTTTTTTACCCTTACTGAGCATTTGAGCTCAAACTTTTGTATGTTTTCTTTTCCCCATGTCTTGAAAAGGGGTATTAAGTATAATATTCCAAATGGGACTCTAGATATTATGAAATAAATGGGAGACAACATAGATGATTTATAAACTAGTTGTTTATGTTTCCCAGTTTCTAAAAACACTATACCTAAATGGTCCTTCCTTGATTTTGTTATATGTTGTAATAAGTATGCTTCAGTTTTGAAGTAATAACAATGTTTGTAGTGTAGGAGTCATTATAGTTGGTATCAGAGGAATGGTATAATCAACCTCTAGAAATTATGATGTGAAAGCCTTAGTAAGAACACTAAGGATATGTATAAGCATAGAACACAATATTACTGTTTTAGAAATGACCATGAATAACCTAAGATAAGACCTTAAGTGTATAATTTTATTCTTTATTATGTGGTTTT
Organism: Viscum album; assembly: GCA_963277665.1. Taxonomy (NCBI): domain Eukaryota; kingdom Viridiplantae; phylum Streptophyta; class Magnoliopsida; order Santalales; family Viscaceae; genus Viscum; species Viscum album. The sequence continues at coordinate 708,528,399 of OY728165.1, read as the reverse complement.
CTTATTATGATTAGTGTTTATCAAACTATGCTTATTGGTTTTAGTCAATGGATGGAACCTGAAGGAAATGTGTTAATGATGAATGCAACGGGCAATGCAATGATTGTCCCCCTGAGCATCCAAATGTTATGGGAGCTGGAATGCAAAATCTTGTAGCAATGCTCACAACACATTATCAAGCTATGAACCATGAAGGACTTCCAAACGAGCAAAGGAAGGAGCAACATTCTGTTGAATCCTTTATGAGGCAGAGTCCACCTTCTTTCAGCGGGTCTTCAGATCCATTAGTGGCTGAACAATGGATCTGTACCACTGAAAAGATATTTTCATTCCTTCAATGTTATGAGCCTGATAAAGTCATCTTAGCAGTATATTATATGGAATCTGAAGCTGATAAATTGTGGAATCTTATCAAGAATATGAGGCAATTGGATGAAATTGAGACCATGGAATGGGACCAGTTCATGAACTTATTTTTCAATAAGTACTTCCCTCATATTCTTCGAACAAAGATGGAGAAGGAGTATCTTGAATTGAAGAAAAAGGATGATGAATCTGTTGGTACCTAGGAAGAAAATTTTACAAGACATGTAAGGTATGATTTTGGAATTATTATCCAACTTGGGAGTAAGAACGATCGTTTCTTTAGTGGATAAAACCAAGTCTTTGAAGGGTGTTAGCCCTAAGGGGATTCAATAGGTATGAGGAAATTGATCGATGTGCTCTCAAGGTTGAGATGGAGACTAGAGTAACCCATCAATCCTATGGGTTTGATAAGAAGAGGAAAACAGAATTCAAATGAAATTCTAAAGACCACACTAAAAAGGAGATGAGTTTTCCTTTATGCTCAATTTGTGGAAAGAAACATGGACGTAATTGTCTTAAAGGGACAAACAAATGTTTTATGTGTGGAAAAGAGGGTCATCAGACAAATAAATGGATACACAGAATGCACCTCCTACACTTCAATGCTTCAATTGTAAAAAGATGGGTAATTATGCCAATAAATGCCCAAATCCAACGGTTTTATATTGATGATCAACGTCAAAAAACTCTTAAGACTAAAGACAAAGGAAAGTCACATGTAATTTCTATCAACGATGTGGAGTACGATAACAATGTGGTTAATGGTACACTTACCATCCACTCTAAATTTGTAAATGTTTTATTTGATTCTGGATGCACCCACTCTAGGATTTCTGAAGAATTTTCTAAGGGTATTGTTTTACTACCTCAAAAATTAGATTTTGAGTTAGATGTGACAACTATTAATGGAAAAATAGTCACATCAAAAGTATATAATTCTTCTCCAATTGATGTTTGTGGGAAAGTGATTCCTGCAAATCTTGTGATCCTTCCTATAGTGGAATTTTATGTGATTCTTGGCATGGATTGGCATTATTTAAATGGAGCTCATATTAATTTACAATGAAGGGAAATCATATTTAATATTCCTGATCAATCTACTATCATATATTAATGCAAGGATGAATATAACCTTCTAGTGGAAATTTCTTCCATATTATGGGTCTTGCTTCCAATAAATGAAGGTTATTTATCTCAAATGGATGGAGAGAAACTCACGATTAATAATATTCCCATTGTATGGGAGTTTGATGATGTCTTTCCAGAGGAATTTCCAGGTCTTCCACCAAATTGTGAAGTTGAGTTTTCAATATAACTCATACCGGGAGCTATGCCCATTTGAAAGACACCTTATATAATGTCCCCAATTGAGTTGCAGGAATTGAAGAAGAAACTCCAATTGAATCTTGATAAAGTATTCTTAAACCCTAGTGCATCACATTGGGGAGCACTTTTTCTATTTATTATGAAGAAATATGGATCAATGAGACTCTGCATTGATTATCTAGAACTTAACATGATCACTATCAAGAACAAATATCATCTCCCGTGCATTGAAGACTTATTTGACCAACTACGCGGAGCTCAAAACATTTCCAAGATTGATCTTCATTTAGGGTATCATCAATTAATGTTCAAAAAAGAGGATATACCAAAGACAAATTTTTGTACAAGGTATGGAAACTATGAATTTATAGTGATGCCATTTGGTCTTACTAATGCCCCTGCTATCTTCATGGATCAAATGAATAAGGTCTTTAGAGACTATCTTAATCAGTTTTTGGTAGTCTTTTTAGATTATATTCCGTCTATTCAAAGAGAACATATGAAGATGAAGATCACTTGAGATTTGTATTAAAGACCCAAATAAAGGAGAATATTTATGCCAAATTTACCAAGTGTGAATTTTGGCTTCAAAAAGTATCATTTTTGGGTCACATAATCTCCAAAGAGGGGATATCTATAGATCCAGCAAAGACAGAGGCTATCTAAATATGGTTGAGACCAACAATAGTAACTAAGATCCGATGTTTTCTTGGTTTGGCTGGATATTATCGACATTTTGTAAATGATTTTTCACGATTATCTAATCCACTCACCAGTTTGACACGAAAAGGAGTTATGTTCGTGTAGACGGAGGAGTGTGAAGAAAATTTCATGGGGTTGAAAAGAAGGTTATCCAGTGCACCTGTGCTCACACTGCCTTATAGTGGAGAAAGGTTTGTGATCTACAGTGACGCATCCAAGAAATTTTTGGGGTGTGTTCTCTTGAAAAACGATCTGGTGATAGCTTATGCCTCATGAATGTTGAAAATCCATGAGGAAAATTACCCAACTCATGATTTGGAATTAGATGTGGTAATCATTGCATTAAATATTTAGAGGAATTATCTTTATGGTGAAAGGTGTTATATTTATACTGATCATAAAAGTTTAAAGTATATTTTCACACAGAAGGAGGTGAATATGCGCCAAAGAATATGGTTGGATTTGATTAAGGACTACGACTGCTCAATTCATTATCACCCTGGGAAAGTAAATAAGGTGGAAGAAGCATTAAGTCGACAGGACTGTGACAGCTTATCCATGATGAGGATCACAAAAGATCCAATTTTTCTGGATTTACATAGGATTGATCTTGGAATTATAATGGAAGGAGAAATAAAATTATCTTTCTCAAATAAATGTTCAACCATCTATGAATGTGAAGATTAAAGAGGCATAAAAAGAAGATGTAGAGTTACAAAAGAAGGTGAGAAATGTACCTGAATTCAACCTTGATTGTGATGGGATAATAAGGTTTTGGAATCAGGTTTTTGTTCTGAACATCCTAGAATTAAAGAAGGAGCTACTGGATGAGGCTCATAGTTCATCATTCTCTATTCATCCTGGAAGCACGAAGATGTATAGGAACCTGAAAGAGTAATTCTAGTGGGATGTCATGAAAAGAGATGTTGCTGAATATATTTCTCGATGCTTGGTTTGTCAGCAATTTAATATTGAGAGACAGAAGTATAAGGGGATGTTACAACCATTACCCATACCCGAATGGAAATGGGAAAAAATAACTATGGACTTTGTCACTGGACTTCCTAAAACATCCAAAGGAAATAATTCTATTTGGGTCATAGTTGATCGTCTTATGAAGTCGGCACACTTCATTGCTATTAGAGAAGATTTATCTCTGGATCATCTTGCCAGGATATATGTAAAGGAAGTGGTATGATAGCATGGAGTACCAATTTCCATTATATCTGATCGTGATCCAAGATTTGCGTCGAATTTCTGGTAAATTCATCAACATACTCTAGATACAGAGTTGAGTTTCAGCACTACTTATCATCCTCAGACATATTGTCAGTATGAGAGAACAATTCAAACTCTAGAAGGCATATTGAGAGCTTACTCTATGGATTTCAATTTTGGTTGGGATCAACACCTACATTTGGGGGAATTTTCATATAATAATATCTTTCACTCCAGTATTCAATGGATCCTTATGAAGCTCTCTATGTAAAGAAATGTCAAACTCCAACTTGTTTTGGTGAATTTGTGGAAAGAAAGCTATTAGGACCTAATCTTGTTGATGAGATGGAAGAAAAGGTCCAATCTATTCAACAACACATAAGAGCAGCTCAGGGTCGACAAAGATGTTATGCCGATAACCGAATAAAAGAACTAGAGTTTCAAGTGGGTGATAAAGTATTCTTACGAATATCTCCTTGGAAGAGACTAATGAGATTTGGAAAGAAGGGAAAGGTGAGCCCTTGGTATATCGGTCCTTTCGAAATACAGGATCATGTTGGGAAGGTTGCATACCAATTAGCGCTTCCACCGAATCTCTCCCATGTTCATGATGTGTTCCATGTATCTCTCCTGAGAAATTACATACTTGATATTTCACATGTACTAAGCTCAGATGTTATACCGCTGGAGCAAGATCTTTCTTATGAAGAACGCCCGATAGAGATTCTGGATCATAGCGAAAAAGTTCTACGAAACAAGACCACTCCCATGGTTAATGTTTTATGGAGGAACCACCAATTATAAGAAGCTACATGGGAGCTTGAGGATATGATGAGTGAGAGGTATCCTAATCTGTTTGTTGCGAAGTGGTGGATTTTAAGTGTGAAATTCATTTTATTGGGGGTAGAATGTAACACCCTGATATTTTATGAGAAGTATATTTTTATATATCTTATGTTATACGCAACATCAAAGGAATCTTTCACTTCACACAACACTATCTTGTCTTGCGTTACACACAATCATGACCTTCCTTGATAGCATCTGTAGTACGCAATACTAAGTTTCACTAAACAACAATATTTTATTATAATATTATAAACTAGACATTATGAATATTATTAACTGAATTTTTAATTTTATAACATTATTATAATTCTTATATAATTTCTAGAACACGGTATGAGAACAAAAGAAATTTTTTGGGTAAAATAAGAATTTTATAAAAAATGTAGTTTTGCCGCTTTTTGATGGCGCACCAACATAAAATCTAGTTTTTGACTTTTTTATAAGTTCAATTTGATAAAAATAAAAATCTTCTTTGAAATCAAGATATAAAAATTTACTTTGGATAAATTTTTCATATTATTTTGATAACGTTCATATTTTAATGAATAGTAAAAATACGCTATATTTTAATTAAAAACAACTTTTTCATCATAGTAATTTATATGGTTAAATTATAATATTGAATGGTTTTAATGTATAAATATAATATATTATTACCATTTAATATAATTTATGTTATTACTATTAATTTTTAATTGAATTCATAGGTAAAAAAATTCAATCTTTGGCAATATTTTTACTTTTAAAACCCATTTTCTTAACAATGAGATTAATTGTCAATTAATTACTACAACTTCTGTGTTTTGAATTTATAAAAATTGATTCCATATTTGAATTCAGTGGGTCCAAATTATGTTAATAGGTTACTTTTAATTTTATTGTTATTATGAATAGTAACTACGGTAATTTTTATTTACTATAGTTAAAGTTAAATCTGGTAATTATGGGTAACAATAAGATTATAAAATTACCCTAACACTTGAAAAAATCATATTGGATGAATAAAAGTAGACCCATATCACTTAAGGGTCCGACTAGATTCGTTTAACGGACTTTTGACAGTGAAATAATATAATTATTATTAAAACCAATGAAAGTGACAACTTGTCACTCTCTTAAATATTATAAGTATAATAATTTTAATATAGTGATAAACTAAATAAAACTAAGAACATGAATAAACTCCAAGAATATAATAAAATTATCTACATCATGAGAATTTTTTTATAATTTTTAAGGATTGAATAATTATTATTAATTATGACACAAGAGTGATGTTGAAATCATTTTATTGATTGAATTATCAAATAAATGATTTTAATGTTTTTAAAATAAATATTATATGAACTATTAAATGTGATCCACTAATGTTCTAGATAAATAAGACATGTTATGAATCTATTAAATCTTTTATATCGAACATATATTCTGTGTATAATTTATTTAAATTCAAATAAATGAATAGTGTCAAAATTGACACTATTGTTATTTGATAAATATTACATATTATAAAATCGTTTAAAAATCAAAAAAAAAATATTTAAAAATAATAAATTAAAATTTATATGTTCTAAAATGTAATAAGGTATAAAATTATAGACAATTTACAACAGATAAGTAATTATTTATAATGATTTAAAATTTAGAATATTATTAAAACAAATAAAATTAAATAGATTTTATAAGGATAAATCATGTTGATAATGTTTAAAATAAATTCCCAACATGTCTAAATATTATTGGTTGAGGAGATTAAAACCCTATAGATTCTAATCTTCATATTTAAGTAATTTTTGCAGGTTTTTAAGTGGGGTTTTAATTTATTATAAATTAATATTTCTTATAATTCCAAAGGTGCCCCTCTCCTCCTTTATAAAAGGGCACTTCCTCCCTTTCCTCCTCACACCACTTTGAGCCTTCAAGCTCGGCCAAAACCTGCCAATTTCTCTTCTCCACTTCTCTAGTAACATCCTAGAGGTCCTGGGCTTCTTCAAAGACCAATATTAGTGCCCTAAGGGGAGGTTTCAAGGAGGAGTGTCGAAGAAGAGGTAATATCCATTACCGATTCTTTCAAATTTATTTCTTCTTATACTTATTCTTCTTTAGTTGTTTCATTATTAAGTAATAACATAAGTATCCATCATATACAGATATGTTATTATAAATATGAAACAACCCTATTTCACAATCTATCCATCCTATGGAAGATGAAATCACCGCCCGTGCGTACGTACGGAGAACCGTCTCCACGCCGTGGTGTAATCAGTTTTCCACCACCACCTTACATTGATTGGTATAATTTTGTAAAGAATAACTATATATGATTATTTTAAAATTATATTGATTCTGAAATAGTATACATACATTTCAATACAATTCCACAATCATGGGAATGATATCATTGCTCGTGCACACGTTAGGCCTACCGTCTCCACGATGTGATGCGACTCGTTATACAAGATCTTAATTGAATAATGATTATATAAATGAATTTAATGAGTAAATATGATATATATTACATTAATCCCATTCTATTAATGAGGTATCTATAATATAAAAAGAAGAATAAGAATTTATTCGACAAAACACGCATAATAACATAAAGAAATAAACACATGAATAATAAGTAACAATGAAATATTACTAATTAGAAGATAATAACATGACCATATATGATATCATAACAACAAGTATGATTCTATAATAAGTCAATGAAATTATTTAAATCATTATACAAGAGGTTTGGAAACATACAAATCATGTCTGACCTAAGGTAAGAGAAATCTTGCAATCTCATTTTTATCCGAGATTTTTTATACTTCAGAATTTACTGGGGAATATTTATCATCCACATCCATGTTTCCTCAATATATAACATTATTTATATCCTTCTACAATTTTTTTAATCTGATTTTACCCTTTGGTGTGTTTTTAGTAAAACATATGAAAGGAATCGTTTTTTGTTTTTTGTACGAGGTACTTTTTGACTTTTTCAGCCTAAGTACGAGAAGAATGTTTTTAAACATATACGGAATGAATAGATTTTTATGATTTCATAGAACATTATATCCATGAATAATCCATTACAAATTTTCAAATGTATTTTTAATCAACTTATTTTTGTTTAAAATTGTATGACATGTTAAGAAAATAAAAAATGTTTTTGAAGTAGAAAGGATATTTTCCCCAAGACTGGAGTTCTAGTGTTTTATCAAAATTATTTTCCATCCAAGATAATATATGGTTCTGTTTCTATCCCTATTTTTACATTGATTTGATTATGTTATTATAGAATTAATTTTATGATGTCCTCTTATCTTATATGAATTATGTTATGATGACATGATGTTTAAGAATCCCATTTTTATTACATGGGCTATGCTATGATTTATGATTTTGTGGCACACATAAGAATTGTTTCATTATGAGAGGAGTGGGAACTATATCTCCCTCTAATGCATTGGTTAAAGATATATATCTCATTAGATAGACATTGCCGGAATAGAAAGTTAATCAATTTTAGTGATACAGGATTGGAACGAGGAGTGAACGCGGTTCAGTAATGGACTTTGTTCGCTATGGTGGTCTTGGAAATGAGCCTTGACTAGTATGAAATGATTTTATATGATTATGTGTGTATGACACAGTGTTTCTTGTTTTATGTTATGATTGTTGGGATTTTATCTCACCACTATAATTTTTCCCATTTTATGATATTATGATCACTTTTGCAGGTTAAGATATTCAAAATGTTATGTTCTTATGAATTTGATATGATCGATATTTCTTTTTTTACCCTTACTCGGAATTTGAGCTCACCCTTTTGTATGTTTTCTTTTCCCCAGGTTAGGAATAAAGGTATTAATTAGAATATTCCAAAAGGGACTCTAGATATGATGAAAATTAATGGGAGACAACATAGATGATTTATGAACTAGTTGTTTATGTTTCCCAGTCTTTAAAGACACTATACCTATACGGTCCATTCATGGTTTTGTTATTTGTTGTAATATGTATTCTTCAATTTTTATGTAATATCAATGTATGTGGAGTATGGGTCATTATATTTGAAAAATCTGACACACTGTTTGGTTCTGCTCCTCTGGTTATTAAAGTTCAATCATGAACTTTTTGAACAGAAACTCACAAATCATATGTCTGATTTAATGTCAATGACATGTATTTGTTTAAGGGAAAACAATGTTTTATGAATTGGGGAGTTTGATGTGGCAGTGTTTTTTCACTCTTTTCCACATCCTTTTTATAATTTTATTGACTTTTTTAAACCAAAATGTTGTTTTTTATTAAATAATTGAAAAGTGTTATGTATTTGTACTTTTTGTGTAGAATAATCTGATTTTAGTTTAAAACATGTGTTTTAATGTGTATTAGTGTCATTTTAAATAATTCTTAAATTCATTTAGTCTTGCGAATTATAATTTTTTTTATTTATTCTTTAATTTTTATATTTTTTTATTCTAGTTAGTTTATTAATTCATTAATTAAATTAATCAATTCTTGATTCGTTAAATTGTAAATAAATAACTCATATTTGTTTTTCATATTTTAATAATTAAATTAGTTTTAACAATTTAATTCAATTAATATTTCTTATTCTTTAATTCACTTTATTAGAGAATTAATTGGTAAAATAATTTAAGAAAGGAATAGTTTTATTTTAAATTGTTATTTTATTAAACCCAAATAAATTCATTCATTTTAAAACACAATTAATTTTAATATTTAACTATGTTTTTATTTAGTTTTTAATTCCATTCTTTTTAATTAAATTTATTAATTGATTAATCTATTTTAAGTTTCATTGAATTATTTTATTTATTTAATTTTCTTTTCTGTGTTTGTTTGCAGGTGTGGTAGTCACATGGTCATGATCCTTTACGGTGCATGTGCCACCGTTTCCAACATCACTATCTCATCGTGAGCATCACTAAAAGTGGCACACCCAACCCAGGCCACCTATCTTCACAGTGCCATAGTTCCTTTGCTTTTACAATGCCTCTATCACCCCAGCACGATTCATGTTCCATTGTTTTATCCCTCCAACCTGTTGCACCATTACACCCTTACCGTCCCACACTCATGGTCATGGTTAGACCGTGAGCAACACTCATGGTGCCAAAGTACCCCCATTCACTGTCTCACTGTGAAGATCACTCAAGGTTCCTCCATTCTTGTCCCACCATTTGCACCCCTCACTGCCACTATATCGCTCACGGTGTGATCATGTGCATCACTCATGGTGCCATTTTTTCCCCTCACAACTCCTCACTTACTGTCTCACATATTTCCTCACGGTTACACCGTACCCCTAGATTAACTATCTCAATGTTTCTACCCAGGAAATGTTTCGCACTCATGGACTCACCATTTTTTTCATGATGTCACAGCCATAAATTTCATGCACCATCCCCTATACTATAAATCATACCCTCATTGATGAAGCGCCACCACAATCACCAATCAACACCGCAACAAAGAATTCCAAATCATCAACAGCAGAAATCAATAATTCTAAAACTGAATTCGAACTAGAAAAAATCAATGACATATCAAAAAACTCAAGATTTGAAGAATAATTACACAACCAGGTCTCAGCCAAATGAAACCCACAAATCACACCCAAACCGATCCTCACCCTACCTTCTTCGTACCTCCATAACCCCTACCTCCTTTCTCCCTGCACCAAACAGACCTTCACCCCTCCCATATATCTTCTTTCATTTTCATTAATATTATTTTTGTTTTATATTTACATTATATTATAATGTATAATAACACACATATATATAATATACAATAATAGAGATATTAACAAACATAATAAATATAATTAGTATATCATTAATAATATATAATTGTGTACATTATTTTATATATTATATATTGTATCAAATTTAATGATGATAATAATAGGTATATAAGCTTATATATATAATTTCTTCTATTATACGTTATTATTATAATAATTGGTAATATTATTTACTTTAATTAGTGATATTAATATATAGTGTATACATTTTTTTAGTTATACATAGCAGTTACTTTTTATTGGGCTCACATGTGTTTTTTGTTGTTTCATTGTAGGGGCGGGATGCTCTTAGTTGGATTTCATTAAAAAGATCATGACGTGCATATAAAATCACTCCACATGGATCTGTTGTTTCCAGGAATGATTGTAGCTCCCCTCGCACACATCTTTTTCATTGGGTTAAGAGCAATTGCTTTGGTGAACAGCGCGATAGGATCAGCGTAGTGAAAGCTCCAAGTGGAGGCCACAGAGCTCCTCAGGGGAGATTCTAGAGACATCTACTGGGTGGTGAAGGCGTAGGAGGTGGGTGAGGCTTTGATCGGAATAAAAGGATCATGATAATTTAAAAGATCATTCAGGGGATAGAGGGAGCTGGAGACAAAGCAGCGAGGCTTTGATCGAGACCATGCAGCAGAGCATAAGGTACATTGAACATCTTTCAACACGAGTAGATTGGAGCACTGAGAGTTGCAGATCAAATCATTTTCATACCTTGATTCCTAGGCAAGGATATCGAGCAGATTCTAGAATTGAATCTATCTTCAAGCAGCAGGAGTTGGAATTTCTGAGAGCTTGATCAAGGAGACGAGAATCCTTATTTTTCTTGTGCCCTATTTTTATGGATGTCATTTCAATATAAACTACATTGATTTTAATTCTATTGTTGCATTAAAACCAACCATTATGTCCACCAAAATTCATTCAGGGGGAATAAGCTGGTAGATATGATTTGTTTAGTCTTATTCATGCACTGCAGCATTTTATTAGATTTTCTCTCTGAATGATTACAGACGACATTTTTTTCAAAACAACAAGATCGAGTGAAAACCGATATTTTTTGCACCATATTGAAAACTGTTTCAATTTGGGGAACTCACTGACAAGTGGGTTATATTCGAATGAGAGAGACACACCGAACTCAACTGATTAGATAAGCCTGGTGACATCTTACTTATTTCCGCCATAGGATGGAATGAATTTTAATGTCGAAGGACTGTAAGAGCTATTTCATCACAAACTGACCAGACAGCAAATCTAGCAAGTTACTTGTATTCATATCCATATTTTTTTTAAAACTCCTTTTCATGAACGAGGCTGAGCAATATCGAATCGTCAAGTGGACTTTCTACCTTACTCATCTATCATTTGTTTACACCTAAATTTCTCTTGGTGCTCTGTCTACTCCCTTTGCACTCACTAGCTCACCCTCACGTCTCCACTCACTAAATTCCATTCATTTCCCTTCACCACCACCAATTGTTTTTTTAATTTCGCAAGTGTTTTTTTTTAGTTTTTTTAGATCTCCAAACACAACATGAGGCCTCTCTATGGTTTGACCCTGTCTTGCCATTATCCTAAGTAGTAAGTAGGATATTAATTTTAGTTTGTCTCCCATGACCAATGACGTGCGATCATGCAATAAGAAATGACATAAAAATATCGTTAAAAAATTGTGTCAACACACTCTTATACATTATTTTTTATTATCCTCAATAATTTTTTTTCAAAAATATTAAAATTGAAAAAATATGATGGTAATATTAAAATAATTTCAGGTATTCTTATGAAAATGATTTTTATATTATTTTTCTTGAAAAAACAATAATTACATTCGTTTATGATGAAAAAATGAAACAAAACTAGTAATGGTAATACAAACCAATGAATATAACCATTAAATAAAAAATAATTTCACTATTTTTAAAAGTTTAATTTAATTATTTAATAGTTATAACTCACTCACCTTGTATTAACTCAAAAAATTCACAAGACCGCAAAATAAATAGTGGTTTAATTTTTTTAATGTATTTATAATACTACTACATAAATATTTTATGATACAAAGTCATACATATAAAAAAACAATATTATCAGATTTAGTTCCCCATGACATTATTTATTATAATCAAAGAATAATTGAGGTTTCTTAAGGTAACAATTGGATATTCCAAATAATAATTTTAATTCATTAGAAATATATGATGATACAAAAAAACACCCATGAAGACTAGTTGTTTTAGATATGAAACTAATATATCATAGATTGTAATATCATATTATATTTATAAATTTTAAATTTCTATGTCTCTCTCCATCTATATATATAGAAAAATTCTAAAATTTTAATTGTACATTTTACATTTATTCTATCACACCTTCAGTCTACTATATATAATTATTATTTTAGTTCATCTATTGAAATGATATCGTAATGTATTTTACATGACAAAATAAAATGAATCAGTAATGTTGTGATTTTTCTTATCAAATTAATCATTCTAATAAATATCTATTTATAATAATTTTTATTGAATTAGTCATATATAATATGTTTATGTTTTTAATAATGTGAAAAATAAGTGAATTTTTTACATTATAGAAATGGTATTAAAAATAAATATGTTCCCCTTGACTATCCCACCCAAATAATATGATAAATTATATATTTAGAATTTTAGATATGATCAATGAGACTGGATATATTTTTAGTTGTTTATAGTATATCCAAGATGATCATAAATGTGATAAAATAAAGTATACACTATATATGTGATGTAAAATTTTCTTTTTCTACTCTGAGATTCTTTCATATGATATATATTGTTTTCTAAATTATTTTCATATAATTTTATAAATGGGTGAATTATTTCAAAAAAAAATACAAGAAAACTAAAAATACCAAATAATTAAATAATAATTATTGAATTAAAATAAATAAACTTCCATAATATTATCTATTTTCCTTTAATGTAGTTATGAAATTTTCATCTTTAGGAAATAATTTCATGGAAACTAATTTTAATCTACTCTCCGGTATAAATCGTTTGATTAATCCCAATAGATTTTTTTGATGAAATGAGTAATGTAATGAGATATTGATTAATTTAGAGACGTGTAAAACATAATTACAATATTACTTTATGAAAAAAAATTATTTCTGTTTTTTTTGATAAGTTAAATTAATTTCATTTTAGATTTAAATAGAGATTATATAAATTAAATATTATGCTTAAAATATCCGGATAGAAAATTCATCATGAATATATTAAATCACAATGTATTGGATGGATAAAGATCTCCCCAAAAACAGGATTTTAACACACAATGTGTTTAGTGTTCAAGGTAGTTGGATAGTCCCAAAACCCTTACCCCTGATAAGAGTTCTGTAGGGCACTATGAACATGATGGGGGTATATGAGGAGTGTGATAGTGTTTCTCAACCCCTAATTTAGTATACGGTGGGCTATTATATTGGGGGATTAATATTTACCCTTGTCATGATTTTCCACACCAAAGTCTATAAAAATAGGAGAATACCCTTGATCCCCTCCACTTCCCTTTATGTTTCCCATTGACATAGAGTGGTTATAGAGTTTTTGATAAATTTTATTCTGGGTAACGCGTCATATTACTTTTCCCTTCCCACTTATCCTTATTTATTTTCAAATTGTTGTGGATTTGGACTGAGATTTTTTATTATGATTTAAAAAAATCAAGGTGAAATAACATTAATTAAAGCATTATAAATGTTTGGAAGATAGAGGGTTATGATGAATAGTGAATGAATTATATTGAATGTTGAATAACATGATATATATCACCCATTTTTTACCAATTTAATATATTAATATTGAGTTAAATTGATGGAAAATATATATTTAACAATTTGTGATTTTATGTATAGATTTTTAGGTGGTATTTTGATGTGGTGAACAACACATTGGTCATGGTTTCAACATTATACCACTAGTTGGTGAGTTTTCAGGGATTTAAGAAATTTTTATGAATTTTTATAAACTATTTAACAACATAAAAATTTGGGATTCTAAGATGATTTTGGACCTGAGTGATTCAATGAATTACAATGTGATGAGTGATTCATTAATTAATTTTTAGTTGAAGTTTGTGGACATTATCCACTAAAAATATTTGTATTTATTATTTTGTAATGATTTTATTATTTTATATTATTATCATATAATATTTTTATTATATTAAGAAATACTTTTTGACATTTCATAATGTATTTATGTTTTATAGTTAAATAATATAATCATAGTTTCCAATTGAATACATGACATGAAAAAATATTTATTTTTCGGAATACTTGCAATATAAATTAATGCACCCATCTTATTAAGTGGATAATTGTTTAAAATTATATTGATAAATGTTATAAAAAATGATAATGGTTAAATTCTTGAAATTATAATATTATTTAAGTTATATTTTAAAATTTTATTAATGGTAAATGTTTTATTTTAATTTTTGAAATTTTCATCAATTGAATTTCATAATAAAATGATGACATAATGATGAAGATTTTAAAATGAGCCTTCAATGAGAATGATTGATTTATAATAGTGGTATTCTATTTTATTGTTTTGGGATCCTCTATCAGTAAATTTTGGATTCAATTCTATATTAAAAGTGACTATAAATGATTTTTTTGGAATAATATTTATTGAAATTAAAAGGGAATTATTTTGTGAAATTTATTAATCATACAGATAATATATTATATGGAATATATTAGGAATTATTCAATGATAAAATTTTAACTTATTCTTTATAATCACCTTTTATGGATTCTTTAGTATATGTTAATTAATGTTTTGTGAAAACCATTTCATTAGTGATGTTTTTTAACGTTTATTTTTCTACACCATTGTAGGTTAGGATATCCACATAGTATTGATATCATAATATTTAATATTCACGTGGTAATAATTTTTGATAATATTAATGTAACTAATTAGTTCTATATAATTCTAAAAATAAATGTGATACCTTATTGAAGATAAAATATTATCTTTTAGAAAAAAACCCTCCCCTATTGGTGTTTTTTAATTTAAACAATGACGTTAAGAGATGAGATATTGGATATATGTCAAAATTGAGATTATATTAATTGAGGAGAAAACACCTACATTAGATAATGTTTATCTTACATAAAAATTCACAATGGCAATACATCTGAAATTACACATTAAACATTCTGTTAATTTTGATTCATGTTTAATTCGAGGGTTCAGTGTGAATTATATATGTTATATGTTGTTTTAGTGGGAATTAACCAATTATATCTCTTTTGATGTAAATGATTGTTATGAAGGTTCTCTATGGGGTTTTAATGGTATAATTGTGGTGTTGAATAATAAAGAGGCATGGGGATTTGACCGAGAGATGGGATATGTTATTTCTTGTAGTTGGGAACTATTATTTATGGTCACATTTTTATCATCAATGGTTAATTTTTTTATTTTGTTGGGACCTTATTTAAATTCTATATAGGATTTATTTGTATTGATGGATTTCATAATAATTATCCCTATTTTTATAACAGGGTTTTATTAATTATTTTATTGGTGCATCTAATCATATTATTTGTTTATAATACAATTAAAAAAGGTATGATTGTTATGTTTTTTAGCAATCTGTTGATCATGTAATTAATATATATTTTAATAAATTTATCGATTTTACCTAATAATAAAATAATTACACATTTGTAATCATTATTTTGGATTGATGTAATATGATTTTTTGTATATTAGAAAGTGGGATATATCTAAAAATGTGTTGTAATAATATGAATCACATGGGGTGTGTGTAAATTATTTTCTAATATAAATCATGTACGAATTTACATGGGAATACATGTGTTTTGATTTTTTATGGGTTTAGGGTGACTCTGAAATAAAAAAAATACATCATTATAAATTATTAATAAAACATAGTGATTTTTAGTGAGTGAAATAATACTATTGAATCATTAGGCTAACGAAATAATTATATTCTAATCCTAGGTTTTAGTTTCTAACAATAGAACATATGCAGTTTCATTGGTATGGGTAATAGGTTATATATAAATGTGTAGATCAAAATGAAAAACGATATAGAGGACGATAGTTCAATATGTGATGCTATAGTCTGTTGAACCACATGGAATTGTAATTTATTTCTTTATATTAGTATAATTCATATGTATCAACCAATGTTATAGAATATTTAATATCATTTTATTCCTGTTGTGAATGGTTCTGTGATTATTCACGATTTTGTTTTAGATGTATATAATTTAAATTTTTATTTTATATCACATACCTTCAAAATAATTTTGTAAATCCTAGTTTTATTACTATAAAATTTAAATACATCATACATATGGATGGGTGATTAAAAATTAGTAACATATTTGGGAATTATATTTTTTATTTTTTAATACAATGCCTCCATTGATTAGGTTTGACTCTACCTGCTAGTAGGAGTTCTATGAAATATGGGTGCATATGTATAGGGTCCAATGATTGTTCAATAATGGAATCATTTTCCCAAACTAGCATCGGAAACAAAAAAGTGTCTTATCAAATTTGTCTGGATAAGAAAGTCAACCAGATGAGATGATATGTTTTATTAGAATTGGAATCATTATTGTGGGTAATCATTTCATGTGTTTATTTTATAAGAACCCATGTTCATAATTGATGCCCATAATGTATACTACACACTATAAGATGAATGAGTTCTTGAGAATTTAATTTATTATGGAAAAATGAAATTTTCAATCTATTTTAGTTAACTGTGTGAAGTTTATAACAACATTCATTCATTAATCATGAAAATGACTTGTTGATGGAAGCATACAAGATCATATAGGTAGTGTTTTTTACATACAACCTCAATAAGGCCTATTATTAATTAAAATATAAAAATAAAATATTTTATATATTATGAAATATATTATTATAGGAAATTTATATTTATATGGATTAGTGTGGTTTTATAATTTATTTTATTTCTGATCATTTTCACGATAATAATGTAAAAGTCTTTTGATTTTATCGTTTTTAATAAAATTATTTTTTAACAAGAATGTTATTTTTGTGTCACAAGATGATTATATTATAGTTTAAGAATTTATTTTTACATTAATAGATCATGAATAATATTGTAATAAAATAACATAAAATATTAATAAAATTAATGTTTTTGAAAATTAGATCTTCATGATTGAAAACATGTATAAAAAGGTTTTTTTTTGTAAATTGATTATCTTGGGTAATAATTTTATATTTTATAATTTTGATATAAAATAATTTGAAGATTATTTTCAAAAAATTATATATTTTTTATTATTTAAAATGATATTTGTTGTTTTATAAACTAAATAATAATTATAGTAACTGGGTTTACTGAATAATTAATTTTTCATTGACAATGATTATATTTATTTAGAATATTTATTTTTATTTCGGGTATATAGAATCATTCTTCAATTGTGTATTTTGATCTGTATGAGAGAGATATTTAATTTCTTATCGGTGAAGGTGTGTTTGAGTAGCGTTTGAATAACTTATTATTGGAATTAATTGACTCACTAAATGGATAGAATGTGATTGGGTTTTAGTAGATTATTTTAAAATATATAATAACCATCACATAAAATTATCCTTTGGTAATTATTAAATTTAATAGATTGGCAATACATCCATGAATATATTTTTACATTGTATTTTTCGTATTTTAGATCCATTGGTGCACCATATCGAGGTTCTGATGGAGTATGTAAAAACATTTCCCAAATTATTGGATTTTTCCAAGTTTTTTTAAAAACTAATAGAAGTACCAAACTATTTTAGTGATATGGATTATGAATAAATCATTTAAAATCATTGTGATTAGGTGGAATGGAATTGAATTAACATTATATTGGGTAGTTAAAAGTGTTGAAGAAGAATCCTGATAAGAATAAAATGATTGATTATGGTTAGATGTTCTTGATTTAATGATTATTATATGTTTATAATACAAGGAGATGATAGTTGAGCATTTTTTATGATTAGAAGTATATGTTTGGGATTTTTTAGGATTAAATGTATATTTCTTTAGGATTTGTAGTGTAACTACATAAAAGATGGATTCTAATGGGTTTAGACATGGTGTAAATTTTAATTTTTACACATGAATAATATGTTCAGTTGTTCTGATTTATTTTATTACCCAAGGTAATAGTTTTGAACATGGTATATTTCATGAGAAAACATAGTAAAGAAAATACATTATTGAAAGAAACTATTATCTGGAAGGTGTCCATAGAGAAAACTAGAATCATTGATAGACCACTAAAACCATAGTGTCCCATAAAATATTCCAGGTAAGTCCCCCAATAGTTTAATGGTGCTATTAAATCCCACATTCATTTTGTTGTATAGATATTATGTGGTTAATTTAAAAACCACTATTTTAAAACAATATTTTAATTATTATGTTTCTTTATTGAATACAATGTGAGAAGCTTCTCATGCACAAAACACTATAGTAAAATCAAAACAATGTTACCATAATAAAAAATTTAAATATTATACCATTATATTGTAAATGTTTAATTATTGGGTATGAATAGAATTAATCACTATATAAAATCTATATAAATTTTATAATAATACAATGGTAATTTCATTCTAAAAAAAATAAATTTTCTAAAAAAATATTTTTACACATTATGGGTCATAATAATAGAATTAAAAATTTACACATTTAGAAATTTTATAAAGTGAAATTGATTCCATATTTTTAATTAGTATATACAAATATTTTGAAAATGATCATTCAATTTTTATTAATAAAAATTGTAGTACTATGATTGATGTAAATTATAACGAAAACTTATAAAACATTCATTTCCACTGATTTCTTAGTCAAAATATGTAATTTCATTATAATAACATAAATTAGAATAGTTTAAATATAAATATAATAGCATTTATAAAAACATATTAAATTATTTTTTAAAAATTATTTGGAAACCAATGATAAAAAATATTAAGAACATATAATGTTTAAGACACCATTTTTCTTAAAAAAAATAGTTTTTCTATTTATAAATTGTTTTTTAAAATAAATTTCTATCCCATTATTTATTAATTTTAGTATATATAATGTATATTAAATTTAGATTCATTATATCTAAATTTAGTAATATGGGGTACCTTATATTTCTAATAAAATTTTTATTACATATTTAAAAACTAATAGAAAAGGTAAAAATAAAAATTCACAAATGTGGAAACATAAAAGAAAATAAATTGTAAAATATTTAAAACATGTGTATAAATTTATTTTTTATTCCTTGAAAACCATTTTCCACCCAAAAATGAATAATTTATCACTTTTAGAAACATTGAACCATGAATAATGAAAATACAATATGGATGTTTGATAAGTATAGTTTTATTTGTTGTAAATATTTAAGAAGTAATATAACTTCAAGGAAAGATGTAATTCTCTATTATTAGTGATAAATTAGGGAAAGAAAAACTTGGAAAGAGTTTTATATACATTCATAATCATTTGTGATGATTCCAGTAGAATTATTATAGAATCATTGATTTTAATTTGTAAAGACCATTCTCCATGAGTGGTGATGATACCTGAATAATTTTTATAGATTCATCTAATGTCATTGGA
Source organism: Viscum album (assembly GCA_963277665.1). NCBI lineage: Eukaryota > Viridiplantae > Streptophyta > Magnoliopsida > Santalales > Viscaceae > Viscum > Viscum album. Next base: position 708,508,418 of record OY728165.1, on the reverse strand, counting down.
TGTCACAAATGGAAAATTACCTATGATATTATGATTATTTTTGAGGAGATATTAAATTATTAACACATGTGATTAATAATTTTCACATTTATTTAACTAGTGGATGACCATATATGCTTATTTACAAGAAGTGAAGAAGCTCAATTGGAGGTACCACAAAAAAATGAATTGAAGGCCATGAAATAATCTATCTTATGAAATGAAGGGGAATATTTAATGGTTTCTATATTTCATGATTCAACTTCAAGAACCATTGATGGATATGAAAAAAATTTATTCACTTTTTTTTCATGATGTATTTTTATCCTTTGATTTCTAAGTGTATATTTTAATAACTATTACTGGGGTTGTTTACAAAAAGATGACAACACAACTACCCATCCTTGGAAAAGTAGACCTAAAAACATGTGGGAAATGAAAGAAAACAATTCATATGGAATCACCTTATTCTATACAATAGGTGTCATTTGTGGGTATAGAATCACATCCACATAGAGGACCCAAGTATACAGACAACATGAATTAGATGGTTGAATGGTGGGTACCCATAATACTAGTGAGATGCAATATATTTTTTTCTTACTGAAGTGTAATATGGGTGTTGATCCCCTACAACAAGGTCAAAGAAGTATCAGTGTGGATTTTAATATATAAAAGATGAAATTCGACTACACTATCAAAGTGGGATATGAAAATTGTGTGTTACTATTACTGTCCATAAAATATTTCCGACATTTATATGTCTGTCCGATAAATCCCATCCTAGTTTTACATCCATCATCTTCATATATTTAATTGATGTCTTCTGGTCATATGGTCTCTTCCACCATTTTCGAATAGCAGAACACATAGACAAGACACTGTAGATTAATAGAATGACACCATTTACACTTGTGATCCATAAGAGGTCTATGATCAATTCACACATGATATTCATGAATGAAAATTTATAAAATGTTGGAAACTAAGAGTATGTTCCACCATTAATAAAGTTAATCCATCAGATAAAATACAAAATTTGATAAATTCAATATTTCTTCTGAGATAATTTTACAAGCATGTATTTACACATGTCTGCATGTACTTCAATTGAAGCGTAAATCATAATGAATCATGTATTTATACTGTTATATGTTGGGGTTTCATTTTTAACATCGCATGATGAAACATAGAGAAGATATTCTTTAGTTATATTAAAAAAATTATCATGAAATGTTGCATGAAATTAGGGATGATATGTGGTTGAGGAATAAATCATGGAGATAATAGAATCACAATAATTATTTAGGGGTTTGAAGACTCATCCATGTGAATATTAATAAACATTATTATTCTAGAGTTTTTAGAGTGAAGATACATATGACCCAATCCATTTGGTGGTTCACATGTATGGTTTAATTCTTGAGTGGTATGATATGGGAGATAACTAAGCCGCATTGGTGAGAATATTAGATGAACGGGATCATCAGGCCATATTAATGAAGTGATTCTTTCTCATAATAAATCCATATGTGGCGATCATTGGCTGTGAACTGCATGAGAATAAGATAACATATTGGGAATTATGAGATGTATGAAACACAATATACACTATTGGTATTTTATTTAAATTCCAAAATATATAAATATCCATTCAAATATTTTAAATTAAAATATCAATTATGAAAAATAATTTTGTATTCAATAATTTGTTATATATAGAACCATATAGTTTTAGGGTATTAATATTTTATGGGAAAAAATTTTTAATCCAAAAAATATATAATTTTTTTAAATTTAGAATTTATATCAGGAAATTATTTGATATCCCATACACCACGTTTTTATATTTATATATGGATATAAGTGTTGAGAAGTATATAAACTATATATATATTTATATATATTGGAGATTTAGATACAATATTTTTATCAATGAATTTATGAGATAAATCCGAGTAATTGTTAAATAAGGTGATTACATGTATCGGAGAATCTGATGATATGTTTTAGTGCCACATGTTCTGGTGTTTTTGACGATCTTCACAAATAATAAGTAACAACATTTCTTGTGAAGAAATAAAATTTTAAAAAGTACTGGTGGATACAATATAAACCACACCACTTAAGACTAGTGGTACCTGTATAAATAAACCCTCTCACTCAGGAAGATCATTTAGTTCCTAAATTTTAATAGTGTTCCATTTATAGGTGTTATCATCATTGGAAATTTAATAAAGGTAATAAGATCTATGATAAAAACATAGGTTGTTCATGATAAGGAGTAAGTCTTAGTACTAAACCTTGTAAAAAATATTTGGGTTCTACTTTCACTTTTATAATATGCATAGATTGTAAATGTGAACATTGAGAGCACCTATAAATATCAATTCCTCCTAAAATTGGTAGAGGTTTAAATGTAATAATTTTTTAACTAAAGAAAAATAATACTTGACAAAAATTTGTGTACACAGATTCACCTTTACTCAGTGTCCCTACAGAATACATCTAGGATCCATATATTGTATCAAAGGGTTGGTATGCATCTGATTGGATAATGTTTTTTGTCATAGTTGTTTTTAAAAGGTTTATATGAAGTTATAATTTAAAACTAGTTCTGAATCACCTCATGTGAAAAATTTAATCTCCACAACTGATAAAGGAAATATTAAGCTATCATACCTGAATATAAAAAAATAAAATAATAGGGAAGCAATTATATTAGATGTAACTTCAAAAAAATAATGGATGGATCAATGCACTCTTTTAAAATAAATAGAAAATGAATCCTATTGAGAAATTACTTCATTATTTGGAGAGTACGAGGATGTTGATCCTTTTATAATTATTTAAGTATTATACTCTAAATTTAAATGTTATATGATGAGTGTTCCTGAAAAATGATATTTTGTATACAAGTGTTTCATTCAAGGATATTTTTTTATAAAGAATAACAACATGAATAATAAATTAATATACAATATGATGATTTTTTTAAAATTTAAAAGGTTCATTTCTTTCATAGTTCTCATTAAATAAAATGTTACACTTGTAAAACATTTCAATTTAAAAATTTCATTAATTAAAGAATAATTTTAGTGCAATTTTATTGGGATAATAGAATGTAAATATTTTTTTCTGTAGTAATCCACACCCCTGAACCATTATTTAATTTTTTAATAAATTTTATAGATTCTCTTCTTGAAGAGAAAAAATGAACGGTCAATGATAGCGGAATTTAATAAAAGAAAAATACAATATGAATGATGTTTTTTAATATATTCATTTTCTATAAGAATCACCTAAAATTAATATAGTTGTTAAGGTTAACAAATTAGAAGATAGAATCATTTAAATTAATGACCATGAAAACTATGTGAATTAATGTAGCAAATAGTTTGAAGGGAAAATTAAAAGAATATAAATTTAATGGGAAGTTATGTCTAAATATGTTGAAATTTAGAAATTCCCCATCATTATGATGTTTTCTGAATAAGTTGAAATATTTATAATTTTGAAGGAGACACATGGTTGGACTTATAATGATTTAGAAGAGAAGAATTCTTCCTTTCAATCATTTAAAGAGATTCAAACTCCTAGAATTTTTTTGGGCTGTTACTATTAGTTATAATGGAAGTTTGGACAGCAAGATACTGAATGATGACACCACATGGTAATTCAGGATGACGGCTAAAGAATGAATTTTATGGTGATTAATGTAATCAAATTGTGAAACCTACAAAACTATAGAGGAATACAAATATAATGAACAATCTATATATCATGAAAATATTTGTGAGGTCTTGATTAATTATTTGAATTCTAAAAAATGTGTGGTATTGGAGAAGAATATTGTTGGTATTAACCAATTAGGTATAACCCATATTTTAATGAAAGACCTTAATTAATTTAGAAGAAAAGGAAAACAAATGTAGAGTATTCCTGAGGGAATAAAAAAATATAATGTTGTTAGGAAATATATAAATGATATTACAACCAATAAGAATATAAATTTGGATACCAATAATGAAATTCCAATCGAAAAAATGTTATTCTATTGTCTAGAAAGAGGTTATACCATCTATTAATGTAAAAATATTACTGGAAATTAAGAGGATTAATTTAAAATAATGAAAATAATAAATCCTTGAATAAAACATAAATATACGATTGATTGGAATAAATTTTGAATAAATATATAATAATTTTCTCCAGAATAGTTACTTAAAAACATTGAGGAATCCATGTTAAAACTCTGGAAAACAATTTGGTAAGAGGAAATTCTTAGTCACTTTGTCTTTGAAATTTTTTGTATCCCGATAAATTAATAAACATAAGATAATCCATTTCATAAGGAAAATAGAAATCAAACCATATTTTTTCCATGAAAAAGAATTTTATTTTCATGAGAGGTTGTCAAAAAATGATAACTAAAGTTTCTCAAAAAAAATTTATGGCCGTTGAAACTTGGATAGAAATAATGAAAATAGTCATATAAAAATTATACCAAATCAAAGGGTAATTCTAAAGATAGAAAAACAAGAACAAAGTGAACCTACTACATTAATGGGATATGTAATGAAAAAAATACACATATGAAAAACCTGAATGTATGAAATGAGTCCTTGACATTGAAAAAATATTAAAATGTGAAATCTAAAAGAGAATAATGCATGGAGAGTATGAAAAACATTTGAGTAACAATGAAATGAGCCTCTAGGTTGAGATAAAATTTTCAACTTGATTTCTTTTATTAATATAATATGTCTTCCAAATTACTCCATATTTATTTATTGTATTTCTGTTAATACTTTTTAGGGAATTGAATGTTAATTTTATTTTTGAAATGAAAAATAAATGAATAATGTGTAAGACAACAGGTTGGAATGATTATTCAAGATATGATGAAAACAAGGATTGTTCCATAATGACATATCATCAATTTAAACATCATAAAGTCTATATAATGAAATTTTCCAATAAATCAAGTGGAAGGAAGTGAAACCCTTGAGGTTGAGGAAACATAAATGAGATGACATCATATATTATTTCCTTAATATCATGAAATTAATTCCATCTCAATAAATTAAGAAACTTTAGGTAACCCCATTAAACTTATTTATCTTGTATTTATTATATAAATATATTCATCAAGGGGCAGTGCTGTTTGATGAGTAAGCTTATATAAAGGGGGAGTAAAATTTACATAAACAAGAAATTTTTTAAGTTTGTGATGAAGCCTGAAGAAAAATATATTACTTCATAAATCAATTTTATGTATCCCTCACATTGTGGAATTAATATGTCATGAGCATGATATCACATTGATGGTTGTTAATGGATATCCTAAACAACATTGGGTGTATCACTATTGATTTCTACACTAGGTTAGCCCATGTAGACATAGTGTAGACTAAATAAATGCTCTTTTCGAGGTGAACCATTTAGTACCATTAGTATTTTATAAAAATTATATTTAATTTTAATAGTCACTGAAATAAATAATTAAACACAAAAACTAATAATTTTCATTTATTTTTCACTAGGGGGAGAATTTGTTATTGAATTTAAGGAAATTTTACTGAAAAAATCCGAATGGGGAGATTGTAAAGCTGGTGTGGATGGCTCAGGACTGTGGTTGTATTTACTAACAATATTTAAGAATGAATCAAGTCATATATGATGATGTCATCAATAATTATTGATTAGTCATAGAATCCTAAATGTTTAAATATTTTATGAAAAATTCAACATGACCGATGATGATTGGTGGAGAGTTTTTATAGAATCAACAATTTATATATGGTGATTAAATTTTGCATGAGTGGTGATGAATCCTATAGAATTGTAATTTATTCATATAAAGGAACAAGATGTTAGACATGGTAAATTTTCAATGTAATTATGATGATTTTTTATTTCATTTTAAATTACTAATCCTTGTTCTTAGGAGTTTTTACAATTCTAAAACAAGTGGAAGACCTTGAATGATTATTTACATGAGCTGGAGACGATGAATTAGAGGTTTTATGAAAAAAATGAATTGAATTGTATTAAATATTTTAGATAATGAAATAAAAATGAATTTTTAATGGATTAGATGTTACATGATATTTTTTTTGGGAATATTGGGTTTCCAGGAATAAAATTGTAATCTATTTTTTTCTTGAGGTATTTTACTTGATGGATTTCTCAGTGCATATTTTCCTAACGATTTTTAGGGGACATTACAAAAAATGAAGAACCAACTACCCAAAAATGTTTAGTTTTACATAATCACATGTGAGAGATGAATGTAGTCCATGCACTAGAAGTAGTACCCGGCTAGCTAGTAAGAGGAATGTGAGGGAGCAAGAGAATTCCCACACAGTGGCCCAGTGAATCAAGCCCATAGGAAGTGGGTGGGCATACGGTGCCTGCCCAGAGTGCTGGTAGGCCAAAGCCTCTGTGGTGTGCAAGGATGTGGAATGTGGGTAATGATCCCATGAAATTATATTTATTTGTTATGTATTGGGATTATAAAATAAGGAAATAATTATTTCTCAATGATTTAAAAGTATGATCGGGAAGGCATGGGTTACTTATCATGGGAATAAAATGTTACATACATTTCTGTGTTGGTATAATCATACCCATCTCACACATCCATCCATCAACATTATCCTTTTGAAAAATGGATTCACATCCCAAGGTCTGTTCAACCATTTCCAAACCTCAAAAATCATGGATGCGACACCTCAAATAAAATTAATTCCTTTTCAAACACCAGTGATCTTTGTGAGATCTAATCATAATTCACATATGACATTCATGCATGAACACACATGAACAGTTATAATCCTTGTTTGTTTTCTTCCATTGATGAAGTGAATCCTTCAGATAAAAAAATCATCATATTATTTCAAAGGTTCATATAAATTATTTTACATGAATTCAATTACACTATCATTCATGTAGATGAAATGAAGAAGAAAAATAAATTATTTTGAAATTTATAGTGTGACATGTAGAAACATTATTTGACATACCACCTGAAGAAACATAGACATGGTATTCTTTATTTATTTTAAACAAGTTCATATGGATGAATTAATATAGGAAGGGCTCAATATGGACAATAAATTATCCACGTCGAGTAAGTGATCATTAGAATTTATTTGGTGTATGATGACTCCAGCTTATGATCACTAATGAAACGGAGTTATTTGGAATTAATAAAATTAAGATATATATGGTATGATCATTTGAGTGGTTTATAGGAATGTTTGAATGTATATAGTATAATCCACATGAGATAACCAAGATACATACATATGTATATATGAAGTCAGTGATCTGTATGCATTATGAATGATGATTATCATGGATATAATTCACGCATTTAGGTTTATCTTATGCTGTGAACCATGTGAGAAGAATATATGCTATCAAATATTATTAAATTCATGAAATATAAATTACATATTGTATGATTGATTTAAATTCATGCATAAGTAAATACCTAGTATGATATTTCAAATAAATATAAAAACCAAAAAAAATGGTGTATTTAATGAAGAATAAAATATAATACCATATAGTATTCCAGTAACAATTTTTTAAGGAAGAATAAAATAGTAATTTCAAACACATTTATATGATGGTTTAAATAAAGAATTTATACCATTTAATTATTTGATAACCCAGGAACCAAATTTGTATATAAATATGTTCATATTGCTTTTGAGAAACATATACACCATTGAAATACATTTTTTACATCATGATATTGTTTATTATCAACTAAATAAATAGTAAATGCAGTTTAATTTTTTTTGGTAACGTGATCACATAATCAATAGAATTTAAAGAGAAGTCTCATGACCATATCAATTAATATTCTTAAGATTTTTAATAATGGAGTAGCAATAAAATTTATTATGATGACATTTTTTCATAAATAACTAGTGTTTTTAGTATATAAATCACCATTGAAGACTGGTAGTACCATTATAAATAATACCTCTCACATAGAAGATCAATTAATTCTTTAATCATCAGGGTGATCTAGTTATTGGTGCTTTTCATCATTAAAAATTTTACATATATAAACATGTCTAAGAAACAAACATATTTTGATCATAGTAAGTAGTATGTCTTAGTACCACACCATTAAAAAATCTGTTCATGTTTTTTCAATTTTATTATCAGTATTTCAAGTGAATGTTAAAATTGGGAGGACACAACATGATCCATTCATCATAACTAGGATAGCGGTTTAAGAGAAATAACGGATTTTTCAATATAAATAAATACTCAATAAAAAGTTGGTTACAAAGACTTTACCCCACTCAGTGTTCCAATATAATCCATAAATGATCTAAAACAAATTTCATTAAATTATTTAAATATAATAGTATCCCAGCAAGTTTCAGTTTTTTCATTTTCAAAATAGAAAATCACATTCCCCCTCATTCCAAACCCATCCCTTACAGTCTCATTATTAATCATTTAAATTATTATCTTTTTATAGTCCTATCTCATGTAAATTATCTATTTTCACTTTAAGTTATCCTGATACTTATATATCTGAGTTACTTTCAACTCAAAGTTCAAGGTACAAAATTGAGTATTATATATTTATAATATTTTTCATCTTATGACTTCCCATCTAAAACAAACAAAATAAAATATCTAAAATTACCTTTATTTCATTTGTATGAAAAAAGTTACATAAAAATAATGGAACAACAGTTTTTTCATTACAATCAACATAGAAATTTAATGAAATTTTGATCTAGCATTGCGGGGACAACCACCTCCACGAATTATCCCTCTTTTATTTTTCATAACAACTTTAATTATTAATACAGGCTGCCAAAAATAATATTTACAAACATATAACTACTATTTAATATCATTATCATTCTATTATAATGATATTATTTAAATAATAATAATTTTAGTACCATTATCACCCATCGAATTATGGTGTGTTAAAGTTTGGGTTTGTATAAACACTTATTTAAAAAATTATATCAAACACTATCATAGATTAACTATGGAAATTAAATAAAATTACATTATTTAATAATAATGTAATGACTTTTTCTGAGATGTTATATTATTTAATTAACATAGTATTTAAATGTATTCTTATATCTCTAAAAGTACCTCAATATGTCATCATCTATTCCATTTTAATTAAAAACAAAGAACAAATAAAAAATAAATATAATATTACAATAAAATGTCTATAATGAAGAAAATATTGATAAATATGGTTCCTCAAATTTAATCTAATAAAAATAATATTATTATTTTGAAAAGTAGGTTCATTCACATAATGAGTCAGGAAACCAGTAAGTGTTTTTTGTCTCAAATTTTCACCCATTGAGAGATATTTCTTCATATAAAAAATGATTTCTTTTTAATGGTCTATATAGTATGCCTTTTAAATTTTTTTATCATGATTCCATTATATTTCAAGATAATCAATGATCTTATCCATTTTATTTCACTAGTTGGATTTTGACACAAAATTAAAAAATATGTAATTTTGAATTTATTAGGTAATAGTATTTCTTAAATGAATATTCTATTCATGTGTTTGTATACTTTTATTTCCATATTTTATTTTTTTTACTCATGTTCTATTTCGTAATTATATCTCATTACATATAGACACATTTTTGAAAAAAAAATTCAAAAATTAAACCAAAACACTAAATATAATAAGTCTCATTTATACTAATTAAACATCTATTCTAGGTCTATATCTATATTTCTAAAAGAACTCTAATTAATGAAATAAAATTATGTGTCTTCATTCGTATTACTATAAATTTTGATACATATTTTATTAAATGGAATTATCTCAACATTCGTGCGATTTGTTTGTTCTTTAAATCTACATAAATATAGTAATAATGGAATTAATTTTATTATTTAGATCATTAGATTTATTAGTATGATATTTTTTGTTTTAATGGTTCATAATATGGAAAAAAATTAATATTTTATTTAAATTATCTTCTCTCAATAATTTTTTTTATTTTATTTTTCACTTAATTTTGTATTAAAATATGAAAATACTATACAAGAGGTTTTTTATTTTCAAATCTATTTTCCCATAGTGGTTTATTTATCATGAAATTTTGTTTTTATTTCCCAAAATAAGTCATTATTATAATTTTTCCTCTTAAAATATAATATTTTGTATACATTAATTTTCTATAAGTTTTGGTTATGTGAAAACCTTGTGATAACCATTATTTTTCAATGGGGTTTTTTATGACATGATTATGGTTGTCACTAAGTGGAACAAATATCTATGATTGATGATGTGTGTGGTCTTATATAACCCTCTAATTAATTGGTGTTGGTTCATAAATCATGAGATATAATATAATGTACATAATATTTTTTTTCATATATGCATGAAAAAATGAGTTCTGTCATAACAATTTTCCTACGCATATGTTTGTACCAAATTTCTTTGTTTTTTATACTTTTTTACCACATTTCAAAGATAAAATTAACTTTTAATATATTATATGTTTTAAATTTATTCCTTACATTTAAAATTTTATTTACATGTATTACATGCTATCATGTATTATTGTAATTGTGATTTATTTTGAACCATGTCATAATAAATTTTCTTCCATAATTTTTTTCAGATAATATATTACTTTATCATGTTTTAGGATTTTCATCTATGGTATTATGATCATTTAACATAATATTTAACAACTTTATAGTTTTTTATTAATTTTATGGTATATTGACTTATGATATGTTTTTTAATTTCTGAGTAACAGATTTAATATTATTATTATATTTTTATATCCATTGTCATAATTTCGATTATATAATGTGATATGTATGTAAAAGATTTTAGAGGATAAAAATTATGGAGTAATGTAGTCATGATTTTTTAAAAAATATTTTTCTATATCTAATATTTATGACAATAAATATTTTTCTCGACATGTTCTATGATTATTTGTGTGATGTATTATATTAATCATAAAATTATTGTTCTATATATGTTATGTTTTGTATTGTTTGATTACGTTAGTACCAAAGGAGGGTTTAGTTATTAGTTTATAGTTGTTTGACAATTTCTTAGACCTTTTATAATATAATAGTTTAATTCCTATGGATTAAAATATGGGATAAGATTAAAAATAAGGTAACAAACCAAAAAATTTATTAATGTAGATATTGTGTGATTTAATTTAAAATAAAAGTTATTTAAATTTTATTAAGATCATTATTTTTTTTTGAAAATTAATTTATGAAAAATTGTTTTTATGTAATTTTTTAAGAAATTATAATATTTATTTTATCTTATTTTAGAAAGTTAATTTTACAAAAAAATAATATTTTAAATCTAGTCCTCAAAATTTATTTTGAGTGTATTATATACAAATTTTTTGAGAAGGTAATTTTTTGATTGACAGTAGAAAAATTAATATTTTTATTTTAAACTAATTTTTTTAAACCATTTACAAAATAAATTATATTTTATGACATATTTAATAGAAATTATAGTATAAATAAATATTTATTAATCCAATTTATTTTTGTAATAAATAAATTTATATTAATTTATTGTATTAAAACATTTTTTACATATGAAAATTGTTTCTTTAGAAAACTAATTTTTCATCACATCTATGGGTTTAATATTTTTTTAGAAAAATGTGATTGAAATTATCAAAAATATATTTCATATTTGGAATAATAAAAAATAATATGACATAATATTTTTTTATTAACATATGTGAAAATGGATAGTAAAAATAGTAAATATTAATTCAAATAGTAAATGCTAAAATGGGTTTTCTAAGGGATAAACTAAACAAAATAATTTGTAAAATGGCATATAAAAATGTAAAAATACAATTTTATGGAAAAATGTCATTATTATATTATCTACGCTTTTGGAATGAGCCATTTTGTTTCAATTAGGCATAAAAAAAGGTTTAATTTAGTTTCTTCAAGAAATGAATCTGTTTCCCCTTTTTCACATATAAATGGCAACCCCCTCTACACTCATCTTGAATAATAAAAAACACTTTTTTTTAAAAGAAAAAACCAAATGTATTAATAATTATCTCACAAATTATTGTAGGTCTTATTTTTATTAGTAAATCCACCTAATAATTCTTTAATCATAAATCTAAAGAGGTTCTATGAAGAAGGAATAAATTCATAAACGTGTGTTCTTGTTTTATATATTCATATAACTCCTTAAAATATTCTTAATAAATTATTGTATAATAAAATAATTAGTAACAATATATTGATAAATTATCATGTTATTGGTATTACCCATATCTTTCACCTATTCTATAAACTGTGAAATTAAATTGTTGACTGGGTGTATGACAAACTACCTCCTTCGGAAATGAAGTAATAATTTTTTAATCAACACCTCTAATGAATGGATATAATTATATATTAATAATATTTATATTAAATTTATGAAATAATTATTCTGTTAAAATTATAATATCAAATATAAATTCCAACTTTCCATTTTCATTTGAAAATGATAACATCACTCGCGTATAATAAAACTATCACCTCACGTAGCTATCTGATTCATTCTTCACTTAAACATGACATGGAAGGTAATAAGGAAATATTTAATGAATATATGTTATATATATGAAATCGAAAACTGTTTTATATAGGTAATATATCATTTAACTTTATTTTGTCTCATCGGATGAGAAAATTTTAATATCATTCTTCCATACTTATAGAACACTGCCTCCATGAACTGTGGAATTAGTTATATATTTATATACCTTGGTTGGATTACCAAATATATATAATGAGTATATATTATATTTATATCATTTAAAACATTATGTATATTATTTAATCACGATTAAAGTAAAAGGACCCAAAATACTAAACCAAAATATACATGAAAACCAATGCAGTTATTAGCCGAAACATGATTTTATCAAATAATTATTAATAAACCTGTAATAGATGTTCATATATAAATAATATATTGAATGATACATATGATTTTATTTATATACTATGTTTATAGTATAATTATATTTATTATATAGGATATTTGAATGTGTATAATTAAATTCACGACTTATAGTATAATATTTTTTTCTTAATTTTTTAAAATGGGACACATGCCTTATACACCACGTATTAATTTTTTTCGGTGTATATAATACAGATTAACTAATGTTATAGTCCACAAAATGATATTTATGGGATATAAGTATCAATATAATGTGATTTATTTTATGGGTCTTACAATTCCAATTATACCAAAAAGATAAATGTTTAATGGTTCAATATCATTATTTAACAAGATTTTTTATGATATTATTGGAATGGCGAGATGTATTGTTTTACCTCTCATAAAACAAATTCATTTTTTCCACCAATTATTTCAATAAAATTCATTTTTTTCATTTAATCTTCCACTCTTAAAGGATTAAAGAGACCAAAATAATATTTCAACGAAAAATATTCTTTATTTCTCTCTTCAATCGAATTTTTTTGTCAATATTCATATTTCATAATATTATTTAAGTATATTTGTTTCTATTCTACTATTATTTTATAGAGAAACCATTTACCATTATATACTTTTTACTTGTTTTTTTAAAATAAAACATCATGTTATTTTAAAAACAATTAATTATGGATTTTAGGGATTGTAAAAAGTAATACTTATTTTAACATTTATGGAATGAAAGTAATTTTATAACATCCGTAACGATAAATCATTTGAATAATCCTTTATATTTTTATTGAGTTATTTTCAATTAAATATATTTATAATATATTTTTTAAAATTGTAGTTTTAGAAAATTATTTTCACAGTTCAATAATTTTTTTAGACAAGAAATATTCCATGTTATCTTTAAAAATCATTTTCCATCTAATATTACATTCTTTGATACTACTAGTTATTTCTGGTGATGTGATCCAATTGTACAATCCTTATTCTTTTTATGTATCTTTTTATGATTATGATGAAGTGATATTTATGAAAATCATTGTTTTTTCCATGGTTTATGCAATGATGAATTAATGAGATGATTAAGGGGCCAATTTAATTTATATGGGTTATGCTGAGATGGAATGTTTGTGAGTCCCTTTTATTTTCATGGATCATGGTGTGATTAATATTTTATGATCTTTTTTCACACATAGGTACGGTTTTAACTATGTCGTCATGGATGCATTATAACCATGGTTGAAGGTATTATTATAATGAAGAACGGTTGTTAGGTTACATCCATGGTGGTGTGGGGCCTATACCCCTTTATAATGAATTGGGTATATCATTATTCTATATGATATAATAATATAAAAAATTTTGACATGATTGTTAAATAATTAGAAAAAAGATGATGGGATTTATCCACAATGGTAAACAGGATGATGGTCTTGGTACCCAATAGGAAATCAGGTGATGCGATTGATACATAATAGGAAATAATTTATGAGCCATTATACAATATGTTTTATAGTCTTAGTTGTCCACCTATATAAATGAAATTTTTTCAATACATATTATGGCTAAAAAAATTTATATCGTGAGATTTTACATCATGGTTTTTGATGATTTCATACTCTTATGAATTTGGACTTGATGAATGATAATGATTTGTTCCATGGATCTTGTTTATGATCTATGAAAAGTTTGATATAAAATGTATAAATTGTGTTATTTATCTCAATAAATTATTCTTATCTTATTTCGTTCATGTGTTCATATGATCATATAATGATAACTCTGATGTCTACCCTTACTGAGCATGTAATTCACTATCTATTAAGTTTCCTTTCCTAATGATGTGAATAATTTTTTTATAGGGTAGGTCTATTAAACATAACAATAGAGAATATATTTTGGATAAAATTTAAATATCTTTAATTAAATAAGATTATTATGTGTCTAGTCTCCAAATACACGAAACTATTAATGCTATTTGGTTTGTATTTTTTTGAATGGAATTGAATATTCATCGAAAAATATTTGATGTTTTTTGTATCAAATTCATTTGTCATTATAGTTGGTATTAGTGTGATGGTGTGATTACCAATGGTAAACTACGATTAGAAAACTATTATGATAACCATTATAATAATTATATATATAGGATAATGTCCTATGTTATGGTTAAGAAAGGAGTGATACTTTCTGAGAAACTATATCCATGTATTGACACTACAGGTGTATCTAGATCAGAAATAGGTTTACATAGGGTTGATAAGACTAAAAATGGTGTATTGAAAAAGAATTTATCATAATGTAGTAAAGGTAAATGGGCCTTACTACTCAATATGTTTTACATTGTTAGGGAATATAACATGTAAATTCACAAACAAATTAAAAAGCATCAGGAAGTATTTGAATTGCTAATAACTATTGATTACATTTAATAAACCTATTGTTTCATATATTGAAAATAATTTTTCATGATAATGAAATACAATAAATAACCATTGATGATTATGTGGATTCCCATTATGATTATTTTTTCTCATCCTATGTTTTTTGGTTTTAGTCAATGGAAGGAAATAGGAGGAACCATTCCCACATTAACTGTGATCGAAAATCCAATCATTATAAGAAAACACATTCATTTAGGAATAGATAAGAAGTTTTTGTGATTGTTTTTAATCATATATCCTAATATTTTACTTACAATATGAAATTTTTTGGGATTCATAATTATTGATCAAGGTGGAAGAATTAATTTTTTGATTGTTCGTGTGGTAATGAACTTAGAAGAAAGAATATTCAGCTTCATATATGTTATGAGTGTGGGAAGAAGTTCCTACATGAAAATCCATAACATTGAGGAACATGTTTTCAATGTAGAACTAAAGGACATAGTGAAAAGATTTACCAATGAATTTGTTTTCTTATATGTGGGGAACATGGACATTATCCAAGTGAATTCCCCAAACCAAGTTTTAGATAATAGACAAGGTAATGACCAATATTATATTGAATAAATGAATTATGTGGGTTGATGTATTTATATATTGGAGTTTAACAGTTATTTTATTTATGTATTTTATATATGGTATTTTGATTTTAATAATTAGGAAACATCTCAGTATTGCTTTAAAGAATGAATAATATATGTCTTTTTGTAATATTAACTTAACAATTATTTATACCATCATGGGTTTCTTAGGATAAGGATCATTATATGTTTAATGTAATGGATACACAATGTTATTAGGATAAGGATCATTATATGTTTAATGTAATGGATACACAATTTTAATGGTATTGATATCCATTTTGGTTTTTTGAAATTTTATAATTAATTATTTTTATATTATTCAGGGGGGACATTATAAGAATTATATTAATATAGGTTTAGTATAAAGGAAAACATGTCATATCTGGTAAGTTCATGGGGAATGAAATCATAACTGAATGGATGTGAGGGTTAAATTCTGACCAATAACCTAGAATATTTCATGTTTCTTATGAATTTTTTTAAATTATAGTATAGATAAATGTTAATATTATTATTTAAAACATATGTTTTATCATATAGATAAACGAGGGATTTAAAATTTCTATATTGAGAGAATATACCTCACTATAATTGAAGGTTCAAGAGAAATTTACCCAGCTCATGATTTAGATTTATCTATGATACTTTTTGAATTAAATACATGGGGGAATTATAGAAAATATTAAGGTGTGATATGTATACTAATAATTAGATTATATGTATATATTAAAAAATAATGATTTGAATATTAACCATTGAATAATTTTGAAAGTAATTAATGATTACAATACATCATCACATTAAAAACCTAACAAATAACTCAATGTAGACGATTCTTTATATTTAAGGGTTAATGCTGAATATCAATAAAGAGGAAAAAATTTATTCTTTATTTTAGGTTTTTCTATGGATGGATTTTGAATTCCAAATTTAAGAGGAGAAATATTATTTTTCTCCCTGAGTGTCAAAACATCTATCTTGACAAAGATGAAAGATTCACATATGTATAATGTAGATCAATTGTGGACGTTGATAAATATTTTTGAGTGGAAAAATTATTTCTGATGAACTGATAATATTAAATAATAGTGTATGGGTTTCTTCAACATTGTATTTGTTGAGATATATTTTAGAAGATGATAGTTGTTCATTAATTATCATTCATCCTTTAAGTATAAATATGAATAGATATTTGAATGAATAATTTTATTGGGTTGGAA
The DNA here is from genome assembly GCA_963277665.1 of Viscum album. NCBI lineage: Eukaryota > Viridiplantae > Streptophyta > Magnoliopsida > Santalales > Viscaceae > Viscum > Viscum album. The sequence goes on along the minus strand of OY728165.1, from coordinate 708,491,197 downwards.
TGAAAACAAATATATATGAGTATTAATCTCAGTTTAGGAATTTCCACAATTTAAGGTTGAGATAAAATATTCTAATGTGTTTTATCAACCATTACCCATATCAGAATATATATCGAAAAACATAACCGTGGATATTGTCATATAACTACCAAAAACATTTAAATGAAACAATTCTATTTGAGTTGTAGTGGATTTACTTATAAAATTAGCACAATTAATCATTATTAGTGAGGATTTATCTCATGATCTTTATTTAATTATATAAATTAAATAAGTGGTAAGGTTTTATAAATAAAAGATTCTACTTAAACTAACCAGCATTAGAGTTTTACATTGATGTTCTGGAAAAATATTTATCATTTCATAAATATAGAGTTAATTTTTAGTACTAAACATAATCCTCTAACATATGGTCTGTATGAGACTATAATTCATGCCCAATAGGATATGTTAATATTATGTTGTTTTTATATGAAATGTGTTTGGGAAGAACACATTTCTATATATGAGTTTTCACTCAATAATATCATTTATTTTACTATATTTTTGGATCCTTACGAATAAATATATTAAAATACGTATTGAAAAATGATTAGTTGGGTTGAATTAGGAGAAGGAAATATTTTTAGAAATGAGATATCTGATGAAATTTTAGATAATTTTAGAGATATTCAACAATATATAAGGTAATAAAAAATAAAAAAAGTTACACTAACAATCTTCAAGTTGATATAGAATTTCAATTCAGTGAGAATTTGTTTCTAATAATATCTCCATAGAAATGGTAATTAGATTCATAAATATTGGAATAAAAATCCATTAGTGTATTGGTTCCATTAATGTTCGTGATTGAATCAAGACAGTATCTTATCGATGTGGACTTCCAATGAACCTCTATCAATTCTATAATGTGTTCCTTGTATCTATCATGAAGAATTATACCATAAATACACAACAAGAAATGAACTCAGAGGTCATACCTTCATGTCATGATAGATAATATAGGAGAAAATGGTTCATATTATGTATCATTATTGAAAATTTTTTACGAATCAAGACCACACATCCGGACAATGTTTTGTGGAGAAATATCTATCTTGAAGAAGTAATGTTGGAATCTAAGGATATATTATGGTAGAATCATCCTCAATTTTTTTAATAATGTGATAAATATTTTGTGAAAAAATTTATTTTAGAAGGGGTATAATTTTACACTTATGAACTTTAGTAATTTTTTATCAGAATAATTTAATTTCTCCTATATATTTAATTACATGCAACAATTAGTTTTATCAAACCACAATATACTATTAATAATATTATTCATTCATGATTTATATAACAATGGTTTCAAAACTAAATTTATCAATTGGAATAAAAAACTATTAAATGTTATTTATAATGGATTATATATATATATATAAACTGATAAAATGTAGTTAATTTTTGTTAAAGTCATTATATGTTTTTAATTTAAAATTTTAAAAAAAGGTTTGTTTTTATTTTTTGTTTTTTACCACTTATTGAGAATTTTTTTATAATGAACATAATTTTTGAATATATTGTGCGTATATTATCATTGAGAATATATTTTATATTCTTCAAAAAAAGATTAATTTTTTTTATAAATTTTTATTGAATACTAACATTAATTATAATCATAATTTTTATTTAAAGAATTTAATAAAGCAATTTTATTTATAGAAGTTATTAAATAAAATATTAGTCCAATTATATATTTAATAATCCAATTTAGGATATTAATATTGATTTCATATTTAAATTTTATATTAAATATATCTATAATTATTAGAATTTTTTCATTAGAAAACAACTTTTTTATCATGTCTCTAGGATTAATTTTAAACTTTTCTACTCTTTTCAATCGAATTATGAAAAATTTACTCCATATTTGTAATAATCACAAATAATACAATAATTTAATAATAAATTTTTCCAAATTAATTTTAAAAACATTAGAAATTATATTCCACCTTTAAGGTTAAAATGAGTTTATTGGGGGGTAATTTAAAAAAATAATTGGTAAAATGAAATTAAATATTTTCCCAATACATATTAATTAAATTAATTAGACTATATATTATTTAAATTTATAGAATTATTTAGATACTTTTTTCTTGGGAAAATTTTTTGTAAATTTTATTCTTGTTAAAAATTATATGGATGTCCTCTACACCACTAATAAGAGGACAACCCTTTATAGTCATCTTCACCTAAAAACCATTTTTATAAGCCTTTAATTATAGAATACCTATCTTACATAACTCCCCACATACATTATTCCTTAGTTTTATTATGAAACCCTTTTAATAACGCTTGTGTTATTAACCAAATTAGGTTCTCCAACGTATAAGAAAAATTCTTAAACATTGTTATTTATTTGGTTTCTTCCTTTAAATCCTTAAAATATTCATAACAATGATGGTGTAATATCATTAGTATATAAAATATACATATATGTTATTATTTTAATTACTTGACCTGCATACATATCTTAATTTATTATGTGGGAAACAAAATTGTTGATCTTCTATACAACAGACTAGAACCTCACAAACTCATGTAATTAATTTTTCCTCACCACCTCTCTGGTATGAATATGATAATGGAATTTACATATTTATATAACAGTTATAAAATAATTACCCTTATTTAATTATTATTTCATATAATCCTTCTTACATTCCATTCCTTGTGAATATGATTATCTCTCTTATTTATATGGAAGACTATCGTCGCACAATGTGTTGTGACTCATTCTTCTTGTACGCATTACATGGAATGTAATAAAGATATATTTAATGAGTTTATGTGATATATTAAACTTTAATTTTTCATCAAAATGTAATATAACATTGAAAATTAATTTATTTTATCTTTTAACAAAAATGAAATATAGGTTATGTGTCTGTACAACATCCCATATCCGTGATTGTTATAATTAATTTTCTATCTTTAAAATTATTGGATTACTATAAGTAAATATATAATGACAATATTTTATTTTTATATCATGGATAAAATTATTTTGATGATGGAAGCCTCATAAATGTAAAACTACTATAAATACCAAACGAAAACATACAAGATAAACGAAGCAGTTATTAATGAAAATGTGATCTAACAAAGAATTATTAATAAATAGGTTATGAAAGGTAATAAGTAAATAAATAATATAATGGTACATATAATTATATTTCTATAATAATTTAATAATAAACACACATATATATATGTATTATACAGAATATTTTCACATGTAAGAATAATGTTCATACTTAATGAATGTGATTTTTGTCTCACTTTTGTTTCTTTGTGTTCCATGTGTTATACACTACATTTTTTCTAACTATTTTTTATATACTCCTTATGAATTTATATTATAGAACATATCTAAATAATTAGGGGTGATAAATTTCCATCTATTAACGATTTTCATTAATTTCAATATGATTCCAAATATTCCAAAGTGGTCATGGTTTAATGATACAATCTCATTGTTTAATGAAATTTTTAATAATATGTGTCTAGAGATGAGATCATATAATATATCTATCAATAAACTCATTTATTTCTTCATCTTATTTGGTTATTTATATAAAATAATTTTTTACATTCATTTTACTCACATAAAATATTACACAAAACAAAATAATGTATTTAAGAAAAATAACATTCACATATATTTTTGTCATAAACCCTTAATCTTCCATTTCCATTTTTTCTAAAAATGTTTTAAATAATGATTTCACTGTTATAGAAGTATTTTTTTTTAAAAATCCACATTTTTAACATTTTAAAAAAAAATTAGTAAAAAATCATTACGTATTTTTGCAATTGAGGCCCCTTTGGATTTTAGATAAATGTGAATAAAATATTTTTTATAACATGTAAAACATGAAAAAAAAATTCATTGTAAATGATCAATGATTTAATTTATTTTTTATAATTTTAAAATAATAAATTTGAAATAGTTTTTTTAAATGTTTTCAGAAATTTTATTTTCACAATATGTTTTTTAATGGTGAAGGGATATTTTTCTCAAAAAATATTTGAAGTGATCATTCAAAATCATTTCCTTCTAAGATTAAATGATATGATGTTTGTAATGATTTATTAGAGATATGATCCAATTTTACCACACTTAATATGTTTTGTAGATTTTTTTATTATGATGGAGATATGTTCAATGAACATGATCATGTTCTATGGGTTATGGTATGATGAATTTATTGTATGATTATGAGACCCATTTCCATTCTAATGGTTATACTATGATGAAATGTTATTTAATCCTCTTTTCCATTAATGGGTTATGATGTAATGAATGTTTTATAATATTGTGACATAATTACCTATGGTTTTAATTATGTGATTATTTTACATTAAAATCATGTATTATGGTAATTATTTAACCAAAAACAATGGTAATGATATAACCAAGGATGATGGTAATGTCATAAAAAAGGATGGTTGTGACTTATTTCTACTTCCAATTCATTGGGTAAATATAAATTTCTCATGTGATAATAATGGGGAATGCGATGAAAATATTTATCTACATTGGGAAAAATATTGACGGTTTTACTCTATAACGGGAAATATATTTAATATTACTCTAAAAATACATGATGAATATTAATAAAATTAATGTGTCCTTAATACCATATCCTTAATATCATAAATGTGTAATATAGATATTTATTACATAAGAATCTAAATATTTTTATTGATAACAAAAAGAAGTTTCAGATTTATTAAATATGTAATGAATGTTAGAAAATGATTATCTAAATGCGATATTCCAAGATATCATAAACACGCTATTATGGACTTTTTTCATAAAATGAAAAATATTTTTTTAGACACACACTAAATGTGTACCATGGATATTTAATCTCCTAGGTTATATTGATTCATAAAGGGTATATATATTTCCCCACCAATAGATTACATTATAAAATTAATTGATCATATTAATGTGGTGAATAAATAATATATTAGAAAATCAATAAAAATATCCACATTTTAAAGCTATCATATGGAATTTAAATTTTTTTACTCCGCAAAAAATTGAAAAACATAATAAAATCTTATTCTGTGTAATATAGTGGATAGTTACATAATAATATAATCCAATTAAGGAATAAGAATAGTCGATGGATTTTGACATGGATGAAAATAATTCTAAATTATCATTTAATATATTCTTGGAGAATGTGACAGAAATATACATTTCTTTTGCAAAAATTTATAATATAAAAAATCATTGAAAATAAACATGTTTTCATATAATGTATTCCACATGAAAATGAATGGATATAATAGTAGTAAAATTTATTTATGCAGTTTATGATAAAAGAAATATTCCATTCACAGTGTAGGAAAAATTTAAAACACAACATGTTCAAAAAATAAAAAGATGGTATTTCTTAACATTGAAGGGAATGTAAGATATGGCTGAAAATGTTTTCCTAAAATAACTAATCATTATTGAACTATTTTATTAGAACTGTAATTGGAATAAAAAATTCATTGACTAATGAAGAATTATGTTCAATAGTTCTTTAAAATGTTTTCTCAATCAGATTACTAAAGAGATGAAAATGAAAAAAAAAATTAAAATAAATTGATAAAAAGTGGATATTAAAATATATAGTGTTTATAATAAAATGATATTATTATTTTATTCAGTTTTTATTTAATAATAATGAATCTCAAATAAAAATGAGATTGTGTAATAAACCCTTATCTATTTTGTATCATTTCAATCATAGCTATCATAGAAGAAATAACATCATATTAAACATTAATATCCATTAATATAAAACAATTTATTTTATAAAATATAAATGGAGATGTATATGAACTAGTTATATGAAAATGGTGGTATATATTCTATATGTCTGCAACAAACAAATGTTAGATAAGAATCTCTTACATCAAGTTCATATTCCTTTAATTTGATTTCAACCTCCGGTAATACAAATTTAAAATTTAGATGATTCTTTAAATAAATATTTACAGTTATAATAAAATAAATCGTTTTATTATAAAATATTTTCACATATTCGGTAGTAATCATTCATTATAATCAAAAGTCTGGAATTAACCTCTTCATTTTTTGTATGTTTGAATTCAGATGTTATTGTCCTTACAAATAGAATATGGTCCATCATCTCTATAATACAATAATGATGTAAATATATTATATATTAATTAGATATATATATATATATATTTCATATGTAAATGAAATAAATGGTAATTAAATCTCACATATTGGTGGAGGTGGTACTACACACATACGTACATGCGACGTTATCATTTTTAATGGGTGGAAGAAAAAAAAGGTACATGAATGAAAATAAATTTTTTATATTACAAACAATTTTAAGGGAAAGGAAGTACCCATGATTTATAGGATACAAGAATCAAGTACCATATGAGATAGTATATCTGTTATAGTAAAATTTTATCCAATTTGACATACTTTCAATAAATAATTTTCAATGGAGAAAACATACCTCTATAACTAAATTATCCTCAATAAGATCTTAAAACCAATAAAACATCATGTGTCACAATTATATGAACTCCAAATTAGTTTCTCCTATATTAAAACGTCTTACTAGAATAAAATCCTTCTTGTTGAACCACTCTGTCTTCCCTTTATTGGTTTCCACTAGAAGAAGTAACTCTACCTTCATATCTGCATCCCCTTATGAGGAAATAACTTGTAGGAAAGCTTCAATATGACCTTATATGAGTTCATTATAATGTCCCATCTTAGGTGTTTTAGATGTAACCTCCATGAGTTTCTTACCACTATTGTATAGTGCACTCTCCCATATTATGATCAACTAGATCTTTGGCATTCTCAGTGAAAGTGTGATCAACCATAATTGGGACATCATATATCTAATTTCATTTTCCCATCATAACATTCATCTTATTTTCACATACTGTTAATTGGATTCCACAATTTACTATTTCATGATCCTAATCATTATTATGATCGATGTTTATCAACATGGGCGTCTTGTTCTTAGATAATGTAGTATTCATTGGATTCTATAGGACGGAATAGTCCTTTTGACATTTGGGATTGTTTTTGTTCATAAAAATGAATCTTAGAGAATCATTTTGTAAGAACATGGATCTTCATTTTAGGTATGCCTTTCCTTTTCCCGATTTTTTAAAGAAAAATGATGTTTTTGGAAAATTTTAAAGTACACTCCGTGTACTCTTTTGAAACTCGAAGTCATGTGCTGGCCGTGTCCAGGCCACACACACGGTGTGTAGGGGTGATGTGGATGCAATTTTTGGCGGAGTACGGAAAGACCTAGTACATTTCGTGTACTCTAAAAGTACACGATGTGTACATTTTTTCATTAAACTGACCAGGGTCGCGCATAACACACAAATGCATCTTCTTCTAGGTCTCGTTCATACGAGAGCGACCGTATGACCGTGAATCTTCTCCGAGCTTCCATCTCTCAATCCGTTCTTTGATTCGAGCTCTGTTGATTGTGTTGTAAGAGCATTGGTGAATTCTTCCTTCTGCTTTAGCCTTGTTTTCCAATTCCTCTTCCTTTTCAAAATATCATGGTTTATGTGTTTCAGACATTTTCTCAGATCTACGATGTTCTAAGGAGAATTTGTCGTCGTTGTTCACGTGTATTGATCTCCTCGGTTGAGGTAGGTGGTTTGTGCCTTTCTGTATAAAGTCTTTGAATATTTTGTGCAAATTCCAACAATACCCTTGAACGGGGTATTGCGTGTTTCTTTTTTTTCCCTTGTTGTTTGCCTGCTTTTCTTGATTTCATTATTAGATGTATTCACCTGTGTATATGGTAGTTTTTACTGTACTATGGACATTTTCCATGCTCTTTTTTCTGGTTTGGCATTTAACCGATTTCCATGCCCAGCTGTAGGATAGTGGAACTGTTTCATATTATGATGCTGGGCCTCATAATTATATCCATGTAGCTCGAGGTTTACATGGACGTTATACGCGCACTGAGCTTGTTAGATTCACAGAGGACTGTGATAACCTAGTGTAGTAGACCATAAGGAGAATATATGTACGGGCTTCTCCAGAGTGTCTTTTAATACGATGCGAGACCACATGGGGAATTGACAATGATTTCTTCCTTAGAGAGTCTGTAGTTCCTCGACGTGGGCTACATGGGGATTGAGACGTTGAGTGCTTCCCCAGAGATCCTTTAGCAAGATACGAGACTATAGGGGGAATTGACGGTGAGTGCTTCCTCAGAAAGTCTATTCTTAGCTGAACCAGAGGGGTGAGACTGTGGGTGCCTCCTAGTGGGTTGCTAGTACTTATAGGTCGAACCATATGGGTTAGGCTGTGAGAGCTACCCATAGGGTTAACTATTTTCTACTTATTTTTGGTTGTTTACTTGTGTATTTATATGATATTATTGTGGATTTTCGATGCGGTGTGTTTTGATGGTTACCGCTTTCCGCACTTTTACTTGCCTTGTATTCATTGATTGTTAGGCACAAATATTTGGGTGATTGCCTACTAGGATTTTATCTCACACCTTTTTTGGGCCATTCTTTTGGGCCCCAGCAGACTTTGTTGTTGCAGGTATGGATAAGGGAAAACACCCTTCTACCTCAGGTTCTTGATTGCACTGGAGTTGGAGAGCATGGGACCGAGCCGTGGCTTACAATGTTGAAGAGTTTACTTTTTTTTCTTTTTCACTTTGTTTTTCAGTTGTACATCGTCATGTTTCTTTGTTTACTACTTTCCATAGACATATTTACCATGTTTCATCATTATTATTTTATACATTACTTCCGCTATCCATTTCAGTTGTTGTATGTTGTTTATTGTTTATGTTATTGTGACTGATTGTTTTGTCGCTGTTTTCTTCACTAAAAGAGGGAATAGTTTCCCCACTGACTCACCAAGGCCCTTGTTGTTAGTCGTAAGCCTCTGGCATTTGGGGAAATGCGCTTGAGGTCATGTGGAGAACCGAGTACGGGGCACCAGTGGAAGGGCCTTCAGATTTGGTTCGTTACAAAGTGGTATCAAAGGGGTTATTTTCTCTTGCATTACCTTTTGGAGACTTTATCTTGGGATAGGACAGATTTGGTACTTATTATTAAGTTGTGATCAGGAGTAGATAACCTGTTTATCGGGAAAATCCATACTACCACGTTAAATTTCAGTTTGCTGGTTTTGAGATTTTACGGTTGATATGAATTCACATAGAGTGATTCACATGCTTTGTGTTGTTAATTACTTAACGATTGTGGTTATATTTTTGTCTCAATCCGATGATATGAGGGTATTCCATCTCATGCATCATATAGGCACTTGTAAAAATCACATGCCATGCTTTTTTTCCATGACATCTAGGGTGCATTAGCGATTTCATGATATTGTGATAAACATTTTGTTGATTATGCCTGCTATTGTGATAGATGCTTGATAGAATATATGCTTCCATGTTAGAGGATTGTTTGTTTCCGAACATGCTTAAATAAATGTTATGTTTTGATTCATGGGGAGTATGGGCCCTCACGAATTGGAATTTGGCACTTCCTTTACATGTTTTTTGTGTTTTCTGGGCTTCTGTGCAGTTTTTGAGCTACTGCCCAAAAAAACCCAGAATACATGACATGTACTTTTTACTACACCACGTGTAGTTTTCAGGCCATGTCACTAACCGTCTGATTAGAAACAGGGTGTCGTGAGAATAACTTCTAGAACATGCCGTGTACGGTAGGTACACGCCGTGTAGATCAGATCTGTGTACCCGTTCGTGTCACTAACAACACAGGTCAGGGAAGCTCGAGTAAAAAACATCGTGTTATAAAGAAACGCGCTGTGTGGTCCTATCCATGTACCTGACCATGTCATGAACAACACGTGTCAGTGTCAGCTTCTCTTAGACACGCCGTGTTTTTTTCGGAACACGCTGTGTATTCTTGATCAGGTACCCGGCCATGTCACAAACAACACGGGATGGTTTTACCTTCACCTATACATTCCATGTTTGTTCGGAACATGTCGTGTAAGGTTCAGTCAGGTAGACTGTCGTGTATTGAATAACACGTGCCGCCGAAGCCTTGTCTGGTAAACGCCGTGTCTGTTCAGAACACGCCTCCTAGTATTTGTTTATGTTGGACCGTGTGGGTTATCCATGTAAGGAGACTCGAGTAGGGGAATAGTTTTCAAGTACACGCCATGTGTTAATTCAACACGATGTGTAGTTTGAGGCGTTGTACGACCTGTAGGGTTGGGGTACACACCCTAGTAAATGTCTTAAGAAGACAAGCCACGTAGTCATGTTTTGTAGACTTATTTTTTTTCCTTCCCTTGTTCTCGTTTTGTACTCTTGTTCTCTCTGTCTTTGTTGATTATGATCTAAGGTGTTCTTTTGATCTTTCATTGAAATTCCTCGGAGACGTCCTCCAGTTGTACGTCTGTCATCATGTAGCGATCAGACGCCATATATGGCTGATCAAGGACTCCCTACCGATCCTCCAGTCGGGCCAGCCTTTGCACCGACTATCCTACTAGTTGCAAGCACTGATGCGCAGTTCATGGAAGGTTTTATGAGGATGATGCAGAACTTTCAGGGAGAACCGCCTCCTACCTTGACTATGGCAGACAATACGTGAGTTTTTTAGCAACAGCATCCTCCCACGTTCTCAGAGGAAGGAGGACCTCAGGCTGCAGAGTCATGGATGGAAGCCGTGCTGAATATCTTCAAGAATCTAGAGATGCCTCTAGAGAGGCGGGTCAAGCTCGCTACCTACATGCTCTGAGACTCCTCCAAGAGGTTGTGGGATGTGATCTCACAGGAGGGTCACCAGCATGTTTTGTCATGGGAGGAGTTTCAGTGCATCTTTTATGACAACTTCTACCCGGAGACACTGAGGGCCGACTGAGCCCAGGAGTTCATGAGCATAGAGCATGGTACTCTTTCGGTCATGGAGTATTGTTCTCGTTTCACTGAGGTGCAACATTTCACACCCCTCCAGGATGGGAGTGGGGTGTTCTTGGAATGAAGGTTTGAGGATGGTCTCAGGCGGGAGATCTTCTCACAAATAAATCTCTTATAGTTGACTTCCATCAATTCCATCTTCAACCAGGCACTGATTGTAGACTGCAATCTGAGAGACTCCGGAGCTGCGAGCCAGGGCGGTTCTGCTACAGATCTAGTTTCCCTCCAGATGTGTAAGAAGCAACGTATGGAGTCTACATGTGGTGATCCGATGAAGCGAGAAGCATCGTCAGGCAGCTAGGTGGTATGCTACCAGGGTTGCCGGTCAGGTCACACGAGGCCGCAGTGCCATAGATGCCATGTGCAGTGCCGATCTTGTGGCAAGATGAGTCACCATCAGCATTTTTGCCAGGTTTTCTCACCAGCAGCTAGTGACGGGGGTTCTTCCATGACTCCTCATTTAGGAGAAGCACCACCAGTTTCTCACCAGTCAGTGAACTGGAGTTCTTCCGGCCGTTCGTGCCGAGGTGGGTGTCGAGGTCATGGTAGTCAGCCACTAGTCCCTCAACACTAGCAAGGTGGATATGCTCAGAGTGGTTAGCCATGGGCGCAGGTCCGTGGTGCAGCCCATTCTTTCACCGTAGAGAAGACCTATCAGGAACAGGATCCCGACCCTTCTACAGTTTGAGGTATGAATTTAGTAGCCTCATATTTATCTTCATCTATTTTTTATACCGGTGATACACATAGTTTTATCTCTGTTGCTTCTGTGGAGAGCATAGGATTCTACATCGTTTCATCTGCCGACTCGTTGACACTAGACACGCCTTTGGGAAAGAGGACATCTAGTCTACGCAGTGTAGAGAGTTCCCTCTCGAGGTTGTAGGGTATCGTCTCTCATGGGATCTCTATGTCCTAGAGATTAAATTCTATGATTTCATCCTCATGATGGACTAGTTGGTTCCCTTCTAGGCAGTCATTGTCTTTTATCACCGCAGATTGAGTTTTGTTTCACTAGAGGGTGAATCTTTTCTTCATAGAGGAGAATGGGATATTCAGGCGAGTCGAGCCAGACTCGAGCATCATGGGCTAGGAAGGGTGACATCCCAGATATTCTAGTCATTATCTGGATGATTAGGGGACTTTGTAGTTAGACTTTCCTCTAGTGGTGGATCGTTTCGGGGAAATATTTCCAGGGGACTTCTTGGGTTTGCCTCCAGAGTTTGATGTATAAATTTCTATTGAGCTCGTTACAAGAGTAGTACAGGTGTCCATTCCTCCTTATAAAATGGCCACAACTGAGTTTCAGGAGCTCAAGAAGCAGTTGGAGGAGTTGCAAGCAAACAGTTTCATCCAACCTAGTACTTCTCCTTGGGGTTCGCCTATCCTGTTTCCGAAGAAGTCAGACGATACCCTTTATCTTTGCATGGATTATCAGAAGCTGAACCAGTTGACGGTCAAGAAATGATATCCCTTATAGAGGATTTATGACCTCTATGATCAGTTTTTAGGATCCCAGGTGTTCTCAAAGATCAACATGAGGTCCCGTTATCATCAGTTGCGCATTAGACCATCTTATATACCTCTAAAAGCCTTCAATAAGAGGTATGTTCTATATGAGTATACAGTCATGGCGTTTGGTCTCACGAACGTGCATGCAGTTTTTATGGCACTGATGAACCGAGTGTTCCATCCTTACTTGGACTCCTTTGTTGTGGTCTTCATGGATGATATCTTGGTGTACTTTCACACTCGACACGACCATGCCACACATCTTGAGATCTTTTTGATTACACAGAGAGAGCATCAGCATTATGCTAAACTTCCGAAGTGCCGCTTCTGGATGGATCAGATTCACTTTTTGGGTCACATCATCTCAGATGCAGGTGTATCTGTGGACCTAGAGAAAGTGAGAGATGTAGTTTCCTGGGAGCATCAGTGTAACGTTTTTGTGGTACGAAGATTCTTACGGCTGGATGGATACTACAGACACTTCATTCAGGATTTCTCATGCCTAGAATAACCTTTGACATGACTGACCAAGAATGGGGCAATGTTCTTATAGTCTGATTCTTGTGATTCAGCCTTTCAAGAGCTGAAGGGAAGGTTGACATCTGCACCGATACTAGTCTTTCCAGATCTAGGTAAGAACTATACTGTCTATTTTTATGTTTAGAAGATATCACTAGGCACAGTGCTTATGCAAGGAGATGGAGTCGTCTTTACGGGACTCAGCAGATGAGGCCACATGAGAGGAAATATCCTACACATGATCTGGAGTTGGCAGATGTTGTACATGCCTTACGGTGTTGGAGACACTATCTTCTGGGAGAGAACTTTGTGGTATTTACCGACCACAAGAGTATCAAGTATATATTCACTCAACATGATATGAATCTGAGACAGCGCATGTGGGTCATGTATCTTAAGTCTTTTGATTTCGATCTTTCCTATAAGCTAGGAAAGGGAAATGCAGTGGAAGATGCATTGAGTAGGAGAACTCATATTCAGGCAGTTCAAGAGGCCAGCAGTGAGTGGTAGCTTATGGCTCTATTCTCTGAGATGCATCCGGAGGTACACGACATACAGGGACAGAGTTTCCTATATTCTGTAGTTGTTTCCTCTATAGTACTTGATTAGGTATGGATGAGGCAGTTATCAGACATAGAAGGCTTAGTCCTGTGGGAGAGTGTGTTATGAGGGGTCCCTATTCCATGATGGACAGTGGGTGGGGATGGTATCATGCATTTCTAGGGATGCGTAAGGGTTCCAGCAGACATACACGAGGACCTGATGCTGGATTTTCATTACTCGTTTTGGGAAGTTCATCCTGGAATCACCAAGATGTATCAGGATCTTCATCGCTAGTACCGGTGGCCTGGTATGAAGAATGATGTTTCTGGTTTTGTCATTAAATTCTCTACTGGTCAGTAGGTGAAGGCGGACCATTAGCGACCATCAGGCCTTTTACAGCAGTTACCCATTCCGGAGTGGAAGTGGAACGATGATGCGATGGACTTCATGACTGGGTTTCCGAGGTCGCCTCGAGGGAAAAATGTTGTTTGGGATGTCTTCGACAGGCTCACGAAGGTTTCTCACTTCTTGCAGATCAAGGAGACCTTCATTGTTGATGATCTGGGACGACTTTACATCAGAGAGATCGTTGGTCTGCATGGAGATCTATGCTCTTTTGTTTCAGACAAGGATGTGCGCTTTACTTCTCGGTTCTAGCAGGGACTTCAGAAGGCTTTGGGTACCCAAGTACTTATGAGTATGACTTACCATCCCAAGACTGATGGCCAGTCCGAGCGCACGATCCAAGTGCTAGAGGATATGCTTAGAGCTTTCATTATGGACATTGGCGGTTCTTGGGAGAAGCATATCCCTCTGGGGGAGTTCGCCTACAACAAAAGTTTTTAAGAGACTATTCAGATGGCACCATACGAGGATCTATACGGTAGGCCATGATGATCACCCTTATGCTGGATGGAGGTAGGAGAGGTAGCTTTGTTGGGACCTCGTCTTGTTCAGTAGAAATCAGAGCAGATAGAGCTAATTCAGTAGAGGATGACTATGGCATAGTCTCGACAGATGTATTATGATGATCAGCAGAGATGACCTTTGGAGTTCAGGGTCAGGGATCTGGTTTTCTTGCATGTCGCACCGAGGGTGGGACACAAGAGGATTCAGAGAAAGGGTAAGCTTTCACCATGGTACATCGGGCTGTTTGAGGTTTTGGATAATGTTGGGAAAGTTGCCTATCGGTTGCATCTACCTCAGAGGTATCGGGCCATGAATGACGTCTTCCATGTCTCTCAGCTCCGACGTTACTTTTCAAACTCGTCTCATGCCTTCCAGCCCGAGGAGGTTGAGATCGAAGTGGATGCATCATTTGAGGAGCATCCTATCCGGATTTTTGATCACTGTATGAAGGTTCTCCATGGGTAGTCTGTCCCTCTTCTATGGGTGCTATGGCAGCATGGGTATGTATAGGACGAGACCTAGGAGAGGGAGGCCGATCTACGATCGCAGTGGTCGGAGCTGTTCGGGGTTTTTTCTTCAACGTCTCTCTGGGGAAATTCGGGGATGAATTTATTTAAGGGGGGAAGTTTGTAAGAACACAGATCTTCGTTTCAGGTACACCTTTCCTTTTTGTGATGTTTTTAAGAAAAATAATGTTTTTGGAAAATTTTGAAGTACACATTGTGTTCTTTCTGAGTACAAACCATGTACTATTTTTCTGCTCGAAGTCGTGTGCTAGCCATGTCTGGGCCACACACACGGTGTGTAGGGGTGATGTAGAGGCCGTTTTTGGCGGAGTACGGAAAGACCTAGTACATGCCATGTACTCTAAAAGTACACGCTGTGTAATTTTTTTTCATTAAATGGACCGGGGTATCACATAACACACAGAAGCGTCTTCTTCTAGGTCATGTTCATCCGAGAGTGACCATACGGCCGCAGATCTTCTCTGAGCTTCCACCTCTCCGTCCATTCTCCGATTAGAGAACTGTCAATTACGTTGGAAGCGCAGCGGTGAGTTCTTCCTTCTTCTTGAGTCTTGTTTTCCAATTCCTCCTCCTTTTCAAGATATCGTGGTTTATGTGCTTCAGACATTTTCTCAGATCTACTACATTTTAAGGAGAATCTTTCGTTGATGTTCATGTATATTTATCTCCTAGGATAGAGGTAGGTGGTTTTTCCTTTCTGTAGAAAGTCTTTGAATATTTTGTGAAAAATCCCCCAATACCCTTGAATGGGGTATTGTGTGTTTAATGTTTTTCCCCTATTGTTTCCGGCATTACTTTATTGCTTGAGTAGATGTATTCGCCTATGTATATGGTAGTTTTTACTGTACTCTGGACGTTTTCCATGCTCGTTTTTCTTATTTTGCGTTTTGCATGTTTCCATGACTAGCTGTAGGATAGTGGAACTGTTTGTTATTATGATGTTGGTCCTTATAATGATATCCAAGTAGCATGAGGTTCACATAGACGTTATACGCATGCTGAGCATGTTAGTTTCACACAGGACTGTGAGAACCTAGTGTAGTAGACCACAAAGATAATAGACGTAAGGGCTTCTCCAGTGTGTCTTTTAAGATGATGTGAGACCAGATGGGGAATTGACGATGAGTGCTTCCTTATAGAGTCTATAGTTCCTCGACATGGGACACATGGGGAATGATACGTTGAGTGATTCCCCAGAGAGCCTTTTTCATGATACGGGACTATAGAGGGAATTGACGGTGAGTGCTTCCTCAGAAAGTCTATTCTTAGCTGAACCAGAGGGGTGATAAAGTGTGTGCCTCCAAGAGGATAGCTAGTACTTGTAGGTTGAACCACAGGGGTTAGACTGTGAGAGCTACCCAGAGGGTTACCTGTTTTCTTCTTGTTTTTGGTTGTTTACATATGTACATATATGCTAGTATTGTGGATTTTAGCTTCTCTGTATTTTTCTGGTTACTGCTTTTCGAACTTTCACTTTCCATGTATTCATTGACTGTTAGGAACATATCATTGGGTGATTGCCTACTGGGATTGTATATCACACCATGTTTGGGCCATGCTTTTGGGCCCAAGAAGACTATTTTTTGTAGTTATAAATAAGGGAAAACGCCCTTCTACTTCATGTTCTTGATTGCGCTAGAGTTAGAGAGCATGAGACCAAGCCGGGGCTTGTGATGATAAGGAGTTTACTTTGTTTTCTTTTTCACTTTGTTTTTCAGTTGTACTCTAGCGCATTCGTTTGTTTACTGCTTTCCAAAGACATATGTACCACATTGCATCATTATTATTTTATACATTTCTTCTGTTGTTCAGTTCAGTTGTTGTATGCTGTTTATTGTTTCCATTAGTGTGACTAGTTGTTTTTCTGCTGTATTCTTCACCAAATGAGGGCATAGTTTCCCCACCAACTCACCAACTCCCTCACTGCTAGTCGGCAGCCTCTGGCATTTGGGGAAACGCACTTGAGGTCATGTGGCAAACTGGGTATGGGGCACCAGCGGAAGGGGCTCTGGATTCGGGTCATTACACCTTTTTATCCTTCTGACCCTTATCCCTCCTCGTATTATAGGTCCTTTTACCATAACACTCACATGCAAAATCATATAAACATGACATTAATCTCTCAACACTTTCCAATGCCCTATGAAATTTTTACCATCATGTGAAACCTCATCCGATATTAGTTCTAGTTGATCTTGAATGAATCCTTCAATTGATAGTACATCATAACAGTTTCCCTACATAATTCATTGAATGACCTTCATATATCTAATCCAATTTTTTGTAACCTCAACATCAATAGTGGATTGAATTACATGATCTATATATTAAAAAAATCTTCTAAATTAGTAAATAGAGATACATAGTAGGATTAGAACCATGATCGAGGCACACTAACACAGACCCATACAAACCCTCATTCTTTCTAGCTCCATTTAAAAAACACACATCATCATAATATGAAGCATCCCTGAAAAAAAAATTATCCAAATCTCCCATAGTATCAATCCCCACCCCAAACCAGGATTTTTATGCTCCTCTAAAACCACCATGTTGTATTTTTATAAGTTAAATACATCCCAATATTTTGGATTATTCTTCCTCAGATGAATGGATTTTTATGCAGGAACCACTGGATCCTTGTTGACTCAAGATGAACATCCTTATAACTAGCATTAGCCATAAGTTCCAAAAAAACTACAATCATGACATGTCCCCTCTGCATTTTTATTCATCAAATGGTTATTGTACACACACATATATACCGGCATCAGGTGATAAAAATATTTACAAGAAGAGTAGTAATCAACCCACTTTTAAAAACAAATAGATTTATTTTATCGAAATTCTTCTCCAATATAAAATACACACAAAATGTACTTGAATTCGGGAAAAAAAACCTCAAACCAGATTCATGGAGAGTTAGGGTGACAAAAAACATGATTCCAACTATTAGAGAATAAATATAAATCTACTAAATTCCGAATCATTCAAATGATTAAAGGGTTTTGCAGTAGGAGAAGATTTTATGGAAAACATACCCAAATTTCCATCGAAGGTGGTCATGGTTGACATTGAATTTGTTGGACCATCTGAACCGGATGATATAACTGTCATTGAATTCCCATGGGGCACATGATGAAGATAGAAACATATTACCTTCCAAATAAAATTTTATATTAATATATTAATTATCAAGAATAACAAAAATTTGAGGATCTTGTAAACCCCATGCTTCGATGAAAAATGTATACAAAAAGTACCCCAATTGGTGATGATTCATAAATCAAGAAACCATCATCAAACTAAGAAGAGATAAAGAACCCAGGAAAACCGTTACAAAGATCGTATGTTGTGAAATACCATCAAAAAAATCCATAACATTAAGGAATAAATAAATTTGTATAAAATAATGAATAAAGGAATGGGTGGATAAGGGGGGACGGAATGTGGTAAAAAATCCTTGAACAATGACCAACCACCTCCTTAGTGTGGGAGGGACTAACATAATTTCCATCATCTGCTAATACATGGTGGTGATAGACAGGGGTGAGAGGAAGACCCATAAAAAGGTACATGATATCATCTATTTCAATAATTAGAATTATATAGTTAAAAAAATATATTAATTATTATTATATTTATAGCCCTCCATGTAATGTGGTGAAGAAAAATGAATTAAACTTCTCAATAAAGATTATAGACTATATTTACGCATGAGTGATGTGTTCATTTACAATATTATTTAAATATTTGAAAAATGGTTTTACCAATATCATCAAAAAAATTATTATAATGATTATAAATGATTATCAATGTTGGGATTATATGAATTGACTTCAAAGATGTAGAGGAAGAAATTTTATTTGTAAGAATTAGAAAATATGATTACGTATTCTATGAGATGGATACATTAGATTACACCTTATATATTTTTTGTATGGAATTATGAGAAGAAAATATTCTCATGAATGAAGTATTGTAATATAGTAAGGTATTATGGATAGCCGTAGTTTATCCATAGTTCTCAATATTTATAAATGAATGATTATATCATGTTACTTTTTATATGTGATTGGAAAGAAAATCATTAAACAAATTAATATATTAAATGATAATATATCTCCAAATAATTTCATGTAGAAGAAAATGGAAAATATTTCTAAGGTACAACATGATCTGGTCGAAATAAACTGATCAAATATAATTTAAACACTTTTATGTTTCATTTGGAACCTTATATTTTGGTTTAGTCGCCTCATCAATCCTTTTTATGAATAATTGTCTAAATTTTTTTTTAAAAAAAATTGGGTCAAAAAATTATATCGAAGGTGTAAGGTTGCATGAAAATTCTCCATCAGTGAAATTGATAACTGTTTCCCATTATGCATGAAATATTTAAATATTTTTTATTTATAAATCATTTAATAATATAATATTCAATTAATAATATTATTACAATCAGTTCGTGGACTATTAATTTAATTTGACCTTGAAGTCTTAAATATAGAAATGGTAATCAAATAGAGACACGTGTTCTATCATTTGTACATTATATTTACATAAAAAATGATTTGAATACCAAAATTAATCAAAAAACTTTAATTATTCATTTTTTAATCATTTTACTATATTTTTAATAATCTTACACTAGATTTGTATCTGATTTATTTGACACATGAAGATAATTATATAATAAATAAATTTATAAATTGATAAGTATCATTAAAATAATTTAATTATACACTTTTATATTCAATCAGAACATAATTTTATCCCAACAAAAAACAAATAATGAAACCTAAAATCAAGTACAAGACATTTTTTTATCATTTTCTTAAGAAATTATAAATTTAATTATAAAATGAAAATGTGTAGTTTGGGTGGTAGAAGAGTTGTCAACAAACCTAGAAATCCTTCATGAAACCCATGACCTAATCTTATATAATGGATATTTCTATATTACTATAGTGATATTGTAGCAGTAAAATTGTAGGGAATGTGTGACACTAAAGCAGTAAAAACTCATCATCTAATATAGCCCTTTGGGCAAACTATTTGGTCTTATGGGGTAATGTACTTCCATACATCATTGAAAGTAAGGACATATGGCCTCTGCGATACCTCATACCTCCAGGTTATGGGATTTTGGGAAACATGATATTGAAGCAGTCCAGAAAGACCACAGAATAGAAGACCTAATAAGGGGATCCATAGCATTTAACAACCACTATAGAGGACATTACTATATTTTAAAAATGATAGATTGTGGAAATCCTCAATGAGTCCACACACCATCCAACTATGAATGAGGAAATTATTTTCAATTATCCATGTGAGGTGGGGTCCAGGTGGATTCAATGATGGAGATGTTAGAAAGTTGAAATTATTATGTAGTCAGGTATTATTCCTTCAGGTCAAGTATTTTTTTCTTATGCGTCTAGGCCTTTGGGTCATATACTAGTCCTTATAACTCCGGTCATATGTGTAAAGTAAGGGTTCCGTCTCTACCATGTGGGAAAATAGGGATTATCCATAAATAAATAAAAATATTAAAAAGAAAAAAGGAAGTAAAAATAAATATATCTTATATTAGGATGGATACAGTCTAATTATATCCACAATTTTAACTATTTGAATGTTTTTTGTTTTATTTTGATACATCAACCCAAAGCATTAATCATAATTAATATGTTTCACCAATTACTATTGTGAAAGCCTATTACCATTATTACAATTCCAAATGACTAAAAATGAAGGGGATCAATTTACCAAATTTGAACATCCTTATTGAAAATATGGAATCAATATTTAATAAGTAAATTTATACAATTTTGAAAAAAAATATTCTAAAATAAATTCATAAAACCTTATAAGAACAGTTTGTAGAGAAAGTATTTTTAAACATGAAAACTAAAATATACCAAAAATACGTAAATTTATGTTTCCAATAAAATTGTGTAAATAATATATAAATAAATGATATATTTTTAACATTATAATCAAATAAATATAATTATAAAAATTTTAAACATCACGATTTAGTGAAAGTAAATGACAATATTATAAAAATCTTTGTTTTTAATATTAATATAATAAAAAATCATTTTTTTAAAATAAAAGACAACTCAGTCAATACTAATATAGAAATGCTAATTCAAAATTTTATATTTGTTTCTTAGAAATAAATTAGTATAAATTTTATAAATTAATTAAATTTTACATGAATTAAATTTATCAAAAAAACATTTTGAAGATAGTATATTCTTGAAGCATAAAATAAAATCATTTTTATTTTAGTACTTTTATATTAAAAATTAAAATATATAATGAATAATATTAAATAATTAATAAAAATATTCATAATATATTCATTACTATTTAATACATATATTTAATGGATATATTATAATTTTTACACATGTATACTAATATTTTTATAGTATATTTTTGTTGATATAATGCTCGGTGTGGCGTGTTAATAAAGCATTCAGGTATATTATTAATTCAAACCAATTTATGGCGTGTTACATGGGTTATAATTAATAGTTTATTAGAAAGGGTGGAATTATAATCTATGAAATGTTATAACTTTCAATAGATACGTTTCAGAAAGTATTTCCCATGAAATATTCTCAAAAAAATGTTTCTTTAATTTTCGGTATTGAAGAAAAAATTACATGTATCTATTTGATAGTATGATAAAAATTCCTATAAACATTCCTAGTATGCTTTTAGAGTCATATCCAATACTGAGTGTTGAATTGATTTCTTTTTTTATGGGAATTCCAATACTTTTATGGTTGTTATTCATAAGACACATATAAGGGTAAAAATACATAGTTCATTGTGTATAATGATCCATGATTAAAAACATAAATAATAAACTATTCTCGTTATTTATTTAATACATCACACAATAGTAATATAATCTAGGACCAAAATGTTTTGTGTCTTGTAAATTAGTAACCAAAATATATTATTTAGTAACACATACAAAACATATTTCAATGATTTTTATCCTCTATACCCTTTCAAAGACATCTCACATGATAAAAAAATCATCGAATCTTTGATAATATAAACATAAGAATGGTTTGGGAAAAGATGATCAACAAGTTAAAGGTTACATAATAAAATTTCATGCGTTAATCATGAGTATAATATGTAGAAAATATACCTATATAAATATGAGATCATAAGTCTAATTATGAAAATAAAATAACCTTATGGAGCCACATAAGATAATAAAATGATCATCAAAGAAACAAAAATAAAAAAAATATAATGTGATCATGAGAAAAGATGCAATATCCTTGAAAAGGAAAAATCATGAAAACATGTCATTTAATTTATTTAAAATTCATATTCTAGCATGTAATAACTAGATATAAAAATTGGTATTCGTTTTATAACATGATAATAATTTAAATGTTGAACATCTATATGTGTATGAAAAATTATCAGAGGAAACCCATTATTCCATCACCTATGTGAAAAAACTAATTATACGCACACCTCTAAATATGAGGCTAAATGGTCGCAGCTCCCATTGGGGTTATCAATGAGAAAGTATATTATTTAACCACACCAGAAGCCCCCATCAATTTTCAATGATCTCTCTAGGTTGTTCATGTGTTTTAAAGTTGGAAGGGACCCATATTCTTCCACTTTTGGCTTCCAAATTTAAATATTCATAAGAGCTTATCAAGTGGCCTTTAGTGGACTAGTTTGGGGTGGAAACTTCCTCTATAATATGAATTAAAAAAATATCTCTAGGATGTTGGATCATACTGCTAGATTTTCTGAGGTAAACAGATGATCATTCTTCATTATGTTGGACTCTCATGACTATTTTTACAAATCCTAAGTTAGGGCCCTATGATATATAAACTGGTGGTGGACCCACCTTCATATGGGGTTAATGGAGACTAATTGGGGATATGAGTCTCCCCTATCGGCTTTCTGGGCCATTTTTCTTAGGCTTCACCTCCCTTTACTAAAACCTTATTTTCTATAAATGATTTTAGATCATCTCGGAGAATATCAGTGTGCATATTGGAGGAATCTATTTTTTCTGGACTCCTGAACTCCCTAAATCAACATTTCTATCTATATAAGGATCCCTCTTCCACTACAGTTTCTTATCCATGTCGAGGACATGGAGGACTATTGAAATATGGTGGTCTATCCTTTGACTCCTCAGTTCTCCTCCTCCTGTCATCTCAATAGACACGTAATATTATAATGTTTAAGGGTCCCATCATTTTCCCCCCAACACATTAAGAAATTCCTATGGTAAAAAGTGTATTCATAAATCTAGAGATGGGTAGATCACATCTGTTAACTAGTGGATACTTAATGCATTATGTACAACATGACCTCTCATTTACTCTATCATTTCATGGACCTTATCCATTTCAAATCTCATTGATAGTGGTTGTTATCACAGTTTCTTCACCATGAATTGAGCTAATACCATATATTCTAAGACACTTCTTGCTCTATTATCCTCATTTCTGGAATTTATATTATTCCATGCAAGGTATGACCCTAAATGGAAACTGTTATATCACATTGATCCTACTATATGCTCTCCCTCTTTGTGTGAACCTAAGTTGTTTCATGGCCCACAATTCTTATATAAAACATTTATAGTGTATTATCACATGTGTAGGGAACTAAATATCCTAATTATACTTCCTAGGAAACCATACAGGATGACTCCTTCCCTGTCTTATATGATATGTGGACTCCATTCATAACAAGGATCCATATTCTTTTGAGTGGATTAGCTCCCATTCTATGAAGATGTTATCCATATCTGAGAAAATATTTATGAGTCTTCCAGTACTAGAGGCCATCATTCAGCACCAACTAATTCTTTGATTTCACTTATCATCTAGAATGATCAATGTTGAAGAACCCATGAAAATAATTACATCCTCTCCCATGAGGTATCTAGGTGTAATGTGGATTTACATGTGGTTTTGGATTAGAAGAAATATATTCTCATGTTCGGTGAGTTTTCTAGAAGTTTTGGCTTGTATAACTTTTATCATGGTGAACCAGTTAAATACCGTAGCGTGGAATTATGGAAGCCGTCCATGTCAGAGAATAAATAGTAATTTTTTATCAAAACTTATTGGTGATAACTTGTTTCAATAATGTTTAATCTCACTTATCCTTTGTTTACACTAATTATTATGTTCAATATATAGATCAAATAGAGAGGGATAGAGAGTCCATAAACACGATCGATTCATCTTGGCTCTTGGGAGGTGACATTAACATGGTGATTGATGCCTGTGAGAAGATGAGAGGTGGATATGTTTCTCATAGGTACATCACTTTTTTTAAAACCTCTATAGTCCCAGAGAGACTTCTTGGAATGTTATTACTTTGTGTCAAGTTCACATAGTTCAATAATCAAAGAGGAAACCTGGGAATGTGTCAAGTCATACCTCTGTAGATACATTTCCTAGGTGGTCTATTACCTGATAATTAATTCTTAGAGAAAATACGAAAATGATGGGAGGTTTGGGAGAATATTAATACAATCAACCAACAGATCTCTTCTAGCTTAGATGGTTTCACAAGGTATTTTTATATTAGCTCGTGGACTATCATCTAAAAATATCTGGTTGAAGCCATCTAAGAATTTTTTCGTGGTGGATATTTCCCTCAGGTTTCATGTGCCACTACAATGGTCCTGACACCCAATGATAAATACTAATCTTCCAAGAAACAATTTGTAGTTATTATCATGTTCATATATTCATAGAAAATATCATAATTATTCATCAAAATAAGACTCTCTCATTTCTTTTCCCATTGGGTATCATAGGAGAAACATTACTTTATCGAGGAAAAAATATATTCAATGGACTTTTGGAATTTCCTAAGATATGGTGGGAGAAATATAGAAAATGATTTTAGGCTCAAATTTTATTATTAATTGAAACATGTACAAGGTCTATGATCCTATCTAGTGGAATATTATTTTTCAGACCATAAGGAGAAAACTCTTCTTGGAGTGGGTAGTTGATATTCTATTCTACTACTATAGCTCAGCCTAGCTTCATATCATATTCATGGGAATGATTTTAGGGTTCTTAAAATCTTTTAGGGGATTCTAATTGGTCATCATCTATCTTCTATCATTATTATCATGAATCATGTTTCCCTTAATGGATAATATAACTCATGAATTTATGTTGGCACGATCATTTCCTATCACTACTGAGCACATTCACCTAGGGTGTCTCACCTTCTGTCTACATATTATATGGTAATGTGTATCAATTTCATTATTAAATATTTGTAGATATTCAATTTTTCCATGGATGAGTTCAAATTGGATTGGGTAGTTTGTTAATTGAGAGAAAAGAGGTGTGGTCTTCACATCCCCATGTCTGAAGAATCAGTGAAAGAATATTGGTTCTATTTTTGGAATCCACAAGAAGGCCATTCCCATGAAATATATTGTAGAATCCCTAGCACATGGGATAGTTTATATAAGGAATATTGATGGGTTGTTAGGAAGGATCATAAATCATATAAACAATTTGAAAAAAAATGCATTATCTTTTTTGGAGGGATGATCACCCTCATTAATTGGGTGTTTTCTTCCAACCTCATTCACATCATGATGGTTCTCAAGGTTTCTAAGAACATTATAAGATAAATTGAGAAGGTTTTATTATCCATTATTTGGGATTCCCAGGGATAGGGGATGATTATATTATATTCTCAATATAGGCTCTCTATATTGGATGATAGTGGGGTATTAATGTAAAGAATTTTGTCAACTCTATGAATTATCTTCGAGGATAATTTTCATGTGAGATGATTTATGGGAGTAATATATTAATTGGGATCATATAAGATATGTATAGAAATGTGTTTCATATTAGTAATGGTATCCCTACCCCCACTATGGATTTCTCTACAGTGGAACATACCATATCTTGAACTCTAATCCCATTGGGTAATCAAACTAGTGGACATAAATGTTTGGGACTGTAACTGGGAAGGTCATCTGTTAGCCTTTCCTAGAATCCTAACTATGAATATGAATTCCAATGATTATAGCTAACACCCATACTTTAGTCATGCAATTATGAGTCTCACAATAAAATACATATTTTATGGTGTTGCAAAGGAATACATACCTAATGAGTGGAAAATGTGGATTATACTACTGGAACATTATAATAAAAGAATATTGAGAGGTGATTCACTAATATGGAGGTAGCTAAATGTAGGGTGGTTGTCTATTGTGTAAATTAATTGTATCAAAACTAAATTTCCTAGTTTGGTGGATCTGGAACAATGAACATCCTACAGACAATGATATTAAATGAAAAAAGTTAGTTTATCATCCAAATGATCTTATTGTTCATCCTATAAGTGGGATCTTTTTGTAAACCATTTTTTGTTAAATGGAGTGATCATAATTACAATTGAGTGCACTGGGGGGAGTTTCTGGTTCCTTAGTGGAGGTGGTGTCAATGGAGGTCTTCATTAATCAAAGTTCAACGGTGAAAAATAAATAAATAGGAGGAGTGGGACGAATCACTGTTCATTGTGGCTGGTTTCTAGTGCTTATGGTTAGATGTGAACTATTCTAATCAATGTTTCCATCCTGGATCTGGCTTGTATTTGTTCGTAATAGTAAGATGAATCATCATGGACCTCGGTTAACTAGTTGATCATTGTGGTGTGGTTCCCTCTCTGTGGCATTATATGGTTTGATGTTTTCTCTATTATTCATCCAATCATCATTCAACGGGGAATTGGGTAAGTTGGACCCCTCCCCATTATGGTCTAAAAATAAATTCTGAATGTTATTGTAGTTGGGTATCCATTTGAAGGTCCATATAATATTCCATATGTTTTTCCATTTTTTTCTCCATATGTTATATTTGTCCAATGATTCTATAAAGAAATAAGAAATTTCTAAGATCCATGGTCTTGAAAAATTCCATTCTATCAACACCCTTGTCTATTATGGACACATACACTATGAATGTATGGAATCCTCTCAAAACACCTTTTACACTCCTGGAGAAATAACTTACCTGATCTAAAATTTCTAGTCCATCACATCTTATCATCCTGATATCATTCACACATGTCATGAAATAAATGGCATGGATGATATACTAGCTTCAATGGCTTCTCACACGCCCTCTTATGTTGTTATCTAATAGTGGATCCCTCCCCCTGGTTGTATTGATATTGTTATTGGATATTCCCTTGGACTCCATGTTTATAGCCATAATTAATTTATTAATCTTAAATAAATACATTCATATATATATAAAAATGTTCTCTTGAGGTGGTGGTTTGATAAGGGCTAATAACATAATGAAATATAAGAGATCAAATAATGAGATTTTGATCATTTTAGGATATTGAAAACCCAATATTGAGAATAGTTTTTTTAATTATTCGTCATTGTAAAAGTAAATATTTCGAGTAACTTTAAAAAGAACAAATACTTGTTTTTAAGTGATATGAAATGAATAAAATAAATGAAATTAAATATATTTCAACACTTTTTATCCATATATAAGGAAATATCATCATCCAAAATTGAATATTTTAGAAAAGTGTTGTTTAATAACACATTTAGAAACTGAGATAAAGGATTCAAAGTTACTAAGTCTTTGACCATTAAAATTGAATTTCATATAATGATTTATCATCATATATATAAAATAAAAGTATCTTAATTTTCAATTTCATAAAATTATTCTTAGAAATGTCTATTTATATAAATAATTAATTACAATTAAATTTTATTATAACAATTTTTTAATATTTTTTAACACCGGGTATCAAAATCATCAATAAATTGAAATCTCTTTTATAAGATGATATCATTACCCATTATTTGAAAACATAATCACAATTAATAAAACATTAATTGTAATATAATATTAAACATTTAATTATTTGTATTTCTCTTATACCATTCTAGATGTTTTTTATTATTATGTTGCGTGAAAATGGAATTAGTGTTTATTATTTTTGTGATTTTTTATATCTATAAAAAAATTTAAATAATAAGGTAAATAAAAAATATACAATTATCATTGAATATTAAAATAATGTTTTTATTATTTTATTATATTAATATTAATATTTTTCAACCATATCCTTCCATAATAGATTTTTCTACATCACTCATATATGTGGTTAAACTAACCCAAACTTGAACACACTTTAACTCAATTAGGGAGTCTCGTTAAGGAGGTGATTATTTTTTACAAATTGTGATTATAAAAGAGTCATAATGATATTGTTTTTGTGATTTTATGATTGTAAAACATATTTTAGTAGTTTTTGTAATTAATGAAAAATTATCTAAAAAATAATATAATCATGTAGGTGGTAGTTCTCACACAGAAACACAAACGATTTACATTCATTTGTTTTTATATGTGGATGGAAGGTAAAATATATTGGTTTAAAATAAATAAAAAAACATCTCAGTATTAAAATGATACTGAATTAAATATATATTTTTTGCGTATAGGATATTTTGAAGAGTAAGAATATGAAGAAAACATATGAAGGGTATAATCCTATCTTTTTTATAGGATTTTCTTTGGAAAAAAAATGAAATTAAACAAAATATTATAACGATGAGTAATTTGGGGATTATATTACTTTTATATGGTTATTATAAGATTATAAATAAATTTTTTAATGTATCTATACATAGGTTATGTGTGTTTTGGAAATTTCTAGGTGTTAACCTTTTTTAAGAAGAGAAAAGTGCCATTTTTGGAAACACTATTCATTTTTTAATAATGAATTGACATTATTCAAGGAAAAATGGCTCAAAAAAATAGAAGTCTTAAGAAAGGTTTGGTCGATTAAGGCTCAAAACCAATTTTCCATACATGTTTTAAAAAATTTTGAAATCCATTATTTCATAATTTTATTAATTTAACAATATTTGTATTTTTACTTGGTTAAATAATTTTATCCAAGGTAATAAATTTTATATGTTAAAAATAAAATTAAATATACTATATATTTTTATCCAAATTATTCTAAATATGAGTTTTAATTTATCATATAATACTCTTATTTTTATGAACATTACATTCGACACAATGCATATATGGCTCAAAAACCTGTCTTTTGAAAATGGCTATTATTAATGAATAATATATATGAATTATATATATGTTTAAATTTATTTTATTAAATATTTTTTAAAAATAATTATTTTTTTTCACATATTACTTATTAATCATAATATTATTTAAATAAGATTTATTTATGATATAATTAATTATTATAAATATTTGAAAATTAGTTTTAATTAAAATGCTATATAAATATTTTAAATGATTTTCATGAGTATTTTAAATAAATCCATGTACTATAAAATTATCAATTATAATTTATAATATATAATTCTATAGTAAAATGTTTTTATAAAATAAAATGTATAATAAAAAAAATCATAAATGTGACTATATTAATAAATTCAGTATTTTAACTATTTACATATTAATAAATTATTTCTAAAAATAAAAAAATTATCCTTAATATAATATGAATATTATAAATAAATAAATAGAATTCAAAATTTTATTTTTAATACAATAATCAATATAAACCTAAAATTAAAATTAAATCATAAAATATCATGGAAATTTCATTTCATTGAATGTCAAATTTTTTCAATAAAATATTTTTTTAAGAAAATTTATTTAACAATATATATATCAAACATATATAATATCAATTTTATAAAATTAATTTTATTCATAATAAATTACATTTTATATTTTTTAGCTGTTATAATTTTTTCCATGTCTGAGGAGAATATTATTTGGTTTATTTTTAAAGAAATGTATTTATACCATTTTATAATTATGTTGCTATTGTTTATATCGTCATATTTTATGGATACTATATAAAGGTATATATTATTTATTATTTTGTTTTTTCTATGGGAAATTCATTGAAAATGTATTCAATTAAGGAAAATATACTTGGGTCTTTACACTTGAGATTCTTTAAAATATATTCTTCCTCAATTTTCATCACAGGGAAGAAACCATAGGATTATAATTTTTACTCATCCTACCCAGAGGTTAAAACATACCCTCCTAAAATAAATGATTTCATTATAGAATTGTGAATATATATGTGGTATTGTTCCATGGTACAATAACTCTTCATCCTAGAATTTCCATGATATTTTTCTTATATTTGTGATCCTTTTATAGTTTCGTAGATTCCAATCATAACAAATGTAAATTGTGTGGTTTGTGCATTCTGAAAATTTATTCATGGAAAACATCATGTATATTAAAGACATATGGTGATAACATTATAATACAAGACACAAACCAGAAATGACCAAGGATTTAAAGGGACTAATATATCCAGGGCCCAATATCCATTTCTTCAACAATATCATAACTATATTCCGTGTAAATATTCATTTGAAATATTTTTCATCAAAATCAAAATATATATATCATCAATGATTATATCCATAAATAATTCATATACTATGTTTATCTTTAACATGATGTTCAATAGATTTTGCCTTCACATTCTTTTATTGGATAAGGTTGTGTTCCATTAGCTTCCCCCCAATAACGCTTTCCGAACATGTTGGATTCCTCTATCTTTTCCCACTCACAGACTCATATCATTTTATATGAATGAGAAAATGAAAACTATTGTAATATGAAAACCCTATCTTGGGAAGGTATTGATCTAAACGTCCTTCGATATCCATTTAAAAAAACCTGAACATCACCAATAGAGTATAAATTTACCTATTAGACATATCGTTTGTTGGTGGATGATATTCAGTTCAAATCATAGGTTTATCCCCAAATATTTTTGGGGAAATATTAAGAATATTAATGTATACCACATATCCAAATATGATATTATATATAATGGATCTTCATATATCTACAAAATTTCACTTATTTAAATAGTGGTGAGTTATTCAATGTGAAAATATTCATTTATGGAAAAAAATATCACAATTTTTTATGGAGATTAACTATAAATAAAATATATTTATGGACATTAGGTATTTTGGAGAGTCCCATTTACAAAATTTTTTAGTTAATGGTTTTGACATACCATCAATATTTTTGATTCATCCTTTTCATTCAAGCGTATGTACAATTGAGATACATACTCTCTAATTTTTCCCTGCATTCAGTCATACCAATTTTTATTCAGATCACTATACGACATTATTCATTTATGATAGATAGATAATTATATTATATGATAATATTATAAAAGACATATGATAAATTATATATTTTAAATCTCTCTAAATTAATATTTTATGTTCTTAGGATCAATATAAATATCTCACTTTTCATTATAAAAATAAGGTCAATAAATATTTAATACGATGATATCTACCACCTGTTCTAAATCTTATGTCCTGTAATTATTTCCTGAGTCTCTAATTGGTGTGTACTATAAACATTTAACTTCTTATTCAATGTGATGAAATAACCCAAATCCTTTTTCTAGGAACCCAAATATATTACAAAACCTTCCCAACTATATGGTATTGTACATACAAGATAGGTTCCCAAACTCTTCTTTTATTATATAAAACATTATTATCATCCCATTATAAAAAGGAACATAACTCCCTATCATGACAACATGATTAGTGGACTTTATAATCTTGGGTAATATCTCAGAATTAATTGTAAATATCCTAATAACCTAACTAAAATATAGATTTCAATTATTGTGTTTAATATTGGACATTACTTTATAAAATTTATATTTTATTGATATATTTCTTCCCCACTGAGTGTGATTACATGGACAAATAATCACACATTTTGTAGAATTAATTCAAATTTTATGAATTTGGAATAAAACTTCCTTTATATCTAGGATGTCGACCAAATTTCTAAATTATCCTCATAATGAAAATTTTTATGAATATACAAGACTATCTTCTATAAATACAATCATAAATTGATCTTCATAGTCCCTAAATAATCTATTAATTAGATCAATTAACATAGTAGCTAAATTGTTATGAATAATTGAAATCATTATAAAATCAGTATTTCTATACCTTGAAAAAAAAATCTTTTATTACATCCTATTTTTCAACCCTAACTAATGTATCCTATAATGATGGTCAATTTTGACCACTACTATGCTATTCATAGTTGATTAAGTGAATCATCGATATAGAATAAATTATAGTTTTTTTTGTTTATGTTTTTCTTTATATCATCATAATAAGTGAAAATGTGCATTGGTCCATCCTTCTTTTTAACAAAGTGGAATTGCACACAACATAATGAAACACTTGGGAGTTTTAATACATTATCAACATTTTATTATAGTTTATTATCTAACTACTCACATTAAATAAGAGTCAATAAATGTGGATTCTTTAAAATAGGAAATGGTCTAGGTATAAGTAAAAATGAAAAATCAACTATACACTTCTTTAGAATACCATGATGTTTATTAAGATACGCATAATTATATTATCAAAAAACATGTATTTTTTCAATTATTACTTTCTCATCAATCATTTAATCCATAAATCTCTAATTTTATTGAGCTATTAAATAGATTATAAATTTTTTACCATAAGAAGTTTATAATTACCTTTTTGTTGATATATGATAATAGGATGACTTGTGATATTAAATAGTACAGTATTATCCCAATAGTTGATATGGATTTTATGTTGGTAAATCTAATATTTACATAATATTATGTCAAATTGAATAAAATAAAGAAGAAATAGATATTCATTAAGTAACCACCAAAAAATATCAGATGCAAAATATTTTTAAATATAATGTGTGATCATTATTCCATCAGGGGTTTTCCGTGATAAATCTATATCAATATAATTTAGTGGTGATTTAAAATTCCTAGAAAACTTGTGTGATATAAAAGAATGAAACAAACTAGAATCAGACACTGTATTCATCAATCCTAAAACTAAATCATATTTATCTTACTTCTGAACATTATCAGGTTCTATATAAGAAAGAGTGATCAAAATATTTCATAATTAATTGTTATGTTTGGGAGGTTATTTGGGTCTATGTTAATCATTTAATAAAGGGTTGTTACACTGATTCACATAATCTTTGAACATATAGAACATGAAGAGTTGTAGTATGAATGGACCATTAATATGATCATTATTCTATTTTGTTTTTTTATAATTGGAATATTTTCCTTGGTTTGATTGTTTTTGGTATGGTGTCCTACATTAAAATACAGAAAATACATTCATGAACCCTTGATACAAATACTTGATTGATTCATCCCACATTTATTTTTTCAAGTGAATTATGGTTTCATCCCACCATGTGTCTTATCATCAATGCTTATATGACACTCCCTTTCCTTTAATTTTTCACATGACTATATAGAGGTTCCAATTTATACCCCAAAAGTAATATCCTCAATTATTTATTATAATAAAAACACTCTTTGAAAATAATTTATTACAGTTATTGAATTGAAATTTTATTTTTCAAAAAAATTCAGTTAATAAATTATTTTATGTCATTTCATAGGGATAAAATCCAAGAGATCACATTGGAATATTCTATATAATATTTATATACAAAGGTGTTTTGTTGCCATGATATTATTAGGAATATAAAACCATAGTACTGATAGAATAAAGATACTAATTATATTATATCACACATTCATTATTATTTTTAAATAATGGACTATTTTCCAAACTGTGTCTCGTATTTTACATTTGAGACATCTGTTAGATAAAGGATTTGGGAATTACACTAGGAATGATATAGAATTTGTGTTTATTGAGTGTTTGATAATATTACAGGGAAGGGTAATTTATTTATTATAAATATATATTTTTTATAAAAAAAATTACATTTCTTTATAATGGTATTTTGGATAAGAAATCCAAGACCATTATTTGGTATGAAATTTTGGGTTTTCCCAAAGCGTGAGATCACATTTGTGTGTATCATGCATATATTTACGTCACACATAAGATTAATTTACTTTCCCTGGTGTCTTATTATATTTATATATGAAACATTAATTTTTTTATTTTATCTTAATGTTCAGAGCACCATACCATAATTTTTATGTGGATAATAATCCAAAATCATGTATTTTTACCTGTTTTAATAGTTTAAATCTATCATTTATTTAATGCAGTACAATTAATGACCCCATGTTAATTTTTTAGAATAATGGTGGATTAATGTTTTGGTTTTGTAAATTGTCCACACCAACAAGGTTTAGAGTTCTTAACAGAACAACCATTTCGGTGCTGGGTAGTTTAATCCCCTTCGAGTTCATTCAACCTCAAATATTCTTTATCCAAAATCATTCAAGTCTTAGGTATTATCCATTTCATATTTCATGCACAACAAATGCGGTATCCTCTATTCCCATGTTCCATATGTTTAGTTTTAAAATAGTTTATAATTTTTTTTTAAAAAATTATTCCTCATTTCGTTTTATCCTAAATTATTTGTAGAAAATGTTGATAATAAATGTAAAAATATAAACCCAATCATTTTTCAATAGAAAATATAAAAAATTATACAAGTAAAATTTTAAAAATTATCAAACGAAATTTAATATAAATAACTATGTAATATTTATTATTAAATTTCAAGGATAAATTATATTAACAAATTATCTAAATATAATTCCACAAATTATAAAATGCTAACATTTTAAAATTATCCAACGTTAAATATTGTTAATTTATCATAAAATAGTTGTCAAGAATTATCATATTTTATTTGAATGAATTATAAATTAATAATTTCATGAGATAATTAGAAAATAATAAGGAAGAATTATTTAAAAAAATTACATTGAATTATAATAAGATAAGTACTAAATTATATATGACATTTTATAAATAAATTATTAAAAGATAATAATAAGAGAATAATTTTTTATCAAAGGATAATAATTCATATTATCACGTATGGTCAAGTAGTTTTATCAAAGAATAATTAGAAAGGATTATTTCTTGTGTATTTGTTATAATCTTGAGAGTTGTATTTTTGTAATGATGTTTTATAAATATTAGTGAGTATAATATTATGAGTGAATGTGTTGGAATAAAATGATATTTTATAAATTTTCCATGAGAAATAAATTATCTTTATGTTCAATATTATAGTTATTTTTGAAATAAAATATCTTGTTTTACTTCTTGGAGCCTTGGACAAACATTGAGTGTTGTCTTGTCAGAAACAATGATAACAATTCATATAATGAGTTGTTATTAACTATTTAGGATTTCACTTAATATTTTAAATAAGATATATTGATATATCCTTAATATTGACTTTGAAAACATTGAGGAAAGAAGTTCCATGCACTATTTGTATCTCATTTCAAATTTTAAATTATATAATTATTGTTTAATTATTGATAATGGTCATTATTTATTATCATCGATTGTGTGTGTGTGTGTCGACCATGTGACCTTATATGGTCTTTTGCAACCGAAGTACTGGTACATTATCTTGTTGAAATTTTTTATTACGATTACATATTTTAATGTATTTCTATATTTTTTTCTCATGATGATATATTATACATAATTTTTCGAAATATCTTTTGATGTGCGTATCAATTTCCTTGGATTTTTTGTATGGTAAATGATATTGGTGTACCATAATTTTATGTGTATCCAATAGATGGGGAGTGCACAAAAAATTTTGATGATGATAATGACAGAACAAAACATAGGATATGAGGCATATCATCCATTGATCTTGACTAGAGGATGTGAATTTGGGTAATGGAGGAACAAAGTCATTCCTTGAGGGGTATGTTGGCCTCAAGGACTATC
Source organism: Viscum album (assembly GCA_963277665.1). Taxonomy (NCBI): domain Eukaryota; kingdom Viridiplantae; phylum Streptophyta; class Magnoliopsida; order Santalales; family Viscaceae; genus Viscum; species Viscum album. The sequence goes on along the minus strand of OY728165.1, from coordinate 708,455,303 downwards.
ATGATGAATACAGAATGTGTGATTGACTGGAGGATGACCCTTTGAGTATGATGAACTTTTTTAATAACCCATGATGGTGTTGGTATTATGCAACCCTGTTGTGAAATTAGGCATAATATCCTGAATATTTTAGGTGTTTGATTTTGTGTGCAGAACCCATATTTAGTTATTACGGTACAACATAACAATAAATTGAAAATGGAACCAAAGTAGGTGTATCCATGGTTCTATTATTTCTTGGTTAGGACACAAACACTCAATTTTAGTTATTTTTTTATCCTCAATACACATTTATTATCATTATAGAATACACTTTTTAAACTCGATAACAATAGGCTAAGGATCCTTTGGATATGTCCTATTGAGTCACATAATCACAATGTACATGGAAATTTCAGTTCATTATTATATTTCACGAGGGAAATTGATTGGGGTAATGTCCCTATGGAGGACTAATGGACATAGGAGCATGGAGAAATGGGTAGATTGGGTGTAACACTGTAAGAGTTTTTGAACAATTTTTTTTAAATCATTAATCTTTTATATATTTTCAATATAAGGAACACCGAGTTTATATCGAGTTTCTCACGTCATTAATTTCATATTCTTTTAAACACAACAATTAGTCAAACACGTGGTACACACAACATTGAGCTTAAAAGAAACATAAAGTATTATTAAAATATTATTATTTTAATTTATAGTTATCACAATGGAATTTCAATAGAATGCCTGAATATTATTCTCTAAAATATGAAATTTTATGGTTTAACCATGCATATATAATTATAACATTTTAAACCAATTAATTGGAAACCAAAATTAAAAACTATTTAATAAATAATTTTGTAAAAACAATTTATAAAAAAAAAATATTTCTTACCTCAACAATATAAAAAACAACATTTAGTGAATTATTTTAATAAAACATAAATATTATATATTAAAAATATTAAAAATCATTTTGTGTGTTCTATATATAATATATAAGAATAAATCTTATATTATGCTTAAAATGATGTTTTTCTATAAAACAGTTTGTTTCCCTTTTACAAATTAATATTTAAACTAATTTACTGATAAAATATAGAAATTTAGTTTATTAAAAAATATATATTTTAAATCCATAATCAAAAAATTATCTTGAGGGTTATATTGATATTTTTCTAAAACCTATAACATTTTGATGAATTGTAAATAAATGGTGTTTTTTGAAGAGTTGTCATTAATTTTGAAAAAATAATAACATGAAATTTTTTTATTATAAAAGTAAAATTATTTAAATTATATCTCTATTAATATAATTTATGTCATTTTAATTATCATAATATTTTATTTATATTTAAAATCATTGTTAAATTTTGATCATTTTCTTTTTGAAAATCAGCTTCTTCAACCTGTATATGGGATTAATTTTTAATTAATAATTTTTAATTGTGTGTATATAAATTTAAAATTTTCATTTAATGTTTTATATATCTATTATTTATATTATATAATATTTTCTACATAAATTATTTTATAATGACTAGAAAAAACATTAAAAATCATTTACCATGATTATGGTAAGAATGAGTTTACTAGGGAGGCTCAAACTAAGAAGATATAGGTTTAAATGGATATAAAACATGTAAAATTATACTATATATACATATAAACGCATTATAAGTTATTAAATTCTATAAAAAGGATATTTGTAATAATTTTATAGGTGAATTAATCGATCAGTTTGAATTATTTTGTTAAATTGTCTCGTATTTTCCATGAGGGTTCACTTTCCCCATAGATAAATGGGAACTCCCTCCCCTATCTTCATCACACCACTCAAAACTTTTTTCATTGAAAACCATGCCAAAATATATCCCAAACACATTTTGATTAATTTTAATGTTTTTTTATTTTCAATTGACCAACCCTATGGCCGTTAAATGGATATCCAAAGTAGGTTTCTCTAATTGAGGGAAACTATTTTAATAAATATATTTCGTTCTATTTATTATTTTCCCACCATAAATTTTTTATAAATAGATATAATATAATAAAGAATGTATATAAAATATTCATTGATGTTATTATTTTAATATTTGGACCTATATCCATATTATTTTCTATCAAATGTAAGACACAACTTTCTATTGTGTGTACGGTGGACTACATCCTCATAGACCGATGTTGTTTGTTTTCCATCACTGTATTTAAAGGATAGATATAGTGATCTATTTAGATTATTTATAATATATTTATGACATTAATATAGTTATGTAATTTTTATATCAAATATATCTTCATACATTCCATTCTATGTGGGATATGATAACATCGTCTGTTTGTACAGTAGACTAACATCTAATGGAGCAATGTGATTTGTTTTAACATACACAATATTTGGATGTTTGTATGGTTATATATAATTAATGTAAATAATATATGCAATATAATAATTTTTATAGAATGTTAATATGTGGTATGACTTTTTATTATTACTAATCAGTTGAGAAAATGAAAACAACATTGATGTGTACATACAACCTACAGTCTCAATGAACAATGTATTTTATTTTATATCACAAAATATTATAGATTAAAAAAATAAAATTTACTATTAATATATAATAAATTTATATAATTTATTAAATTATTAATATTATAGAATTATTAAAAATGTAGGATGATGAAAAATAACAAATCAAAACATACATAGAAACTATGAAATTATTTCACAAAACGTGACTTTAACATTGAATTATTGTCAAACAAATAATAAAAGGTAATAAGTATTTAATATATGGTATGATATATATAATTATGTTTAATTAATAGATTTATAATAAACATATATTTATTATATAGGTGTTTCAAATTTTTAAAATGGAAATTGAGACTTACATTATGGGATTACTGATTTCTCTTTTATTTCATGCTGACATGAAAATTCCGCACCCTTTTCGTTTGTGTAGTAGTTATAGTGACCCTTTTAACTATTATATCATTAATATACTTATTTTAATTATATTGAACATATAAGTTTATGTTATTCTTTTCTGGGTTTTATGTATTATATGATACCAAATTGACAAGGTATTTTTTTTTTCTCAACATTCTTTCATTGAGGAACATGTTATATAATGAACCTCTCTTTTTTATGTGGTGTATATAAATAAAATTTAGAATTTAATATGATTAATTTATTTATAATAATTATATATTATGTTATATTTAATTTCATTCTTTCATGCGGACTATGATTCAGAGTTTACAAATCGGTATGAGTTTTGGGTTATAATATAATCGTGTATTGGAATTATTTATAATAATGCTTGGAATGGTGAAATAATATGATATATCTATCAATAGAATTGTTAATTTTATTAGACTATTGTTATTTCATGAGAATACATTTTTTAATATCATTTTTATATCTTTATTTAATCAGGACTAAAAAGTAATTTTTTTAAGAAAAATCATCTTTATTTATCTATTCAAGATAAAACTAGTTTTTCATCTAAAACCATGTTATCTAAAAATATTTCAAATTAATATTTTTTAACATTCTACAAATGATTTATTAAATAAATTTTTACCCATTTATATAATTTCTATCTTTTGTTGTGAAGAAACATTATTTATTTTTAAAAAACAATGCACGTTTGGATTTTATAATAAATGTTAATTAAAACATTGTTTTATTTTGTTAGAATTGTTTTTAATTTTTTACCATCAATAATGTTTCAACGATTCAATTATATATTTTTTAATGATTATTATTATATAATGTATTTTATAAAAAATATTAGTTTGATAAATTTTTTTTACAAATACAAAATTAACATTTCCTGAATAAATAATTTAATTTTTTTAAATATTAAATTATATGTATTAATGGTTATTTTCAATGAAAATTATTTTGTAAATATTTTATTAAAATTTAGTTTTGATATGTGATATTAAATGAAATTTAATTTACATCTTGTTATTTCCAAACTATGTTTTTAATATTATTTTCTCCCAGAGATAAAAACTATTAATGTTATATATTTTTTACCAGGGTTTTGACTACAGGATAACATTCAAATTCATTCTCAAAATGGTTTATGCTACTTTAGGGATGATTATTATGAATCTTGTTTCTCTTCCATGAGCTATGGAATGAGAGAATGCTTATAATAACCACCAATTTTAAAAAATTATTCTATAATAAAATTATTTTGAAAACTATCTCTTTTCAATATGCTATGAGATGATGAAAATATCATAAAAACCCATTTCATTTCATGTGTTATAATATGAATAATGTTTTATGATCTTTTGGCCCACATAAATTTTATTTTCATTATAGTATTAGTTTTATATATATCTCCTGCCAATTTATTTGGTAAATATTTACATCTCATGAGAACGACATGACTAGAATGGGTTGTGAACTCAGTTCAATAAGATAATTTTTCAAATACGATAGTATTGGTAGTAACCATTGTCTACTATTATTGTTTGGGGAGTGAAGCCATTATAGTATGATATCCTTGGAAGTAATACATGACTACATTGGAAATTATTTTCCATCCTTACCTGTATGCCATAATTCCTTGTCTTATGCCAATTTTATGCCCTCATGGATCATTTTCTCTTAATATTTATCATTCGTTTATTTTCAACATCAAATAATTATGAAATATCAAAATATTATAACCATTTAAAGGCATGGAATGATATTCCAATATTATGATCATGTTCTCATTCCATTAGGACCAATATATATATATGTATCTCTCCTTTTTTCCCTTACTGGTCATCTCATCTAACCTCTTATTTTGTATACATTCCAATGGGATGTTGATATATATAATTATGGTATGTTTATAAAGAGTACCAAAGGGGATTATCATTATGAGATATATTTAAAACAATTCATAAAATATAAATAATGTGTTTCTAGTCTCTAAAAGAACTAAACCATTATGATAATCAGGTGTGTATTTGTGTAATTTAATGAGTATTCATCTAAAAATATGTAATTTAATTGTATGAAAATCCAAGGAAACTATAGTTGGTATAATAGGAATTGTTTAGTTAACCATTGAAACTATACGAGAAAACATTATTTATTTCCCTTGGGATATTTCTAAGGATATTTCTAGGTCTTTCTACAAGGATTTTCCTAAGTATAATTCAATGTATTGGAAAATATCCTATAATATTGATAAGGGATTGATAAATTGTTTTACATGAAATTAAATCTAAATTTTGATACATAATGTGTATATGTGTCTATCATAGAAGAACATAGTTGTAATAACTCTGAAAATGGAACATTAAGCTCAACTCCATAATCACCTGATGCATGATAACATGCCCTTTTGCAAACCTATTATAACACTACTATGGGATATGATTTGAAAATTCAAAAACACTTTTAAAACTATAATAAATTATTTAAATAAAACCGAGGTTAATCCAAAGATGATGCAGGTTTAAAAGAAGATGTTGTGATTTAGACATTGCATAATGTATTTTTAATTAATATGTTTCTTCAAACTATGTATATTGTTATTAACACTGTGATTTTTTAAATTAGGAAATTGATGGAATAAATTGAACCAATATTAGCATTGATTTTGATAGATATTGTGATGATGAGAATAAAATTCAATTATTACTGGAGTGAAGTTTCTTATGGTTATGCCTAATCAGGTATCATTATATATGAATAATAACATGCACTGTAACCAACATTTAGACTGAAAATAATAGATAATAATAGAGTTAGTTGAGAGTTATGGTAATGGAGGTCATGGATGAAAGATAAACTAGTTTTTTAAATGAGATAAATGTTAGAAGAAGCATTACAGAGAATATATCAAAGGAACACATAGATGTTTAGAGTTTGGGAAAGTAGGTCTCAAAGTGTGTAATTACTGAGAGAAATTGAAAATTATAGTAAAGTCAATGTATGTGATTATTGTTCTCCATAATTTATTATCAATGGATGAATTTTTAAAATTTGGTAATTATGAATATTTATTTCCTAATAGTAATGATCATGAAGAAAATCGTCAAGGTCGTATGAGTGATAGTCATACTACTGACAATGAGGAGTCTACAAATGGAAAAAAAATAGTATAGGCTATTTTTGTAAAATTATTTATATTAAAACTGATAATCATGGTTAAATTGAGGTATATAAATTTTATTGAATTATTTATATTTTAAATTGTTGGAAAAATTGGTTGATGAATTAGATGAGGAAGCATAGTTAATGGTTTGTGATTTTAGTATAAGGATGTAACTGTTTATGTGTTGGATTTCAATAAATATCAAATATATTAGGATTATTAAGTGTATTAATTTCATTAAGGATTTGAAAAAATATGTTAAATTATACATATGTCAGAGAAAAGTGATATATTTTCAAGGTGATATTTTAATTATGGGAAGATATAAATTAATATGTTATTAATGCATAGAAAATGTTGTTTAGATTGGATATATAAATGATTGAAATGGATAATCATTGGTTTTATTCTATGAATGAATAACTGTGAATGTTTTAAATGATTTTTTATAATTATTTAGGTTATTACTATGTTTTATGAGAATACATGAAAAACGTTATTCTCGTGTTTAGTGTTTGAAATTGAGATACGTCCTTTTGAATATGGGATTAATCATAAATTGATTATGTAATTTTGTTGACCTTATTTATAAATCCATTGATATTAATCTATTGGAAGTTGTAAAAGGTTTCCCATTTGTAAAATTAATTAAGTAGAAACCTATATGTTGTCCTGGAGAGTAATTAATTATGTAATTATATAAGGAATTATATTTTTTGGATAACTTGGGATTACGATTATTGTTTTTCAATAACAAATATAGATATTATGTATGAATTATCATTGTTGTATGGATCTTATTTAGTGTTCCAGATATTAAAAACTCATATCATAGTGTAAAAGATGGACTGAAATTTTTTCATGGTTAAACTAGAAGAAGATATTGTGATTATGAAATAAAATTTAAAAATGTAAATATATAGTCTAACAAAAATTCCTCACATTGGGGAAATGGAAATTAAATAAATTTTTATATTATTATCATCATTCTGATGATATAACTAACATTTTATTAACCTCATTTATTAATTGTTCTTCAATAATGGTTTTCATAGGATCCTTCAATTTTTTTTTCAATGATATCTATCACTCTATATGATTATTTAGACATTCATATTTTCTTCCATGTAAAATTAATCGTATCCCAGATATATTTTCCGTTTTATAATCCCAGTATGTGTTATTCTAAATGACCATCACAAATCCCTTTCTAAAATTTCAATATGAGGTTTTATTATCCACTTTAATGATGTGAATTTTAAAAAATGGTATTCTAAAATGTTAAACCGATATTTAGCGAGCATATGTTCAAATTGAGAAGGCAAAATTTCTTTAAAGGGTGAAGAATATGACGCCTTGAGATTTTTTGAATTATTATTATTAGTTATAAATTTATTCATTTAGATATTTTTAATTGTTTAAAACAATGAATTGTGTTTATTTACAAAAAATATTGTTTTCATAAAAATTTACAAAATATACTGAGTTTAAAAAGTGATATAGAAAACATCATTTTTTATTAAAAATAATTTACTATTAAAATATTATTATTTAATCTGATAGTTACCAGATAGAAATTTTAATGAAGTCTATAACTAATATTAACTAAATCTGGAAAATATATGTTTTAAGGATGCATATATAACAAATTTATTGGTGACTAATTAATTATAAATGAAAATAAAAACCATCTGTAAATAAATGAAATCATTTTTTAAAAAACTACTTTTATGAAAACAAATGAGCTTTAACACAAAACGTTAAAAAAATTGAGAATGAATTTACTAAAATTTATAAATTATATATTAAATAAAATTGTTACCATTTATTTATATTGTTTTCTAGATAATAGATAATAATTAATCCTCTTTTACTATTTAAATCTATATTTTTTAAAAGTAATTTTTTCCATTTTCCTACTAATTTCATATCTAATAATTGAAAATTTTAAAAAAAGTATTCTTAAAAGTAAATTCATTTTTTAAGAAAAATTATAATATAAAAATTGGGTAAATTTTATGTATTTCTTTAAAAAAATGAATGAATTGATGAAAAATCAAAATGATTTATTTTTATGAAGAAATTTCCAGAAGTTTATAGATTTTAGAAAATTAAAAATAATTTATCATGGATATAAAAATAAAATTTGATAAATTATATATCTATTAATAAAATTTATAAAATTGTAATAAATTTAATGTTGAATTTTTTTATAAAATTTTTATAATATTGACAATATTTTAACTTGTAAACCCTTTTTTCATGTTGCATATACTAGATTAATTTTAAAAAAAATTCCACTTATATTAATAGAATTTTAAAAAGTGAATTAGATACATGGAATCATCATAATTTTTATTATATAATATGAAATATATTCATTTAGACAATAATGGATATTAAAAAAGTAAAAAATTATATAACACTGTTATGGTAATAATGGGTTTTCCGAGAGGGATAAACTAAGATGGCAGGGGTTAAAAAACTATAAAATTTATTAAATTCATATTTTATGGAAGTATTTCAACCTATTAATATTAAAAATTCCCTAATGATGTTATTTATATTATTTTTCCATGTGAATATAATTATTATTTTTTATTCTTTTAGATATTTCCATGTAATTTCCAAGGGGGTTTTCTTTTTCAAATTATAAAAGACCACTTCATATCCACATTTAATCACACAGCTAGAGTATGATTTCTAGAAAAAAACCCTAAAAATATCACTCAAATATACATATAAACATGTTTATCTTATATTCCTCCCTAAATTCTTTCCATATGGTATTTATGAGTTAATTCAAAGGATGATTTTTTAGAGAGGTTAATTGTTTTAAAAAGTTATTTTTTTCACATTATATTATGTATTAGAAGATCTGATGTAAGGAAAAATGTATCTATAATATAATTAGATTTTATTTTGTTAATTTAATAACCTATATCCATCTCCACTTCTATTAAATAAAAAGTGAAACCATCAATATTTATTATAGTGGACTACCTCCTCACGAACAAATATTGTTTTCTTTCTATCACCACCCATTTGGGATAGATGTTGATATTTATATATAATATTATTATGAAATTTATTAAATTAAATTACTTATGTAATTATTATATCAATTATACATTATTAATTTTCATTCCACTGGGGATATGATAATGTAGCTCATGTGCAAAGTGTAGTACCCCCTCATATAGTGATGTGATTCATTTTTTACTTATTGTTTACATGGTATGTAGTAAGGATAAATATATTTAATATATATGATTTATATGAAATAATAATTATTATATAATAGAAATATATAATATTCCTTTTTTATTTCTTTTAATGCATCGAGAATATGGAAATAACGTTCATGATAACGTACTACCTACGATCTCTATAAAGATGCTATTTAATTTATATCGATAATAATTATGGATTACTATAATAAAATATAAACTAAATAAATATGATTTTTATATTATTTTTTAACTTATTTATATGATGTAAAAATTAACAACATAAGAGTACCAAAGATAAATAATTCAAAATGTACATGAAAAACGTAACAGTTATTGCCTGAATCGTGACATTAGCATGGAAGTTTTAATAATCATGTAAAAAAGGAAACAAATAAAAATTATATCGTATGATGTATATAATTAAGATTCTATAATATATTTATAATAACCCCATAATTATCCGACTGAAGGTTTTTACATGTTTGAATAAATTCAAGACATACTATTATGGAGTCATATTCTCAATATTATTTATACGAGACATATTAAAATTTAACACTCAGTTAGTTTGTGTGATTTTTATTCTTCCCCTTTAACATGTAATGTAATGAAATTATCATCATCATCATATTTAATGTTTCAAATAATTTTTTTATTTATTGGTTTTTACAGTTATAAATCTTTGAAATCAATAAGTAATTTTTTCTCATTTTTTATGGAGACATATGTTTTATAATAAACCTCTATTATTTTATTAGTTGTATACACAACCCCATTAAAATTTAGTATTAGAAATTTATTTATTTTGATTATATTTTATTTTTAATGTAATTTCATTATTTAATGGGGACTATGATTCAATATTAACAATGTGGTAAGAAATTTGTGTCATAATCCTCTCGTTTATCTGGATTGTTTTTCAGTACACTTAGAATAAAAGAATATAATGATATATCTATAAGAAAACCATAAATTTTATTATCATATATGTTTCAAGATATTACATGTATTCCCTTCATTTTCCCAAATTTATTAATCACAACAAACATTTAATAATTGTTGGTGAAAATATGTGGGATGTTTTTCACTGATTCTATTTTTATAATTAATGTAATTCATTAATATGTACATTAATTTTATCACCATAAATTTGAGAGAAAGATTCAAAAAAAACTAAATTTTCGTTGTATAGTTACATAATTTTCCAATTTCATTAAGTCATAATGTTTTAAAAATTGTTTTTTATTTTTCAAGTTTATTTTCAAATGAAATGTATTTTTAAAATGATTTATTTTCATAAATTTGTTTTTTTTCAAAGGGGGAATCTTGTTTTCCTCAAGAAATAATTGAAATTAATTATAAATAAATCATTATAATTATTTAAGGGTATTTTCATATTATAGGGTTTCAAAACAATTCCGATTTTTAATTATAAATAGTTTTTTTTAATAAAATATTTTTTCCCCATGAAATATAGAATTTTTATTATGAAAATAATTTTACATATAGGATGTGAAATGGGGATGTTCAATATGATTTTATAGGTATATGACCCAAGGATATCATTTTTATTCTTTGTCTAAATGGTTTATGTTTATTATGGAATTATTTTCATTACACCTATTTCTATTTTCCAGGATATACCATGAGTAAATGATTATGAATCCCACCTCTTTTAATGGGTTTTGATATAATGAAATGATGAAACTATTATGAAACATGTAAAATTTTCACTGATAATTATATGATAAAATATCTATTAAAATCAATAAATTTCTTGTTTAAGATATGATTTATTTATGATCATGTGTCACACATATAAATTATTTTAATTATTAATCCATTGGGACCTAAATATCTCACCAATAAAAGGGGACATGATTTATATCTCATGGGAAAGATAGGATTGTAATAATAAGAGAACCTGGTCAATTGAGGTACTTTTTCCACTATGCTGGTGCTAGGATTTATCCATAACTAATACGATGTTTTAGGGAGTAAAATCATTCTCATATGATATCCTAGGTATTGATATTTGATTACTTTAGAAATTATTTTCCATAATTATATATATGTCAAAATTATAGGTCATATGAAATTTCAATTTTTCATGGTCTATATACCTTGATTAATTTATGATTCACTTCTTATTAAATTTCAATCTTTATTCCATGTCTTATGACTATGATCTTTTATATTAATGGAATGGTTTTCAAATATGTGGAACACATTATCAGAGCCTTAAGACCATGTTTTATTTTTTCATCTCCAACATTTACCCCATATGGTCTTATAATATCACCCATTATTACATTTTCTTTCCCAAGATATTCAGATTGGCTTTATGTAGTGTATGTTTATGAAGAGTAACAAATGGGATGATATTTTTCTGTGATATTGAAGAATGTTAAAAAAAGATAGGGTTTTCATTTTTTATTTTCAGTAAAACATTATGTTCCTCATGAATGACTTTATGTTGTGTATTGAGTATTTTATAAAAAGAATACATTTATTTTATGTATATATTGAGTTTTTATATTCATAAATAATGTAAATTTTTATTCATTTTTTGGAATATAATATAATAAAACTTCAGTGAAATACCTAAATTTATTTCTAAACATATGTCTTGGTTTTTCATTAATGAAATGTATATGGATGTGTCAATGTATAAGAAAAATTCCTATAATTATTGAAAAGGATATAAAAATTGGATTTAATGAAATTTCATCCCTATTTAGATACTATAATTGGATGTTTCCCATGAACAAATGTACCTATGAGTAATAACTCTGAAAAAAGTTTATTGGCCTGAACTCAATTATTATCAATTGTATAATAACATGCCGTAAAACACACCTAGTTTAACAATACTAATGGATAATCTTTGTAAGTACATAAAATATTTATTAACAATCATTAAGGATTTAAATAATGATGATGAATGCCATAAGATAGAATTAATGTGTCATAAATTGAAAATAATATATCATTATTTAGAAAACCAAAAAGTGATCATTCAAGATTACCTTTCTTCATACTATGTATATTGATTTTCACACTTTAATTTTTGGATTAATATAATAGTGAGAACCAAAATGATTTGTATTAACATTGATTGTGATATATAATATGTTGATAATAAAAAAAGTTGGATGATAACTACAGTTAAATATAGTGTTATTATGCTTAATTAGTGATTACGATATATGATTAACCACTATCATTTTATCTAATCTCAGACTCACATAAGAAGATAAATATATAGTTCATTAATTATTCCTGTGGGTGACGCCATATAAGAATGAACACTGATGTTCATATATGATAAAAATTAGGGAAAATTAATTTCGTGGTTTTTCATAGGGAAACAAGAATTGTTTTGAGTGTAGAAAAGAAGGGAACAAAGAAAGTAATTTCTTTGGGAAATTGAAATGATTAGTTAACTCGATGAATGGAAATATTATACTCCCTAAAATATTAGTAACTAATTAATCTTTAAAATTTGTAAGTATTAGAGTTATGAAAAACAATTTCAGAAGGGGAAATACTATTAATATAATTAGAATGTTTGCATGAGTTATGGTAATATAGCTGATTATGAGGAGACTAAATGTGACATAAAATTGGTATGGGCTATTCTATATGTATGGATTACAATAAATTCTATATTTAAGACTAAATTGATGTTGATTAACTCTAATACATGAATCAAATATTATATTTCTAAAAAAGTAGTATAAAAGAATATGATTGTGAAGCACATTTAATGTGTTAAGAATGAAGTAGAATTATTGAAGTGTTTTTGTATTAAAATTTATGAATTGTGAACTATATAAAGACTTTTATTTATACATTTTTCATCAATGATTTAATATCATATAATAAATGGTACTTATGTCCAAGAAAATTAAATTAATGAAAAGGTGATATATTGATTATGAGGTGTTAACCCTTAATACAGTCATTATTTAGAGGAAATTCAATTTATTTTTTATGAAGAGATGAAGGAAATATATATAATAAAAATTATATATTATTTATGAAATCAGAAATTTTCAATGATTTATGGAAGTTGTTTTTTTTGTTTTCATTCATTATGTTTACAAAATATTTAGATTCATGGAATATATTCAATAATATTTGGATTTATTCATGTAATGAGGAATTTTGTCTATTTTTATTGAGGTTTTATGGTAATTTGGGGTTTTTCATTTTTTGATGAGAATAAATGAAAAACCTATTCACATTTTGGGTATGAGACCATTAATAAAAACATCATGATATTTGGGGGATTAATGATTAATTTATTTCTAAAATATAGTGACATTAATTCAAATGCATTGCATTTTAATCATTTTAAATAGTCATATGGTTAACAATTTATTAAATGATTTATGATGAACTTTTGATGAGGTTCTAGAGAGTCATACATTATTTCATCATATAAATATTTATATTTACTGGATAACTTATGATAATAATTGTGTTAATAATAATTAGAGATAGAGAAAATTGGATTATCTATATTTTATGAATCTTGTTTGGTGATTTAGATTTGTAAAATTTTGCTAAGATATTAAGTGGCAAATTGTTAATGAACAAATAATGGATGATATTTTTCATAATTTAAAATATTTTATTATGTAATTATATCTTTTGATAAAAATTCTTCAATATTAAGAAAATGATTTTGAAATAAAATGATATCTTATTATCATAGCTTTTATGACATCAAGGTAATTTTTCTTACCTTTTTCTTTTATGTTTTTCTAGTTATTGAGTTTCATAGGACAATTTAATTATTTTATCAATGATATATACAGTTATCCAACATTATTTGGAAATTATTCTTTTATTCCATGTCAATATCATCACATCCAATTGACATTGTCCTATTTGAAAACATAGATATGTTATATTGGATGAACTTCACACATCCATTTATATATTTTTAATAGGATATTGTATTAACACATCTTACGATGGAGTATTTCATTAAAGTTATTTTTAATTGTTAAATCCTTTTTTATTTTCGAATAAGATCAAATTACGACGATGAAATAAATTTGAGGGGGTAGAATATAACAACCCTAGATTTTGTTAATTATTTTTAACATATAATATTAATCTTTATGAAACCATTCATTAAATGAGAACTAATTTTTTTTATATAAAACACATATTTTGTCTTGTTTTATATACAACACTAACTGTAAAAGTGTAACATGCTACAAATTCAACAATGAGTTTAAAAGAAATGTAACATAATATTAACATGTTAGGTTTTAATAAGATAGAGATAACATATAAATCATTATGTCGTGTAATTATATGATTAACTAAATTATAAAAATATATGATTTACACATATATTAATAAATAATTATTTGGTAACCAATTTACAATAAATTAAACTATAAACCATTTCAAAAACAATATTCTGATATTTCATTCAGGAAAACAATGATATTTTATTATAATAAATTAAAGAAACTGCATTTTTGGAATTATATTAAATAAATATAAAAATTATATATTTAATAATTTTTTTAACATTCATATTATGGTTTTTAGATAAGAGATATGAATAAATATAATTTCAGGCATAAAATTATATTTTTATAAAAAAAAATTCATGTCCCATTGAGCACTTATTTTAATTTTTTTTTGAAAGTATTAGTAAATGTATATGAATAATATCTTTTATTTTTTAAATAATTATGTAAAAAAAATTATTTTGGTTATTTTTTTAATTATCTAAACAGATTAATTTTTTGAGGAATAGAGAAAAATAAATTGTTTTTAAGAAATTCGTTTCATTTAGTTCTTTTAAAAAATAAAGTTTTTATTAAGATTATGTAAAAATTAAAATTAGTTTTGTTTTATGTTTTATTTTCCTATTTAGTTTATTAGAATAAATTTAATATTTAATTTTGATATAAAATCATTTTAAACAATTGAACAATTTCTATATGAAAACCTACTCTCTCGTTGTGTCTAGGGGAGTAAAAATAAATTAAATTTTCACATCATTATAAATTTAATTTTAAAAAATTATATCCATATATGAAATCAGAATAATTTAAATTTTTTATAGCATAAAATTTGTTATTTACTATAAATATTAGTAAAAAGACAAAAAATATTTATTGCTGTTAAGAACAAAATGTGTTTACCCGTGGTTAAAATAAGTATTTATGTGATTAAATTAAAAATAACATATCTAATTAGAATATTATAAGCATATTTCCACATTAACCTACCAAAAATTCTAACCTAATGTTATTTGTTTGTTATTTTATTGAGAAGAAGTTTATAATTTTGGATTATTTTTGGAAATTTCCAACACATTTACAAGTGGGTTCCCTTTCCCCACATTTAAAAGCAAAATTTCTACCCTAAATAATTTAAAATCCTCAATCAATTTTATAGATAAAAAAACATATATCTTCCCATTATCCATATAATTAGTTTACATATTATGGTATTACAAAAAGACAAACCTTGGGATCATTAAGAGGCGATACAAATGTGGTTTATCTTATAGAAGTTAATAGGATTACCCGATTTTTAATCTTCTTAATCCACCATCAATTTTGAGATATACTTTTTAATAAAAAAATCTTTGTATACATTATATAAATGTTTTTTCTTTTTCTAATTTAATTACAAATACATAAATTCATTTTAATTAAATGAAAAATGAATCCATTGATCTTGTGTACGATAGACTATCGCCACATGAAATGATGTAGTTTATATTCCATAACCACGTTTTTAAGGATAGTGTAATGATTTATTTAAAATATTTATACCAAATATATGATTTTTATATAATTCATGGATTATTGTATCATTTATACCTTTTTATTCTTGATTCTGTGGGGGATATGATAATGTTTTTTAGGTGTATAGTGGACTACTTTTTTATGAAACGATGTCATTTGTTTTCACCTATGACTTGAATAGATGTTTGTAGTGCTAAATTTTATAAATATAAATTTTTAATTTTACATTATATTTATTATTTAATGGTAATAAAATATTACACTTTTTTTCAATTGAATGTGAAAATGGAAGAAACGTTCATGAATATGTACATCTTACCATCTCTTTTAGTGATGTATTTCATTTTCTATATTTGAATCTTATGGAATACACTAAAAAATATATAATTAATATTTATGATATTTATTACATTTATTAAATTATTGAGATGATTATTCAATGATAAATGTTTTATGAAAAAATATCCAACAAGAAAATACATGAAAAACAAAGAAATTATTTCCCAAAATGTAACATTAAGATAGAATTATTAAAATAAAGGTAATAATTCACCACTAGTATATTTTCTATAGTGAAAATAATACCCAATTGAATTTTTATTTCATGAATCTCATTATTTCTATGGTATTAAATATTTCATTATATGTTACTCTTTGTTGATGTTTAGTATTCAAATTCGATGATAGTGGTAAGGTATTTTTGTAACCATTTTACCTTCCTTGAGAAATTTGTTATGTTAGGAACACATCTTCTTTATTGATCTATATATTCAGTATATTTTATATATAATACCATGAATTTATGTATTCTTGTGACATTTTCGATATCATTTAATGTTACTCTTAAATGGGGACTATTGTTAAAAATTTATCTTAGCATTAAGAGTTTTCTGTTATAGTACCATAATTTTTTGGGATAGTTTATGATTATGCATCTATGGATGAAATATTATGACACATATCTAAATAAAATCATTAATGTTATTTTCATACTACTATTTCTATTAAAACAATTCCCTTCATTTTTCAAACTATATGTACTTAATAATTCCAAATAATGTTTTAAGAAAAATTTTATATATTTATCCAATCGGTTGAAACCCATTTTTCTAAAAAAACCATGTTTTTAAAATTTTTAAAAATTTTATTTATTTTTCACAAAATTTTTTATAATGTAATCTTTTACAGAATTTTTTTTTAAATTTTATTTGATTGGAATATAATGTAAGGTTAAAAAATAATTCACATATTAAATTTATGTTATATTTGAATGGTTTATTTGTTTTAAAGTGTATGACATGTAGGAAATTTTATAAAACCTTTTAGATTTTTTTTGGAGAATAAATTAATTGATTTCATGGTTAATTTAAATGAATTTAAATTTAATAATGTTTTACCATAAAAAGAGTTTTTTGTCAAAGAGGAAAGGATAATTTCCTTAAGAAAAAATTTAAATTATTTTAATGATTCATTAATAAGTATTAACTATTTTTATCAATGAGAAGGATTTATAGAATATTTTATATTGCTTTTATTTTAATAAGTGGCTTTCATGGAATAGTTATTTTTCTCATGAAATATTCCTTGTGTATTTTGAAAATTATTTTATATCTTAAATAAATTTTTTAAGTTACTTATACCTTACAAGGGATATGATCCAAACTTACCATTTTTATTCTATCTCTGAATAATTTATGTTTATGATAAAATAAAATCTATGAAACAATTTTATGATATGTTATTTATACCTTGTGTATGTTCTTAAAAAAACCACAAATTTTCATGGTATATTCGGTGATGAATTATAGAAATCATTATGAAACATATATCTTTACATTGGTTATAATATAATGAGATATTAATTAAACCCATACATTTCATGGGTTATTATTTAAAGAATTTTTATGATATTATTTCACACATACATGATACTTTCATTATGTGATGGGAGGGACCAATGTCTCCCTATAAATAATTGGGTAAGGATTTATATATCATGTTATATAAGGGAATTAAATAGGGAGAGAACCCAGTTCAGTAAGGGACTTTTTTTGCTATGGTGTTCTTCAAAGGGAACACTGAACACTATGATGGCTTGGGAAGTGATGTCATTCAACTATAATATCATTATAAGTGATCCTTTAATACTATTGAATTGATTTTTTGATTTTTTTATATTTCATAATTACAAGGCTAATACCTATTTTATGCTCTCACGGATCTTGTTATTTGATTCCTTTATGATTCATTTCATATTAACATCTATTCCATATTCCATGTCTCATGATTATTATCATTTATATGAAGGTTATGGTTTTAAAATATAATACACATGTTCACATACCCTTAGCAACATATTATAACAAAATATCTCATTTATTTACCCTTACTGATCATATGAGCTCTAGCTTTCTTATTAATCATTTACTAGGTTATAAAGAGAGGTTATATGAAGGGAATGTTCATAAAGAGTACTGAAGGGGAAGATCATGATTAAATATATTTATGATCATTCTAGAAAGAAAAATATTGTCTTTCTAGTCTCTAATTGATCTAAATCATCATTATCTTAAGGAATATGATTTTGTAATGTAATCATTATTCATCTAAAAAATGAAATATCAATGTATGAAAATATTTCGTCACAATAATTGGATTGACTCCAGAGGACCTCTGATGTGTTATTTATTTATTTGATTCATTCTAATTATTAGTATGGATATGCATAAAACAATGGGATATTTTTTATTTATATCATTTGTTTTCCATTTTTTTCCTTCCAATTTTTTACTATAATAAATTATTATATTTTTTTATTTTTATTATTCATTCCATGACATGATACATAGGTTATAGTTTCCCCATGATTGACATAAAAGGTCATTGTATGTTGGTGGCCTCCTCTATACGGGGATACAAAAATGGGTTTATTGACCTTCCAGATAAGACCTGTCATTTTAGGTCGAGAAGTTACCAAATTTTATCAGAGCATCAATAATAAAAAAACATGTTCGTATCATTTACATAAAATGTGATATGATAGGAATGAGTTAGAAATATTCTGACTTAGCAATGAGAACCATGTTAGTTCCTATAAACCCCTATATAGTGGACCTCATAGTTATCATAGACAGAGAAATGATGATTTTATGTTATAGTTAACCTAATAAATGTGGTTGAAGAAAATTAATTTTATAAGTGATTTGGGATATTTTCGGTATATTCATGCATCATGACTATGTGTTATGGTTCACATGTTGTATAATTAATTATTATTGTGTTTCGTATTAGTTGGTTATTTTACTTCCTCAATTTATTCTATCTATTTGGGATCGTTTCTATTTTTTTGATATATTGTCTTAACATAATTTTATGATATATAATTATTGGCATTAATTAGTTGAAAAAATCATATTTTTATGTTAGAGTATTTATAATGATTATGAAAAACGTGTAGGGATGGAAACATGGGTTATTAATAGGTGGGGAATACCTCGGGTTATTGGTTGATTCTTTTGACAATCGTTATTTGATCCCATAGATTTATTAGGGTTTCTAATATCTATTTTATTTTATTTTTTAACAATTTGCATTGTGTTAATGTAAACATTGTATCCATATAGTCTTATGGAACAATTTGGGAATAAATATAGAATTCCTTCAATAAAGGATGTTTCTACATTACTGGTGGACATATAATAAAATGAAGTTGAGCATTCTCTCATACCCAATATGGTGTCATAGAATCATGATTGATTCAACATGATGTCTTTTTTATTAGTGAAATTCCAAGGAATACATGTTGAAAACTCCTGTCAACTATTACTTAACTTCACCCTTGAGTTCTTAATCCTTTATGGTTATTGAAGGATTTATGATGTTAATGAATGTGTTGAAATATTTGTAGAAATATTTTACTTAGTAAAAAATATTAATGTTTATAAATATAATTTGACATAGTGTTCATGTTTGGTTAAAAACCCATTTAGATACCATATAACTTATTGTGAAAATCAAGTTTATAGTGCTATTGGTGTAACTAGACGATCTGGATTGAAAATTATTTAATAGTAAAAATAAAACACAATGGAGTGAAAAAAAAAATTCTACGAAGGTGGGAGATAGTATTCAAATATACATCAATTACTAGATGATAAAATAGGGTAATGTAAAATAAAATATATACCTTTCTCAGGATTAAATGCAATTTAGAATAGTTATGAGGACCTTAGTGGTTCACTAAGTGTGATCATCAATCCGGCTATTACCAATTTTGAGTATTGTCAAGACCCGTCCTCGGGGCCCGTGCTGTGACTACCCTAAGCCTGCCTTCCATAGGCCAAGGGCTGGCGACTAGCACCAAGGCGTAAATCCCGGTAGAAAGGGAAGGCATTGCCTTTGTAAAGTAAACAAACACCACAGAGAACGTTAGAAGAAGAAGCAAACACTAAGTAAAAGCTGGTACAACAGTATGTGCGTAAAAGTAAGTGGGCCAGAACACAAACCCAAACTGAAAGTAAAGTAAAACTCGAAAGGGAAAACAACAACTGAAAAGTAAAGCCGCAACGTCGAGCCATCCCCTGGGAGTCCCACCTGAAAGGTGGGTACAGAAAGCCTCCACTTCTCCTCAGGTCTAGCCTACCGCTCAGAGTACGTCCCGTACAGTGGTCTACCTCCAGGTACCGTCCTGCTCCGCAAGCCTCCACCACGATCATCATTGTCCGTCGTCTGCAACCAACACAACGTAGTGCGGGTATAGCCCGTGCAGGGGTGAGTATAAGCTACTCAGTAGGGACCCCGAGACCCCCGAAGGTCTCCCAAAATATAAAAAGGATAAACCACAAAGGAAAGATACAATCACGAAGTATCAACCGACAATGCTTAGGTATTTTCCAATACATATACCTAAGTCATCAATTCCAATACGCTCCAACCTCTGAGCCCAAGTACAACCCAGTCCACACAGGAAAGCATACGAATTCCACACAAGAAAGCAAAACGTAGTCCACACAGGATAGCACAACACAATCCACATAGGAAAGCAAACAGGATTCAGGTCACACAGGTATACTTCTTCGAAAGATGATAGAGATGATCACTGATCCATCTAAGTCATCGGACCCACAAAGGATTGATAGGTACTAACCCCCGCAATGACCCACACAAGATCGAACCCACAGAGGATCTGTTGGCACTGGCTCACACAGAACCGCTGAGTGCTGACCCACACAGGATCGGACCCACACAGGATCGGTAGCACTGATCCACACATGATTGATTAGTGTTGTAGTCATCATCGTCGAATCCACTGAGGATCTCTGCACAGTCGTCGTCGCAGTCATAGTAGCAGTCGCAGTCATCTCTAGGGTTCCCGCACACTAAAAGTTCATTCGGGATGGTCCACTCCACGAGCCGAGAGGCTGATACATCAACTGACACATAGTCCAAAGTTTATGTATCCAAAAGTTATGTATCGTCAACAGGAACTCAACGTCGCAGACGGCGCGTCAATCGGACGCCCGGTCTGAGAGTTATTGGCTTTTTCGTCCCAGGGGCCCGGTTGGGTTTTAAGGCAAAACCAACCCGAACATACTCCACCTGCGTCCAAACCTCGGGCGGAGTAAGACAAAAGATCTGTCTCACTAAACGGAATCCAACAATGTTGACGGCACGTCAATCAGACGTCCGGAGCTTAAGATATGAGCGTTTCCGTTCCGAAGGCTCGGATGGTTTCGTGTACGAACCAACCTGGCTGAACCCAAAGTATTCTTAAACCTTGAGTGCGATATAATGAAACGACTGTCTCGATTCAAGGATAGCATCGCAACTGATGGTGAGTCGATTGGTGGTCTAAAGCCCATGTTATGGGAAAAAGACCGAAGACGGTCCTTAAACGGGCGTTTCGGGCCCGGACCGATCCGGCCCGAGACCCCCCGGTCGGCCCGATCCGGGTCGACCACCCCCCCCCCCCCCCCCCTCGGGTCTGGGTCTGCCCGTCCCGGCCCAGCCCGGCCTGGGCACAGCGCGCCCAGTGCCCTGGCCAAGCGCTCGGCCAACTGGCCAAGCCGTTTTGGCAAGGGGGGGCGCCTTCCCCCCTGGTGTAACTGCGGCGCCCCAAATATGGGGGCCGTTTTGTGCTAGTCGGCCGAGGGTTTGAACCCCCGGCTGCACACATGTCTGGCTGGCCCGCCCTGTCCGGCCGTTTTCTGCCTCCACGGGACCGGCGACGGCTGGTCCCCTTCTTCGCCGACACCGGCGGCCCGGAACCTGCCGCCGGTCACCCTGCTCCACCACGGCCCGGAACCGGCCGTGGCTTGGTTCGTCCGGCATGGTGCAACGACACCGCGCCCTTCCACCGCGGCCCCGCTCTGGCCTCAGTGTCTTCGGTTTTCTTCGATGCGGCGCGACGGCGTCGCGTCCTTATTCAACTTCACGGCGCGGCGCGACGGCTCCACGCATTACTTGTCGTTCGATCTCGCGTGGTGCGACGGCACCATGCCATTCCGTCCCAACCACAAAGAATCAAACAAGGATAAAAGAGGAGGTTCGGCCGTGTTTGTTCGGTCCGGACCCCTCTAGTTAATCGTTATCATTTGGTCTTATAACTACGAAGAACGACAAACTAGAAATCACGAACGAAAATAATTAAATAATCCCCTACCTTGATAAAAGTGATGACGAACATCGGCGTCGCAAAGTGAGGATTCGAAGATGTTGACGGAGATTTCATCGCGGAAAACCGTCGCGAAAAGAGACATCGCGGAAGAAAAACGTTGTGGAAGAAGACGTCGTGTCGTGGGTCGTTGTCGCGGAAGACGGTCTCCGAGGGCTCGGCGCTCCACGTTGGAGATCGTTCGTTCTTCACGTTCTTTGTCAGAGAGAATGAAAAAATCAAGACTTCCTTAGCTTTATCTCCAAAGTCTCTCAAACAACTAAACACCAACCCAATAAAATAAGTTATTATCTTATTTTATTAACACATCAAGGCTTTTGAAATTCAAGTGTTTGAATTCCACATTAACTCACCTCATTAATTCCAAAAGATAATAAACTTATGTTAACAAAATTAATGGGAGTTGATGAGGTTAGAGGATATTAAGGGGTGGGGTTTTTGTGGGCCCCACCACCCTCATAACCTCCCAAGGGAGGTTGGGTAGTTACCCAACTTCCATCCAAGGATTAAACACTTAGCGTAAAAATAAAAGTTTTTGTTAAATTTTTATTTTTAACTTCCACAATTTTTTATCAACTTCTCTCGTGTAAACGCAACTCTGGATTAAGTGTTCCTAAGAAATTACCGGCGTTGCGGTTCCATCAGTGCCCTCAAAATTCGATTCCGATCACCGGTTGAAAAGATAGGAATTCCCGCTCGTTCGTTCACTGAACGTACCCGAGCTAAACTTCAGATAGAAATTCCGAGCACACCGGGCGTCGGAATCAAGTGCTGTCTGAAACTGCGTTCTTGTAAAATCTCAAAGAGAATTATGAAAAAAATTACCTTGAATTTTAAGGGTCTTTACATTACTCCAACCTCAGGGCTTTACGTCCCTGTAAAGATACATCGGAAACTTGGGAAACAAATGTGGGTACTGAGCACGCATCTGAGCCTCCCACACCCAAGTACTCTCCTGGAGGTTCCCGTGCTGCCATCTAATGCACACTAGAGCAATAGACCATCCACGTAGGACCCGCTCCTGTCGATCCTTGATCTCCACTGGGTCCTCCGCAAAAGTCGCCCCATCATCAATGTCGAGCTCCCCATGGTCAATGATATGTGTCGGGTCGTGCACGTATCTCATCAGCTGAGGCACGTGGAAAACGTCGTGCACCCATTGCAACTGAGGTGGTAGAGCCAGATTATAAGCCACCTCGCCAATCCTGTCGAGGACCTGGAATGGTCCGATTAAGCGTGGAGACAACTTTCCACCTCATCCAAATCTCCGTAATCCAGGCCGAGGTGAGACACGCAAGAAGACGTGGTCGCCATCCTCGAACTGTAGTGGCCTCCTCCTCCTGTCAGCATATGACTTCTGCCAGCTCTGAGATGTCCTCATCTCCTCCTGGATGACCTGGACCTTCTCTGTCATTTCCTGGACCATCTCCAGTCCCACAAGGGCTGACTCTCCAGGGTCTTTCCAACACAAAGTAGATCTACATGGTCGGTCGTACAACGCCTCGTATGGTGCCATCCCGATGGTGGAGTGGTATCTGTTGTTGTACGCGAACTCCACCGAGGGTAGGTGGTCCTCCCAACTGCGATAAAAGTCGAGGACACATGCGCGGAGCATGTCCTCGAGAGTCTGAATGGTCCTCTCCGTCTGACCATCTGTCTGAGGATGAAAGGCTGTGCTCAGATGTAGCTGCATCCCGAACGCCTCCTGCAACCCCTTCCAAATCCGGGAAGTAAATCGAGCATCTCGATCGGAGACGATAGATGATGGCACACCGTGAAGCTGCACAATCTTCAGAATGTAAAGATTTCCCAAGCTCTCCACTGAGCCCTGCTCTCTGATGGGTAGAAAGTGCGCCGACTTGGTGAGTCGGTCGACAATCACCCAGATGGAGTCGTGACCTCTGGAAGTGTGTGGACGTCCAGTCACGAAGTCCATAGATATCTCGTCCCACTTCCAATCCGGGACCTCTAAGGGTTGTACCAAGCCTACTGGTACCTAGTGCTCAGGCTTCACCTACTGGCAGGTGAGGCATCAAGAAACGAACTCTGCAACAGCCTTCTTCATGCCCGACCTCCAGTGCTGTCGTCTGAGATCCTGGTACATCTTCGCCACTCCGGGATGTACCTCCAAAGGAGAAGTGTGAAACTCTCTCAACACCTCCTCCCGTAAAGCAACGGGTAGCAAGGTACATCTTATGGAAAGGATTTCGTGCTATTCTCCAAAGGAGAAACCATCAGGTGTCTGTTCTGAGGATATCTGTGCACGCCACATCTCACAGTCAGCATCCCCATGATGTGTCTCTCTGATCCGCTGTAGTAGTGGAGGGGTGACTATGAGAGACTGAAGGAAGGCCGCTCCATCTTTATCCACGAAGGATACCTGTAAAGAGGCTAGATTCTCTGTCACCTCCTCGAGTAGCTGAATACTCGTCCCCCTACTGAGAGCATCGGTTACCCCGTTCCCCTTCCCAGAAGTATAGACTATCTCAAAGTCATAGTCCTGGATGAACTCGAGCCATCGCCGCTATCTCAGATTCAGATCCTTCTGAGAGAAGATGTATCTGAGACTCTGATGGTCAGAAAGGACTTTAAAGCGCTCTCCCATCAGGTAGTGTCGCCATGTCTTCAGAGCGAAGACCACTGCTGCTAACTCCAGGTCATGGGTAGCGTAGTTTTGCTCATGCGGCCTCAATGACGTGATACATAGGCGATCACGGCCTGCTCCTGTATCAAGACACATCCGAGTCTGGTCCCTGATGCATCACAGTAGACTACGTACCCTACTCCCTCCTCATGCAACCTCATGATAGGTGCACTGGTCAATCTCTATCTCAGCTCCTGGAAGCTCTGCTGACATCTGTCTGACCACACGAAGGGTTTCCCCATCTTCTTCAAATATGAGAGTGGTTCCTCAACTCTGGAGAAGTCTGGCATGAATCTCCAGTAGTATCCTGCTTGTCCCAAGAAACTCTGCACCTCCGTCACGCTTTTGGGTGGCTCACAAGCTAGCACTGCCTCAATATTCACAGGATCCACTGTAACTCTTGCCTCAGAGATGACGTATCCCAAGAAGTGGACCTAACGTATCCAGAATTGGCACTTCGAGAGCTTACCATAAAGCTGGGGCTCTCGGAGTGTGTCTAGTACAACCCGTAAGTGGTAGGCGTGCTCCTCCTCAGTCGTCGAGTAAATCAAAATGTCGTCGATAAAGACTACGACAAATCGATCGAGGTATGGCTGAAAGATCCTGTTCATGAGGTCCATGAACATTTCTGGAGCATTGGTTACGCTGAATGGCATAACCAAGAACTCATAGTGGCCATACCGACATCTGAAGGCCATCTTCTGCACATCCTCGTCTCGAACTCTGAGCTGATGATAACCTAACCTGAGGTCTATCTTTGAGAACCACCGTGATCCCTTGAGCTGATCAAAGAGTTCATCAATCCTTGGTAGCGGATACTTGTTCCTCACTATCACTTGGTTCAGGCGACAATAGTCGACACGAAGTCTCATGCTCTCGTCCACCTTCTTGGCGAACAATATCGGGGAAGCCCAGGGTGAAACACTGGGTCGGATGAACCCCTTGCCCTGCAATTCCTTCAACTGTACCCGTAGCTCTCGAAGCTTAGCGGGGGCCATCCGATATACTGGAGTCGATATCGGGATTGTACCAGGGTACATGCCAATATAAAATTCTAACTCTCTACGAGGAGGTAGCCCTGGAATGTCGTCGGGGAAAACGTCCACATACTGATCCACCACTACAGGAAAACCTGGACTCTGCACGTCAACCGATCCTAGGATGAGGCTAGCCAACTGATGAGTGATGGGCTGTCCTCTCCTCTGTAGAAGTCCATCCTATGCTGCAAAGGCTCTCTTCACACTGGGGAAGGTGAACCTGCTCCTGTCGGTGCGTACACATCGCACCTTGCGCCTAATACAGTCAATCTGTGCATGGACCGTACACAACTAATCCATGACCAAGATGATGCCGTAAGGCCTCGATGCCACTACAAGAAGATCCCAGCCAAAGATCTCTTCTCCTAGAGTATGCTCAAAATGCCGTCACCAGTGCATAATCATTGAGTCTTCTCCCGTAGGAGTCTCTAGCTGTAAGGATCGAGCCAACGGCTCTATCAGAATCTCCGAGCTCCAAACCAGGGCAGCGGCTATGAAAAAATGACTCGCTCCTATGTGTAAAAGAACTGCAACAAGGGTGGAATAGACACAGATAGTACATCGAATCATCTTGGGCACACCGTGGTCGTAGGCCTCTGCTGCCTAGAGTTGTGCATGTCTCTGCCCGTGAGCTCCCTGTGGTCGGGGTGGACCACCTGGTGGTGGTGGTGGTAGGGTCTCAAAGCATCACCGACCACCTGCTGCTCGGCCAGCTCCTCTGCCTCGTCCGCCTGATCCCTGCGGACTGCCACGGTCGACCCTCTGCCTCTGCCTTAGTGGTCCCTCAACCATCTGCTGCTCCTCACCACGGCGGTTCGGGCAGTCACGAGCCATGTGGCCCTGCCCGCCGCACGAGTAGCACTCCCTGCCTCTCGAAAGACTGGCTCCGCGCTGTGTGCCCTGCACTGTTGAGCCAGTGTCTTGAGGTCGTCTGGCTGAGGATATGGTCTTCCTAGACACAAGAGTCATCCATCGAATACCTACTACAGAAGACTTTGTTACGTGCTACCCTGCGGTGGGTCTCGGCGCTGGTGTCGACTTAGCAAGAAAGCTCTCGTTCAAAAGGGCCCGCTCCAGTACTCCTGTATGAGTCGGAATGCTGAGGGAGATCAGTGATGCACTGATCTCATGTCTCAATCCCTGATCAAAGGTCCAGGCCCAGAAGAATGGGTCTCGTACCATGTCTGTCGAGTAGATCGAGAGATCGGTAAATCTCGCCGAGTACTGGGCGACCGTCATGTTGCCCTGCCACAGCTAAAGAAGCTCCTGGATGCGCACCGCACGGAGGGTGGCTGGGATGAACACTGAGCAGAAGAGGCTCTCAAAGTCTATCTAGAAAATAGATGCATCATCGTGCACCTGGAGCATCAAGCCCCACCATCTGCCTGCTGCTGCGTGCAGTAGGCTCACTGCGAGGATCACCATGAGGTCTGCTGGTGTCCTCACTAACCTGAAAACTCTCACCACTTCCTACAGCCAGTCCTCGACTTCCTGGGGGTCTGTCTCCCCGTGGAACCTGGGTGGTCGTTGGCGTTGGAACTCATGCAGTGCACTGAGGTGATGTGAATCATTAGCGGCCGGTACTGGACGTATCGGTGGCTCGGCGGGTAGAGCTATCGCCGGTGCCACTACTGACAAAGGGCCCTGCACCGAGGCCTCCTCGCTCGGTGGGCGGTCGTCATGCTCAACACTCGGAACCCTAGCTGGTTGTCATCGTGGGGCCATCCTGAAAAGGAAACAGGTGCGCCACAGTCATAACAGTATACCTAGTGAGCTGATACAACGTAATCATGAAGAAAACTTGAAACACACATGCAATCAATGTTTTGGTGCATTAAGTCAGAAATCAGAAGTCATGGTCCTGGTGTACGGATACGTCAGCCGCCGCACCAATACTGGACTCCCAGAACTGATAACCACACCCAATACGCTTAACACTATTACTTCAAATAGAAAAAGATCAGAGTCCCAAGTTCTGCGGTAGAACCGAACTCCTTTGATACCAATTTGTCACGACCCGTCATCGGGGCCCGTGCCGTGACTACCCCAAACCCGCCTTCCATAGGCCAGGGGCTGGCGACTAGTACCAAGGCGTAAATCCCGGTAAAAAGGGAAGGCATTGCCTATGTAAAGTAAACAAACACCCCAGAGCATGTAAGCAGAAGAATCAAACACTAATTAAAAGCTGGTACAACAGTATGTGCGTAAAAGTAAGTGGGCCAGAATACAAACCCAAACTGAAAGTAAAGTGCAACTCGAAAGGGAAAACAACAACTGAAAACTAAAGCTGCAACGTCGAGACGTCCACTGGGATTCCCACCTAAAGGGTGGGTACAGAAAGCCTCCATTGCTCCTCGGATCCAGCCTACCGCTCCGAGTACGTCCCACCCTGTGGTCCACCTCCAGGTACCGTCCTGCTCCGCAAGCCTCCACCTCGATCAGCGTTGTTCGTCGTCTACAACCAACACAATGTAGTGCGGGAATAGCCTGTGCAGGGGTGAGTATAAGCTACTCAGTAGGGACCCCGAGACCCCCGAAGGTCTCCCAAAATCCACAAAAGATAAACCACAAAGGAATGATACAATAATGAAGTAACAATAGACACTACTTAGGTATATTCCCATACATATACCTAAGTCATCAATTCCAATATGCTCCAACCTCCGAGCCCATGTAAAACCTAGTCCACACAGGAAAGCATACGAATTCCACACAGGAAAGAAAAACATAATCCACACAGGATAGCACAACACAATCCACATAGGAAAGAAAACAGGATTCAGCTCACTCATGTATACTTCTTCAAAAGACGATAGAGATGATCACTGATCCATCTAAGTCGTCGGACCCACAAAGGATTGATAGGTACTAACCCCCGCAATGACCCACATAGGATCAGACCCACACATGATCAGACCCACACAGGATCGGTAGGTGCTGGCTCCCACAGAACCACTGAGCGCTGACCCATATAGGATCAGACCCACACAGGATCGGTAGCACTGATCCACACATGATCGCTGAGTGATGTAGTCGTCGTCGTCGAATCCAATGAGGATCTCTGCACAGTCGTCGTCGCAGTCACAGTAGCAGTCGCAACCAGCTCTAGGGTTCCCGCACACAGCAAGCTCATTCGGGAGGGTCCGCTCCACGAGCCGAGAGGCCGATACATCAACTGACACATATTCCATATTTGATGTATCCAAAAGTTAAGTATCGTCAATAGGAACTCAACGTCGCAGACGGCGCATCAATCGGACGCTCGGTCTGAGAGTTATTGGCTTTTTCGTCCTAGGGGCCCGATTGGTTTTTAAGGCAAAACCAACCGGACCGTACTCCCCATACATCCAAACCTAGGGCGGAGTAATCCAAAAGATCCGTCTCACTAAGAAGAATCCAACAAAGTTGACAGCACGTCAATCAGACGTCTGGAGATTAAGATATGAGTGTTTCCGCTCCGAGGGCCCGGTTGGTTTCGTGTACGAACCAACCCGGCCGAACCAAAAGTATTCCAAATCCTTGAGTACGATATACTGAAATGACCGTCTCAATTCAAGGATTGCATCGCAACTGACGGTGCGTCGATCGGTGGTCTGTAGCCCATGTTTTGGGAAAATAGCCGAAGATGGTCCGAAAATGAGGGTTTCGGGCCCGGACCGATCCGTCCCGAGACCCCCCGGTCGGCCCAAACCGGGTCGACCCCCCCCCCCCCACAGGTCAGGGTTGGCCCGGCCCGACGCGGCCCGGCGCGGCTGGGCGCGGCGCGGCCCGGCATGGGCACAGCGTGCCCATCGCGCTGGCTAGGCGCTCGGCCAACTGGATGAGCCGTTTTGGCAAGGGGGGAGGGGGGCGCCTGCCCCCCTGGTGTAACCGCGGCCCCCCAATTATGATGGTCGTTTTGTGCTGGCTGGCTGGGGGTTTCAACCCCCGGCTACACACCTATACGGACGGCCTGTTTCTGCCTCCACGGGACCGACGACAGCCGGTCCCCTTCTTCGACGACACCGGCGGCCCGGAACCGGCCGCGGCTTGGTTCGTCCGGTGCGGTGAGAAGGCACTGCGCCCTTCCGCCGCGACCCCACTCTGGCCACGGTGTCTTCGGTTTTATTAGACGCGGCGCGACGGCGTCGCGTCCTTGTTCAACTTCACGGCATGACGCGACGCCGCCTCACATTAATTGTCGTTCGATCCCACGTGGTGCGATGACACCATGCCATTCTGTCCCAACCACAAAGAATAAAACAAGGATAAAG
The DNA here is from genome assembly GCA_963277665.1 of Viscum album. NCBI lineage: Eukaryota > Viridiplantae > Streptophyta > Magnoliopsida > Santalales > Viscaceae > Viscum > Viscum album. The sequence goes on along the minus strand of OY728165.1, from coordinate 708,424,562 downwards.
GAGGAGGGTCGGCCGTGTTTTTTCGGTCCAGCCCCCTCTCGTTAATCGTTATCATTTGGTCGTATAACTACGAAGAATGACAAATTAGAATTCACGAACAAAAATCATTAAATAAACCCCTACCTTGATAAAAGAGAAGACGAACGTCGGCGTTGCAAAGCGGGGATTCGAAGACGTTGACAGAGATTTTGTCACGGAAAACCATCGCGAAAAGAGACGTCGTGGAAGAAAAACGTCGTGGAAGAAGACATCGCGTCACGGGTCAGTGTCGCGGAAGACGGTCTCCGAGGGCTTGGCTCTCCATGTCCGAGATCGATCGTTCTTCGCGTTCTTCGTCAAAGAGAATGAAGAACTCAAGACTTCCTTAGATTTTTCCCCAAAGGATCTCAAACAACTAAACACCAACCCAATAAAATAAGCTCCTAACTTATTTTATTAACACATCGAGGCTTTTTAAATTCAAGTGTTTGAATTCCACATTAACTCACCTCATTAATTCCAAAAGTTAATAAATGTAATTTAACAAAATTAATGGGAGTTGAGTAGGTTAGAGGATATGAAGGGGTGGGGTTCGTGTGGGCCCCACCACCCTCATAACCTCCCAAGGGAGGTTGGGTAGTTACCCAACTTCCATCCAAGGATTAAACACTTAGTGTAAAAATAAAAATTGTTGTTAAATTTTTATTTTTAACTTCCACAATTTTTATCAACTTCTCTCGTGTAAACGCAAATCCGGATTAAGTGTTCCTAAGCAATTATCGGCGCTGCAGTTTCATCGGTGCCCTCGGAATTTGATTCCGAGCACCGGTTCAAAAGACAAGAATTCACGCTCGTTAATTCACTGAACGTACCCGCGCTAAACATCGGATAGAAATTCCGGGAACATCAGGCCTCAGAATCAAGTGCCGTCTGAAACTACGTTCTTGTAAAATCCCAAAGAAAAATAAGAAAAAAATTTCCTCGAATTTTACGGGTCTTTACAAGTATGGGAGGAAAAAAATATGAAGAGTTTGTTTTAGAGAAGGTATGATTTGTGAAGGTAATTATAGATGTCATCTAGACTAATAGACAATTCGTTTGGGTTCATCGATCTCTTGAATAAGATTTTTCACCCATACATAAAGTCATTCATCATGGTTCACATTGATGAAATCCTCATCCACATTCCATCACCATAGAAATATGTTATATTCCTTAAGATAATCTATAGTATGCTTCGATTGGATCCGATTAAAGACATGATGTTGTATAATGAGCTCTTGATATGATTGGTTTGATTATTACATCACGTTTCAAATATGATAGGAATATCCATGTAACCAGAGAAATTAAAAGAATTCATGCCTACTACCCATCAATATAGTGTGTTTGAGTTTAGGAGAATATAATTTCTATAAGTATATTCATGATTTTTATCTTGGATTTCTCCAAACTAGTATCCCCAGGATAGTTTTTAAAAAAGGTAGTCAAATTACAATGTAAAAACTATAGTGAATAGTCATTCCATGAGATCTAGAGCATGATAATGGTTATGTAATGTACTTTAAATTCAGTCATTGGTATTGGAGTGGTTCTAACATAGGGAGAGTATGTGGTATCCTATGAGTCTCATCTTCTATGATCCCAAGAGTGTATGTACACTACTGATGACATATATATAGAACTAGTGGCTTTTTATCTGAATTTTTGGCACTATAATATCCATGCTGATATATTTTCCGTTGACACCAAGAACAATATTTTGTTAATATATTCTCACAGCGGTGCCTGAATCTAAGATTTATGTTCTTGATTGATTATCAATAGACGATTTACATAATGATGAGTAATGTACATGGGGAGGGTTATGTCAATCCAGATGATCTTAGAATGATCATCGTGACAGTCCTTTAGATGAGTAATAACCGCTGATGAACAAATTGGAAATGTTTGTATATTTAAATATTAAAACTACAAAAATGGTCAAATTATGTTCGGTTTCAATTCTACGTGTGGAGAAATTTATTAGACAAGTAATTATTTAGGGATCTAAATTTCAAATTGTTACATTGTAATCCTACATAAGAGATGAAAACATTAACCTCTAATTATTATAGGGAAAATAAATTGAAAATGGAGTCTCATGGAATATTTCATGATAAGACACATAGTGTAAAAATGAGTATTTTCTTCCTAAATATAAATGCTTGAGGAAGAACTAGTGTAATTTCTTTGGGTATCGAAGACGTATTTTACGTAGAGTGAAGCATGACACCAAGGCCAAAACTAGTGAAGTGTATATAAGAGGGTAATTATTGAAATTATATTGAATAAATTGTATAATAATGATCCACCCACCCTAATATTCTTCAAGATATTGAAATTTATAATTTATGTAAATCAAATCCCAATACCCTTAGGCCAATGGGGAAAATATTACTCAAAAACCCCAAATAAAGGGAATAAGGAATGGAATTCTCAATAACTAAAATAGTGGTAGACTGTGATCTTTTTTATAGATATGTTAATAATGTACTTGATGCAGGTTCATCATATTCCATTAGATCAAAAAAAAAATGGATATTGAATCCCAACCTCATGAAATTGATATTGAACTATCAGTGAAAACCCATAGTAGAAAAATGATCATGAATATGATATAAAATTTGTAGTCCATTAAAATTAGTTAGTGTATTTGAAACGTCTTGTTTTTTACATTGAATGAAAATGAAAAGGAAATTAAAATTTTCCCATAACTGTGTCAGATTAATTTAAAAACAAGAATCAAAACGTTTTATTTCCGATAATTTACACTATAATGTTTCTGCTAAAAAAATCGAATTATTTAAATATATTAAAGATAAAATTGAAATATATTATATGATCTGGACAATCCTTCTTTAGAACATTAAATTTATTTATTTTCAGAGTTAGGTGTTGAGTCAGCATGAGATTCCGAGACCAATTGACCATCGACATTAATAAAATAAATATATTAAATGTATTCATTTCTATGTATGTGTGTTTCGATTTAGGAAAATGAAATAAATCATAAATGGTGCATCATATGAGACATATGATACCACTATTAGTTTTGGAATAATATTTTTATGCTAAGAAGAGTATTACTTTGATGCGCATCGGGTGTTTGGAATCATCACACATGATAATACCCTATTTTTTAATTTAATTTAATATTCTATTTTTATATAATAAATAATTATTTTATCACAAATGATGTGACATATGAGATATATGAGACCACTATTAGGTACAGAATGTTGGGTTTACCGTTGGTAGGTATATCCATTGCATGAATTGGATGTTTGGTTAGATCGAACATGATGATAATTTAATTTGTTTACTAATATTTATTGGATGTTAGAAATAATAATAATAATTTTCATATTAATATTATTATTTCAGTTGAAGAAAAAATAAAAATATATTTCTACAATTAATAAACTATGTTGTGGTTTAAAAAAATATGTATACAATGTAATAATTATAATTTTATTTATTATGAAAATTAAATGAAAATGTGCAATCAATATTAATTTATTGGATGTTACCAAGTTTTAATGGTGGTTGTCATTAAAATACTAATGTAATTATTGATGAGATTTATTAAATAATAATAATTTTAATTATTGTTAATATTATTATATTAATACAAAATATTTTTTGTATATAGATATATAATGTATATATATATCTATCTGTGTGTGTGTGGATTAAATATATAGTTAATAAAATATACATGTTAGGGTGTATATATATGGTTGTACAAATGTGTGTGTGTGTGTCAATATATACATATACATATATACATATACATATATATATATATATAACACACACACATATATATATATAAGTGGATATTTATTTTTGGTTTTGATAAAATATTATCAATTTCCCATATAAATGCTTGTAATATTTTAGCCTAAACCAAGGTGAAAACCATTTAAATTTTTTGTACAAATACACAAAGCGACTCAGGGTGCAAGCCCGCATACCCTATTGCATGTCCCTTTCAGAAATCAAAATTAATTAAATAATTTATTGTGATTTGTGTAAAAATATTACCTCACGTCCTAGCATAACATTTTTGTTAAAAATAAATAAAAAGGTATTAAAAAAATAATTAAAAATAATTAAATTAAATTAAATTAATTTAAGGGAGTAAAAATAAATAATTAATCCGAAGAGGTTAGATAAAAAATAGAAAATAATTAAAATGGGGTACACCCATTTTTAATAATTATTTTTTCTTCTCCCTCCTTTTTTATTATTTTTATTTTATTTTATTTTATTTTTCCTTTTTATTTATTTTTATTATTTTCTTTTCTTTTCATTATCTCCCACTACTCTTCTATTTTCGTGCACTACCCCATGTTGTGCCTCACTAATTTGGTGCACGTCATATTCCCATCTCCTCCTTCAGAAGCCCGTTGCGACTCAATCTCTCATCAATTTTCTTCGCTAAAAGTTGCGCAGTAAAGCTATCAGTAAGGCTAATCTGATGTACCAAGATTCATATGGTATCCTTCTCTATTCGTCACGTGATCTATCACAGATTTTTTTCACCTGATGTTAGGGTTTTTCTGAAATCGATTGATTTCGTTTATTTTATGTCAAATCAAAGATCAATTTTGATCGTATGAGTACAAGGTAGGGAGTCTACTCACATTCTCTTTTATTCATTACATCTTTTATGTTGCACATTTTTCCTATCATCATTTCCTAAAGTGATGCTTAATATTAACTTTTTAAAACAAAATAAACTACATTTATTAACCAATTCACCCTTTCCTAAGAAAATATGGCCTATTTAAATATTTTCATCATTGCTGGGTGCCCCAATGTACTTGTTATAATTTCCATTAGCCCCAAATAATTAATGTATTTGATTACATATATTTCATGACCCCTTTTAGGTTGATTTTTAATTTACATACATGATTAAGGATTATTTTGAACCCTTAACCTTTATCTATGTTGGTTATTTATGCCTAATGATTTTCTTCCATTTTAAATTATTATTTATTCGTTCCATTATAAAGTGATATGTTAATTTTTTCTTCTTTCAATAATAAATTTTTTAGATGTAACAACATTACTAGAATGATCATTATTATATGGAATGAGTTTCTTATATTACTTTTCGCAATTATAAATACATACTATGTGATATTTACTTCCTTGAAATATAATTAAATTCATGGCGGTGAGAAAACGTGGGTTTCGTATTAAGGACTACGTGTGGACTCTCCATTCATAGTGAGTAACACATTACACTTGGGTGGTGGTGTCTTTGGATTTTCAAGATGAGGGTTTTACTGGGTTTATAAATACCCATTAGAGATATTGGTTCCCAAATTTACATTGAAAGATAGAATTATTGGAAATGTCACTACACCATGTCTCAGGTGATATTTGATGCCATATATGGGATAATGGGACAGACTCATGATATAGACATTCCTCGAATGATACATGGGTTTTCAAATGATTTTCTTTGATGGGCTCGATGGTATTGGGTAAATTGAACGATGTGTCATAAGAATACTTCCAGGATGGGTTTAGACTCTATCTCTAGACATGAACATAAAAAATGCTAATGATTGGAATTATAATATTGATACTTCTTGTGTCTTTTTAAATTATTATATCTTCTAGTTCATTGTAGCACATTTTTCTAACATATAAATTAGACACATGCTAAATAACAAGATTAGGGTAAGTTCCTTTTTTCATTATTTTTTTCTACATTTAATATATATATATATATCCATACTGCTTATTATAGCTATAGTATTCAGATTCACAGCTTAGTCTGAATCAAGAGATATGGGACATGTGGCATTGAGAACCCAGACAAATTTATCTTTATTTTATTATAGTTATTCAATTTCAATTATTTAACATATATTGGAACACTTATTTTGTTTACAACAAAAGATAGATGTTTTTAGACACTATGTGTTCATGTATAATGGTATTTTATCTCATTCACAACATTGGTGTTGTTTTGTCCGAGATTAAACTTTATGCTCTCTTGGATAGATAGCAGGAAGCAAGCTGCTTCTAGTGTTTTATGGTTTCTTCCTGCTTAGGATGATGATTGGGGACAGAGGACCAAGACACAAGTTTAGAAGAAGTTGTTTCTTTGTGTCGTTTCCTTTAAAGCTTGGATTTCATGATTGTATTCTTCTTTTCATAACATTTACATTAGTACATACACCATATCATGTCATAACTTTCTATCTGTATTTTTTAATGTGCATCTATAATTATTATGTACTCAGTTGGTATTATTTATTTACTTCTACAGTAGTTTTCTTATTTATATGCTTCCACTATTTGTTATAAATTGTAGTTTCTTATGCTATGTATTACATATTACCTATGATGGAATATTCTACCCCACGAACATGTTAAATAGGTCCTCACTGATTGTTGGAATCCCCTGGTGTTCTTGGAGATGCACTTGAGGTCAATGGTCTGGCAACCATCTTAGAGGTGATCCAGGTCAGTGTGGTAGAAATTGGAATCAAAGGTGGTTATTTTCCTTTGTCTTACTATTTTGGTTTGTTAGGCATGATACTAGGAATGTGTCTGTGATTGGTTAATATCCATTCTTGGGACCGGTCACCCAAATATGCGGAATGGCCATGAGTCTAAGGATTAGAATCTATGTTCATGCTTTTCGATATTACAGTTGATATGGTTTCCCCTTGAGTGAATGGTGTAATTTCAATTGCTTTTGGATTTATATAGTTTAAGATATTTTACCCTTGTCCTATTATAGTATGGATAATGAAATACAAGATTCATAATATGATCATAGGGTTTCACATGTCATTCATATTCCTTTCCATGTAGCTGCATTCATAAGATTCCTACAAATATGATTGAGTGCTTTGACCTCAATGCCATGTCTTGTATTTATTTATTATTTCTATTTAGAAACTAAGTTTCAGTGATATATTTATCATGATAGTATGTTTCCATGCTATATTTTTAAAAGTATATTTTCTTTTTATCATTCTTTTGTGAATATTAGCATGTCTCTTTGATTAAAATGTTTAGCTTCTATGATTACATCATGTTTCTATTTGTTTTTTTATTCGTAATTCATTCATCTCTCACTTCTACACAATGATGGATGAATCTGTAAATCTACTTCCGAGTTAAAAGTAATCTTTATTGTGTATCACCATAGGATAGTATGCATTCACGTACAATGTCCCCATCGAGTGGATAATGTTGTTACAAAATAGACGAGTTCAATGTATATGTGCATCCTTGTGTTGTTAAATAAGTTTTGAGTCATCCTGATAGTAGATTGACTTCTGTGTTAAATAAATCATGTCTATCCAAATACTCATGATGACTTCTAGAGACCTTGTTGTTTTGACATGCCAGTCATTTGGAATTGGTTTTTATGAAAACTGTTCAAACCTTTTTTTATTGTGGCAGTACTAACCTAGCACACATATGATTGAATGGTTTTTCTATTACTTTTGACTATGAGAAAAATATTATGGAGGGATGTGTCATGTAAATTTTGTTAAATACATGCACTTTTGAGTATAAAAAATAAAACTAATGTGGACATTTAAAAAATGGTTTGGATGGCTTAAATGCCTTAATTTCTGTAAATATTAAATAGTGTTTGTTATCTCTCAACAATGGATTGTTAGTGTGTTTGGAATTGTATGAAAACATTGAGTAACATAGTTGGTCGGGGTGGACTATGATGGATAAACATGAATGATCACAAGATACTTCAGGTGGTAATGTTCAGGTGATTTGTTTGTGAAGGTGTGTCCGCACGCGAATATTATCTTTTTATAATGGATTTCAACCAATAGTGGTTTGAGTAATATTCTTGGTAATCTTATAATCTTATCAGTGTAACATTCTTTAATAGATGATAATGTATCTCATCTTTCTTTTATCCATGATTCTATAAGAGAACATCGATCTTATTCCAAAATAAATCTTTAAATGTTTTTTAGCAAATTTCTTCATCTCCGTGTATTGCACGCTAAATGTGTAGTTCTTGTCAATGAATAGTTTGTCTTGATTTTACCATTGATTACCATGTATAAATGACTTTGAAGAACTTTTAAAAAATATCAATTTCACCTAACATGACTGTCATTCTAATTCCACTCTGAGATCAGTCAATGTTATGATATGGGATTCTTGTCCTTGTACCATTGTCTCACTCATAAACATGGAGTATGGACTACCTTGTGTGAGTATTTTTCTCTCTTATGTGCCAATCCGAGGTTAACCCAGACTTGTTGTCGAGCTCAATGATTCCAAAGTCGATTAATGTCACTGGATGTCATGTATGATCTTCAATGGAAGTGTTCATGGTAAATGTTAGATACCTTTGAAGAATACATCAGATTTTAGTTTTTAAAACAGTGACCGTCTGTGTCGTCCATGTTACATCCCAGGTAAATAAAGAATATGACATTTTCACTTTTATTAATATTTCTAAATTAATTATAAATTTTTCTTTAAAGGGGATGACATGTTCGATGGCGTACCTGATACAAAAAAATGTGTCTCTTTGAAATCGTATGATGCACACAACATTGGGTCATACTGAAAAATAATAATATAATATAATTTTAAGTGGTAGTTAATGCTTAGACGTTGTAATGGTGGGAATAAACAAAACTCACTAAAAATGATTATACATGTTTGTTTAATGTTTTTAAATTTATCTAATAACTGTTTGAGGTTTAAAATACGAAAAGAATTCAATTTTAAGCCTAAATACTCAAATATTCACTAAAAGTTCAATTTACAGCTTTTTGATGAAAAACCCACTATAAATCTTGTTTTGGTCACTTTTATACATTCTATTTGACTAATTAAAAATCTTTTTTAGAATCTGGAAACCATAATTTACTTTGGGTAAATTTTTGGTATTTTTCTATGAAAATTCAATTTTTACTGAATAGTGAAAAATACTAAATTTTAATTGAAATATTGTTTTTAATATAATTTATTTATATGGTTATATTATCTTAATAATTGGTCTTAATGAATAATTAGATTATATTTTTACCATATACTCTAATGGTGGTCAATGTAATTCATTTCACAATTAAATTTGACATAAAAATTTTTAATCTTTTGATAGATATTGTTTTATTAAAAATACCCTTTTTGTTTTGACAATGAGAATTAATTTTATATTAATTATGAATATTATATGTTTTTAATTTTGTAAAATAGACATCATTTTTTTTATATATGATATATATTATGTTTAGGGATTATTTATTTTTCTGAATTTTTTAATTATATCATACCTTTATGATTTCCATTATAGGTAAACACGATAATTTCATTTGAGGAAGTGATGACTACCACCCCCTCCATGTGATATGACTTGTTAATTCCACACATGGGACATATAAAGGATGGAGTTAATGAAATTATATATTATATTATATGGTAATTATAATATACCTATGTATCATTATTTTTTCATTCCATTCAATACTAAATAGAAATGAATGTTACATTCATGTGTACATACGGTTTATCGTCTCCATGTATAATGAATTTCATTTTTACCTGTAAATGTTATGTAATATTATAAATAAATACATATATATATATTGGAAACATATATAATATATAAAATATATGATATATAGTTTTTGAATATCATTATGGAAATAATATACATTGGACGACATGGAAAACATGTAATTTTAAGGTGTTTATTATTAACTCAGGTACCAAGTATTAACAAATTGACCATTATTAACATAAATGATTACATAATGTTTATAAAATATTAATAAATGATATAAAAGGAATAATAAACATGAAAAAGGTTCTTAATAATATATATATTAACTTACGTTTATTATTCATGATGAACACAGAGCGAACGAGTCAAGTGGAACCCTAGGTAAGGGGTTTCTTATCTCAGTTTTAATTCTGTGAGATCTCTATTGTTCACCACAAATTTATTGCATGTGGTGTATTTTGTACATCCATTTGATATATATTATCATTATTCTATTTATATTCATGTTATTCTAAGAATCATATTGTGGTTATTATCTTTTGGTCATACGACTCGATTGATTACAATGTGGTTAATACTTTTTTCTCACTTTTTATTCCCCTGATATTCATGCAATATTTTCCACTATTTACTTTGGTTTGGTGTATGTATTGCCCAATATTTTATTCATTTTCTAATATACAAAAATATATGGGTATTTACATCTCCATTATATGATCTTTCTTTCATGGGTTGAATGTTTCATATGTTACCAAATCGGTAAGGGAACCATTAAACACAATTTCAATTCCTTGGGTTAATCATCAAATTATTAATTATTTTAAGCTATGATTATGTGTGGAATCAATATTTATTTATTTATGTTTTAATTTCTACTTCCCATTGGGTGGATATAATTTTGATACACATAATCACTCCATTGATAAATTCTCAAGTCATCAATATGAACTTGATAAGAGTAATATTAACTCAATTTCCATTTATTGATTTAAACATCCAAGTCATTGGTTTTTTCTTAAAATGAATATGTGTGAACATTATCTGATTTATTTATACTGAATATCCAATAATATTGAGTGTATGTATATTTTTCACACATTATTTTGTAAATGATTTTTCTCTAATCTTGGGATATAGTTTTTATAAGGGATTAAATCTCAATTTACATTGCATTGAGACATAATTATTGTTATGCACCAATTCACTCTAATATGGTGTATATACCGACCATTGGAATATTATATAATGTTTCACTTTATTATCATGATATTATAAATTTTTTAGTCAATGTTATTCCTCAATTATTTGTATTCAAGAGTCTCTCATTCTGTTAAAAACTCATTAACTAAAATTTCATTTTAAATGTTTTAAAGGTTTATTCTTCTAAATATTTGTCATTAATTTCCATATTTTAAGAATATTTTTATGGATTTATTTATGTGGACATTAGTGTTCTAAAATTATAATTTTTTTAAATGTTTCAAGGTGGTATTGGACACTTTGATTCAAAAATCACTTTATTTAATGTTTTAAATGGTTTTGAAAATGGTTTGATAATGCATTGACTATCTCTATATATTTAAATGATATGTTGTGATTACAATGTTGAAATTATATATTTACTTTATTCTTGTTTTAATTTTTATTAATAAGTTATGGTTCTGGGGAATTGTTTTCGTATACAGGTGGTTCCGTGATATACCTAGGGTGGGTGAGCCTGAGATAGATCTACAATGACTTGGGTAATGTATGTGATAGGTATTCCCAATGTGACTCCTCATAAAGCTGTGATAGCTATAATGTGAGTATGTTATTAATTTCATAAGTTACCAAAATTATTTATGATTTCTATGGGTTATTCATAAATCATATGATTTTATAAGGTATGTTATGATTGATAAGTATGGTTTCATTGTTTTGTATTTAATGATGGGATAATATTTTCATTCCTTATTTTATGACATTTACTAGGCATTTTATGTTCATCCCATGTTTTTGAAATGTTTTTCATAGGTAATAAGGAAGGGATAAGGGAATGAATTATTCAAGAATATTTTCATAAAGAAAATAACTATTTTTTTAGGGAGTTATATTATTGTGAAAATTAGGTTATAGTAGAAGTGTCTACTTTGTAATATAAAAGTTGATATGTAATATTTATGGCCTAATTTTCTGAAAATCTAACCCAGAAAAGATCAAAAATGTGAATTTTTGATTTAACTCAAGATTAAGTTATGTTTAAAGATGGTGCCTTATAGTTGGTATCAGACGTCATTTTAGACAACATTAGGGATTAAATGTTTTTAATAGACACATGGTTAGTCCATATCTCTATTATTTCAGTTAAATCCTGGTTTTATAACTCTTTCAGGTCAAGAAATGTCAGTTACAAATGTAAAGGGGATGATCTCAAATGACATGCACATCTCTTCCTAATGACTTTCTTGGAATAATTATTTTATATTCATGTCTGGATGATTGTGAAACTTTTTCTAGCATACAAATCACTTACATTCAGTTTTTTTGAGATATAAAACACCTACAATGTACCTTGTTATCTTATAGGATCATGGGTTTTATTTAAACAAATTCTATTTTCATAATATTCACATATTTTTCAGAAAGGAAAATATTATAAATGAATTTTTAAATATTTTACATTATCAAATGATATTGAAACATATTATGATTTTTAAAAAGGTTTTAAAGAAGGAGACCCTTGCGCAACTGATTTATATTTGCTTTTAAAATATAGTTTCTCAGGACAACCCTATGGTATTTGTGGTCACCAGAAAATGCATTTCCAAAATATTTAAAATGATTCAATACATGATCCCAGATTGTATCCCATTTCACAAGATTTGGTTTGGTAGGTAGTAGGTCCCAAACGGAGTTATGGATTAGGTGTTATAGGGATTTGTTGTTGGGCCGGAAAACTGGTTCGCGAAGCCCATTCATAAAGCTCCCTCTACAATTGCGGAGCCTCACCATAAACCCAAGAGGTGGGATGGATCTACGAACACCTATGACATTTTCGACCTAATGCAAAGTAAGGAGGATGGATGCTCCACAAACCCCTTTGACATTCATGACCTTCCGTGGAACAAGCTCTGTCTTCACGCCGAGCGAGCACTACTTCACACTGTCTCTCCTCAATAAATACCCAGCTCACCCCCCTTCGCCAGACGACAACTCTGCACCAAGGGCGACAGATCTCCTGGTTCGCGGAGCACCATATTCCATCACGAAGCAACTCTATGAGCCAATACTCCACGAGCAGCTTCCTTTACGATGTTGTTCTGCAAGCCCATGCTCCGCATGTAGCTTCCTTCAAAATTCTCCTCCACAAGAACCATTTGCTCCGCGAGAGCCCTTTGCTCTGCGAGAGACCATTTCTCTAGGAGAGACCATTGCTCCGTGAGTCCATGCCTCACAAGGCCACGCTCTGTGATGATACTTTGTGAAGACATCTCCTTTGCAATTCTCCTACCATCACGCCCACTGATCCATACCATAGGACTAGTGACCTTGTGCCCCTATTCAGGCTCAGTTTCGGGCTGTGATGCATGTCCATTCACTACCGTCATTGACCCCCATGAAAAATGGAGAGCCGCACCATGAACTTTTCAAGTCGGGATGTCCTCATTTTTTATTACGCTCTTATGCACACCCACCTTCCACCTATGGAATGCCATGAATCAAGATACTCCTCCATACACAATTAAATACCTTGAGTCGACATGTTCTTCTCGGTCCCTTTCACATGTCACGAGTTGAGATTCACTTCAACAATTCCCCGAGTACATTGAGTCGAGACATTCATCCAGAAACTCATCCAAACCGTATCACTTGGCTCCAATCCCAGGTTGAACTAGAAGTGATGCCCTTGAATAAGTCCCAACACTATCCATTCATAGGCACCTTATGGCTGATATTCCTATCTAAATGAATTTAAACTATAGTGAACCCTATATGACAAATATAGGATGCCTCTTACTCAATATAAGGGATGCATTGTGTGCCAAGCATAATATTCCAACAGTCCTATCAACATGACTATAAACTGTAGTATTCCCTATGTTCCATGTATAAGAGGTCTTTTTCTCTGTACGAGAGATGCCATGTGCTTCTTGCATAAGATGATAATAGTCAAATCTAGATAACTATAAAATATAGTACACCATATGATCCAAAAATAGAATCCTTTTAAATTAATATAAGAGATTCCTTGTTCCCCAAGAATAAGATTCTAACAATCCTATCTAAAAGACCATAAACTATAGTACAAACTATTTTCCAATCAAAGGATGACTCTTGGTCTAGACAAGAGATACATTATGCTCCAAGCATAAGATGCCTAATTCCATGATTACAATGGAGTAATTTCAAGAGTGTTGAAATCCGTTAAAATATTCCATCACTCCACCTCAACCATTGCATTTCCTTCATTCAGATCATTTTCCACTTCCATGACTAAAGGGACCCCCTAACAGCCTGGTCCCATGCCGCATCGGCTCACCTGCTATCCTTGGCCAACACCCCGTAAGACATTGGAAAATACTTGGAGTTAGGTCCGGTGTTTGGAACACAGTCATCAAGAGACCCTCATTTGTTTGTCCCCATTTAAGGATACCACGATATGGATGTTGTGTTTTGAACATGGTCAATTTCTATCCTCCATCTCCACTCCACCCTCATTGAGTTTCGAATGCCGGGCATGTGATTCACAATTTTTATCTCCCTTTGTTCAGACTGATTTCAACACCCTTGTTGTTATCCTGCTTGTGACATAGTACATAAGTGAAGCCCTCAAACTGCCAGTGGGTTGGTATATCCTCATGGACAGACCTGAGAAAGACACCTAAGCATCATCCTTGAATAATCCCCATTCACCATTGCCGCTCTATAGAGGTACCCAGGCAGTATTCTCGCATAAGCCCCATCCAATATTTCCGCTCCTTAGCATCACCCTGTCAGCAACATTGAGTATGCCCCATCCACCATTTTCACTCCATAAATGAACCCGAGAAGAATACTCGCTTAAGCCCCATTCCCCACTGCATCTCTATAGCGGCACCCTGGCCGAATCCTAGAGTAAGCCCCATCCACCATTTCTACTCCATAACGGCACACAGGAAACATCCTCATGTAATCCCCCATCACCATTTCTACTCTATAACAACACCTGGGTAGCTTCCTTGTGTATGAATCATTCACCAGTTCCTCTACATAGATGCACCCGTGCATCGTCCTTGTGTAATCCCCATAAACCACCCTTTATGGAAGCACATTAGCATTGTGATCATCAGGTCCTTGCTGCCTCTTGTTTCTCACACCGGTAACAACTCACATGGGCTTAGAGTAGTAATCATCGACCATGGAATCCTCTCCAGGCTTCCTAGTGTGTAATCCCCACACCACCATTTTGAACTATGTGGACATTGATCCTTTCCAAGGTAAGATACGTAGGTAGCCTCTATGAGGTTCAATCCCAACAACCAATGGTCCCGACCACTTTCACATCAGTACACCAATTCCCCCACTTGAATTATGTGGTCATTGATACTTACCAAGGCAACGTACGTTTTAAGACTCCATGAGGTTCATTCCCACCACCCATTGTTTGCTCACACACCCTTCTCATTGGTTCACCAACACCTTGGGAATCATAGAGTGTAAGACCCACACCCATCTGAGCTATGTGGTCTTTGATCCTTACTTTGGAAATGTATGTAGGAAGCCTATATGAGTTTCAAGCCCAATAATTGTTCGTCCCGAACCCCTTCACGTCGGTTCACGAACACCTGATCATTCTGACCTCATCTTCATCTGAACTATGAGGACTTTGATCCTTTCCAAGGAAAGGTACGTACGAATTCTTCCTGAGGTTCAATCACACCACCCATTGGTCACTCCGACCCCCTTCATGCCAGTTCACCAAGACCTTGGGAATCCTAGAATGTCAGCCCCACACCCCCACAAAACTATGCAAACTTTGATTCTCTGCCCCGAGGATACGTAGAAAGTCTCTTCAAGGATCAATCCCATCATCACCATCATCCTTATGCTGGTTCCATCCCATTACCCCTTGATTTAATTCAACTATCCATAATCCATCCTGATTCTTACCCGGGAAGCCAAATCACAGTGAAATCATTCCATTCATCCCAGCGCCACTCCTTGCGGCACTCAGGCAGAAAACCATGCATAAGCCCCACTCAATCCATAGTGATCCACCCAAGAGTATCCCTCTTGCGGTGGGTTTCATTCCATGCATAAGTCCCAACATGTATCTGGGTTTTTGTAGTTTCTGTTCACCCCGATTAGTCACCCCTTCGAACTACGTCGGGTTTGATCCCTATTGCCTATATTGGGGACGTATGAAACACCCATGAGGTTCAATATCAGCAAATACTAAACCTTGGTGTTCCCTCATTCTGGGGTTCACACTCCTTGATCTAGCCTCAGTGGTGTCTAGATCATCTTTCTCGGTGAGACATTTCCCCTCTATGGGACAGACCTCCTCTAATCTGTCTCTATAGGACGTTCTAATCACCATCATTTTGTCTCCACAAGATTTTAAACTCACGACCTACCTCATTATAGACATGATATGCCTAAGTAACCCTTCATAAGACATGAATTTGGCGTAACCGTCTCTCCTAGACGTTAAAAATGTGGCATACCCTGTGTTAAACATTGGAAGCTGAGGAAAACCTCAAATACAAGCCTATCGCATTTGATTCCCATCTTTCGATGTGGGAAACCTTGGGTTCTGCACCATTGATATTCCCTCTTATGAAGAAGAATATAGGTTCCCCAATGTCCACACATCCAAATATGCCCCTACTTGTCTGCTGTTAACGTCTTCACCAACCGAAGGTCACTACCATGTCCAGACCCCATGGAATGTCCTGACGAATGTATTGTAATTAACCATTTTCCACAAAGATATGGCACTAGGAATAAGATTCAAGAACTATGACATAATATATAAGGGATACCTAGACTAGGTAATGATTTCCAAGGAGGAATCCACAGAAGGAAAACTGACATCCCATCATCCCATTTTGATCATGGAGCAAATGTCCCTAAATAAATAATGGATGTTGCCCGCCTTTGGAAAGAGGGAATTCAGGGAAACAGCTAAGCATCCTCCTCCGCCGGATGCACACTCCCCAGCAAAAGTGTTGAAAATAGTATTTTAAAAGGGCCATTAATTAAAAGTTTCAACTCAAATTCAGTCTGACTAATTTATAGAAATCATGCTTTATCAGATGCTTTGAAATTATATGACGTACATGGTTATTTTCCAAAAAAAAAAATTTATGAAAACACATATGAAACATTTTATACAAAATGTATTTGAATGATGGATGAAAATTATTTTGACGTATTTCTAAATAATTATTGCAATGCATGGACCATTTACCTACGTGAACAAGATGACGATTAAACAAAGTGGACACTGTGATCAATTTATGATGTTCATTATTTTGGGGATCATTTTATTTTATCAGATGCTGGTGATAAAAAGAAATGAAAATATATATAAGACATCTAGAAATAAGATATTGATATCATAATGAATTGGGATGAAAATATGAGGTTTATGGAAACCATTGGGGTTACAATATGTTAGGATTATTTTTGAGATTTATAAAAAGGACAACATGAAGAAAATGTGACAACCCGTTACGTCAGACAAAGCTACATGAATGAAACCCACAAACAATGTGCGATCGGGATTTATCTTCTACCACTAGAATAAGTGAGGCCCCTAGTTAGTGTAACTTATTATTTTATTATTAATTATTTTATTGAACAATAATAAGTTGATTTGGGATCATATGATTTATCAAATAGATATGCTTAGTATAAGAAAATTATTTGGTGATTAGGTGATAATAGTTTTTTTAAAGATATTATCTATTTTAAAAAAAGTACATGCTTAAGAGAATTAGAATACCATGCGATTAAATTTGTAGAGTAATGGTTGAAATTTTATTTTGTAAGAATATCTATTTTTATTGTGGACATATAGTGCTTTAAGTTATGTATGGAAATGATTAATCTTTCATATATAATATATTATTTGATAAATTATGCTTCTGTATGAGACCTTAATTGTGTTCTATGTTTTTGGAGACAAATGTTAATAATTATTGTGGAAGACTAGGTTATTAAATACTTCTGAGTATTGGGTTTCAATCTTACTTTAGATTATTTTGATGAATTTTAAGGACAATTGTTTATTTAATGACCTTTGTTTAACTTTTTGAACTTTTTTTGAATTATGGATATTAATAGTAGTATTTATTTTTATAATGGATTATCCATTTGGGGATGATATGATATTTTACTAACCATTTTTGTTTTAGTGGATATCTATAGATAAGAAATATATATAGTTTTTCTTTTGGGGATTCTGTGATTATATAGAATATGATTCTTGTTCATTTGATGTGTCCAAGTCTTTTTGAATGCTCATTGTTTATAGAAAAGATTAGTTTTTGGTATAAACTTATAAAATGAATAAACTCTACTTGAAGGTAAATGTATTTCCTTAGGTTATAATTCTATGAAGTAAATGTATTCAAAAAAATTAGGAAAAGGAACATAAAAATATGTTGTTGGTTTAAGTTTCCTACTAGGTAATCAAATGTCATTTAACACATAATATGATTTTGATTTTCTGGGGGTTAACTTTCTCCTAATCATGTTTTCTTCAACTCTCTATTAGAACATGACGGTTTGTTTTCGCATCCATATCCATGTATTCTTACATGGAATTATAGTATGGGTTATCTCAGGTGACATATTTACTTCTCTTTATATTAATATGATTGATTTATTGACTCTTTATCTGAGTGGTATATTCAATGAATTTTTAGAGCCAAATTTTAAAATTGTGAGGAAAATATTACCAATAGGGGAGAAGGATGTAATATCTCAGGTACATAAAGAATAGGACATTTTCATATTTTTTTAATATTTTAAAATTAAATTTTGATTTTACATTTAAGGGGGTGACATGTTTTATGACATACCCAATAAACAACAACGGGTTTCTTTGAAATCTTATGATGCACACAACATTTGGTCATTCTGAAAAAGAAAAATATAATATTATTTTAAATGGATGTGAATTCCTAGCTGTTGTAATGGAGAAAATGGAAAAAACACAGAAATTTTTTTTATACATTTTTGTTAAATGTTTTTAAATTTATCCAATATAATTTTCAGTCTTAAATTAAGAAAGGAATTCAATTTTAAGCATAAATACACTAATATTTACTAAAAGGTCGATTTAATTCTTTTTGATGGAGAACCCTCATTGAATCAATTATTGGTCACTTTTATATCTTATATTTAACCAAATAAAAATTTTCTTTAGAATTGGGAAACCAAAATATACTTTGGTTAATTTTTTGGTATATTTCTGATAAAATTAATTTTTAATGAATATTAAAAAATACTGAAATTTAATTCAAATAATTTTTTAATCTAATTTACATATATAGTTAAATTATCTTTTTTATTAGTTTTATAGTATAATTATATAATATTTTTCAAATTTTATCTAATATTGTTCATTGGAATTATTTTTACTTTGAAATTGGTCATAAAAAAGTTTCAATCATTTGATAGATAATGTTTCTTAAAGATACGCTATCTTTTTTAACAACGAAAATTAATTTTTAATTAATTAATGTAACTTCTATGTTCTTAATTTTTTAAAATAGACACCATTTTTTAATTGTTAATTTCAAATATAGCTTAGGCTGTTTTTTTATTATTCTGAAAAACATCGATTTTTTATGAATAGTGAAACCACTAAGTTGTTGTTAAAAAATTGACGCTTTCATTTAAATGAAATTATACCGCTTCTGTGAATTGAATTTAGAAACTACAACATACATGGTTTTTATTAGTAAGTAATTTTTTTTATAAAATGACAATAATGTTTGGTGAATAGTATATCTTGACTTTTATTTACGACAGTGAAAGATAAATATGGTAATTTAAGGTAAACATAATATTATATTAATAAAAAATTACATTAACGCTTGTCCAAAACATATTATATGAGTCATTGAGGACCATGGAGGGATTTGGGTCGATTTTGAGACCCCATGGAGCCATATGGGAGTGATAATGACACTTTAGATTAATGAATTTAAATTAAAGAAAAAAATGATATAAAAAATCATCATTTAGAAAATTAAATTTTACATGGGGTTATATAAGTTATAATTCTGTATATAAATATTAATTAGAAATATAAAAAAATTTCCTACATAATGGTATATTTTTATAATTTTTAGACGTCAAATAAATAATATTTTTTATGACACAAAAATGATGCAGTATTGACATCAATAATAAATGGTTGAAAAAAAAGATTCTAAATATTAAAATAACATCCAAAACCTATCCAATTATTATTTTATGAATTTATGTTGACCATGAGTCCTCTTATCTTGGAATTTAATTAGTTTTGGAAATTTAGAAGCTGAAAATTAGTATATAATAAAATAGTGTTTTGACGCTTTCCTAAAAATCCCCTCCTCCCACCTTATAAAATGCCTCCACTTCTAACCCATTTACCACACATCTCAAGAGACTTGGATCGTTCAAAATTTACCTAAATAATCTCTCATGATATATCTATTATTCCAAGAAGCCTTAACTTAGGATGAAGTCACTTCAAGAAGTCCTTTTGGTTCAAACCAAAGGGAGTTAACAGAATTAAAGGTAAAAGTTTCTCATAAAATATTTTTATTTTTTTACTTATCCAACTCCTAAACTATATTTATTCCTTTATTTTAAAACAACACTGTTATCCTAAAAATAATAGGTTGTTTTTATGAGAAGTATTTGAACTACACTTACACACTCCTTCATCTAATGGGTGAAGAACATACAAAATTTTTTGGATGGAAAATTAACGCCTCACGCAACGATGATAGTTCAATTATCTCCTACCACCTATCACGGTGGCCATTAATATGGAAATTATATTATATATGATATATATTATGTTTATGTTTTATTAATGATTCTTTATTTTTCATTTATATCATACCATTATGATTCCCATTATGGATAAAATCGATAATTTCATTTGAGGAAGTGCGGACTACCGCCCCCCCAAAGTGATATGACTCATTCATTCCATACATGGGACATATAAAGGATGTAGTTAATGAAGTTATATATTATTTTATACTGGAATTATAATATAGTTATTTATTATTATGTTTTCATTCCATTAAATATGAAATAGAAATATAAGTAGCATTCATGCGTACGTACGACTTACCATCTCAATGAACATTGCATTTCATTTCTTACCTGTAAATGTTATGTAATATTATAAATACATATATATACTTGATATATATGATATATATAGTATATAAATCATGAATATTATTCTGGATATAATGTAATTTTAACAACAAGGACAACTTGTAATTTTAATGTGTTCATTTTTTACTGAACAACCAAATATCGACAAAACAACCATTGTTAACATAAATGAGTAGATAATGTTTATAAAAAAGAGATAACTGATATTAAAGGAATGATAAACTTGAAAAAGGTTATTAATAAACTATATATTAACTAATTTTTATTATTCAGGATGAAAAAGGAACAAACAAGTCAAGTTGAACACGAGGTAAGAGGTTTCTTATATCACCTCTAATTCCATGAGATTTCCATTGTTCGCCACTAATTTATGGAAAGAGTTGTATTGTGTACTGAAATTTGATATATATTATCATGATTATATTTATATTAATTTTATTATATGAATAATTTGGTTAGTAATAACTTTTTTTCATACTAATTCAATGATTAAAACGTGGTAAGGAATTTTCATCTCACTTTTTATTCCCGTGAGATTCAGGCTATATTTGCACTATTTCCTTTTTTGTGGTGTATGTACCGACAAAAATTGTATTAATTGTGTAATATAATGCAATTTATTAATATTAACATCTTCATTTTATGATCCTTGTTTCATGGGTAGTATGTTTTTAATGGTACCAAATCGGTAAGGGAACCTTTTAACCCAATCTTCATTCCTTGGGTTAATCGTCTATTTTGTAATTTTTTCATGCTATGATTATATGTGGAAAAACTATTTATTTTTTATGATGTAATTTCCACTCCTATTTGTGTGGATATAATTTCAGTATACATAATCGATCGATTTATAAATTCTCATGTCATCGATATGAACATGATAAAAGTAATTCTAACTCAATTTCTATTCATTGAGTAAAACATTCAAATCATTGGGTTTGTCTCAAAAATAATATGTGTGAATGATATCAGTGTGATTTACACTAAATATCCAACCATATTGAGTGTATATATATTTGTCACACATTATTATGTAATTGATTTATCCTTAATCTAAGGATACTGTTTTTATAAGGGATTTCGTCTCAATTTACATTCCATTGAGACTTCATTGATTTTATGCACCAATTCACTTTTATATGGTGTATATACTATAATTTGGCATATTATATCTTGAATCCAATTATTATCAGGATATAATAATGTTTTTATTCAATGTTATTCCTTAATTATATATATTCCAGAGTCTCTCATTATATTAAAAACTCTTTAACTAAAATATACTTTTAAATGTTTTTATGATTTATTCTTATAAATATTTATCAATAATGTACAATTTTTAAAAAAGAGTTTAAGGATTTTTTTATATATACATTAATTTTTTAAAATGATAGTTTATTTAAAATTTTCAATGTGGTATGAGGCACTTTGATTAAAAAATCATTTTATTTAATGTTTTAGAAGGTTTTGAAAATGGCTTGATAGAGCATTGATTATGTCTATATCATGAAATGATATGTTGTGATTGTAATGTGGAAATGTTATATTTCTACTATTCTTGTATTAAGTGTTATAAATATGTTATGGTTTTCGGGAATTTTTTACGTATATGGGTGGTTCTGTGATAAACCTAGGGCGGGTTAGCCAGAGATTTCTCTCTAATTCATTGGGTAACGTGGCAGAGGTAAACGTTAATATTTATCATAAGATATTTAGGTAATATACTGTGATGGGTTTTCCAAATTTTATTCCATATGTTGTTGTGATAGCTACAAAGTAAGTATGTTTTGAATTCCATTATTTACCTTTATGATTTGTGTTTTCTATTTGTTATTCATAAATCGTATGATTTTACAAGGTCAGTTATCATTGAAAAGTATTGTTTCGTTGTTTTGTATTTATTGATGGGATAATGTGTTCATTCCTTAATCCATAACCCTTACTAAGAATTTTATTCTCATCCCATGTTTTTGAAATCTTTTTCATTTGTTATAAGGAAGGGTAAGAGGAAGTAAGTATTCATGAATATTTATATCATGAAAATAACTCATATATTTTTAAGGAGTTTTATTATTCTTAAAAAGGGGTTATAGTAGAAGATTTTACATTATAATATACAAGTTTATACGTAATATTTATGGCCAAGTTATCTAAAACACTAAACCTGAAAATATCCTAAATGTGAATTCTTGATTTATCTAAAGATTATGTAATGTTTAAGGATGGAGCCTTATAGTCCATCTTCTTGAATAGTCAGCCAGAGTGGCTCGACTAGTTGTCTATTCATGTTCAATGGAGAGATCAGTGAAATACAATCTCTCTCATGTCCTTATATGAGATGAGTGTAGTTTGTGTTTACTGATAATTTCATGAAAATCTGCCTTGACATGGGCAAGGAGTTCAATGGGGAATCTACAATTTTTTTCATTTTAGAAATCATATCAAATTAATTTCCTTAATGATTAAGGGCTTTTCTGGTAGACAACTCTGATGGTGGATGGTGGTGTGACTCTGCATTTTCCTTATAATAATGCTAAAAAATATTGTGGGAAATAATATTGATCAGATGTTTTACAAGAAAATGAAATGGTCATGTATCTATCTAAATGAGTTTGGATAAGTACCACCTTATTATTTCAGTTGGAAAATGATTGATGGCCCATATTTTAACAGATTAGGTTCCATTTTCCTAACCAATGTTTGAAAGTGTGTAAGCGTTTTGAGATGCAACACGACCTTCTGTATGAGACTTCAGGACCCTATAGTTTGGGTAAGATTTATGCTATTACAAAATAATTATCATGGATGATAAGATCTAAGGTGGGAAGGTGGTAACATCTCATGTTTTGAACTGGAAAAAAAGTGAATGAAATTAAACTTTTCCCTCAGCTGGGAATGCCGATTTTAAAATAGAGAAAATGAACCTTCTATCTCTGATAGTTGACACTATAATGTATCTTGTAAATAAATTGAATTAAATTTACTATATTAAAAATAAAATAAAAATAAATGAAATGATGGGGGAAAATCTCCTTTAACACTTTGAATTATTCTATGAAATATTTTCAAAGTTAGAAACTAATTCAGCATGAGATTCTAAGACCAATAGAACCTAGTTGATGATAGAATAAAAATATTAAAAATATTTATTAATAGAGATGTCTATTTATTTTAAAAAATTAAATAACACTAAAAAGGCGCATCATGTGAGAAATATGATACAGACGTTATGTTCGGAACATCGAGTTTACCCTAGACGAGGTATAATATAGAAGTGTGTTAGGTGTTTGGTAACAACACATGTGATAATACCCTATTCATTTTTTGGATAATTTATTATTCTATTTATTATATAATAAATAATTATTTTTCTCACAAAAAATGCTTTATATCTGAAATATGAGACTATGGTTATATCTAGAATGCTACGTTTAACATTGTTAGTGTATAACCATTACGGGCGTCAGACGTTCAGTCAGATCACACCCGATGATATTTTAATTGGTTTATAAATATTTTATTGGTTGTTATGAATAATAATAATATTATTATTAATAATATACTTATTTTCATTGAGGAAAAAAGAGGTATATCGAGTACCACATGTAATAAATTTGGTTACAATGTTAATAATATATTGAATATGTAATAATTTGAATATTATTAATTTATAAAATTATGTAAAAATTTACAATAAATATTAATTTATTATGTGTTACCCTTTTTTTATTATGTTTGTTGTTAAAATACTAATGGTGTCATTGATGAGTTGTGATAAATAATAATAATTTTAATTATTATTAATATTATTAGATTTAAAGGAAAAAATTGTCGTATTTGTATATATATAATGCACATATATATATATCTGTGTGTGTGTGTGTGTGTGGATTAAATATATATGTAGGTATATATACATATGGAAGTGTATATATATATATATACATATGTGTGTGTGTGCCTCAATATATATATATATATATTATTCATATATATAAATATGGGTGGATATTTATTGTTGGGTAAGATAAAGTATTATTAATTTACCACATAAATTCATGTAATGGCTCGACAGAAACCAAAGTGTGGATTGTTTTAATTTTTAGTTCAATATCATAATGAGACCCGGGGTGCACGATATCACACCCTGTGGCGGATCCCGAGCAGCTACTAAAATTGATTAATTAATTTCTTGGGAGTTATGTAATTTTTTAATGTCATTCCCTAGCACATCATTTGGGTTAAAAATAATTAAAAAGGGATTAAAATATAATTTTTTTAAGGAAATTAATAAATTTGAAAGGGATTAATGAGAAATAATAATATAAAAGAGGTTGGAGAAAAAAAATAAAGGAAAATTAAAATGGGGTAAACCCTTTTAATTAAATATTTTTCTTTCTTCATCCATTATTATTTTAATTATTTTAATTTAATTTAATTTCCATTTTCATTATTATCATTTTTCCCATTCCTTTTTCATCTCTCCCACTCCTCTCCCCTCTTAGTGGTCACCCTATATAGTACCCCACCATTATGGTGGGCCTCTTCCTCTCTTATCCTCTTTCGGAAGCCCATTGTGACTATGTCTCTCAACCATTTTCATCTCCATTAGTTGCATTGTAAGGATATTAGTAATGATAAATTCATGCATCAAGAATTGTATGTTCCCATTCCCTTTTTGACATGCGATCTTCTACAGAACATTTTAATAAAAAATTATGGTTTTATAAAATCATCTGATTTCGTCTAATTTATGTAAATTAAAAGACTGATGCGGAATGTAGGATCTATTAAGGGTATATGGTTGGGCATCTATACTCATTACCCTCATTTATTTGTGTCTTTTAAATCACATGTTATGCTGCTTGTCAGTGCCTACCACAGACTCATAATTTTAAATTTTCTAAATTAAATAAATTGATTTTACTAAGCACTTCACACTTCCTAAGACAATGTAGCCTATTTGAATTTTTTTAAATAGTTAGATACCATTGGGTTGTGAAAAAGTTCATGACCCGTTTTCTATTAGTCTTGAGTAATTGAATTATATAATGGAATATAGATCATGACCCCCATTAATGTGAAATTTAAATTAAATAAATTATTTATGATTATTGTGAATTGTGAACCTTGATCTTTGTTGGTTATCTATGGTAATGATTTTATAAAATTTTAAATTATTATCATGTCTTTTAATTTTAACGTCATATGTGTATTTCTTCTTGATTCACTAATAAATATCTTTGGATGTATCTTCTAGACTAGAATGATCATTATTATGTTGTTTAAGTTTCTTATATTATTTTTTTCAATTATAAATGCATACCCAGTGATATATTTTTCCTTTAAATCTAATTAAATTTAGGATGGCGAGATAACATGCATTCTGTATTAAGAAATAAAAAATAATTATCTATTCCCGACGAGTTACACATTACCCTAGGAAGGCGATGTTTTAGGCTTTTATAGATGCGGGATTCCCTCCCTTTCTAAATACTCAGGTGTGATAATGGTTTCCAAAGGGAAATTGAAGTACGGACCCATTAGCATTGTGTCTATGCCATACCTTGGGTTATACTTGACCCCTTATGCGAGATACTGGGATAGGATCATGAAAATGTCATACCTCAAGCGATACTTGGCCATTCAGATGACTTCCTTGGATGAGCTCATTACTCTGGGATATATTGTAGGATGTATAATAGAGAATCCTTTTGTATGGCTCTAACTCCAACTCTCAAAATTTACATAATAATAATGATAATGTGTGGAAGGATACTATTGTTATTACATGAGTCTGTGTGAATTTTGATATCAACCGGTAAACTTAAGCACATATTGTTGACATATATATTAGAGCCAAGATAAATCAAAATCTTGGGATATGTTTCTTTTTTCTACCTTCTATTTTTCATTCCATTATATATATATATATATATATATATCCATCCTGCTTATTAGAGGCACCATATTTAGATTCCTGTCTTAGGAAAATGATTGTGATATTGGACAGGTTTCGTTAAAAACTCATACCAAGTTATATTTTTTTATTTTATTTATTTAATTGCTTACATTTATTATATATTGGGACACTACTTTTTTATAAAATGAGTTATTGAAAGGTTTAAACACCATGGGTACCAGCCTACTAGGATTTTATCTAACTCCACGCCCAGGTGTTGTTTAGTACCCGAGTAGACATTATGCTCACATGTAAGGATAGGGGGAAGAATGATCCTTCTAATGTTTATGTGTCCCTTGCATCATAGGACGGGGTTTAGGGGAAGAGGAATGATCCTTTTCTTGAGACTCAATTGATTATTTGTGTCGTTTCCTTTACATCTCTGATTTCATGCTTGTATTGTAGTTTTTCAAAACATTATGTTAGTTAAAACAACATAGCATGAAATCATGTTGTATCCTGTTTTTTTATCATCTTTGACACTTATTATGTATTATTTTAGGATTATTTATATGTTATGATAGAACTTTATTATTTATATTCGTCCTATATTTGTTATAAATTGAAATCTTTTCCTCTCTGTATTACCTATTATCTATAAGGGAATAACCTCCCACAGGGACATGATAAAAATTCTCGTGCTTCTAGTTGAAAGTCTTTGGAATTTATTAAGATTCACTTGAGGTAATGTGAACCACCAGAGCACCCACCATATTAGAGGTAAACTGGGTCGAGATGTTATATTATACTACATGGAGATCTAATTCATCATTCACTGATTGAAAATTATTTAATATTTGGTATGTCTTGGATTTCATTACAACAATAACATACGAACTATCAAGATCTGGAAATATCAGTCCATATCAAGAATATTCAATCAATCAAATATAAACAGGATGATTATTATGTGTTTAGATGAGGCTTTTATATGCCCAATTTATATTTATGGATTTCAATAATCTTATTTGACATGAGTTGGAGGGATCAATGAATCATTGAATTGATAATCATTATATTAATAATATAATGACCAATAAGAAGTATTTTCAACACCATATTGATGATCTTTATAATTATCAAAGAGGAACCGGATGATTCTCATTAGTTGACCAATGCCAAGATATCTGATGTCAATGGTTTTAAATTATTATCGTTCAAAAATAGATTTCCATAGGAGATATGGAAAATATGGATTCATTACGATTCCTATTGGAATTTAAATTGATCCTTCAATCGTTATTAAAATATTTAAAATGGTCTATATTGATTAACATTATAAATTTAAGGTTTTCATTATATTTAATATTCTTATATACTAAATGCATAATGAAGAATATAGTGATCATTTTTGGATTATGTCTGTTAGATTTTGAATAGATAAATTGTCTAACCAATTTAACAAGCGTGAAATCTGGATACTAAAAGTAATATTCATTGAACATTTATTAATAAAAAATAGTATATCCAAAGATCCCTAAAATTTATAATTAATAAAAAAATTGGCAAAAATCTACAACTATAACTAAGATCTATTATTTTATCAGGATAGATGGATACTATATGTGCTGTTTAATTAATTTATAATGACAAAAAAACTAATAAACAGGATACAAAATGGAGTAAACCTCGTTTTCTAGGATTAATGTAAATGAATGTTTAAATAATATAAAAGGTATTTGTTCACCACTCATGTACTTATATTTATTAGTAGCGAGGAACAGTTTTTAACATAAAATTATTCTTGAAAATTGATAATAGGTTACAAAAACATGATGAATTGTAGTTTAATTTATTATGTTATATACCAATTAAAAACTCTTGAACAAAATTCATAAACCAATTATTTGCAGTTTATAATAGAGATCTGTTAATTAGTTATTTGGTGAAAAAATTTATATCGATATATTTGTGTTATATATATTTATTTGATAACAAGATCGTGAAATATAAATCAACATAGTATCCAAATATAAGCTAATGGAAATGTTTGGAATTGATAAATTATTATAAATTCCCAATAAATTACCACCTAAGTCTGCCAAATAATGCAGTTGATTGTTTGAGAGGGAAACACCAATATACTATATCCATTATTATGATTAAAAAGACAAAATGCTCATGGATTTGTAGATTATAAATATTAATATCATTATAGGAGGAGAAAAATACAACCAACCCACACATTAAGCTTAACCTTCAATCCATTTGAAGATCAATTATTTCTGGAAATATGATAAATATCTTCAAAAATGTTATGAAATATTGTAGAGTTTATCATTTACAATAATGGATTTATATGGTTCTTAACATGAATATGTGTCCCTACATAATCGAAATTGAAGAGGAATATTTAGGATGGTTCACAAACATTATCCTCCTTTATTAATCTAGGATATATAAAGATGAATATATAATTAGAAAAATATTAGGTGGGAAAACATGAAAATTGTAATTGAATATGACTTATCTTGATGATTGGTATGCTAGAATGTTAAAGTCAAAGGATAAAAGAATAATGTTATTCTTTAACCATTATAAATACCAATATAGAAATTGGAAAACATTATATGGTACATCATCAAGGAAACTGTAAAATTTATATAGATAGTAATTCTATTTTTGTTGTAGTCAATGTCCATATGATAGTAGTGCATTCCATTTCTACCAAAGAAGACTTAAATCATGAAACATTAAACATGATTTACAAAATGTATGGTATAAATATTCATGCGGTAACACAGTCCGCTATATCATATCTAGATCGATGTTTTACCTAAAGGATTCGGATAAGTATTTAGAAATAATTGGATATAGATCATAGATTCATCACTATTTATAATCATTAGATATATGATCATTTTGATAGGACTTTTAAATTGCTATAGTATATGCTAAAATATTGTTCTATGGATTTATAAGTAATTTGGAATCAATATATCCCCTATTAGAGTACTTATATGATTATGGTTTTAATTCTAGAATTTGAATGGTGTGATATGATTCTCTTTATGGTAAGGGATATAATACTCCAACACATTGGGATGATATTGTAGAGAGAATGGTGATAGGTACCAAACTTTTATACGAATCCATACAGAATATTTAGTAAATTAAAAAAATATAAATGTAGTAAAATGTCAACATACTAACATGTGGATATTCATTTATGAGATCTCAAGTATGAAGTTGGGGAAAAGTTATTTACTTGAAAGTATACATGGAAGAAGGTTATTAATTTTGGGATAATTGTGAAATTGATATCTAGATACATAAATTTTTTCATGCTCCTTGATTATTTTCAGTTTGTATAGTATCTTATAGAACCCCCTATACACCTCTATCAAATGCTTGATTCATTCCATGTATCACATTGGTGGATGAACACAGCAAATTCATCACATATGAAGATTATGGAATCAATATAGGTTGAACATGACTTGTAATTATGAGGAAAAACTTATATAAATTTCTTATCTAAGATATAGGGTTCAATCAAACAAGACCACCTATATTGTCAAGGTTTTATGGTAGAATCAAAAATTTGAGGAGGCTATATAATATCTAGAGGATGTGATGAGTGAAAAAAATTATATCATGTTGTATTTATTTAATAAAAATTCATAGATAATATTCTTTTTGTGGGATGAAGAATTTCATAACCCATATATTTAAAAATTACATTTCAATAATTATATATTTTACGAGTATCTAATATTTCATGTAAAAATAAAATAAAATGAACAAAAAAGTTTCCCTAATAAAATTAATAAACAATTATATTAAATTAAAAATTTAATTTGTTTAGTAATTAATATGACTAACCAAATTATAAAAACTATAAAAATGGTATAATAAAACCAATATTTATTATATGAATAGATATATACATTCTCTAAATTCTTTTTAAAAAACAAGTGTGATGAAATTAAAAGTACAATTTTTCACCTTCATAATTTTTTTGGTAAAATTTATTTCACATTTAGAATAATTATTTCTAAATTATATGATAATTATGAGATTATTTTTATTAATCAAAGGTTTTTACTAATACATTTGTTAATATTAGTAAAATTGGGAAATGTATTTATTTTCAATGATTTTTCTAACAATATTGTGTAATTTTTATTGAAATATTAAAATAAAATATTTTAAATAATTGAAATATTATAATTATTGAGACTATATAACACTATATTAAGGAAGATTTAATTGGTATTCAATGCTATAAAATGTTAATAAAGTACAATAGATAAAATATAATTTTTATTCAAACTACTGGTCCTTTTTTTAAATTTTTTTATTTTAATGTTAATTTTCACTAATATGGATATTAAAAAATATTTAAATGATATTAAATTTTTTATTACACACAAAAATATTTGAAGATGGATAAAATAATATTTATAATTAAATAAAAATTAATTTGATTGAAATTAGTCACCATGGAAAAAATGTAAAAAATGAAAAACCTAATCTAAAATGACTTGGAAAATGATAATAAATTGTTAATAATTTTTTTGAGTATTTATAAAGTCTTTCTCAACACAAGCTCAGGTATTTATGGCATATGGAATAATTCATCATTATAATAATTTCATTACATTATTGAAAATTGACGGGTTATCAAACATGTGTCCTTTCAACATTTATGATTAGGGAAACATCCACACCTTCATTATACACCCAAAACATAGAATTTATTAAATAAATTATTCCATTATTCTCATACTATAGTCTTATACAATGTTAATGACCATTTCATAATTATATGTTTTGCTAATGCCTTTATATAAAAAGGGACTACTAGGTGAATGGTTATGTTTACATATTGAGTGTTATATAATATTTTTTTTATTCGTTATATTAACAATATATTCTAACTATATTTATATAGTGGAAATAATATAATTACTATACCCATGACTTATCATATTAATTCTAAACCCATTATATATTTTATACCATTAACGAAGACAAATATAATAATGTTAATCAGGTTTTTTGCAGTCCACCACCTCTATGACATAAAATTTGTTTTTTTTCGTATTTAGTTTTATAGTTTATCCAAGACATAAAAAAATAATTTAAAACCTTATGAAACTAAATATTCTCATTATTATTCAAATATTATTATATTTGTTTAAAATAATCATTTTTTAACCATAACCACCCATTGAATTAATCTGTGTTTATGTTTGGGTTACTCTGATCACATACTTGAACAATACCACAAAATGTTTCTGGGATAAATATAAGAACTAAAATATTGACATTTTGTATTTAATAAAATAACTATTATTTTATCATTTTATAAATTTCATATTATTTATTTAATAATGTGATAATATGTCTTTTATGATTGAAAAAATTACAAAAATAAGCTGATGTCAATTCTATTTTCATAAATTCATCTAAAAAACAATATAATCAATAAATTTATTATGATAATAAATTGTAATTTTTAAATTAAATAAAAAGTAATATTTTCTAAAAAAAATTCAAATAAATATCATTTTGTTGTTAAAAATGGTTGGAACATGTATTGAATGAATCAGAACCCCAATAAAGGAATCTTGTCTCAAAATTTCTCCCTTTTGGACATATATCTTATTATAAACCTATTTTTCTATTTAATCAATAATATAAACCCATTTTATAATTATTTATATTGATTATATAAAATTATATTATATTCGAATTCCTATTATATTTAATTTCCCTCACTGGGTTGTGTATCAAAATCACAAAAGTGTAATGGTTTCATAAACTCAATCATTGATTCATTGTATCATATCATATTGTAGATGAATATAAATTTTAATCCTTATTTTATTCTATATTTTTACTATTTTATTTTTTACTTACTCTTATTTATTTTTGGAAATTACTTATCATCACTAATAACCACTTCATTGATAAAATGTTTTCATAAAAAGTATATTATTTTTATAGAAAATTTAATTCTTTCCGATGAATCTTCACTTAAATATCCATGTATTTATTATTCAAAGGGTACAAATAATCATTTAAAATAATGTTTATAATTATATATTATTTATATCTGTCATTAGAACTATTATAAAATATTATTCATTCAATGTTTATACTAGGAGTTTCTTAACTAAAAATTGATAATAATTTTAAAAATGAAATTTAAATTAATTTTTTAAAACCCTAAATTTATTAAAATGATTTATATTTACATCCATGGATAATTAATTTGAAACCATTATATTATGATATTTCAAATGTTTTCTCTTTAAAGAAATGTTTTCCAATGCCACGTTCACATCAGTTTTTATTCACACATATAATTTTAATTTATTAATTTTCTTTCATGATGGGATTTTTTTATCATACCTTATATTTTGTTATGATAAACATCCTTTTTGAAGATTGATATTTCATATATCTTTTTATTTCATCCAATCATAGAATGTGATAACTTTTTGAAACCCATGCTTATTCCAGGTGGTTATTAAGATATAACATTGATTAACATATAGTTTCCCACATATATATGGATGAGGACAAATTGAGTAAAATATAAAAATAAAATTAATTTTGTTTCATTTTATAACTAATTAAATGGTCATGTGTTGACCATAAGCTTTTTTCACAGAGGAATGTGAAAAATGAATTTTTACACAATGATTTTCTTGTGCTTTTTTTTATTCCAAATTTAAAATCTTTATCATGTTATTATATAGTTATAATATATATTTCACATTACTGATATTACATTTTTTTCATTTTAAGAATTATTTTTATCATATTAATCACTTTTATTACATGTTCTTATGTTTTATGATATTTGTGATGTATTTTGTTCAATGTGATTAAACTTTTTCCATTAATGATCATTTATTTGATATTATTTTTAATATTTTGTATTATGATTATAATTTATTATCTTATGATCGAATAGTAATAAACCAATCCTTTTAATCATGATATACTTCACGATTATCATCTCATACATTATCATATGTTTTTCTCATACTGAGCAATTGTAATCAACCCTTTTTTAATTAACGATCCTCTAGACAATGAAAATGATTATATAATTTTTTATTTGATGAAAATATCCTATAGTAGTCAAAAAAATTACTAATTATATAAAGTGTTGATTAATTTTATGTTTATGTTTCTAGTATCTATGACCCTAAAAGTTTTAATACATCTATTTTTCTTCTATTTGAGTGATGTATTATAAAAATTATAATATAATACTAATGTACTATTGTTCACCAAATATTTAAAAATATAGGATAATGATAAATATTAAATTCCAATGGTCTAAATTATAGATCCTTATTATGTATATAATTAAGTCTATATAATCCAATGTCCATTATACATACTATAAAATCATCAAAAAAAATATATTATAATTTAATTTTATTCATTTAATGAGTTAGTGTTTGAAAACAAAATTAAGAAAAATCATAATAGATTCTGATATCAGGGAATAAAATAAGAACTATTTCATAAATTAAATAAAAAGTTGTCAATAAATATTTAATTATAAAATCTAGGGAAAGATGATTTTTTAATAACATATCATTTAAAGAAACTAACTAGACTCAAAAATAAAATAAAAGAATCTATGTATTTAGTTATATTTCATTAAAAACTCAAAGAAAATCATTTTACCCCTCATGTTCTCACACGTACCCAATATTTTATCCATGTTATGAATTAGTGAGTAGAATATGGTCTTAAAATAAAATCTTATAACCATATTTATGACCATGTATCATAAAACAACAAATAAAACCAATGTTATTTTAATATACTTTCACCAAGAGATGTTATTCTTATATAAATACCTTTAAATACCTCCGTATATTATCCAGAAAACATTATTTTATTTTGGTTTGAAATAATTCTCAATTTATCATTTAAAAAGTAATTTTATGTAATAAAAAAATACATTCAGGTTTCAAGATGATTCAGAGATATACATAATTCTATATTTTATTAGGTTTCCAAAATCGAGGAATAATGTCTAATTTCATGTCATAATTCATCCCTCTCCTAATATAACTTGTGAATTCCAATGGTTTATTCTATGGTACTCCAAAATTTATATTTATTGTAAAAAATAATACTAAAATAGTCATGTTGTTTGAAAATGGAATTAGGGAAAAAATTTATCTCCATTATTTTTCCACTAAATATTATAAATATTTAATGATCATTCTCTCATAATTCATCTCCCTGTGCCTATTTTCTCCCTAGAAAATATGTGAAACATCTAATTTTTATTCTCTACTAGTAATTTTGTAATTAAAAAAATTTCACATTGAATTTTCTTATTTATCTAAAAAATAGCTAAAGACACATCTATATAATAATGATATTAAATCATATCATAAAAAATAAAAAACAAAATAAATTATCCACGACCAAATTATTCATAAAAAACGATCAATGAATGTGCATGCAGATTTTATGGCCTCAAAGTCCAAAATATATAACTACTTACACTATCTAAATAATTGCGATCTCTTTAATCTAAAACAAATTATATAATATTAACTCTTTTAATTACTATATTAAATAAAATTTAAATATTATCATTTTGTAATAAATATTAAATCACCACATAGAAATATATTATTTAATCTTCACCTCTAAAGGGATGATATCAAACATGTAGTTTATTTTTTATTTCCAATAGATGATATTAATATTCTTTTTCATTCAATGATTTTTTATCCATAATACTAATGTAGTATTTTGATCTACCTTAAAAAATTAAATTTCACTTATCAATCTAGATCATTTGATTACATTTATGCTTATAATCATGTATTTTCCATCTTTCCAATGGATTACAGAATAATTAAATATCATTATTGAAATAAAACTGTAATAATCAATAAGAAATTCATTAATCTTCTAAATTCATGGAGTAATATTTATAACTAATATCTAAAAAATTTCACAAAAATATTTTTATTAATGATGGTTGAAGTCAATAAAATTAAAAAAACGGAGTATTCAATCACTCTTCAACATATTTTTCTCATTTATTCTAATTTTGTAAAATAAAAAAATTATAAAATAATGATTTTTTATTTTTTTATTTTTCCCCATAAACAAAAATAATTCTTCATATTATCTTATTTTAATACATGTAATTTACAAGGACAACATGAAACTACTCTTCCACAATACTACTGAAGAATGCGGTTATGCATATCTATGTTTCTACCAAGAATGTGGTTGTTATAGATAATATGTAAATATTTCATTAGAATGCATCTTATGAATTTGAATTAAAATTTTGTGCAATATTATTACAATATTATTAATGATAATCCAATAATTTACTTGAACTTTACAACAAAATGTTTTATTTTGTTTGAGGAATTTGAAAATCATATACCAATTAATATTTATAAAATATCTATTCTTTTAAAACATATTACTATCGTTATATTCACATATACACCCATCATAATACTCAATTAATCCTATGAAAATTTATTTTTAAAAAATTTATCATGGATGTCCAAATAAACAATATATAACATAGATAGAAAATATATCCAGAAGTGTATGTTCGGAATGAAAATTAAAATTTTTTTAAACAAAAATATGGAATATAAAATATATTATGATTTTAAATGAACATTTATTTATCTATTAAATCTAGTTTTCACTAACACATTACATATGGTTTATTATTTTAATTCCTTCTTTAATATGAAAATTCAAAAGGAAAATGTTAAAGTAAAAGGCATTTAAAATTATACTTAAAAAGGATAATACATAAAAAATAAGAATCATTTTCCATTGAGGTGGACACTTATTAATTTTTGTAGAAAGAATTCACCATTGTTTAATCAATTCTGAAATTTTGTACATTAGGTCATGAAGTATACAATCTTGGTAGAACTATTTTTTCATTTTCTTCTTGATAGATTTTATAATATCACGTGTATACTCAATCATCCATAACTTTTTACATTTATAAGTTTTTAAATTGTAATTTGTTATCACAATATCACCTTAATTTATCTCATACATCATATAAATATCCTCAAATTAGTGATTTTATTACCCATAAAAATGTTCATGTTCAGATGAATATTAAATTAGTTGTGCTCTATAGAAAATCTAAAATATTAATTCTTTATTTGAACATCAATCCAGGAAATACTCATTGATAAAATTTTCATTCCATTTATAAGATTTGTTTTTCATTAGAAATATCAATAATAATAATTTCCGTTATAATGTAAAATTATCCCATTTTAAATAAATCATAAAAATGAATCTTATGGGTATAATACTCTAATATTTTATTATGAAATAGTAAATTTTTTGGGATTAATCTCTTCTAAATAGATGATTTTGATTGTTTATTATTGAATAATGTTAAAATTTTCACCCTAATCACATAATTAATTTTCAATATCACATGATCCAATATTTCTAGGATGTTAAAAACTACACAAATCATACTTCTTCTACAATATACTCTTTAATACCATTGCTCAACAACATCTTATTAGTGATATTGTTACTTTCCTCTAAAGATTTCATATTTTTGAAACCAAATCCTTCATTAACATTTCATTTTTTGTCATGTTAACTAATTATTATTCATTGGTATTGTTAATAATAAGTTTCATTAAAATTTCATGAGACATCCTCCTTTTATATAAAATTTTCCACTGCTTCATCATTTCTAGAAATAGTAGTGGGGGTTTATAGTGAAGTTAATATTCGTACAAAAATTACTTGTTAGATTATTTTATATTCCCATACCTCTAATACTACTCTCTAATTCTATTAACTACATACCTTTACTATTTTATTATTATAATTTTACCACATTCATCAAATGTTTTCAACATATATGGGTGATATAATTCAATTGTCTACATGGTTCGATCATTATATCAACAAGTGTCACTCTACATTCCCATTCTCGTAAATATTTTAATATTTAAACAACATAAATCCCTTGATGTATCATACAATATCTTTTATATATGTAATTATTTTTCTATTCAAATATTATAACTTTAATTAATATATTGAATTCCTATGAGGTTCCCTCAATTTAATTAATTTGGATTTCATATAATGGGCCTTTTAGTTTTTGTTGGAACCCTGGAAGTACTAATATTATCTAGAATTATTGATTTAATTTTAGAATCCACCACTATAGTATTAATTCATTGTTAATGTTAACAAATTAATCTTTCATATGCATACATTTACCATATTTCATAACCAATATAACCATATTATTTTTATTGATGTATAATTTCATTCCTTATTTTTCTCACTATATGAGATTATTTTTTTATCATACGTCCTTATCTTTGCAATGGAAAATATTGTTACACGTCTCAACCAACATTTTATAACTCTCTACATTGTAATTATTTATTAAGAATCCTCCCATGTATAAATTAATGATTTACATTTCATTTTATGAATAATCATTATAAAAACATTTTTTGGAATAAAAACAGATATTGACAACGATGAGGAAAATTATTAACAATTTAGAGAATATATCCCTTTCAAAAAAATGTTTTTGTTATTAAATTTATTTTACATGTCAGATGTATTATAAGGTATATATTTTTTTTCAATGTGAAATAATCTATTTATGAAGTATATTTTCATTTAATCTGATATAATAATTGATTTCAAGTCATATATTTGAAATCATTCTTTGTAGTTTTCACAAAATGTAAAATTAATTAACCCATGTCATACTATTTCACTAAATACATCATTAATTATTAAAGTATCAAAATATTCAATAAAACATCCATTTGTGTGTTTACATCATCAAATGGTATCCAAAAAAATAAATAATATTTCATAATTTCTTTTTAAATTTTGGGATTATAATAAATTATATCACAAAATTTTGTGGAAAATTTTATCATTAACATGACCCCATATAATAATGTACATAATTATCCATTTAATTCACATATTTCATCTAATATATTTGTATAAATTTATATACACAAAGTATAAGATCATCTAAATCAATTTAATCATATTTTTGTGAATTAAAATGCTCTAATATCTCCCATTTTTATACTCTATTTGTTTTTTATAGCTTTGTTATTTTTTTAATCCGGTATAAATAAATTCACACATGAAAACAACAACTTAATAACTAAGAAAAAAAATATTTATATATAAAAAAAAATGGTAAATTAAAGTGTTCCCCTAAAATATCAAATATATCATTATATAGTGATTAGATGTCTGTAGGGATGTAAATTATAACATTTAACACCTCAAGGGAATCATTAATTAACATGGATAATCTATTTTGTAACTTATAATATAATCTATTGAAATACAGATATGATTTTTGTGTAATATAACCTATGTAGGAGGCATAATACATAGAGATAAAGAACCATATTATGCAAACAAAAGTTAATAAAACCAATATGATCAATAATAAAAATAAATATACATATAATAAATGGGATATTAATTATTAGTATTCTCTTTTATTTTACAAATTAATTATTATGAGGTTGAATAAACACCAATTTTAATAATCTAAAATCCTTGTTGTAATAAATATTGGATATAAGAAAACTATTTTCATTGGTATTTAAAAAAAATAATTATATTACATTTCCTTTTTGATCAACTAATTTAGTTTATATATCTAATATATGATTAATTATCATATTTAATCATAGAAACCAAAACTTATTCTTTCATTTATAAGGAATCTGAGCACATTATCATGTGTTATATTGAAAAATATTAATGAATATTAACTGAATATACTAAAAGATATGATTATTAGTATAATAATATATGTAATATTTAATCCAAAAAAAGAAAATATTAACATTATTCATAGAAATACATGAACATCTATTACAATAATTATCTCAATGTGTTTACAACATTGTGTTTTCTCATTAAATAACGATTTTATCCTTGTAAATAATGAGATAAAAGAGTAAAAATCCTAAAATGAAGCTAAAAATATACATTATTACCCTAAAACAAATATCTTTTAAAAGATACTAGGATATATGGTTGTCGTTAATCTTAGACGAGGATTAATTTTTTTGTAAAAAACCCCTGAATTAGATATTTTTATTCCTTATAAATCACATTCATTTAATTTTTATAAAAAATTATGTCAAATTATTAATTTAAAAGTAAATATTATATACTAAATACCACTGAAAATATATCTCTTTGTTTTAAAATGTGATAGAGTTATATTGAATTATAATTTGTTTATTTTTTCCAAAATCATCATCTATAGAAATGTGTAATACCACAATGCATGTATTAAAATATATCACACTACGTCCCCAAATAAATTCATCCATGCTACCAAATTTTGTATCTATTTAATAAAAAGACAATATAATGGTAAAATTATAATTCTATGGAATTATTTAATACATTTTTTATAACAAACCATGATTTTCTAAATTATTTTTTTTTTGAATTTATTTAATGTTTTTGATATTTTTCTTTTCATGAAACACAGAAAATAACTTATTTTATATAATAAATATCTGAGTATTGTGGTATATAAAACACCAAGTTATTTTTTCACAACATGAAACCTAATTGTCATATAATTTTACATGGAACATTGACTTGTTGTAGTTTACACAAAAACCTGCATGGCGTATATAATACACAACACTGAGTATCTATGAAATCATTTTGTTGTTATAATCAATAAAATGATATAATTATAACATTGATGTTTAACATACTTATAATAATATTAATAAATAATTTTAAATAATTGTTTATAATGGTTTTATTAAAATACAACCAATTTATAATGAAAGATACAATATTTGGTAAAATCATAATACGTTTAAAAATACTATTTTCTCAAATGAAAATCTTTTAATATCCTTATAAGCATAATAAAAATATTTTTTACAAATTTATAAATTAATTTTGATAAAATAAAAATCATATTTATATTAATAATCTTAAAATGATAATAGGGATATGTTTTGGTATTTTTCTGGGAAACAACAATTTTTGGATCAATAGTGAAAGATATTATATTTTAATTTCAATCTTCTTTTTTATATAATTTATTTATAAGTTTAATTATATTTAATTTTTTTAAAATGTTTAATTCTGTAGTATTTTTTTAATTAGTCCAATATCAGTAATTGGAATCAATTTCACTTTAAAATAGGGTATAATGAAATTAGAAAACATTTTTACATAAAAAACCAGTAGCGTCATCCCGTCAGATGGAGACATAGGTTTGGACAAGATATTACCAATACACTTCGCAAAATACCTATAACCCTCTATAAAACCTATATTTTGTAGAAAATAAATCTATGAAATCCTTTTGGAACAAAAAAAGAAGGAGTTATCTGATTAACAGTCAACGTCTTCTCTCAAGATCATCGGTTTTCATTTTCTTTCCCCACCCCCTTTACACTAATTTTTCAAATCATGTATAATAAAACGGGTATCCAGAATATAATAGGATGTTTTTATTAAATGGTTTCAACTTCTATTTGCATACACCTCCCTCAAATGGTTTACAAACATATTATTTACATGTACAACGAACAACCACTTCACAAAATGGTGATTGTTCATTTTCGTTACTACCTCTCATGGTAGACATTATAATAAAAAATCTGTTATATATGTTATAAATAAAATTTATTTAAATTTTAAGAATAATTAATCCTTTTAATATAAATATATCTATAATTTTCACACATTATTAACACAATAAATTTGTTTGAGTAAGTGTGGACTACCACCTTCTCAAAGAGATATGATCTCTTCAGACACTACACAGAATATATTAATGATGAATTTAGTAAAATTATATGATTTATATGAAATAATAATTCTAATGTAATTATAATACATATATATAAGTCGTTTTTATTCTTTATTTTAATATGATAAAAAAACAGTATCAGCATTCATGCATACGTATGACATACTATCATTATGAATAGTGTATTCCATTTCATACATCTCTATTCTATAGATTATTATAATAAAATTATAACTCTTATAAATTATATTTATATCATTGAGTAAATTATGTATATCATGAAATAACTACAATGACTAAATATATAACATATTAAGAGACTTGTGAAGAATAAATCAATTATTACCCGAATTGAAACCTTAACATATGTCTGTTCACAAGAGAGTAATATAAAGTCATAATAAAATGATATATGGTGTTTGATATAATAATATGGTTCTTTAAAATATTTATTATTAATTTATATTTATTATATATGTGCTTTTAAGGAGTAAGAAAAGAGGTCAGACACTAGGTAACATAATTTTATCTCAATATTTTTTTTGAGATACATGTTTTATTCACCACCAATTAGTTTTTTGTATTGTGTATAATAAACAAGATTGTATTGTATAATTATCATAATTAGTATTATGGTTATTTACCTATCCATTAATTTATCTCTCTATCATGGGTTTTATGTTTCAAAACATACCAACTCGGTAATGTAATTTTGTCTCAATTTATCTTCTTTGATAAACATGCCATGTTATCCACCTATATTTTACCATGAGGTGTGTATAGATTATGTGAAATGTTATATCATTAATATGATTATTTTCATGATATTTTACTCTTTATGTAATTTCATTTTCCGTATATAGGATGTTTGGTTCAATGTTACCATGGGGTAACAGTTTATTAAAACAATCTCATCACTTTTTGAGATTGTTTATGTCTATTCTTCATTTGAAGAAATATTATGATTTATCTATGAAGAAAAATTGTGAATTTTATTCTCATCTCATTATTAATTATATATTCATGTATTGGTACAATTTATCTACACTTTGGTACATAATATATCAACTTTACCCTCTCTTATGTTAAAAATATGTGTTCCTTCAAAACCATGATTTATAGAAATGGTTTCTAAGAATACTATACTATTATCCTATAATATTTAATGAAGTTTTAGAATTATATAATTTACCTATATTCTCAATGTATTAATCTTTTTACTTTAGAACAAACCATTTGGTAACCTTTTGAAATGAAAAAAAAGGAATGTGCTACTTTCATTAAATAGAATGTACGGATTTACCCACTGTATTCATCGACATTCCATTAAATATTCTGTTAAAATATTAAAAAGTTATTATTTATTAAAATAATTGTTTTTCATAATATTCTAGATGTTTATTATTTTTTAATTGGGTTTCAGTGAAAAGGGGTTTTAATTTTTTTTATTAATGGTTCAATTAAATTTTTTGAAAATTAATTTAAAAAAACGGTTTTCAAAGATGTTTAATGTATTAAATGGTAATTTAAAATATTTAAACATTTTATTATAAGTTTTAAATTTATCTTTCTATAAAATGATGTTCAAAATCTTTCAGGTTTCGATCATATATTTTTATGAAAACATTTATAATTTTTTTTCATGATTTCTATAAATGTTTTCAATGTCTTTTCAATGAAATAGTTTTCATAAAATTAGCAATATTTCATTAATATATTTCAATGTATTTTCAATGAAATAGTTTATAAAATTTTATTATACTTTATTTACATGTTTTTAATGTTTTTTCAATGAAATATTTTTAAAAACGTTTTCATGGTTCTTCTATCAGTTTTCATTGAAAATAGTTTTTAAAAGGTTTTATGTTATTGAAACGTAATGTCTGTGAATAAAGGATATTTTCCTAAAAATGTTTTAGAAATTGAGATTGATGTTATTTTCTATTGAATATGACATATATTTATTTTACTCATTACCTTATAAGAAATGATCCAATGGTTATATTCATATATTTATTCTTTAATTGTTTATCTTTTTATGGAATTATGATTATAACACCCATTTATCTTCCATGAGTTATATACTTTTGAAACCAACATTTTTTCATGGGTTATTATTTTATATAAATAATTATGAAACTTTATAATTTTTAATAGGTAATTAATTCTATTCATTTATATGATTCTCATTTCATTTCATGGGTTATGAAGTGATTTTTAATGATGTTATGGAACACATATAAAAGTTTTAATTAATTGATGGGTGGGACCTATATATACCTCAATTGAATTTTGTAAAGTTTTACATCTCATTGGATTGAAATGGATGAAATTATAAATAAACTACATTCAGTATTATATTGATACAATAGGGAGTGAATTTGGTTCAATAAATCACATTGTCCACTAAGATAGACTAGGAAGCAATGTCATGACAACTATGGAAATAATTATATACCCTTATATGTCAATCACAATTCTATGTGTTATTCCTATGACATTCATTCAAGGATTATGTTCTTTAATTCCTTCGATTTCAGGTCTTATGCACATTCATGATTAATTTCATTATTCGTGTTTATGATCTTTAATATTTAGGGTTTGATCCTTTATTTTATTGATCACATTCGCATACCCGTATGCTCAAAATTATGCTTATGTATATCCATTATTTACTATAATGTAGAACATCATATAACCAATTTTTATGCTTCCTTCCCCTTATTTATAAGGATTTTTTATTTTTTTATATATCTAAGTAGTTTTCTAATCAATAAGAGCCAAGTGGGAGGTGATA
This sequence comes from Viscum album, assembly GCA_963277665.1. Classification (NCBI taxonomy): domain Eukaryota; kingdom Viridiplantae; phylum Streptophyta; class Magnoliopsida; order Santalales; family Viscaceae; genus Viscum; species Viscum album. The sequence goes on along the minus strand of OY728165.1, from coordinate 708,380,056 downwards.
TAGCTTATTTATGTGCCATTGTTTATGGTTCAATTTTTCAAAATTCAGTAGAAAAATATGGTATTTTGGAATCTATTTTTTAATGGATTAAGAATTATACAAAATAATTGTTATATTGTTGTATAAATGTGAGGGTCCCTATAGTTTGTATAAGAGAAGACATTTAGTCAGCATTTGTAATCATGGTTGAGTAAACCTTTAGGAATACACTATGTAAATGCCTAAAGATAGGTACAAGGATAAGAAAAATTATAGGAAAATGTACTAGAATTATTGTAAATGATAGAGTGAGTGGTTTTCTAGAAATACATCTCTCTCTAGATACTAAATTTTTAGCTATCTCTGACACAGATGCACCTTGGTGTACCAATGCCGAAATTTTGTTTTTAGATTGACTGAAGTTAATATATTACAGGAAATTGGGTCTTGTTGCACACCTGTTTTGACACTAACTAGGGATTTACATTGAGAATTCCCAAAATATTCATGAATAATAATTAAGGATTTAATATATATTGGCTATGAATAACCTATTATTAAACTATGGTGTCATTGATTAATTAAGGATTCATGATTATGAAATACTATATGTAATTTTTTACATGACTATGTAGTTTTATTCTATTATTAGTAATTCTCACACTATGGGGAAAAATTAATGTGCGAACCAATTGAGATGATAATAATGTTTATGAATCGTTATATATAAATACAACTGTGAATGTTGATGGTGATCGGTTTAAGGAAATGAAAATGGAAATTGAAGACAAACATCGTGATTGTCGAAAGTTATTTCAAATGTTAAATAGTTGTTCCATGAGACCAATGTATACTGATTATACTAAACAACCAACAATGTCAGTTCTATAGATGTTTTATAATTATATAGATGGTACTAGATGGTGTGACACTAGAATTATTGAAATAATTGGTCTCTTGAATGATATGCTACTAGAAGAAAAAGAACTACCATGTCAAAAATATGATGCAAAATGAATAATTTATTCAATGGGAATGATATCTAAAAATACATGATCGTCTAAATGATTTTATATCATCTCTCAAGGACTATTAATCTCTCATAAAATTCATTGAGTGTGGAATTGCTTGATATGAGAAAATGAATCATGTACTTCAAAATCTATATAGAATATTCCTATAATTACACAATTTAGAGAACTATATGAATGTTAGGAAACCACATGAAAATTTAAATTCCAGGGAGATATAAGAATTAAATATGGAAACCTACATCATGTATCATATTCTCCTTATTTTATGAATATTGATTAAAATTATCCTATATTTAAAAAAACCATGAAACATTTGTCTTTTTTTATATACAAATGGAATGAATCCTTTTGGGGTAAAGAGTAGTACTAAAAACACATGACAATTATGTTGATAAATTATAACATTCCTCCATGTTTATGAATGAATCTGAAATAAATTATATTGTCTCTATTGATTTATTGACCCAAGAAACCCATTAATGATATTGATGCCTATTTAAATCCAACGATCAAATATTTGAAATGGTTATGTCATAAATTTAGGAAAATGTATGATTCATATAGAAGTAAGGATTTCATACTAAGAGACATGTTGTATGGGACGATAAATTACTTCATAGATTATGGAAACTTGTTAGGCAATAAAATTAAAGGAATATTGGGGTGTCCCTTTTGTGAAGAAGAACATAATCGGTTTAGTTGAAATATTCCTCCAAGAATGTTGGAAAACAGAAATTGTTTCCATAATGACATAAATATTGAACCTCAAATATAGCATTCGAAGACAATATAAAAAAAGGTAACAAATTATATACAATAATGAGTCATTATTTATTCGATAAAGTAAAATATATTGACAATATTTTTAGTAAACAATTTTGAAAAAACCTTATTAAATAATGTTAGAAGAATAGATAAATTTTTATTGAATTACTATATTGATATTGTTTTTATATTATTAATTTTCTTGGTTTAAACCATGTTAATGAAAATTTATTTGATAATGTTACTAGAATGTCACTAAATTTTCATAGAAAAACAAAGCATGGGGTCTTGGATGGGTTTAGATTTATTGAAATGGAGACAATGGATGAGTTTTCACCAGTGAAATGTGAAAGGCATGATTTTTTTCCTCCAGCTACTTATACTTTATACAGACTAGAGAAATTACAATTTTTCCTTTTCCTTAAGAGAGTAAAATTTCTATAGGGTAATTCATAAATTATCAAGAATGTCATGTAAATGAATAAAATGATTTTACAAGGACTAAAATAACACAACTCGCATTTTTTGATACCAGAATTGAATCACATTTCATTCCATTTCATTCCACCTCAAAATGTACGATACACATTAACCAAATTTTTCTTCATTTTCAAGGATATATTTAATAATGGTACAGGCATAGTGAAGTTTATAATAATGAATAATGAGTTTTACATCATATTATGTGAATTATATAATTTCTTACCACAATCATTTATTGATCTAATGGTCTATCTGATGGTTCAATTTATTAGAGAGGTTTAACTATGTGGTCATATCCATTAAACATGGATTTAACCCATTGAACAGTATATGGAGATCATGAAGGGGTATATCAAAAATCGATGTTGGACTCAAGGTTGTATTGCAGAATTCTATATTGCTGAAGAATATATTGAATTATGTACTGATTAATTATCAAATGTATATAGAATCATTCTCGCAACTGTCTCATCACTATAAACGGCTTATGAAAGAAAATATTTCCAGAAGAGATGTTCTTACAATAACCTTGATAGAGTGGATCAACTACACATTTATGTATTATATAATAGTTAAGATTTTGATCCATTAATTTAATCACACAATGGAATTATTAAATATTTGAATCCCTCAAGGGATGGAGGATGGATATAAAATACATATAATAAATAGTTCTTAGGGTGGTTCCATGATCAAATTTAAAAGGAATAATCCAAAAATATTAATTCAATTATTTTAATACTTAAATGGATAGTCATGGGATAGAATAAAAATGGTATATCATATATTGGTTTTTAATAAGTGGTTATATATTCTATATAAAAAAACCAGATAAATATAGTACGAAATAAAAAAGTGGTGTTACTCTAAAGTGCTGAACTGATTCAAAAAATGGGTTCCATGGATAATAATCAAATTTTTGAAAATATGTCCTATTTTTGAATTCTCAAACAAATATAAAAGTTGGATTATATAATAGTTGAAATTTAGATATTCCATTGCAAATGGGTTGAAAATGTGAGAGCAGTAAAATTTGATTAAATAATCACGTTGAAAGTAAAAAATAAATGTCAATGGAGAGAAATATTGGCCATTAATAATAGAATCATAAGCGATGCATGTATTTTATGACATAGATATAGAAAAAAATAATGGGTTGATAGTCCTTCTGTTGATTAAAACAAATGTCAGGGCAGATAAAAATTCAATGGGGGATAACCCTTTCATTGGGATATCACATATAGTTCATGTTTTTTCCAAAGTATACAATCTATTTTACATTATAGGGGACCACAAAGAGGGGATTTGGATTCTCGATAGTAGAAAAAATTCCATATAACCTAATATATAATGAGAGTTGAATGATATGGTAAATTATTTTTATTATACTAAAGTTTACATGATAATAAAATTATGCTCTCTATTGTATTATCATAATCTAAATTAAATAATTGACATCTAGGAAAACAATGTCATCTTTATATAATTTCATTATCAATTCCTCATCAGAAAAAACTATAATTAAGTATACCCATTGTGAAAATTAAAATGTAATGTTACTATATACACTCTATTTTACCAAAAAAAATATACAATGGAATGTTAATTTAGTTTTCATTATTTTTTAAATAGATGATTTATTTTAGAATATTTTTTTACATCTATCAAATCGTTGTATGAAGATAAATGAAATTGTCTCTGCTCAATCATGAAGGTAATCTTCAATTTTGTAAAGTAAAATCCTTTTCAAATTATTATAAAGTAGTCTAATTTTTATTTTAAATTTCTTTATATTTAGTAATAATCACATTATAATTACTTTATTGTACTTCTGATGTATTTTGTTCTAGTTGGTGTATTCTATCCATCGTTCATGCCTTTGTACACCAAAACTTCCACAGACATCTTATACCTCCAAACACATTCACCCATGTAGTGTTGGAATTTATTAGTTTCCTTAAACTTTAATCTAACTCTCAATCATAGTGGGGATGGATTTGTTTCAATAGTAAAATATTTTTATATTGATTTAATTTTTTTTATATTTATATTTTTTTGTGTAACTCACATTATAATTTTTTTCTTATACTAGTAGATTATTTTGAACAAGTTGGGGTATTTTGTTCATATTTCATCTATTCATTCACAAAAACATCCACATACTTCTCCATGAAAATATTTTAACCATTGAAGTGCTGAAATTTATCACTTTTATTCTGGTTCCCTCCATTACTAAATCACATAGGAAATCTTGTTGTTTTCACAGTAAAACCATTGTTCATTGAATTAATTTTTTTTTTCTTATTTATGTTTTGTTTATTTATTTTTTGTATTAATAAGATAATAATTTCTTTATACTTTATGAAAAGGATATAAATTTAATTTTATACATGTATTATTTGGAATCACCTTAATCTAACATGATATGTGACCAGTCTGACTCATTACACGACTTTTTATTTGAAATAGACATCAATGATAGTAAAATGGAAAACAGAACACCTAAAAACATAGAAAAATAACATGGATTGTGATGATACTTTAGGAAAAATATTCATATCTCTTTTTTGAAATGTAATAATTAGCCTCACCACAATCTGATACACGATGAAAATGGTATTACTCAAATTATCTGTTACCAGTTTTAGAATCGATATTTTAGTTCAAAAATTATAAATTACTGAAAATTGATCAAACACACTCATATTTTCTTGATAATTTATTACAAATAATCATATTTCATTTCTAAAAGTATGAATTAATTTCACATAAAAATGATACCTGATGTGGTAATAATGAGTCAACGTGTGTGTTTCCAGTTTAAGATGAAATTTTTGTACCAAATACATGTGACATCTCCAAACAAATAAAACACATTAATATTGTTTTTTATTTATGAAAATGATCCATAAGATATTTTAGATGTGAAGTAATAATTTAAACCTCAATCTGACACACTATGGGACCAGTATGACTCAATGTGTGTATTTTTATTTAAAATTGACATCAATTATAGTAAAATGGATAGATGACCTACTCAAAATTGAAGAAAAAAAGCATATTATTTAAATAAATTATGAAAAAAATACACAAATTATTTTTGATGTGTATAAATCAGATTCACTTAAATATTATTGACGATGTTCTCGGTATTACTCAATTTATCTATTTTCAATTTAAAATCGACATTTTAGTTCAAAATGTATGACTCACTAAATGCTAATCAAACTTGCTTAAATATTCTGGATAATTTAGTAAAACTACACATATGTCATTTTTTACATATAGGCATCAGTTTCTCATTAAACAGATAAATGATTTGATTAGAATTAGTCAAAGTGAATGTTTCAAATTAAAAATAATATTTTAGTAAAATACTAATGACATAATCAAAATTAAGAAAATGCATTTATGTTTCTTTGAAGAAAATTTAATATTATTAATTTGTATTTTGATATGGATATGAATCATCTGTACCTCAATCTGATGCATAGTGTGACCGATATGACTTAATGTGTGTCTTTTTATTTAAAATTTAAATAACATTTAGTAAAATGTAATACTGATCTACTCAATACCAAGAAAATGAATTTTGATTTTTTGGATACATTACCAATAAATCTTATAAGTGGGTTTTGAGCTATAAGAATAAGTCGCACCCCAATCTGATACATGGTAACACTAATATCGCTCAATATATTTATTATTAGTTAAAAATAAACATTTTAGTTCACAAACATTCACTCATTAAAAACCTATAAAAGACACATTTATTTTTGTGATAATTTAGGAAGAAAATAAATATATTCCTAACAATATATTTCCAATTAAAGTGAATGTTTCCTCGTTAAAATGAATATTTAATAAAAACTCAAAATGACATACTCAATATTGGGAAAATTCATTCTTATTATTTTGATACTTTAAAAAATTATTCATAAGTCATTTGACACATAAAATAATTAACTTCACCTCAATATGGTTCCATGTGTGACAGGTAAGACATAATATGCATCTTTTCATTTAAAATTGACATGCATTTTAGTTAAATAGAAAACTAACCTACTCAAAATTAAGAAAACGCATTCAAATTATTTTTATACATTAGAGGAAAATATAAATAAGTCATTTTTGAAGTGTAGGTATCATCCCAACCACAATCCTATACATGATATTCCTAGTATAACTCAAAGTTTTTTTATCAGTTTAAAATTGTCATTTTAGTTCAAGAAGTGTCACTCAATTAAAACCAATCAAATTAATATCGGATTTACCTTATAATTATTTATTTAATTTCCAAAAATATAAATCTTCAATATGACCAAAAATGGTGTGACATGTATGAATCAATCATAACCCAATTGGATTCATAATGTTCCTAGTAGGACTCAATGTTTGGTTCAAAATTAACACATTATATTAATTTATTTTTTTATATTATTACAAAAACAATATTTTTTTCATATATTGGTGCACTAATTTTCTTTAATATGGGTGGTTCATTAGAAATAACATGATTTGGGATCATGGTCCAAAGAAAAAAGAATATTGATTTTTCAAAATATCTGTAATAATATGTAATTACATAATTATGTAAACCAATTTTTGAGATACCTATAATATAGTGTTTTCCATTGTATCTGTTTTGTAAAATTAATTTAATTTAAATTATATGTTGGTACTTGATTTTTTTTATAAGGTTGCATTTCTATTTCATCGTTGTGTTGTTAAAGCAAAGTGCACTAGTGTTGTAGTGTGTTATTACAGCACACTACAATATGACCCTTTTTTCACTATTATATGTTCTGATACATTGGTCCCTTATCAGTATATTTGAACTCACTTATAAATAGATATTTTTCATAACATTAGAGAGTGTTGTTAAATGGTCATTTATAGACACTTTTAATACCGTTTATAAATGTACTCTTTATCATATCTAAATAAAACCACAGATAATATGATCATTTATCATCGCTAAAAAGCATTGATAAATGTATCATTTATGATCTCCTTTTGATAAATAATAAAATAAAAGTTCATTTAGACTCTATTTAGTTTTCAACACTTCTCTAGTGTTGAAAAATTCATATTTAGAGTTGTTAAACAACTATTTTTATATAGTGTTACCTCTATAAAAAAATTGATTTATGGTTCACCTTACCACTTAGTATAATTCAAATAAAATCCCATTAGATGATAAAAAATTTAATTGAAACCTAAAAATAATCAAATATAAAGTTCTCTGATATAAAATTCAATAGGTAATTATTTACACTATATAAATGAAATTAGTTGTATAATAGTGAAACAATTCACAGTTACGGAATATTGAGACTGAAATCCTTACCACAGGTCCAACTCATCATGTATGTTCTTTATATTAATGAATAATAATATTATGTTAATATTTAATTTCTGAAGAAACATTTGAAATTATATTATTCTTTTTATTTTATTTATTACAATGTTATATATAAATACGTAAATAATTATGTTCACATCAGATGTTATGATTATATTTGTTTCATACTTTAGAAATGACATCGGTCAGTTACATGTTTTCAATGAGGTTTCTATAACTTCATATAAAGAGTAATAATACAAACATAATTATCATTTTTATACTTAAATAAATATTTTTAAACCATTGCTGAAATACGGTTATGATAAATGAACAACTTTATACTCATAGATATGGCAAGTCATACGTGTACATGAGTAATGATTCCATTTTTCAATGACCATGCTAGAAAGAACATATATATTATTTAATATATATAATTAATTATAATTATAATATAAAAATGATATTATTTAGTTAAACAGATTTATATATACCATCCATGTGATGTGGTGACGAGAAATGATATATATCACTTCATGGAGGCAGTTGTCCACACATACACACAAACGACGTTTCAATTTTTCAGTTAATGGAAAGAAAATATTATACATTGTATATTATAATTTCATAATGATTAATTTTTAAGGGATATTTTATCTGAATATATTAAATTAATAATAAAAACTATCATAGAAGGAGGTTATGTAAAACCAATTACATCGGTTTGTGAGGCAATAGTTAACCGTACACACAAACAACAACTTTATATAAAATTTGTTGGAATATGAGATTCATATAGGTTTTTATATTCACATAATAACATATATATATATATATGATATATATATATTTCATATTATTTTAATGGTTAAATATGTTTTTAGGATGATGAGTAAAAAATGAAATAAAAATTCTTTGTTAATAACAATACATTTTCATCAGAAAACAACTACAATATAATACATAAATCAATAATGGACTAACAATATGATAATAAAATGAATCTATGATGTGAAAATGTAGGTATGGATGGTATTTGGGTTGGGATATTTTGAACTAAATAATTCTTGATGTTTTTAGAGGAAGGGGTAATGTTGTCCATTTTATAAGTGAGTGGAGGGCCACTTTTTTATTTTATAAAAGAATGGAATTATAATAAGGTCATATTCAATGAAAATTCTTCCAAATGTTTATGGGTTTTATTTTGTGTTGGATAATGATTGAATATGTTTAGAAAATATTAGTAATACATTTTTAAATTGAAATACTAACCCTCGTCTATTTTTTGTCCCCAGGTAAACCTATTTAAAAAATACCTATGGTAAAAAAAAATTTATTGTTGAAACTGTTGTAATTTTACATATAAGAAAAAAAGTAGATCATAAATGGAAATTTTTTTGACCTTATATAAAAGTTATTATACAAATGTTTTTTATTAATTAGTATTTTTATTTTAAAATAGTTTTACAAAATATTATTTGATATAAGATGTCATTAATTCCATTTTTTGAAGTATACATATAATATTATTTTGATTACCTAAAATTGATAATTTATATTTTATATAATACATTTAAAATATAATAATATAAATTTATTTACTAAAAAATTAATTTTTTTCTAGAAAAAATCCATAATACCAATATTTAAATGTTTTTAGAATTATTTTCATTGAGTTTTTAAAATTTTTCACAAACATTATGCCAGCCTTGAATAATAATTTAAGGGGTCTATATAAATAAAAACATTAAATATAATTTAACATTATGAATATAATTTTATTATACAAACAAATATACTTTAATATTATTTCACCACTTATTTTTACCCATATGGGAATATAAAATATATATTTAGTTGCAAAAGAGAAAAATTATGTCTTTTTCATTGATAAATTATTATATAGATTACCTTTATGGAAATGTTAACCATAAATAATTAGTAATCAGGAATATGGTACCTAGGGAAGAAATATAATAGTCATATAAGAATTACTATGAAAAAGGTGGCTTTATCACTTAGTTTTATACACGGATAACCTGATTTACCATTTTAATATGGTGACAAATATTTTTTCTTCTTTTTCAATTCATAATGAAAAAAAATTAATTTGGCAAAATTAAATAAATTAAATAATTTTGATTCTAAACATGGAATCTAATTTCACAAAATAAATATCTCAAGGTTGTTGAAATTTAATTTTTCATAATCTCACAAAGTATGACGGAATGTCATTTCTTAGGATATGGATTTTGCAAGTAGAATATGGTATCATGTTAACTATATGACTAGAAATAAACATTTTTTGAATACCAATTAATATATATAGTTAAATAATATATAAAATTATTTAGAAAAATTCATCATTAAGAGTTTTTATAATAATTAAAATATATAGATTTTATTCACTGAAAAAATTTAAAAAATGTGTTCTTAAGACTACAAATAAATTTGTACAAAATGGTGGATGAACTAGAATATAATATAATTAATTAGATTTAATATACATAAATAATTATAATTTTCTTATAATATCAAATTTAATTCATAATGGGATGTTTAAATTAATTAATGTATTAAAAATAAATGATAGTTTTACAAAAAAGATTTATTTTCACTATTCAGTGGAAATCATATTTTTTTATAAAATTACAAAATTTAACACTCTGTAAATTTCCAAAATATTATTTTAAAAATAATTTTTTTATTTTTAATATAATAATTTCAGAATAATTCTCATATCAATTTAAATATTTTATCATCGTAGTTTATAAATGCATTATTGATGATAAGTATTTTATTAAAGCATGTTGTGTCTTTACAAGAAAAGGAGTATTTATTTTCTAATATATCTACTTCATAGTTTCGCATAATTTCAAAGAAGTGTTTGATCCTATTTAAAACACTAATTTAGTTTCTTGGCTATAATTGTCATTCATAAATTGAATATAACAATTCTTTTATGGATTATTTTGTGTGATTCATATTATATCATTAAAAATTTATCATCATTGAAAATCCTTGGATTTTACAATCTCACCACCTTCAATAAATTTCATCCTCTCAATTTGAACTTCTTTATATAAATCAATCAGATTGAATTTAAAATTTATACTATGGGAAACCCACATCATATAAGTTTTAATAAATCATCATATAAAAATTGGAAATAAAAATATTAGGGTTATCTAGTATAACACAAAACTAGTTCTCAAAATTAAGTTTAATTAATGTGATGTGAAAATATTGTCAAGGATGAAAAAAACAATTCACACTGATTAATAGGAACATTTAGAAATCAGGTATAGGGGTAATTTATTGATGAAAATCCATAAATATATAATGGTTTAAAATAAAATTAATTTTTCATAAATGATGGTAAATTTATTATATTTTCTGTTTTATGATAAATATCCATAATTTATGGAGTTGTTTTAATATCTAGATAGAGAACACCAAATAATTTACCGACATGATATATTTTGATTCATAGTTGAAATTTAATTTTTTCAGTATTATTCATTTTTTACATCATTTATTACACTATGAATTAAATATCTAGTATGAATTTGTTATGCCTAAATCACTAAAACTAAATCATAATGGTTCATAAGATCCTCAAAATATTGACGTGACTATTATTCATTTTTTAAATATTTTATAAATTTTTTTAAAAAAATTTATCCAATATGATTTATTAGTCTCTAAATCTGTTATAAAGACACAAAATGTTCAACTTTATCCAATCCATTTGTATTTATCCATTTAAATTGTTTAATTAAAAATAATTTCATATTAACCCATAGATCTCCAGGTCCATCGGTAAGTACATCACCTTTATCTCCCTTTGGTCATGGGATCATGTCCCATTTCCTTTCTAGATCCAATAATTTTTCATCTGATATACGGTTATCATTTTTTTATAACTATATTTATATAATTGAAATATCATTCCCAAAATTTTTATGAATATCCTAAATATAAAATTAATCATTATTTATATAAAATAAATTTATACATTTAAATTTATAAACAAAATAGAAAAACATTAATGGAAAATTATTAAATTAACATCAATGATCATATTAACCCTAAGGGTTATCAATGACCTAAATTTTATATCCACATAAAAATAAATTAATTAATCTTTAAATAAAAATTTCATGAACACATATATTAAAATTATGTATTTCATTCCAATATATTTCTCCCAAAATACCCTCAATCATCTAATACTCCTATGAAATATTACATTAAAATTGGAATATGTACCTTTAAATTTATAAAAATCATTAGAATTATCAACCGAATACAATTTAGGTATATCTTGTATAAATATGGAATAAAATAGGTCTATATAAGTTTTATTATATCATTAATTATAATGGTTCATCAATAAAATTTGGACTAACCAATGAATATCCCCATATAGTTTTAATATTAGTACATAGTAATGGAACACTGAATGTGCACTAGAATGATGAAAAATATATACTCGACCAACTATTTTGGGGTTTTTACGCTTTGATGTATTTGTTAAAAACCACTTCCAATGGTATTATCCCTATAAGAATTAATTTCTAGGAAGACCACAAAATATATATCATATCAAAACATTATTATATTTTCATAGACATAAATTTATCCTCATATTCATTTGTTGGGTTATTTTCCCTAATAAATGTTTTCCTAAATGATGATACCATGACCCCATATAAACATCCTATATTAGCAACTCTAAAGTCACCAAACCCAGTACCTAAAATTTGTGGTCAAATCACTACATTTTAATAAGATAAAATCAATATAATCTAGAAGGATTATATATATTATTTTTATTTGTTAAATAGTCACATACATGAATCTTACATTACAGTTGAAAACATAAAATAAAAATCATACATAAAGTACATATTCTCCATCTTTGAACCTTATTGAATGTTCTTTATACACTTGATGTAGAAAGGAAACTACTATATATGAGATCATATTATCTCTATGGGTTATGTACAAGGGAATCTATCATGAATAAATAAGTAATAATTTATATGGAATGGTGAATGATGAATAAAATGAAATTTAATCAATAACATGAGCATGAAATACATGAATGGATAATATTAATGTAGTAATATCAGGTATAATAATTAAGAGATTATAAATGATGGAAATTTTTAATATTTCTGATCATGATCTTAGATATTAAGATATCAATATCGAAAATACAATGTTCCAGAATTGTTTAATTGATGAGTAGGTATACCACAAAATACCATTTAATTCTAGATTACTAATTTGTTTAATTAGTCCAATTGATGTAGCGATGGGGTATATAATCATAGCCACCACATATCACTATATATGTAATGAATTTATTATATATTTAATGATTAATTCAATAATGAAAAATATTCATTATGAAAAAATATCTTTATTGATTAAAGAATATTAATTATCATAAATTACTCACTCGACAGAATAAAAATCATAGTAATATTTGTTAATTAAAAATGATATGTGGTCTAGTAAATAATAAAATCCGTAATAAAAAAAATATGTATATTTATGTCACCACCCACTCCCCACAAAGTGTACCCCTCCTGGGCCGGCAATGTGAGATAGGAGATAATGACCCCCGAGTCCCTCCTCGAGTAGGCCCCGAGATGGCGACTAGCACCGAGGGTATAATAATACACAAATGGGAGGCATTACCCACTAAGAGAACACATGAGGAAGAGAGAGATAAGATAGACACCAACCAACTCCATCTTAGAACTGAAATATAAAAGAAACCCAAGAACATAAATGAAATGCCATGCAAAAGTACTGCAACTGAAAGGGGAAAACTGCAAGTATCCAAAAGAAACGAAAAACATCAGCAAACACAAGCCCGAACATCTCCTACAACCACAAGCTATTAGTGAGAAGCTTGATCTCCAACCTGCTCCAAGTGACCTGAAAAATAGTTTATATATACGTAGGGTGAGTATAATAGTATACTCAGTAAGAACCTCCCTGAAGCATCTCGTGAAAAAGTAAAGAAAGCTTTCTAAATCCAAGTGAACAACAAGTGAAACTAACTCGTCACCTAAACAGGTATACTATGTTCCCAACCTCACCATGGCTATTCTCACCATGTAACGCATACAAGAATATAGCATATGGTATAGAATATCAAGGGTACCCTGCTACTACTTCCCCACTGGTTTTCCACTTTTCCCCAACGACATTCATTATGTGCATCTCTCTCCAAAGGCTTGCCCGTATACACTTGGGCTAAGCTCCACAATCTGCACCACACGTACCACAAACGCTTGCCTGCAGACACCTGGGCTAAGAAACACACTATCCTCACATCCAAAATTATCCATGTAGTTTTCAAGATCCACCACATCTCGCATAATGTGTATCATACATTGGGTATTATACCTCAATCCATCACAACCCATACGCTGAGTAAAGATCCTCAAGCCATCACAACCTATACACGTTACACCTATAGTAGTCCATACGATACTATATCCATAATATATGTGTGTGAAATGACCACAAGGCATTACATCACTCTACATACATATATGGGGAAAACTAACTGTTGTGCCAAAGGCACTAGTATCTACCAAGAGAAGAGAGCAGGGCTAAAGGGGGTAGTCAACCATTCAACCTCCCATCAGAATGTTGGGGAAAACACCCCCCAGGGTTTAGAATCCCCGGGGTGTCAGTTTCCCTTCCCGACAGGGTGGAGTAGCATATAGAAACACAAAAAGTATAGAATATATAACTCACAACCACATTATGGGCATGACCTCGTCTTATACACGACTTTATCTAATGTCTCTCGGACTACGAGCTACCACTTCTAAGACTAGGTATCCTATAAGCGCACAATAATTTAGGGGCATTGTTAGATTAAATCAGTCCCATTTTATCAATTCAACTATATGTTAATTAATTCTTCAACCATTTAATAACCATGAACACAACCACATTAAACTAAATTGGCATCGCATTCAAAATCAACTGCTCCTTTTAAGATGCAACATCACCTTTAACTTCCATCATTTCCATACCCATGGATTATCACCATTTAATCAATATTTCATTACAAAATAACCTTCTCATATTTCCGGGCATTCTAGAAAATCATAATATGCTACTAAACACAAGGGGATCAACACAGTGGGTAGATATACTACCCTTTGAGTCATTGCCGCCTATAGCAAGAGCGTAGAGCCATTCTCCCTTGAGAGCCCAAACTCTGAAAGCACGCGGCATACCTCGCATGTCTTTGCCTCTTTTGGAAGGAGGGTAAGCAAGACCAACTTCCATGAGCAGTGGGGAAAAGTAAATAAGATAAACAACCAATCAAACCACCAAACATGCAGCCATCACATACATCTCATACCATCATCCCTGGTGTCCTCCCCGACACCCACATGCATGAACCGATGCATCTTGCCACTCAAGGCATCATCCACTGCCACAAACACAAGACCTTTCTACCTCCACATATCACAACACCCCTCCAGGTTCACATCACAGCACAATAAGTAGTAAATAAAACATCACATCAAATGGGCTCTTGGACATTTAACAAGGCATCCAGCCTTAAAAAAACGGGCACTCAGGGCTCTAAAGCACAAGGAACTTGTCATTTCGAACAAGAGGGTAACTAAGAACCTTACCAGAAGTTATCTTTTATCAACCAACCAGTTCTTTAATCCCTCTTGAATTAACAGATTCAATTCGTATGTTCCAATTCCAGGAAACCTATTCAGTAAGCTATCTCAAAAGATTTAACATGCTTACTATGCCAAATTGATTAACATAAAAAAAATTAGAACAACTACAACAACGGAAACAACCAGATTCATTTAAATTCATCTTTATCTTTATCCAATTAAATATCAATTAATTCCGGCATTATGTTCTTTAACAATTTCCATCAAGAACAAACAACTAAGAAAAGCAAGCATAGATATCACATTATCTAGTAAAACATGAGGCAGTAACATACAAGCAATAAAAATTTATTTATTCAGTTCAAATATTTAATTAGGTCAATTTCATTGTGATCCAAATGGATAAATCATGCTAACTCTAGGATTGGACCTAAAAATTATAGAATCCATGAATCCCCTGCCTTTAAGAGTTCTTGACGTTCATTATCCACACAATGGGTCACAATCTTCTTTTCGTGACAACTGTATCCACCTAAAGATGCCACAGTACATCCGAACAAACAAAACCCTAAGAAAACCCCATTAGAAGCATGGATATTACATCCTAATATGGAAAAAAGAACAAAATAATATGATCCTTGAAGGAATTATGATAAAACATACATTATATCAAAGAATGATCAACACAGCTTGGTTGAATCAAAACAGAGCGGAACCAATTTGAGGTGTAGATTTTGATAGTGAAACTCTTATAAGAAGTATTGAAAGGTTCTAGCATCTCATAGCTGATAACAAAGAGGAATAACAAGGGAGAATGATATCTCGTTCCTTTTTGAAGATTTAATGGGGCGACAGTTTAAGATGCGCTTAATTCTCCATTAAAAGAGTATCACATTATCCCATGCTATTTGACCAAGTAAAACATTCCAAGCCTTATGAATAATTAATATAGGATTTATGGCCTTTTAATCGGCCTTAAGAGTCCTTAAAATAAGTCTTTAAATGTATTTTACATCAAGGGAAATGCCAAAAGGGGAAAACTGTATGTATCTGGAAACATTGTTCACTTACCATTACTGTACACCTACCGATCTATGCTACCGATTTGTGCTACCAATTTGTGCTATCATTCTGTGCTACCGATCTGTGCTACCGATCTGTGCTACCGATCTGTTCTACACTGTACACCTACCGTTACTGTTCATAAAACTGGAAAAATTGTTCCCAGAACTGGAAAATTGGAATAGTGTTGGGGAGAAGTCACCATCATCTCCCAGAACACCTCCAATACCACATTTTCACAATGTAATGGACCGTAGAGGTTCTGGTAATGACATAAAATACCTATCAAATCATTCTTGTCCTCGAGAATTTAAAACCAACCTATGGAAAAGAGGGGTCCGAACAACCATCCCGTAAGATACCTCTCAGGGGAAAACCACCTTGAGTTGTTTTAAAGATGGGATAAACCTTGTCATCTGAGAGAAAGGAGACAAAAAATCCATATCCAAACCATTCAATTATATCATCACATCAATGGTACATAAAAAAGGATCAAATAAAACTCAGCACAACAACTTAAAATAGGTTGGGTACTAGACACGCATCTGCGACTCCCGTTCCCAGGTACTCTCCTCTATGCCACAGTGTCTCCAAAAGACACGAATCAAGGGAATAGAAGTCCCACACAACACCTTCTCCTTTTGGTCTTGGATCTCCACAAGTCACTCCTCGAAGTTTTCATCATCATCAACATCGATCTCTCCCCAATTGATGATTGGAGAGTCATTATGAAGATAACGACGGAGCTGTGATACATGGAAAACATCATGTACCCGACTCATCTATGGGGGAAGTGCTACTTGATATTCCAAAGCTCCAGCATGAGGTAACACCTCGAAAGGAAAAAAAACGGGGGTAAAGCTTACTTCCACGACCAAACCTTCCCTGCCCACGATGGGGAGTCACCTTCAGAAACACATGATCCCCATCATTAAACTTTAAGGGTCTCCTCCATTGATCATCAAATGATTTCTGACAATCTTGCGATGTCTTCATCCTATCACGAATCATCTGAACCATCTCTATTGTACTCTGTACTTGTTCTTGTTGGACAATTGCTGACTCTCCGACCCCAGTCCAGCACAACCGAGAATGGAAATGCCGACCATAAAAGGCTTCAAACAACTCCATACTGATGGTGGTGTGAAAACTATTATTGTAAGATAATTCCACCAAGTTTAAGTGCCTCATCCATGAAATTACAAAACAAGAACAAAAGATCTTAACATTCCTTCATGAGTTTGGATGGTTTGCTTAGTTTGACCATCCGTTTGAGGATAAAAAGCAGTGCTAAGGAATAGTTGAGAACCTAAAGCATGTTGGAGAACCCTCCACAACCTGGAGGTAAAATAAGGATCTCAATCGAAAATGATCATCCTTGGAACTCCATAAAGTCTCACCACCTCCTACAGATACTGCCTCGACAAGACATTCACGGAGCTCGACTCCTTGATCACTATGAAGTGGGCCAATTTTGTTAAATGATCCACTACCACCCAAATAGCGTCATGACCTACTGAAGCTCGAGGTAAACCAGTAATAAACTCAATTAAGATGTACTCCCACTTCCACTGAGAAATCTATAAAGGATGGAAAATACCACAGGATCACGGTGTTCAGCCTTCACCTTCTAGAAAACTAAACATCGAGAGACAAACTCTGCAATTGCATGCTTGAGCTCAGGCTACCAAAACTGACTCTTCAAGGATCAGTACATCTTTTTCACACCAGGATGTACTACAAAGGGTGAACTATGGAACTCCCAAATAACCATCTCATGCATCACCAAGGGAACAAAATTCCTGCCATGATACAACAATCAGTGTTGTTCATCCTCTGACCAACCATCAGGGGCCTCACCACAAACAACTCTATCTCTCCAAACCTCCACCTCAACATCCCCCAGCTGGGATTTTTCCACATTATGCATCAGGGATGACTGTACCGTCATATGATAATGTCAACCTCTACCCCCAACATCTCCCATGTCAAGATGCTATTCTGACAGTTTCTCCATTACTCTCCAGGAATCACCAGATTCACGCACATCATTACTACTTGACATTCAGCTCAGCGCATCAGCTACAACATTCCCTTTTCCAGGTGTATATGATATTTCGAAGTTGTATTCCTGCAAGAACTCTATCCACTGACATTGTCGTATATTCAAGTCACGCTGGGAGAAAACATACCTCAAACTATTATGATTGGTGAAAACCAAAAAGCGCACACCAATGAGGTAATGTCTCCACAATATCAGATCAAACACCATGGATGCCAACTCAAGGTAATGGGTGGAATTGTTACATTCATGGGGACGAAACTATCGAGTCCCATAAGAAACAACTGACTGCTACTTCATGAGGACACACCCTAACCCAGATGCGAAGCAGTGCATAAAACATCAATCTAAACTCTCTCAGTAGGAAGACAAAGAACTAGAGCACTTACTAAATTCTCCTTCAGATACTCGAAAGCTTCCTGACACTGATCAGTCAATATAAACGCTTGATCCTTCACGGTCAAAGATGTTAGAGGAGTCGAAACATTTGAGAAATTGGCAACGAACCACCTCTAATATCCTGCGATACAAAGGAATCTTAGCACCTCTGAAACTGTCTTGCGAGTTGCCCAACACACAACAACATCTATCTTCTTTGGAACCACAACTACTCACTATTAGGACACAACATGCCCCATGAAACGGACTTCTAGAACCCAGAACTCACTCTTTGACAACTCTCCAAATAGCTGATGTTTACGAATAACTCCCAAAACAGCATATAGATGCTATGTAGGCTCCTCTTCATATGTGGAGTACACAAGGATGTCATCGATGAAAACCACCAAAAACATGTCCAGGAACACATGGAACACATCATTCATCAATCCCATGAACACAACTGGAGAATTTTTCATGACGAACGACATTACAATGAACTCATAATGCCCATGACGACAACAGGAAGCAGTCTTCAGGGTATCCTCATCCTTTACACGCATTTTATGATATCCTGACCGAAATTCGATCTTTGAGAACCAACTTGCACCCTCCTGTTGATCGAATAAATCATTAATCTATGAAATAAGATAGAGATTATTTATTGTCACTTTGTTTAAGTGAAAATAATCGACACACAACCTCAAACTACCGTCAGCGTTCTTCCCAAACAAAACGGGTGCACCCCACGGTGACACACTTGGCCGAACAAAAGCACACTTAAACAGACCATCAAACTATATACATAGCTCTCGTAACTCAGAAGGGGTCATCCTATATGGAAAAATAGAGATAGAAGACGCTCCTGGCTGTAACTCGATCCCAAACTCGATCTCTCATCGAGGGGGTAATGCTATGAATTCTTCTGGAAAGACATCAGGGTACTCCTCCATAACCCTAGGAAACACAAACTTCTAAACCTCTGAGGAACTTAGCATCAACTCATCCATCAAGGATGATAAGAATGGAACTCGTCTATGACCCATCTGTGGATCTCGATCACCAACAAACACCACTTTCTCCCCATCTGCACCAATGAAGACAACCTTCTTCCTGAAAAAATCCACAATATCATGAACCTAATACAACCAATCCTTGCCAAGGATTACATCATATGATTATATTCTTCAACATAGGAAAACTTCCCAAGAGAGGTGTTTCCCCAACACTAGCTCATAGTATCTACAAACATCAAACAAGTCAGCTTGACCTCCAACTGGCATAGTCAACACCAAGGGCACTGGAAGCCTCTCTAACTCAAGTCCCAAGGCCTAGACTAGGGTAGGTGATATGAAGGAGTGTGTCACTACTGAATCAAACAAGGCATAAACCATTGTAGAAAACAAGAAAATGGTGCCTCGAATGAAATCGGGCTCGCCCAGAGCTTGAAACGCTTGAACATGAAGCTGACCGCGGCCTCCTCCATGGCCTCTCTGACCTTGATGACGACCACCACCATGGCCGCGCTCTGCACTCTGAGGATGGGGATCGTCATGTTGTTATCCTTTGCTTTCCCCATCTACCCTCTGGTGATCTAATGATTGTGCAACCTTCTGCTATTGCCTTGGATGGAACTGCCTCAACGGAGGAACTTAGAGTAGAGCGCCCGATGCACGATGACTGCTTTGAAAATTTGGGCACTCCCGCTGCTAATGACCACGACTACCATAATAAAAAACTGCTTGATCCCTTGGCATAGGCATGAGAGTGTATGCCTTTGTAGAAATGATATGTGAAGGGATGGGACCTACCCCTGAGTGAACGGAAACTCTTCCGCCCTAAAAACCGGGAACCTCGGACCACAGCCTTGCTTCGTGAGGAATCATGCTCATTCCCCTCTCGTGATGATCCGTTCTTGGCCAAAGTCCTCTCAATAACATATTCCCTCTCCAACACCTCGAGATATGTCTTCATCATAAATGGGGTGACCTGGTGCTGGATCTCTGGATGCAAAGCCTCCTCGAAATGCCTCACCCTGGCCCCCTCATCTGGTAACAGGTCTAAAGCATATCAATGAAGGTTCCTGAAATGGATTCCAAAATCTCGAACCTTGGAGCTCCCCTTTCAAAGGGTAAGAAGCTCTTGGAGACTAGACGCCTTCACAGTCGAGGAAAGGAACTAAACTCTAAAATTGTCTCAAAACTCCTCCATGGGATCATTGACTCTTCATGATCCCCAAAGAACAAGATCCCCCACTGCCATGCTGCTCCATGCAGCATCGTCACAACCATTGACACCCAGTGCTCCTTCCGAGAACGAATTTAACAGAAGACAATCTCGACCTATTCTAACCAATCTTTCGTGACTACATCTGAAACAGAGCCCTCGTACTTCTGCAAACTCTGGCACTGAAACTCTTGGAGTGTCTTCCTCCAAGTGTCATCTTCGTCAACCTCTACCCGGCGGCGATCTGCTGGCACAACCTACTGGACATCTTCTATGTGAGCCTGACAAGGACATCGATATGGATCCATTCCTGAAAAATAACAAAACACTTAGAGCTCCTAAAACAATAATATGGAAGACTCAAAATTAATTAATTAGTCATTTTCATTCATTCATTTTAGGTTAACCTATACCAAGTGCTACACATTCAAATATAGGCACAAAGAATAATGATTCATGATCTATTCCAAGGTCAATACAATGCAACATGTATCACCTTGGTTTGTAGCCATTGTAAACTTAAAGGTTTGGGAAACATATCATAGGAGGCCCTAAACACCTATGTCTTAGCCGGTCTCCAGTGTTTACCTCACTTTCTAAACATGAATGAAATCGTTGCCCTACCAACCCATGCAACCTCACCTGTGCCTAACTCCAAACTCCATTCTATCCCTCAACCAGAACTCTGATACCACTATGTCATGACCCCCTCCCCACAAAGCGTACCACTCTTGGGCCAGCAATATGAGAAGTCTGATAATTACCCCGAGTCCCGCTTCCATTTGGCCCTTGGTTGGATACTAGAATCAAGGGTATAATAACACACAAATGGGATGCATTTCCCTCTATGAGAACACATGCAGAAGAGAGAGATAAGATAGACACCAACCAACTCCATCTCAGAACTCAAATATAAAAGAAACACAAGTAAATATATTAAATTCCATGAAAAAGTACTACAACTGGAAGGGGAAAACTACAAGTACCCAAAATAAATGAAAAACATCAGCGACCACAAGCTCGAATAGCTCCTGCAAACACAAGCTAGTAGTAACCTGCTTGATCTCTAACCTTCTCTAAGTGTCTTGAAAAACAGTTTATATATTCGTTGGGTCAGTATAACAGTATACTCAGTAAGATCCTCCCTGAATCCTCTCATGCAAGAGTAAAGAAATTATGCTAATGCCATGTGAACAACAAGTGAAACTAACTCGTCACCTAAATCGGTATACTAAGTTCCCAACCTCACCAGGGCTACTCTCACCATGTAACGCATACAAGAATATAGAATATATTAATGAATATCAAGGGTAATCCACTACTACTTCCCCACTAGTTTTCCGCTTTTCCCCAACAACATACATCCTGTGCATCTATCTCCAAAGGCTTTCTCGTATACACCTAGGCTAAGCTCAACAATTTACACCACGTGCACCACAAAGTCTTTCCCATAGACACATAGGCTAAGCACCACACCATCCTCACAACCAAAAGTAACCAGGTAATTTCTGAGAGCCACCACTGCTCGCATAACATGTATCATACGTCAGATATTATACCTCAAGCCATCACAACCCATACACGGAGTAAAGATCCTCAAGCCATCACATCTTATACACGTGACACCTCTAGTAGTCCATAGGATACTATATCCAGAATAAATGTGTTTGAAATAACCACAATCTATTACAGCCCTCTACACACATATATGGGGAAAACATACCGTTTTTCCAAAGGCACTAGTATCTATCAGGAGAAGAGAGCGGGGATAAAGGGGTTAGTCAGCCATTCAACCTCCCATCAGATTGTTGGGGAAAACACCCTACAGGGCTCAGAATCTCCGAGGTGTCATTTGTCCTTACCGATAGGGTGGAGTAGCATATAGAAACACAAAATGTATAGAATATATAACTCACAACTACACTATGGGCATAACCAAGTCTAAGACAGAACTACAGATAACGTCTCTCGGACTCAGGGCTGCCACATCTAAGACTAGATATTCTATAATCACACAACCGTTTAAGGGATTTATTAGATTACATCATTCCCATTTTATCAATTCCACTATATGTTAATTAATTATTCAAACATTAATTAACCATGAACACAACCACATTAAACCGAATTGGCCTCGCGTTTAAAATCAACTGCTCCTTTTAAGATTCAACATCACCTATAAATTCCAGCATCTCCATCCCCGTGGATTATCACCATTTAATCAATCTTTCGTTACAGAATTACCTTCCCATTTTCCCAGGCATTCTAGAAAATCATCCTACGCTACTAAACAAAAGGGGGCTCAACACAGTGAGAAGATATACTACCCGTCAAGTCTCTGACGCCTATAGCAAGAGCGTAGACCAATTCTCCCTCGAGAGTCTAAACACGGAAAGCACATGGCATACCCCACACATCTTTGCCTCTATTGGAAGGAGGGTAAGCGAGATCAGCTACCTTGAGCAGTGGGGAAAAGTAAAGTAGATAAATGACCAATCAAACCAACAAACATCAAACCATCACTTCCATCCCATACCATCATCCCTCATGTCCTCCCCAACACCCACATGCATAAACCAATGCATCTCACCACTCTAGGCGTCATCTGGTGCCACATCCACATGGCCTTTCTAACTCCACATATCACTACACCCCTCTAGGGTCACATCATAGAACAAGCACCAGGAAATCAAACATCACATAAAATGGGCTCTTGGCCCTTTAATAAGGAATCCAATCTTCATACAAAATGAGAACTTAGGGCTCTAAAGAAAAAGGCACGTAGCCTTTTGAACATGATGGTAACTAAGTACCCTACCAGGCGTTATCTTTTATCAACCAACTAGTTCATTAATCTCTGTTGAATTAACAGATTCAATTCATAGGATCCAATTCTAGGAAACCTATTCAGTAAGCTATCTCAAAAGATTTAACATGCTTACTATGCCAATTTGATTAACGTAAAAAAATTAGAACAACTACAACAATAGAAACAACCAAATTCATTTAAATTCCTCTTTATCTTTATCCATTTAATTGTCAATTAATTATGGATTTACGTTCTTTATCAATTTCCATATGGAACAAACAGGTAAGAAAATAAAGCATAGATATCACACTATCTAGAAAAACATGAGGCAATAACATACGAGCGATAACAATTTCTTTATCTGGTTAAAATATTTAATTAAGTCAATTACATTGTGATGCAAAGGGCTAAATCATGCTAACTCTACAATTTCACCTAAAAAATTAGATAAGCAATGAATCCCCTACCTTGAAGACTTCATGACGTCTTTATCCACACAACGGGTCACAATCCTCATCTCGTGACAACCGCTTCGACCAGAGGATGCCATGGTACATTCAAACCAACCAAACCCCAAGAAAACCCCATTATAATCATGGATATTACATGCTAATATGGAAAGGAGAACAAAAGAATATGATCCCTGAAGGAACGATGAAAAAATATACCTTTTATTGAAGAATGATCTACACAGCGTGGTTGATTCAAAAGAGAGCGGAACTAATCCGAGGAGTAGAGTTTGATTGTGAAAGTCTTGTAAGAATGATTGAAAGGTTCTAGCATTTCATAGCATAGAACAAAGAGGAATAACAAGGGATAATGATATCCCTTTGTTTTTTGAAGATTTAATGGGGCGGCGGTTTAAGATGCGCTTAATTATCCATTAAAATCAGATCACATTAAACCACATGGTTTGACCATGTAAAACATTCCAAGGCTTAGGAATAATTAATATATGATTTATGGAATTTTAATCAGCCTTAAGAGTCCTTAAAATAAGGGTTTAGATGTATTTTACATCAAAGTAAATGTCAAAAGGGGAAAACTGTAGGAATCTGGAAACACTGGTCATCTACTGTTACTATACACCTACTGATCCATGCTATCGATTTGCGCTACCGATATGTGCTACCGATCTGTGCTACCGATCTGTGTTGTAGATCTGTGCTACCGATCTGTGCTACCGATCTGTGCTACCGATCTCTACTTCAGATCTGTGCTACACTATACTCCTACCATTACTATTCATAAAACTTGAAACATTGTTCATAGAACTGGAAAATTGGAAAAGTGTTGGGGATAAGACACTTTGATCTCCGGGAACACCTCCAACACCACATTTTCACAATTTTATAGACCGGAGAGGTCTGGTTCATTACAATTTATGTGATATTTAATGTTAAATAATCATAACAAATTTAATATTTCAATATAAATTCAATGATAACAAAATTTTTAAGAGATAAATGATGAAATTTAAATCACAATAATTATATGTCTTAAAATAAACTATAATCAGTTGAAGAATATAATAAAATTGATAAGAAATATTAGAATAGACTTTCCAAAAAGTTTTTTCATTGATTTTTTTTCAAACTCATAGAAGAATATAAACATCATAAAAATATTTCAATGGAGGATATTTCCTTTTTCATTTTATACATTAAAGATATTCCTTTCGATTTTTTCTAAATAATGTTGAAAACGGCCCATTTCTTCTAAAAAATTAAAAGGGTTCATTTTGTACCATTCAAAATTAAAAGTATAATTTAAAATATCATTTATAAAATATATTTTTAATTTCAAAGGTATTTCATAAAATTTTTTGGAGAAAATATTTTTATGGAAGAAAAATATACCTTGACAAGGAGGGAATAATGATTGGATTTTATTTTAAACATTCTTCTTGAATGAATTCCATTAATAGAATAATTGATCATTATGAATAAATAAATATTCATTTAAACAACCTCAGATAGATAATATATAAACTATAAAAATCTAAGTTGTTGGAAAGTAGATAATACGTCTCAATATAGTGAAAATTAATATGAAATCTCATATAAAGATCATACCATTTAAGAGGGAATTAAAGATGAAAGGATTATGTGAATGAAACCTAAATCCTTATAAAACTAGTGGACAAAATCCTAAAACAATCATAACCAATTACACACATAATCATGGAGTGTCAAATACATTAAAGAGGTAATATGACGCAATGAAAATAAATTTATTTACAAAAAACCCTTACCTCTCTATAACATTCATTAAAAAACCAATTGATGAAATAATTGGCTTTTAAACATATCAAAACGATGAAGTCTAAAATATATATTTTATAACACATTTAATGGTATTAATTTCCCCATTTAAATGAATGTTAGTGTATAATAATAACAAATTATTCAATGAAGGAAAATTGAAATAGAAGTCTTTACCCCATAACTGAATCTTCATGTATGTTATTTTTAATCATAAATAAACAAAATAGATTAATTATTACCTTAATATAAACTATTTTCAGTTTTATTATTCATATTATTAGATTCAATAACTTTTTATATAAAATTACTTATTTAATTAATTTAACATTGGGTGTTTTGACGATATTCAATTCATATGTCAAAAACGACATAAACAGGTTAACTATGATAATTGAAATAATTGTTCTATAATATCTACAATAATTTTAATATATAATTATTTTTTTCTAAAAAAAGTTAACATTTTTAGAAGGCCAAGAAATATGGATATGAAAAATAATCTATGTTTTAAATTTCATGATGGTGAGATGTATGTATGCATCAGTCGAATTTCAATTTTTATAAAATCGTGATGAAAATAAAATATGTGTTATTTTATCATTAAAAATGATAATTATAAAATAAATATAATATTATTTATACAAAAAATATTATATATATCATTCATGGGATGTGGTCATTAGAAATGAATCACAATGGTTCATGTAGGTGGTCGATAATAAGTACGTACAAATGTCGTTATCATTTTTTAGTGATATGAAAAGTAGCAAGATAAATAATAAATTAACTTTAAATAATGATAATTATTTAATTAATATCATATTTATATATATATATATATATTAAATTCATCAATAGAACTATTAAGAATAGGAGGTGATGGAAAAGGATTTACATCATCGGATGAGGTGGTAGTTATTGGTAAACACAAACAGTTGATTCAATTAATATTTGATTGAAGAGGATATATATACTAGTAATAAAATTAACGTAATATAATATTATTATATTGTAGATAATTTTATTATTATATTTTAATTTATGAATAATATTTTATTGTGTTGGAAGAATAAATAAAAAATAAAACTCTCATTAAAAAATGATACCTCTACTCCAAACAAGCTCTTTATAATTATAACTCTAGCATTAATTGATAGGGTTTGTTATGAAACCAAATGATTTTTTTATAGTATTCATGTCTTCAATTTTGTCATTATTTTCTTAAAATATGGTTCAATAAATTTGTTTAATATCGGAGAAGAGGTTTCATTTGTTAAAAGAGGGGAGGGTGATTTTAGAATTTAATATTGTATAATTTTAAAATGATGTAAAATTAAACTAAAACACATTAGGATGGATAGGTATTAATATTTGCAATAGGTTATGTTTTTTATATGGACACAAAAGAATATTTATACAACGTAATTTATAATACTGACCCATCTATATTTGTTTAACCCCATATTAACACATTTAATCCTTAACCACGAAAATGTCTCTTTCAAAATGAATGGTTTATAACATTACTTATATAAATAAAATTGGATCATAAATGTAAAATATAAGACATTATAAAGAGTTTATAATTATAATTTTATGATTAAATTATTTTTATGACATTTAAATAATGTGATTAATTATTAATACACATAAAATATTATTTATTTCATTTTTCACACTAAACATTTCTTTTGACATCATCTACATGAATCTAACAATAAAAATTGAATATAATAAATTTATAAATTAGTATGTTTTATATTAATTATAAAATTATTTCAAATATATAATCAACCCAAATACATTACATGTATGTTTTCAAAATCATTTACCATTAGTCTTCCATTGTTTACTCCTTAGAAGTTCTAGTATTGTATATGAATTTAAGGTAAATATATAATCAAAATAAAATAAAAGTGAATTACTATAATAAAAATTATTTCCTTATAATAAAAATAAGATTTATTATTTCTTCCCTGTTTATATTTACCCCCGTGTTAAAATATATGATATATTTAATGGTTAGAGTGTGGTATTATTTCCTTTTCCTTACACAAATTTTTATATACATAAAATTCATTGATAATTATCCCATTAATTATTTAATATATTGACTATGTTGATAAGGGTATTAATATGTTAATAAAATTAGAAATTACATGAAAATTATGGCTTCATCCTTTAGTTTTAAACTAGGTTATCTTTATTTACCCATTTACCATGAAGATAATGTATTCTACGTTTTATATTATTAATAATTACCACAAATTATGATGTAATTATTACATTTTATATATTTTAATGATTATAAAAAGTGTATGAATTTTACAGCAATCAATACCTATAATAGGTAGAAATTTATTTTATTATAAACCTGCAAAAGTACAATTGAAATTGGTTTCTCAATAAAAATCATTTTACAAGGAAAATATAATATTATATGAACTCTTCGTGTAGAAATCATAAATATGTCTTTTTAAATGAAAATAGGTAGACATTTAATCTATAAAATTCATTTACATCATTCCATATTTGGTGTTTTTTTTAATAAAATGGAGATACAATATGAAACTAAAGAGAGTTTTTAAAAACAAGCTTTTTAATACTAAAAATTATGTTTAACAAAAATTGAGTAAAAAGAAATTAAATAAGTAAGAAATTAGATTAAATATAACTAAATAATAACTATGTTATATATAAAAAATTCAAATCATATTTTATAATTTATATTAGTTTTTTTATTGAATAAAATGTAATGTTTTATAGAAATCTATATTTTTCAATATTCAATATAAAGTCACTATTTATAGAAAAATATATATTTTTTCCACATATTTTATGGAAACATGGTGATTTAAAAATTGAATTAATTTTCATACAATAAAACTTCCAAAAAAATATTTAAATAATTTTATTATATTATCAAGAAATAAATAAAATATTTTTTATTAGAAATATATTTTTCAATTAAAGAAATGAAATTACATAAAATTTAGTCTTTATTTAGATATGCATTTTCCCCATATTAAAACATAATTTTAAAAAGGATTTTATTACTATTTAAACATTCAATTTTAATGGCTAGTATTTAATGGTTAAATTTAAATTGTATTTCACAGCTCATTTTGGATCATTGTTGGGTGTTGTATATTCTATAGATTATAATCTTCATATTTTAAAATTTCATTTTTTCTAAAACATCATGATTTTCCATTAGGATTTTAGTTAAATTATGCTTAATATTTCATAAAAAATAATTAATAACACTTATTTTATGTAAGTATTTTTTTTGTTTAATCATGGGGAGGAATTCACCTCATATCTTATGGTTATTGAACAATATCCACACTAGGTGAGGTTTCACACCATTCAACTGATTATGAGAATTATGATAAATTGTTTACTGATTACATATTTTATGATTACTATATAATATTAGTGATAATTATGTCAAGTAAATAAAGAAAAAGAATGAATTATTCAATTAACATGTAACTGATATATGAGACATTATTAATTGATAATTGATATTTTCTAGATTTTCTAGATTTTATATTGGTTTTTTTATTATAGTGGGAAATTATTATTATAAAAATTTAAAAATTTAGAAATTTCAAAAAAAAAATTATTTTTCAAGAAAATCTCATGTCCTTAAAATCATAATTAAAAATTTATAGCATTTTACATAATTTAATTAGGGGTTCCTCGGTTGAACAACTATCTGTGATCTATAATATGGATTTCATACTATTATAAATTAAGGTCAGTTATGGTTTTCTATATGTTAATGGTTAAAAAAATAAAATTTTAATTTATAATTAATGTTTTTAATTATTTTTAACAACTAATAATTAAATTTAACCAGTAATAATATATAAAAATAATTTTTCTTCAAAATAGTATCCTGTAGTGTTGGGAATAAATTTTTATTTCATGCGGTACTAAGTGTTTTGTAATTGATTTTTTTATTAGGTAAATTATTTGATAAATATATAATATGATTTATTTTGACATGATTTAAAATTATATTTTTTTGTTAATTATTATAAATCAAATTATATTGTTGTGTATATTTCATTAGTCTAATTGACTACATAATGGGTTATTCCCTTTTTCGAATATTTTATTCTTATTTAGGCCATCATTTATTATATTCGTGTTATATAAATTATATAGGATATGTTCATGTATGGTGTTTTAAACCATTCCCTTATATGGGATGTTATATATAATTAATTTTACATTGATAAAGTTCACATTGACAGTCTATTAGTAAGAACATGAGTGTTACAATTTATGTTTCACAAAATTATATGACTCATTGTATCTACATTTTTTATGAGCTTAGATTAGGGATCCTAATGAACCCTTGTGGGTGATCACACATGGGATTGAAGTGGGCCATGGGATTACTAAGGGGAATTTGTTAAAAAACAACTTTTCATTGGATGATTGGGCAATACTTTACCATCCACCATGAGGTTTGTGACTTCATATTTTTGTATTAGTATCAATGTTATTTTAATAATATGTAACTCTAAAATTTGAGTGAGAGCCCCAAATTATTGAAGATTATTGATAAGGATTTGGATAATTGAATAATGGAAATGTGAGTGTGCACCTTTTTTAGTTCGTATTATAAAATTGTGAGGTAGGTAAATTAAGAATGTAGCTTAGGAAGAAAATATTTAATTGTTTGAGGACCTCAACTATAGAGATGACATCTTGGAAAATCTCAAGGATAAACATATGTACAAAATGGGTAGGCTCTATTAATAATAACCTCATGGATGATTATTATTATTTAGTGCTATGAATGTGATATTATAATCAGGTCATGTATAAAATGATTACATAAAATATAGAATAAAACACATTATTTAGTTGTGTGTTTCTCATTAGAAACAAGATATGGGATGTTGGTAAGTTATGGTTAATGAGTGAGATTTTATTGATTAATTGGATAATACCTAAATAAATTAATATTTTAATATATTTCTTTAAAAACTTTTATAGATTAATAAGGGAGATGAATAAATTATTAAAAAATATTAATTTTTATTATTGCATTTTATAAAATAATTAAATTTTATATGTTAGAAATAGAAAAACCTACAATTTTACCAAAATGTGATGGAAGGTAAAAAAATAAAAAGTTATCATTTAATAGAGAAAATTAAAATAATAAATATTTGAAGAATAAAAATTTAATACTTCAATATATGTTTTTTATTAAAATCTATTAGCTAATTTAAATAAATATTATTAAAAGATATAATCCATTTAATTTAAAGGATTTTATGGAAACCTCTTATGATTATTATTAAATGATCTTAAGGATAAATATTCTATTACCCACTACCCTCTTGATAAAAATTATCTTATGATAAATGTCATATCGTTGGCCTAATTGATACACTTCAATGGAATAAGTGAGAATCCTAGAGAGACTATTCAATAAAATGATGAGAAACATGTCATAACACTGAATATCATCAAACAAAATGTTCATGTGAAAAAATATCCATAAAATCACATTGATCACTTATTATCAAATGATAATAACTACTAAAATTAATCATTTATATTTTAAAATAAATTCCATCTAAAATATTAATGAAAATTTAGAAAACCCCATAAAAATAAATAATTAAATCACTATGAATTCAAATATACTATTACTATATGATATATAAATTATCACCATCTTCTATTTCTTGAATCATTTATATATAAATAAAGAAAAGAATGTATAAAGTTAATAAATGTAAAAAACTGATGTTATTTTGAAAAATTTATTCATCTAAGAGGCCAAAAATATTCTACATGATATTCTAGTTTAAAGGATTTTACAATACCATGACGTTATCATTGATATGTATTTTAAAATATTCTCACTACAATAAATGATTAAAAATAATTAATATAGAAATATATAATGAAAAAAATCGAGCAAGTGAATGAAAAAAAAAGATTCATTTTAATTTATTCATGGAATTGATTTTAAAGAAGTCATTTAAGAAAATTTACCCAACCATCTCCCACAATTTATTATTCACAAAACACATTCTTAGGTAATCATAGATGAAATAATGAAAGGTATAAAATTAACTATTATTTCATGAACCATACACACCTTTGAGATAAGAAATAAATTTATGAAAAACATTACCTGATTAAAGAAATCAACTAAAATATACAATCCTTCTCCTCCTTATATTATATATAATGACCTTTCGAAAAATACCCCCCAAAAATTATTCCCTTCACACCATTCCATTTTGAATAATTAAAGTTAAAAACATAAATATAAATTCAAGGGAGTTGAGAAAAATCAATAAACAATTTATTGAAGAGTAAAAATACCCTCATAGAAAAATGATTCACAACATCAGAATAATCTAGTTTTTTTTATTTGTATAAATCCTAAATGACTGTAGTATGAATAAAAATGAAATTATTAATCAAATGAATAGTAATTTACAGTGAATATGAATTACTTAGGAATAATCATTGAATTATCATGTATATGTATGAATAAATAAAACCAAAATAGGTAGTTTTTATTTAAGACTATATATGATATGACATTTTAATAATAAATAACATCACAAAAAAATTGATGATATAAACATCAAGTAAGACCCTTTAGTAAGGTTTTATATTGGATGATCATAAACATACCAATAAAAACATCAATTTAATAAAAATAGGGTATATATAGGGTACTATCACAAATATCAAAGATTGATCAATATAAAAAAATGAATATACTTTCCTATTATATTTTATTCATTTAATAAGAATTAGAAAAAAACCTGGATGATATTCAAAAAAACATATCATATCAATATTATTTTTTCAAAATTATAATATTTTAATATAATGATCTTTATAAAATATCATTAAAAGATAATGATATATTATGAAAAATTAAATAACTATATCTCTTTTATACATGTGATTGCCAAAGATGCAGTTTCTTATATTCATGTATTTATCCTGTTAGTAACAGTCTTGAATCAGATAATAAATATCTTCAATTAAAACACAATGAATCTGAATATGATTAAAACTCATTCCAAAAAAACCACTAGTCTATGCTAAATCAAATATAAAAATATGAAAAAAAAAATTAAATAGTGAAATGGTTTGTATCATAATTATAATATGAAACATAAGGATTATTGACCATGAAATTAAATCTTCACAAGAAAACACAAATTTTTCTGATGTAATATATTAATAAATATTATATCCTTGAAAATTAATGACATTATAAAACATGAAATTTGAGATAAATATGGAAGAATAAAATATTATAAATTCTAATTTTATTTATAGATATTAAAATACCATTTTACTAAATTACGTTGGGACTGTTTCAAAATATCTTGGAATTCCACAAAAAACAACACTTAGTACAAAATAAATGGTCACTAAAAACGAGTAAAGTAAATATCATATAATACATGTATAATTTTATTATATAACTAGTTTCAAGGACTCATCACGATAAGGGTTAATTGAGTAATTTCTAGAGCACTTAATCTAAATGAATTATCATATTCAAAAAAATATGCAAATGTCATATTTAGGTAAACTATATAATGTTAATTTATTATCAATTATTAATTATTTTTATGGTATTTTAGAAATTAATATCATCAATTATAGAAATACTTCAATCAATTTTAATAATTTATGAAAACTTATCAAAAATTTATTTTTCTTAAAAAAAATATATTGTCATCAATAATAATTTTTTGGAGTATGGTGTCATTAAAATAATTTTGATAATTTTTTTTGTATATCTTGATTATTTATAAAATTATTTATATTATACACTTTTAGATAGTATATCATATGAATCTCATAGAGTGATTTTATTTCCATAAAGTGCCTTTGTATATCTTGAAATATGTTTAATAAATTTTATATATTATCAACTGATAGGTTGTTACTATTAATTATCATTTTTTACATAATCGATATAGAATATTCTCATTACATCCATTTAAAATAGAATAATATTACAATGATAAATATAGTATATTATAATATATATTGACTTGAGACTAGATACAAGTGTAAAACTGTTTTCATATCCCTTTTATTAACGACAACCCTTAAAAATGAGAGTTTATTAAATATTAACAATATTTATATTATCATCAATGTTATTTCTAAAAAATTCTTAACTCAAATAAAAAAAGGTACTTATTATTTTAATATAATATCCAAACCATGTTCCATTCAATTTTATTAAACATTTATTTCTTATAATTTATGAAATATTTATCACCAAAGGTGGCATAGCTAATATTAGGATCCAGTTTAGATAATTACTCTAAATAATCACACTCATTTCATAAATATCTTCTAGTTAAAGATTGTTGAACTATATTAGCTATCATATTATATGTGACATGATTCAATAATATCATCTTGTTTTTTGTTAAACTGAATGCTAATTCAATATATTCTATATGATTTTCTTCTATTAGGAATTCTTTCCAAATTATCGTTGTTAGTGATTTTGGATGAACAGAATGATTAAAATTAAAAGGATATACATAAAAAATTCCTAATATTTTAAAAAATATGATGTTTTATCATTTATTATGGAATGAATAAATCATATATATCATGCCCAATTTCATTAATTTTATGTGTCCATCTGGTCAAAACATTATAACCCTTAATTATTGTTGAATAACTATGAAAATATCTATCATCATATTTTCAATTTATTTACTTATGTTTATTTTTATATTCATGAAAACCCTTTGCATCAAAAAACATATATTTAATTATGTTTTGTATTTATTTTATTCTATAAATCAGATCCGAATTGTTGAAAAACAATCAATCTATAACTTCATTTATAGTCAAATTGGATGTACATAGTCTTTCAATTGAAAAAAAAAATATTTACACAACAGACTAACGAATTTCATAGAGTATTTTATTTTTCTCTTCCAATCTACATGTAATAACCCAAGTATTAATTTAATAATACCTTTTAATTTCAATTAATATCTACAAATGGAATATTAATTTTATTTTAATGGGGATTCTTTTTATGATTGTGTACTCGATACACAACAACAGGATTCTCATAAATCATACATTGCACATGACATTGATTTATACTAAAAAGTAATACAATATTATTATTATTTTTAATTGTAGTTATCTCGAGCCAGTGGAATGGATTGAATGCATGGTATCATCTGAATTTAGAAATATTGTTTACACATGTTTATATTTTGACTCATTGGTTTAAAAATTTATTATAGATGGACATAAAAACAAAATTAATATAATGGATGTCTTTTTATTAAAACCTATTTAAAAGAGAATAATTATGTTTTAATATCACAATTTATGGTTTCTTATTAAATTTAAAATTTGTGATATATATTCTATATAATTTTTAAATTTCATATTATATGTTTTTCTTGATTTGATATATGAATAAATTCATTTTTTCAGATAAAAGAATGATTTTTCTAAAAGTGCAGTTTTACCGCCTTTTGATGGAGAACACTTTTGAAATCTATTTTTTTAAATCTTCTATGTTTTATGTGACAAATTAATTTTCTTATTTAGAATGGGAACATCAAAATTTACTTTAGATGAAATTTTGGTATTTTTCTGCTAAAGTTCATATTTTTAATGAATAGTGAAATATACTGTATTTTAAGTCAAAACTGCCATTTTATATAATTTATTTAGTTTGATAGATTGTAATTTTAATATCTTTTAATGTATAATTGGATTATATTTTTATCATTTATTCCAATTTTTATAATTGGAAATAATTTTAGTTTGAAATTCGATATAAATTCTTGTCAATATTTTAATAGGTTTTACTTCTTAAATACATGCTTTTTGGAATTGATAGTGGGAATTAATTTAAAATTAATATCTAAAACATATTTGTTTTCAATTTATTAAAATGGATTATTTATTTAGAATGAGTAGTTATTTTTTTTTAAAGTGGTATTTTCTATTTTTAGACACTATGAATAGTAAGTTCACTAAATAACTTATTTACAATGGTTAAAGGGTAATTCGGATAAATATGGGTAATAATAATATTATATTAATATTAAATTACCCTGAATAATGTACTAACTATATTTTATGAGATATTTCCAACCATGTAAATCCTTGGGTCTATTTTAGGACCCCATGGAGCCACTTGTGTGTGAAATGACATTTAATTACTTTTAATTTAATGTTAAGGAATGTATGACCTAAACCAATATATTTTACTAAAAAATATGGAGTTCTTTATATGATTACATAGACTATAAATTGTAATTATAAAGATAAAAATATTTTTTACATCATGGTATTTTATTTACTACTTTTAGACATCAAATAAAGAAATATATTTATGACATAATAATGATGTACTGATTACCTTATTAATGGTATATTTAGATAAATGATATTATACATATTAAAATTAATTTATTTGGAATGATTTTATGTCATAAAAGAAATTTAGGGATGACTATGGCTTGCTATATTTTAATTTATGATGATTTTAAAAATGAATCAAGTTGTTATATATTTGTTAAAAAGTAATGATATGAATAGTAAAAAAAATTGACAAATATGTGTTTTTAAAAACAATTATTATTTTATTAATTGATATAATACTCTCAAAAATATATGATTCAGAAAAATTTCATAAATAATGTTTTAAATTTCAGTAATGGACCACATTATGGTCTATAGGTATTTTATAGTAAATATACTAACCATATAGTATGAAAATACAATAAGACAAAGTGACAATTAAATTAGTAATGTAAGGGATAATTCAAGAAGATAAGGTTAAATTTGTGACCAAAACATGTCTCAACCGCATAGAATGAGAGGATTTCGATCCTTTATAATCTTATTTTTGAAATATATCACATTGGTGTTTTTATAATTTAAATACCAATTAATAATAAATTATTATTTTTAAACATTCCTAAAGTTCCCCTCCCCCACATTTAAAAAGACGCCACATCTCAATATTACTCAAACATGTCAATACCCATTGTCTCGTACAAAATATTCCAAAATAAGCTAAAAAAATCCTTATATTCCTCCAATATTCCTTAACATGGGCATAAAGCAATTAAAGAAGGACTTTTAGCCTAAATGAAAAGGAGTAACCCAATTTGAGGTAATGTCTTCTCTCAATATTATTTCATTTATTTTCATTATCCAACCCCCTAAACCATATTTAATAAATTATTTTATAATTATACAAGTATATATAATATATAAGTTTTTTTATGAGAATTATTTGAACTACACTTACACACACCTCCATCTAAGGGGTATATAACAAACTGTTTCTGTGGACTGTGAACTACTGTCTTACGAAACAGATATTGTTCAATATTCTCCTACCACTTCTTATTGAGGAAATTATGATGGAACCGAAATTATATATGATATATATGATATATATTTTATCTCTATTATTATACAATTCTCATTTATAACATACCATTATTCATTTCAAAATGTATAAATACCATAATTTCATTTGAGGAAGTGTGCACTACCGCTACCTCAAAGTGATACGACTCATTCATGCTAGACAATGGAACACATAAAAGATAGGCTTAAGGAATTTATGTAACATATATAAAATTTATATTATAATTTAATTATAATATATATATGTATCATTTATTTTTCATTCCGTTAAATATAAAAAAACTAGCGTTCATGCATACATATGACTTACCGTATCCATGAACTGTGCATTTCATTCATTATATCCAATTTAAATGGAGTATTATAAATACATATATACTCGATATATATGATATATATGATATCTAAATCATGGATATTATTCTGGAGATAATTTACGTTTTACCACATGGACAATTCTAATTATAATAAGTCTATTTTTGTCTCAAATTCCAAACATTGATAAAATGTTTGATATGAAATAAAATAATTAACTAATTGTTATAGTAAGGTAATAAGTGATAAAAAAGGAATAAAAACATTAAAATGGTTATGTATCAACTATATATTAACTTATGAGTAATATTTAGAAAGAACAAGGAACATACGAGACAAGTAAGACACGAGTTAAAAGAACCTTTCATCCTCCAATTTTAGCCAATGAATACTCTTATATTATTTCTTTTAATTACTAGTCTCTAATATTGGTGTATGTTATTCTATATCATTTTTTCTATCCATTTTATGTCCTAATGATGAGAGACCCTTTTATCTCCCATCATCCCATTTTATGAATTTTTAAATGATGTCATTAAGCTATCGAATTTTCATAAGTGACTTCATCACAATCTATTTTTATTGAGGAAAAATTTGATTTATACCATAATTTTGTTTTATACAATGTATAAACCCCTTTGAATTTTGATTTCATTTAAAGGAAATATTATTCTCTGAATAATTTTACTAAATTACAAAATAATTTCTTTTTTAACATATTCGATGACAACAACCTTTATGCCACCACAAACATTATTTGATATTTGGATTTCTTAATAAAACACGATTTTTTCAAATATAAAATAAATACCATATACCCTTCTAACATATTTTGTTATTGAAAATGGTTTTGAAAGAGTATTAAATATTTCATTATCTTGAAATTCCTTCATGTGATTTCAAATGAAATTTTATGATTGAAATTTTTATATTTGTAATATTTTATGTGTGATGATTATATAATGGTACATGGACATTTTATGGGTGGTTAAGTGATAAACCAAATGGAAATTAGTTCCAAAATAAATGAATTATTGGTGGATATGTTATAAAGTCAAATTAAATTGGTATAGAAGTTGGATGTATGGTTATTCTATTTAGTGATATGTGTGGAATTCGATAGGTTCATCCCATGTTTTAAAATGATAATAAATGTACTTAAATATGAATAGTTCAACGATGGGAAAAATGAAATGTCATTCTATCTAAAACACATAACTATACAAGTTTCTTTTTTAGAGTTTTTTTTATGAAAAAATTGATATTGATAAAAAGTTTCACCTTATAATATTCAAGTTGTTATGTATAAGTTATGAAATAATTATCTAAAGATCTAAAAATAAAAAGATAATCAATTTGAATTATTAACATTATACAATATTATATTATGTTTCTGGTCAGGGAATTATAGTTGGTATAAGAGGTCAGTTTTGATAAATTTAGAGCTTAGGGTATAATTTATGAATAATTTATATACCCATAATGGATATCATATTAGGGATATTAATTGTTATTTTAGATAAATTGAATGAGTTTAAGATAACATGAATAATTATATCATAGTATTTACCCTCCTTATAAGATAATATATGATGGTTTTACTTATATACACACACTAACCTTTTTGGTTTTAGTACATCGTTGGATCTAGCATAAACCAAAGTTAAAAATGGAAGTGAAGGAAAAAATGGTGCATTTATGACTGAGAAACCAAATGAAATTGGAGTTATAATGAGAACTCTTGTGGTTATTCATAACCATCTATCTGGATTAATGACTGACTAATTGAACATTGGTGATTTTTCTAAAGAATCATATACATGAGAAACGAATCCCAATAGATGTTCAGTTGATAATATTAATGTTATTTATATTAAAAGGACAATGTTTCACGGATTTAGAAACAAACACTTTTGAAGATGCATCAAAGGTATATAAAAATGATATATATGTGGTAATGATTGATATAAAGGATGAACCATCCATGAAAAAAAATTGTCTAGTTGAATCCTGGAAATGGAAATAAGTTCTTTTTAAGGGATCAATTGAATGTTTTAAATGTGGTGTGCATGTTCCTTATACAAATATATGTCCGACAAAGAAGGTTCTTGAATGGGATCATCATGAACATACAAATATATGTTTACTAATACCTAATGTTATTCCAGTTGAGGATTAGGAAACTGGAAATTACCTATGAAAGGTATTGATTATTAAATGTTTTATGTTTTGATATGATTGAATAATAGGATATGATTGAATCATAGGATATGATTGAATCATAGGATATGATTCTGATTTTGTTTGTAATAAATTATTATTACATATGATGTTTGAAAATAATGTTTTATGGATTAGGAAGAATGTTAAATGATTAAGATGTCTACATATAAGCGACTAAAGAGTTATGGTAGAATTTTGAATGATGAAATGCATAAAAGTATTAATTCTATTTTAGTTATGGGATTACGTTGGGAGGATTTTTCTATTATTTTTAACCCATATGTTTGATATGGGAAAATTTTATTCAAGAAATAATTAACATTTCTTGTGTGGATGTAATGGTTAACCTTAGGGGTTCATATGATCTTTTTTGAGGCAATTATGGGTTATTAGTTTTGGGATGAAAATTTAGAGGTATGAAATAGAATTTGTGATTAAAACATGTTATCGATATTTTTTAATATTTTAACTCAACTTTATAATGTTGTTAGAATTTTATTGTTATTGAAAAAGAAAACACATAGACTGCATTACAACCCATCGCGTCAGACAAAGTTGTGTGAATCAAACCTACAACCAGTATGAGACTAGGATTTATCACCTACCACTAGACTACATGAAGTCCCTCATTAGTATTACTTATTATTTTTTATATAAATTATTTTATGTTCAAGAATAATTTGATTTTTTTGGAAATTATGTATTATAGAATGGATAGGAATATGAATTGTTGATTTAAGTGATAATGATTATTTTGGAAGACATTCTCTCTTTTGGGAACACTATATGTGTAACAACCCAGGTAAATAATGAATATGACATTTTTATATTTATCCATATTTTTTAATAAAATGTTAATATTAATTTAGAGGTAACTCTATGCTCGATGGCTTACCCAATACCCAACAACGAGTTCCTTTGAAATCTTATGATGCACTCTAATAATAAAATAATTTTACTTTAAATTATAGTTAACACCTAGCCATTGTGATGATGGGAATGAACAAAACTAACTAAAAATTTATTATATATGTTTGTCAAATATTTTTACTTTTTACAATAAATGTTAGAGGTTTAAAAATGCAAATGAATCCAATTTTAAGCGTAAACATTCTAATATTTATTAAAAGGTTGATTAACCACCATTTCATGACGAACCTCTTTTAAATACACTTTTTGACATTTTTATGTGTTATATTTGACAAAATACAATTCTTCTTTAAAATCGGGACATCAAAATTTACTTTGTGTAAATTTTTGGTATTTTTACGATAAAGTTCATTTTTAATTAATAAGTGAAAAATGTTGTATTTTTATTCAAAACCACTTTTTAATATAATTTATTTATATAATTAGATCATATTTTGAATTGGTTTTAAAGTTATATTAGAATATATATTTACCATTTAATCCAATAGTGGTCATTGGAATTAATTTCACATTGAAATTGGACTTACACTAGTGTAAATCTTTTGATATATATTGTTTCGTAAAAACACGCTATTTGTTCTGACAGTAGGAATTAATTATTAAATTAATTAATCTAACTTATATGTTTTTAGTTTTGTAAAATAGACATCATTTTTTAATTTGGAACATCAAATATAGCTTAGGGTGAATTTTTTGTATTTTTCTGAAAAACTTCAATTTTTGATGCATAGTGAAACAAATAAGTTGTACTTAAAAAAACTGATTTTTCCTTTAAATTCAATTTTACCACCTCTGTGATTTGAATTTAAAAATTCGGACATACATGGTTTTCATTAAGAAGTAAAATGTGGTTCAATGGGATTAAAATAATTTTTTGGTGAATAGTAACTTTTATGTTTTTAATCGCGATTAGAGGTAAGTAGTGTAATTTAAGGTGAAAATAATGTTTTAATATTATGAAATGACCTTGAAATTTGACCTAAACCTATTGGATGAGTCATGGAAGACCAAGATAACCCATGGGTCGATTTGTGGGATCCCATGGATCCACTTGGGTAAGATAATGACATTAATGCCTTTTATTTAAAGTAAAAGTAAAAATGACACAAACATGTATTATTTTACTAAAACAATTTTTACATGGGGTTATACAAGTCAGAATTTGGACTATAAATATTCATCAAAAAGCTAAAACGATTTCATACATCATAGTATTTTTTTTATTATTTTTATTCAATAAATAAATTAAATTATTTATGACATCATGAGGATACAGCGATTACCTCATTATTTAACGATTTAAATAAAATGAAATGATAATGTAAAATCTAAGACCTAAACATGACAAAAACCTATTGTATGGGTGGATTTAGAAATATTATCACCTTATCCTCGAAATACATCAATGTGGGACCTTTAAAATCCGAAACACATTTGAAAATTAAGTAACATTTTATACCATTCCAAGAGTGCCCCTCCTGTCCTCTTATAAAATGCCCCCACATCTACCTCCTTACACACACCTCTAAAGGCTTTGGCTCGCCCAAGATCTGATAATTTTGTCTCTCCAAGTCCCTCTCCTCATCCTAGAAGCATTACCATAGGCAGGAAGATCTTCAAGAAACCCTTTTGGTTCAAACCAAAGGGAGTTACCCGATTTTAAGGTAATGTCTTCACTTGTGTTCTTTTGTTTTATTTTGCTTCTCCAACCCCCTAAAATCTTTTTATTAATTTATTTTGTAACATATCCAGTATATTCAATATACTACGATGTTGTTATAAGATGTATTAGTGCTAAACTTACACACAACTACATCTAATGGTTAATGAACATACTGTTTCTCTGGATGGTGAATTTCTACCTCACGAAACGATGATTGTTCAATATTCTTTTCACACCTTCAATGGTGGCCATTAAGATGTCACTATGTTTATATATGATATATAATATGTTTATTTTTTCCATAATCTTCATTATTTTTCATTTATGGAATACCTTTTTGGTTTCCATTATGGGTAAACGCGATATCTTCATTTTAGGAAGTGTGGACTACCGCCCCCTCAATGTGATTTGATTCGTTAATACCATATGTGGTACGTATAAAGGATAGATTTAATGATATAATATATGATAACATACTGGAATTATAATATTATTATGTATCATTATGTTTTAATTCCATTAAATATGAAATAGAAATGGAAGTAGCGTTCATTCATACGTACGGATTACCGTCTCCATGAACGGTGCATTTCATTTCTTACTTCTAAATGTTATGTAATATTATAAATTCATGTATATAATGGATATATATGATATATATGATATCTACATAATGAATAAAATTCTGGATATAATGGATATTTTACCCAATGAACAAACTTGTAACTATAAAGAGTTTATTTTTGACTGAAGTAGCAAGGATCGACAAAACGACCATTATTATCTTAAATATTTACATATTGTTCATAACATGGTAATAAGTGATATTAAAGGAATAGTGAACATGAAAAAGGTTCTTAGGAAAGTATAAATTAACTCATGTTTATTATTCATGAGGTTAAATAACGATCGAGTCAAGTCGGACCCAAGGTATGGGATCCTACCCCTCTCTTTCTTTTTAAGTATAGTATTTTATGTCATTCATTTTAAGCTCGTCTTTCTAATGATTGCGATGTTATTTTATATTACTATTAATGTAATTTTTTATGTTGATATGATTAAATACCCTATATTCTCTCATCAATCCATTTTGGAGGTTTTGAGTGGCGTCGTTAGGCTGCCGAATTTTCGTAAGAGATCCAACCTCTCTCTTTCTTTTTAAGTACTCTCCTTTAGGTCACTTCTTTTAAGATACAGTTTGTTATGTTGGGGGATATTATTTTATATTTCCTCCTTCTTTAAATTTTATGTTAATATCATGAGAGGCCCTATTTGATCTCACCAATCCATTTTTCAAAGTTTTAAGTGGC
Source organism: Viscum album (assembly GCA_963277665.1). Classification (NCBI taxonomy): domain Eukaryota; kingdom Viridiplantae; phylum Streptophyta; class Magnoliopsida; order Santalales; family Viscaceae; genus Viscum; species Viscum album. The sequence continues at coordinate 708,336,064 of OY728165.1, read as the reverse complement.
GTTGTTAGGCTGTTGAGTTTTCGTAAGGGAATTTTCATCACACTTTTATTCCCGTGAGATTGATGCTACATTTTCCACCATTTTATTTTGGTGGTATATGTTCTTCCCATCATTCTACTCTTTGTTAAATATACTTTCATTTATGAGTATTCACATCAATGTTGTATTGTCCTTCTTTCATGGGGTGTATGTTTCGAAAGATACCCAAGTAGGTAAGGGAACCTTTCACCCTCCTCTTTTTAAAAAACTTCTTTTGTTGGGAATTTTATTTTACATATTGTAATGTTGGGATATGTTATTCTATATCCTTATTGATGTAAATTCTATTTCCAAGTGATGAGATACCCTTTTAATCTCTTATCAACTCATTTTCTGAAGTTTGAAGTGACGTCGTTAGGCTGTCGAATTTTTGCAAGGGAACTTCTTAAACCAAGTTTGATTCATTGGGATATACTTGTACTCCTTGAATATGTAGTTCTATGAATATGTGTGAATGACCTATGATTGTTTTACACTTAATATCCACTTATAGTTGGTGTATTTTTTTGTCACACATAATTATGTAATTGAATTATCCTTAATCCAAGGATACCTTCTTTGTATGGGACATCGTCTCAATCTCCTTTCATGGAGGCATATTTTGTTTTATACACAACCTTATTTTATACGGTGTATAAACCCCCTTGAATTTTACGTTTATTTAAAAGGAATATTTCTTATACGAAGTGTTTTACTAAACGACAGAAAGGAATGTTTTTGTCGTACGTATGTGGCGATAATGACTTCTCTGCCGCCATGACCATTATTTGAGTTTCAAATTCCTCTACAAGCCATAACATTTTTTGAATGGAAAATAAATACCATTTTTTACTTTTCTTTTATTTTGGTATTGGAAATGGTTTTAAAAATGTTTTTATATCAATGTGTTTTATTGATTTCCTATGATTGAAAAGTGGAAATGTTATGATTCCTCTATGCATGTTTTATGTGATGCGATTATGTTATGGTTCTTGGGCATTGTTATGAAGACGGGTGGTTCCATGATAAACTAAGGGTGGGTGAGCCCGATATAGCTCTCCAATTCATTGGGTAACATGAAGAAGTTAAATGTTATGGATTCTCCGAATAGATTTAGTGAATATACAGGGATGGGTATTCCAAACATAACCAAGAGGGTTACTCCATACGTAAGAATGTTATGAATGCCTCATGTTACCTTTATGTATTAAGATTTCTATGATTTATTTGATAAGGTATGTTAAAGTGATTATGTTTTATGAGTAAAGTATGATTTCATACATTGACTAATGTTTTCATTTCATACTTTTATATCCCTTAATAAGCTTTTTATGCTCATCCCAAGTTTTTGAAATGTTTTTCACAGGTCAAGGGAATGGTACCTGATGTGATGATAGGGTCAAGGAAGTGTCATGAAAGAATCCATGTTTTGTTTCAAATATGTTTCCGTTGATGGGAAAAATAAATACTATCTTTTATGTAACCACTTTGTTTATATGTGGAATGCAACACATGATTTATGATCTAATTCTCTAAAACACTAAACCTGAAAAGATCCTCAACATTTATTCTTGAAATAACTCAAGATTAAGTAATGTTTAAGGCTGGGGCATTATAGTTGGTATCAAAGGTTGGTTTAGACAACTTTAAGGATTAAGAGTTTTTTTTAGACACAAGGTTAGTCCCTATATCTATTATTTCAGTTAAATACTTGTTTTATAACTATTTTTTTAAGGTCAAGTAAAGTCAGTTACGAATGGAAGGAGGAGAATCTCAAATGACATTCCTATCTCTTCCTGATGACATGCTTGAAATAATTATTTCAAAGTCATGTTCAGATGATTGTGAAACTTTTTCTAGAATACAACTCACTTGAAAGCAGTTGTTTGAGATATCAAACACCTCCATTATACCTCTTTATCATCGTGGATCATGGTTTGTATTTAGGAAAATATTATTTTCACAATAATCTCATATTTTCAAGAAAGGTAAATATTATCAAGGTATTTTCAAATAATTTACCTTATCACAAGAATTTGAAGAATATTAGGATTTTAAAAATGGTTCTGAGGAAGGAGACCCTTGAGCAAAATATTTATATTTGCTTTCAAAATATAGTCTCCCAGCACATACTTATGGTATTTTAAAAGGACCAATAATAGAAAGTCTCAACTCAAATTCTGTCTGACTATTTTATAGAAATCATGTTTTATTAGATCTTTTGGAATTATATGTCATACATGATTATTTTCCAAAACAGTTTTTCTGTGAACACCCATATGACCCATGTTGTACAAGGTGTATTTGGATGGAGGAAGCTAATGATTTTGAAGGATCTCTAAATAATTGTTGTAATGCATCGGACTTCTACCTACGTGAACAAGATGATGATGAAACCGAGTGGATTCCATGATCAATGTATGTAGTTATGCATTTTGGGAATCGTTTTATTTTATCTTATGGTGGTGAAATAAGACATCAAGAATTAAGATGTTGATATCATAAGGAATTTTGATGAAAATGAGTGGTATAAGGAAAATATTGAGGTTAAAACATGTTAGGGTTATTTTTGGAGTTTTATAAAAAGGGCAACATGTAGACCATGTGAAAACCTGTCACGTCGGACAAAGCTGTGGGAATTGAACCCACAATGAATGTGTGACTGGTATTTATCGCCTACCACTAGACTACGTAAAGTCCCTGGTTATTATGACTTATTATTTTTGTTAGATGATTTTGTGAATTAATTGTAAGTTGATTTTGGGTTATCTATGGAAATGTTTAACCTATCATGGAGGATATGTGATTATGTTAAATACTTTTCAATATGAGACTTTTAGAGAAACTAGTGTTATTTGGAGATAAGTGTTAATTTGTACCTTGGAAGACTATGTGACTAAATCATTCAAATATTTGGGTTTCAATCATAGTTTGGTTTATATTGAATAATTTTGTGGACAAATTGTTTATTGAATGGTCTTCGTTGAACATTGGGTTTTGATTGACAAATTTTGGACATTAGGAGTAGTTTTTTTGTAAAAATAATATCCTTTTTGGGTATTATCTGATCTCGTAATAAATTTTTTGGTTTGGTTTTGGTTGAGATCTAAAGACATGGGAAATATATAGTTCCCTTTTGTGGATTAATAGATACTCTAGAAGTTGTTTATAGTACTCTTAATGTGAACACGTCTTCCTAAATACTCATCATTTGGGGGAAGTATGAGTTTGTGTAAGATATATAGTAAAAGTTGAAAGTCAACATGACAAGTAAGTATGTTTCCTTAAGATCAAAAATAAATTCCTCAATGAAAAGTAACTTAAAAAAATTGTTGTCTATTAACTTTTCCTACCGGGGAATCGAATATCGTTTAACCCACCACAAGTTTTTGATTTTCATGTGGTTATCTTTCTCCAAAACATGTTTTATATCACTCCCCCTCAGAACATGACCCTTTTCTTTTTCTTCCATATCCATCTTTTCCTACATGGAATCCTAGTATGGGTTAACTCGGGTGACCTCTGTACTTCTCTTCCTTTCTTTTAAAGTGATTGTTTTACCGACTCTTGTTCCGATGTGGGACTTTTAATGATGTTTTCGAGCCCAATTTTAAAATTGTGAGGATGCAATTCCCAAAAGGGGGGAAGGATGTAACAACCCAGGTAAATAATGAATATGAAATTTTTATATTTATCCCTATTTGTGGATAAAATGTTAATATTAATTTAAGGGTAACTCTATGCTCGATGGCTTACCCAATACGCAACAACATGTTCCTTTGAAATCTTACGTTGCACTCAAATAATAAAATAATTTTATTTTAAATGATAGTTAACACCTAGCCATTGTAATGATGGTAATGAACAGAAAAAACTAAAGAATGTTTATATATGTTTGTAAAATATGTTTACTTTTCACAATAAATGTTATAGGATTAAAAATCTGAATGAATCCAATTTTAAGCGTAAACATTCTAATATTCTATAAAAGGTCGATTAACCGCCTTTTGATGACGAACCTCTTTTAAATCCACTTTTTGACAATTTTGTGTGTTATATTTGACAATATAAAACTCTTCTTTAATATCTGGACATCAAAATTTACTTTGTGTAATTTTTTGGTATTTTTACGATAACGTTCGTTTTTAATGAATAAGTGAAAAATGTTATATTTTTATTCAAAACCACTTTTTAATCTAATTTATTTATATGATTATATCAACATTTGAATTGGTTTTAAATTTATATTATAATATATTCTAACCGTTTAATCCAATAATGGTCATTGGAATTAATTTCACTTTGAAATTGGACTTAAACTAGTGTCAATCTTTTCATATATATTGTTTCATAAAAACACGCTATTTGTTCTGACAGTGGGAATTAATTATTAAATTAATTAATGTAAATTATATGTTTTGAATTTTTTAAAATAGACATCATTTTTGAATATGGAACATCAAATATTTCTTAGGGTGAATTTTTGGTATTTTTCTGAAAAACTTCAATTTTTGATGAATAGTGAAACCAATATGTGGTACTTAAAAAAACTGATTTTTCGTTTAAATGAAATTTCACCACCTCTGTGTTTTGAATTTCAAAAATCCGACATACATGGTTTTCATTAGGAAGAAAAATTTGGTTCAATGGGATTAAAATAATTTTTTTGTGAATAGTAACTTTTAAGTTTTTAATCGCGATTAGAGGTAATTATTGTAATTTAAGGGAAAAATAATGTTTTATCATTATGAAATGACCTTGAAACTTGTCCTAACCCTATTGGATGAGTCATTTCCGACCAAGACAACCCATGGGTCTATTTTTGGGACCCCATGGAGCCACCTGGGTAAGATAATGATATTAATGCCTTTTATTTAAAGTAAAAGTAAAAAAGACACAAACATGTATTGTTTTACTAAAACAATTTTGTACATGGGGTTATCCAAGTCATAGTTTTGACTATAAATAGTCATAGGAAATCTAAAACTATTTCCTACATAATAGTATTTTTGTATAATTTTTAGACATTAAATAAGTTAAATTATTTATGACATCATGATGATGCAGCGATTACCTCATTATTTAACGATTTAAATAAAATGAAAAGATAATGTAAAATATAAGACCTACACATGCTAAAAACCTATTGCATGGGTGGATTTATAACTATTATCACTTTTTCCTCGAAATACATCAATGTGGGACTTTTAAAATACGAAAAACATTTGAAAATGAAGTAACATTTTATAACCTTCCAAGAGTGCCCCTCCTCTCCTCTTATAAAAGGCCCCCACCTCTACCTCCTTACCCACACCTCTAAAGCATTTGGCTCGGCCAGGCTCTGATCCTTTTGCCTCTCCACATCCCTCTACTAATCCTAGAAGCCTTACCTTAGGTATAAATCTCGTCAAGAAACCCTTTTGGTTCAAACCAAAGGGAGTTACCCGATTTTAAGGTAATGTCTTCACTTGTGTTATTTTGTTTTATTTTGCTTCTCCAACCCACTAAAATCTTTTTATTCATTTATTTTGTAACAACTACAGTATCTTCAATATACTAGGATTTTTTTATAAGATTTATTCAATCTACAATTACACACACCTACATCTAATGGTTAATGAACATACTGTTTCTGTGGATGGTGAATTTCTGCCTCACGAAACGATGATTGTTCAATATTATTTTAACACCTTCAAAGGTGGCCATTAAGATGTCACTATATTTATATATGATATATAATATGTTTATGTTTTCCTTAATCTTTTGTATTTTTCATTTGTGGCATACCTTTTTGGTTTCCATTATGGGTAAACGCGATATCTTCATTTTAGGAAGTGCGGACTACCGCCCCCTCAAAGTTATTTGATTTGTTAATATCATATGTGGTGCGTATAAAGGATAGATTTAATGATATTATATATGATACCATACTTGAATTATAATACTATTATGTATCATTATGTTTTAATTCCATTAAATTTGAAATATAAATGGAAGTAGTGTTCATGCGTACGTACGACTTACCATCTCCATGAACGGTGCATTTCATTTCTTACCTCTAAATGTTATGTAATATTATAAATTCATGTATATAATGGATATATATAATATATAGGATATCTACATAATTAATATAATTCTGGATATAATAGATATTTTACCCCATGAACAAACTTGTAATTATAAAGAGTTTATTTTTGACTCAAGTAGCAATGATCGACAAATGACCATTATTAACATAAATAATTAGATAGTGTTAATAACATGGTAATAAGTGATATAAATAGAATAATGAACTTGAAAAATGTTCTTAAGAATATATAAATTAACTCAAGTTTATTATTCTGGAGTTTAAAGAACGATCGAGTCAAGTCGGACCCGAGGTAAGGGATCCTACCCCTCTCTTTCTTTTTAAGTATAGTCTTTTATATCATTACTTTTAAGATCATCTTTATAATAATTGGGATGTTATTTTATATTACTATTAATGTACTTTTTTATGTTCATATGATGAGAGACTCTATTTTCTATCATCAATCAATTTTTGTGGTTTTGAGTGACGCTGTTAGGCTGTAGAATTTTCGTAAGAGATCCAACCTCTCTCTTTATTTTTAAGTACTCTCCTTTATGTCACTTCTTTTAAGCTCATATTTTTAATGTTGGGGGTGTTATTTTATATTAATCTTGCTATAAATTTTATGTTAATATAATTAGAGACCATATTTTATCTAATCAATCCATTTTTCAAAGTTTAAAGTGGCGTCGTTAGGCTGCCGAGTTTTCGTAAGGGATTTTTCATCTCACTTTTATTCTCGTGTGATTTATGATACATTTTCCACCATTTCCTCTTAGTGGTATATGTACTTCCCATTATTCTACTCTTTGTGTAATATAATTTCATTTATGAGTATTTACATCAATTTTTTATTGCCCTTCTTTCATGGGGTGTATGTTTCGAAAGATACCCAAGTCGGTAAGGGAACCCTTCACCCTCCTCTTTTTAAAAGACTTCTTTTGTTGGGTCTTTTAATTTACATATTGTAATGTTGGGATATGTTCTTCTATATCCTTATTGATTTAAATTTTATGTCCAAGTGATGATATACCCTTTTAGTCTCTTATCAATTCATTTTTTGATGTTTGAATTGACGTTGTTAGGCTGTCAAATTTTCTCAAGGGAACTTCTTAACCCAGTTTTGATTCATTGGGATAAACGTGTAGTCCATGAATATGTCGTTCTATGAATATGTGTGAATGACGTCTGATTTTGTTACACTTAATATCCACTTATATTTGGTGTATTCATCTGTCAGACATAATTATGTAATTTATTTATCCTTAATCCAAGGATACCTTCTTTGTATGGGACTTTGTCTCAATCTCCTTTCATTGAGGCATATTTCGTTTTATACACAACCTTATTTTATATGATGTATAAACCCCTTTTACTTTTTTGTTTATCAAAAGGAATATTTTTTATACGAAGCGTTTCACTAAATGAAAAAAGGGAATGTTTTTGTCGTACGTATGCGGCGACAATGACTTCTCTACCGCCATGACCATTATTTCAGTTTCGTCTTCCTCTACAATCCATAACTTTTTTTGAATGAAAAATAAATTCCATGTTTTACTTTTCTTTTTATTTTGGTATTGAAAATGGTTTTCATAATGTTTTTATATCAATGTGTTGTATTGATATCCTGTTATTGAAAAGTGGAAATGATGTATTTCTTTTATGCATGTCTTATGTGATACGATTATGTCATGGTTCTTGGGAATTGTTATGAAGACAGATGGTTCCGTGATAAACTAAGGGCGTGTGAGCCCGATATAGCTCTCCAATGCATTGGGTAACGTGAAGGAGTTAAACTTTATGGTTTCTTCGAATAGAATTAGTGAATATACTGTGATGGGTATTCCAAATGTAACCAAGAAGGTTAATCCATACGTAATAACGTTATGAATGCCTCAAGTTACCATTATGTCTTATGATTTCTATGATTTTTTTGATAAGGTATGTTAAAGTGATTTTGTTTTATGAGTAAAGTATGATTTCGTACATGGACTAATGTTTTCATTTCGTACTTTTATATCCCTTACTGAGATTTTTATGCTCATCCCATGTTTTTGAAATGTTTTTTACAGGTCAATGGAAAGGTACATGGTGTGATGATAGGGTCAAGGAAGTGTCATGAAAGAATCCATGTTTTGTTTTAAATATGTTTTCATTGATGGTAAAAACTGAATAATATCTTTTTTGTAACCACATTGTTTATATGTGGAATGTAACGCATGATTTATGATCTAATTCTCTAAAACTCTAAACATGAAAAGATCCTCAACGTGTATTCTTTAAATAACTCAAGATTAAGAAATGTTTAAGGTTGGTGCCTTATAATATGCTTAAGGAAATTAAATAATATGGCATCTCATTTGTGTGGTAATGAATGAAATTTTATTTTAGAATAATCTATGTTCTTATTTTTGACGTATGTTGATTTGGGTTATTTGATGGAAATGATTAATCCATCATAGAGAATATGTGAGTAGGTTAATTAAACATCAGTATGAGACTTTAAGAGTAATCGAGGTTATTTGGAAATAAATGTTAAGATTTACTATGGAAGTCTATGTGATTAAATTCTTCTTATTTATAAGATCCATTACTATTTTGGATTTTATAGATGAATTTTATAGACCATTGTGTATTTAATGGTCATTGTTGAACTATGAGTATTGTTTGATAAATTTTGGAGATTAATAGTAGTATTCCTACTAATAAAGGATTATTCTTTTTGGGGATTATTTGATCTTATACCAACGATTTTTGTTTTTATTAATGTATAAATGTTGGGGAAATATATAGTTCATGTTTTGTGGACTATTTGATTCTCTAGAAGATGATTCTAGCACTTTATATGTGACCATGTCATCTTTAATACTCATCATTTGGAGAAAAGAAATGTTTGTGGTAGATATTTATTAAAGGATGAAACTCAACATGATAAGTAACTATATTTCCATAAGTTCTTAGTAAATCTAATAAATAAATTATCTAAATTTGTGAAAGGGAACTTAAAAAAATGTTTCTTGTTTACTTTTCCTATTGTTGAATCAAAGGCAATTTAACCGATCATAATTTTGTTTTTTCTGGTGTTTAACGTTATCCTGATCATGTTTTCTATCATTTTCCATTAATATATGACACTTAGTTTCACTTATATATCAATTTTTTCTTACATGTAAACCTAGTATGGGTTATATAGAGTGACCTTTAAGCTTATCTTTCTTTATTTTACGGTTTAATTTACTCATTTTCAAATTTTGGTCATTCAATGAATTTTCCAAGAACAATGTTCAAACTGCGCGGTCGCAATTTCCAGAAAGTGGGAAGGGTGTAATAATCATGTTATTAATAGAATAATACTTTTTGATTTCTAATAATACTTATGAATAAGATATAAATATTAATTTAAAGGGGATTATTTTTCTGATAGCATTCTCAACACGCAATAATGAGCTTCTTTTAATGCTTACATTGTACACAACATTGACTTATACTGATAAACAATACAATAATATTATTATTATTCTAAATATTAGTTAAATCCTATAAATTGGAATGGAAGGAATTAATAGTATCAAATTAATTATGAAATATGGTTTACATGTGATTAAATGATGATTCATTTTTTACCAAACTTATTAGAAATGCAAATAAAAATGAATTGTGTAGAATAGATGTATTTTTATAAAAAACATATTTAAAAAGAATAATTGTGTTTTAATATCCATCTTTACATATTTTGATTTAATGAAAACTATATGTTATATTTTAAATTTAATTTTTAAATTCAACATATATGGTATCTATATATGATATAGGAATACATTCACTTTTCAAATAAAAGTAGTATTATTTAAAAAATGCAGTTTTATCACCATTTGATGGAAAACCCTTTTCAAATATAGTTATTAAAAATTTTATATGTTTTATTTGAAAAAATAAACTTTTCATTTATAATAGTAACATAAAAAATTACATTGGATGAAATTTTATATTTTTTTGCTAAAGTTAATTTTTAAGGAAAAGTGAAAAATACTGCATTTTAATTCAAAACTGCCTTTAAATAAAAATTATTTATATAGTAATATTGTAATTTTAATTGGTTTTAAAGTGTAATAAGATTATATTTTTATCATTGAATCCATTTTAGGCCATTTTAAGTAAATTTATTTTGAAATTTAGCATAAAAGCTTATAAACCTTTTGGTAGTTTTTACTTCTTAAAAAGATGCTTTTTGGTTTTGACAACGGGAACTAATTTTAAAGTAATTTCTGAAACATATGTGTTTTTAATTAGGAAAAATGGATTCTATATTTAGTTTCATGAGTTTAAAATTGTATAAATACGTAACTTTTATTTTTATACTTTTTTATTAGTAACTTCAGTACATATTTTATTTACTACGGTTAAAGGGTAAATTAGGTAAATAAGGGTAAATAAATAATATTATTATAATGTTAAATTACCCTAAAACATGTCCTAACACTCCTGGGTGAGATATTTCAGACCATGGGATTCCTTGGGTCAATTTTAGGACCTTATGGACCACTTGTGTGTGCAAATTATGTTTAATTACTTTTAATTAAATTTTAAGGAAAAAATAACGTAAACATATATCTTTAACAAAAACAATTTTTATATTGGGATATATAAGTGAACTATTTGACTATTAATAGTCACTATAAATAAAAAAATATTTCATTCATCATGGTATTTTATTTTTAACATTTAGACATAAAATAAATAGATATATTTATGACAAAATTATGATATATTTATTAACTTAGTAATGAAAGATTCAAATAAATGAGATTATAAGTATTAAAATAAATTTATATTGAAGATTTTTATTCGATATAAGAAATTTAAAGATGAATATGACTTATTATATTCTAATTTATGATGTATTTTTGAATGAAACAACATGGTATGAAATTTTAAAAAGTCATTATATAAATAGTAAAAAAATTGAAAAAAATGATTTTTTAAAACTTTTAATATTTTATTAAATGATATAGTACTGCTAAAAATATAATATTAGGAAAAATGTCATAAATAATGTTAAATAGTTCATTAATGTACCATATTAGGATCAATTATAATATTATATTAAATATATTGACCATATTGTGTGAATATATAATGAGACATGGTAAAAGTTAAATTTGTTATGTAATGGTAAAAAAAATATAAGGTTACATTTGAGACCCAAAAATGTCTAAAAGACATTTAATGAATGTATATGGATCCATAATCGTCTTATATTTGATATATATCACTTTTGTGTTATGATAATTCTAAAATAAATTAATAATACATTAATATATTCAAATGTTCCTAAAGATCCCATCCTCCCTCTTGTAAAAGGACACCAACTCTAACCCTCACTAACACCTCTAAATCCTATTTTTCTCATCCAAAATATACTCCATTAAGCTCCAAAAATCACAATTTTATTCCAAGTTTTCATAACATGGGCATAAGGTAATAAACAAATTCCATTTAACTTAAATAAAAATCAGTTACCTGATTTGAGGTAATGTCTTCTCTTAAGATTCTTTCAACTATATTCTTTTTCCAACCCCCTAAAATATATTCATTTAATTATTTTCTAAAAACACATGTATATTAAATATATTCGTTTTTTATTTGAATTATTATAACTACACTTACACACTCCTCTATCTAATTTGGTAATAGTACATACTATTTCTGTGGTGGCGAACTACTACCTCACGAAACGATGATTGCTCAATCTTCTCCTACCACCTCTTATGGTGGTCAATATGATGGAAATTTAATTATATATGATATTTATGATATTTATTTTATCTCTATTCTTATTTAAATATAATTTATAAAATACCTTTATTTTTTAATGTTGTATAAATATTATAATTTCATTGAGTAAGTACAGACTACCACCCCCATAATGTTATATCGCTCATTCATGCTATACATGGAACATATAAAGGATGTAATTATTGAACATATGTAACATATATAACATCAATATTATTATGGTGTTATAATATACATATGTATAATTTAGTTTTCATTTCATTAAATATTTAAAAGAAATGAATATAGCATTAATGCGTACGTATGTCTTACCGTCTCCATGGAAGGAGCATTTAATTTATTAATTTAAAATGATATAGACTATTATAAATACAATATAATGGATTTATATGATATAAATTATATCTTAATAATGAATATCATTCATTATATTAATTAATTTTCACCACATATACCTTTTTTAATTATAACATGTTCATTTTGACTCATGATCTGAACATCTAAAAAATGATTGATTTGAACTCAAATAATTAACTAATTGTTATGGCTAGGTAATAAGACATATAAAATAAATAATAATATTGAAAAATATTTTGTTGTCTTTATTAATTAACTTATGTTTATTATTCATGAATAACAAGGAACATATGAGACAAGTCGAACACTAAGTAAGCAAACCATTCACCCTCCTCTTTTAGTCCAAGGCATCTTTTATTTTATGTATTTTAATTTCTAGTCTAAATTTTTGTGTAATATTCATGAATATATTTATTTATCTCCATTTTATGTCAAAATTATGAGAGATTATTTTTTCCCATAAACCTATTATCTAAATATTTAATTAATGTCGTTAAGTTGCTGAATTTTCGTAAGGGATTTCATCTCAATCTCCATTCATTGAGGCATATTTTCATTTATAAACGCCATTTATTTTATATAGTTTTAAAAACTATTTGAACTTCATTTAATTCAAATGAATTATTTTTCAATGAATCATTTTATCAATTTAAAAAAGGAATTATTCTTTTCAACGTACGCGACGACAACTAGGTTTATGCCGCCGTGAGAATTATTTGACATTAGGCTTCCTTACCAAGCCGTAATGTTTTCATATGGAAGATAAATACAATATACTCTTTTTATATATTTTGTTTTTGAAAATGGTTTTAAATGTGTATTTACTATTATAATATCTTGAAAATATTTCTTATGATTTAAAATTAATGTTTATGATTTTAATGTAGAAATTTTCAATCTTTTATGGGTGATGATTATACAATAGTACTTGGAAATTTGATGGGAGGTTATGTGATAAACCAAATAGTGGGTGGTTCTGTGATAAACCAAGGATTGATGGTTATGTTATTACCTCCAATGCATTGGATATGGATGTCTACCGTATGGATATTCCACATAGTGATGAGTGTAAAAGTTGACTGTGTGGTTATTCCAATTAAGTTTATTTATGTCCCAAGTTACCTTATATGATCTACATTGTTTTCTATAATATTTATGGTAATATATTATTTAAAAAAGTGTTCTTAATGAGCCTATACTCAGGGAAGTGTTTTTTCCACTTATTAAATGTTAAAGATATTAAATTATGATAAAGTATTCTTGGTTTACATGTTGTTTTGAAAAACAAACAGTTTTCCTTCTTTACGTATCCCTTTTTGATATTTTTATACTCTTAACATGTTTTGAAATGTTTTTCACATGAAATAAATATAAATATGGTCAAGGATGGGATCAAGAAAAATTAATTCTGTTTAAAACTAATAACTATACATGTTTCTTTTTTTTATGAGTTTTTGTTTTATGAAAAAATTTGATAGTGAGTAGAAGTGTCTACTTGTAATATTCAAGTTGTTATGTATATGATATGACCTAATTCTCTAAAGCTCTAAATCAGAAAGGACCCTAAATGTGAATTATTAATTAAATTCAAGATTACATTATTTTTAAGCTTGGGCCTTACAATTAGTATCAGAGGTCACTTTAGATAACATTAGAGGTTATAATGTTATTTAAACATAAGTGACATAAACATAACGGTTAGCATATTATAAAATATTATAGTTGTTTTAGGAAAATTTAATGAGTTTAAGTTAACATGAATAAGTATATATTTGTGTTAACCCTCCTCATAAGAAAATATATGATTATTTATCTAATATACTCACTTTGTCCTTTTTTGGTTTTATAAAATGGATGGATCTACTAGGAACAAATGTAACAATGGATTTGAAAGAAATTGAGGTGGTTTTCTGAATGAGAAAACAACTAAAATGGGAGATGCAATGAGAACTCTTTTGGTTATTCTTAACCAACTATTTTGAGTCAGGAGTGACCACTTGAACCGTATTGGTTTTTTTAATGCATCATATATGTGAGAAATGAATATGAATAGAAGTTCAGTTAATAATCATAATTTTAAGTACTTAAAAAACCTATGTGTCACGGATGTGGAATGAAAATCGTAGGAAAATGCATCAAAGGGATGATAGGATGGTATATATGTGGTAATTATGTCCATAAGGCTATAACTTTCTATAAAAAAATTAATCATCCTTTTGTATCCAAGAAAGGGAAATAATATCTTTCTGAGAGATCAATTGATAATTTTAAATGTGATGTTAATGTTCATTATACAAATAAGTTTCCTATGAAGGAGGTTCGAGAATGAGATCATATGGACCATAGAAATATATGATTACTAATACATAATTACAATCTAATTGGGGATGAGGAAATTGAAAGTGACGTATGAAAGGTATGTATTATTTCATAGTTAATGTTTTGATATTACTGAATCTTGGGATATGAATCTTGATTATTTTTTAGGAAATTAGTATTATGTAATAAGATGAAAATGATTCATAAATATATCACAATGAACCTTGAATGAGTAAAAAGTAAACATATAATGGATTAACGAGTTATGGTATATTTTTGGAGGATTAAATGCTTAAAATTATTAAAGCTCTTTTGATGATAGGAATAACTTGGAAGACTTTTTATAGTATGTGTAACCAATAAGTCTTGTATATAAAAATTTTATTCAATAAAGAATTAACTTTTCTTATGTGGATATAACAGATATCCTTAGGGGTTCATATTATATTTTGTTTTTGAAGAAATTATGGGTTATTAGTTTTTGTAAGGAAAAAAATGAGGTAGGAAATATCAATTTAAGTTAAAATATGTTGTGTATATTATTTATGATGTTTTCATTTTGGTTAATTTTATAATAATTAAAATGTTTTTGAAAAGGGATAGCATGCAGACCGTGCGACAACCCGTCGCGCCAAACAAATCTATGGGAATCGAATCCACAACTACAGTGTGACAGGGTTTTATCGCCTGCCACTAGACTATGTGAAGTCCCTAGTTAGTATGACATATTATTTTATAGTTAGATTATTTTTTAGATCAAGAACAAGTTGATTTTGAGAACATATGTTATATCAAATGCATAGGAAAATCATTTGGTGACTAAGTGAAAAATGTTATTTTGGAATAAATTCTCCCTTTTTGGAACACTATATGCTTAAATAAAATAGAATACTATGGGATCTCATTTTGGGGTAATGGTTGAAATTTTATTTTGTAAGAATATATGTATTTATTTTGAACATATGGTGATTTGGGTTATTTATAGAAATGCTTGTCATATCATAGATAATATTTGATTAGGTTAATTACCCTTCAGTGTGAGACATTAAGAGTCATCGATGTTAATTAGAAATAAATGTTATTATTTACATTGGAAGACTATGTGATTAAATTCTTCTAATTATTGGGTTTAAATATTTGTTTGGATTAAATTGGAAAATATTAAGGGAATCTATGTATTGAATGGTTTTTATTGACATTGGCTATTGTTTGTTGAATTTTGGAGATTAAGATCAATATTCCATGTTATAAAATAATTATCATTTTTTGGGTTTTTCTGAACTCGTACTTACCATTTTTTTTATAATGTTTAAATAAATGGGAAATATATATTTATTCCATTTTGGATTATGTTATTCTATAGAATATGATTCTAGCACTTTAGGTGTGACCAATTCATCTTGAATACTTATCATTTAGAGGAATGAAAAGTTTGTGGTAGATAGTTATTAAAGGATGAAACTTTACATGACCTTTAAGTATATTTATTTATGTTATTATTCAATCTCATAAATTAATTCTCCAAAATTATGATATAAAACTTAAAATAACATTTTCTATTTAATTTTCCTATTGGGGAATCAAATATCGTTTAACCTATCACATGTTTGTGTTTTTCTAGTGGTTAGATTTTTCCTGATCATGTTTTCTATCATTCTCCATTAGAACATGACACATATTATAACTTCTATATCCATGTATTCCAATATATAATCCTATTATGGAAAATTTCTAGGGACCTTTATACTTCACTTTAATTATTTTAATTTTATATTTTCATTGACTCTTTTTTTCAATGTGGGACATTCAATGATGTTTCCATGATTAATTTTAAAATTTCGATTTTGCAATTTCCAAAAGGTGGAAGGATGTAATGAAAAAGGTTTTTATAGAATAATAAATTTTTATTTCTATTAATTCTTATGAATATGATAGTAATTTTATGTTAAAGGGGGTTCTTTTTTCTGACAGCGTACTCGACACGTAACAACATGCTTCTCTGAAATATTACACTGCACACACCATATAGTTATACAGAAATTTTATAAAATACTATTATTGTTACTTTAAATGGTAGTTGAAAAATAGAAATTATATTATAGGGAATGAATAATATTAAAAAAAATTGGAAATTTATTTTAAACTTGATTAAATGAAGATTCATTACTAACCAAATGTATTAGACATAGAAATAAAACCAAATTAAATATAATGGATGTGTTTTTATTAAATACTATTAAAAATAAAATAATTGTGTTTTTATATAACTCTATGGATTTTATTTAATGAAAAATATATGATATATTTTTAATGTAATGTTTTAAATTTATCATATATGTTTTATAGATATGATATTAGAATATGTTCATTTTTTTGGATAAAAGAAGTATTTTTCTAAAAAAGTAGTTTTACAACCATTTGATCACGAACCATTTTAAAATATATTTTTGAAACTTTATATGTTTTATTTGGGAAAATAAACTTCTTATATATAATAGTAAAATCAATTTTTACTTTTGATGAAATATTGGTATTTTTCTACTAAAGATCAGTTTTTAATGAATAGTGAAAAATACTGCATTTTAATAAAAATTACTTTTTAATATAATTTATTTATATAATTATATTGTAATTTTAATATGTTTTGAAGTTTAATTGGATTATATTTTTGTAATTTAATACAATTTTGGTCATTTTATTTTATTGAACTATAGAGTTGGATATAAACGCATGTCAATCTTTTAGTAGTTTATACTTTTCAAAAACACGTTTTTTTGGTTTTGACAATGAGAAATAATATTAAAACAATTCTTGTAACATCTGTGTTTGGAATTTTGAAAAAAAGATTCCATATTTGAATCAGAAGGTCCAAATTTTGTAAATAGGTAACTTTTATTTTTAGACATTATGAATAGTATCTTTAGTGAAAAAATTATTTACCATGAATAACGGAATAATATGTTAAATAAAAGAAAAATAAATATATAATAATAATATTAAATTACCCAACACATGTAAATACTCTATTAGATGAGATATTTCCAACCATGGTAAAACATGGGTGGATTTTATTACCCGATATAACCACTTTTCTGTGGGAATGATATTTAATTCTTTAAATATAATGTTAAGGAAAATCTGGCATTAACATATATATTTTACTAAAACATTTTTTATATGGGGTTATATAAGTGATTTATTAGACTATAAACTATCATTAGAAATATGAATATATTTAATAAATCATGGTATTTTATTAATAATTTTTAGAAATCATATAAATAAATATGATTATGACACAATGATGATGTTATGATTACCTTAAAAATGAACGATTAAAATAAACGAGATTATAAATTTTAAAATTAATTTATTATGAAATTTTTATGTAATCCAATAATTTTTTGGGATGAGTATGATTTTTTATATTTTAATTTATGACATTTTTCTAATGAATCATGTTTTTTTGAATTTTTTAAAAATTCATTATATGATGGGTATAAAAATTGACCAAAATGATTTTTTAAAACAAATAATATTTAATTAAATTATATAATAGCCTTAAAATATATGATTCAAAATAATGATTTAAATAAAACTGAACATTTCATTAATGGAAAACATTATGTTCTATTTGATTTTATTGTAAATATATTAATTATTTTGTATTATATTACAAGAAGATATTGTAAATGTTAAATTAATTAACTAAGGGTCAAATCTAATAGATAAGGATAATTTTCTGACCTAAACTTATTTAAAACAATTTTCTATGAGTTTATTTTGATCCATAATCATTAGATCATCAAAATATATCACTCTTGTGTTATTATAATTCGAAAATCAATTAATGATAAATTATTTTCTTCAAACATTCTTAAAGATCCATCCTCCCTCTTATACCAGGACACCACCTCTAACCCTTACTCACACCTCTCTGGCACCTTGGCTCATCAAAACTCTTCCTAAATATTATACCAACATAAATATCTTCTTCCTAGAAGCCTTAACATCAGATGAAAGCAATTAAAGAATAAATTTTAGCTTATATTAAAAGGAGTTACCTAATTTTAGGTAATGTATTCTCTTATGATTATTTCATTTATTTTATTCTACAACCACCTGAAGTCTCTGTTTTTAATTATTTTATAACCAATACAGTATAATAAATATACTAGGTTGTTGGTATGAGAATAATTCAAAATATAGTTACACACACATCCATCTAATGGGTATACAACATATTGTTTCTGTTGAAGGTGAACTACTGCCTCACGAAATGATGATTATTCTGTCTTCTACTACCACCTATTATATTGTCCATTACTATGAAAATGTAATTATATATGATATATATGATATATATTTTATACCTATAATTATTTAACTCTCATTAATAACATACATTTAGATTTTCTTATTGTATAAATATGATAATTTCATTAGAGGAAGTGTAGACTACCTCCCCCTCAATGTGATGTGGCTCGTTGATGCTATACATGGAACATATATATGATGGGATTAAATAACATATGAAACATATATAACATTGTTATTATAATGGATCTATAATATACCTCCATATCATTTATGTATTCATTCCATTAAATATGAAAAATGGTTGAACGTAGCGTTTATGAGTACGTACGACTTACCATCTCCATGAACAATGTGTTTCATTTCTTATATCCAAATGCTATGGACCATTATAAATATATATATACATGTTATATATAATATATATGATATATATATCATGAATATAATTATGGAAATAATTTATTTTTATCCACATAGACAAATTCTTATTATAACAAGTTCATTTTAGACTGATTTTCCGAACATCAACATAATACAAATATGAACTCAAATAATTTACTGATTTTTATAGCAATGTAATAAGTGATATAATAGGAATAATAAACATGAAAAATTTTCTGAAGAATTTATACATTTTATTAATTATATTATTTAGGAATAACATGGAACATACGAGACACGTTAGGCAAGAGGTAAGGGAACATTTCACCCTCCTATTTTATTCAAAGACTTAATTTATGTTACATCATTTAATATATAGTATCTAATGTAGTAGTATGTTCTTATATATCTTTACTTATTTCCATTATATTTACAAATTATGATAGACCATTTTATCTCCCATAAACTCATTTTCTCTCCCATCAACTCATTTTCTAAATTTTATATTGAGGTCATTAAGCTGTCGAATTTTTGTAAGGGTCATTGTCTCAATATTTTCTCATAGAGAAATTTTTTTATTTATTCAATACTTTTGTTTTATATATTCTATAAACCCATTTTAATTTCCATTTCATTCAAAGGTAATCTTTTTTTATGATGGGTTTTAATAAAATATAAATGGATTGTTTCTTTTTAACATACTCGATGACAATGACATTTTAGCCACCGTAAGAATTATTTGATATTTGTATTCCTTAACAAGATGTGATGTTTTAAAATGGAAAATAAATACCATATAACCTTTTTAAATATTTTTGTTTTTAAAATTGTTTTGAAATTGTATTTTTTTCAGTATCTTTAAATTATTTCATGTGATTAAAAATGAAATTTAATGATTGAAATTATGATATTTGAAATATTTTATGTTTGATAACTTTATAATGGTACTTAGTAATTTTACAGGTGGTTACAAGGTAATCCAAATGATGGGTAGTTCTGCGACAAACCAATTACAAGTTGTTACTATATATCCTCCAATGAATTGGGTATAGATGTTGGCCGTATGACTATTTTATTTAGTGATATGTGGGGAAGTCGACCATGTGGTTATTCCATTTACGTATATTTATGTCCCAAGTTACCTAATATGATATAATTTTATCTATATGCACTATATGGTAATGTTTTGGTTACAAAAGGGTAATCAATGAGCTTATACTCAGTGAAGTGTTTTTGATTCTTCATAATGTCTAATGGTATTAAATTATGATAAATTATTCATGGTTTACTTGTTTTTTAGAAAAAAAAACAGTTTTCCTCCATTATATATCCCTTAATGATATTTTTATGCTCATCCAATGTTATTAAATGTGTTTCATAGGACATAATGATGAATAGGGTAATAGATTGTATCATGGAAAGGTCATGATGTCTAAAACATCAAACTATACATGTTGATTATTTTTCAGTTTTATGAAAAAATAGATAGTGAGTATAAGTGTGTACTTGTAATATTCAAGTTGTTATGTATAAGTAATAAACTAATTCTCTAAATTTATGTAAAACTAAAAATATCCTTAAAGTGTATTATTATGTTAATTCATGAATAAGGTATGTTTAATATCCGGGACTTACACTTCCATATTTTCATAACGGTCTTACTATTAAAAATATTGTGTCTAATTCTATATCCATCATAAGAATATTAATAAGAGTAATTAATAATATATCTAATATGACCACCCATGACTATTATAATATTTATATTTTTATCATTTTGAAGGAGGAAAAAATATTTAAAATGTGATTTATTATAATATATTATCTCCAATATAAACCCATGTATTTTTTATAATCATTATCTAATACAAAAAAAATATTTTTTATTATGATTCTTACAATTTTGGTTGTTATAAATAATCCATATCATTAAATTTATATATTAAAAAGTTTATACATCACTAGTAATATTAAATATTAAATTCTGTTTCCTAACATATTAGGTTGGGTTTTAGACTCTTGAATAATTAGTCATATATTCTTATGTATCCTCTATAGCTAAAATATTAAAAAATTTATTATATTTCAGAATGATTTATTGTAAAAACCTTATATTCCAAACCTAGTACATATTTATATTATAATAAAATATTAAAATATAGAAAAATGCCATATTGTACAATTATAAAAACATTATCATTAATGTTGGAAAATAATACATGGACTGTAACACCCAGAGATTTTATGAAAAATATTATTTTAGTTTCATTAATTTCTTGTGTTGTATTCTACTCCAAGATTACCTTGCGCTATACGCAACACCGTATTAGCTTGCAGTATACGCAACACTATTCATGGATCGTGTTACACACAATTTTGATAATAGTTATTCTACGCAACATTGAGTATATATATATATATATTAAATGTATAAATGAAATATGGTTTTATTCTGTTATACGAAACAACGAAGGATTCTTTCACAACACGCAACCTTGACTTGGCTTGCATTACACGCAATCGCGACCTTCCTCGATAGCGTGTGTTGTACGCAACACCGGGTTTTAATAAACAATGTTATATTATTATAATATTGTCATGAACTAGCCGTTATGAATAGTATTAACTAAATATTGAATTTTATAACATTATTATTCATCTTACACATTTCTAGAACATGGTATAAGAACAAAATAATTTTTTCGGGTAAAATAAGAATTTTTCAAAAAATGCAGTTTTGCCGCCTTTTGATGGCACACCCACTCTAAATCTGGTTTTTGACATGTTTATAAGTTCAATTTTACAAAATAAAATTCTTCTTTGGAATCATGAAATAAAAATTTACTTTGGATAAAATTTTCATATTATTCTGGTAACTTTCACATTTTAATGAATAGTAAAAACACGCTATATTTTAATTAAAAACAACTTTTTTCATCGTAATATCTTATGTGGTTAAATTATAATATTGAAAGGTTTTAAAGTATAAATATAATATATTTTTACCATTTAATATAATGTATGTCATTAGCATTGATTTTACCTTGAATTCGTAAGTTAAATCAATTCAATCTTTTGCAATGTTTTAAACAAAAACCCGTTTTTATTCGACAACGGGATTAATTTTAATTTAATTTCTGAAACTTATGTGTTTTGAATTTTAAAAAATGGATTCCATATTTGGAATCAGTGGGTCCAGATTATGTTAATATGATACTTTTTATTTTTGGGAATTATGAATAGTAACTACGGTAAATTTTATTTAACATAGTTAAAGGTAAATCGGGTAATTAAGGGTAAATATAATATTTTAAAATTAACCTAACAAATTTCAAAATTCTATTGGATGACTAAAAAACGACCCATATCACCTAAGGGTCGGATTAGATTAATTTAATTAAATTTTTTCAATGAAAACAATTTAATTATTATTAAAACCAAAGAATGTGACAACATGTCACTTTCTTAAATCGTATAAGTATAATAATTTTAATCTAGTGATAAACTTCATGAAACATTGAACATGAATAGTCTCCAGAAATCTAATACAATTATCTACATCATAGGAATTTATTTAGAATTTTTAGGGATTAAATATTTATCATTTATTATGACAGAAAGATGATGCAGTAATTGTCTTATTAATGAAATATTGACAGAATTGATGTTATAAATGCCCAAATAAATGTAATTTGAGACTTTTTATGACTTACACTAATTTTCTAGGTTACTATGATATATTAGTGTTGATTTAATCAACATGGTTCGAACATATAATTCTGTTATGACTTTCACAAAAATCATATATCAAATAGTGTCAAAATTGACACAAAATAGTTTTTAAATCAAATATTATATTATTAATTGTTATTTTATTCCTAAAAATCTAAGGTTCGGACAAATGACTTAGATAAGGATATATATATTAATAATAAACAATTTGGGGTTCGTTTGGCATGTTATAGTAAGTGTATTAACTATATAGTGAAAGAAAACAAAAAGACACGGTAAAAGTTAAATTATTTAACTTAGAGTTAAATCTAATTGATAAGGTTAAAATAATACCCTAAACTTGTCTAAATCCTATTGGTTGATATGATTTCGACCCATCCCCACTTTATCTTCGAAATAAGACCCTTTGGAACCATTATAAACCGATTTTGACATTAATATAAAATAATATTTTGAGGTATTCCTAAGGTGCCCCTCTCCTCCCTTATAAAAGGATACCTCCTCCCCCTTCTCCTCACACCAATTTGAGCACTAAAGCTCGGCCAACCTCTGAAAAAATCCTTTCTCCACTTCCCTAGAATAATCCTAGAGGTTCTGGTCATCCTCAAAGACCAATTTTAGTGCCCTAATTGGAGGTCTCAAAGAGGCGCTTCAAAGAAGAGGTAATTACCGTTACCAATTCTATCATCTTTATTTCTTCTTCCACTTATGCTTCTTAGGTTTTTTCATTATGAATTAATAACATCAGTATCACTCATATACTTATATGTTATTATAAGTATGAAACAACCCTATTTCACCATCTATCCATCTTACGGAAAAAGGCAATCACCGCGCGTGCGTACGTACGGAATACCGTCTCCACCCCGTGGTGTAATCTATTTTCCGCCACCACCTTAATTGGATGGGTATAAAGGTGTAATGAGTAACTATATATGACTATTATAATGTGATATTGATACTTAAATAGTATACATACACTTCAACACAATTCCACGACCATGGGAACGATATCATCGCTCGTGCGTACGTACGGACTACCGTCTCCACGACGCGATGAGATTCATTCTCAATGATTAACCATTCATGAATGATTATAAAGTATATATAATAAGTACTAATGAAATATATGACCTGATAATGATACTGGAATTATTTATATTTATATGTATGTCATCTACTTAATTCCATTCAATTCAATAAGGAAACGAAAACAGCGTTCATGCGTACGTACGGACTACCGTCTCCATGAACGGTGTATTTCATTCCATTTACTGATTTATTATATATGTATATTCTGAATATATATATATATATATATATATATATATCATGTTTTATATTCTGGAATTAAGTAATCATGACTTAAGTAATCATATGAATAATTACAAGTTAAAAACACGAACGACAAATGAGACGATTTTACCCAAAACGCTACTTTAACATGAATTTACAGAAGAACGGGTAATATAAATTCATAAGTGGACCATATATGATATAATAACAATGAATATGATTCTGGAATAAGTCAATAACATGATTTAAATCATTATACAGGAGGTTCGTACACTTACAAAGCAAGTCGGACCTAAGGTAATGGAAATATCACAATCTCATTTTTATCCGAGATTGTTTATTCGTAAGTATTTACTAGGGTTTATTTTATCATCCACATCCATGTTTCATCAATATGTAATATTGTTTCCATCCACTTACAATAGTTTAAATCCAATTTTACCCTTCGGTGAGTTTTTAGTAAAGAATATGAAAGGAATTTTTTGTCGTTTTTTTTCGTACGAGGTACTTTTTGACTTTTTCGACAAAAGTACGAAGAATGTTTTTTTAACTTATACGGCATGAATAGACTTTTAAAACATTATTTCCAAGAAGCTTACCTCACATGTTTTCAAGTTTATTTTTAATCATCTTCTTTTGTTTTAAAGTCATATGACATGTTATGAAAGGAAAAATGTTTTTGAAGTAGAAAGGATATTTTCCTCAAGAATGGAGTTCAAGTATTTTATCAAAATTATATTCCATCTAATATAATAAAAGGGTTCGGTTTTTATGGATTTGATTATTTTGTGATGGAAATATTTTTTATGAATTCCTTTATCTTATATGAATTGTTTTATGATGTCATGTTGTTTAAGAATTCCATTTTTATTACATGGGTTATGCAATGATGTATGATTTTTGATTTTGTGGCACACATAAGAATGGTATGATTATGAGATGGGTGGGACCTATATCTCCCTCAAATGCATTGGGTAAATATTTTATATCTCATGAGAAAGACATGGCTGAAATGGTAGGTTATACCGGTTCAGTGAAACAGGACTGAAACGAGGGTTACTCGATTTAGAAAGGGACTTTGTCCACTAAGATAGTCTTGGCAATGAGTCTTGACTAACAAGAAATGATTCTCTATGATTATGTGTGTATGCTACAAAGTTTCATGTTTTAAGTTATGATTATTGGGATTTCATTTCACTACTATGATTTGTTCCATGTTAAGATATTATGATCTCTTTTACAGGTTATGATTTTCAAAAAGATATGATCGGATTTTTATTTCCTTTATTTACCCTTACTGAGCATTTGAGCTCACCCTTTTATGTTTTTTTTCCCCAGGATATAAAGAAAGGTTTTAGGTAAAAAAAGGGAAGATCTTTATAGGAGATATTGAATATCTTTCACCACTATTAGAAGATTACGTTCCGAGTTTCCAAAGACACTAAACTATTACGATCCTTGTGTGTGTGTTTTTGTTATGTACTAAGTATTCCGCAAATGTAATGTAATGTCCATGTACGTCAAGATACCGGTCTCTACAGTTGGTATCAGAGGAAAGGATTAGTCAACCTTTGGAAACTAGGATGTGAAAACGTTAGTTAGATCCCTAGAGATATTTCTACGGTATGTCTAGGGATGACCCTAAGGTTAAGTATACGTATAGGTTATAGTACTAGAACTACTCTAACGATCATAGAATTAAACCTAAGATGTTAGATATTGAAGGTACTCCCCTTTATTATGTTGTTTTCCCTAGCATGATTTTTGCCTCTCACACTATTCTTTTTTTGGGTTTTAGAAAATGGCTGGAAACAAGATGATTCACGATAATGGAGGATATGATGGACAAGGGAATGATATTCTTCATAATGAAATGGGATTTGGAAGTCCAAACATAATTATTATGCCTAATCAGCAATCTCATAATATGATCAATAAAGTAAAATTTGCTAAGTTTCCTGACTCGGCTAATAAGAGAAAGATGGAGTTTCATGATGATCATAGAGGAAAGAAAGTTCAATTTCCCCTATGTAAATCATGTGGGAAGAGGCATCAAGGAGAATGTTTCAAAGGAACTGGAAGATGCTTTGGGTGTGGAAAAGAAGGACACAAAGCAAGTAAGTGCAAAGGAAAAGGTTCAGTTAACACCATGGATGAGGATAATGGTATTGCTACGACATCAGCAATGGTTAAATGTTTTAAATGTGGAATGTACGGGAATTATGCAAACCAATGCCCTAAGGGAAAGTCTCATGAAGATAATCAGTATGGTCGTATGGGAAGTATTTATGTTGATGTTGATGAAGAGACTACAAATGATATGTGAGATGAAAGAATTTTTGAAGCTCGGTCAATGGTTTAAGAATGTAGTGGAATGATTACATTTTTATCATGTGTAATGTTGTATAAGAAATCTCATGGTACTATGGAATAAAGGGACATCTAAGGATTGTTACACTGTTTTATTTCCTTGAGTTATGAAAGTGTATGATTAATGGTACCACTATCCATGAAAGGTTATTCAGATATTTTTGGAATTTAGATGATATGCGCATAATGAAGGAATAATAAGATAATGAGGTCTTTGATTGTATTCATGAGCTCATGACTGATATAAGGAGAAGGTTATATCATGGTTTGAGTATAGAGAATTTTTGGATTTTGGTATGTGGAAAGAGTTAACTTTTAAATGCATTCATTTTTTCACTAAGGTTCAATGGGTATTCAAGAGAATACATGATTAAGGCCTTTAAATGATTGGAATGTGACCAACAAGACATATTTTATGATATATGGGGATGAACGACAGTATTAAATCTCTGGTAATCGTTTTCACTATATTATGAGAGTGGACGGTAGTATTATGGATAAGCCTAAATATTAAAATGGATTATGTTGGACATAAGTTAGTTTAAGGATAGAATATTTTCGATATTATTGATGGGATGTTATAGTAATGTAGTTTTAGAAAAAGGACAACCTGCAGGACGGGCGACAGCCCATCGCTTCGGACAAGGCTATGGGAATCAAACCCACAACCGAAGTGCGACTGGCCTTTATCACCTACCACTGGCCTACAGGAAGTCCCTGTTTAGTAGAAACTAGTTTTATTATATTAAGAGGTATGATATATGAAGTATAAGTCCATTTTAGGAACCATATATGATTAATCGCACTATAGATCGACTTATGTATGTAATTTTTGCTAACCTTTTCTTTGAGACAGATGAAATGACCCGTCATTCTATCACATGATCTGCTAACACTTCACGAATAACAAATTCAACTTCATTTATTTAAGAGATGAAGTGGAAATTGTTCAAGGCACGAACAATAGTGCGATTGTACCAAAATAAAGTAAGTATTTATTCTAATTCAAATTCTACAACTTTAGGGAAATGATCTTGAAACCCAAAAATGTTGTCTTAGTGCTCTTATATCTGATGAATCAGATGGTACCTTAGATCATCACAAATTTATGGCTTTGTGATTGATAGCTTTTCCATAGCCATGTTCTCTTCCACTCTCCATTAGAACATGATGGTTAGATTTCTCTTCCATATCCGTATTTTCACCTATGTGGAAACCCAGTGATTAGTTTATTTGGGTAACCGTTACGTTTCATACTTTTGTTTTTAAAGATATGTTTTGGTATTGCTTTTTATGATGTGGGTTTCTATCAAAGAAACTTTCAAATATTAAACCATTTATAACCCCGACGAATTTCGAGGGCGAAATTCATTTTAAGGGGGGTAGAATGTAACACCCCGAGATTTTATGAAAAATATTATTTTAAATTCATTAATGTCTTGTGTTGTATTCTACTCCAAGATTACCTTGCGCTATATGCAACACCGTATTAGCTTGCAGTATACGCAACACTATTCATGGACCGTTTTACACACGATTTTGATAATAGTTATTCTACGCAACATTGAGTATATATATATATATATAATAAACGTATAAATGAAATATGGTTGGATTCTGTTATATGAAACAACGAAGGATTCTTTCACAACACGCAACCCTGACTTGGCTTGCATTACACGCAATCGCGACCTTCCTCGATAGCGTGTGTTGTACGCAACACCAGGTTTTAATAAACAATGTTATATTATTATAATATTGTCATGAACTAGCCGTTATGAATAGTATTAACTAAATATTGAATTTTATAACATTATTATTCATCTTACACATTTCTAGAACATGGTATAAGAACAAAATAATTTTTTCTGGTAAAATAAGAATTTTTCAAAAAATGATGTTTTGCCGCCTTTTGATGGCGCACCCACTCTAAATCTAGTTTTTGACATGTTTATAAGTTAAATTTGACAAAATAAAATTCTTCTTTGGAATCATGAAATAAAAATTTACTTTGGATAAAATTTTCATATTATTCTGGTAACTTTCACATTTTAATGAATAGTAAAAACACGCTATATTTTAATTAAAAACAACTTTTTTCATCGTAATATCTTATGTGGTTAAATTATAATATTGAATGGTTTTAAAGTATAAATAGAATATATTTTTACCATTTAATATAATGTATGTCATTAGCATTGATTTTACCTTGAATTCGTAAGTTAAATCAATTCAATCTTTTGCAATGTTTTAAACAAAAACCCGTTTTTATTCGACAACGGGATTAATTTTAATTTAATTTCTGCAACTTATGTGTTTTGAATTTTAAAAAATTGATTCTATATTTGGAATTAGTGGTTCCGAATTATGTTAATAGGATACTTTTTATTTTGGGGAATTATGAATAGTTACTACGATAAATTTTATTTACAATAGTTAAAGGTAAATCGGGTAATTAAGGGTAAATATAATATTTTAAAATTAACCTAAAAAATGTCAAAATTCTATTGGATGACTAAAAAACGACTCATATCACCTAAGGGTCGGATTAGATTAATTTAATTAAATTTTTTCAATGAAAATAATTTAATTATTATTAAAACCAAAGAATGTGACAACATGTCACTTTCTTAAATATTATAAGTATAATAATTTTAATCTAGTGATAAACTTCATGAAACTTTGAACATGAATATTCTCCAGAAATATAATACAATTATCTACATCATAGGAATTTATTTAGAATTTTTAGGGATTAAATAATTATCATTTATTATGATAGAAAGATGATGCAGTAATTGTCTTATTAATGAAATATTGACAAAAGTGATGTTATAAATGCCCAAATAAATGTAATTTGAGTCTCTTTATGACTTACACTAATTTTATAGGTTACTATGATATATTAGTGTTTATTTAATCAACTTGGTTCGAACATATAAGTCTGTTATGACTTTCACAAAAATCATATATCAAATAGTGTCAAAATTGACACAAAATAGTTTTTAAATCAAATATTATATTAT
The DNA here is from genome assembly GCA_963277665.1 of Viscum album. Lineage (NCBI taxonomy): Eukaryota > Viridiplantae > Streptophyta > Magnoliopsida > Santalales > Viscaceae > Viscum > Viscum album. The sequence continues at coordinate 708,306,376 of OY728165.1, read as the reverse complement.
TAATTGATATTTTATTCCTAAAAATCTAAGGTTAGGACAAATGACATAGATAAGGATATATATATTAATAATAAACAATTTGGGTTTCGTTTGGCATGTTATAGTAAGTGTATTAACTATATAGTGAAAGAAAACAAAAAGACACGGTAAAAGTTAAATTATTTAACATAGAGTTAAATCTAATTGATAAGGTTAAAATAATACCCTAAACTTGTCTAAATCCTATTGGTTGATAGGATTTCGACCCATCCCCACTTTATCTTCGAAATAAGACCCTTTGGAACCATTATAAACCGATTTTGACATTAATATAAAATAATATTTTGAGGTATTCCTAAGGTGCCCCTCTCCTCCCTTATAAAAGGATACCTCCTCCCCCTTCTCCTCACACAAATTTGAGCACTCAAGCTCGGCCAAACTCTGCCAAAATCCTTTCTCCACTTCCCTAGAATAATCCTAGAGGTTCTGGTCATCCTCAAAGACCGATTTTAGTGCCCTAAGAGGAGGTCTCAAAGAGGTGCTTCAAAGAAGAGGTAATTACCGTTACCAATTCTATCATCTTTATTTCTTCTTCCACTTATTCTTCTTAGGTTTTTTCATTATGAATTAATAACATCAGTATCACTCATATACTAATATGTTATTATAAGTATGAAACAACCCTATTTCACCATCTATCCATCTTACGGAAAAAGGCAATCACCGCGCGTGCGTACGTACGGAATACCGTCTCCACGCCGTGGTGTAATCTATTTTCCGCCACCACCTTAATTGGATGGGTATAAAGGTGTAATGAGTAACTATATATGACTATTATAATGTGATATTGATACTTAAATAGTATACATACACTTCAACACAATTCCACGACCATGGGAACGATATCATCGCTCGTGCGTACGTACGGACTACCATCTCCACGACGCGATGAGATTCATTATCAATGATTAACCATTCATGAATGATTATAAAGTATATATAATAAGTACTAATGAAATATATGACCTGATAATGATACTGGAATTATTTATATTTATATGTATGTCATATACTTAATTCCATTCAATTCAATAAGGAAACGAAAACAGCGTTCATGCGTACGTACGGACTACCGTCTCCATGAACGGTTTATTTCTTTCCATTTACTGATTTATTATATATGTATATTCTGAATATATATATATATATATAAATCATGTTTTATATTCTGGAATTAAGTAATCATGACTTAAGTAATCATATGAATAATTACAAGTTAAAAACACGAACGACAAATGAGACGATTTGACCCAAAACGCTACTTTAACATGAATTTACAGAAGAACGGGTAATATAAATTCATAAGTGGACCATATATGATATAATAACAATGAATATGATTCTGGAATAAGTCAATAACATTATTTAAATCATTATACAGGAGGTTCGGACACTTACAAAGCAAGTCGGACCTAAGGTAAGGGAAATATCACAATCTCATTTTTATCCGAGATTGTTTATTCGTAAGTATTTACTAGGGTTTATTTTATCATCCACATCCATGTTTCATCAATATGTAATATTTTTTCCATCCACTTACAATAGTTTAAATCCAATTTTACCCTTCGGTGAGTTTTTAGTAAATAATATGAAAGGAATTTTTTGTCGTTTTTTTCGTACGAGGTACTTTTTGACTTTTTCGACAAAAGTACGAAGAATGTTTTTTTAACTTATACGGCATGAATAGATTTTTAAAACATTATTTCCAAGAAGCTTCCCTCACAAGTTTTCAAGTTTATTTTTAATCATCTTCTTTTGTTTTAAAGTCATATGACATGTTATGAAAGGAAAAATGTTTTTGAAGTAGAAAGGATATTTTCCTCAAGAATGGAGTTCAAGTATTTTATCAAAATTATTTTCCATCTAATATAATAAAAGGGTTCTGTTTTTATGGATTTGATTATGTTGTGATGGAAATATTTTTTATGAATTCATTTATCTTATATGAATTCTTTTATGATGTCATGTTGTTTAAGAATTCCATTTTTTATTACATGGGTTATGCAATGATGTATGATTTATGATTTTGTGGCACACATAAGAATGGTATGATTATGAGATGGGTGGGACCTATATCTCACTCAAATGCATTGGGTAAATATTTTATATCTCATGAGATAGACATGGCTGAAATGGTAGGTTATACCGGTTCAGTGAAACAGGACTGAAACGGGGGTTACTCGTTTAGAAAGGGACTTTGTCCACTAAGATAGTCTTGGCAATGAGTCTTGACTAACAAGAAATGATTCTCTATGATTATGTGTGTATGCTACAAAGTTTCATATTTTAAGTTATGATTATTGGGATTTAATTTCACTACTATGATTTGTTCCATGATAAGATATTATGATCTCTTTTGCAGGTTATGATTTTCAAAAAGATATGATCTGATTTTTATTTCCTTTATTTACCCTTACTGAGCATTTGAGCTCACCCTTTTAAGTTTTCTTTTCCCCAGGATATAAAGAAAGGTTTTAGGTATAAAAAAGGGAAGATCTTTATGGGAGATATTGAATATCTTTCACCACGATTAGAAGATTACGTTCCGAGTTTCCAAAGACACTAAACTATTACGATCCTTGTGTGTGTGTTTTTGTTATGTAATAAGTATTCCGCAAATGTAATGTAATGTCCATGTACGTCAAGATACCGGTCACTATAGTTGGTATCAGAGGAAAGGTTTAGTCAACCTTTGGAAACTAAGATGCGAAAACGTTAGTTAGATCCCTAGAGATATTTCTACGGTATGTCTAGGGATGACCCTAAGGTTAAGTATACATATAGGTTATAGTACTAGAACTACTCTAACGATCATAGAATTAATCCTAAGATGTTAGATATTGAAGGTACTCCCCCTTTATTATGTTGTTTTCCCTAGCATGATTTTTTCCTCTCACGCTATTATTTTTTTGGGTTTTAGAAAATGGCTGGAAACAAGATGATTCACGATAATGGAGGATATGATGGACAAGGGAATGATATTCTTCATAATGAAATGGGATTTGGAAGTCCAAACATAATTATTATGCCTAATCAGCAATCTCATAATATGATCAATAAAGTAAAATTTGGTAAGTTTCCTGACTCGGCTAATAAGAGAAAGATGGAGTTTCATGATGATCATAGAGGAAAGAAAGTTCAATTTCCCCTATGTAAATCATGTGGGAAGAGGCATCAAGGAGAATGTTTCAAAGGAACTAGAAGATGCTTTGGGTGTGGAAAAGAAGGACACAAAGCAAGTAAGTGCAAAGGAAAAGGTTCAGTTAACATCATGGATGAGGATAATGGTATTTCAACGACATCAGCAATGGTTAAATGTTTTAAATGTGGAATGTACGGGAATTATGCAAACCAATGCCCTAAGGGAAAGTCTCATGAAGATAATCAGTATGGTCGTATGGGAAGTATTTATGTTGATGATGATGAAGAGACTACAAATGATATGTGAGATGAAAGAATTTTTGAAGCTCGGTCAATGGTTTAAGAATGTAGTGGAATGATTACATTTTTATCATGTGTAATGTTGTATAAGAAATCTCATGGTACTATGGAATAAAGGGACATCTAAGGATTGTTACACTGTTTTCTTTCCTTGAGTTATGAAAGTGTATGATTAATGGTACCACTATCCATGAAAGGTTATTCAGATATTTTTGGAATTTAGATGATATGCGCATAATGAAGGAATAATAAGATAATGAGGTGTTTGATTGTATTCATGAGCTCATGACTGATATAAGGAGAAGGTTATATCATGGTTTGAGTATAAGGAATTTTTGGATTTTGGTATGTGGAAAGAGTTAACTTTTAAATGCATTCATTTTTTCACTAAGGTTCAATGGGTATTCAAGAGAATACATGATTAAGGCCTTTGAATGATTGGAATGTGACCAACAAGACATATTTTATGATATATGGGGATGAACGACAGTATTAAATCTCTGGTAATCGTTTTCACTATATTATGAGAGTGGACTGTAGTATTATGGATAAGCCTAAAGATTAAATCGGATTATGTTGGACATAAGTTAGTTTAAGGATAGAATATTTTCGATATTATGGATGGGATGTTATAGTAATGTAGTTTTAGAAAAAGGACAACCTGCAGGACGGGCGACAGCCCATCGCTTCGGACAAGGCTATGGGAATCAAACCCACAACCGAAGTGCGACTGGCCTTTATCACCTACCACTGGCCTACAGGAAGTCCCTGTTTAGTAGAAACTAGTTTTATTATATTAAGAAGTATAATATATGAAGTATAAGTCCATTTTAGGAACCATATATTATTAATCTCACTATAGATCGACTTATGTATGTAATTTTTGCTAACCTTTTGTTTGAGAAAGATGGAATGACCCGTCATTCTATCACATGATCTGCTAACACTTCACGAATAACAAATTCAACTTCATTTATTTAAGAGATGAAGTGGAAATTGTTCAAGGCACGAACAATAGTGCGACTGTACCAAAATAAAGTAAGTATTTATTCTAATTCAAATTCTTCAACTTTAGGGAAATGATCATGAAAACCAAAAATGTTGTCTTAGTGCTCTTATATCTGATGAATCAGATGGTACCTTAGATCATCACAAATTTATGGCTTTGTGATTGATAGCTTTTCCCGATCCATGTTCTCTACCACTCTCCATTAGAACATGATGGTTAGATTTCTCTTCCATATCCATATTTTCACCTATGTGGAAACCCAGTGATTAGTTTATTTGGGTAACCGTTACGTTTCATACTTTTGTTTTTAAAGATATGTTTTGGTATTGCTTTTTACGATGTGGGTTTCTATCAAAGAAACTTTCAAATATTAAACCATTTATAACCCCGACGAATTTCGAGGGCGTAATTCATTTTAAGGGGGGTAGAATGTAACACCCCGAGATTTTATGAAAAGTATTATTTTAATTTCATTAATGTCTTGTGTTGTATTCTACTCCAAGATTACCTTGCGCTATACGCAACACCGTATTAGCTTGCAGTATACGGAACACTATTCATGGACCGTGTTACACACAATTTTGATAATAGTTATTCTACGCAACATTGAGTATATATATATATATATAATAAACGTATAAATGAAATATGGTTGGATTCTGTTATACGAAACAACGAAGGATTTTTTCACAACACGCAACCCTGACTTGGCTTGCATTACACGCAATCGCGACCTTCCTCGATAGCGTGTGTTGTACGCAACACCAGGTTTTAATAAACAATGTTATATTATTATAATATTGTCATGAACTAGCCGTTATGAATAGTATTAACTAAATATTGAATTTTATAACATTATTATTCATCTTACACATTTCTAGAACATGGTATAAGAACAAAATAATTTTTTCAGGTAAAATAAGAATTTTTCAAAAAATGCAGTTTTGCCGCCTTTTGATGGCACACCCACTCTAAATCTAGTTTTTGACATGTTTATAAGTTCAATTTGACAAAATAAAATTCTTCTTTGGAATCATGAAATAAAAATTTACTTTGGATAAAATTTTCATATTATTCTGGTAACTTTCACATTTTAATGAATAGTAAAAACACGCTATATTTTAATTAAAAACAACTTTTTTCATCGTAATATCTTATGTGGTTAAATTATAATATTGAATGGTTTTAAAGTATAAATATAATATATGTTTACCATTTAATATAATGTATGTCATTAGCATTGATTTTACCTTGAATTCGTAAGTTAAATCAATTCAATCTTTTGCAATGTTTTAAACAAAAACCCGTTTTTATTCGACAACGGGATTAATTATAATTTAATTTCTACAACTTCTGTGTTTTGAATTTTAAAAAATTGATTCCATATTTGGAATTAGTGGGTCCGAATTATGTTAATAGGATAATTTTTATTTTTGGGAATTATGAATAGTAACTATGGTAAATTTTATTTACCATAGTTAAAGGTAAATCGGGTAATTAAGGGTAAATATAATATTTTAAAATTAACCTAAAAATGTCAAAATTCTATTGGATGACTAAAAAACGACCCATATCACCTAAGGGTTGGATTAGATTAATTTAATTAAATTTTTTCAATGAAAATAATTTAATTATTATTAAAACCAAAGAATGTGACAACATGTCACTTTCTTAAATATTATAAGTATAATAATTTTAATATAGTGATAAACTTCATGAAACTTCGAACATGAATAGTCTCCAGAAATATAATACAATTATATACATCATAGGAATTTATTTAGAATTTTTAGGGATTAAATAATTATCATTTATTATGACAGAAAGATGCTGCAGTAATTGTCTTATTAATGAAATATTGACAGAATTGATGTTATAAATGCCCAAATAAATGTAATTTGAGACTTTTTATGACTTACACTAATTTTCTAGGTTACTATAATATATTATTGTTGATTTAATCAACTTGTTTCGAACATATAATTCTGTTATGACTTTCACAAAAATCATATATCAAATAGTGTCAAAATTGACACAAAATAGTTTTTAAATCAAATATTATATTATTAATTGTTATTTAATTCCTAAAAATCTAAGGTTCGGACAAATGACTTAGATAAGGATATATATATTAATAATAAACAATTTGGGGTTCGTTTGGCATGTTATAGTAAGTGTATTAACTATATAGTGAAAGAAAAAAAAAAGACACGGTAAAAGTTAAATTATTTAACTTAGAGTTAAATCTAATTTATAAGGTTAAAATAATACCCTAAACTTGTCTAAATCCTATTGGTTGATAGGATTTCGACCCATCCCCACTTTAGCTTCGAAATAAGACCCTTTGGAACCATTATAAACCGATTTTTACATTAATATAAAATAATATTTTGAGGTATTCCTAAGGTGCCCCTCTCCTCCCTTATAAAAGGATACCTCCTCCCCCTTCTCCTCACACCAATTTGAGCACTCAAGCTCGGCCAACATCTGCCAAAATCCCTTTTCCACTTCCCTAGAATAATCCTAGAGGTTCTGGTCATCCTCAAAGACAAATTTTAGTGCCCTAAGAGGAGGTCTCAAAGAGGCGCTTCAAAGAAGAGGTAATTACCGTTACCAATTCTTTCATCTTTATTTCTTCTTCCACTTATTCTTCTTAGGTTGTTTCATTATGAAGTAATAACATCAGTATCACTCATATACTGATATGTTATTATATGTATGAGACAACCCTATTTCACCATCTATCCATCTTACGGAAAAAGGCAATCACCGCGCGTGCGTACGTACGGAATACCGTCTCCACGCCGTGGTGTAATCTATTTTCCGCCACCACCTTAATTGGATGGGTATAAAGGTGTAATGAGTAACTATATATGACTATTATAAATTGATATTGATACTGAAATAGTATACATACACTTCAACACAATTCCACGACCATGGGAACGATATCATCGCTCGTGCGTACGTATGGACTACCGTCTCCACGACGCGATGAGATTCATTCTCAATGATTAACCATTCATGAATGATTATAAAGTATATATAATAAGTAATAATGAAATATATGACCTGATAATGATACTGGAATTATTTATATTTATATGTATTTCGTCTACTTAATTCCATTCAATTCAATAAGGAAACGAAAACAGCGTTCATGCGTACGTACGGACTACCGTCTCCATGAACGGTGTATTTCTTTCCATTTACTGATTTATTATATATGTATATTCTGAATATATATATATATATATAAATCATGTTTTATATTCTGGAATTAAGTAATCATAACTTAAGTAATCTTATGAATAATTACAAGTTAAAAACACGAACGACAAATGAGATGATTTTACCCAAAACGCTACTTTAACATGAATTTACAGAAGAACGGGTAATATAAATTCATAAGTGGACCATATATGATATAATAACAATGAATATGATTCTGGAATAAGTCAATAACATGATTTAAATCATTATACAGGAGGTTCGGACACTTACAAAGCAAGTCGGACCTAAGGTAAGGGAAATATCACAATCTCATTTTTATCCGAGATTGTTTATTCTTAAGTATTTACTAGGGTGTATTTTATCATCCACATCCATGTTCCCTCAATATTTAATATTGTTTCCATCCACTTACAATAGTTTAAATCCAATTTTACCCTTCGGTGAGTTTTTAGTAAAGAATATGAAAGGATTTTTTTGTCGTTTTTTTTCGTACGAGGTACTTTTTGACTTTTTCGACAAAAGTACAAATAATGTTTTTTTAACTTATACGGAATGAATGGATTTCTAAAAAATTATTTCCAAGAATCTTCCCTTAAAAGTTTTCAAGTTTATTTTTAATCATCTTCTTTTGTTTTAAAGTCATATGACATGTTATGAAAGGAAAAATGTTTTTGAAGTAGAAAGGATATTTTCCTCAAGAATGGAGTTCAAGTATTTTATCAAAATTATTTTCCATCTAATATAATAAAAGGGTTCTGTTTTTATGGATTTTATTATGTTGTGATGGTAATATTTTTATGAATTCCTTTATCTTATATGAATTGTTTTATGATGTCATGTTGTTTAGGAATTCCATTTTTATTACATGGGTTATGCAATGATGTATGATTTATGATTTTGTGGCACACATAAGAATGGTATGATTATGAGATGGGTGGGACCTATATCTCCCTCCAATGCATTGGGTAAAGATTTTATATCTCATGAGATAGACATGGCTGAAATGGTAGGTTATACCGGTTCAGTTAAACAGGACTGAAACGAGGGTTACTCGATTCAGAAAGGGACTTTGTCCACTAAGATAGTCTTGGAAATGAGTCTTGACTAACAAGAAATGATTCTCTATGATTATGTGTGTATGCCACAAAGTTTCATGTTTTAAGTTATGATTATTGGGATTTCATTTCACTACTATGATTTGTTCCCTGTTAAGATATTATGATCTCTTTTGCAGGTTATGATTTTCAAAAAGATATGATCTGATTTTTATTTCCTTTATTTACCCTTACTGAGCATTTGAGCTCACCCTTTTATGTTTTCTTTTCCCCAGGATATAAAGAAAGGTTTTAGGTAAAAAAAGGGAAGATCTTTATGGGAGATATTGAAGATCTTTCACCACGATTAGAAGATTACGTTCCGAGTTTCCAAAGACACTAAACTATTACGATCCTTCCGTGTGTGTTTTTGTTATGTACTAAGTATTCCGCAAATGTAATGTAATGTCCATGTACGTCAAGATACGGGTCTCTACATGGACTCCCACTAAACATGTGATTCTACAGATTTTATTCCAATATATCATATTGTTGCTTATAACACATAATGAACATATTCTAATAAATAAATTCTTATATCCTTTTCCATAATGAAATATGGAAATTATAGTTTCGCCCAAAAATTAATATTTAACAAATTTGTTTTTTTGAACATGCATATAGTCTATATGTCTAACATGTACACTCTCTAATTATTTCAAGTTATAAAAGTATAAAATTTTTCTACTAAGATTCTAAGAGTAAATTTTATTTATTTACAAATTATTCAATTTATCAGTACACATTATTTTCTCATTAAACCAATGAAAATAAATTTTTATTAATGAGAAATCTTTAGTTCTTATAAAATTAGTAAATAAATTTATCATAACCCTAATTTAATATAATCTACCTTGATTAATAATAGTTAGTTTTATTATATAGTCCCTTTAATATTTAAAAAATTGGACCATAAACATAGAAAAATGACTCATTATATGATGAATCCTTTGATAGTATCTGAAAAATGGTTCACTCTTTATAATATATATATTTTATCTATAAATTTGACTTGCTAAATGATTTATAACAGACATTAGAAGATGTTCAAGATAGTTTCAAATATCTTATATTCTTTGGAAAACTCTACAATAAGAAAGTTAAATTAGAATGTAAATTTAGTAGGTTTTCAACAAAATATTTAATTTTTAAAAATTCATTCTAAAATTTTGGCTTTTTTGTTCCATAATATTTAACCTTGATATTGAAATTATGTTTATAATTTCAATTATCAACCAAACATGACCATAATAATTCTTTGAATTATATATATATATATATATATATATTCTATCATTTCATATTATATATTTGTTTCATAAAAACAAAGAGAATAATAATGATATGGTGAATAAGGGTACATAGAGACTAAATGAAAATTATTAAGAGAATTAATATTTTTCTTCGCCATGAAGTATGATTAATTTAGTGAAATTATTATGTGGAATGTAGTTATATTTCCGCTATCATGACTTTTTGTAGAATATTTTGAAATAGGATATTCACAAATAATAATGATTTATGCACCATAAAAACAATACCTCTTCTTTATTTTCATTATTTTTTGGATTCTGTATCTTTTATCATCAGATATTAATAATTTTATCTCATGTACATGAATTTATTTCAAAAATTATTTATATCATTGGAATAATCATTTTTCTAATGTATTCTATCACAAATCTTATATATATGTCTTCTACTATTGTTATAATCCTTCCAATTCTTTTCCCAAAAATATTTTCTCATCAGAATTTTATTTAAGAAAACAAATCCTCACTTATTCTATAGTTGTACCACTAGGTAAATGTCTTGGAATTAGTGTCTTAGGAATTTTTAAAAGAAAAAAACACCACCATTAACCCACTTCTCCATCTCAATATCTCACAAAAGCCTATTATAAAATTGTATCAATGATATTATGTGGACATAAAGAAATTTTTTAATATGATGTTTACTATCACCAATCACTGTTATTTTTTACTACCACTCCATATAATTTTTATGAATAATTATCATCACATTATGACGATATATATCCTATTCTCACAAAGAGATTATTAAATATTTAATAACATCATAAAATGTAGACTCATTAGAGTAAATAATTCTATCAAATGAAAATAAAATGTCTAATAATATTCATGTATCATAGATCTTTTATTATCCAGCATGTTTGAAGTTTTAAATTGTGTAATCTGTATATTAGTAAAAATTCATACAGTAGTTTCTTAAGATGATATCAGACTCATAATTATTGGATTAATCAAATATAGAGATGGATTATTTACATTATCGTTATATTGTTATTTATAACATAATTATCAGGTAATTTTTTATTTTTATATTATTTATAATTAAATAATATCAAACCATTTTCTGATTGATATGAACACCATTAATAATCACAGATGACCTAATCCAGTATATCCATTACAATTAATGGCCACCCTAAAAATGGGTGATCATATATTATTTATGTTCTCTAAATATTTTATAGGAATAGGTTCCATAATAAAAAATAATTTTTTTAATTATTATGTTATTATAAATAAAAATATACTGACACTAATATAAAATCAAATCCAATATATGGAAGCACAAATAGTGGTTGGTTATTTTATTGTAAATGAACTAAAATTTACATATTATATTGTTTGATATTCCATAAAGTGTATCCCGTTATATCGATATGTTGATAATTCTTTCATATCATACAACATATATCAATCATATTGTATGATATAGACCAGAAATATGGTATCAAGTACAATAACATATTCCAAAAAATTTCCTTCCATTTTAAATTAATTCATTATTTCATTTTTTGTAATTTCATTTAATAAGACTTTGTAAAATGATCTAATCAAATATATGCATGAAAGGAATGTTTCTTTCCATGTATTAGAAAATAATTCTTCTATCCCTTCATTGAATGAAGGGAGTCTATGTAAATGTATATGATTCCCCTTTTGAATATGGATAATATTGAATAACCTATTACTAAGATTGATATAAACTTATTCATATTTAAAATTCATAGAGAATGTGAAATCCCACTATTACTACTTATGTTTCCTCTTATTTGGAATAAGGCACCGGGATTATAGTCTCTAATATATGGAGGTGTGAGTCATTATTTTTTCAACTCATGATCTCAATAAATCATAATCCATTAGAGAGAAAATGATGATTCTAACTGTTTATTATGTACATCTACAAATATTTATATACATTATATTACATTTTGGTCCATTAAGTGATATAAATGGAATATATAAGGGTTCTATTCAACAATATTTATCTAATAATGACCCTTAAAAATGTTATCATGGACTCATTCAAAAATGAATTTTTTCCATTAATATATTTGTAATGGATGTTTGTATATTAATAATATTGAGTCTATATCATATCGTATGATATGATGTGGATTAATGTTATCCTCTTGACCACTTGGAATGTTTATTTAAGATATAATATTAATATATTTGTTCAATTTATTGTGAATATAGTAGGGTAAAATTTTGAAAAAAATAGATTCTTTTATTCTATAACATGTTCTATGATACATGTGTTAATATTGGTTGTGACAAAAATAATGGTTGAATGAAAAAAGTACACTAATTCATAGATTTGATATAGAGTATATCATAGGTTATGAATGGTACATACATAATGATTTTCCTTTTTACAAATAACTCTTATGTATGTATTACCTGATATTAGAGGCTTTTTTGTGAATGAGTTACCCATACATATAGGGTGACCTATGAATATGTTTTTTCCCTTTGGAATATAGCCATTACGTAAAAGATACTATTATGTATGGGATTCCCTATATGTATAGTTGTACCTTTATTATTGAATTGATATGTAATGGTTAGTCCTGATCTCTATAATGAATTAGGATGTACAATAGAACATATCTAACATAAAATATTATATTAACATAAAATGATAAAATATAATATTTTGGGTATAAAATCTTTTAGTTTATAATTTTTATAGAGGGTATTATCAAGAATTATAGATATTATACATTCATAAATAAATTGTGTATGGTAATTATTTATTTATTTCTTATTTTTTAGAAAATAAATAAAAATATACATTATTTTTTTATTCTTCTAAAATATTCAAAAATGAAAATATTTTTATATTTTCAATATTATAGAAATTAATTATATATAGGAGTTAATATTTATATATATTTTAATATGTATAAGGGAATAAAAAATGACACACAAAATATTATATGGGATTTTAAAAATCATTATGTTATAGGAATATGATAAATTTTAAGTTGGTGAAACATTTATGTAATAACATATTTTATAAATATAAATTGATTTATAAAAATTTTAATTGTGATTATTAATTTATTGATAAATTTAAAAATAGATCAAATTATAAAATTTATTTGTATTGAAAATTATGATTTATTCAAAATAGTTATTTTGAATTGTTAAAATCAAAGGATGTACATCTGTAAATTCTGTAAATCTCATAAATAGTTGATTTGAAGATAGATTTATATAGGGATTAAATAGTGAATAAGAATTTTATATTTGGAATTTGTAATTATGTTAAAAATTGAAATTATATTATAAACTATTAATATTTAATATTTTATCATATATTTACTATAAATTCAATAAAATGGATAACATTAATTAATTTATGTTTGGAAATGAATATAATGATATAATATTACAAATTATAGAATTCCATTCTATTATATAAATTATAACATATTTATTTCGAACATTATTTACCAATTACTCATAAATGGTTATATAATATTTCTGTTTGTGAATTGTTAATTTAGATATGTTTTATTCAATGCATTTTTTAATATTTTGTTATAATATTATGATTAATTGTATATTCTTTAGCATAATGTTTTAAAAATACTTCTAGATATTATAGTTTATGAATATTTGGAGTTACAACTTATTTTTTTATACTAGATTAAGTTTTAATCTACCTTTCCCTTTATGTTTTATTAAAAATAGTGTCTTGAAAATTGTTTCTCAAATATAATAAAAAAATATTTGGTATTGGTGTTTTGATTAATTGGAATTACTATCTAAAAAATAATATGTTTATATGGGGACCATAGATCTAATTTCCTGTTATCCCAAAGTGTTAGTCCAAATTCACGAAAGAAGTGGGTTGTATATTTCTGCCTCCAATATTTTAAATATACAGATTTATAATTTTATATAATTTTGATCCACTACAAAAAATGTTCATATACCTTATGAGTAAAATGAATATGGATATACGATAATATTTTGGACTATATCTTTTGATTACTAACCCAAACTATAGGATATATGGTGCATTAAATGGTAATAGTTTTTGAATATATTATATTGAATAATGGAATAGAATTCAAAATAAAATAATTTTAACAACACATAGATCAATAAGAGATAACATTATATAATATGGTGAGATTAAATACTCTTAATATATTATGTCGTAGATTCATATTAAAGGAGTAGTTATCAGGACCCGAATCAATAAACTATGTAATTTATTCTAATGATTGTTCAAATGCATTATATTGTGTATGGAAAGATTGAAATTGGTGAACATAATGTGATTTTTTATGCAGTATCCCATACCCATAATCCCATATTTAGTGCTAAAATAATAATCTTTATATATTAGATATGATACAAAAAGTTTCTAATCAGTTTTAATTATCTATAATCACAACATAAAAAATAGATGAGTCAATTATATACCCAATTCGTTTTTATGATTTTATATTTAGAGAATTATGTAACGCGTTACATTATTAAACCATATATTTATCACCCTATGGAAAATTTTCATTTTATAAATATATTTTATTATTTCATAAGAAGTATTTCCCATCTCAGAAAATATTTTCACAAATAATACTATTCTAAGAACATATTATGTAATAATATTCTTCACTACATGGGTAAATATAAATATAATAAAGGTGATACAAAATTCTAAGTAATGTAAATTATATAGGTTAAATTATTATATAAAATATAATTAAAAAACAATATTGATGTATTATGTAATAATAAAAACAAATTTTCTCTATTAAAATGAGCAATAATTATTTCCCCCGATTACATAAAAAACATAAAAGTTTATATGGGATGTAATAATTGAAAATTATTCAATGTATAATTTCATAAAGTATAACCTTATCATCAAAATATCAATCAAATAAACCATTCGAAAATATTTAATTCATATTCCAATTTCCCATGAAAGTTTGTCTCCTCATTCTAATGCAATATCGAATAATTGGCCCCATCTGTCAGTATCTAAATACAATGACTGAATAATATGAAATAAATATTTAACAATAAACTAAAAAATTATCAATCAATGAAATTCCTTAGTCAACTTTATTGAACCAAGAATAAGGTATGTTAGTATTACCTAGTTAATAGAATAAAATTAGTGGTAAGCTTCTATTAAGTAATACCACAGGTATCTATGACATACATTTAATAAAATATTGAAATGATAGATATATCCATCAAATAATAGATTTGTTATATAATATAAACATTCTAATGGAGTGTCATAGGGAATATAATTTCAAGGATTACATTGAATGGAGAACTATAATACAATGTGACTTTATGAAATACATTTTTTTTTAAAATAAATTATATTTTCGATATATTTTTCTACACCTGAAATAGAGTTTTAAAAAACCATGATATAAATTAAATATTGTTATTTGTTAATAATTTTTATAAACTAGCTATTAATCATGTTCGTTGGAATATGAATAACAAAAATTTAGAAATTATGAATAATGGTTATATATAATGAAAACATATTAATCAAAACTACTATATATTTTGTAATGTATTTAATATTTTCAAGATATTATTTTTTTAAGGAATAAAGTCTTTTTCCATTTGTGATAAAATAAAAAAAATTTATTTTTTACAATTTTTGAAAATTTATTTCAAAAAATTAATAATTATTTTAAAATTAAAATTTCACTACTTACATTGAATGAAATATTAAAAATTTTCTAATATATTACATTTTAAGTGAATAGTGATAAACACTGATTTTTAGTGAAATTAATTTTTTGTTTAAATCACTTAAAAAGTTGATATTTTTTTATACTGTATTAAAATTATAATTACATCAAATGTATTTTTATTAATTTAATTTATGTCATTCAAATAAATTTCTTACAATATTTTGATCTAAAAATATGATTAACATTTAAAATATTTATCATTGGAAAACCACTACATCATCATAAATGTGGGTTTAGATTGAAATTAAATATAACCACCTATGTTAATGTAATTTGAAAAAAACTGGATTTAATATTTATAATCAGAATAATTAGTTATAAATGAATATTACGACATAATGTTTGGTGAAATTGAATAACAAAAAGAAAAAACAATTAATTACAACAGTCATGGTTTAAAAAGATTTACTATGGTATAAACTAAAAGGATAAGTGTTAAGATCACCTAAAAACATGTTTACTTATATGTTCATATAAGGAAATAAAAAATATGTGGATTAATAATTATTGTCATTTTTCGGAATTATTATTTTTATTTCATGTGGTCAATTGATTTTTAATTTTTAGTCATTATTTAATTTCATTAAATTCTAATGAAGCTCAAACTAATTAATTATTTAATTAATAGACAAAAAATTATTTATACTAAATATATTAAAAGTAATATAAATTTAATTAATTACATTATTTATTGAGTTTTTTATTAATATTACATGATATAGTGATATGAAAATTATATATTTTTATTCAAATGTTTTCTGGAGGTTCATTAACCCAAAATAAACAATATTTAAAAATTAATATTAATGTAATTTTATAATAATTAAATTTTTATTAAATTATTTAAAATTCATAAAATTCGTATCCTCTAAATCTTTCATTGTATTAGATTATAAATATTATCCATATTATATTTTTAGACCAATATCTCTTCTAAAATATTTATATTGACCCATAAATAGTAAAAACACTATTATCGAGAGAAAGAGTAAAACAATGTTTTGCGTGTTATGTACGATTTTGTAAAAATTAATTTTACAAAAACATGAGATATTTATTTCATAAATTCTATTTTATATTTCAAATAAATTCTTCCAATTATGTAATAATAATAAATATTTATACTTAATGGATAAATCACCGAGGTAGATAAATTAAATTATCTATTTACCATGGTGGAAAAATGGAAAAATTATGTATAAATAACGAGTAATGAATAATTTCATTAGATTTTTTTAATTATCCCATTTAGAGTTGTAGATATACCATATCATACAATAATTATTTAATTTTAAAATTTGAAGGCTCTTGAGGTTAGGTTTATTTTCCATTATTTAATAGTTTTGGATATTTAAAAAAATGCAACTCGTCCTCAATTATAAAAGGTAAATTAACCCCCTATCTTCTTCACACATCATAAGACTGTTGGATCAAAAACACATTAAAAAATAACTCCATAAGATAATTTTAAAAAAATATATATATTTTTTTAATACAAAATTTCATACCATGGGGTCCTTAATAATATATCCAAATGAGGTTGTTCAATGAGAGGGTTATTGTCTCCATTAAGCTATTTCATTTCAATTCCTCTATTAAAAAAATAATTCTAATTGTTTTTCAATATAATAATATAATTATCTAAAATCTTCTTATATTTTATAATTTTGTAAGAATAACCCACATTTATATCATCTTCCATAAAATGGGAAATGAAACCATCAATCATGTGTTCGGTGGACTACCTCATCACAAACTGAAGTGGTTTATTTTCCGTCACCACCACGCATGGAATTATACAATGATGTACATAATATATATGTGTGTGTGTGTGTGTGAATATTTACAAATATATATATTCTATAATTATAATATAAAATATACCTTCTTATTTTCAAACTATGGGAATACAATAACATGTATCGTGTGATAGTGGACTATAACAACATTAAAAAATATGATTCATTCATTACAAATGAATTAAATGGAATGTAATAAGAATTCATTTAATAAATATTATATATATATATATGATATAGAAATGATTCCATAATGTTAGATTATTATTACCTTTCTTTTATTTCATTCATTGAGAAAAAGGAAACAATATTCTTGCAAACGTATGGGTTATAGTCTAAATAGACGTTGTAATTAGTTTTCTATCTCTCACTTGTATAAGATATTATAAAATAATTTTATTTAATATATAATATATAATATCATTTTAATCAGTATAAATATAATGAAACGATGATATAGATATTTGATATGAAATATCATACCAAAACATGCATAAAAAATGAAGCAGTTGTTACCTGAAACGTGAGTTTAATAAAGAATTTTTAATTAACAGCTAATGAAAGGTAATAAGTAAATCATACATGATATAATATATTTGTTTTTGAGTATGGAATATATGTATAATAAACATTTATTTATATATTATTATTTCATATTTTTATCATGGAAGATAATACTTAATTTAATGGATTTATATTCTCTATATTATTTCTTTAAGAATTATTCCAAATTCACAACTCGTTTCTTTCTTGTAGTGTGTATAATTCCCCATTTACTTATTTTTTCATGAAATTAATTCATTAAACTATACAAAAATCTTAATTGACAGTATTTTTCAATGGTTCATATGATTAATGATATTATTAAAGTAGTAAGTCATTTTTACTAAATTTTACTTCTTATAGATATATGTTTTTTATGCATCTATCTTCTTTTTTAAAAATTATATAATTCACATGTGAAATATTATTTCATGAATAAAATTTATTTAATGTTACCTAATATTTCAATTAATGTTATTATTTCATGTGGATTAGGATTCAAAAAAATGCATAGTGGTAATGTTTTTATGTTATACCCGTGTTGTTTATCAAGACTCTATATGATTATGCTTTCAATGATAAAATTTTATAATAAATTTTTCAAGAACCCATTTTATTTTCAAATCCAATAGTAATTTCTTAAGAATACAATTTTACCATTCATTTTACCTAATTTATGAAATCATGAGATAAAAATTATGTTTTATGAAAAAATCCACTATATTTCCTTCCATGTTATAAAATTATTTTTTGTTTCATGTCCCTGATTTATGAAACTGATTTAAAGATGTTTTCCAAAACATTATAATATTTTTTTAAATTAATTTTTAACCTTGATTAATTTTTAAAAAAACATTTAAAAATAATTTTTTCATCAATTTATGAATGAGATATTTTGGAATTTTTACCAAACATGTGAATGGAATAATAGTTTTTCAACATAAAGGTAATGGAAAAAATTTCTACCATTTTTACTGATCAATTATCCAACACTTCATTGATGACTTCAAATTGATTTTTTCAATGAAAATTATTATCAAAATTTTTTATGATTTTTTACTTCTAAAAAAATATATTTTCAATGTGAATTGGTTATTTTACTTAAGAAACTATTTAATTAATATTTAATGATTCATTTATATGATTCCATGATTATTTTGAAAGGAAATTATTATTAAATTTTATAATGAATTTGTAGTATTGAAAAGTTATTTCTAAATTAAAATGACTAGTTTCCCTACAATATCATCAATGTGACTCTTCAAATATAATTTTCTATTTAAGATGACATCTAATTTTTTATTATTTTTTGGGGACATAATTCAATGATCAAATAGATATTATTTATCTTAATGGTTAATGTTAATAATAATAAAAATTATGAATTTTTTTCTTCTAAAAGTTCTTCTAGGATAAAATTCATATGCAGCCCATTTTTTTCAATGGCGTATGCAGTTCTGAAATGGTGAAATTATTATGAAACTTTTTTTCCCATTTGGTTTATATATGATAAAATTTATATGAAACCCATTTCCATTCATATTTTCTCAAATTCTTAATGTTTTATGATTTTCTAGCACACATATGTATTTTTTTAATTATGTGACAGGTGGGACCTATATCTACCACTAATTTGTATTGTGAATATTGATATCTCATGAAATTAATATGAGTATAATGGGGAGGGAACCATGTTATATAATAGATTTTTTCCACCATGATAGTCATGAGAGTGATCCAAGAATGTTATGAATTTTTTATGATTGATCCAAATCCACTATGGTCGTATTGATAGTAAATAGTAGAAAATAAAACAATTTAGGGACAAGTACTATTCTACTATGATTGCCTTTAAAATGGGCCTTTACTTCTAGGGAAATAATTTTCAATACTTATGTGTATCCCCCAAATCTATTTTATTTTCCAATGTTTTTTTGTCAGGGCTCATTTTCATTGATTACATTATGATTTATGTCTTATGATCATCCATGAATTATGACATTAATAATTCTATTTTTTTTATCATTTTAATGATATGGTTTTCTATTTTTATTTTCTTGTTCACATATCCTCATGATCATGTTATAGGGATATATCCCATTTTTTCCATATTGATCATCTGAGATCATCTTTTACGATGTTTCCTTTCCCCACGTTATGAAGAATAGTATTATGTTTAATAATTCTATAAAAGGTGATTTTATTGATTAGTATATTTGGAAATTATGTCGTTCACCTATGAACAATTTTTAATATACCCTTGTTGGCAATGGTAAGAGATGTTAATGATTAATGCAAGGTTAATTATGTCAGGTAGTCAGAATTCATATATAATGACATAATATTTATGTATGAGGTGTTTGGAAGACTATTGTTGGTATTAGAGAATGGTTTAGACATCCTTATAAAAGTAAATTGAGAAAAACATTGTATAAACCCATCATTTAATGAATTGTATACAAGAAAAAACAATGTTTTTGTAAATAAAGGAATATGGTCTTCTAAGAAAAATATCTATTTCCGAAAAATATAAGTGGAAGTTGGTTGATCACCTTGGTCCCTATAAATAATAGATAGAAAAACATTGAATGGAGATTTAATAAAATTTTAACTAGTACATAATAACATGTTGTACAACAAAAATATTTTTCCACTCCTATGGGATATGATTTAGAAATTCCAAAACTCATTACAATCCATTAAAAAGGCTTTAAATATTTTTATAGGTCAATCCAAATTGGTATTATATAGATAGTAATGTGTCATATTTTGTATATCCTATAACTGATATGTGGTCTTCCACTTTGATTAGTGTTTCTCACAATATTGTTTTTTATTCCAATCAATGGCTATTACAAAAATGAATCATTTTAATATTGAATCTTATGGGAGCTATGGTGACTAAGAGAAACCAAATTGGTTGATAAATGGATAATAAAATATTATGATTATGCATAATAATCTACTATGATATATAATTAACAATATAAAATTATGTAACATTCCTAACATTTCAAATAAGAATAAGATGTACATTTATGATTATTTGGGTGGTAATGATCATAGAAGAATAAAAGTTCAGCTTTTATATGTCAATAAATAGGGAATAAGAAAATAGAAAAATATATAAAATGGAACATAATATGTTTCCTGTGTGTTAAAGTGGTTCATATGCTGAACAATTATTGATGTGTTATATTTCTTCAATTTGTGAAACATGAGGATTTTCCCAGTCAATGTAAAATTCCAAGAGTTAAATTCTATACCATAGAAGGAAGTATTAATGTTCAATCAGCTAAGTGGGAGGATTGAATTATTTATGTATTATTATGTATAGATTATGTTGCATATTTATTTTTAACATTTTTATTTTGGTTTAAGGAATTGTGTAACATATAGGGATTCAGTTAATTTTGTAATAATATCTATCTCTATACCAAAATAACTTAATAGTTATTGGTACCAACATGGGATTATGATTTTATGATTAATGATAAGTTTAATTTAATTTAAATGAATTTTGTGTGATTAAATCTTATCACGATTAATTTTATTTTAAGATACATTTATGGAAATATGGTCCTTAATTTTTGTATTTGTTTTATTGGAAAATTTATTTCAGGGTAATAGTCATTAATTATTCTATACACAATATTTTTATAATTGGTAATCATTAGGGATTATCTAATTTCTGATGTTGAGGTAATATTTTTTTACAAATAAATAATTTTATAGTAATTATATTAATATATTTTTTGGAAAAAGGATAACTAACATGTTGGGTGACAATATGTTACATCTGGTAAGGTTGTTGGTAATAAACCTGTAATTGATGGACAACAAGGGTACAATTCATACCACTAGCCTATGTGAATGGGTCTTTTGAATGGGGAAACAATAATATAGCTATTTTAGGTATGTATCTTGGTATATGAGAAAGATAAGGATTATATAAAAATTTCTACGGTGATACCAAAGCCATTATCTATGCACGAATGGAAATTTGAAAAACGTCACCATATATTTGGTCATTGGACTCCCCAAAATATTTAAATGGAATAATTCTATTTGGATTGTAATCAATCACCATTCAAATTAATGTCACGTCATTTCTGTTAGAGGTGATTTATATCTAGAGAAGCCATTGAATATATACATTAATAATGTGGTGAGATTTAACTAAGTAGCACATTCTATTATATTTGATCAAGATATGAGGTTTATGTAACATATTGGATATGGATTCCCTTGAACTCGTGCTCTATACATGGTTGGTCACATTGACTTATGTACATTTTCCTAAATGCAAGAGGATGCCGACTAGTAGCAAAGGCCTAGGGTGTGATAGTGGGGAAACAATAACCCCATGGGAAAATTGTAAAACAACGTATGAATAATATACAAGAGAAGAATCAATAAATACCATACAACATAAACAAACAATAGATGGTTGACAATAAAGATAACTAGAAGTCATAGCACACAAAATATGATTCTTCAAATCACATGTTCTAAGAAAGAAACCAAAACATGTACACAAATATAATACAAAATATATGTCTCGATAGAAAAAAAGAATAAAAGTGACTACAAAGAATCTTAACCCTTGACTTGATCCCATGATCATTCACTACAAAAAAGATCATAATGTTCCTATAGTAGGGAACTTTCATTGATCATCACATGTAATCATATATTCTATTTTGGCACAAAATCATGTCGCAAATAGGGTGTGAGACTAAATCTTAGTAGGTAACCACCCATGTGATGTGCCAATATTTCAGTGGATATATATAAGTGGTAGTGTAAAAAAGTGAAAGAAGTAATCTAAGGGTACACATAAGTAAGAACAAATAGATGTCTCAGAATATTGTTAACATAATTATAAGTGAATAATTAATCCAATCATCTACTTTCTACTAGAAAACATGTAAAAACTCATCCATTTTATTATTCAAGTTCATTGAATTATAGAAACGTCTCTAGGTATGGCCTAAGCCTGACAACCCCCTGTTTAAAGGTCACCGTCAACTCGTGATATAATAGTCAATTAATCATTTTCCAATAAAGCCTGTCATGGGTATCCGTCAACGGATCCTAGGTTCACATAACATTTTAAATAAGCCTCAATGAGCCCAACCACCCAATCATGGCTCGATCACAAAACCTACATAATTAACTCTTGATCTCATATATGGTCTTTTAACTAATAACCTCTTTCATGCGAGGTATACATAAAGAAAAATTAGTCATATGAGCCCGAACATGTATTTTAACAGATATTGTGGCTCACCCATTTCTAATTTTCGCTCTTTCTCGTAATTAAATTCCATAACAAAAGAAACATTTGTTAATTAAAATATCACAAGGATTATTATGTAAAGACCCATAATTTCCATGAATTTTTTTTCATAAATACATGGGAATTTTATGAGTCTACAGTTTCTGACGGCGCTTGATTTTGAGGCCCGGTGTGTCCGGAATCAATTTCTGAAGTTTTTTTCGGGTGTGTTCACTAAACGTACGAGGTGAATTTAATAACTTTTGCACCGGTGCTCAGAATTGAAATATGAGGGCACCATTGAACTCACAACTCTAGTATTTTCTTAACGATTACTTCATTGTAGTTGCGTTCTAACGAGAGTGTATGTTAGATTTTGGTGGGTTTTAATTAACTTAAATAAAAATTAGAGTTATCTTATTTTATTTCATGGTAGTTAAAACCTCCTTGGGGAGGTTAGTGGTGGGTCCCACTTTCACATAACTTCCTTTGTGAGGTTATTATTAGGTGGGGCCCACACGGGCTGGAAACCCTTGGAACCCCCCATTTATGTGGGTTAAAGTCTCCACATTCCCCCATTACTTTAATGTTCCAAATCTCTCTCAAATAATTACTTAAACCCTTGCAATTAATTAATTAGATCCTTTTTTAATTCTTTTGAATTATTGACAACCATTAAAATAATAGTTTGTTTATTACTTTTGGGTTGGCATAAACTTTTGGTGGAGCATTTTGTGGAGCTTTGGATAACCTTTGGGAGAACTTCATCCTCTCAACGTAGAACGTCTCTTTCACCACAGAAGAATGTTGAACACCATCTTCTTCATTCTTCAACAGAGGAAAGAAAGGAATGCACTACCGCCTACGAAATATGCTGAAAACATCATCTCGACTCATCTTCTCCGAAGTCTTACTCCTCCAATAATGATGGAATGATGTCCGCCTTCCGCGACTCCGCCATCAATCACCGAACTTGAGTTAGGGGTTTTTTTATTTAATTAAATCCCCGTTCATCATCTTTTATAGTAGTTCAATTTTGGACACTTTATATCACCTAATGTGGTGGGTGCGGAATGAAAAAACTCGGCCTGACATCCCTCTGTTGGTTCCTGATTGGTTGACGACACCAGTGGTGCAACGACGCCATCGGAAGAGAGGACCGCGGTGCAACATCGGTGGCCGGCAATGGGTCGGCCGCGAGAGGAACTGGCGGTGCAAGGGTCACTAGGTCGCCAAAGGGGAGTGGTGCCGTCAATCCGTTCAAAGGACCGGGCCACGTCTAGGCTATGCCGGAGGGGCACGGTGTCGTCGCACCACGCCATAGTAAGGGGTCCGCAGCCATGCTGTCTGTGGCAGATGAAGACGGTGCGGTGTCGTCACGACTCACCGGAGAAGACCCGCAACCAAAGGCCGCGGCAGATGGAGGAGGGGGGCCAGCTGAGCCGGCCATCGGCGGGCTCTCCACAGGTGGGACCCCTTGGGTCTCGTGGACACCGGGCTGGCACCACATGCTGGTCGTTATAGGTTGATGGGGGGTCCATGACCATCCCCCATGACAACTGCTGGCTTCAGCTGGCGGTACGCCTCCCAGCCACATAGGACAGAAAACCAGGCCACCATGGGCCGGGCCGCCGTAGGCTAGGCCACCTCAAGTCGGGCCGCCCTCAGGTCTGTCTGCACCTTCGGGCCGGGTCGGACCGGACTCGGACCTGCTATGGCAGGTTTACACCTTTTCTCCCATATCTTGGGCTATGGGTGTCCAATCGATGAACCGTCTAGGGATACAGAAATCCTAGAGTGATGTGGTTCTTTTGGAATAACCCACATGAGGTTTGGAAATAGTTTCTGTATGGTGTGTTTGGTTTGAACCTAAAAACTAACAGAGCCCTTGAATGAAAAATGCCAATAACTAACAGACCAAGCGTTCGAATGACACATTGTCTGATGCGTTGAGATCTCATTGACGAAACAGACCATTGAGATACTTCTAGATGAGACGTCGTGATAGTTGGGGTTTTTTCTAGTATCTCAAAGACTGGAACCATCCAGTGACAAGCAGACAGAGTACAAAGATATTGTAGCTGACAAACCTGATGACTGCTTGACCGATTCGACTAGCCCGTTGGGGAGCACCTGGTAGTTGGCGGCAGACCCATGGCAGAGAATTTCCTGGTACTTGGCAGAAGAATCGCGGAAATCGATAGGAGGAGTACCTCTGCATACTATTATGGGGAGCATCTGGTAGTTGGTGGCAGACCCACAGCGGAGGAGCACCTGGTAGTTGGCAGCAGACTCGCGGTACTCTACAGGAGAAGTACCTCAGCAGTCCAAGGTTAGTGAGAAGCACCATCGTGTCATGACATGACCACTGTTCTCGACATAGGAGGTGTTCACCAGTAGTCGTGGATTCGATAATGATAATACTAGTATGATGTGAGTCATGAATTTTGATTTTTCCTCATGATTGAGATGGGTTACTAGATAACTTTGGTATATGTATGGGCATACACCTAAGTAATGGTTCTCTGTTGTTTTGTACATGTAGTTTATCCTTGTTGGATTTTATGAGACCTTGAGGGTCTCGAGGTTCCTAATGAGTATCTTTATACTCACACCTATACAGGCTATGCCTGTACCTTGTTTTTTTTGATGTAGACGATTGACATCGCTGACCGACGTGGAGTGTACGAGGGCTAGAGGGTACCCGGAGGTGGACCTCATGAAGAGTTGGTACCCGGAAGAGATGGATGGACGTAGAGAACTGAGGAGACTCTCTGTTCATACCCTTCAGGTTGGATCCATGGTAGACGATCCAGAAGCCGATATACACCTTCTGGATTTTTGTCCATTTATTTGTACCTATTTGTCGTTTCCTTGTACTTTTCTGTTGGGCTGGTATTTTACGGCCCCTTTTTCTTTCTAAAACAACATTTATATATTGTTTTACTTTGTGTTTTACTTCCTGTTCCGAACTCTGTTGTGTGATTTTTCAATTTATAAATGAAATTCCTCCATAGATTATGGATTTATGCCTTTGGTTCTAGTCACTAGCCCCTGGCCTATGGAAGGCAGGCTTGGGGTAGTCACGACATGGGCCCTGAGGACAGGTCATTACAAATTGGTATCAGAGGATTTGGTTCTACCGTAGAACTTAGGACTCTGATATTTATTTCATCTATGAATCAATAGTGTTAAGGGTACTATGTGTGGTCTTCAGTTCAGGGTGTCGAGTGTTAGTGCGGTGGCAAACGTAACCATACACAATGACCCTGACTACTGATTTCCAACATAGTGCATAAAAACACTGATGGCATGTGTGTTTTCAAATGTTAGACTTTAAATTAGCACAACCAGGTCAGATCACCAGGTATAATCATTTTACCATGTCACATCTATTTCTTTCAGTATGCCTTCCCGTGGACGATTAGTTAGAGCCCCGAGAGTTGTACGCACTGATAGCCCACCGAGTGACGAGGCTTCAGTGCATGGCCCTTTACCAGTGGAGGCACCCGTGGTAGCACTTCCCTTTGGGCCATCGATGCCACCAGCCCTAGTAGAAGACGATGCATGCCACATGAGCACATTTCATGAGTTCCAGTGCCATTGGCCACCCAGGTTATGGGGAGAGGCGAACCCATAGGCGGATGAGGATTGGATGGAGGCTATGGTGAGATTCCTCGGGCTAGTAGGGACACCAGCAGACTACATGGGGATCCATGCTTCCAGCCTCATTCAGGAAGCAGCAGGCCGATGGTAGAGCCTGATGATCCATGTCCACGGTGAGGCAACACTACTCTAGACAGACTTCAAGAGCCTATTTCAGGCGGAGTTTGTTTCAGCGACCCTACGAACGGTGCAGATACAAGAGCTACTTCATCTACAGCAGGGTAGCACGACAGTAGCATAGAACATAGCGAGGTTCAATGACCTCTTGTGCTACTCCACAGATATGGTACGAGACCCATACTTTAGATATCAGACCTTCGAGCAGGGGCTTAGGCGAGAGATAAGATCCTCGATGATCTACCTCAGCATTCTGACGCAGGCGAGAGTGTTAGATTGATCCCTACTAGTGGAGAGTTTCCTTGCTAAGTTGTCTCCAGCATAGAGACCCACTACTAGTCGACTAGTAGTGGAATCTTTTGCAGCTAAAAGTAGACACATGACGTAGATGTAACGACCCGAGAAAACTATGTTTTGATTTTTTTTGACAATTTTGCTATCCAATATCACCCGTTAAGTGAACCAAAAAACAACTAATAAGGTATTAATAATAAAATGCATCAAATGGATGAAAAATTCATATTATTCAAATAAGCAACATTTTGGCTACAACATCCACTGACCAAACAAGAAGGTAAATTAACCCAAAATCCCAACTAAGAACCTGATTACAATAATGGGAAGACCGCTTAAAACCACTAAGAGCCCAAGAATGTGGTAGGGGTTTCGAGCGTCCATCATAATAAACATGAGGATGGCTGAAGCCACTGCAACCGTGCTCAGCACCAAGGGGATCACACGAACCATCTTCTTTGTTTCTCCTTCAGTTTCTTGGAGTAAGGGACACCCTGAGACCACACCCCTTTTATAAGCACCCCGATCTAACTGTTGAACCTCAAACAACTATAAATTTGACCGTTGGTTTCCCCAAGAATCTTATTTTTTATTTTGACTGTTGGAAATAAAATTATTTACCCCAAAAGGACCAGAATGATAATTGTGTAATTTGATTAAAAATGACATTAGTTTTAATTTAGTTAATTTATCTCTTGTTCTCCCAAAATGAGAATTTTATTTTTTGTTTCAAAACGGCGAAAATTAATATTAATGTTTTTCTTCCTTTACGCATATTAATTTGAACAATTGAACTTTTATTTTCTAATTATATCAAAAATGATGGATTTTTATGAGTTATATATATATTTCATAAAATTAGATATATTAATGCTCTTATAATTTGACCTTTATTAACTATTTGGGAAACTTTGTCAAATTATGGTTTTATTTACAAATTTCGCATCTTTAAGCTTACACAAATACTTTTAAGCAACCTATTTCGTTTTATTTTCTTAAAGGAGTGTATCCAAATGTTTTCCTGAAATTGTAAATTAAGGTAATTATTATGTAATTCAGCAAAGGAAAAATAAATAAATAAATAAACAAATAAATATATATTATGTTGAATAAACCAATGTTTTCTTTGATCGATAAAATAAACCTCTGGTTTTCCAAATATAATAATAAAATATCAATAATTATGGTTTAAAAAAATATACTTAATATAATTGGTGTTTTAAAAATAAAATATATATAATAATATTTTTTGATCAATATATATATACTTTTATTCGACCAATGGCTTTTTAAAAAAATAATGAAAGCTGGTTTAATCGTTGAATTTTTTTCTAAAAAAACGATGCTGTAAAAAATTAAATAATAAAATATAGTAAAACAATTTTTTCTAGAACTGTAGAAACCGCGTTTTCTTTTTACGCTGCTTCAACCGGAGCCGTTCGATCTGGGCACTCCGATCACAGCCGTTCGAACTTTTAAAACCGCACCACTCCTATGCCGCACGATATCCCTCTTTTAATCTCTGTCATCCGTCATTTTTCAAGCATTTTTCTTCCCCATGGATTCTTCTTCCACTGGTGCCTCACTTCTTCTCCTACCTCGCGCCGCTATACCAGTAGAGTTAGGTCCCGTTTTTTCTTCTCTAGGTCGGTGAAGTAGACCCGGCTGTCTCCTGCTTTCTACGAGCCGACATAGACCCCCTCCCTCGGATACCCTCCTTGCTTGTGGGTCTCCGCCTTCTTTTTTTTTAAAACCCTGTTGCACCGAAGGCCGGTAGTTTTTACCGGACTCACTTGATCTCTCCGGCTTCGGGACCTCTTCGCTGCTCTGTCTTTCCTCCTCCTCCTCGTCGAGCTAAGGTAAGGGTCGTGTTTCTTTTTTTTTCTATGTTTGTGTAAACTCCGGGTTTTATATATAGATATATATACGTATATACATGTTATAAGTATATATGGATATCTTCTGCATTTATTCATTCGGCTTAAAGAACTGGTTAGGAGTAAGGGGGAAGAACCTCCTCATTGTTTCCAACCTTTTTTTATAAGTTTTATATAGTTATATACACTTGTTGTATAATTATGTATAAGAACATACAAGACCATATAAACATGTTTTACCTATTCCTAGAACTGATCTTGACAACCTCTTTGAGAAAGCATAAAATTTGGGGTAAAGGTTTGAAGGGTCTGTTTTATTTGGGTGTGGGTTCTTGCATTTTTACACCTTGTGTTTATATATGTGTATATATTTATACATTTATATACACATATGTATGAGATGATATAAGCAAGTATGTAACCTTTTCACAATGTAATAACCCTGATTTTTTCCTTTCTCCTAAAAAAATATATATTTTGAGTAATTAAATGAATAGGTAAAATTATGCAAGTGATTGAAGTATATTGATATATATATGTGATTATATCAATGTGTATTTACATTAATATGAAATTGGTTCCCTTGTTTTGTAATTTATTACAATATAGAATGATGATCAAAATTTTAATTATCACATGATATATGTACACTGAAGTTTATGGGTTGGTGTGATTTCAAAACTATTCTTGCAATTGAGAATTTTCATTTATCACAACTATTGATAGATCAGGATTTTTGCTTTGTGAAAATGGTTAGTATGGACTCCTTAAACTTTTACAAGTGCATAAATGTATTCATAGGTATGTACTCATGTTTATTTAAAATGCTAATAAACGAGTTTACACAATTACGCACATTGTATCCTCAACTGCCTGTAATAATCACCCATAATATCCATTTATCATCATATGAGTAAGTTATAAATGACCATGCTTTAATTGAGTATCATGATGTTATGGAATGTTAAGTGTTTATTTTCATTAAAAACCCATGTTTTCAAATGTTAAGGTAACTTTTTATGTGCACGGAGAATTAGCATGCATGTCATAATGTTTTTAATGATTAAATTGTCTTCATGTTATGAATACATATGTGAAAATGGGGTTTAATTAAGAATGCATGAAGCCCTATGAATGAATGACCATGTCAAGATATGTGAGGGATTTATAGGACTTACATGTGACGGGTGTGCCTGGAATTATATAGCGCAACAAGAATGATGTGAAGGGTGCGCCCGGAATTATACAGTGCTCCAATGCATTGGGTAAAGCAGGAGTCTCATGAGACGATTATGTGTGAAGGTCATGGCAGTTAGCCATGGCCTTAGCTACCAAAAAAACGGGGTGGGCAGTGAGCCTTGACCCGTTAAGTATGTTATACAGTCTTGACGAAAGGTCTTGACAAAGTCCAGTATTATACATTCCCTTTGCATGTAATGATACAGGTTATCAGGGGTTAGTTCAACTAACAGGACAACCCCTAGTTGAAAGCCCTCATGACTATGAAAATGTATGTTATGTGACAAGAACTGTTTTTCATGTGGTAAACTGTTAGAAGAACTGTATATTCTCATGAACCATGTTATGCATGTTTTCCCTGCTTAGTTACATAATTCTTTTTATAATTTAAGTAACCTTTTTTGAATATTATGCATTGTTTATTTTTCTTATGTTGTGCTCTCGGATCATGATTACTTTAAAGTTTATTTCAAGTACGTGCTTCTTTGTGCAAGTGGTTATCAAAGAATGATGGATTTCATGTTTTAAGAAAAGATAATGTTTTGTTTTAGAAAAGTGTTTTATTCTCTTCTAAGGGACTTTTTTGAGAAAGTATTTTCTAAAAATGTTTTAAAACCCCTTACTGGGCATTTTTTCTCACCCTACGTTTTCGTTTAAAATTTTTTAGGCATCGTTGGTACTAATGAATTCAATCAGAAGCAGCTGGTTTCCCAGAATCCTGAGCCTCGTGATCTTCTGTAGTAATGGGACATGATAGTCAATTTGTAATGATATAATGTTAAGTATATCATGTCTCATTAAGCACCCTGGGTTTGGGGTCACTACAGTTGGTATCAGAGGATGGGTTCAGGCAACTCTGGAAAACCAGGTGATATAAATTTATTGCTATGACTAACTAAATAAAAAAATGTTATAACTTTCAGATGGCTGATGTACCTACCGACCTTTTGTCACTTCCCACTGCGGTTCTAGAAAACATTATATCTCTAGCTAGGCATGAGAACTTTCTGAATTATGCCCAAATTCGCATGACGTGTAAGCACCTGTACGGCGTTTCAAACTCACCTAGGGTGCTTAGTCATCACCAGGGATTGGGTATGCATTATCTCTTAATGATGATGACCCAATTTCCCTCTTATGCAATTCGGGGAAGGTATCACGAAGGACTCTTCCGAGTGTTCACAACTGGCGAGGAATTTGGCACAATGCTTGATAACCCTTTTCAAGAAGCTGCTGCTGCCGGAGACCTCCGAGTGGATTACCTATGCCAGATCTTGCACTACGGCTTCTGGGGCCAGTTAATGGACTTTAGAGCGTTGGAAAATGAGTCCACTCATTTGTCTCTTAGGCAATAAGTGTATACTGATGTTTCCCAACTTCACACCCCTCACGCTAAACTCAGAAGGCATTATAAATGTTCCCATGAGTTTAGTCTTGTCTGTTCTTCCTGTGTGTGGTTTGAAGAGTTAGGAAGTTTTGCCACTCTTTGTGGTGTACGTCTTGTAAACTCGGAATTTTCCGTGTAAACTTTTTCATAAATGGAAATTCCTTGTTTACTTTCATTTCTTCACCATATCAATGTTGTTAAGAGTTTTCCTTCAATGTTTGCTTTCATATGGCTTGTCAAACGAACTTCTCATCCCTACCCGATGAGCTAGTAGAAGTCATATTGATCAAGGCATGCATGGTGGATTATCCATCATTTCTCCACCTGCGAGGGTCCTGCCAGCGTTTTCTCGATCTATCCAGCGCTCCAGAGATCCTTCATTTATGTCCAGAGGATGATCGTGTCTTTCACCTCGTTTCCATGGCTCAACTCCCCTGCTACAGGTGAAGGGGAAGATACCTTGAGGTCATGTTCCAGTGTTTCACTCTGGCACCGAACTTTTCTGCCAGAGCGTGCTTCCTCGTGGCCGCCCAGGATGGCCAGCTCAGTGCAACCTACATGTACCAAGTCCTGAATCTCAGTCTCCTCAATCGTGTCATCCCTCTCGACTACCTCGAGAGTGATGTGTCCAGAAGAGTCATCAAGGAGTTTATCTACTCGGACATTTCCGAGCTTTGCATCGCACGAGACTCCCTTTGCAAGCCCGTGTGCAGTACGCACGAACAGGAGTTCAAGGAGTACTGTTCGAGGTGCATCTGGGCTAAGGAAATGGAAGAGTTGTGTGCCAACTTCGGTATCCCGTTAACCGAGCCAGATCCACTGTTTCGGTAGTATTATACGTATGGGGTTTCTGTTTTTTTTCTTCCTTTCTTTTTTCTTTTTTATGAAAGAATTGTGAGGGCGCAATTCATTGAAAGGGGAAGTGATTTAACGACCCAAGAAAACTATGTTTTGATTTTTTTTGACAAGTTTTCTTTCCAATATGACCCGTTAAGTGAACCAACAAACAACTAAAAAGGTATTAATAATAAAATGCATCAAATGGATGAAAAATCCCTTTTATTCAAATAAGAAACATTTTGGCTACAACATCCACTGACCAAACAAGAAAGTAAATTAACCCAAAATCCAAACTAAGAACCCTATTACAATAATGGGAAGACCGCTTAAAACCACTAAGAGCCCAAGAATGCGGTAGGGGTTTCAAGCATCCATCATAATAAACATGATGATGGCCAAAGCAACTGCAACCGTGCTCAGCACCAAGGGGATCACACAAACCATCTTCTCTGTTTCTCCTTCAGTCGCTTCGAGTAAGGGACACCCCGAGACCAGACCCCTTTTATAAGCACCCCGATCTGACCGTTGAACCTCAAACAGCTATAAATTTGACCGTTTGTTTCCCCAAGAATCTTATGTTTTATTTTGACCGTTGGAAATAAAATGATTTACCCTAAATGGATCGGGATGATAATTAAGTAATTTGTTTCAAAATGACATCAATGTTAATTTAGTTAATTTATCTCTTGTTCTCCCAAAATGAGAATTTTATTTTATGTTTCAAAACGGCGAAAATTAATATTATTGTTTTTCTTCCTGTATGCATATTAATTTGAACAATTGAACTTTTATTTTCTAATTATATCAAACTTGATGGATTTTTATTATTTATATATATATTGCATCAAATTAGATATATTATTTCTCTTATAATTTGACCTTTATTAACTATTTTGTATACTTTTTCAAATTATGGTTTTATTTACAAATTTCTCATCTTTAAGCTTACATGAATACTTCTAAGCAACCTATTTCGTTTTCTTTTCTTGAAGGAGTGTATCCAAATGTTTGCATGAAATTATAAATTAAGGTAATTATTATGTAATTAAGAAAATGAAAAATAAATAAATAAATATATATATATATATATATATTATGTTGAATAAAGTAATGTTTTCTTTGATAGATTAAATGAACCTCTGGTTTTCCAAATATAATAATAAAAGATCAATAATTATGGTTTAAAAAATATACTTAATATAATTGTTGTATTAAAAATAAAATATTTATAATAATATGTTTTGATCAATATATATATACTTTTATTCGTCCAATGACTTTTTTAAAAAAAAATTAATAACAATGAAAGCTGTTTTAATCATTGAGTTTTTTTTCTAAAAAAACAATGCTGTAATAAATTAAATAAAAAAATATAGTAAAACACTTTTTTTAGAATTGTAGAAATTGTGTTTTCTTTTAACGTTGTTTCAACCGGAGCCGTTCGATCTGGGCACTCCAATCGCAGCCGTCCGATCTTTTAAAACCGCACCACTCCTAAGCAACACGAACTCCCTCTTTTAATCTCTGTCGTCCGTCGTTTTTCCAGCATTTTTCTTCCCCGCAGCTTCATCTTCCACTGGAGCCTCACTTCTTCTCCTACCTCGCGCCGCTGTACCAGTAGAGTTAGGTCCTGTTTTTCTTCTCTAGGCCGGTGAAGTAGACCCGGTTGTCTCCTGCTTTCTACGAGACGACACAGACCCCCTCCCTCGGATACCCTCCTTGCTTGTGGGTCTTCTCCTTCTTTTTTTAAAAAACCATGTTGCACCGAAGGCCGATAGTTTTCACTGGACTCACTTGATTTCTCCGGCTTCGGGACCTCTTCGTTGCTCTGTCTTTCCTCCTCCTCCTCGTCGAGCTAAGGTAAGGGTCGTGTTTCTTTTTTTTCTAAGTTTGTTTAAACTCCATGTTTTATATGTAGATATATATACATATATACATGTTATAAGTATATATGTATATCTTCTGCGTTTATTCATTCGGTTCCCCCTGTCTTGACAACTCCTCCTCCCCAAGCAAGGTATGGAGTAGGTTTATTTTGGTTTGTCTTCTTTTAAGTTTCGGTTTAAAAAAATGTATATATATATATATATAAGTTATATATATTCTGGTGTGTGTGAAACTGGTGCAAACCTAGATCGTGAGATCTCCCTCTTGGCTTAAAGAACCTGTTAGGAGTAAGGGGAAGAACCTCTTCATTGTTTCCTACCTTTGTTTATAAGTTTTATATAGTTATATACACTTTTTGTATAATTATGTATAAGAACATACAAGACCATATAAACCTATTTTACATATTCCTAGAACTGATCTTGACAACCTCTTTGTGAAACCATAAAATTTGGTGTAAAGGTTCGAAGGATCTGTTTTATTTGGGAGTGGGTTCTTGCATTTTTACACCTTGTGTTTATATATGTGTATATATTTATACATTTATATACACATATGTATGAGATGATATAAGAAAGTATACAACCTTTTCTCAATGTAATAACCTTGATTTTTTCCTTTCGCCTAAAAAAATAGAGATTTTGAGTAATTGAATGAATAGGTAAAATTATGCAAGTGATTGAAGTATATTGATATATATATTTGATTATATCAATGTGTATTTACATTA
Source organism: Viscum album (assembly GCA_963277665.1). NCBI lineage: Eukaryota > Viridiplantae > Streptophyta > Magnoliopsida > Santalales > Viscaceae > Viscum > Viscum album. Next base: position 708,270,833 of record OY728165.1, on the reverse strand, counting down.
ATATGAACTTGGTTCCCTTGTTTTGTAATTTATTACAATATAGCATGATGATCAAAATTTTATTTATCACATGTTATATGTACGCTGATGTTTATGGGTTGGTGTGATTTCAAAATTGTTCTTGAAATTGAGAATTTTCATTTATCACTGCTCTGGATAAATCAATATTTTTTCATTGGGAAAATGGTTAGTATGGAGTCCGTTAACTTTTACAAGTGCATAAATGTATTCATAGGTATGTACTCATGTTTATTTAAAATTCTAATAAAAGAGTTTACACAATTACGCACATTGTATCCTCAACTGCCTGTAATACTGACCCATAATATCCCTTTATCATCATATGAGTATGTTATGAACGACCATGCTTTAATTTGGTATCATGATGTTATGGAATGTTAAGTGTTTATTTTCTTTAAAATCCCATGTTTTCAAATGTTAAGGTAACTTTTTATGTGCACGGAGCTTTAGCAAGATTGTAATCATGTTTTTAATGATTAAATTGTCTTCATGTTATGAATATGTATGTGAAAATGGGGTTTAATTAAGAATGCATGAAACCATATGAATGAATGACCATGTCAAGATATGTGAGGGATGTATAAGACTTACATGTGACGGGTGCACCCAGAATTATATAGCGCAAAAAGAATGATGTGATGGATGCGCCCGAAATTATACAGCGCTCCAATGCATTGGGTAAAGCATAAGTCTCATGAGACGATTATGTGAGAAGGTCATGGCAGTTAGCCATGGCCCGAGCTACTAAGGAAACGGGGTGGGCAGTGAGCCTTGACCCGTTAAGTATGTTAAACGGTCTTGACGAAAGGTCTTGACAAAGTCCAGTATTATACATTCCCTCTGCATGTAATGATACAGGTTTACCAGGGGTTAGTTCAACTAACAGGACAACCCCTAGTTGAAAGCTCTCATGACTATGAAAATGTATGTTATGTGACAAGAACTGTATTTCATGTGGTAAACTATAAGAAGAACTGTATATTCTCATGAACCATGTGATGCATGTTTTCCCTGCTTAGTTACAAAATTATTTTTAGAATTTAAGTAACCTTGTTTGAATATTATGCATTGTTTATTTTTCTTATGTTGCGCTCTCTGATCATGTTTACTTTAAAGTTTACTTCAAGTACGTGCTTCTTTGTGCAAGTGGTTTTCAAAGAATGATGGATTTCATGTTTTAAGAAAAGATAATGTTTTGTTTTATCAAAGTGTTTTATTCTATTCTAAAGGACTTCTTTGAGAAAGGATTTTCTAAAAATGTTATAATACCCCTTACTGGGCATTTTTTCTCACCCTACGTTTTCGTTTAAAATCTTTCAGGCATGGTTGGTACTAATGAAGTCAATTAGAATCAGCTGGTTTCCCAGAATCCTGAGCCTCGCGATCTTATGTAGTAATGGGACATGATAGTTAATTTGTAATGATATAATGTTAAGTATATCATGTCTCATTAAGCACCCTGTGTTTGGGGGTCGCTATAGTAGAGTTCCAAGAGGACCAGACCTACAGGTGGATGACCGCACGACTCAGGATCGGTTGTGCGGGGCACCCGGAGTGGAGACAGAGCCAGTCATACCAGGAGCGGTCATTGTTACTCATGCGGTGGGCTTGGACACATTGCACATGACTGTCCGACCCACCGTACTGAAGATCAGTAGTAAAGTGAGGGACCTCCCAAGCCGAGGCAGAGGTTCAATCAAGGAGGTCTGTAGGGCACATGCTGATGTGGCAAAGGAGCTGGTCGAGTAGCTGGCGGTGGTCGATGTTACGAGCTGCTACCACAACCACAACCAGGAGCTCCACCCCAACTATAGGGAGTAGGTAGACAGGGGAGATCTCAGCTTCAGGCAGCTGAAGAATACAACCATGGTGCTCCAGAGATGATTCAAGGTGTGATCTGTGTCTACTCCACCTTAGCTACAGTTCTTAGAGACAGAGGTTCCAGTCACTCTTTCATTGCCATATCCTTCATTCGGAGCTCAGAGATTCTAATGGAGCCATTGGCTCGATACTTAAGGATAAAGACTCCTACGAGAGAAGACTCAATGATTATGCACTGGTGTAGGCAGTGTGAGATTACTCTTGGAAGCGAGAGATTCGGCTGGGATCTCCTCGTAGCGATGTCGAGGCCTTACAATGTTATCTTGGGTGTGGACTGGTTATCTATAGTCAATGATCAGATCGACATTATTTGGTGCAAAGTGTGATGTTTCGGCATGGATGGGACGAGGTTCACATTCACAAGCGATATGGGAACCTTTGTAGCACGGGATGAACTTACTCGGAGGAGGGTGCATCCGATCAGTCACCAGTTGGCTTTCCTTACCCTCAGATCAGTTGATGTAGTGAGTATGACTTATCCTTTAGTGGTGGACTAGTACTCGGATGTTTTCCTTGATGATGTTCCAGGACTACCTCCTCGTAGATATGTGGACTTATACGTGGATTTGTACCCTGGGACAACACCGATATCAACATTAGCATATCGACTGCCTCCCTCTGAGCTTCGTGAGTTGCGGGTACAGCTAGAAGACTTGCAGGTAAAGGGATTCATCAAGCCTAGTGTTTCTCCCTGGGCATCCCCAATTCTATTCACCAAGAAGGTGGACATGGGCTTAAGGCTTTGTGTCAACTATCAACTCCTGAACCAGGTGACCATGAAGAAAAATTACCCACTTCTAAGGATTGACGAGCTCTTTTATCAGCTCAAGGTAGGACGATGGTTCTCAAAGATAGACCTCAGATCAGGCTATCACCAGCTCAGAGTTCAAGACAAGGATGTGAAGAAGACAGCCTTCAGGTTTCGGTACTGACACTATGAATTCATGGTTATGACCTTCGGCATTACCAACGCTCCAGCAGTGTTCATGTGTCTCATGAACAGGATCTTCAAGCCTTACCTTGATCTCTTTTACTTAGTCTTCAACGAGGACATACTAATCTACTCGACTACTGAGGAGGAGCATGCCTACCATTTGCAGGTAGTATTAGACACACTCAAAGAGCACCAAATTTGTGTTAATCTCTCAAAGTTCTAGTTTTGGATTCGAAAGGTTAATGTTTTGAGACATGTCATCTCAGAGGCTGGAGTTGTAATAGATCCAGCAAAGATTGAGGTGGTACATTCTTAGGAGCCATCCAAGAGTGTGAAGGAGGTACGGAGTTTCCTGGGCATGGCTGGATACAATCAAAGATTCGTTCCAGACTTCTCTAGAGTTGTAGCACCACTATCAGCCTCGAAAAAGAAGGAGAAACCCTTCGTGTGGCTAGAGAGATTCCAGTAGAGATTTCAGAAGCTAAGGCAGAGGCTGACTAGTGCCCCCATCTTGAGGCTTCTAGAGGAAGGCGTAGGGTAAGTAGTCTACTACGACGCATCAAGTACCGAACTTGGGTGTGTCATGATGCATGATAAAGCTATGATCACGTATGGTTCTCAGTAGTTGAGACATCATGAGTAGAACTACGCTACCCATGACCTGGAGTTGGTAGCAGTGGTCTTTTCGTAGAAGTTGTGGCGACACTATTTGATGGGAGAATGTTTTACCGTGTACTCTAATAAAAAGAGTATCAGGTATATCTTCTCTCAGAAGGATCAGAACCTGAAACATCGATGATGGCTTGAGTTCCTCTAGGAATATGACTTTGAGATAGTCTACACTTTTGGGATGGGGAATTTTGTTGCAGATGCGCTCAATAGGATGACTGGTATTTAGCTACTTGGAGAGGCAACAAAGAAGATAGCTTCTTTATAGATATACATTGTGGATAGGGATGGAGAATCCTATCTTTAGTCTCTTACAGAAACTCCTCCACTTATTCAGTGAGTCAAAAAGGCACAACATGGAGACGCTGACTGTATGACGTCACATGCTCAGATATCCCCAGGGTAGGCACCTGATGGATTTTCTGAAGTTGGTGAGCACGTCATCCTCTTTAGAGGACATAATATGTTACCAGTTTCACTTAACGAGGAAGTGTTGAGGGAACTACACACTTATCCTCTAGCGGTACATCCAGGGGTGGTGAAGATGTACCAGGATCTTCAATGATAGCATTGGTGTCCTGGTATAAAGAAGGATGTAGCAGAGTTTGTCTCATGGTGCCTCACTTTTCAGCAAGTGAAGGCATAGCACTAGGTAGCAGCAGGCTTGGTTCAGCCTTTAGAGGTCCCCGAGTGGACATGGGATGGGATATCCATGGTAATTATGGTGGGTATTCCACGTACATCCAGGAGCCACAACTTGATTTGAGTGATTTCTGACCGACTCACCAAGTCGTCCCACATCCTACCGATCAGAGAGAAGGGCTTAGTAGAGAGCTTGGGACGCCTCTACGTACAGAAGATTGCTTTTATATGGAGTACCTTCTTTTATTTTCTTGGACCGTGACACACTCTTTACTTCCCAGCTATGGAAGGGGTTGTAGGAAGCTTTCTGGACACAGCTTCGTTAGAGCACTGCCTTCTATCCTCAGACAGATGTCCAAACTGAGAGGACCATCTAAACCCTCGAGGACATGCTCTATGATTATTTCCTCAAATTTTTTCATAGCTAGGTGGACCACTTACTGTTGGTAGAGTTTTCCAACAACAATAACTATCACTCCACCATAGGTATGACACCCTTTGAGGCCTTGTATGGCCGGCCATGAAGATCGCCACAATGGTGGACAGACCCAGGGGAGTGACCACTAGTGGGAACAGAGATAGTATGGGATACCACAAAGAAGGTGCAGATCATCTAGGTTATGATGAAGACAACACAGAGCAGACAAAAGTCGTATGCTGACAAGAGACAGAGACCTCTGCAGTTCGAGGATGGCGACCACCACTACTGGAATTCCCATTTTTTTCAATGGGCTATTTGCGACGGGATCTCGTTGTAAATAGCCTTTTGTGGCGGGATCCCATTGCAAAAAAAACTTTCGATTATATACATTATATACCCAAACACCTTTTGCGACGGGCTCGACACAACTAGTTTTTGCAACGGGGAACTAACACGTCACATATAGCCTTCCGATTATATACATTATATACCCATAAACAATTATCAATGAGTCCATCATAAATATTAATTGCAACGGGCCCGTTTTCACATCACAAATACTAATCTAAAAAAATTCACTTATTTGCGACGGGGCCCCGTCACAAAAGACCTCATTGCAAATACTAATAATAATTAAAAACATAATAAAATTTATTAAAATTTATCATGATTTATTCATAATTGTTCCTAACTATTCTTAACTACTTATTTATTTATATATATTCCTATTGATTTCTATATGTTACTAACAATTACAATTTATTTATAATTATTACAAATTATTTCTAAATATTACAATTTATTTCTAATTATTTCAATTTATTGGTAATCATTACAATTTATTGCTAATTATGACAATTTATTGATAATTATTCCAAATTATTGGTAATTATTCCAAATTATTTCTAATTATTTCTAATTATTGCTAACTATTCCTAATTATTGCTAATTATTCCTTATTACTTCTAATTATTATGAATTATTACTAATTATTACTAATTATAACTAGTTATAACTAATTATTACAAATTATTACAAATTCTTACTAATTATTACTATTTATTACTAATTATTACAAATTATTACGAATTATTACTCATTATTACAAATTATTAAAAATTATTACAATTTATTAATAATTATTACTAATTATTACAATTTATTACGAATTATTACTAATTATTACAATTTATTACAATTTATTAAAATTTATTACTAATTATTCCTAATTATTGCTAATTATTTCTAATTATTGGTAATTGTTGCTAATTATTACTACTTATTACAGATTATTATTAATTATTACTAATTATTACTAATTATTACTAATTATTGCTAATTATTACTAATTATTATTAATTATTACATTTTATTACTAATTATTACAATTTATTACTAATTATTATTAATTACTAGAGTTTATTACTAATTTAGCAATACTTAGCAATACATAGCAAAATAAAAACTGGTTGAATAAAGAAAGAAAATTTGGTAACCATCATTGTGGAGATTATTATCAATTTTCCCTTTATATTCCAAGGAGTTTTCTTTTACAAATTATTAGTAATAAAAGAAATTATATTATCAATATTTACGAAAAATCAATATTAATATTATTAAAATAATAAAAAATTTATAATATATTAAAATTATCAACTTTCGCAACAGGGTTTTCTCTATTCTTAACATTTTCCAATCTCAAAGGGTGGAAATGGAAATCATAGAGCGAGATGGTTCTTTTGGAATAACCCACTTTAGGTTTGGACACAGTTGGGGTATGGTCGGGTTGGTTTGAACATAAAAACTACGTGGGCCCCTGAAACAAAAATACCAATAACTAACAGACCGAGCGTCTGAATTACGCATCGTCTGTTGCGTGGAGATCTCATTGACGAGACAGTCCTTTAAGATACTTCTACTTGAAACTTCGCTATAGTTGGAGTTTTTCTCAATAGCTTGGGGAGTGGATCCTTCTAGTGAAGAGCAGACAGAATGTGGAGACCTAGTAGCTGACAGACCTGATGACTGCTTGAACGATTCGACTAGCCAAGTGGGAAGCACCTGGTAGTTGGCGGTAGACCCATGGCAGAGGAGCTCCTGGTAGTTGGTGGAAGACCTGCGATACTCGACAGGAGGAGAACCTCTACAGGCTATTATGGGGAGCACCTGGTAGTTGGCTACAGACCCACACTGGAGGAGAGCCTGGTAGTTGGAAGCTGACCCACGGTACTCGACAGTAGGAGTACCTCAGCAGTCCAAGGTTAGTGAGAGGTGCCTTGGTTTCACGACATGCCCACTATTCTCGGTCGAGGATGAGTTCTCCAACAACCGTGGTTTCGATAATAAAAATTCTGGTTTGAGCTAAGTCATGACTTTTGAGATCTCTTAATGATTGATATGGGTTATTAGATAACATATGTATATGTATATGCGTATAAATAAGTAATGGTTATCCACTGTTTCATACTTGTAGTTTATCTTTGTTGGATTTTGTGATACCGTGAGGGTCTCAGGGTCCCTATTGAGTATCTTTATACTCACCCCTGTATGGGCTATGCCTGCACCTCTTTGTATTGAATTCACAAAATGGACATCGCTGACCGAGGCGGAGTGTTCGAGGACGGGACGGTACCCGGAGGTCGACCTCATGACGAGTCGGTACCCAGAGGAGACGGATGGATGTGGAGAACTGAGGAGACTATATGTACCTACCATTTAGGAAGGATACATGGTGGATGATCCAAGAGCTTCTAGACACCTTCCAATTATTTGTCTTTTTAGTTGTACTTATTTTTCCTTTCCTTTTACTTTTCTGTTGGGCTTGTATTTCCGGCCTCTTTTTCTTTCGAGCACATCTTTTGTATACAGTTTTACTTGGTGTTTTACTTTCTATTGTGTACTCTATTTTGTTTGTTTACAATTTATAAAGGAAATTCTTTCCCAGCATAGGGATTTACGACTTGGGGATAATCTCCAGCCCCTAGCCTATGGAAGGCGGGCTTGGAATATTCACGACACAGGCCCTGAGGACAGGCCGTGAAAAATTATTTGAACAACATGCATGGTAAGAGCTCACATAACATGTATCACATGAAAATTATACTATTAAAAGGATTATGCATCTAATTAAATCATGTAGAGAATTCATAAAACATAAGAAGATCATTTTAACAACCTACAAATGGGAATTCAAGTCATGTCTCTATGGTATTCACAACCAAATGTCCATCGAAGGGAAACATAACTATGGGGTGTCCAAAAATAAGGGTTCAAAACACTAATCATTATTTCAATTCATCTAATTAATTACCCAATCATCAACAGGAAATAACAGAGACTATTATTCACTCAATTGACACCCTAAAAATGGTCACGCGACACTCCAACACATATAATCAACTCGAAAATCAACAAAAGGCACAAGACCACATACCACGTGTTAGTATGACTCTCATCGTCCACTATTGATCTTCAATTTGACCAAAATCAAATTAGATGTTAACAATGAGCAAAAACACTCAACCCTATATTACTAGGTTGAGAGAATAAATAATAAATAAAGGCTCAAGTGTAATTAATCACTCACCGAGAGGGTCTCAACATATTTCTTAGTTTTCGAATCGGGTTTCGGACAACAAAATTGGAGAAGAATTCATGTTCGAATTTTTCCTTGGTTCACCACTCGTCGTTATGGATCATTTATTTCCATCTATCAAAAACATTTCTATTGCCTAATATACACAAAAAATACATGGAGTGTACTTGAAACTACACACTGTGTCCATATAATTTATATACCGGCCATTACATGGTTCTGTACTGGATTTATATGGCATGTAGTCTCACATACATAGCTTGTACATAAATTTACATGACATGTAGGCCCCAATCACATCATGTAATAGCCTTGCAGCTATCCCTTGAGCACATTTCCCCAATTTTCTTATGTATAAACTAATAAAGAATGTTTCATATCTTAATGTATGAAATGGGTTCTTAAAAACATCCCCCTTAAAGAAATTAGTCCCTGAATTTACCTTCCAAGGGTATATGATATCATATTTGGCCACCGTGATTGTACATTTCCTTCCTCTCCCAAGTCTCATCCGACACTCAACTGTGCTCCCATTTCACCCATACAAAAGGAACAGACTGACCACAAAGAACCATGTTTCTACAACCTGCAATATGAATTGAATTTTCCACAAATCATTCATCTTCCTGTAACTTCACTTCCTCGGTCTGGAAGGTTTGGGTTGGTTCTGAGAATTAACATCACAAATGAGAAAATTTGAGGACATCATGAATATACTTGTAGCTCTAACGTAATTACAATATATAGGCAACAACCCAAAACCTCTCTAGAATCTCAAATAGACAAATGTATCTCGAAGAAAGCATACCATATCTTCTAATACTCTTGTGTCCCAACCTCGGTACGACACCTATGAAAACTCAATCCCCGATCTCAAAATCCAAATATCATCTACAATGATCAATGTATGATTTTGGAGTAGACTGCACAGTATCCATCCACTTCCAAATCAACTGAAGGATCATTTGTCTCTTGGAAAAGACGAGGTCCCAGAATCGTTTCCTCTCTTGTCTCCTACCAACATAGGGTTGATCGATATGTAACACCGTAAAAATCCACATATGGAATCATCTTAATAGTAGCCTGGAAGAAATTGGGGAATGAAAACTCTACATAGGGCATCTGTGTCTCCATTAAACCCATGAAATCTTGGATGTATTTCTGAAGCATGTCCTCGAGCACCTAAATCATGAACTCTAACTGGCCATCAATATTGGGGTGGTATGTTGTGCTCAGAATCACATATTCTCCCAAATCCATTTATAGACCCTTCCAAAAACACGATGTAAACCAAGTGTCCCTATTTAAAATGATATAATATGAGAACCCATACAATCATACAATCTTACAGATGAACAACATACCATGATAATCCACACCAAAGTTTTCCTTGATTGGTATTAAATGTTCAAATTTCATACTCAATTCACCCATAAGCCATACTCAATCATTAACATAGGGAAACCTTGGTAAACCTGTCATGAAATGCATCTTGACATCATTCCATTTCTACTATGGAATGGGTAGATACTTCAAATGTCATGAATTTCATCGGTGTTCCACCTTAACCTGCTGAGAGATGAAACATATCCTTACAAAACTAGGTACATCTCTTTTCATAATCATACACCAGTACTAATGATGTAAATCATGATACATTTTCATTATACCATGATGCACTACCCAGTCTAATGCTTGAAATTCCTAAATTTTCTCCTTCCACATGTCTATAAAAAAACATATGAGACCCGGTAAACGTAGGAATTCATCCTCATTAATGGTTCAACAAGGAGGAGGGTCCTCACCTCACATACTCACCTATAAAACTAGGCCTTCATAATTTGACAACATCCTCATATCCACTCTATCCTGTAATTTATAGGTAATAGCTGAGGATGCATGAAAAGTGTGTCCCTAACTATAGTGTGCCTCCATTTTCATATCAGATAACAACATAATATGAATTTAGTCACTACTGGCCTGCTGCAAAGCCTATATATGTGTCTTTCTATGTAGTGCATTAGCCACTTCATTGCCCTTTCCAAGCATGTAGGCAAGCATAATGTCGAAAGACTAATGGTATTCCACCCACCTTTGCTAAGATTTATATAGATATTGAGTAGTAAATATGTACCTGAGATTGTTGTGGTCTATGTAAACCATGAAAAACATCCCATTAAGTAAAATATCAATCAACACTATGCATGAACTACTACAGCTAACTAGAGATCGAGTTTCGGGTAGTTCCTCTAATTCTGCCTCACTTATCGTGACCCATATGCAACGACTCAATCCCCCTACATAAGCACTACTCCCAGCCCTATACCTGATGCCTTGAAGTACATACTGTAACTCTTACCTGTCTCTAGAAAATCAGAATCAGATTTTATATTAATCTATCATTCTACTCCAAAATGGCCTTCTCACATGAATCTAAACATTCGTACATCAAACCCTTCTTTTTCAATCCATTCATCATCAATGGTAAGCCTGAGAAGTCCTATATGAAATTCCTATAGAAACCATCAATCCCTATCAAACTCAACACCTAAAATACATTATTGGGATTATCATAGGTAACTTATGAACATATATGATATGTGTCCACTAATACTTATATCTCTAAGATGATGTGACCCAGGAAGTGAATGTGATCAACTCAGAAGTGGCACTTTGTGAGCATATCATATAGATTATGCACTCTTAGTCTACTCAAAATGATCACAAAAAGGGTGGCATGGTCGTGTCGATTCTGAGAATACACCATGATTTCATTTATGAAAACCACAATGAATGAGACCAAATAATGATAGAACACTCAGCTCATCAGGGCCATAAAGATTTCATGTGTCTTCGTGAGACTGAACGACCTGACCAAATACACATACATACCATACCTACTCGAAAAGGCTGTGCAACATTTTTATGATGATCTAACATGCATTGATGATAACGAGATCACAAATTGATTTTATTGAATACCCTAGATACTCAGAGATGATCAATGATATTATCTATTCATGGAAGAGGATATCAGTTCTTAACCTTCAAGTAGTTAAATTTATGATAATCCATGCGTAGGTTGAAGGTATTGTCCACTATATTCATGAAAAGGTCTAGAGAACCCCAAGGGTATGTACTAGGTTAGACGAATCCCTTGGCCTCCAAATCTTCTAATTTCCTACTGAGATCTTGGAGCTTTGTCGTAGCCATCCTATAAGGAGTAATGGATACATGTGAAACTCTTAGTACAAGCTCAAAAGATAACTCTACCTTTCATACAAGATTTAAACCTTAAAGTTATTCGAGAAGACATCCTTGATATGGTAAAATGCTGGTGTAAAATTCATATGACATTTCTCCTATTCATATATATATAATATGGAAATTACTGATGTCATTATACTCATCCTTTGATGCTCGGGTCCTTCTCAAATCACCTAGACATCCCATTCACCCTTGTGTAGAAATTATATGCCCTCTGGTGACGTAAAACTCACCTTGTGGTGATATATATCAAAAAATTCATGAAAAGAGACTATCATATCCATTATGAGTATGAAATTAATGCATGTCATCTCTAAGAAATAGTGATCCCAAATGAAGTGATATCCACCAAATTCATTGGGTCACTCCATGCACTATCACACACTTTCCATTTTAATCCCTCAGAAGTAAAATCATGTAGCCTTAGTCTCTACAAAAATGGGAGTACATATAAAACTATGTGAATACTAAATATAAAATAGTATATAAGCTAAAACCAAGGTGACTAGAATATTACCTATGAGAATAGAAGGTCTGAGATCCTACTCATACTAGGTTTATGGCACAACATAAGTCTGAACTATACCGCATCCATATGTCCCTGCTTGGATACCCTTAGCTGAACATCCCTGATATTGCTGAGAACATGGGGTCTGGATACCATGTACATGGTCACTACATTTCCCTAAATGGACGTATGTATTCTAGTTTCCAAACGGGTGATAATCTGTTGACCCTACTCATGTACGTGGAGTTGGTGCAGACCCCTCTCACTAGATTAGAGGGGAAACTTTCTACAAAAACACTATTAATGGCCCATATTAGGAATAGTTTGGCACTTTAATGAGTCCTCAAAGCATTAAAGTTTAGTATTCCCAATTATTCAGCACATTAATAACCTCACATGGCTACCATAAGATACATTATGAGTACTAGATTCAACGCATGTAAGCACCAGACGATGCTTCTTTCTATCTGTCAAAATAGTACCAGATAATAGTGTCAAACCTTCTTCGATCACAATGGAAAATTCCCTCTAATTTTGATCAGTAATCATAACCTGGTTCAATATAGTAGATACATTAGTCAGCCATAAGATATTAAACTTTGAGAAGATTTTGTACCTGAGTCCATCCACAAATCACCTAGCCTTTTATAGATCATCATCAATTAGAATATGTGTGAAGTGTTGTAGATCAGTAAATAAGAAAGCGTAATCCATTAATGATATAGAACCGTGATCCAAATTCATATACTCATGGGATTTTTTGGCCCTCAGTATCTCAGGACATAAGTATTCATAGAATACTGTATGAAAATATTCCCTTTACATGTCCCGCTGATGCTCTATCTATGTGGTAACATCACACCACATCTATGTAGTATCACACTACATAAAAGTCACTAGCTTGACCATCCTCAAAGGAGGCCTCTCAAGATTCTATAAGATCATTAACATGGCCTCCATCCATGACTCTACAACTTCTGACTTGCATTACCTAGATAATGTGGGCAGATGATGTTGCTTGAAAACTCATGTCAGTTCTTCCAGAGACATGGATGGTTATTGTTCACCAAAAATTGTTTTTAGGAACCTCATAAAGACTTCAAAAAACTATGCATCATCACCTTTATCTGGTATAATATATAGTTACATAACTGGCATGACTATAGGGTCCATTGGTAGCTCATGGACTACCTCCTCCAGGGTATGATCATCTCCACTCTCCTATCACACAACTATAAGTCATCATGGAGGCAAGAATATGAAAGATCAATTAAACACCCTGGTTCAGCATCATTAAAGTTCACAGTTCAAGAGTAAAAGAACTAAACATGAGAAGAAAATGCTCAATGGTTGGAAAAAGGAGAGTACAAGGCATGTGGAAACCTTTCATAGTGTGTACAATTATGCTCTCATATGAACTTTCACCTCCGCCTTCCTTGACGTGTAAACATCATGGGTACATGACTTGTAATACTGACACAAGGAAAGTACTATAGTTTCTCCACCTAGACATGTACATTTACATGGCCAGAGCCACACGGTGCTTGCCTCTGTAAAATTACTCAGGGTGTAACTAACACACACATTGTGTTCTAATCAAAACCCAATGTCCCATGTTCTATCTCACATGGTCAGACACAAGGTCATCTACCACATGGTGTGTACTTATAGTAAACATTTTCTAAATAAAATGTTATTTTATTACTAAAAAAAGAACATATGGCATGTTTTCATTGACCCATACGCTTTGTTATCTGGGTTTCCATACAGTAAGCCATTGAAACATCCTCAGAACCCCCGTTTGGAAATGTTAATCAATGGTGTGCCAAATTCCAATTCATGGGGTCCCATATTCCCTATGAATCAATGATTTGAATCATATATATCACATAGATAAAAAAATTCATCTCTTGGCAGAAATATGATCCACCAAATTCATATACAAGAGGGCCCGTAATACTCATGGATCAAATCATGGTGTATATCCAATTTGATCTATAACATGTATCAATAAACATATCAATCAAAAGATATATCAATAATGGTACCCATCATAACAACATGCATATCTAGTAGGAAATTTATCACAAGAGCATGAAATCATTAATTCTCCTAAATGGCATAGAAAGAATGCATGGGATGTGATTTCTAACAAGTGACTATATGTTTCATGAGATGAAATAACCACATATAATCAGGTTTCAAAAAAATAGTACCTCAATAATATCATTAGTAATAGAAAAAAACATGTTATTCAAACAACAGGAAAAATATAATCAAAAGAAACATCTCTAATTCAAAAAATTACAAGTCAATTCAATGAAATTTGACATTCCATTGTCATGGGGAACCTAATTCAAAGAACACCTTAAAACCAAATCACATATAATTTGAATCCCTTCATACTATTGGTTCAAAATATATAAAACCTAAAGAGAAATGCTCTGATACCAGTTTGTAATGTCCCAGATTTGCATGCCAGTAAACTGGTGCTCTGTACCTAGTTGGTCACATGGCCTCAAATTCATTTCCCCTAATACCAGAGGCTTCTAACTACTATTTAGGTCCTGGTGAGTGATAGTGGGGGAAAACATGCCCTCATTGGCATTATGCAACACAAAAGAACAATAACATACAATAGCGAAAGAAATAAATAACATACAACCAAAAAAACAATGGATGACTGACAATAAAGATAACCATATTCCATAGCATTCAATTGATGATGAATTCTTTTACATGATATAAAGAAGAAACCAAAACAGTTACATGGTAGTACTACACAATATATCTATCAAAATCACAAAAGAAACAAAAAGAGACAAAAAACCATCTCAAGCCTTAGCTTGGTCCCATGCTCTTCTACATCTATGTAGCGCATCATGTACCTGTAGCAGGATGCTTTCCAAGATTCACGCCTTCAATCAAATAATATTTTTGTTCCCAATATAATGACTTAAATAGGGTGTGAGACTAAATTCTAGTAGGAAACCTCTAATGGTTGGTTCTAATCTGTTAATGGAAATATATAACATGAAGTTTAAAATAGGGATTTCAGTAAACTATAGGTACTCAAAATTTTGAACAAAGAGATGTCCCAGAAGCAAATGTTAAAAAGTATAAGTGAAAATGGAATCCCGGAATGTGCTTTATCCTCAAAGATGATTCATAATTCATCCACTTCAATATTCAATTTCATTCAATTATATAATTTTTTTGCGGTCCGGACAATTCCCGATAACCCCCTTATAATATTAACCATCAACTCATGACATAATAGTCATTTAATCATATTCCAAGAAATCCTGACATGGGTTCCCTTTAATGGATCCTATGTTTTCTCAGCATTTTTAATAATCTTCAATGAGCCCGATCATATTACCATGACTCACTCACGACCCTTACATATTTACATATTGAGCCTATTCCTGGTCTTTTAACCAAGACCCTCATTCACTAAAGTTATAAATAAGTTGAAATTAGTCACACGATCCTGACCATGTATTTTAACTAAGACTTTGACTCTCCCTTTTTCAATTACCCCTCATTTTTATAATTCAATTCCTTGACAAAAGAATCACATGTGAATAAAAATATCACATGGATTATCATATAAACAACTCACACGAGCATTGTTCACATAACATGTATTACATAGAAATTATACTATTATATGGAATAAGAGTATAATTATCTCATGTGGGGAATTCATATCCCAGAATAAATTCATTTTAACAGCCAATGATTGGGAATTCAAGTCAATCCTCTTAGAAATTATCAGCTAAATGACCATCCGAGGGAAGCACATCCATGGGGTGGCCCTAAGATAGGGTTCACAACCCTATAAATGCTTTCAAATAATCTAATCAATTAACTAATCATAAATAGGTAATAAAATGGATTAATATTCAATCAAGAGACATCCTAAAAGTGGGTGCGCTACACTCAACAAATAAAATCCACTCGACAATCAATGAAAGTCATAATTTCACCTACCTCTTGTTAGAATGAATCACCTAGTATAGTTTCGATCATTAATTTGACATAATTCAGAGTGATCAAAAAAATAAGTAAACACATTTAACCCTCGATAACTATGTCATGATAAAAAATCAGAAAAAAATTCTGAAGGGGAATCAATCACTTATAGAGAGGGTTTGAAAGGATTTTATAGTGTTTCAATCAGTCTCTAGATGATGAAATGGGAGAAGAATTCATGTTCCAATTTTTCTTCATTTCAATTTTCATCGAATTGGATAATTCATATCAATCTGAAAAAAACATAACTACTACAAGATTTAATCATAAAGAAAAATTAAAAGTCCATGATGTGCACTTGAAACTACACTCTATGTCTGTACAATTTCTTTCCAAACAATTTCATGGTCGTGTACATGGATTAAATGGAATGTATCCCTCTATACAAGGAATGAATATAAAATTAAATGGTGTGTAAACCCCATTCACATCATGTAGTAGGCCTATATCCATCCCTTGACCTATTCAATCCCATTTCTATATGTATAAACTAAAATGGAAGTATCTGTACTTAATGGAAGAATGAGATCTTACAGTTTACCTCAACGTTCTAGAGAAGTATATATGAAGCCCTTGATAAAGAGTTAAGTTTCAATACATTGTCTCATCCACATATAGATGGTTATTCTTAGTGAACATTGGAAACTTTATAGGATATGTTGAGATCTATTATATTAATTTAATAGGTTTTGGGGATGAAGATATTCTTTTGGTTGAGTTTTCCTACAAAAATAGCTTTCAATCAAGCTGTTGAATGGATATTTATGAACCCTTATTTATAATGTAGTGTATAAATTTAACATATTAGGATATAGTTTGAGGTAAAAAACTATTGGAACATGATATTTCTGAATATATTGTATAGAATGTTATAGCCATTCGGCATGACATAAGGATGCCAGAATGTTTTCAGAAAACATATGATGGAAATATCTAGCCTGATAGGGAATTATAAATTAGTTATAAGGATATTGTAAGAATTTATATATAGAATATATTTATTAGATAAATTAATAAGGTGAAACTAAACCAATGGTATAAATTACCTTTTGAAATTATTGACCTTTTTAGGATTGTAGCATATCGATTGTATCTTCCATCAAAACCTCCCTCAAGTAAATGATGCATTCATGAATTTTTCATGTGGATGTACATAATAAATCTTTCATATGTACTGAACTCATATGTCATGACACTTGATAATGTTATTACATGTAACGAACAACAAGTGGAGATTTTGATTGTATAGAGAAATTCTTATTAAACTAGGAAACTTACTTTATCAATGTTTTATGGAGAAACCACCAGTTTGAGGAAGATACATGGGAACAAGGATATGTAATGAGGTAGAAGTATCCATATTCAATTGAATAAAATAGAAATAATCTCAATGGAGAAACTCATTTCAATGGGGTATAATATAAAACCATTAAATTTTATGAAATATATTTTTTGGGAAGAAAATTATTTTTATGATAGGTAACGAAACAAGAAACACTAAATTTTAACAAATCATGATATACTATTAATATTATTATATATATTTAAAAAACAAAGATTTTATTTCATGTCTCTTTTAAAATTTTACATATTTGATAGTCTATTATCCAGGAAACACCGTGTTTAAAATTGTAATACACCATTATAAATGATATTTGGAATAGTAATATGATATGTAGGAATAATAATCCAGAATATGGAACAGTATCTTCACATATTAAAGTATAAATAAAATTTGGGTATATTATAAATTGGAATATTGTATATTTATATCATGGAAAAAGTAAACAAAGTATTAAAAATTATAAATTAAGTATTGGTATTTTTGTGAAACCAAATTGTTTATTTATAAATCTATAGTTAATTTTATAATTTGAAAAAAAAATATTTTCATATAATATTTTCATTAATTTATATTTTATTTAATTGTTATTATATATATTTATGGGACCTTAATTAAATATTCATAGTTTTGGAAATTTATTTATAATTTGTAAATTAGTATTTTTCGAATAATTGATGATTTGTAATAAAAATTAAATTTATAATATTTATAAAATTATTTTAATAAAATGAACTCCATTTTTTTATTCTACATGTTAAATAATGGGTTGGGTGTGTTTTTTATTTTTTTTAAATAGTTGAGTTTTTGAGGAATTGTGAAATAAAATAATTTACGCTATAAATTCACTATACTTTAAATTACTATTTCAAGAGTCATTTGAGATTTAAGAACCATAATATTTAACACACATTCTGTATTTACTATATTTATTCATGGGAATAAATTTTAATCATAGTCATGAGCCCAAATAATTATATAATGAAAACAACAATCAAAGAACACCCTACTCCCCCACTTTAAATACCACTACTCATCACCTCTTCTCCACACACATCCAAATCCATGAAGCGTGAATATATTCTTTCCATATCATCTCTCAAAAAACTTCCCATATTCTTCTTCTATGTCCCCTAAGGAGGTTCTCAATTATATGACACTCAAGAGTTAAAACCTTATCTATATCTCTTTCAATTTCATTTATTTTCATATCACTCCTTCACATAACCTATCCAATGTTACATAATAACTCAAATATATTTTATGTAATTTATTTTTATTAATTGAATTTTTTATCAACCATAAATTCTCTTATCTTCTCATTTTTATTGTAAACATGACAACAACAACCATGATTTGATGACATACAACCTTCATCGATGAAAAATGTGAATTTATCAATTCATCCTGGATGCTGGTCATAAATCCATTTTTATGTTCACAAAAACAATAATATAATTAATAAAACATATATATTTATCAAAATATATATATATATATATAATTAATTAATAAGAAAAAACAGGTTCGTGATGATTGTAAAATTTCCAATATAATCATAACGGTTATCATTAAAATTTTATCAAATGAATTATCCTCGTATATAAAAAAATGATATTTAAGACAATAAAATCACCTATATGTTCATTATTATCTTAAAATTTCTATTTTGGATAATTATTTCTATTTTAAATGATCTTTATAGATTTATACAAGTGAACTAATCATGAAAATTAAGGTAACAAACACTCTCGAATGGAAAATTTAAATCTAATAACTCATAAAAAATGATATAAATGAACATAATAAAATAATAATAAATCATATTCATGTTTAATAGGTTGTTAATTAAATTATTTATGAATATAATTTCATTATACATTGTATTAAGATCATGTACAGAACAATTTCAGATATAATGTAAGGGTTTTTTCACGAACGTCTATTTTTCATTCGGGTTACACTTTCTCTCTCTTTAAAACAATGTAATTATTTTATTTCTATATTGTTCATAAAATTAGGTTTATATGTTACAAAATCATGTTTCTATATCATTTCATAATTTTATTTTGATATATACATGTTTAATAAGGTTCCTTTTTGAATTATTCCCTTTTGGAAAGCCCAATTAAACAGAACTGCCGAATTTCCTACCCATTTTATATTACGATCAATAATATTTTTTATGTCACAATAATTTTCAAGAATGTAACTTTTTTCATGAAAAATTATCTTTGTTCATTTCATATATTATAAAAAAAAATTGATAATTTTTCCACTATAAAGAATCTTTTCTATTTTATTTTAAATGATAGTCTAGTTGCCCGATTCTTATGTTTCCTTAAATCTAATTTTACAGGTAGGACATAATTTATTCCTCAAACATAATTTAATTGTCATTAATTTTTTCCTTCTGATATATAAATGTATTTTAACAGATTTTATGACAAATAAAATGTTTTTTTTGAAATAAATATTCTTTTCAAAGTTAAAAGGGCATTACTCTCAAGAATTTCACTGTGATTTTGTTAGATTATTTTCATCTATTTCAAAACACATTTTTTAATAATATGATTAATTAGAATTTATTTTATATTATATAATATACTATATTTTATCAAATGTTTTATGATCAATATGACAGTGGATGAAATATCTTGATATCATTCCAACATTACGCTGAATAGTTATTGATTATGTTTACTAATTGGGGAATATTATTTACAATTAATATATATATATATATATGCTATTTCTGATTCCCACCATTCATATTTGGAATTAAATGGAATTAGTATGAGATTTTAATGTCCCTATATAGACCCTTGATTCCTTGTTAGGTATCATTGAGAAAACCAAAATTGGATTTGGTTGAGGACTTACACATTTATTTTCAAATGTCTTGGCCGGGGCCATGACAGTATATTTAGATGTTCATTATTTTTCTTATGAAAATTATGAAAATATAAATTGATGACCAATGTAATTTTTCTATTGGTATAATATCCATGGATATGTTTTATTCATATGTTATTATTTATATTTCATTGTTTTGTTCAACTTTTTTTAATTTTATATTATGTTCAAGTTTAGGTTTTAATGACATGTTTTGATATAAATTCAATTTATTTTATTTTTTATGTTTTTGAAAGCTTTATCTGTAATTATTACCATGTCATAGCATCTTAGATCACTTTTTATTATGTTTAATATTTCACAAGGATGTGAATATATTTATTATGGATGAATTTCTGGGATAGTCTAGGTGTATAAGAATGTTTCAATATAGTTTCTATTTTTTGTATCATGGTATAATGTAAAACATGTTGTTTATATAGTTTTTATATTTCCACAAAAAATGTGTCCCTTTACGAGGTGACTTCTTTGTTTGTTATACCATTGTAATAAAGTAAGGAACTTGATCTGGGTTAATAGGTTCAGGGTATTTATAGTTGGAATCAAAGGATTTTTATTATAATCCTTGGAAAATATATTTAGAAAATAAATATTAGGGAACACAACCGTAAGATATAATTTTAGGGTATACATAAAATAATATCCAAGAATTTTACTAAGGTAGAGATTATGTGGGCTTCCCTACAATACATTCATGTTTTGATTGAACAAGTGGATGTGAACCTATAATAAATGTACATTTGGGTAAAATCTCAAAAAATATATGTTGGGCCTAACATGAAGTGACCTGGTACACAACAACGTGACATTCTGTGCACCTCCTTTAATAATATAGAGGTTTATTCTTAAGATATTTCACATTTTTGTAAAAAAAATTATGAATGATTTAAATGTAAATATGTTCCCAAATAAACCATGTTTATTATTATGAGATTTTATATACATAAATAATCAATTATTTTTATGTTTTTTTTCTTTTTTCAAAATATTGAATTATGGTTCATAAAATAAGTTAGTGAATTCCATTTTTAATAAATGTATCGTAGTGGTTGGAATTCAAATTGAATAAACATGTGAATTCAATATATGGATTTTCTACTGATGTAAGATAATGATGTTGGAGTCGTAGTTGGAACTGAATTTGAGAAAGTTATAACTATACTTGAAAGATATACTCTAGTTATGAGAAACTACCTTACATGAATGGAATAGATTGATCCACAATGTGGAGGAAAAATTTATGACCTCTTCATGATATATCATCCACCAGAATTCAGTGGGACTACAAGTACATTTTTAGGGGAGTAATGGATATTTTATTTAGATAACACATTTCTCTCTTTGGGATGTATTTAAAGGGAGAATTTTATCATTGTAGTTTTTATCTCTCAGGAGCTGTTGAACAATGTTGGTCATGGATTTAAAAAAATGAGAATCAAGAAATTGAAAATATGGAATGGATGTATTTGAAGGAAATTCAACTTGACAAATATTTAACTTGGTAACGATGAGTAGATATTGGGAGAAAATAGTTTAGTTTGAGATAAAATGATCATCAAAATAATTTTATGTATTAATCCAACATTAAAATGATAGAAAATAATTATATAGATAATTTTTTTAATCAAAATATTAATACTGATTAATTCTAGGGTTGGTTATAACAATTCCTATGAAGGACATCAGACTCTTAAAATTTCTCATAAAACGAAGGTAATGTCTAATCTATTATTTGGACAGATATATAACACTCTATGTATTATTACATGAAGTGAAAAGATGATAATTATAGGGTGTTAAAGAAATTTATTGATAAAGGAAAGAATAGTAAAGGTAATTTCCCATTGTCCGATACTTGTGGAAGGAAACACCCTAGTGCCTTCTTAAAAAGAAAACGATTTTGCTTCATGTGTGGTGATAAAGGGTACCATTCCAATGATTGAAAATAAAAATATTATCTAAAAATGTTCAATGATACAATTATAGGGAGATGGGAAACAATGAAAATTATTTTCCAAAGCATTCGTGAAACATTCCTCCTGAATGTCCACTGGGGAAATGATTAACTTATATGATCCCAACTACTATGGTTGATGTTCCTAATGTTGTGATTGCATGTAATTTAATCATCTCCCACAATATAACTTAATCATAATAAGATTACAGATCATCACATTCCATTATATATTCATAGTTTGTTTTAAAAATAATATATTTTCAATTAACCATATCAAAGGAGTTGTCAATAATGGATCACAGTGGGAACCTTATTACATAGTCAATATGTCGATCATTTCCTATTATGACCCATCAACGTACTGTAATTGAAAATTTCAGTGTCATACCTATAGTGTATTTTTATATAATATTTTATATGAAATATATTTTAAAATATAATAAAAAACATTTATTAAAAAGAGAATGAAATTATGACTCATAATGATGATATCTTTAGATATGACACTTAATTATATTATTATTTTGTATACAAACCCCAAGTAGATCCACTAAATGAAATTCTTGGGGAGGAAGATAAAATCACATCTATGGGTGAGGAAATAAATCATATAATTGACGATGTACCTATTATACATGACTAAATCGATTTATTTCATTGGGATTTACCTAGACATCCTCCTGAGTTTAAAGTTGAGTTTTCTATTGATTTAATCATGAATGAAATAAAAATATCAAAGACTCCTTATAGAATGGACACTCTGTAATTAGTAATGCTAAAGAAAGATATAAAGAATCTGAGTAATAATATATTTATTTTTTCTAGGGATTCTCTATGGTGAGAATATTTTATCTTCATTAAGAATAATGATGGATACCTGAGGCTTTGGATTAGCAATATTTAAATAAATGTTTATATAATAAATAAAAAGAATCATCTACCTCAGATTGATGATTTATTTTACATTTCATGGAGCTTAATATTTTTTCAAATATTGACCATCATTCTAGATCACACAAATGGAGTCTGAAGAAGGAAGGTATTCCCAATACTGCATTTCGAACAAGCTATCTATATTACAGGATTATAGTAATTCCATTTGGGATGACCATTGAAATATAAGTTTTTATGGATATAATTAAAATATTGTAAATGGAATATCATGATTATTTTTTTGATTTATTTATTAATGATACATTGATATATTCAAAAACAAATATGAGGATAAAGAGAGACACTTTTATAATGGTCTAGAATATATTAGAATAAAAGGGTTATTTGTGAAGATTAGTAAGTGTGAATTTTGGAATCAAACCTTATCTTTTTATTAGAATATTGATTACATGGATGGAATATACATTTATCTTGTGAATATAAGGATAGTAATCAAATATCATATATCATTAAATATAACCATGTTATATTGTTTCATTGCAATAGTTTGTTATTATCAGTGTTTTGTTCATATTTATTTCTCATCAGCTAACCTTCTCAACAATATAACTCAGAAAAGGATTAATATAATTTGTAAATAGTAATGCAAAGAAATATTTATGAATTGATGAAGATATTTGAGAATTCTATGATCTAGACTATACCATCAGAAAATACTAGATTTTTGTTTTATAGTGACTCATCAAACAAATGACTTGGTTGTTTCATTATCCATAATGATAGAGTTATTTCCTATGTATCAAGGCTGCTAAAAGTACTTAATTGAACTATCCAACTAATGATGTTGAATTAGCAGCTATAAAATTTTCTTTATGGTAGAGATATACTATCTCTATGGTGAACTATATGAGATATATAATAATATCTAGAGTATTAAATATATCTTCTTAGAGAAATAACTAAACACGAGGTAAATTTTTTGGAAATATCTACTAGAGGGTTATAATTGTTCAAAAAAATACCACCCATATAAGGAAAATACATTAAATGGTGCTTCGAGTAAGAAGGATCATGAAGTTAAATGAAAATGAGGATCAACAAGGATCTAGTGTACATTGATCCGATAAATATGGGAATGGGAATTATCAAGGAAGGTGAAACCTTAGTACATTCACAAATGTTTTCCAAAGAATCATTATTAGAAAACATAATTAGTTCTATGTCTGAGGATGGGAATTTCCAAAATAAAATTAAATCTAAGAATGAAGTAAATTGGGAAGACTTCTTGTATGAGGATGAAATTATGAAATTTTAGAAGAGGCTTTGTGTTCACTATATACCCGATCTGAAAGAGCAATTATTGGATGATTCCCATAGCTTGAATTTCACTATAGACCCTAGTAGCCCTATAATATTAATATATTTGAAGGAGAAATATTGGTTGGATTATATAATGAAGGAACATAATGATTATGTATCAATATTTTCAGTATGTCAATAGGTGAAGGCTACAAGACAACATCCTAGAGGAATCATGGAACCATTGCCTATTCTGACATGGAAATGGGATTAAAAAACTTTGGAATTTTTCACTCGGTTACCAAATAATCCAATAAATAATGATTCAATAAGGTAAATTGTTTATGAGCTTACCAAATTTACGTGTTACCTATCTATAAGAGAGGATTTACAATTTTAGTACCTTCCATGGCTCTATATTAATGATGATGTAAGACTTCATAGTGAATATCATTACATTATGTGTGATCATGATCCACCATTGACATCTATGTTCTAGATACATTTATAGAAGGATATTAATCCCAAGATTCATCTGGGAACTACTTATGACACTCAAACTGACAGCCAGTCTGAAAGGATTATTCAAACTCAAGAATACCTATTAAGGTCCTACTAACTTGATATTCAAGGAATGTGAGATCATTATTTTCCTTTGTTAGAGTTTTCCTACCATAATAAATACCATTCAAGTATTTAAAACGACCTGTATGCATATTTATATGGAAAGAGATATCGTACACCCACATGTTGGGGTTGAAGTCTATGAAATGAAATTTGTATGCCCATATATTATTAAAAATATAGAAAAGGTAGAGACTATTCAAAACCTTATCTAATAATCATAAAGTCTGCTAAATATCTATGTCGATAATAGGAGGAAGTATTTGGAGATTCATGTTTGTGATAACATTTTATTGACGGTGTCTCCATAGAAAGGAATTATATGATTTTGAAATAATGGTAAACAGAGCCCTACGTACATTGGATTGTTTGAAATTTGGGAGATAATTAAGGTTATGTATTATTTTTTCCATTTCCCCCAAGACTTTCTAATGTACACAGTGTGTTCCATATCCATTTGTTGAGGATGTATGTGCTAGTCCAATGGAATTTGCTCACATTTGAAGGGATATAATTTGAACATGATTTATCTTACTCTAGAGAGTCTACCTATATTTTGGAAGTTAGAGAACATGTGTTGAAGAATCATATGATGTGGATGGAAAATGCACTTAGAAAAAAACATAAAATTGTAGATGTGAAGTAGGAACTAGTGGAAATTATGATGAAAAACACCCCTAATATTTTTTGAGGTGACATTCTAGAAATTTAAAGAAAGATATCTTTTGAATGAGAGGAGAATGTAACTCTCGATGATTTTATGGTATTCCTCTTTTAAAATTTATCATATTTGATAGGTTCTGATTCACACAACATTGAGTTTAAAATTGTAATACATTATTAAATATAACCATTGGAATATTTATTTTCCCATAAGAGATAGTAATATGGAAAATATAAAACTAGCTTCACTTATGAAATTATAAATAAGTTTTTTATATATTATCAATGAAAAAATGGCATATTTGTATCATAAAATAATAAAATAAATGTTTTAAAATTATAATTTATGTGCTTTAATTTTTTTTTGAATCAAAATTGTTCATTTAGAACTTCATAATTAGTTTAACTATTTAAAATTAAATATATTTTCATTAAATAGAATAATTAATTAAAAATTTGTTTTGTTATGTTTATAAGAAATTTTTACACTACCTTAATAAAATTTTTCGAAGTGTTATAAAATCATTTACAATTTTCAAATACCTATTTTTTTTGAATAAATGGTGATTTTGACTTGAAAATAAACTTCTCATATTTAGAAAATTATTTTTCCAAAATGGAGTCTATTTTTAAATTATAAAATTATAAATATTTTTAGGGTGATTTTTGGGTATTTTCTTTGAAATAGTTGAATTTTTAGAGAATAATGATATACGGTAATTTGTGATATATATTTTATATATTAAATAAAATATTTATTGATTCATTACAGATATAAGAACAATAATCTCAAACTATAATTCTATATTTACTATATTTATTCATGGGAAACTAAACTATCAAAAATATTGATCCAAAATAATAAACTAAACAATAAAATAATCAAAAAACACCTCTCTCCTCCAGTATAAATATCATCCCTCACCACCCTTTCTAATAACACATATAATCCATTTAAAATGTAAAAAATTATACCCATTTCCTCTCCCAAACCACTCCCCCATGTTATGGTATTATGAAATGACCAATTTCAAGTCTCTTAGGTATGTTCTCAAGGAGGCGACACTCAAGAGGTAAACCCCCTCCCTATCTTTTATTTTGTTTCATTTATTATACATCCCCATACTCCCCTATAAAAAGTATCATGATTACTCAAATATATTTTATATACTTAAAATTAATTTTTTTATTGTTATGTAATTCATCAATTCTCTTATCATCACATTTTTATTCAAAAAATGCAATCATCATCTATGAGGTTCCAATTTACCTCTTTTATGGATGATGAGTTTTTGTTCTTCAACTACACCTTCTTGTATAGTAAAAAAACAATTATTATTGTTAAAATATTTATTAATTTATGTTATATAACTTATTTAATATTCTATATCATGTTTATATATGAAATTATTTTTCATAATGCAAAACTAGTATGTGATGATTGAAAGATGAAAAAATAATCTAAACGATTACCATTAATGTTATATATAATGAATCGTATTATTATCTAAAATAAGTATATATAAGACCAGTAAATATCTATTATTTTCGTTAATAAAAAATAATTTTAAATTTGGATAACTATTCCCATTTTACAGGATCTTTTATACACGTATAAATGTGAACAAATCATGAAAACCTTTGAAACCAAAAATCCCTAATTACGATATTGAATATTATAACTCATAAAAAATTCTATAAATGAACTAAATAATATTATTCTAAATAAAAAAATTCTTTATGTGGTTTTTAATTAAATTATTAATGAATCTATTATCATCATCTAAGGTATTAATTTAATGTGAAGAACACTTTCAGAAAAATGGTATGTGTTTCTTCCTAAAGCTCTATTTTCCATTAAGGTTGTAATTTCCCTATCATTACCCCAATTAAATTATTATTTATTTTAATATAAATTGATTAAATCTTTTATTATCTTCCAAAATCATGTATCTAGATCTATTAGTATTTTTTTGTGGGTAAATGCATGTTTTATATGGTTTTATTTTTAGTACTTTCTCTTAAGAATGCATGATTAAAGGGAACTTCTAAATTTCATACCCATTTTAATATACCATAAATAATATATTTTATAAAAATACTGTTTTATAAAATTAATATTTTTAAAAAAATCATTTTTTATTTTATTAAAAAAATATGACTTTTTCTATTTTAAAGACACATGTTTATTTTCTCTTAAACAACACTAATGTTTTCAAAATATAATGTCTCTTAAAAACTCTTTTTACATACTAGAAATCATCTATGCCACAAAATATGTTCAATATTCTTCCATTTTAATTTCTGAGATATTAATGTCTAGTATCTAATTTCATGACAAAAACAAAAGATTTTTCCAAAATAACACTTCGTTTCAAAGTAAAAATTGTATTACTCTCAATAATTCATCCATGATATTATTAGAGCATTTTAACATATTAAAACAACCATTGTTGGATATTATTCTTAACATGGATTGATCTTATATTTTGTCATCTACCATATCTTATTAAATGGTTTATGATTAGATAATAGTGGATGTACTAACATCATACCATTTTCCAAATTGATTATAATTGTAAAATATTATATTTACTGATTGGGGAATGTTATTTATATTCCAAATGTATATTTTTTTGGTCTTTCAGACCTATAATATGTGGAATGAAATAAAATTAGAAAGTGATGGTTGGGTTCCCCTATATCCCCTCAATTTATCGGTTGGTCTCATTAGAGAAACCTAATTGTGATTTGGTCGAGGCCTTAGCAAATTATGTTTTGATTTCGTGAATGAGGCCACTATGTCATGTTAAGATGTCCATCATTATGAATTACATAATTATGATGTTTTCAATTCAAAATCCAGATGATTATTAGACTTGTAAAATCTCCATGGTTAATTTTTATTCTCAACTTATTGTTTATAGAGAAACATTTTGAACTATTTTTATTACTTATATAGTATGTACATGTTTATTTTTTAATGACATGTGTTTTGAAACATTCAAAATAACTTATGTTTTTGTTTATGATAGTTTCCCCTATATTTCTTCCCCTTATTGATCATATGAGATCACCCATTTATTATGTTCTATTTTTCCCTAGGATACGAAGATATATATTTTCAATGGTGTGCAAGGATAACATAGATGTTTAAGGATACTTATTATGGAGTTTATATGTTTCTTTTTCATTAAATTTGAAATGTAAAATATATTTTTTATTTGGTATTTATAAATATAGCATGCTATTCAGTCCTCTGTGTTGTGACTTCAATGTTTATTATAACAATGTAATAATGTTTCACACTCACTCCCGGTTTCTAGAGTGGGGGACTTTACATTAAACAAAACCATTTTAAATTAGAATATAGTCATGGTTGTATCAATAGTAATAACAAAATTAAAATTATTTATAATTCATATATATTAAGAAAACATATTAATAAATAAGAAATTTATTTTGTAATATCTTTTTATTCTATATAAAATATTATTATCTAAATATTATTTGTATTTATTTTTTTGAACAAATAGAAAAATTAACATTAGAATATTTGAAAAAAAATTATTTTTAAAAAATAATAATTTTATTTATAATATAAATGTCATTATTTATTTAGTAAATGCTTTAGAATTTTCTAAATATTTTTTTAATGATTACTTAGAATTATTTATATATTAAAACATCCTTTTTAATTGAAGCATTGACAAAGATACCACTTTATTTGAACATAGCATTAGTTAAATTTTATATTTATTAACCCAATTTAGTTAATTGGTCTAAATTACTTTGTAAATTTCTATTTAAAAATTATTATAAACTATTTCAAATTCTTTATTTGTAAAACTATATTTTCATCACATTTGTTGGTTTCTATAAAAATTAATGTATTCTGATATTACTAATAGAATTTTGAAAAATGTATTTCATATTTTGAATCATCTTAATTAACATAATCTAATAAGTTCATCTTAATTTATGATAAAATGAGTTGTAAAAGTCGTAAATATTTTTTACTATGGTTAGGGTTAAAATAGTCTAACTAAGGGGTTAAACTAAAAGAATATGAGTTAAAATGATCGAATAACATGGATAATTCATATTTTATTTTCATATATCATCCCATGTTACTATAGGCAATATATTTTCTGCATTTCAGTCAATTTTATACAAAAGTAGAAAATATATTAACTTATGTATTGAAAATGAAAAAATATCACCCCTTCGATTTCAAATTTTAATTATATGTTAATATTTCCACAAAAGAAAGATTATAATGAATATTAATGTTATTTTTTAGAATAATTAAAAAAATTCTTTATGTTTTTTTAAATTTAATAATTACAAAATTACTTTAAATGCTTAAAAATGCCAATAATGTAATTATTTTATTCATAGATAAATAAAATAAATAACACATGAGATATTAAAATTAAAATAGATTGAATTAATTACTCTATTTCATGAACATTGTTGATACATATAACCTAGTAACCATTTTTGAAAATGATATATTCATATTCCACTTTTTTCATATTGCCAAAATAAATACTGTAAATAATTATCATTATTGTCATTTTATAATAAATAAAATTTTATAGTGTTATTAAAAATTAAACAGAATATTTCATATATTAGGAAATCAAAATATTAATATAAATTTCAACCATATTAAATTTATAAACCAATTTTCCTTTTATAATAATTATATTATCAACTAAATTGTAAAAACATTGTTACTATGGTAATGGGAAAAATGTTGTTTTGTGCATTTCATGTGCTAATGGTAAAACTAATATTCTTTCCGTATAAAATATTTATTTTATTTATTGTGTTTATTATTTATAATCAATGATTAAAAATTATATAATAAGGATGATTTTATTTTTATACTCTTGGGATAATTCACCTAATTAAATAAATAAAAAACATGTTTCCCTTATGAAAATGAAAATGGTAAAATAAAGTAAATATAAAGGTTTTAGAATAAAATGTTTAGAAAATTTGTATTTGGTGAGTGTTGGTTGTGTGAATAGAAAAGATCATATATATAATTCTTATATTATTTAATTTTTATAGTAATTTTTTTGATAATGGGTTTTCACATAATTGAATAACTTTCGGTATTTAAATAATTATCAGTCATCAATTAAAAAAATTAAAAATATTAATCACACATCATTTTACCATTTAATCATTTTATTTCGACAAAAACCATCTAAAATTTCTCCAAATATTCTTATCTATTTTCTAGATCTTTTGGTAATCCAATAAGACTAACTACAGGTTCCTTAATAAGAGATCCAGAGGAGTTTATTTGAAGAAAATGTAATAATATTCACTAATATTTTTTTTCTTCTTCAATATCCACCTATATTAAAAGACATAACAATTACTATATAATATCCAATCTATCAAGAATATACTGAGATGATATAACTATTTTTAAATAACCAATATTTCTCCCCCCTTTCATCATATAGGAAACTAAACCATTGATCTTTTGTACGATGGACTACTGTCAAACGAACCGATGTATTTATGATCACATCACCACATATCTTTGATGGATATTATGATTTATTTGAAATACTTATTTTCAATTTATAAAATAACTGTAATTATTTAACTTTAAATTCACATATATGTTCTTAATTTCCATAATGTTTGAATGCAATAACATTCCTCATGTGTACGATAGACCACTGTTTGGAAATGTGATGTGATTCATTCGTCACATATGATTTACATGGAATATAATAAAGATATTATTAATTAAAATATTATATATATATGAAAAGTAAATAATCATTGAAATGTAATATTTTATTTAACTTTTTTTTATTTTTCCATTAATAAAATCGTAACCGTGTTTATTCATATGTACTGCCTGAAATATTAATGAATTGTGTAAACCATTTTCTTTCATTAAATTTTATGTATAACACTAAAAACATATTTAATTTATAAATTTCATATTACAACATGATCATAATTAGGTAAATTATATAACCATGATAAAAAAGTCAAGGACTAAAAAAACCAAACCAAAATATACAGAAAAATTAAAAGCAGTTTTTAGTTCATATGTGATTTTAAAAATAAATTTTCAATAAAAGTGTAATGAAATGTCATAAGATAGTAATAATAGTTTTGATAAATATGACTATATTTTATAATAAATTTATAGTAAACTTATATTTATTCAATACAGGTTTTTAACTATTACTAATGAATTATACAATTAAGGTAAGGTTTTTTCTCTCTCACTATTATTGATAGATGACTTATGAAAATTTAACTACTCTCTTCTTTTTTGAGCTGTATTTAATAAACCATTAAAAATTTAAATCATAAATATAATTATTTATGTTATATTTAATATTTTGTATTATTGTATTCTTTAACTAGGCTTATGATAAATAAAATTAACAAAGGGGTATATGATTATTGTGTCAAATTTCATTCATTGAGACATATGTTGTGTTATGAACCAATCTTCTTTTATGAGATTTATATATTAGTCATTTGATATTTCATAACATTTATGTAATTATTTTTATGAAACAATTGTTTTTCATTATTTCATGGGGATTTTTATTCATATAGAACTAATGTAGTAAGGGTTTGATGTTACAATATCAATAATTTTTTGGGTTGATTATGATTATACATTCAATGCTGAAATATTTGGATATATTTATCTAGAACATTATGAATTTTATTATAATATATTTTATTATTTAAAAAAATGATTTACTTTCATTTTTATTTCTTTAACTATTGTATATATGTAAAATATGTTTTGAAGTTAAAAATGACATTATTTCTCTATTTATTGGAAAATGTTTTTCCTTTGATTCACTACTTTATAAAAAAATAAAGAACATTTTTAATTACCTCAAATGTTTTTATAAAAAAATAATGACACAAGTTTAACTATTTTATGTTTTTTAATCAATATTTTTATCATTTTTAAAATGAGTTACTTTTGAATTTGAACCGAAATTGTGAATGAAATAATTGCTTTTAAATGTGTATAGAAAGAGTGGAATTTTACACTGTCACAATTGATAAGAATTTTAAATATTAATTAACAGGTCTCAAAGGTATTTTTAAATTTTTCTTTGTTTTTTTATTAATTTTTTGTTCTTAATTTTTTTCATAAGGATAATGTCAGTTTCATTAAATTTTATTATAAATGATATTTATAGAATCCTTTATATTTTTTAAAATATATTATAAAATAAAGGTTATTTGAAAATTTTTAATAAATTTTTTGTTTTCAAAATCAAGTTCTAAATTTGAAAGGAAAATTTCTCAATAAAAATTTACTATTGCTCTTTATGAAATCATTTTATATCTATGATTACAGATATTGATTTACTTATGTAAACTATTAGACTTGATCCACAGACCCCAATATTATTCATTACTTTAATGATTTTTTTATAATGAATATATGTTTATGAAACACATTTCACTTCCCTAGGATATATAATGGGAAAATTGTTACAAAATCGACATCATTTTCAATAGGTTTTTCTATGATGAAATGTTTCTGAAAACCATTTCATTTTATGGGTTCTAAAAATATGAAAATCCTATGATATTCTATAACACATCAGTAATATTTTAAATATGTGATTGGCTTGACTTATATCCCTCTCTAATTAATTGGTTAAATATTGATATCTTACGGGACAAAGATGAGTATAACAGGTAATAGACCCATTAATTCAAGTGGAATTGTCCATTATGAGAAACATGGGGGTGAATCATGACTAATATGATTGTTTGGGGAGTAGAAACAATCCACCATTTTAGTTTTGGGATTGAAAATGAATAATATTATGTTTGGGGAGTGAACACATTATATTCTGAGGTCCTTTTCAAAGAAACTTAACTACTTAAAAATGATATTCTATGATTATGTATATTCTCAAAACCCTTGTCTTATACTAGTCTCATGAGCACATGGATCATGTTATCTGTTCACATTATGATTCATTTATTTTGAACTTACGTGTTTTATTCGATGTCCCATGTTTAGGATCTTTGATATATTTGGTATTTTTTCCAAATATTATTATCATATTTGTGTACCCTTCTTCTCATGTTATTTCGATATCCTCGATATTAACACTTACTAAGAATCTGAGATCTCCCTTTATAATAATACATTTCACTAGTTTATGAAGAATGTTATTATATATGATATGACTAAGAAGGGTTATATTTATAAATATTTTTTTGGGAAATTACATAGTTTACATATGGACTGGTTTTTTCGTATCCACTTTTCCAAAGAACTCGAACCTAAACAATTCTATTTTTTGATCACTATATTAATTAATTTATATAAATTTATTAAGATTTAATATTTAGTTATTATATGTTTGGATTGATAAAATAATTTTTTTATACTCTGTAGGTTATAAACCATAAGTTATAAAAAAATTGAAGTAGACCATCAACACATTAAAAATGAATGTATTATGTAAAGTAAAATATTTTTGGAATTAAAGTGGAAATAAAAGAATAAAATTGAAAATATAATAATTAAAATATTTTTAAATTTATTATAAAACTGATTACATAAATAATTCCTAGAAATCATTTCATATGATGTTATTTGGATCAGTTTCCTATAGGATTTTTTGGGGAATCAGAGACACACAAAGACTATCATATCGTTGATAAGAGATGTTAGTGTGTAATTTACTTCCAATGGTGTGAAGGAATTATGGTCTCTTCTTTTTAGAACAATAGAATGATGGTTGATTGAGAGGATGGGAGTTCAAAATGATTCTACCCATTAGGGGGAATTATTACCTATGTTAGGACTCTCGTATAGATTTAAATCATCTATAAAAATCCTTCCCAATTTATTTTAATGAGACTAACTACAACTATGCTAATGATTGTTTATAGTCTATCCAATATGTAAGATCCTATGTGTATTAGATGTTCCAAAAAATTTATTTCACACTAATTTAATTAATTTTATATTAAAATATTTCAGTTTAAATTCATGTATCCAATAACTCTAGATTTTATCACTGTCTAAGAGGGAATAATATTTTGATGGTGTCATGATTGGCCACATCAAAATGGATTTGTCTGAAACATTTTTAAATGATTAAATACTCAGGATTCTTAGTGTTACACAATGTGACACATCGTACAATTTTATTTTCTTTTAATGGGGAAGATCCATGAATTTTAACATCATTCAATAATGATAACTAGTAAAATTATTCCCTAACATATTATTTATGGGACATATGCATGAGAATACTTTTTCGGTTGATCCATATGGGAATATGGCTTATATATAAATGATATGATTGGTACATAAATGAAATATATCTCATCACATTTGGAATACTTTCATTAGGATTGTTACTCAATTACAAGGTCAATGTATTGTATAAATGGTTTCAAAATCATAGGGGAATCAAATGCATCCTGCTAAATTAGAAATCAACACTCTTATTGTTTGACTAGGATAGATTAGAGTCACGTAGTTAGATATTATATTTATGTCTATTTTCATGTGGTGATGAAGTCATGTTTTGAATGGAATGAAAATAATGGGTTGATTTTGGATTACATATATAATGCTGCATTTGGTATAATGTATTGTGTTTACACCGAATAGGTAGCTCATGTGAGGGATATTTGAATTATTCTATAATAAAGATAAACTCTTATTAGTAACACCTTGTAAATTATACATAGTTTGATAAATAAGGGATAACATGTGGCAAGGAACATTTTATGAGGGTGTAAAACTTGTTTTTGAAGGGGATTATGCATATAATATTCCTATCATAAGTGACTTTTTCTAGATGGTGACAACAATAATGAGAACTATCTTAGGTATTATGAATGATAGGGAATACCATTTTCCCATATTACAATATATTTTTTCTGGAATGGTAGGATATCGAGGCAGGGTAAGAATGTACCTAGTAATAAATTCCAGGGGTATACTCCATGAGTGATTTCATTTATTCCTTGTCATACTAAATTTAGAATAAATCTTTTACATATTCAGGAGAGTTCCCTCTACCACAACCATTGTTAGGGCCCACATTATAATGGGAATTAATGACTATAATCCCCTTAGGTGGCCTAATTGTTAGATAAGATGAATGAAATACACATTAAATGATTTTAATTCACAATTTAAGGGGTGCACATTCGTGTGGGACTAATCATGAACATCTTGTCGATATAGATGGATATTTCTGTTATACATCTTAGTGTTGTGATACTGGTAAAAATAATATATATTGTAACATTCAATATCTTTTGTAGGATATATTTCAATGATGAGGTTCATGACTAAGGTAATATTTACTAACCATTTTTCAGTGGTATAAAGATACAATGTAGATCAATGATCCTTCAAAAAGATATTGAGGTACATATTCCATAAACCACATGAAGAGAATATGGATCCATGGTAAATTTACATAATGTTATTCACTTATTATAGCTCACCTGATAACATATACCATATATATTTCCTTTCAAAACATTGACATAGATTACTAGGGGGTGGGTTCAAGAATTCCTCATGGTTAATTAAGGGGATTCTTGCTGACCACATTATGTATTTTACACGAGGGGTTATCCACTGAATGTTCTTCTCTTAGTGTGGTATACATAATTTTGTATTAATATTATAGTACACAAAATATAGATTCATAATATTTATTAAGGTGGAATGTCTCCATGGTATTTAATAGGTTACACTACCTTCTTACCATATCCTTTATTTATTTCTTATTTGTCTGAATTTTGTTAAATTGATCTTTATATTTATAGAGGAGTTTGGGGAAGAATGTGGTTAGAAAAATCATCCAATAGTGAACATGATGAGTAATATGACAACCTCGCTAAATTAAAAACCAAAATAACTACCTATATGGCCATTTAGGTTTCCCCTATGAAAAAACCCATAGATCACATAGAGGATGCGATCATATATGTGAAAATATTTACACACATCACATAAATATTTGACCATCAATCCACTAAAGAACCCATCTATGTGATGCATATCCATATATGAGAAATGGGATATCTAAAATATGTTTGGATGACTATTTATGATTAATGTATCGGGGATCAATGACCATAACCCTAGGATCCTATGAATGGATCATTTTTAGGGTTCAAATCATGTGCCTCTCTTGGAAAATCCATATAAGATTTTAGTAGATTACATAAGGGATGGTGATTTTGTCCATCATGTGTCCTGTTACAAGATTTTTATAAAGATTCCTAAAAAAATATTAACTAATCATAATAGTTATCTTATATCATAGATTTTACTAGAGGCCTTTATATTGTTTTTGAAAAAATAATGAGCCCATATATCACTTGGTTTGTTAATCATAATTATTAGTCACTCAACCAAATCATATACATCATCAGAATAAATACATATGGATCTACCATTGTAAAACATTTATACATAGTTGTTCCCCATCATTTCCCAATTGTTATAGGATTCACATTCTAACAATCAATTCTAACCAGGATGATGAGAGATTAGTATTAATGTAATAATAGGCACTTGTATACCCATCATATATTTAGCACATAGGGGTAGGATTTTTATTTATGGTAGTAGGCGGTCTTAATGGTAAACCCTTTAATCTATTGTTTGAGTATGTAAATTAGAGTGGGGTCACATTGGTTTAACTTGGGATTCCATATAATCATCTAGATAGAGCTCAGTCCTTACTCATCATTTATTGACACTATTCACATGGTGTCGATGAAGTACCAAATACTTCATATAAGAGACTATACACCCCATAGTATCTAGGATGACTCTCTAAAATTCAATATTTGTGAAATTAGACATGGAGTAGCATTACATGAATATCAAAATTTTATTCATACAACTAGGTTCCCAAGAATAATTAAAGGTATATATGTATTGTCTATATGATTTCACCTAGGTTTATGTTCATATTTTCTTTGATTACATAGTCACAATTGGATGCTGCAAAATGGTCAATTTTGCGCTAAATATTAATTCATGTCATTTTTTAATATGATTACTTTAGAACAACATCAAAACAACCTATTGTTATTTAAGAGAATCGATAAGATGATTAATAGTATGAAGTATTATTACAAATAAATGTTTCTACTAAAACCATAATATCAATTCAAATATATTGGGAACCATTATTTAGACCATTATTATGTATACATGGGATATCATACCACTACAAATTTTATTTATTTGAGGTGTAATTGGAACATAGAATTAAGTTTCATCCCCAATAAACAAATGGAAGACAATTAATCCTAAGGGATTTAATAATATTCGGGGATGATTTTCCCTTTGATAAATAAAAAATCCCAAACAAAACAACTATAACAAAATTACCATCAAATGATTTTTAGAAACAATTCATTAAAATCATCTAATACCAGGGATATAAAAACAAAGCTACAGTAGTGTACCAAAAAAGAATACAATTAAAGTTAATGAACAATGAAAAAGAGAAAACCAAAAAAAAGAAAATAATCAAAAGATATAATTCCTTATCTCCAAATTTTCTCCAAGTTCCAATTCTAAAAAAAGACCAATTATCATGAAGCAACAATAAATAAATGTGATACATTCACATTAAATATGTCTTAAAAAACAATATATGAAAAATCTCCAATATTCCAAAGTATGGGTGACTAATAAATATCTATAGGAAATTCATAGGCTTTTCCCAAATAACATCCCATCTCTCACTATTAGTATAGATCGTGTCAGCACATTTACAAAACATAATTCATATAAAACAATTATATAAGAAAAATTTAAATAGTATATTATAAAACAAAACATTTCTTTATGAAAAATAGTGGTCTAAACAAAAATCATATTTCGTAGAAATCAAATGAGCATTTTTTCCAAACCATTTCACAATCCATTTGGAATAACTGATACCAATCCACACATACATGCAACTACACATGCATAGATAAGTGATAGTTACATAATAATTAGTGTCCTATCATCATTATAATAAGACATCAAAAGGTAAAAAATATCCCATGCCCAATTACACCTTTGGCACCATGCACCACATCATATTTCAACCAGGCCCCATATACTATATAAACAATCACCACCAATTATGCCCTAAAACCATTCCAATTTAATCATTCCAATATCATTTCAATATAAAAAATTCATATTATTGAAAATAATTCCAAAATAAATATTTCTATGAATAAATTCAAGAAGATATTTTAAAATTAATATTTTAAAAACACTTTTCAATGCACATTTCACAATTATTTCACAATTAAAAATACCATCATAAAAATTTATTTTCACCATGATTTTCACTAAAACATGAGAATCAATTTTAGTAAAATTAAGCCTTCTAAATTAATACAGTCATATTCGAATAACAGAAGTCGATATTGAATCCACTTTCCTCACAAATTGTGGAGAAAATAAAGAACGACATAAATTATTCAATAAAAAGAGTTTGAATCTCAATAAACTCACAATAGATCTCATTACCTACAATAAAAAATATAAATATAAACATTATTTGGATAAAAATGTTATTTTTACCCAAAAATTACTAGATAAAAAAATATGTGTGATGGAAGAGTAGTAGATAAAAGGAAAAATATCGAAAATGAATATTACAATGTGAATCAGGCTTCAATGCACCGTGAATTGCCTCTGTAGTTATTTTGGTTTGAAGTTGAGTGAATCTAAATAATTTTGATGGAAAAAATTATTATGGTCAAAATTGGTGAAAAATGAGGGCCCTAGAATTGAAAATGAGTAAGATCCACTTTTTAGGATCTCAATTGTAAATTATGTATGTTTAGTCAAACCGTTAAGAAAACTATGTAATAACAATGAGTCAGCCTCTGGCTCAGGAAGTGCCATTCATGATTTACTCAAAAGAATAGACTAACTATGTGAAAACCATTCGAAATACATATATACCACTTGTCATGGATTCTATTGGTTGGTCGCAATGTGTAGTTAAATATTTTTCCTTTCCAGGAACCTGACAGGAATCCCTTATTTCACTATAAACATTTTCCTCTAAAAGTTTCATGTTTTTCATTAATCATTCTCAAAACATTAACCTTTTGAAAATACCAAGAAACATTTCAAAAGTATTCCAAAACCTCCCAAACATCATCTATACACTTTATATATATATATATATATAATATAAAAAGGGTTACTTACTTGATATTGGGGGTTCTACATTTTCCAAATCATTGGATTTTTTGTCCCTAAAAATTAGAAAACCATCAATGATAATAAATAGTTCTGGGAATTAGATGATAATTTCATTCTCCATTTCCCACATTTCTTCTAGAATATGAAAATATTTGCAAAAAACCTACAATAAAAAAATTACCATGAAATAATTTTTATTTCATATCTATAATCAGCATTAGGATATGAACCAAAAGAGCATTTCACTCAAGGTTAACATGATCCCTTTGAATCACATGGTCAGGATTAAGATGATTATTTTTCAACTAAGATACATGAAACACATTATGCACATCACTGAACCATCATGTGAATTCCAACTGATATTCCACTTAACTATCCCATGTATTAATTTCAAAACCACCCATGTATCGAGGAGATAACATGACCTATGTTTCAAAATGAAGATGCTCAATAATTTGAGATATTTTCAAGAATAGATGATCACTCCCATGGAATGAAAATGATTATGAACTATGATACCAATTTTATTTCTTATGAATCTATGATAACCCCATCCTTTTCCTGATCAACTAGATATTATCTATTTTTTCTTGGACAATTCTCGGTCCACCTAATGAAGTATCACTTATTTCAACCCAAAAATGCAAATAATGATATGAAACCCCATATAATGATTAAAAATATCTATATGCATTGAGTCTTGTAATATTTTTTTATATGAGAAACCCATTAATAGTACATACTCATATATTGATCCACCAATCTCCATCACACAGTCCCACAACTTATTATTCAATTCTTGTATCATCCATTCAGATTGTCTATCCATCTTTGTATGA
The DNA here is from genome assembly GCA_963277665.1 of Viscum album. NCBI lineage: Eukaryota > Viridiplantae > Streptophyta > Magnoliopsida > Santalales > Viscaceae > Viscum > Viscum album. Next base: position 708,230,066 of record OY728165.1, on the reverse strand, counting down.
TATGATTTACTCATGGTCAACTGAGTCCTAAGACCATATAGTAAGGAACAACAGAAATAAGATCTAAACATTCGATCTTGACCAAATATTATTGAAACTGGTACTCCATGCCTTTTTAAAACTTCTCATATAAAATTTTTTGACAAGTCCTCCACCATATGAGATTTATGAATAAGGGTGAAATGAGCCAACATTTTGATCTGATTCACAATCACTAATATGGAATCGTGTCTAATCCCCATTTTTAGAGACCTATTAAGAAACCCTGGAAATATCCCAATTTTCCAAATATGAATATGTAATGGCTACAACATATATTCAGGTCAATGAATCTTTTCCTCAACCAGTTGACATGTTAAGCATCTAGAATAAAATTCCACCAATATTTTTCATATAGACCCACAAAACTATGTTTTCAATTCCTTTCCAATCATATATATTCCAAGACTAATAGTACAAATAAAATTGTGGAAAACATGAAGTGGTTGTTCATGAGAAGCCATATGTATGAGAATTTGATCTATTAACCATGACACTTAACTCCCATCGAGCTTATATCCCTCAATGCTCTGCCCATCATTGAGTTTTGATATCATAAGAACACATTATTAATTGAATGTTAATGCTTAATTAAAAAAAATTCAGAAAATCAGGTATAATCAAGAAATCCAATACATTGCCTCAATCATCACATTCCATGTTCATGTTAGCTATAACCAACATCAATTATCACTAATCTGAAGCATCTTTTTCCTAAAGATCATATGCATATTGTCTTAATGTATCTGTCGCTATATATCCTATACCAGATGTATATAGTATGTAAATGTCAACAATATGGAGATATTAAATCTATCTTCTTTTTAATAGGTTCAAATAATTTTATGAGAAAATATATTTCATGATCTTATAATCCTTGAACATAGTAAATTTCTCTCCATAGAGGTAGTGACACCATGTTTTAAAATAGTGGACTACAACATCTTCATCTAAATCAGGGGTTGCATAACTATTCTCAGGAAACAATTAATTCATTGATCCATAAGAATCATCATGGTCTCTTTTCATTAGAAAAAAACACAACCCTGATCGTTAAGCATCATACTACACCACATACAATTGATCTTTAAAAAAAATCATGATTTGTCATGATTTATGGAAAACATTATGTTCTTGAAATTATTTTTCACATTAATAATTCCATTGGAATGGAATATACTTCCTATTAAAATTGGTTCATGTTGAAAATAGTCATGATAAATAACAATAAAAACATTGTTAATAAATAGATAGGCCAAGGAAACTATTTATCTCGAAGACATTATTTGGTGGTTTCTAAGATATAAAAACTTCCATTTTTCCTGGATCCATTAAGATAACTCTTTTAGAGATTACATCGAAATTGAAACATATATCATGTATATAAATATCATTGTTTGATAAATCGGAATACAACGAATGATCTGACACGATTCTCATCACTCTCCCCAATTGTTGATCATGCTCATCCCTTGTCCTTGAATACACCAATATGTCATCCAAAAATGCTAACACAAGAGAATATATATATCTATGTAATACAAAATTAATTAATTCCATAAATACCAATATATCAATCATAATACTGAAAGGCATTACCAAACAATAATATAAGCTATATCCACTTCTAAAAGATGAATTTTCAATATCCAACTTCTAAACTCGCAATTAGTGTTATTTTAATCGTAGGTCAATTTTATAGAACCACTAAGATATCCTTGTTTGATCAAATAAATCATTAATGAGTAAAAGTGGATACATATTATCTACCATAATTTGGTTATTCTTATGATAATCCTAACAGAAAGGAAGAGAAAATCTTCCTTTTTTACAAACGATAATTGTGATACCCACAGAGAGATGCTTGAAAAAATGAACAATTTTCATAAAAGCCCTTCAAAATGTAATATAAATTCCATTATATATATTGGTTCCATTTTGTAGTATATAATGGAAATATTGTTGGTTTCCATAAAGTGTTAAATCATAAAAACCACTTTACAAATAGGTGGTAACCTGAAGAAATTATCAATGAAATCATCTAGAAATTGATCAATAAATACTGAAAAGTATTATTTTCAATCTTTTACCTTGAATAATATGTCAATGATTCTAACTAGTACGTGATCATTCCTCCTTCCACTAAAAAAATCTCATTCCACCATTCTTTTCATTCTATTATCCTCTAAATAGATTCATGATTCCATCATCAGTTGTAAAACTAGCCCATTTAGAATAACTGTCGATGTGAAACATGATCATTCTCAACCAATCCATACCCCTTATTATGTCACACACATGAATATGAATAATAGATAAATCAAATATAAACTCAAATAAATTAACAATTATCATGAATAGTCTACACAGATGAGATCGACATTATTGATAAACTAAAGAGTTTAATGGTTCAAAATAGAAGGCATAATCTCACCAATAAAATGATATAAATCAATATAATGAGTATAAATAAGGTAATTTTACTCACCCATATATAATAAATATAAAATAATGGTTGAATTAAAATGAATTTTTACCTATGGTGGTTGATGGTTAAGACTGATCATCCATAATAACTTGTTCAACACCATATAACTACTAACTCAGTGCACTATGTTCTTTATTTCCTGGTTTAGATTTCCCTTTATGTAGAGTCATGGTATTTATGGAAACACTATGTCTACATTGGTTATACTTATGAGAATAATTGAGATCTCTCATTTTATTGGTGCATATGATGTCTATGACACATGAGAATTTTCTTAAACACCCAAAGATGGAGCATTGCGACATGTACACTGATGATGCAGTATTTGGTTTCAATTGTGGAATGATTTAAGTTTTGATGAACACTGTCACATCATATGGTAAAAATGATCACATTATAAAATAAATATTTTCTCTTGGCCTAGTAGTATGATTCACTAATCAATTTTTCTGACTCTGAGTCATCCCTATACCTCAGAAATAGGTTTCCATCTAGTGATTTCTCCTAGAATTAGAGTTCCCAGCATTTCATATAAGTATTAACAAGCTTCCATCATACATTGATCTGAACATGTCCATTTATTCCACATTAACTCTATCAACCATATCCACAAAATCTGTTATATAGAGCATGGAAATCATTGAGTAAATATCATCCTTCACCCATAATTCCAAGATGTGTTTCATCAAGGGCACATTTATAGAAAAATCCAGTGAAAAAGGATAAAATAATGAATTTAACCACATACTTTATCTCTAGGAGGCTCTCCTGGTACCTTCTAAATAACTTCATACTTATATTAATCCTAAATGTATGAGGAGATAATTTTTTTTTGATTGATTCTTCAAAATCCTCGAATGAAAGGCATTGTTTAATTTTGGATGAACTCCCAAATCACACCATTGTCATGAATGATCCTTAAAAATATATATCACTAACTTGAAATTAAACTCTGTTCATGTACCTAGGAAATTGAAGATTCAATTAATATTTTTTAGCCACACCTCTTCCCTATATCATTTTGAATCACCCCGAATGATAGGTAGATTATATTTCATTAAATGAATAGAATGATCTATTGGGCTCGGTTAATCCCTCATGTATATTCTTCCCAATATGTTAAAAATGGACTTTACTCTCAATTAGCTATGGGTTCACCTATGGCTTCGGTGAAAGTACATTCTCAGCAACCTCTTATGGTTTGTTTATATGACTACGACCGTGTTCCATTTTCTATAAAATGAACAACCTCCATAAAGGACATTCTCTAGAAACTAACGGCTTGAAAAATTAAATACTACCACATCACATATCACTACATTACCTTAAAAAAATAAACATTTTGATGTAGATATGTTTTTCAAATTTTGACTAGTATTTTGAAAGTAATCCCATTTTCATGATACCCATATCATGCTTTTTTATGAATGTATAACATGAATTTTTTTTACATTTTCAAAAAATAAATAGGTTTTCACTAAACATAATAATTAATTACACAAGATGAAATATTAAATCATAGTGTTAAATAATTTTTATAATGTATTTCATTTTCTTCTCATGGTATACACCCAGGATAATGATATTCCAAATCTTATAAGTGTCTCCAGAATACTTATGTACCAAACTCTAAGGTAAAATTAAGTTCATCATTATAAGGATAGCTACATCTATTTATTCTTAACATTTCATGTCAATACGGTCCTAATACATTATACCATCCCAGCTAAAAAAAGGAAGAATGGATATAAAATCCTTGAACAGAAAACTCCAACCACATACACCAAAAGATAAGAGGACCAACCAAGAAAGTATCCACTTGTAAATCAAGGACTGAACAATCTTATGTAATGTGTCCCAAAAGATTTGGACCAGCCATGAAAAATAAAATTAGTTACATTCCTTTTATCCTCATTTTCTTTAGTTGAGGAGGAATTGATATATGGATTTAAGATACATCCTCAAGGTTCCAAGGGCCAGAAATAAATTCTAAGGAATTAAATTCAATTGGGGGATGACTTACCCATTGAGAAATAAAATAACACAACTCAAAACACCATAAAAAATTGACCACTAAATGATTCTTAATAAAATTGTAATAAACTTCTATAAATATCATTGATATCAAAACAAAACTATAAAAGTGTACCATAACAGAAGACTAATAACCTAAACGTATAATGTGGAAGACAAAACCAATAAACCCAAAGTCTCTAAAGATATTGCTCTATAACTCCAAACATGATCCATGATGAAACTCTAAAAAATATTCCATGTATCATGAAGAACCTAAATATAAATTTCATAATTTTTTTTACTTGTGCCTCGATAAATAATATCTTTAAATTCACCATGGTTCCAAACTCACAGTGAGTAATGAATCTCATCCATATTTCCCCAAATTACTTCCATACTCACACCACTAAGATATTAAAATTTATCATATTTACATTAAAAAATTTATATAAAACAATTATAAAGAAACAATTTAAAATATTTAATCACAAAAGAAATACCATTTATAAGATAATTAGTTTTCACAACCAAAATATATTTCCATAGAAAGAAAAAAAGCATGATATCTAAACCATATAATATTCCATCTCTTAAAACCAATTATAATACAAACATACACACATCTGGACATGATTTCCTAGGTGATAGTTACATACTTATGAGTCATCACTCCTTGAGAATCCACGTATTCGTATAGTAATAAATATCTTATATTCCATTGCACATTTGGAACTGAACAACAAGTCATTTTTTAACCAAGCACCGTATGTAATAATAATACACACCACTAAGCATGCATAAGAAACATTCCATACAATATTAAAAAAACAATTTTAATAGTTTGTTATTGAAAACCCTTCCCAAAAATATTTTTCAAGGAATAAATCCAAGAAAATATTTTAAAATCAACATTTTAACTTCATTTTTAAAAGTGATTTTCTCATGAATTATAAAATTCTCCAAACCATCAAAAAAGAAGGATTCAACCAATATTTTCAAAAATAATTAACACAAAATATAAAAATAAATCAAGTTGAAATTAAGCCTTAAATTTCTAAGATTAGGAGTAATGAGTGTATCCACCAAACTTGGGAATTATGGAAGAAATGAATAACATCACTTATTATTAAACAATACTAGGTTTAATATCCAAAAACTAACTTAAATATCATTTTATAACATCAACACAACCATCTCTCTTCATGTTCGGCATAAAAAAACATATATATAACCATAAAAACTACATATATGAATCCAAGAGAGGGAACACTAGTATATATAAGGAAAATAACAAAAAAATTGAAGTCTTACAAAGGTAGTCTTGAATCAACACACCATGAATGGCCTCTAGATTACTTTTGGTTTAGAGGTTATAGAATCCACAACCATTTGAAGGAATTAAAAATGTCTTATCATCCTAATTGGTGAGAAATGAGACTCAAGCAGGTGAAACAGGCGTGATCGACATTTTTAGGATCTTACTTTTAAACCATACATAGTTTGTGAGATGGATAGGAAAACCATGTGGAAACTATTTTCCAGCCTCTACATCAAGAATAACATTAAAATAATGGCCCACCCTGTTAGAAAAAATATGATCCAACCATGAGAAATCCCAATGTCATATTTTTTTTAGTTTTTCATGGGTGTATGCACTATTAGAACTAACCACGATCCAAACTATGCACTTTCGTGGATTCCCATGTTTCACTATGCACAATTCCCTATAGTATTTTCATGGTTTCCACTAACCTTTCTTAAAACAAAACACTTTATAAACTACCCAAAAACATTAAATAATTACTCAAAACCCTCCAAAACTTCAGCAAAACACTTCACATACTACAAAATAATTAGGAACGAATTACTAATATGAAAATGGGGGTGCCACCAGAATGGTAACCAGTTTATGTGATTGTGTTATTTAGTGATGCCCCCAATACTGTAAAATTAATGGGTAATAATATTATTATATATTAAAAGGAAGAATGTTTTTTAATATGGGAATAAATATATGGTTTATAATTTTATCATGTGAACAAATAATTTTGAAGCATGTGTGTCAGGATACACTATGTTGTCCTTGGATAATTCTAATAAGACGAATCATAAATGCTCAAATTTGGATTAATCCTGATATGTTTTATTGGAATATACAAAGATGGAAAAATATCAACTATGATCTCATATCTAGATGATACATTGTCTTAGACCAGTACTTTTATTTTAGCTAAGGATGAGTTTTGAATAATTCAAAAGATATCTAACAACGGTGGATTTGAAAGAATTCATATACAATTTTTCGAACCATTTACCATTTTTGTAAATAAATCAATCAATATTTTGAATTTTTTTATATTATAGATACAAAAATTTATAATTTCATTCATGAAGAAATGAGAATAATATTTTAGTATATATAAATTTTCAGTTGATCTCTATTTCATTGATATATTTTTAAATACATTTTTAAACCAATTACAAATTGGATATTTATAACCAGATTCCACCAAATTACAATAATATAAATATATATGTATATATATACTGAGAAATGTGATGGGACACGACCTTCATATTAAGATTAAATTTCCTTTTATAAGATGGGATAATGATTTCATTAAATATACTAAGGAAGAGTGATATCATTAGAGTCCAAAATAATCTAAAATAATTGATAATAGAATTCTACCGAACACTTTTGGGACAATTATGGAAGTTGGATAGTTTTAAAAAATGGTTGAGATGTTTCCCCATAGGATGATTGGTTTGTACAAAAAAGGATATTCTTGGATATATACTAATTAAATTTCCAACACGCCATATGAAAGTTAGGTGGAGTGAGGATGATGACCTATATAATGGATTCCTTATTTGAAATTTGAAACCAAATCAGTATGGTCATTAAATTATTTCCCATGTTATATTAGAAATTAGGGAATTATTTGAAAAGTAAGGCCCTATTAAATTCTAGTACCCCCTTTTTCAAATTTTAAGATTGTATAATATATCACAATAGTGGAAATGAGGTTATCAATTCTTTTGATGTTTGTAGTTCTCGTTTTAGGTTATTTTTTATGTTATTATTGGATTCTAAAATGACACATTTGGAGAGATAGATTTTAAGAATCTATTATACTATAATGATACAGTTTTGTATATATGATGAATATTTAAATATATAATTATCAATAAAAATAAATATATGATATATGAGGCATATGACTATGTAATAAACTATTGAAGATGAATTATAGTTGTAATAATTTATGAGAAGATAAATTAGAAAGGGCACTCTCCCAATATATTCGGATAATGTTTCAATTGAATGTAAAAAAATTCCATGCCCACAATTCAAAAATATTTTACGAGAAGCCGTTTATTATATTATAATAGTATTTAATAAATTATTATAGGGATGGGAGTTGAATAAATGTAAACATAGTCTTTTTTATTGTGTCATTGGTTTGGAGGGTGTCTATGTTGCAGTTTGGATTCAATCATACCTAGTTCAAAATATTCCATATTTGTTTCACTAGTTCAGAAGTCTACCATCCTCATGATTAAAGGGGTTCCAAATTATCTAAATATGTGAACTATAATAGGCATGAGCTTTTTATAATATCTAATATAATTTGAGAGGCATCTGAAAATATTTTCACTTCATAGAAGATTCATATAAAATACTTAAAAAATAAGGTAAGTATATAAAAATCAATATTATTTGAGAGGAATGTAAACCCTTTGTAGACGCCGGAAAAGTCTGTTGCTCCCAAACGAAGCTCCGGATGCGGAAAGCGAGGTCATATTTGGAGTCGGAAGGATGTTTCGGAGGGCCCGGAGGCCTTGCGCGGAATTTCAGAGGCACGCGCGCAAAGGTGATGTCCCGCGCGGAAAACCCCCGGGATGCGCGCAATGCGCCGGCTCGGCGCGCAATTCTGCGCGCCGCGGGTCCGCGCGACTCCCTTACGCGCCGCGCCCGATTCCACGCCCGCGAGAAGAATTTCGCGCTCGCACCCTGGATTCCGCGCCCGGGGTTGCCTATAAATACAAGGCGACCCCCAACGTTTCAAAGGTTGCTGGAAGTCGAAACGTCTCCCGTGCGCGCAATTCAACCCCTTCCGCGCGCAATGACGAACTTCAGGTAACCTCCTTTCTTTCGCGCAAGAAAGCCTCGGGGTCCGCCTTCGCGCGCAATCCCCGCTGGCTCCTTTCATTTGAATAAACACTCACCCTAAGGCCTTTGCGCGCAAAAGAACCCGCTTGCGCGCAATTGCCCCGGGGTGCGCGCAATCCGGCCCGATTGCGCGCACCCCCCCTTCTTTCAAGTGGCCATTCGTTAAAGAATGAGCCGTTGCCCCCGCGCGCTATCCGAAGCCCGGTGTGAGCAATCTCAAGCATCCGCGCGCAAGGCGCTGGCCCAATTGCGCGCCAGCCGCCCCGATTGCGCGCCGGCCCGCAGTATTGCGCGCAAAGCTTCCTTTTTGCGCGCAATCTGCCAGGGTCGTCCCCGTTGACCTCCTAAGGTTACCCGCCTGTGTGGCACCCGATGATTCTCATCCCGGGTGCCCGCACCGTGCGTTGTCTTCCCGTGCGGCCCTCCAGGCTTGCGCGAAGTGACACGCACCTATGTCCAGCATGACGTTAAACTGCATATATGTCCAGCATGACGTTAAACTGCATATATGTCCAGCATGACGTTAAACTGCATACTCGTCCAGCATGACGTTAAACTGCATATACGTCCTGCACGACGTTAAACTGTACATCGTCCGCGCTGCAAGACGTTAAACTGCCAAGTGCTTCGTCCGGCAACCTATGCCCAGCATGACGTTAAACTGCACACCCGTCCAAGCTGCACGACGTTAAACTGCCTAGCCCCCATCGTCCGTGCTGCAAGACGTTAAACTGCCAAGTGCCTCGTCCTCAACACATGACGTTAAACTGTACTTCGTCTGGCAAGACGCTAAACCGTCCGCAACCTGATCCCGTGCTCCGCACGCAGGGTCTCCCCCGGTTTGGACGTGGCCCCCACCCGCTCGTCTCTGCAGGGATGTCGGGATTGTCCCCCTTTTGGGACGATTTAATGGGAGTGGATTTTCCCTACGGGGGCAGGGTATTACAAACCCCTAGTTTCTCGTGGGAGGCTGCACATGTGTATCTCCATTGCACCTCCCCACTGCCGAAGCCAGTAGAGGGTCTGACTGGGATCGAGGTGTCTTTTGCTTTCGGTCCAAGTCCCTTCCAACTGAGTTTTGCAGTATCCGGGCCGCCCCAAGTGCGTAAGTCCTGACAGAATGAACTACGTGGACTTTGATCCCTGTCTTCTATACAGGGTACGTAGGAAGCCTCCCTGAGGTCCAAGCCCACCACCTGGTCGTCCCGGTCGTATTTACGTCGGTTCGTCCATCAGTGGACCCCTCCAGGGTTCACGCTTGCGTTGATTCACCTATGAATCCGCCCCTGTGGGAGACCGCCCGTGTGTATCTCCACGGTGCCTCCCCACAGCCCCCCTTGTCCATTTCCCCTTTTATCGTCCAGCATGACGTGAAACTGTGATCCACCCGGCCGTTCCATCCCCCTCTGTGCGAGGTGGTTCGGTTCAATCCTCCGCCCGGCGGCCTCGACCTCTTCGTGAGTCGGCTTGCCGACGTCCAGCATGACGTTAAACTGTATGCCCGAACTACATTGACTTTGATCCGTGTTAACGCGCGGTACGTAGGAAGCCCCTCTGGGGTCCAAGCTCTTTACTCCATCATCCACCCTGATCCTTACCCGGGCCGCCACATCCCGGTGGGGTCATGCCACTTCACTTCACTCCACGTTACTTGGGAAGCCGCCCATGTGCTGGCCCCAGCGTCGGAGGTTCCCCGCAAGGGGTTCTGTCATCTGATCCACTTTTCGTGTTGATCGGTCCGATGCCGTCCCCGCTGGACGTTAAACTCGCGGCATACCCCGTGTTAAACACGGGAAGCTGAGGAAAACCTCAGGTGACACAGTTCCCCGCACCTAGTACGGGATGCCTCAGGCCATCGTGCCTTCGAGAAGCCCTATTAGGGACGGAAGACAGACGTGCAGAGCCGCAGTGTTACAACACGCCCCCAGCACCCAGAGCCACCCGGCCTTCTCACCGCAGGTTGCTGCCCCGCCCAGACTCCTTGGAACGTCCGGGCGGAAGCAGCGTAATTAACCGGTGTCCATGAAGATATGGCGCCGGGAACGAGATTCACGAACATTCTTAAGTCTATGAGGGAGACCCGGATTAGGCGACAAGTTCCGAGGAGACGTCCAAGGAAGGAGAAGCCGACATCCCATCATCCCGGTTTCGATCAAGGAGCAGACGCCCCTGAATAAGGGACGGATGCCGCCCGCCCTTGGAAAGCGGGACTGCGGGACCACAAGCCGCGCGCCCATCCCCTCGGGTTGACGGGTGCACGCGCGAACGCGTCCTGGCGGAACAGCGTAACCCGACGCACATCCGCACCGAAACAGAAAAATGGTGAACCCGACGTGAATCTCTTCTCCTCGATACGAAGACCGATGGCTTTCAGAGGTGTTGGAAGACCGGCGTGTTGCCCGGCCAAGCATTCAGTCTTACCCGCCAGGGGCTGGGGAAGGGACATCGGGCACTCCGTCTCGCAACGTCGAGGGCCTGGGTTCCCCCCACGGAAGGCGTCGTGGCGCTAATGGTTGGTTGTCGATTCCTTTTTCCTGTCAGTATTAATGGGTCATTCTCCCTGCTTTCAGAAATCAGGTCGCCCGATCTAGTGCCCGAACGCCACCCGCCCACTGGCGCAGGGACAGGGGAAACACCGACGCGGCTACTCCGCGCGGTCCCGCCCGTTCCACAGCCGTCCCAGCAGCCGCAATTGCGGGACGACCACGCCCTCTCTCCCCCTCGGAGGTCATCCAGAGAAGGGTGATCAACACCCTGGTGCGGAGATACGAGGAAGAGGGAGTCATCCCCACTAGGGACATGGCTCGCCTAGACCTTGAGGAGGCTGCGCCTCGCCACCACCGCCGCCCCCGAGGGCCGCGCAGGGAGGCACCACTGCCTACCTCAACGTCCAATCGCTTCGGGAGTTTATCCCCGGAGCGCTCTGACAGTTCCCTTCCCTATGCGGATGAAGTGGAAGATGCCCAGGATCACCCTATCCGAGGTCCGCTCCAGGGATCCACGATAAGGGCTCCCGCCAGGCCACGGCGACATCGCCGCCAGGCCCCTCAAGTCGAGGAACAGGCTCTCCACCTGCCCGCGCCGCTCATCCCGGCTCGTCTGTCTCGACGCCAACGTCGGGCACGAGCGGAAGAGGATGCCCACCTTGGGGCTCTAGCAACAGCGGCCGCATTGGCCCAAGCCACTGCTGGCTCCAGTCGCCAGGCCTCTGCGCATCCTGAGCGGGGGAACTCCTATGCCCGACCCGGATCGAGGCCCCGACCGCCCCAAAGGCAGGTTGGGTTGACTCTCCCGGTTGCTGGCACTGGCAGTAGCCACCGCGGACCACCTCGCGGTAGCGCTATTCACCGGCAGGATCTACTCTGTGTGGCCGATCCAGGAGGCATGGGTCATCCCACCTCCCGATCCCGGCCCGGAGTCCTGCCCGGGATCATCTCTCCCCGCGTCCCCTTTGATATCTGTCCCGGTGCCCCTCGCACCTTGGTTCCCAGTCCTCTCGGCCCCAGCACCAGTGCGGCCGGAGGACGCCAGGACAGAGATCAGCCCTGCCCCGAAGAACCACCCAGGGGCAGGAAGGCAAGCCGTCGACGCCGAGGGAAGAATGTTGCGGAGTTCCGGACAGAGATCCGACCGGTTTGCTTCTCTGACTCAGAGGCAGAGTACGATTCGGCGACAGAGCCCCTTCCCCAATCCCGCCAGTCAAGGGCAGGGGTAGGAATGCGGCACGTCAGCCTCGTGCTCCCCGAGAGCGAGATCGATGTGATCCCCGCGTCTCTCCGAAGGTATATCCGGAGTAACGAGGGCCTGGTAGACCCCCAAGGATCAAACTTGCGGTTGGTACCGGCCCCTCCGGAAGTGCCTTCCGTCTCGATCAGAGAAGCCGGAGACTTTTTCTGGGGACCGACGGTCGAACCACGATCTGGTGCGCCCTCGGCGAGCACCGATGCTACGGCAGGATGTTCGCTCGCCGGCCCGTCCTATCGTGATGTGGTAGCTGGGGCACCGCCACCCTCAGGGGGAGGCCCGGGATATGGAGGCCAATCGGCCTGCTCGCCGTATTCACCGCCGGCCAGCCCGTCGGCCCGACGGCCCGCCTCGGCACCACTACCAGTTCCCCGTCCGTTCCCAGCCATGGAAGAGGACCGAGGAGATCTGGGTCCCGAGTTTGAGTCGTGGAGCTTCTGGACCGTCCTTGCAGAGGGCCACTTCCCTGAGAAGTTTTGGCCAGTCGCAGGACCGGGCTTTGATGCACCCGAATCGCTCACCCCGGATGAGTTCGAGTGCTTCCGCCGAACTCTCCGGGAGACTCACTCCCGTCTTCACTGCCTACAAATGCCATACCCCGGGAGTCAACTACACCTGGAGGATATTGGTGAGCAGTGCCGTCAAATTGACCTGGCCATGCTCCCCGCGGTTCGGCACCCCGGGTCATTTGGGCACCACGAGGCCCTCCAACAACGATGCGTTGAGTGCTTTCAAGTACTCCGCAAAGTTATCGAGGAAGCCACTCCCCACGTGTATATCCGTGGATGGGGGCAGTACGCTGCCCTACGCTTCAGTGTGATTCGCCGACAGCCCGATTCGTTGGGTGGCCCTGAGGGTATATCCCCAGGGACAGGAACAGTCAATATGGCTGACCTGTCGGGAGAGGGGAACGACTTGGAACTTCTCGACAGGGGCTTCCCCCCCGAAGACAAGCCGTCGTCAGACCCATCAGTGAGAGTTACTCGTCATCAGAGGAACCTCCTGGGGCTCCCCGCACCCACTGAAGCACTGACGTTGAGCCGAAACGTCAGCAAAGGAAAAGAGCACAGTGAGGCTATAAGGCCCGCCGACCCATCTGCCTCCATGCGGAAGGCAGAGGAGGATCCCGAGAAGGCTACGCTACGTCAGCAGCTCGCCGAACAGAAGAGGCTGGTTGACCAGCTCCTCGCCGAGCGCGCTGCAGAACGGCGGCCTGACTACGGTGATCCCAGGCCAGGGCAGCAGGGACCGGAACAACCACCCCTCGATGAGACTCTCCCGGGCAACTGTGATTACGCCGTGTTCGCCGACAGGAGAGAGGCCATTGCCTACGGCAAGAGGGCGCGGTATGTTTCGCCACACCCTCCCGAGCAGCGCGACTACCCGAGAGATCCCGCTCGGATTCCTCCCGCTGCCCCAAGGGCCGCTCCGCCAGCTATCCCACGAGCTGCCGAGTTCGACGATCCGGTCGACGACCCGATTGAAGGGCCATGCAATGCGCTCGTGGTTAGAGATCCTCGCCAGGACTGGAACCCATGTCCGGACGATCCGATGGCGGCACTCATTGCCCGCTTGGAAGCCTTGGAGACTCGGCAGGTGGCGATCCCACCGGACGGCAAGCCATACCCAGCATGGGTGGATGACATGTCGGCGCCTCCGGGATTCGGGAATCCCACTTTCGCCCCCTTCAACGGGACCGGAGATCCGCCACAACATTTGGCCCATTTCAAATCGAGGTGCGGGCCTATGTTGGGGACTCCGGCGCAGCAAGAGGCCGCTAAGCTTCGCTGCTTTGTCCAGACACTGGAAGGGCCAGCATTTGTCTGGTACAGCCAGCTCCCCGTCGGGTCGGTAACCAGCTGGGAGGACCTCCGTAGACAGTTCCTCTACCAGTTCAGTTCCACGACCCGAAAGACGAGTATCGCAGACCTCTTCAAGTGCAAGCAGAGGCCTGATGAGCGAGTCGCGGACTTCGTCGCCCGATGGAAGGGTCTCACGTATTCCCTTGACATGCCATTGACTCAGGAGCAGTTGCTGACAATGTGCGTCGGGAACGTCAAGACCGAGCTGGTCCCTTCCCTGATCACTCAGAATTACCCCGGAGGGTTCAGGGACTTCTCAGACAAAGCTCAACGTCTTGAGGAAGCCCTGCAACAGGCCAGCCAGGCACACCCGCTGCCTCCTATGATTCCTGCAAGGAGAGCCAGCAGGGCTGAGCCCGCTGCTGTGGCCCAGATAGAGGCTCCCAGGCCGTTGGAGCTGCTGCCGGTGAGGCCAGCTCCGCAGCCTCACAGGAATCCGCCTCCACGGGCTCAGTTCCCGGCCCAGCAACGGCAGCCTCAGAACCGGCCGGCCCCTCCGCGTAATGTACCGCCGCAACCCCGGCGAGATAATCAGGGTCCACCTCCTCGGCAGGCCCCTCCGGCCCCTCGTCAAGACCGCGCTCCCAGGGGCCCGCGACACCTGACGTACTCATTCCATGAGGATCAGGTCCCCGGTTATTTCCGGAGCGCCCTGGAGCAGAGGATTGTGCGATTGCCTGAGTGCTGGAGGCCAGAGGAGGCACATCTCACGGATAACCCCCGCTACTGCCCCTACCATCGGGCCCTGGGGCACACCATCCAGCGGTGCTATGTGTTCAAGGACTGGCTCCAAGACCAGATTAACAACAATGTAATCAGGTTGGGCCCAGCTCCAGCACAGGTAGCGGGCGTGTTCGTGGGATCAGATGACGATAGTGGCAACGAGGACGAATGGCAGCTGGTCTCCGACCGCGGGTCCCAGAAGTATAATAACTGGATGGCCCGCAAGACGACCATTCGCGCCCAGGGAATCATCCGTGCGCGCTTGAATCAGCCTGAGCCCCCAGAACCTGCGGGTGCTGCTTCGGCATCGTCGTCCCAGTCTGCCTCCTCCAAGAGGAGCAAACGGCGGCAGCGCAAGAAGGAAGAGCGCGCCCCGCCAGTTCCGCCACTATCCCGTACTCTCGGCGATTTCATGCCCCCGGAGATGGGGGTCCCTCCTCGGATCCGCCCGGTGATGGATGATTGGTCCGATGACGGTATTGGGTACGCTTCGGTTAACACCGTCGAGCTGGTAAATCCCTTTTCGGTTCCCGACGTTGAAGAACACCAGGTGGACCTCCCTAGCGTCCCCGGTCGTCGCCACCGTCGGAAGAACCGCAGCAGCAGGAGTCGCCGGGGCACAGCCGTCGGTACCTCCGGCCAGGCCGTGCACGCCACTGAGACTAGGCGGCAGGCTCAAGATCGAGCTCAACGTACGCAGGCTCCCCATCCGGGGATGACGGATTCGCCTCCGCCACTGTTTGTGGTATGGGACCGGGCAGAACCGCCTCAGCCGCGTCGCGACCAGCTCCGCCCTGCCACAAGTCCATCCCGGCCTCCTGACTCCAGTACGGTGACCATTTCCCGGACTGCGACCAGTGAACAGCGAGATGCGCCAAGTACCAGTCGGCCGCCGATCCAACCGGTAAGGCCCGTCATGCCACCAACCGCAGAGCAATCTCCTGCAACCAGGAGCTCGCGCTTGGCCAAAAAGTATGATGTCCTGAAGCACTTGGCCGACATCCCAGCAAGGCTCTCCATCCTTGAGGCTCTGCGCATGTCATCTGAGATGCGCGAGGCACTCGCTGAAGCCCTGAAGAGCCCCCTCCAGTTCGAGACAGAGGTTGCGGCTGCAGAGGCCTTCCACGCCGAAACGATCGAGGACGCCGAATGTCAGGCAGTTATCTCGTTCTCTGGTAAGGATGAGGACCCTCCTATACAGGGACACATCCGTCCGCTGTATGTCACTGGCCAGTTCAATGGCCTTGAAGTCCGGCGTTGTCTTGTCGACACGGGGTCCGGGATTAATCTGATTCCAACTCGGACGCTCCGGAGATTGGGGTTGTCTGAGGATGACTTGATTCCCTCCGACCTCAGGATCCAGGGGTACGACCGCACCGAGCAAACCCCGGTCGGCAAGATACGTTTGAAGACCCAGTTCGGTGACTTGGTTGCCAACACCGAATTCATGGTAGTCTCTCAGGACACTGCGTATAACGCATTGATGGGCAGGCCATGGCTTCACCTTCATGCGGCGGTTCCCTCGTCATACCACCAATGCCTCAAATACTCCCTTAATGGTCGAGTAGGCGTGCTTCAAGGAGATGCCTCTCCTTTTGCCTCATGTGAAGCCCGCTATCTGGACGCGGACTATTACAAGAGCAAGGATAAGCAGATCCTGGCAGGTGAGGTTGAGCCTGTTGCTGTTGCAAGCGATCCCTGGGCAAGTCTGGATGACGCTTACGTCCTCCCGATTCACCGGTTGGACGTCGCCATGGTCTTGACGGTCCGCGAGTCTCCTGATGAGACGGCCGCGACCGCCCGCGCCAGCACCAGTGGCCCAGCAGGATCTGGTAGCCCCAATGCAGTTTCCAACGCAGTCTCTCCCGTGGATGATCCCTCTCCGAGTGGAGAGGGTATGGAAGACGCACCCCCAGCCTTTGAGGAGGGCGTCCCCGCCACGGTCGATGAGTTAATACAGGTGAACCTTGGAACCGAGGCAGATCCAAGACCCACATTGGTTAGTGCCGCCATGCCCTCTGAGGAGCGGCAGCAGTACGTGGACTTTCTCAGGCAGCACCGTGATGTGTTCGCTTGGGGCTATGACGAGATGCCGGGGCTAGATCCTCAGGTAGCCGTCCACCGCCTAGGTCTCCCGGCGAACCATCGCGGGTTCAAGCAGCCTCCCAGGAAGATGCACCCATCCCATGGTGCCATGGTTGAGGCCGAAGTTGACAAGCTTATCAAAGCCAACTTCGTGAGGGAAGTTCAGTACCCCAAATGGCTGGCCAACATTGTGCCGGTCAGGAAGAAGAACGGGCAGATTAGAGTCTGCATCGACTTCCGCGATCTCAACCGCCACTGTCCGAAGGATGATTTTCCCCTTCCAGTGACAGAGCTGTTGATTGATGCCACGGCAGGGTTCCAAGCCCTCTCCTTCATGGATGGATACTCCGGATACAACCAAATTCGGATGGCCCCTGAGGATGAGGAGTTCACTGCCTTCAGGGCCCCCCAAGGTACCTTTTGCTACCGGGTCATGCCCTTCGGCCTGAAGAATGCAGGTGCCACCTACCAACGGGCGATGCACCGCATATTCAAGCCAATCCTCGGCACACTGGTGGAATGCTACGTCGACGACTTGGTTGTCAAATCGCGCCAGCGTCAGGACCATCTCAAAGATCTTGAGAAAGTGTTCAGCTTCCTCCGGTCTCGCTGCCTGAAGATGAACCCGTTGAAGTGTGCCTTTGGGGTCACCTCCGGAAAGTTCCTTGGATTTGTGGTAAGATACCGGGGTATTGAGATCGACCCAGAGAAAATCAGGGCGATTAGCCAGATGCCTCCCCCGGGTACCGTCCGGGAACTGCAAGGGTTCCAAGGCCACTTAGCCTATATACGCCGATTCATCGCGAATCTGGCCGGCAAGTGTAAGCCCTTTTCTCGGCTTATGAAGAAGGGTGTCACCTATGTATGGGATAAAGAGTGTCAGACCGCTTTCGAGGAAATCAAGCAGTACCTGCTTCGACCTCCGGTCCTGATGCCGCCCGTATCCGGAAAGCCGCTGGTCCTTTATGTGACCGCCCTGGAACGGTCCCTGGGTGCCCTTCTCGCCCAGAAGAACAACGAGGGAACAGAGAATAGCCTCTATTACCTCAGTCGCATGCTCCTCGATGCGGAGGTTAGGTATTCCCCCATCGAGAAGAGCTGCCTGGCGCTCGTATTTGCCGTACAGAAATTACGGCACTACTTGCAGCACCATGAGGTACAGTTGGTTTCTCGGGTAGACCCGTTGAAATATATCCTGAGCCGACCGATGTTGACTGGCCGTCTAGCGCGGTGGGCTGTGATTCTCCAGCAGTTCGACATCAGGTATGTGTCTCAGAAGGCCATCAAAGGGCAAGCATTGGCAGACTTTCTGGCCGCTCACCCGACCTCCGCGGATCAGCCGCTGGATCTAGGCTTTCCTGATGAGACCATTCTCTCGGTTGATCGAGCCGATCCATGCTGGCAGATGCACTTTGACGGTGCCTCCCGGAGCCCCACCGGTAGAAGACTCGATAATCCTAAGCTCAATAGAGTGGGCTTGGGCATCGTCTTCATTACCCCGGAGCGAGCCGTGCTGCCATACTCTTTCCTGTTGTCAGAGGGCTGTACCAACAATGAGGCGGAATACCATGCCCTCATCACCGGCCTCGAGTTAGCTCTCGAGATCGACGTGCCCCATCTGTGTGTGAAAGGGGACTCCGAGCTGGTCATTAAGCAGATCAATGGCGACTATGTTGTCAGGAAGCCGGAACTTGTGCCGTTGTTGGAGTGCACCCTCCTTCTGATGGCCCGGTTCCCTTCTCGGCCAGAAATTGTCCATATTCCCCGGTCGCAGAACGGTCGAGCAGATGCTTTGGCCAGCCTGGCTGCGTCACTTGCGGAACCTGAACAGGACAACCTGATCGTCCGCGTGACGCGCCGCAGGCTCATCGCTCCCGTTATCCCGGAAGAAGATCGCGGCCCGTTGGTAAGTAATCTCACCACGGTTGCCCCTATGCCCGGAGCCCCGAGTACCCCAGATATAGCAGTCGAATCAGCCCCTGATTGGAGGATGCCTTTGGTTGAGTACCTCCAACATGGCATTCTTCCGTCAGATCGGGCCGAGCGCAAGCGAGTTCGACGCCGCGCATCGCAGTTCGTCCTCCAGAGCAGTCCCGGCCTGGAGCAGATCCTCTACAAACGCGGATTTGATGGTGTTCTCCTCCGTTGCCTTCAGGGAGTTGAGATCCCACGAGTCATGCAAGAGGTTCATGCTGGTTCATGCGGCGCCCACCAAACTGGGCCGAAGCTGTCCCACCAGATTCGGAGGTTGGGATACTTCTGGCCCTCTATGATCCATGACTGCATCGAGTACGCCAGGAGGTGCCATGCGTGCCAGGTTCACGCGAACTTTGTGCATCGGCCGCCGGAGCCTCTCCATACCACAAGGTATTCCTGGCCCTTTTCAGTCTGGGGACTGGACGTTGTGGGACCTTACCCGCCGGCGACAGCTCGCCAGTGCCGGTTCATTCTGACCGCCACGGACTTCTTCTCCAAATGGGCAGAAGCGATTCCGCTCAGAGAGGTCAAATCCTGTTCGATCGCTGACTTCGTGACCTCCAACATCATCTATCGATTTGGAGTGCCTCACGCTATCCTCACGGATAACGGAACCAATTTCCGAGCAGCCGAGTTGAAGAAGTTGTACGCCAAGTATAACATCCGCTCGAACCATACATCTCGCTATCATGCGCAGGCGAATGGACAGATCGAGGCGTTTAACAAAACCCTCTCTAACATTCTGCAAAAGATGGTTGGTCAGAACAAGAAGAGTTGGCCGGACAAGCTCCCCAACGCCCTCTGGGCTTATCGGACGACGACTCGCAATTCCACCCAGATGACCCCTTATTCCCTGGTGTATGGAGCTGAGGCCGTCCTGCCCATCGAGATCCAGTTACCGTCCTTGCGCACTGCGGTCTACGACCAGCAAGCGCCGGACAGAGTTGCTGAAGCCCGTCTAGTCGAGTTGGAAGCACTGGATGAGAATAGACTTCGCGCTTTGCACAACTTGGAGAGGCATCAAAGCAGGATGGCTCGAGCTTTCAATAAGAAGGTTCGCCTCCGCTCCTTCCTACAGGGTGATCTAGTGCTAGCCCTAAGAGCACCGATGATCCCCGGCAGGAAGCCGCCCAAGTTGGAGCCCAAGTGGGAGGGACCTTTTGTTGTCCACAAGGTCTATCCCAATGGCGCGTACTCCCTAGCGACTATGGATGGTGAGCGTGTCACTCCTCCCACCAACGCTAGGTTCCTCAAGCAATACTTTGCCTGAGTGTCACCACGTCCTGCACGACGTTAAACTGCATTCGTCCAGGCTACAAGACATTAAACTGTTCAGCATTCGTCCGCGCTGCAAGACGTTAAACTGCCAAGTGCTTCGTCCCGCATGACGCTAAACTGCACTACGTCCGAGCTACAAGACGTTAAACTGTTCAGCATTCGTCCTGCATGACGTTAAACTGCCTCTCCAGAACTACGTATGGCTTGATTCCCATCCTTATGGGATACGTAGGACCGCCTGAACCCTCGTGTTTCAGGCCCAGCCCCATCCTTCGGGAATTTCCATCCCATCTCGGGCCCTTGGCCCAGTTGCCCCGGGGTGTGCGACGTATGGTGTGAGTGCGGGGCTATGCCCTCATTCACGTCGGTTTGTTCGTCACGCTGTACGCCCCCCTCCACGTTTGGGGATGCCTTCTGCTCCCCCCTTCTTTTTTCCTCATCGTCCTGCATGACGTTAAACTGCACTTCAAGAACTACGTATGGCTTGATTCCCATCCTTATGGGATACGTAGGACCGCCTGGACATCATGTTTCAGGCCCAGCCCCATTTCCCGGGAATCCCTATCCCGCGTTGGGCCTCTGGCCCCAGTTCCCCTCCTTTTTGTGCGAGGCGTATCGCGTGAGCGGGGGATTATGTCCTCATTCGCGTCGGTCTACTGGCCGCGCCGTACGCCTCCCCCGTGTGTGGGACTACCTCACACCCCTCATCGTCCTGCATGACGTTAAACTGCCTTTCCAGAACTACGTATGGCTTGATTCCCATCCTTATGGGATACGTAGGACCGCCTGGACGCTTGTGTCTCAGGTCCAGCCCCGTCTCTTGGTTGATCACGGGGACCTGCCCCCCTTCGGTTGCTCTCAGGGTGAGTCCTCCGACCCTTTCCGGAGATCTGTTAACATGTTTTGGGGTGCTTCGGTCTATGACTCGTAGTGTCAGATTCAATCCCGACAAGTCCTGTGTTGCTTGTCAGGCCTCGCGCTTCCTCTTGTTCGAGCCTTCACTCAAAGGGATCCTCGTTAGCGGTTTGGGTACGATGCCTCAGTGCTCTCCCACCGCTCCGGGTCGATTTACCGGCGGGTCTTGGGCCGCAAATCGATATGAATCCTGCGATTGAGCGGTTGATGCTCGTTTGCTTGCCCCGTCTTAGGCTGACGCGATCGGATGTTGTGTTGCGAATGCGTCAGCAACGTCCTTGATCGCCATGTCAGCTCTCTCGGGCTCTGAACATTGGTTGCGCAGTCCTCATCACACTCCGCCTTTGTGCGTTGTAGTGGGATCTTGACACTCTCTTCATACCGACCTCCGGTACGCCTCTACACGTTAGGCAGACCAACCAGGGTAATGATGTCGTTCGAGGCTCCCATGATCTGAGCACCAAGGATATATGCAGATATCCTCCCTAAGGGCCATGCGTAGCTGGACCCTCGTCCCCATAAGGAGGAGGGAGTCGCCCGAACAATTGCGTTCTGGGCCCAGTATATCTGGAGGCTAGCATCTCTGCCCCTCGGGTGATGGACATACGCAGACCCCCATCCCAAGACTCTTCTCCTGGAATCGTGCGTGACCGCAGGGCTGGGTATGCTCCCACCTCCGCCGTGTCCGCCGTACCGCGGTAAGCGGATTCCTCCATGGTCCGAACCACACGACCTTAAACTGTGTTGTCTGGTCCTACCACACGACCGTAAACTGTGATCGTCTTGGCCGCCCGACGAGAAACGGCACTGCATCGTGATGTCCTCCTCAGGGGACACTCATGTTGGGCGCTGGTTAATGACCACGCCATTCATCAATGCCTTCCATGGCTTGATTATTGTGGCGACGCCAGAGATTTCTCAATCACGGGCATGTCGCCGCACAAAGAAAAACCATTCATCTTTAAGGACAAACAAGAAATATCAAATGCCGCTCCTTTTGTGTGCGAGGGTCAGACCCGCACTCTTCCCCGCGCTGGTGCCCGATTGTGTTGCACCGCGCTTCAAGAACTACGTGCGGCTTGATTCCCATCCTTATGGGATACGTAGGAACGCCCGGATGTTTGAAACTTCGGGTCCAGCCCCCCACCTCTTAGAGATTCCCCCTTCTCTGGGGAATCCGCCGCCTTCAGGTCACCCTCAAGGCGTGTTCCCCGACCCCTTGCCGTGGTCCACCGGTGTCAAGAGTACTCTGGTTTATTGCCAGGAGGGTCAGGATCCGCTTGGTCAGGTTTCCTCCACTTTTCAGGCTTCGTGCTCCCTTTCATTCGGACCCATCGTCTACGCCCTGGGTGGAGCCCCCGTGAACGGTTCGGACACAATGCCTCAGTGCTCTCCCACCGACTCGGGCCGGTACCCCCAATGGCCTCGGGCAGCAAATTGATATAAATCCTGCGATTGAGCGGTCGATGCTCGTTTGCTGCCTCATTCCACCAACGGTTGGTGCGATGTTGATGCTGCTTTTCCGCCACGGTCGGCAGTATTCTCATATCGTCACGCCGGTGCTCCCGGTCCTCGAGTGAATGGCCGCATGATTCACATTTTCCACCTCCCATTCTGACCAGGCGAAACCTCGACACTCTTGACACTATCCCTCAGTGCATCTTCGCATATCCAGGGGATATGACCACGATGTGGCGTGCTTTGAGCCCTTATGGTCCGAGCTCTAAGACCTTAAACTAAGATCTCTCCTTTCTGGTCCGAGCTCTAAGACCTTAAACTAAGATCTCTCCTTTCTGGTCCGAGCTCTAAGACCTTAAACTAAGATCTCCCCTTATGGTCCGAGCTCTAAGACCTTAAACTAAGATCCCCCCTTTATGGTCCGAGCTCTAAGACCTTAAACTAAGATCCCACCTTTATGGTCCGAGCTCTAAGACCTTAAACTAAGATCTCCCCTTATGGTCCGAGCTCTAAGACCTTAAACTAAGATCCCCCCTTTATGGTCCGAGCTCTAAGACCTTAAACTAAGATCTCCCCTTCTGGTCCGAGCTCTAAGACCTTAAACTAAGATCTAGCCCTTATGGTCCGAGCTCTAAGACCTTAAACTAAGATCCTCTAGCCCTTATGGTCCGAGCTCTAAGACCTTAAACTAAGATCCCCCCTTTATGGTCCGAGCTCTAAGACCTTAAACTAAGATCTCCCCTTCTGGTCCGAGCTCTAAGACCTTAAACTAAGATCTAGCCCTTATGGTCCGAGCTCTAAGACCTTAAACTAAGATCCTCTAGCCCTTATGGTCCGAGTTCTAAGACCTTAAACTAAGATCCTCCACCTTTATGGTCCGAGCTCTAAGACCTTAAACTAAGATCCAGCCCTTATGGTCCGAGCTCTAAGACCCTAAACTAAGATCTACCCCAAATGGGGTCCTACGTCCTGCATGACGTTAAACTGCACTCACAGAACTACGTGTGGCTTGATCTCCAGCCTGATGGAGTACGTAGGAACGCCCGGACATTTCGACTCGGGTCCAGCCTCAGGGATCGATAAGTCCCGCCCCTCCTCGTCGCCGGCCGTCTGGCCTGACTTCGGGTAGAGTGGTGCAGTTGTGATATTCTCCCCGATTCAGCTCGGGATGCCCCATCGCAATGATGGGAAGCGACAGTTTCCTCGTCAGAGAGGTGCTGTCTGAGAATTGAGGTGACTCACGGCCAGATTAGTGCATCCGCCCAATACGCTTTCCCCACGGTGGCGCAATTTTGAGAGCGTTGGATTCTGTCCGAACAAATCGTCACTTCGCCCCACGCTTCGCATGCCCTGTTGATCTGGATTTTCCACCCTTGTGTCTGAAGGAACCCCAAAGCGGTATTCATGATGACATGTGGTCCGCCTCCTGCAATATGAATGATGGCCTTTTTCGGTCCGTCTATTGCAGTTGTTATGGTCGATCCACTGTCCGCCTACCGTCTTGGGCATTTCCTGGAAGGCCGATCGTTGTGGATGTCTGGATTCGGGACACGCGATTCACCCTTTCTCATTTCCCTATGTTCGGATAAAATCTCAACGCCCCTAGCGTTGTCCCGCTCGTGTGTTGGAACAAGTTGGGGGACGATACATTGGTTAGGTCTGAGGTCTCCTTTCCCAGGAATGACCTCCCTCTTTTCTCCAGAAACCCAGGCCCAATTATGGATGCCTGATGCTTGGTTAACGCTCCCACGAGACAATTTGTGGTTGAGCATGTTAAACCAAAAGACGCAGATAAATATGGCGATTCGTACAAATGGATCAAATATTAAGTAGCGGAAGCAAATGTTCTGGGAATGGCAAAAAAACAGCCCTTAGGGATTAGCGTGCTGAATGAGTCTTTCTAATGCCGCTACCCTTTGGCTGGCGGCCTCCAGGGCTGCTTCTCGTTCTCTGCGTGCCCTCTCCTCGTCGGCGGTCGCAGCACGCAGTTCGTCAATCCTGGCCTGTGCACGCTCCCGCTCGACTTGGAGTGTGACCATCTGTTGGCCCGCCTCCGCCAGCTGTACCTGAGCGTCGATCAGTTGTGCCGATAGTTGCTCCACAAGCTCGGTACATGCTGCGACGAAGGCCTCCTTCTCTGCCGCCTGCCCTTCGAGGCGCCGGACTTCCTGCTCTGCCGCGATGAGCGCCTGCGTGCTCTCCGACATGTCCCGACTTTGTGCGACGTCGGCACGCCGGCGGCTCTCGCGCATCTTCTCGGCCATGAAATCACGGACCGTCAGATGGAGGCGTTGAGCATCAGCTCCCCCGGCACACAGGAAGCGCAGCCAGGTCTGAAGTGATCCCATGCGCCCCAGCCATTCCGATGGGTCTCGCTTGAGGAAGCGCTGGATGCACTTCCACCCCCTGCGTCGCGTTACCCGGCTATCCTCGACCGCCTCCGCGTCCGAGTCATCCATCTCCTCTGGGTCGGCAGGCCGGTAGGCAGGGAAGGCAGCCAGCAGGTCTGCTGCAGGGTCCGCCCCTGGGAGGTCCTCACGAGGGATAGGTTCCCCAACATCCGGGCAACCTTCTTCTCTCTCCCCAGCGGCGCTGACACCCTCGTCAGCCCCCAGCCTCTCTCCGGTGGCAGCACCGCCGACGTCCGCAGCCCCTTGATCAGCAGTTGGTGGGGCCGGCTCGGTTTGGGAAGCCTGTTCCGGAGCAGGCGGCATGTCCACCACTGGTCCACTCGTAGATGGCCCGGGTTCGGCAACCCGACGAGCCTCCGATGTTGAGATCACTGCGCAGGGCATGCCATGGTTAGTCACGGATCGTCAATGGCAAGCACCAGCAGTAAAGTAGGGAGACTTACGGGAGTTCGGAGCATCATCTTCCGCTACCCCGGTCGCCGCAGGAACAGTTGCAGCAGGGGACCCCTTAGCGCTTGTCAATTCGATAATGGGTGCCTGGCCCCCGCCTTGTCCTGCTGGCGCCTCTCCTACTCCTGTTGAGGACGCCTGACCGACGTCCGTGTGCTCCTGAGAAGGATGGAGAAACGGGTTAGAAGCTGCATAAGAGAATGGATGAAGCAAGTTGAGTAGGGATAGAAGCGGACCTCGAGGAGCTCAGTGACATCAACGTTGTCAGAGCCGGCCACCTCGCCGCTCTCCCGTGGGCTCCCCCGATGGGACCTTCCCTCGGAGCCTTCATCCTCCCCCGTCTCCTCCTCCTCCTCGGAGTCGTTACTGTCATCTTCTTCCGGCGGCATCTGTTCCGGAGCGGGCTCGAGACCGAGCATCACCTTCACCAGAAGGGATGGCTCCGCACGCTGACCACGTTGGCGCGCGTACTCGTCCATGGCCGTCAGATATGCATATTGCCGGTTGAAGTCCACCCTGTCGGTGATCTGGAGACGCCCGACCTCTGGCAGATAGATTCCTTCTCTGAGTATCTTTCGCCAGATGACGTCGGTCCCCAGTGACTGCCGCAGGGTCATCCAGGCTGACCACAGCGCCGGGAAGACTGCATCGTGGGAGGGTTCGAGCAGACGTCTCACCTGCTTCCCGGGCCGCTCCTCGACCGCCGCATGTGCCCCCTCTCTGGGCGCCGAGGTCGTGGGGGCAGCCTGCGATGCGCCCGCCGCCGAAGTCCCTGCCCGCGCCGGCTCCGCTGCTTGGCGCGCCTCCGTTCTCCCCCGTGTGGCGGCGCCTCGCCTCCTTCCTTGACGCCCGGTCTCCGCACGGGTAGCCTCGAGCCGCCGAACTAGCTTCCGCAAGAGCCCCTCAGGGTACGCGATGGCCCAGTGTTCGGCGTACTCGGTTGCCAAGCCTGCGTTAACTCCGGTAGGAGGGAGGGTGATGACGTCGCCAGAGCCGAAGGCGACGAACATCAGCCACATCTGGCGAAGGACGCCGGGGTTCGTCTCCTCCCGGACAGCAGTGAATACCCTCTTCGGCATCCGCTGAAGGCACCCGAACTGCCTGGCGAACCGGGTCGGCACGTAAGGCTCGCAGATCACCTTCCCGTCGATCCGAGCCACGAGCACCCCGCACCGCATGTTCAGGAAGTATTCATGCTGCTCCAGCGGGCCCTGTCCGTTGTCGATCATCTGGCCGACGGGAGTGGGGAACGGGCTGAAGTTGAAATTGGCATGATTGCCAATCCGAACCCTCACGCCCTCCTCACTGAGGGTCATCGGAGCGACCCCCGCAATGTTCAGCAGGGAGGGTCGCAGGCCGTTGCCCGGAGGACTGATGGCATTTGGGAACGTATACCCACCAAGGTGAGCAGCCACCCAGCCGTGGAAGAACTGAAAGGGCCCACAGATCCTTCGTGGCGACCCCCCTCGTGAGATGCGTCCCAGAATGGCATATAGCCTCGCCAGTACTGGGACCCCGAGGTTGTACCTCTTATTGGCAGCCATGGCGCCCGCCATCGCCAGCGTCGCCGGACGGACGCCCATCCTCGCATCCCGCACTGGCAGGAGCCACCCGCTCAGAAAGGCGGCCAGGAACGCCGCGTACCGGACGTTCGGGTCCCGGGCCTCGATGACGCGGTACCCCCATGAGCGGTAATCGCCCGTCTCCAGGACCCGCCAGTACGACCCGTTCCGGCTCCTCTGAGCTGCGGTCGGGCACCGCTTCCCCCTGCCTGGCATCTTGACCGCCGGGTCATGCTCCAGGAACTGGCCGAACCAATCCTTGTAGGCTATGTCCTTCTGGAAGTCTTGGATCCCGAGCCGCTGCGTGGCCAGGTCAAGAAGATGCCAGGTCAGAATGGGAGTCCGTGACCTGTCCTCCCAGATGTTCTTCGGTGGCAGGAACTCATCGTACTGGTAGCCCTCCAGCGGGATACCTCCGATGCAGTGGATGTCCCAGAGACCGATGCCGACCTCCCCATGGTGAAGATGGAAGGTGTTGGTATCCGGGGACCAGCGAGTGAACAGCTCCGGCCCGAGCTCAGACTGCTGGTAGAAGTGGAACTGCGACGTCCACACCGCCTCGAACAGGCCGATGTACCGCAGCTCCTCTGCGAAGTGATCGCAAGTGTGGCGTACCCAGATCGCCCAGGCCCATTCACTGGTAAAGTTGCCCCCGGATCGCAAGTCCCAGTCCTTCAGCCAGCCCTTGGTGTCGTCAGTGACACTCTGACGGTATGTGCTCGAGTAGAGGGCTGGAGAATTCTCCACAGTAGGCTCACCCCCATCAATGGTTCGCGTCCTCGGGTTCAGGACGTAGACATCCAAGTGCCTGGTTTCCCTGGCAGGATGCCCATTGTTGGTGATGTTATAGCGGTGAAGCTCGTCCTCCCGGGTCACCCAGGTCCGCGGCGCATCAATCTCGAACCCTGGCACCGGAACCTCATCGAGGATGCCGAAGTTCCAGAGCGGCAGGTTGTCCGACAGTGGATATGTCTTCTGGGCCGGCGTTAGTAAGTCGAACAAGGATTGATTGTTGGAAACAATCTCCTTGGCTCCGTAAACCTCCTCGTTCGTCGCCATCTCAGCTCTGCGAGTGGCGGCATCCCCCTCATTTCCTCTGTGCGCGGCCATCCCAGAAGTTTCGGGAGTCGTGCGGGTTAAGGGATGAAGAGTGCGGGATCGGACGAGGCTGGTGGAAAAGTTTGAAGGTTGGCGCGCAATCCAAGTGGACGGCGCGCAATTGGGAAGACTGTCGCGCAAAGTTCCGGGTTTTCGCGCAAAAGCAGGCGAAATCCGGACGGTTTTGCGCGCCGATCGGGCGAATTTCGCGACCGGAAGAGGCAATTTCGCGCACGAGAGCTTGGGAGCTTATCGCGCGGAAGGCCAGAGTACGGAACGCGGGACCCAGCGCCCCTATTTATAGGCGAGGCCGGGCCCGCGCTGCGCGGAAAGCGCTTTGCGCGACCGCAGCGGCGAATTTCGCGACCGGTGCCCCTTTTTGCGCGCCTAAGTCCCGCGCCGCCCAGGACTTCGGCATTCCGGCGTCTCCCTCGGAACCCGATCGTTGCGACCTCTCGCCGATCAGATTCCGAGGGGGGGCTTTTGTAGACGCCGGAAAAGTCCGTTGCTCCCAAACGAAGCTCCGGATGCGGAAAGCGAGGTCATATTTGGAGTCGGAAGGATGTTTCGGAGGGCCCGGAGGCCTTGCGCGGAATTTCAGAGGCACGCGCGCAAAGGTGATGTCCCGCGCGGAAAACCCCCGGGATGCGCGCAATGCGCCGGCTCGGCGCGCAATTCTGCGCGCCGCGGGTCCGCGCGACTCCCTTACGCGCCGCGCCCGATTCCGCGCCCGCGAGAAGAATTTCGCGCTCGCACCCTGGATTCCGCGCCCGGGGTTGCCTATAAATACAAGGCGACCCCCAACGTTTCAAAGGTTGCTGGAAGTCGAAACGTCTCCCGTGCGCGCAATTCAACCCCTTCCGCGCGCAATGACGAACTTCAGGTAACCTCCTTTCTTTCGCGCAAGAAAGCCTCGGGGTCCGCCTTCGCGCGCAATCCCCGCTGGCTCCTTTCATTTGAATAAACACTCACCCTAAGGCCTTTGCGCGCAAAAGAACCCGCTTGCGCGCAATTGCCCCGGGGTGCGCGCAATCCGGCCCGATTGCGCGCACCCCCCCTTCTTTCAAGTGGCCATTCGTTAAAGAATGAGCCGTTGCCCCCGCGCGCTATCCGAAGCCCGGTGTGAGCAATCTCAAGCATCCGCGCGCAAGGCGCTGGCCCAATTGCGCGCCAGCCGCCCCGATTGCGCGCCGGCCCGCAGTATTGCGCGCAAAGCTTCCTTTTTGCGCGCAATCTGCCAGGGTCGTCCCCGTTGACCTCCTAAGGTTACCCGCCTGTGTGGCACCCGATGATTCTCATCCCGGGTGCCCGCACCGTGCGTTGTCTTCCCGTGCGGCCCTCCAGGCTTGCGCGAAGTGACACGCACCTATGTCCAGCATGACGTTAAACTGCATATATGTCCAGCATGACGTTAAACTGCATATATGTCCAGCATGACGTTAAACTGCATACTCGTCCAGCATGACGTTAAACTGCATATACGTCCTGCACGACGTTAAACTGTACATCGTCCGCGCTGCAAGACGTTAAACTGCCAAGTGCTTCGTCCGGCAACCTATGCCCAGCATGACGTTAAACTGCACACCCGTCCAAGCTGCACGACGTTAAACTGCCTAGCCCCCATCGTCCGTGCTGCAAGACGTTAAACTGCCAAGTGCCTCGTCCTCAACACATGACGTTAAACTGTACTTCGTCTGGCAAGACGCTAAACCGTCCGCAACCTGATCCCGTGCTCCGCACGCAGGGTCTCCCCCGGTTTGGACGTGGCCCCCACCCGCTCGTCTCTGCAGGGATGTCGGGATTGTCCCCCTTTTGGGACGATTTAATGGGAGTGGCTTTTCCCTACGGGGGCAGGGTATTACAAACCCCTAGTTTCTCGTGGGAGGCTGCACATGTGTATCTCCATTGCACCTCCCCACTGCCGAAGCCAGTAGAGGGTCTGACTGGGATCGAGGTGTCTTTTGCTTTCGGTCCAAGTCCCTTCCAACTGAGTTTTGCAGTATCCGGGCCGCCCCAAGTGCGTAAGTCCTGACAGAATGAACTACGTGGACTTTGATCCCTGTCTTCTATACAGGGTACGTAGGAAGCCTCCCTGAGGTCCAAGCCCACCACCTGGTCGTCCCGGTCGTATTTACGTCGGTTCGTCCATCAGTGGACCCCTCCAGGGTTCACGCTTGCGTTGATTCACCTATGAATCCGCCCCTGTGGGAGACCGCCCGTGTGTATCTCCACGGTGCCTCCCCACAGCCCCCCTTGTCCATTTCCCCTTTTATCGTCCAGCATGACGTGAAACTGTGATCCACCCGGCCGTTCCATCCCCCTCCGTGCGAGGTGGTTCGGTTCAATCCTCCGCCCGGCGGCCTCGACCTCTTCGTGAGTCGGCTTGCCGACGTCCAGCATGACGTTAAACTGTATGCCCGAACTACGTTGACTTTGATCCGTGTTAACGCGCGGTACGTAGGAAGCCCCTCTGGGGTCCAAGCTCTTTACTCCATCATCCACCCTGATCCTTACCCGGGCCGCCACATCCCGGTGGGGTCATGCCACTTCACTTCACTCCACGTTACTTGGGAAGCCGCCCATGTGCTGGCCCCAGCGTCGGAGGTTCCCCGCAAGGGGTTCTGTCATCTGATCCACTTTTCGTGTTGATCGGTCTGATGCCATCCCCGCTGGATGTTAAACTCGCGGCATACCCCGTGTTAAACACGGGAAGCTGAGGAAAACCTCAGGTGACACAGTTCCCCGCACCTAGTACGGGATGCCTCAGGCCATCGTGCCTTCGAGAAGCCCTATTAGGGACGGAAGACAGACGTGCAGAGCCGCAGTGTTACAACACGCCCCCAGCACCCAGAGCCACCCGGCCTTCTCACCGCAGGTTGCTGCCCCGCCCAGACTCCTTGGAACGTCCGGGCGGAAGCAGCGTAATTAACCGGTGTCCATGAAGATATGGCGCCGGGAACGAGATTCACGAACATTCTTAAGTCTATGAGGGAGACCCGGATTAGGCGACAAGTTCCGAGGAGACGTCCAAGGAAGGAGAAGCCGACATCCCATCATCCCGGTTTCGATCAAGGAGCAGACGCCCCTGAATAAGGGACGGATGCCGCCCGCCCTTGGAAAGCGGGACTGCGGGACCACAAGCCGCGCGCCCATCCCCTCGGGTTGACGGGTGCACGCGCGAACGCGTCCTGGCGGAACAGCGTAACCCGACGCACATCCGCACCGAAACACCCTTCCTTCGGTCATATAAAATGAAAAATTATAAAAATATTTTAGGGTGTATGAATCATAAAATAGAGAATATTTCAACCAAGGATCATTTGGAGGAAGTCTAGGAGACTGTGGTCACCCATATAAAAGATGGATATATCAAGCCACCCTTAAATAAAGTATAATAAAAATAACCACATGAGATGGAGGACTCTATGAGATACCCTGATGTTGTTATTCATCACCTATTGAATTTCACCTACTACATAATAAATTATTCAGAACATATTTGGATGAGTTCTATCAATGATGTCGATGACAATGATATGCATTCATCTATGTAATATTTAAATAGAATGTTCACACAAGGGTATGGTTTTTTTATCATTAGATCCAATAAAATAATTAATTACCTATATGAAATTCATAAGAGTTTGGAGGAAATCAATCAACTATTATTTCACCAGTATACCATGATTATTATATTGAAAATTTGTTAGCTTTCAATCTAGATGTTGGGGATGATGTGAGACACGACCCTCAGTTTTCAGAGCATGTAAAAGTGTTCTTCAATAATAAAACAATTGTGTCTCTATACATTAAACCATATTTCTTAAAATTTAGTTATATATTAGGGAAATAAAATGATGTTAATTGGTTAATAAACTAGTAAAACGTCATTATTCATACCCTAGAGGTAACTATTTATTTTAATTCCACTTGTATGTTAGGTTTTTAAATTTCATCATTATTTTTAATTTAATTTAATAATTTAACCAGGTTCCAATTTGAGTGGTATATTTCTAGAAATGGTATCATAAAAATTATAGAAATTTAATATACATGATAACGAGACATTTAAGGATGAGGTAATGGTTGATTCCCACATGAAATTTAGTGAATCCTCCATGAGTGATTCATATGGGGTACTTGGGTATGGAGTTGATAAAAATGTATCAACTATTGATCCAAGTAGTAATTAATTAATATATGATTATATAGACATTGATTCCATGATTGAGAATAATTTGTCTAATGTGACAAATTTTTTAAAATTAACAAGGATAATTTCTATTTTCACCATGAAATCATTCCATCATCATTGACGTCAAATAATATTTTTCCTTTATGAAAGACATTTCATTGAAATTTCCACTAGTCTGTTGAGTAAGAGAGAATTATTGAGCCCATTCTTCCATAAGAAGGGTCATGATAGGTGTACATTGATTATAAATAAACTCCTCTAACAAAATACATTCCATTATGCCTCATGTGGAGGGGTTATTGTAGTTAAACCTCAACCAACAGATGAGAGTAAGTATAAAAACACTTAACCATTTGTTTGATTTCATAGTAAAACATAAAAAAAATTCTATACCTCCTAAAATTCAATAGAATCAATGTAATATTAAATATGTTAATGTTGATTTCTTAACTATAGAACAATATGAATGTATTATTTTTTATTTTACCTACAATATTCGATAGTTATCATTAAAAAATATTACATTGTATTTATGGTTTAATAAATAATTGGTCCCTATGATTCCATTTTATATAGAATTGGTAGAGAAAACATTTATATAAATCCATCAATTAAAGGTGTACTGATTCTTTGAATTCCCAGTTTTTGAAATCCTTATACGAAATAGATTCTTAAACTAGGGAATATTATCTCTATATTTATCAACATTGAATTTAGATTATATGATTATAATAAAGAACTATAAAAAATTTAGTTTACTGAAATAAAAAAGTGTAAAAATCACACCAACTCATTTTATATATGACGATAAAGAAATAATCAACCATTATGTGTGTTACAACACTTCTTAATGAAAAACATTATATAGAGACAAATATTAAAAAATAATTATGGGATAATGAGAATGAAATTTATGTGGAATAAATTCAGTGGGATACTGATATTTATATAGAGTAATTAGGAGAGAATATAATGATATCTACTGAAGCTAAAAATGAGAAGAAATGTTTTGATTCCAATGAGAAGAATCTTATTTTTTATTCAGATGATGAAGCCACCAAGAAAACTAATAATAATAAGTCTCCAATCAAATGGATTCAACATTACTCCATTCATATTTATTAATTAAGGTGACTCCTTTTTATTTTAATTTCCTCTAATATCATGTTCTATTTATAATTTTTCACTTCATCATTTAAATATTAAAATATATAAAAAAATATAGTGAAATAAATAGAAACAATTTAGACCATGGATCTAAAATGGACATGGAAAATATAGATACCAAACACTTGATAAGGAATGATTTCCCCCTTAGCATGGATCTAAGATAAATATAAGAAAAAAATAAAACCACAATAAAACTATATTTAGAGTATTTGGATGAGTTGTTTCCACATAGTCATAGATCATAAAAATATATAGAAAAAAATAACATCCTGATAATAAAATATTTTTCTTATTTGGATGAATTATTTCCTCTTACACATGGCATGAAGATTATTATACATAATAAATTTCATCACTATAACATAACATTTATACCATTTGGAAAAAATAACTGACTAACTATGATTAGGAATCTAAAATAGGATTTTGGACTGAGTATTTCAATAAAAAAGATGATTTAAATTACATAAAGTTATATATTTACACATTTATTATGGATCATGATAACTAATATTCTAGTGATAATGGATTTGTTAAACACAATATATTTTTCCATGAAAGAAGAACCCAAGAAACATAACTGTAATATTACTGAGATCTTATTGAATACCCCAAAATAATTGTTTTATTTATTTTTTACTCAATATCTTAACTAATAATTAAATGGAGGAATCTTAGTTTCTAGTAACATAAGATCTTAATAATACTCTCATTATATGATCAAAAGGGGAATTAGATCCATTTGTAGTATCACATATTCAATATCTTGTTACATAGTTATATATCCTATATTGGTAAATTTGGTCAAATGAAATGAATTTTCATAACGATTTTAATTTCATGAAGGGTGGGAAATATTAAATTAATATTAAATATTATTACATGGAATTATGTTTTTTGAAGTATAATGTTGTGTGCCAAGGAATAATATATTTACTTATTGTGAAAAATTGTGTGGGTTTATCTCAGTGCTGAATATGTGAAGGGAAACATGACATGAATGAAATGGGACAAACACATGGATAAAGTGTTTATTTAATGATATAATATTTCCAAGTCCAAAATAAATGTTTTAATAATCCCTATATATATAAAATAAGTATAAATCATGTTATAAATATTCATGGATTTGTTTTATTTTTTTTTTCTTTTTGATGACTAATAAAAATTTAGAGTAAAACCCTACGTATCCCTACATCGATGTGGATTCCTTATAAGGGAGACAATCCACATTGGTTAAAATCCCCATAATAATTTATAGTACATATTAATCGGAACTTTTTTCTTGTTGAATATCATGATATAAATTAGAAGATTTGGGGTTATTGTCCTTGTTGTTGATTGAAAATTTAATGGGAAATACTCAACAAATTCCCTACTCAGATATGGATATCACCTAGGGGAATAAAAAATCATTCTCAGATTCAGGTCAATAAATTGCATCTGTAAACCCAATATAGTGAACTATTAGATATTTACTGTGTGGAATGATGTTATAAAAATAACAAAATTTAATGTTATTTGAAAAATAGTGATGTAGTCTTGTTGTTTTTTTCTTGTGGTGTACTTCAATGTATAATATCATATGGAAGGGATGGGATATAGGAAAATATAAAGACTTAGTTTTAATAAATGGGTTTCCCCAAATTGACTAATTAAAGTGTTAAATAATTTATCACAATATAATGTTACATGAGTTTGGGCCATCTAAACCTTATGTCAACAAGTAAGGTATTCCTATAAGTAAAAAAGTATGGCTTGTTCTTGGATATGTGATCAAAGATGTCTCTCTGTAGACTAAATAATTATAAATAAATACATTTGTAGTTATTAAAAAATTAAAAAATAAATATACATCATTAAAAGGGGACAAAAATTTGGTATTAGATTTTTTTAGTTCCATCAAGATGATGAGATATTTCCTAAGAGTCCCAAAATAGTAACGTGGGGAACAGATTTTTTTTATATTTTTCGATGACCCTGTGATAGAGGTTCTATGTGTTATTATGTATCCTTTTGTACTATTAATGATGACATGTATTGTAACATCCCAGGTAAATGAAGAATAATAAATATTTCATATTTATTAGTATTTTTGAATTAAATATTAATTTTACTTTAAAGGGGTTTCTATGTTCGATAGCATACCTGATACGCAACAACAGGTTTCTTTGGAATCTTACGTTGCACACTAATAATATAATATTATTATTTTAGATGGTAGTTAACTCCTAGATTTTTTGTTGGGGGGAAAGAAAAAAACCTACTACAATATGATTATATTTGATTTTTAAAAGTATTTACATTTTCCAATAAAATGTTAGAGGCTTAAATGTGATTGAATCTAATTTTAAGCATAATTTACAATAAAAGGCTGATTTATCACCTTTTAATGGAGAAACCTCTTTAAATATAGTTTTGTACACTTTAATACATTCTAATTGATCAAATAAAATCCTTCTTTAGAATGGGACATCAAATTTTACTTTGGGTAATTTTTTCGTATTTTTCTGATAAAGTTCATTTTTTAATGAATAGTAAAAAATATGGCATTTTAATTCAAAAGTGCCTTTTAATATAATTTATTTATATGGTTAGATTATTTTTTTGGTTTTTTTAAAGTGAAACTAAAATATATTTTTACCATTTAATCCAATTTTGGTCATTGGAATAAATTTCACTTTGAAATTGGACATAAAAAAGTATCAATCTTTTGATAGTTATTGTTTCGTAAAAACACGTTATTTGTTTAGATAACGGAAATTATTTTTAAAATTAATTAATGCCACTTCTATGTTTTTAATTTGCAAAAATATAAATCATTTTTTAATTTTAAATATCAAATATAGATTAGGCTGAATTTTTGGTATTTTTTTTGAAAAACTTCAATTTTTGATGAATAGTGAAACCACTTAGTAGTAGTTAAAAAAACTGAATTTTTCATTTAAATGAAATTTTACCACTTTTGTGAATTGAATTTCAAAAATCCCGAGTACATGGTTGTTATCAAGATGTAAAATGCAGTAAATTAAGATTAAAATAATTTTTGGTGAACAGTAACTTTTGTCTTTTATTTACTGCGGTTAATGGTAAATAATGTAATTCATGGTTAAAAGAATATTATAATAATTAAAAATTACCTTAACACTTGTCCAAACCAAATTGTTTGAGTCATTTACGACCATTATCATCTCTGGGTCGATTTTGGGACCTCATTGAGCCACTTGGGAGTGATAATGACAATTTAGATTAATTAACTTAAAGTAAAGGAAAATATGAAAAAATCAAATATGTTTTAGTAAATTAATTTTTATAAGGGGTTATATAAATTATCATTTCACCAATAAATATTAATTGGAGAGATAAAATGATTTCCTACATGATATTATTTTTTTATAATTTTTAGACATCGAATAAAATAAATTATTCATGACACAATAATGATGCAGTATTTACCTCATTAATAAAAGATTTAAATAAATAAGGTTATAATGATTAAAATATTATCTAAAACATGTCCAATTCTGATTGGATTATTTTCCTTCGACCATGATTCATATTATCTTCATCTTTAATGATTATGGGACATTTTGAAACCGAAGATATGTTTATAATAAAATAATATTTTCACACTTTCCAAAAGAGCCCCTCCTCCCCCTTATAAAAGGAGACCACTTCAAACCAATTCCTCACACCTCTCAAGACCTTTGGCTCATCCAAAATCTGCCCAATTAATCTTCTTACGTCCCTATCCTCCCTCTAGAAGCATTACCTTTGGCATAAGGCACATCAAGAAGTCCTTTGGTTCATACCAAAGGGAGTTACCCAAAATAAATGTAACAGTTTCTCTTAAATATTTTTCTTTTATTTTACTTCTCCAACCCCTAAACACTTTTTATTAAATTATTTTGTTACAAAAACAATATCCTAAAAGTACTAGTATTTTTTTATGAGAATCATTCTAAATACACTTACACACACATCCATCTAATGGATGAAGAACATAATGATTCTGTGGATGGAAAACTAAGGCCTCACGAAACGATGATTGTTCAATTACATATTACCGCCTCTCATGCTGGCCATTACTATGGAACAATATTTATATATGATATATATTATGTTTACTATTTCCTTATGATTCTGTACATTTAATATATATCATGCCTTCATGGTTTCCATAAAGGTAAATACGATAATATCATTTGAGGAAGTGTGGACTACCGCCCCCTCAAAGTGATTTGATTCGTTAATGCCTTATGTGGGATGTATAAAGGATAAAGTAAATGATACTATATATGATATTAAACTGGAATTATAATATACCTATGTATCATTATGTTTTATTTCCATTAAAATAATAAATATAAATGAAAGTAACGTTCATGCGTACGTACGACTTACCATCTCCATGAACGGTGCATTTCATTTCTTACCTCTAAATGTTATGTACTATTAAAAAACATGTATGTACTGGATATATATGATATATATGATATCCAAATCATGAATATCATTCTGGATATAATGAAACATTGACCAAACGGACAACTTGTAAATATAAGGTGTTCATTTTTTACACAAAGACCAAATATCGACAAAATGAATGTTATTAACTTAAATGATTGCATAATGTTTATGACACAGTAATAAGTGATATAAAAGGAATAATAAACATGAAAAAGGTTCTTATGCAAGTAGAAATTAAATTTACTTTATTATTCATGAGATTAAAGAATGATCGAGTCAAGTCAGACACGAGGTAAGGGATATCGTCTCAATCTCCTTTCATTGAGGCATTTTTAGTCTTATAAAGAACATTAATTTATATAGTGTATAAACCCATTTGAATTTTCATTTTATTCAAATGGAATAATTTTATACGAATCTTTTTACTAAATCGAAAAAGGAATATATTTTTATGTAAGGGGTGACAATGACCTTTTTGCCGCCGCGAGTATTATTTGATCTTTGGCATCCTTAACAAGCCGGAATGTTTTTTAAAGGATAAATAAATATGATATAGTCTTTTAACGTATTTTGGAATTAAAAATGATTTTGAGAATGGGTTTACTTTTTAAATATCTTGAAATGATATTTTATTATTTCAATGTGGAAATATTATCTTTCCTTTATGCATATGTTATGTGTTGTGATCATCTTATGGTTCTTTGACATTATTTACATATACGGGTGGTTCCGTGATAATCATAGGGCCGGTGAGTCCGAGATAGCTCTCCAATTCATTAGGTAACGTGACGAAGGTAAAGGTGAATGTTTCTTTTAAGATATTTATGGAATATACTTTTATGGGTATTCCAATGTAACTCCCTATGTAGCTATGATAGCTACAATTTAAGTATAATATGGATACCACAAGTTACCTTTTTGATTAATGTTTTCTCTGTGTCTTTCATAAATATTATGAATTCATGAGGTAAGTAAATGATTTCTGATTTTAAATGTATTTATGAACAAATATTTTCATTATTTGTTTTATAACACTTAATTATCTTCCTATGCTCATCCCAAGTTTTGAAATGTTTTCACATGACTTAAAGATGAAAAGGATCAAGGATGGGATCAAGGAAAAGTCTGGTTGTCTAAAACATGGAACAAGACATGGATATTTTTTTCAAGCCTTTTTAATTTATGAAAAAAATGGAAACTGTGTACATATTTCTACCTTGTAATATTTTGAGATGAAATAGTTATGTCCTAATTCTATAAAACTCTAAACCTGAAAATTTCCTCAATGTGAATTTTTCATTTAATACAATATTATGTAATGTTTAAGGATGGGTCTTTATAGTTGGTATCAAAGGTATGTTTAGATAACATTAGGTGTCCGGGTATTGTTAAATTAATATCCATAATGTAATTTATGTTAATATTGACATCATATAGCATTTCTGGATAACCATGTTGCTTTTCCTAAGATATTTTTGTGTTCGGAATGGTTTTCCATAGTGGAAATAGGGCAGTTGTATTGGGACGACATCTGGAGGAAGACAACCTTCCAAATCAGCAACCTGGGATGGACAGAATCAGAACTGAAAAGTTTGTTACAGTGATGGCACAATTGAATCAAGCTAAAAATGGTGTTGGTATCCATGTATGAGATCAGCCAGATCAACAATAAAAGAACATGTTAGTTGTGGAGTATTTCATGAGGCAACATCCCCCATCATTCAGAGGATCATCTAACCTTGTGCTATCTGAAGGGTGGATTAAAGCACTGGAGAATATTTTTGATGTCATGGGCTGTTCAAAACATCAAAAGGTTAGTCTTTTTGTTTACCGTTTTGAAGGTTAAGCTGATCAGTGGTGGTCGATGGTGAAAAATTTTAGGGATAGTGGGGAGATTGATGCTCTCGATTGGGATGAATTTAAAGGTATGTTTCTTGAGAAATATTTTCCTAAGGTGGTTCATCATAGGATGGAAAAACAATTCCTTTAATTGAGGCAGGAGGATGACTCAGTGACTGCTTATGAAGAAAAATTCACTCGACTGGCAAGGTATACTCCAAATTTCACACGAGATCTTGACAGTAAAATCAACCATTTTTACTTAGGATTAAATCCAAAGTATAGAATGGATTTATCTTCTTGTGAGATAAAAAGTTATGAAAAACTTGTTCGTTGTGCAGAAAAGGTGCAAAAGGAGTTTTTTGATGATCAGGTATTCTTTGACAAACAAAATAATAAGAGGTCAAGGTGGAAGGCGAAAGGGACAAATGTTTCAAAAATGTCTGATGGTAAAAAAATTATGTTTACAGTTTGTGAAAATTGTGGTAAAAAGCATGTTGGGGAAAGTGTTTGGAATGTTGGTAAGTTCTACCGATGTGGTAAAATGGGACATAAGGCTCGTAATTTAACTAAAAATGATTAGGGTAATGGTAAGACAAAATATGATTTACAGTCAGTAAAATGTTTTAGGTCCAATGAAATGGGTCCTTATGCAAATGAGTGTCCAACAATGAACTCAACTGAAGGAAAGATTCCATACTACAAGCAGAAAGTGGTGGTTAAATCCTTTGCAAATAACTTCAGTAGATGTTGGGCCATCAAATGAAGTTCTGTCAGATACACTGTTTGTTTCTTCAGATTATGAGAATTTGTTTTTTGATTCAGGGTCTACACAGCCATTCATTTCTGAGGTGTCTTCTTGAAAATTGGGAATTCCATCTCATGATATGAATACTGAACATATGGTAAAAACAACTAGAGGAAATGTTGAGACAAAAAGAAAACCTAAGAAAATTCATGTCCTTTTGTGCAGAATGAATCTACCTGCAAACCTT
This sequence comes from Viscum album, assembly GCA_963277665.1. Classification (NCBI taxonomy): domain Eukaryota; kingdom Viridiplantae; phylum Streptophyta; class Magnoliopsida; order Santalales; family Viscaceae; genus Viscum; species Viscum album. The sequence goes on along the minus strand of OY728165.1, from coordinate 708,189,114 downwards.
ATTTTTTTTCCTCTAGTAGAGTTTGATGTTATATTGGGAATGGATTGAATTTCTGTTTATCATGCTAATATTGAATGTAGAGCTAAATAGGCTTCTCTTTAAAATGATTTTCTTTTTATATACCAAAATGAACCCTTTCTGTTGATAACATATCAGAATGCTAAGAAACTAGTTAATGATGGAAATAAATTTTACCTTGCACATATTGTTGAAAACAAAGGAACTGTTAGGATTAACGATGTGCCAGTGGTAAATGAGTACCTTTATGTTTTCCCTGATGAGTTTCCTAGTATTATACCTGACCGAGAAGTTCAATTTACTGTCAACATAGTTCCTGATGCTAATCCAATTTCAAAACCTCCTTATCGAATGGCTCAAATTTAACTTTTTGAGTTAAAGAAGCAATTTCAGGTTTTATTAAATAAAGGTTTCATTCAACCTATCACATCACCATGGGGTGATCCTGTATTGTTTTTTAAAAAGAATTATGGTTCAATGAGACATTTCATTGACTATAGAGAATTGAATAACATAATTGTTAAGAATAAGTATCCTTTGCCTCATATTGATGATTTGTTTAATCATCTCCAGGGAGTTCAGTATTTTTCGAAAATTGACTTGAGTTTGGGGTACCATCAGTTGAAAGTAAAGGTAGCAGAAATTCCAAAGACAATGTTTCATACTAGTTATGGACATTATGAATTTTTACTTATGCCTTTTAGGCTAACCAATTCACCTTCTATATTCTTGGATCTTATGAATAGAGTTTTCCTTGAGTTCTTGGATAAGTTTGTGGTTTTGTTCATTGATGATATTTTAGTTTATTCCAAAAGTATGGAGGAACATGGAAGTCATTTACGTGTTGTCTTTCATACCTTAAAAGAAAAGAAACTATTTGGGAAATTCAGAAAGTGTGAGTTTTGGTTAAAACAAATTTCTTTCCATGGCCACATTGTTTCAAAAAAAGGCATAACTGCTGATCCTTCTCAAAAAAAAGTTGTTGAATAATGGCCAAGACCCATAAATATAACCTAGATTTGTAGTTTTCTTCGTTTGGAAGGTTATTATCGGAGGATTGTTGAAAATGTTTCATGGTTATCTAGTCCAATGACTGTGTTAACTCGAAAAGGTGTTAAGTTCATCTGAACAAAAGAATGAGATGTTTTTTTTTTCAGGAATTGAAAAGAATATTGGTGAATGCTCTAGTTTTGGCACCGCCTTCCATAAATGGTGAGTTTTATGTCTATAGAGATGCTTCTTTGAAAGGACTGGGTTGTTTCCTAATGCAAAATGATCAGGTAATTGCTTATGCTTCACAACAGTTGAAACCACATGAGTTAAATTACCCTACACATGATTTGGAATTATCTCATGTTGTTTTTGCTTTAAAAATTTGGAGGCATCATTTGTATGGAGTGAAGTGTGAAATATATACTAATCACAAAAGTTTGAAGTAAATATTAACTCAAAAAAAATTGAATATGAGACAGAGGGGATGGGTAGAATTAATCAAGGATTATTATTGGATGATCCTTTATCATCTGAGGAATGAAAATTGTAACATCCCTGACATAGAATCCACTAAACTGGTGCTCTGAGCCGGGTGGTTACATAACCTTAAGTGCATCTCCCCATACGCCAAAGGTTGCGGACTAGCAGCGGGGGTCGATGTAGTCAAGTGGGGAGACAATACCCCCATTTTATCAGAGTAAGACACAACAGAGATAAACCAAATAGTTGAAACAACAACCGATAGTGAGGAACATGTACTGCAAGCAATTCCAATAACAATAAATATGCCATGTCATATTACAATTGCAAAGTGAACAACAGCTCAAATTAAAGGCAACGACCAAGATCCCCAAAATGGTCTTGAATCCAAGTCCGGATCCTCCACCAATTGATACCCTTGTCCACTCAGCTATCTAGTAAGGACCCTTTCCCTTGTCTGGACCTGCAAACATAAAGTCTGCTCGGGTACCCAACAGCGGCCCGAGCAGGGTGTGAGTACAACTTAGAAGGCCACCACCAACGGTGTCTACAAAATATCCAGTATTAACAGGAAGTTCTTGCAAAAGGAAAATTAATGATAAATTCCAAGTAATTATTTGAGGTTCCATTAACTAGTTCAAATCCAAGGCATTTCCACACTCAATACCATCCATTTCACACCAATCAACATCACTGACCATTTCATCACACTTCCATGGGTTAATCACATTCATCATTTTACATGGGTCTAAGGCCAACAATCTTATGCAAGAGGGTAAACACATCGTTATCCTATCTCACTAGGATTAACTACCTCATAGAAACCATACCTCACCTCGAAGCCTCAGTCTGGGTGGATAACCATACCCTCAACTCGAAGCATCAGTCCGGGTGGATGCAACTGTTAGGAGAATAGAGAATCAGTCCTCATTCCTAACCCATGTATTTAGGGTGGAGTTTGGAGCCTCCCTCTTCACTCGACCCATGGGCGTAGATCCTCAAGTCATACCCCACACTACCAAGACATGTGAACATGCTTATATATAAGTAACCATCAACCACTCATACCACTGCCCTTCGGCAAACACCATTCACAACAACCCACATGGGAATAACATCATGCCATAACCCATTAAAAATTTACCATTTCACATTGTTAAACCATTCATATAATTCCCTTGTGTTATTCTTATCTCACTAAGAATTCAATAGTAGACCCATAATCAATCCCATTATGGTCATTAATCAATTTCACGTTAACCCATTTAACCCATCCATCAATCCCAAGAATCAACCCTTTAACCCATTCAAAATAACCCTCCGGTTATTACCAAGTCTAGGTGCATCACCTAACATTTATTCCAAGTTCAACCAATCATGCCAATATATTCATTATGGTCTCTACCCTTAATCACAACATGGTCACTTGTTCAATCACATTCCCTAAGCCCGGTAAAAGCCGGCACATCCCATGGATGGCCCGAAATTAGGTTATGTCCATCCCAACACATCCCATGGGGATCGTGAGGGTCCAATTACTCATTTAATACACCATTATTACCATACAATCCATGGTTACCCAAAACATAACCAAGGGAAAGCAAGAACACAACTAAACATGCACAAATCCTCAAATAAATCATGGGATATAACTTGTAGACCGCCTACCTCGAATATGCGGTTGAAATCACCCTCAATCGAGTACTTAGACCTCAATTCAACCATCCCTTGGAGCTTCAAACTTGAACTAAACAAAAATATAGGGTTTTAGGGTTTCGGAACAAGAGGGAAAGAAGAGACAACCCCTAAACCAAGAAAAGGACAAAGGAGGAGATTAGCCTTACCCGAAGCTTCAATTGGAAACCAACATCACCAAAAACGCCTTAGGGTCGAAGTATATTGATCTTTTGGAGCCCTTGGGTGGTATGGTCCGCACCTAGGGTGAAGAGAAGAAGATGGGAGGAAAATCCCGAGTTGGGGTTATAAAGCCCGGAGTGGAAAACTTGTAATTTTTCCAACTTTAAGTGGCCGCACGGTTTAGCTGCATGGTTTAGAAAATGGTGCACAAACCATGCGCATGCTACTGTATGGAGGTGGTGGGGTCTCACGGTTTTCCCTGGGCAGGTCGCACGGTTTTCCAAATTGTGCGCAAGTCTTGCACCCAACCCTGTCTTGGCCAAACATCCCTTCTCTCGTGCCCCGAGCCCCCGAAACACCCCCAAGGCCTCTCATAACTTCGGGATACATTTTAAAAACCCAAAAATAAGGGATTTAACCAAAAAACAACAAAAACATACCTTCCCAAAAATTGGGATCTTACAACCTCCCCACCTTATAATGGCTCGTCCTCGAGCCGAGCTTCCAAGAAACATTGCTTCACCGAAGACAAGTGTTTGGGCCACTGAGCCCGCATATCTGATTCCTGCTCTGAAGTTTCTTCCTGAACTATCCCATGCTGCCATAGTACTCACACTAATGGCATAACCATGCCTTGCAAGACCTTTGCACTACGATCCACCACACGAACCGGATTCTCCTCTAAGGTGGCATCAACCTCAAGCTCCACATCCTCAACATCAACAATGTGAGATGGGTCATGGTGATGCCATTGAAGCTGTGACACATGAAACACATTGGTCATCCCACCATACACCTATGGAAGAGGCAATCGGTATGCCACTAGTCCGATCCTCTCCAAAATCTCAAAAGGTCCTACATACCTGGGCACCAACTTGCCCTGATTCCGAATCCGGCGATGACCCAACCTTGGCGACACCTGAAGAAACACTTTATCACCCACCCCAAACTCAAGAGGTCTATGCCTCCAATCTGTATACGACTTTTTCCTACTCTGGGCTGTATCCATTCGCTTCATGATCAACTGAACTCTCTCTGATGTCTCTTGCACTAGACTTGGCCCCAGAAACTCAGATTCACTGGCCTCCAGCCAACACAACGGAGATCTACACGGCCTCCCGTAGAGTGCCTCAAACGGTGCCATCAGAATAGTATCCTGAAAACTGTTTTTGTAGGAAAACTCAACTAACAATAGGTGTCATTCCCAAGAACCACCAAAGTAAAAGACACAAGATCTCAACATGTCTTCCAACATTTGGATTGTACTCTCCGACTGCCCGTCTGTCTGTGGGTGGAAAGTTGTACTCAAAAACACCTGCGTACCAAGCACATTCTGCAACCCATGCCAGAAACCCAATGTGAAACGCGTATCTCAGTCCGAAACTATGGTTCTTGGAACACCATGAAACCACACTATCTCCCAAATGTACAACTCACCCAACTAGTCGACTGTATATGTCTCATGAATCGGTACAAAATGAGCCACATTCGTTAACTGATCCACAACCACCCAAATTGTATAATTCTTTTGTGGCATCCTCGGAAGACCAATGAAAAAATCCATTTCTACATCATCCCACTTACATTCTGGAATAGGCAATGGATGCAACAAACCACCTGGGCGTTGATGCTCAGCCTTCACCTACTGACAGGCGAGGCACCGTTCCACAAAGCCCCCCACTTCCTTTTTCATTCTAGGTCACCAAAACTGCCTTTAGATATCATGGTACATCTTGGTCAAACCAGGAAGCACTTCCCACTTTGATGCATGGAACTCACGCATCAACTCATCCTGCATACACCATGGCACAACCACGCGATCATGAACATGAACAACACCGTCCATGCCGACGTACCAACCAGAAGGTAACTCCCCACCTTTAATCTTTTCCTTCATGCTCAAACACTTAGGATCACCACTATGACACTACTTAAATTGAATAAAAAGTGTTGAATCCATCGTTAAGGAAGCAATAGTTACCTGACCACTCTCCTCCTGCACCTCCAGGTGCATCTTTGCAAACAAATCCATCACCTTCCATTCGGGGCTGGACTCCTGAACCGCCTAATTTTGTTCCTTCATGCTCAGAGTATCAGCAACATTGTTTCCCTTTCCCGACGTGTACAATAACTCAAAGTCAAAATACCGAAGATATTCAACCCATATTTGCTATCGAATATTTAGATCCTTCTGTGAGAATATGTACTTTAAACTATTATGGTCGGTAAATACATTAAATTGTTCCCCTAATAGATAGTGCCTCCATCACATCAAAGCGTACAACAATGCAGCCAACTCAGGGTTATGAGTGGGATAATACCTCTCAGGGGGCCTCAACTGCCATGACCCTTAAGCCAAAACCCTCGCACCTTGAATCAAAACAGCCCCAAGTCTGATTCCAGATGCATCACAAAACATGATGTACTTCTTACCCGGCTCAGGTAAGGTCAAGATAGGTGTGGTCGTCAACTGCTTCTTCAACTCTGGGAATGAATTCTCACAAGCCCCAGACCACTCAAACCTGATTCAATTCTTGGTCAATCCCTAGAGTGGTTCGTCCAAGCGAGAGAAATCATGAATGATCCTTCGGTATTACCTGGCCAAACCCAGGAAACTCTGATCATTAGAAACACTCTTGGGCTGCTCCTAAGATACAACTGCCAGCACCTTCTCTAGATCCACTAACACACCTGCCTCCGAGATGATGTGACCTAGAAAATTCACCTCACCTATCCAGAATTGACACTTTCATAGCTTGTCATATAGATGTTTCCCTCTTAGTGTACCCAATACTATTTTAAGATGTTGGTCATGATCATCATGAGTTTTCTGGTATAATATGATATCGTCAACAAAGACAATGACAAACTGATCAAGATAGGGATGAAAGATCCTGTTCATCAAGGCCATAAACATTGTCGGTGCCTTGTTCAAGCCGAATGGCATCACTACAATCTCAAATAACCTTTACCGACTCCGGAAAGCCTTCCATGGTATTTCATAATCCCTCACCATCAACTGGTGATAACCTGACCTTAGATCAATCATAGAAAACACTGATTCACCCCTGAACTGATCAAACAGGTCATCAATCCTAGTAAGAGGACACCGGTTCTTCACTGTCATTTGGTTCAAATTTCAATAGTCAACACACAGCCTCAACGACCCATCAGCCTTCTTTTCAAAAATCATAGGAGATCCCCAAGGAGACGTACTAGGACAGATAATCCCCTTATGCTCCAACTCCTCAAGCTTAACTTTTAGTTCCTGGAGTTCTTCTGGTGCCATTCAGTATGACAGGAATAGAAACTGGCTCCGCTCCCAGCAGCAACTCAATCGTGAACTCGACATCCCTCTCGGGTGGCAACCCCGAGACATCCTCAGGAAGCTCATCCTGAAACCGATCCACCATAGGAGGGAAAAAAGTCTGTTCCCCTCTTTCACCATCATCAAGAATGAGACATGCCATGTGAGCCATAAGTCCACTCATCTGTTGAAAAAACGGCCCTGCACCCCCTGCTCAAACATCCCACTTGCCACCATGTACATAAGTGTCACCCTAAAGTGACCTGAAAGATACTCTATGACGATAGCAGTATATACGCACCCGATAAAAAACCAACCAATCCATTCCCAGGATTAGGTCAAAACCTAACATATTGAGAATGATCAAGTCCCACAAAAAATGATACCTTCCAAATTACAAGGTAAATCCCTTTCACTGCTTGATATCCTCAACCTTCACTCCAAATGAAGTGTCAATCGACATAACTCCACATAATCTCTTCATAGGTAAACCCAACACTACCACAAGTTGAGCAGAGATAAAAGAGTGTGTGGCACCTGTGTCAAACAACGCACTAGAAAATGTAGAAGCTTCAAGGATTGTACCTCGAACAGTTGACGGTCCAGCCTCACCGTCACTTGGTGAAAACTGAACTACCTAAAGCTGATTTGACCCTCTACCATGGGCTCCAGCCTGAACGCCCTACGCTGCACTGCCCTGCTGGTGTGAGTGATCATGCCCTGGAGTTCCACGTCCACCGCCCCTGCCATTGCGTCCTGTAGAGGTCCAACTGCCTCCCTGATATAGGGAAATTGATCTCCTTCCCGTATCCTATACCTACCATCCACCATCATTCTCACCCGCCTTCCGAGGATTCCTGAAGAACCTCTGCACATGTCCCATCCTGCCTCACGAACGACACTCAACTATAGGTTGAGGACATTGACCATGCACATGCCCCGGTCTACCGCACTAATAGAAGAACAGCTGATTCCCACTCTTAGAGGATGACCCTATCTTCTGACCACCATACTGAAAACATTACAAACGACACTTATGAATTTCAGAAGATGCACCACTTATCCTCCCAACTGGCACGGCAAGACCACCACCCGAAGCTCCCTTAAGGTTCCCTTTAGAGATGAGTGCTTGGTCCATCACCTCTGCAAACCTCTTTAAGCAGAAGATATTCACTTGAGACCTGATCACATGTCTCAACCAATCCTGGAAACTCCTTACTATCATTGTCTCATCCCTAGCTAACACTGGGATGAAGCATATCAAATCAGTTAAGCGACAAGCATAGTCCATCACCGATAGCGATCCCTGAGCCAGGCTCATAAACTCTACAACCCGCTCCTGACTCAAAGTCTCTCGGTAGAAATTCTCAAGAAACTTTTCTAGAAAAACCTTCCAAGACCTCCCATGATCCTGCTCAGTCTGATCTTGAATGTACCACCAACGCCTTGCTTGGCCCCGTAACATATAAACGACCATCTTTACCCACTTTTCAACAGGGTTTCTAGATGATCCAGTATCATCTAGATAGACTCCAACCAAAACTCCGCTACCTCTGGCCCACCCTCTCCGGTGAATGTTGGAGTGTGCTACAGTTGAAACTCCCTAGTCAGCTCAAACATGCTTAGTGCAACCCGCCCTAGGTCCTGATCCATCATCTCTATGAGGCGAGTCAAGTTCTCTCAGAACTGGTCTTCTCTACCTTCATTAATCACCACATTTTCTTGTTCCTCTACTAGAGGAGTGTTCTCAGCAACATCCTCTCATTGCCCAATGAGTAACCAACATCGTGGTGGAATTTCTCTACAATGACAAACACGAGATTTAGCACACATACCATAAAACTTTCACAACTGCAAAAAAAGATCTTTACTAGCTACAACCGCTCCAACCATCCCTACCGTGGGCCATGGTCCACATGGAGTAAACAACCATGCACTACCACCAAAATCACCCAACATTTTTCAAAACATTCTTCAGTTCATTTCAAACCCTTAAATTTCATTTACATCATTTACGCACTTGTTTTACTTCATTCTTTTCAGTATTTCGTGATTTCATGAAATGCCTGACGCACCCTACTTTCCTGCCTCACACACCCATCCCATGCGTGTTCCTAACACAATGCATGTCACATATCTCCCTAGGTTTCTACAATGATGCATGAATGAAAATCCGCATTCTGTTAAGTCCATGAGCCCAAATATCATAAAACAGTCACATGAAACCACATGTGCATCACCCAACGGTGAAATATCATAAACTGTAACAACACACAACCAAGAACAACATTTCCCACCCAGGGTGACTTGGGTTTTCCCTCGTACATGGGTTATCTACTCCGAAGCATGAGCTCATTACCAATTCCCGACAAATATTAACCATTGGATACCAATCCCAAATAAAAATACCTCATAGAAGGAGAAGAAAGACCTCCTCTGATACCACTTTGTAACATCCCCGAACCGAAATCCACTAAACCGGTGCTCTGAGCCAGGTGGTTACATGACCTTAAGCACGCCTCCCCGTATGCCAAAGGCTACCGACAAGAAGCGGGGGTCAATGTAGTCAAGTGGGGAGACTATACCCCCTTTTTATCAGAGTAAGCCACATCAGAGATAAACCAAATAGAGGAAACAATAACCAACAACGAGGAACATATACTATAACCAATTCCAATAACAATAAATATGCCATGTCATATTACAAGTGCAAAGTGTACAAAATCCCAAATTAAAGGCAATGACCAATATCCCCAAAATGGTCCCGAATCCAAGTCCAGATCCTCCACCAAGTGCTACCCATGTCCACTCAGCTATCTATCAAGGACCCTTGCCCTTATCCCGACCTGCAAACATGAAGTATGATCGGGTACCCAACGGCGGCCCGAGCAGGGTGTGATTACAACACAGTAGGCCACCACCAATGGTGTCTACAAAATATCCAGTATAAATATGAAGTGCATGAAAAGGAAAAATGAATGATAAATTCCAAGTAATTATTTGAGGTTCCATTAACTAGTTCAATGCCAAGCTATTTCCACACACATTACCATCAATTTCACACCAATAAACATCACTCACCATTTCATCAAACTTCCATGGGTTAATCACATTCATCATGTTACATGGTTTTGAGGCCAACAATCATATACAAGAGGGTAAACACATCGTTGTCCTATCTCACTAGGATTAACTCCCTCATAGCAACCATACCTCACCTCGAAGCCTTAGTCTGGGTGGATAACCATACCATCACCTCGAAGCATCACTCCGGGTGGATGCAGCCATTAGGAGAATAGTGCATCAGTCCTCATTCCTAACCCATGCATTTTTTGTGGAGTTTGGAGCCTCAGCCTTCTCTCAACCCGTGGGCATAGATCCTAAAGTCATGCTGCACACTACCAAGTCATGTTCACATGCTTATATATAAGTAACCATCAACCACTCATACCATTTCCCTTCGGCAAAGATCATTCACAACAACCCACATGGGAATCACATCATTCCTTTACCCATTAACACATTACCATATCACATCATGTAACCATTCAATCAATTCCCATGTGTTATGCTAATCTCACTAAGCATTTAACACTAGACCCATATTCCATCCCATTATGGTCATTAATCAATTTCACATTAACCCATTTAACCTCTTCATCATTCCCATGAATCAACTATTCTACCCATTCCAAATAACCCTCCGGTAATTACCAACTCTAGGTGAATCACCTAACTTCTATTCCAAGTTCAAACAATCATGCCATCATATTCATTAAGGTCTCTAACCTTAATCACAACAAGGTCACTTGTTCAATCACATTCCCTAAGCCCGAGAAAAGCTAAAACATCCCATGGATGGCCCTAAATTATGTCAACTTCATCCCAACACATCCCATGGGGATCGTGAGGGTTCCCATTAATCATTTCAAATGCCATTATTACCAAGAAATCCAAGGTTATCCAAAACATAACCAAGGGAAAGAAAGAACACAACTAAACATGCCCAAATCCTCAAATAAATCTTGGGATATAACTTGTAGACCACCTACCTCAAATCCATGTTTGAACACACCCTAAATCAAGTCCTTCGACCTCGATTTGACCATCCCTTGGAGATTCAACCTAGAAATCACCCAAAAGATAGGGTTTTAGGGTTTTAGAATTATAGGGAGAGAAGACACAAACCATAAATCGAGAAATGAACCAAGGAGGAGATTAGCCTTACCCGGAGCTTCAATCCGCAACCAACTACACCAAGAATGCCTTAGGATCTAAGGAGATTGATCTCTTTGAGCCCTTGGGAGGTCTAGTTCGCACCAAGGGTGAAGAGGAGAATATGGGAGGAAAATCCCAATTTGGGGTTATATAGCCCGGAGTGGAAACTTGTAATTTTTTAATGTTTATGTGGCCGCACTGTATAGCTACACAGTTTAGAAAAGGGTGCACAAACCATGCAGAAGCTACTGTCCGAAGGAGGAGGGGTCGCATGATTTTTCCTGGGCAGGTCGCACGGTTTTTCAAATCATACGCATGTTGTGAACCCAACCTTGTCTTGGCCAGACTTCCCTTCTCTCATGCCCCGAGCCCCCGGAACACCCCCCAAGGCCTCTCATACCTTCTGGAACCATTTTAAAAACCAAAAAACATGGTATTTAACCAAAACAAAACAAAAACATACCTTTCCAAAAAACAGGATTATACACAAATAAAGTGGCTGATGATTTGAGTTGGAAATGTAATACTTCATTAACCATGTTACATTTGGAAAAAGATCCTTTGGTTTTTGATTTGATGAATTATGGAATAGAAGTTGTTGTTGTAGGAAATTCTTTTGTTTTGTTTCAGCTGTCAGTGAAATCATCTCTATCAGAGAGAATCAAGAAAGCTCAGAAGGAAGACAGTGAGTAGCAGAAAAATTTTGTGTTGGTTCAGAAGGGTAAGGTTCATGATTTTAACGTTGATAATGATTGTGTTTTGAGATTTGGAAAGAGATTATGTGTTCCTTGTGACTCACAGTTTAAGAATGAGTTGTTATGTGAAGCTCATAGTTCTCTGTTTTCAGTTCATCTTGGCAGTACTAAGATGTAGAGTGATCTTTGGGAGTATTACAAGTGGGATGGAATGAAAATAGATATTGCGGATTTTACTGCGAAATTTTTGACTTGTTAGCAGGTTAAAGTAGAGAGACAGTTACTGAAAGGATTTCTTTATCCTTTACCAGTGCCAGAGTGGAAATGGGAAGATACATCCATGGACTTCATTTTGGGATTACCAAAGTCATCTCATGGTAATAATGCAATCTGGCTTATAGTAGACTGATTGACTAAATCTAATCATTTCCTTCCTATTAGAGATACTTTTTCTCTAGATCAATGATCTCGGCTTAATGTTTAAGAGATAGTCAGGTTGTATGGAGTTACCCTCTCCATTGTATCTAATCGTGATCCCAGGTACACTTCTAACTTTTGGAAAGGCCTTCATAAGTCATTGGGTACTGAATTAAATTTTAGTACATCATTTCATCCTCAATCAGATTGGCAGTCAAAATGAACAATTTAGACCTTGGAGGATATGTTACGTTATTGCTCGAGGGATTACCCAGGATATTGGGACCAACATCATTGTTGGGTTGAATTTTCTTATAATTATAGCTTTCATTCCAGTATATAGATGGCTCCATTTGAGGCATTATATGGAATGCATTGTCGAACTCCAGCATTCTGGGATTAAATAGGTGAAAGGAAAGCTGATGGGACCAGAATTGGTTGAAGAGATGGAAAAGAAAGTTCAGTTGATTTAGAAGCATATGAGAATAGCTCAGAGAAGACAGAAAAGTTATGCAGATAACTAGAAGAGGGATCTTTCCTTTGAGGTAGGTGACAATGTCTTTCTCAATGATTCTCCATGGAAAAGTGTGATGCATTTGGTAAGAAGGTAAATTTGAGTCCGAGGTTCATTGGAACTTATAAAATTCTTGAGAAAGTTGAATCAGTTGTGTATATAGTATATTTACCCCCATGTTTATCCCTGTTACACAATGTTTTTCAAGTTTCGATGTTGAGAAAGTAGATGCCAGATCTATCTCATGTTTTGAGCCCAGAGGTTGTTAAGATGGGAGAAAATCTCTCTTATAAAGAACAACCAGTTCAGATTATTAACCATTTAGAGAATGTGTTGCTGAATAAGGTGATTCACCAGGTAAAGGTTTTGTGGAAAAACCATATGGTTTAAGAGGAAATGTGGGAATATGGAAATTCTATGAGGGATAAATACCCCCACTTATTTTGATAAGTGAATAAAAATTGCGAGTACACAATTCCCAAAAGGGGGGAAGGATGTAACATCCCATGTAAATGAAGAATAATACATATTTCATATTTATTAATATTTTTGAATTAAATATAAATTTTACTTTAAAGGGATTTTTATGTTTGATATTGTACCCGATACACAACAATAGGTTTCTTTGGAATCTTACGTTGCACACTAATAATATAATATTTTTATTTTAAACGGTAGTTAACTCCTAGCCATTGTATTGGTGGGAAAGAACAAAACTAACTAAAATATGATTATACATGATTGTTAAATGTATTTACATTATCCAATAAAATGTTAGAGGCTTAAAATGTGATTGAATATAATTTTAAGCATGATTTATATTAAAAGGCCGATTTATCGCCTTTTAATGGAGAACCATCTTTAAATATATTTTTGGTCACATTAATAAATTAAAATTGTCCAAATAAAATCCTTCCTTAGAATGGGGACATCAAATTTTACTTTGGGTAATTTTTTGTTATTTTTCTGATAAAGTCCAATTTTTAATGAATAGTGAAAAATAATGCATTTTAATTCAAAAGTGCCTTTTAATATAAATTATTTATATGGTTAAATTATATTTTTAGATGTTTTTAAATAGAAATTAAAATATATTTTGTCCGTTTAATCCAATGTTGGTCATTGGAATTAATTTCACTTTGAAATTGGACGAAAACAAGAATCAATCTTTTGATAGTTATCGTTTCTTAAAAACACGATATTTCTTTTGATAATGGAAATTAATTTTAAAATTAATTAATGCCACTACTATGTTATGAATTTGGAAAAATAGAAATTGGTTTTATATTTGGAATATCAAATATATATTAGGCTGATTTTTTGGTATTTTTATGAAAAACATCAATTTTTTATTAATAGTGAAACCACTTAGTGGTGTTTAAAAAAATTGATTGTTTCATTTAAATGAAATTTTACCACTTTTGTGAATTGAATTTCAAAAATATGACATGCATGGTTGTTTTCAATAATTAAAATGTGGTTCATTAAGATGAAAATAATTTTTTGTGAATAGTAACTTTTGACTTTTATTTACTACGGTTAAAGGTAAATAGGGTAATTCATGGTTAAAAGAATATTATAATAATTCAAAATTACCTTAACAACTATCCAATCCTTATTGGTTGATTCATTCACGACCATGGGCATCTTTGGGTCGATTTTGGGACCCCATTGAGCAACTTGGGAGTGATAATGACAATTTAGATTAATTAACTTAAAAGGAAAATATGACAAAAGCAAATAACTTTTAGTAAATTAATTTTTATAAGGGGTTATATAAATTATATTTTTGCCAACAAATATTCATTGGAACTATAAAAATATTTCCTATATCATAGTATTTTTTTATAATTTTTATACATCAAATAAAATAAATTATTTATGACACAATAATGATGCAGAATTTACCTCATTAATAAATATTTTAAATAAATATGATTATAATGATTAAAATATTATCCAAAAAATGTACAATTATGGTTGGAGGATTTCCTTTATACCATGAGTCATATTATCCTCATCTTTAATGATTTTTGGGCCTTTTTAAACTGATTATATGTTTATAATAAAATAATACTTTCACACTTTCCAAAAGAGCCCCTCCTCGCCCTTATAAAAGGAGACCACTTATAAACAATTACTCACACCTCCCAAGACATTTGGCTCGTCCCTAATCTGCCCAATTAAGCTTACTACATCCCTATCCTTCCTCTAAAAGCCTTACCTTAGGCAGAAGGCACTTCAAGAAGTCCTTTGGTTCAAACCAAAGGGAGTTACCCAAATTAAAGGTAACTGTTTCTCTTAAATTGTTTTCTTTTATTTTACATCTCCAAACCCTAAAATCATTTTATTCCTTTATTTTTTAAGAACACCAGTATCCTAAATATACTAGTATTTTGTTATTATTAGTATTATAACTTCACTTACACACAATTCCATCAAATGGATGAAGAACATAATATATTTGTGGATGGAAAACCAAGGCCTCACGAAATAATGATTGTTCGATTACATCTTACCACATTTCATGGTGGCCCTTATGATGGAACTATATTTATATATTATATATATTATATTTATTATTTCCTTATGCTTCTGTACATCTCATTTATAGCACGCCTTTATGGTTCCAATAGTTGGTAAATACGATAATCTCATTTGAGGAAGTGCGGACTATCGCCCCCTCAAAGTAATTTGATTCGTTAATTCCTTATGTGGGATGTATAAAGGATGGAGTTAAAGATATTATATAGGATATAATACTGTAATTATAATATACCTATGTGTCATTATGTTTTATTTCCATTTAATTAAGAAATAGAAATGAAATTAGCATTCATGCGTATGTACGGCTTACCGTCTCCATGAACGGAGTATTTCACTTCTTACCTCTAAATGTTATGTACTATTATAGAAACATGTATATACTGGATATATATGATATATATGATATCCAAATCATTAATATCATTCCGTTTATAATGAACCTTTGAACACATGGACAAATTGTAAATATAAGGCGTTCATTTTTTACTCTAGTACCAAATATCGAAAAAATCAACGTTATTCACTTAAATGATTGCATAATGTTTATAACATGATAATAACTAATATAAAAGGAATAATGAACTTGAAAAAGGTTCTTAATAAAGTAGAAATTAAATTTAGTTTATTATTCAGGAGATTAATGATCGATCGAGTCAAGTCGGACACGAGTTAAGGGACTTCGTCTCAATCTCCTTTCATTGAGACATTTCTAGTTTTATACAAAACATTATTTTATATGGTGTATAAACCCCTTTGAATTTTCATTTTATTCAAAGGGAAAAAATTTATACAAAGCGTTTTACTAAATTACAAAAAGTAATGTTTTTTAACATAAGCAGTGACAGCGACCTTTCCCCGCCGTGAGTATTATTTGATCTTTGGCTTCCTTAACAAGCTGGAATGTTTCTAAAAGGGAAAATAAATACCATATAATCTATTTACGTATTTTGGTATTGAAAATGATTTTGATAATGGATTTTTTATTTCAATATCTTGAAATGATATTTTATTATTGTAATGTGGAAATTTTATCTTTCCTTTATGCTTATGTTATGTGTTATGATTATGTTATGGTTCTTGGGAATTATTTACATATACGGGTGGTTCTATGATAATCCTAGGCGGGTGAGCCCGAGATAGCTCTCCAATGCATTGGGTAACGTGATGGAGGTAACCGTGAATGTTTCTCCTAAGAGATTTAGGGACTATACAGTGATGGGTATTCAAAGTAACTCCCTATGTAGATGAGATAGCTACAATTTATGTATGATATGGATGCCACAAGTTATCTTTAGTATTAATGATTTCTATGTATCTTTCATAAATCTTATGATTTCATGAGGTATGTAAATGATTTCATGCTTTGAATGTATTTATGAACAAATGTTTTCATTCTGTTTTTTATAACCCTTACTGCTCTTTTTATGCTCATCCCAAGTTATGAAATGTTTTCAAAGGACATAAATATGAATATGGTCTAGGATGGGATCAAAGAAACAGTCATGTTGTCTAAAACATGGAACTAGACATTATTCTTTTTTTCAAGAGTTTTTATTTTATGTAAAAAATGGAATCTGTATAGATATGTCTACTTTGTATTCTTTTGAGATGTAATAGTTATTTCCTAATTCTCTAAAACTCTAAACCTGAAAAGATCCTCAATGTGAATTATTCATTTAATTCAATATTAAGTAATGTTCATGTCCGGGTCCTTATACATATAGTTCTATAATGTGAAATTCCCCAATTATATCTATAGTATTTGTATAAACTTTGTGTATTTTATAAGGATATGTTTATAGATGTGGAATCATATACTAATAGAAATTTTATATACCTGTAATATATAAAATATATATGTATTTTCTGAATTTGTGAACACATTCCCACAAGGGTATACACCATGATGATTTTAAAAAGTTCTAAAATAGATTTGATAATTATGACACTTGTAATAGAATTTGGGTAAAAATAATCTTATGAATCACTAAATATTCATTCCAAAAATGAATCGGGTGATACATAACTCCGACAAAATAGTCCCATGTAGATAAAACTTCTACATTTAGATATAGAAATTTCTATTATGTTATTAGTGAATGGTGCCCTTTATGCCAACATTGAATTCTATAACCCTTCCATACAATATAGAATATGAAATAAAATATATGTAAATTAATAAAATACAAAATGGGGAATAATTTTAGAATGGGTTCATTGATGAGGGATTCCACCATGAAGGATTCTATGTTGCTCTATATCATATATAGGTATAGAAATGTTGACCATTATATTCCAATGTTGAATTTACAATTTATAATATATTGAAATCTTACAAAATTATAGGATGGTGAAAATTTGTCAGGAAATATATAGTCCTCATGATTCTTCATCTAAACAGAACTAACCCATTTAAAATAGAAGAATGACATGCGTCTCCTCAATTTAGTGACATACAATAAGGTGTTTTTTATAAATTTATATTCATTCCTCGACAATGTCAGGATATCCAAGAATCAGTATATATCATAAAATAAAAGGAATCATTGCACATGATGTTCTTATATGGTGTTTCCATTGAATTTATTAGGTTCCAATTTATGGGGTATTATTTACTGATATAAAAATTTGGCCCACAACAGTAGATCAATCAATCAATGAATAATTTAATGTAGTATAAACAAAGATAATAATATTTCTTGAAGATAAATTCCCAAAATTGACATTATTAATACTTTAGGGAAAGAGAAATTTATTTCATTTATATTTGATGAATGGGATAGACCATGAACCGATATTTAATGTATAAAAGAGAATCTAATGTATGGTAATGATGCCTCAAAATGTTTGTTACTCATATTAGATTTGATTTAGAGAATATGGACATGTTGGTAATTTAGATTAGGTTCTTAATTCTCAAAATAATGGGAAATTTTTTTAGGTCAGGTGTTGAGGACCTCAACCATTTAGTATAACATCATGTGTTGGAGACATCACACCATGTTATTTAATGTAATACGATGGTAAAATACACAATCGTAATATTAGATAATTTTTTAAATACTTTCTATAGATTATAAAGTAACATCACTCAACAATAGCATGTATTCAAATGTTATATTAATATATATAAATTTATACATAAATAATAATAATTGTTTGAAATGGATTATAATATTTGATATTAATGATTTATCTCATTGAACAATATTTTCTTGAATTTTAAAATTTATTTTTAATGTTTTGAAAGTAAAAAATGTATCCATATTTTTTGGACCTTAACCTCAAGGGATCATAATGACACATACTCTACTCATAGTGGCTAGCCCGCCAAGACAATCCCAATTAATGGTTTTTACTATGGTAGAGGATGTTTTCTATATGGTGGTCCAGGCTTGTGCATTTTGTGTCCCACTGGGAGGTACCCACAAGGTGTATTGGTGGGCATAAGATGATACTGGTTCTGTGGTGCAGGCCAACCCATGTGTTTTTGAAAATTGTACATAGATTAGTTCCACAAGTAGGATTCTGAGACACTAGCGTCCTGGGTTATATAATTAACAATCAGATTCATAAACATCAATTCTTATGTGGTATTCTTATATATCCATTAATATTCATTTAAATAAAATGACAACATACTACCTGACTTCACACAAGCTCTGACAATGGACATAACCCACTACCTTTTTCCATCTCTATGCATATTTGATTCATCTCTCCTCTATATTCGACCATCTAGGGCATCCATAAAAACTTTTATAGAATATTTATCTATATCTCTTTTTTATAATCGATTCTATATACCATGATGGGTAACTTACTTCACCATAGAAAACCCCCATGAAGACCATTTCAATTATTAATTTGGGAAATATGAAGGTCATATAGTTAAAGGATGATTCCTCATAGCTACTACACATACAATGTATAACCTCTACATGAACATGTATCCTCATGCATAACATGATCCAAAAAACCATGAATGAGAAAGATGTTTACCCCAAAAAAAATTCAGACTACCAATATTCAAAACACAATGATCAGCGTGAGATTTTAAAATAAAATAAAAATATCAAACATAGAATCCAATTGTCATAATTAAAAATATTGGAAACTCTTAACTCAGTCTTCTGAAGAAGGATATTAAAATAACTATAAATAGATAAACATTTTCCATAAAAGGGGTGTTCAGAACACACCAAGGTGGAGAGGTTGACAATGAATATATGTTTTCTTTCTATTACATTTTTTAATTTTTAGTTTATTATTATTGAATTTTAATTTAATTTTTTTTAAATAACTCATGAATGATTTTTTTAATATTTCTCCACCTAAAATTATTTATTTCTACTTAAATATTCTTCTTCTAATTATCTCATACTCTTTATTTTATTATTTTATTTCCTAATTATATATTTTTTATATTGATTCACTTATACCTCTATCATTATATTTCATTTTTTTTATTTTATTTTCCTTTTATTTTTATCATTCTCACATTGTGACCATTTACCCATGTTAAGGGGTGGCTATCATGAAGCTTGGCCTCAAGGGAGAACCATGTTTTCATGAATTATATTATTTAATTTTCAATACATTAATTATTTAAACGTTTATTATAAGTTATGTGTATGGGTGTGGTTATTTTCGACTAGGATATTTATTTCCAATCCATTTCAGATATTTAATAGTAAAAAAATCACTTATTATAATTGAACATAATCGACTAACACTATGAAGACCATTCATTCAAAGGATGAAATAGAAAATTATGGAGTCACATATTGTAAGGTTCTACACCCTTGATTGAGGTGTTTCACGAACCATGATTATAGGAGGAGGTGGAATTGCGTTTTTTTTATAATTCCTGATTTCAAAAATACTTAATTAATGAATATTACTTCAATAGTTATTTTTCACAATTGAATTATCATACTAAATTTAGTCGACTAACATCAATACTATAAGGATCCCACATACAAACTCTAAAATGGAAAGTTCTTTCTTCTCTAACATCATTCTTTTTTCATTACATGGTAATTTAAAGTTTCATTTCTTTTTATTAACTTAGAAAATAATAAAAATTAATAAATATAATTATTTTAAGATAATAAAGAAGATAAATTGTAGTTTAGTGAATTATCTAATGTAAGTAATTAAAATGTGAGTCTCCTCGAGTTATATGACCTTGATCAGTTACAATGTTTCACTATGAAAACTAAAAAAAATGCATTTTTCCACACACCGGGATAGGTGGTCCATAAAAAATGATGTCAATTATGATGAGACTCTCAGTTGTTTCTTATGTTTTTATATTTTCATTGGGAAGATTGTTTTTCATTTAATTTATAAAACTAAAACCTAAAAATTTCCCATAATATTTTAAAATGATTATTATTCAGCATGGACTAACAAATCATAGGAGAAAGAATCAGAATCTTACTCACATTCGTCAATATAAGTCATTGTTTTATTATTTCAATAAAAATCATAGGAGAATAAATAAAAATATTTATCATATATGAATTCAAGGTCCTTGTCCAAGAATATAAAGAAACCCTCAATCACCAAATAATTAATTTTTTCCACTATAATTAACAAAATTATGGGATTACTAGTTATATTTTAATCAATAAGTGTCCAAGACACAAAAAGTGTAATCATTGATCCCACCAAAACATTTTTAAGAACTCCATTACGTAAAATATTTGGAATGAGTTGTTGAAAAAATACTCAGGTGTATGAAATAAAAGAAAACATAGAAAAAATATGGAAAAAATATAATCGATATTAGCATATATCCATGTATCAAAAGGGAACCATGAACTCGATTAGGATTAATAATCCTTATTATATACAAATTTCATATAATACATCTAGGAAAAAGTGGCATAACATGTGAAACACTGACAACATAACCATTTAATGATCATGTTCCATGCTGACCATGATAAGCTGCAACGGATTTAGAATGATGGAAATATTCCTACTAAGCTATATCTAGGAGATCAATAAGATCTAGGAAACATCTAAAATGATTATTACATACTAAATGATTTCCCCATTTTTTTACATGGTGGAATATCAATCACTATTTGATATCTCTATAACCATTGAAGAATACAACACAAAATTGGATGTGTTTAATGAAAATATAAAGATGGCCTAATTATTTACCTCCATCCACTAAAATCCAAAATCAAGAGTCCCATAGCACAGAATAATAGTTTAATGATGAACCTAGATAGGTAATAGAGATTATATTCTACTATTTACAATTTATTTTTTTTCTAATTGGAATTGAGTATAAAATCCTACTGTTTTGAAATTTGAGATTCAGTCAGTTTATAATTTTTACATAGATGAAGATTTAGATACCACACATGCTCCTATTGCGGAACAAATATATCTCCCTGATTTTATTGAACATAAATTTGAGGATGAAAATATATATAACTAATTATTTGGCCTTTACTCTGTAATAATGCATATTATCATATTGAAGGGACAATTTTTATGATTTGCATTCTCTATGTTTAAATTCAATCAAAAATAAAATACATTCTATATTTCCTTTGAAAATAACTATTCATGCAACCCTTATTAAGAAATCACTAAAAAGACTGGGTATGTTTCACATGTACCAACTGAAAAAGAGGATGATCCCTACATTATCCTACACCACCCTAAAAGATATATATAATTGTGAATGGTAAGGATATATTTTACTATATCAATGTATTACTCATAAAAAAATAAGATTTACAAGATACGAAAATCTATATGTGGTAATTCAAATACAATGAGATTAAACCACCAATTGATTATGAATAATATCTTTAACAACTTTTATAGATGATTTCAAAACAAAGGGTCTAAATTCGGGATTAAAACATTTCATATCTTTATATTTTCATTCTAGTAATTTATATTTCTATTTCATCATATACATGACGTGTACCATGAGTCTCGTTCCTACTGTGACTATGAGCATAAATCACTTTATCCTTAACTTTAATGAGTTTTACCTTATCTAACTAAGTGGTGTTATATTATATTAATTTATCATATTATTCAAAAAGGTGTTCACTTTTAATGTTTAATCATTAAACTCGCTACATTTTTGTCTAAAATCATATTTTAATCTTAAAACTAGAGTATTAATTACCACATTTGAATTTTTGTTTTAAATGGATTATGTAGATGAAATGTGTTTTGTAGAAACCATGTGATTCCATCATATATATTTTAGTCATAATGAAATAAAATGATAATACTGATGAATTAAATTTTTAAGTGAATCATGGATATTTAAACGAGGTATCATGATTTGATGGAAATAATTGATTCATATAAATGAAATTTATGTATCATTTTTTAAGTTCAAAATTTTCAAAATTCATGTGATTTTGTTTATTATTATTTTCCATTCCATGGTTTATTGTTAAATAACACATATTCTTTTGACGATTGGATTTATAGACCAAATATTTCTAATTATCTTAAGAATATCTATTGAGTTATCATGGGGGATTATACCAACTGTGATATTCCTTGAAACATGTCAATGTTTTTTATTATGGGAAAACACATTTAACTTGATTGGGGAATTTTTATTTGATTAACCCTTATCCTTGATAACGCCTTAAATGTTTATCATTTTTTATCCCATAGAGACTGTGAATGACCTTTATACATATGATGCATATTTCAATCATTTTTTATCCATATTTACCATAGTCATTGTATTTTCACGATATTTTAACCAATATGTTTATGTTTTAATAGAACTAATCGTATATGGGGTGTAATGAATTATTTGAAAAAAATTGGTTGTGTTATTTGTTGGTATTGATAATCTTTTAATATTCCTTAATTAAAATTTATTATATTCCCTAATTGAAAAACTATTAACAGATCATTAAGTAGAAGAATAAAAACTAACTATTGTTAGACTACTGATTTTTTATCATATTTTGTGGATGTTTGGTTTATTCCAATCATATAATTGTAACAAGTAAAAAAATCTAAAATATTAGTTTGAAAAGAAAATAAAAAAAATCAATAACGGAAGATCCTTATGTATACATCTATATTTCACTTCATAAATTCATTATTGGAATGTGGGAATTGTTATCTAATATGGAATAATATAATTTTGTCTTTTACTCCTGATATTGTGCATAACACATTAATAGATAATCCTTCTCCATCGATCTCTAAAATCATAAGAATAAATACCACCATCCTTAATCCCATGATTATTTAGAACCAGAATTGAAAATTCCTAATTATTTTATGTTAATAATTTCTTTATAGAGCGGATAAATTACATTATTTCAAAGACTATGGATTATTTGAATGCTCTCGTGATATAAAAATAACTCTACGTTAATTTTTACCAAGTGTAATGTTGAGAATAGATTCAAACGTGAGGTAAATCATGAAAAATTATTTTTAATGATAATAAATTAATTATCTTTAATTAATTAATTGTTAAGTTCCACCATTTACAAAAGGGATAAAGTAAAAATCATTGAATAAATTTTCTTTTAGAAAAGTAGAATATGAATTTGTTTTTTGGGATTAAATATTTAGTTTATAGTTCATAATTTATTATTTAAATTATACTCAATTTCAAATATTGGTAATATTGGTAAACAATTGAATTAAATTTTTAGATTTAATGCTTGATGAAAATAAAAGTTTAATTTATGGTTTATTTAGAGTAATCAAAATATCATACATATTTTGAAACATTTTCTAACGATTTTAAAAGAATTTATCTCGATAGTTACATGTATTCTATTGTATTACTAAAATATTTTAATTTAAAATGAAACAATTAAAATGGGAATAAATGGAATATAAAGTTGGATTTTAAGGTTTATCTTATTGATTAATATTTTGTGTGTTTTTATTATGTCTCATCATATTTTTTTAGTAACAAATTATCCAAAATAGGATAGACCTCAACATAAAGGGAATAGTGTTCCGCATAGCCATAATGTGGGGGATAGAGGTTTGTATTGATCCCAATAGAGGGTATTCCTATAAAAAAAATGATGCAATCCACATTTAGAATTATAACAACCTGATATTTTTATGACATATATTTAAAAAATTATTTCTTTGAAGTATTACACTACTCGAACCACCAGATTATCATGAATTAATGAAATAATGAGATTCATATGAAACATAATTTTTTAAAATTTAATGTATTAACATTATTAATCGAATTATAAAATTATGGTTTATGCATAATTTTTTAACCGTTAATTATAAATGAATGTAAAACCATTACAAAATAAAAAGAAATGTTTTTCTTAAAAATTATCTAAATATGAAAAATAATGTTTTAAAAAATTATATAAAAATTCAAACATAATGAATTATATTGATTAAATATATATAATATATTTAATTTAATTTTTAAAATATAATTTATGTGTTTTCAAGACATGATATATGAACAAATCTAATTTTACGTATAAAATATGTATTTTTCAAAATATGATGTTCTAACTATTTTGGATAGAGAAACCAGTTTAAACATAAATTTTGGATGTTTTATATATATTAAATGAAAAAATAAACATTTATTTGAAATCAGTATATAAAAATTAACTTTGGTTGATTTTTTGATATTTTACTGATAAGATTCATGTTCTGATATATAATTAAAAATACTAACTTTTAATTTCCAACTGATTTTTCATTGAAATAATTTTTAGTTTGTAGATATATATTTTATTTATTTTAAAGTATAATTAGATAATATTTTTTTCATATAATCCATTGTAGGAAACTATAAGAAATTTCACATAGAATTTGGATATAAAAAAAGGCAATCTATTTGACTTTTTTACTTTAAAAATGAGACATCATTAATATTAAATTAATTTTAGAAAATTACATGTTTTTAATTATAGAAAATTAATTAAATTTTTTGAATAATATGTTCCCAATTTACTAAATATATACCAATAAATTTTTCCAACATAATAAATAATTTGGCCATTTTTATAACAATGTTAAAGGAAAAATTGTTCAATTGAAGTTAAAAAACTGATAAGAAATATACAATTAACCCAAAAATTTCTGAAATTTTATTTTATAAAGATATTTATACCCCTAAAACTTAAGGATCCAAATTAATAATATAATGGTCACTTGTCCACAAAAATATCATAGATATTATTAAATATAGAGTCACAAAATGTAACACTCTTACTTGTAATATGTTTAATATTATTTACATTGAATTTAATAGAGGTTAAAAATATATATATATATATATAAATTATTACATTTAAATGTTTATATAAATTATATAATTTTTTTTTGAAAATTTAATGAATAATTAAGTATAATAATAATTACAAAATTATGATGTAGTTCTTATTCAGTTTATCGAATCTGTCCATTAAATGATTTTATAAATTTAAAATGAAAAATAATTTGAGTAGGTTAAGGTGATAAAAAAATACTATAGATTAATAAGACACATTAGGGGTTCATTGAGTGAATTTTTTGAAGTTATCTTGTTTTAAGGATTATTGTTATATTCAATGCAATTAATAGTTTTAAAATTAATAGTTATTGTACATTATTAATGTAATATTTTAATGAATTATATAGAAATCATGAAAATATTCTACAAGGTTAAAGGGAATGTCACGACCCGCCTTCACCAAAAGGAGGTAAGGGTCAGCAGATTTTCAGGCCCTTCCTTCTTTAAGTTGAAGGAGAGATAATGACCCCTGAAACCCGCCTTCAATAGGTCCAGGAGTGGCGACTAGCACTAAGGGTATGGAAATTTCACACAAATGGAAGGCATTACCCTTTTTATTTTATAGGACTGAGAGATAAGAAGAAGAAAACCCAACAACACCAAGGTAAAAAGAAAAGTAAAGGCAACAGTAAACCATTCCCACATGCATGTTTCAAAAGTAAAATCCACAAGGTGCAAAAGGTGTCTACAAGGGTAAGTACCAAAGAAAGAAAAATGACAACTGCAACTGCTCCAAGGATCCGAGCTAGTATGGTCCCGCACGATCCCCGAAGTCCTCCTGGAAACTTGAAAGCAATTTTATATACGTAGGGTGAGCATACAAGTACACTCAGTAGGGAAAACCAAAGACTCTCGTGCACAAGTGGGGGAACGTACTACAGTCCCGTGAGAAAAGGAGTAAACCAAACACCTATCAAGGTAAACTATCCACCCCAGGCCTCACCAAGGAACACTCCCCAAATAATTCAAGTCAAGTAATATATATATTAAGAGCACATCGATGTTTGGGTACCCCACACCACTTTCCCACTGG
Source organism: Viscum album (assembly GCA_963277665.1). Taxonomy (NCBI): domain Eukaryota; kingdom Viridiplantae; phylum Streptophyta; class Magnoliopsida; order Santalales; family Viscaceae; genus Viscum; species Viscum album. The sequence goes on along the minus strand of OY728165.1, from coordinate 708,162,735 downwards.
TTATTGAGACATCCTATGCATCAGACCAATCCCTCCATTCTCACTGCAGTCCCACTGCCACACCCGCCCGCACACACCTGGGCCACAACCACACGCATTCCCACTGCTGAAATCCCGCCCGCACACACCTGGGCCACAACTGCACGCAGTACCACTACTGAATCCCGCCTGCACACACCTGGGCCACAACTGTCACATGTAATCATGCCTGCAAACACCTAGACCAGAGCAACCACCACCACACCTGAAGACACCTGGGCCTCATCCTGAAAACACTTGGGAAACCACCTGCCGCACACACCTGTCCAACCACCACACTACCCCGCCCGAATGTTCTTGGGCTAATAATGGACCTCAGGCCATCATAGCCTGCCCGAAGATACTTGGGCTATCCGTGAAAGGGAGCAGAAAATGAGCTAATAACCAGAAACTAAGAATAGTCTTGGGAAAAACACCCTCCCTCATGAAATGGGGTTGTTCGGAACTAAGTGCTCAACTTGGGTGGGGCGCGAATAAGAAACACAAAGCTAAAAGTATATATATATAGGTAACAAGCACTAACCCAGGCTGGGTTTTTCTTCAGACTGCCTACAGATCACAACAACACTCAAGTCCAAGTCACGACTCATGATGACAACCCATTTGTACCCCTTTTCTTATTTCATGTTCAGTAATAATGTTTATTTTTAAGCACTACAGGGCAACTAGTAGGCATAGGCATAAGTCCAGGAAGGTAAACAATCAAGCAACAACCATAACGCCCATACCCAGTTCTCAACAACAGAGGATTCCACACCAATACGTGTTATAAACAAGTATCCACCCGGTCTTAAAACTCAAAACCACCGAATCCATACTAACAAAGGATCCCATCCCCAAATTTCAAACAACCACCGAGGGTATAAAAGAACATGGGATCTCATCCCCTCCCACATCTCCAACAATCGACTCGTAAGAGAAATCCACCGAAACACTGCCACAAACACTAAGCAAGGCCAAGCCTGTAGCTTCAGATTTAAAAGATTTTTCACGTTCCATGATTTCAATTCCATTTGACCGGGGTTAGCATAGAAGGAATTGATCCTGGTGCTTTCAATTTACTCAGCCGGGTATGCGTGATTAACCAAATTACGTTTTCACAGCAGGAGTTTACAACCACAACAAGCCATTTAAAACAATAGCAGGGGTTCATTATTGCACAAACAACGACCACCAACGGCCTTGATTTTCAGAAGGCATAAGCTAGCACAACTCAACAAGATGGTCATAAAGAAACAGCATCAAAATATAAGACAGCATCAATGATCACAGCCCCCCTCCTTTATTTAAAGAATTCGTTCATTATCTTTAATTAGGTCTGGTTTATCCAATTCTACATATTCAAAAGCACTCCCACCCCGCATGATACACAAAAGAGAGAGGCAGAGGAGAAATTCTCTACTTGTTGGATCAACGATCAATGCTGAGTCTGGGGGAGGAAGTTCACGGATAGCGATTTGGCTCACCTGAACGAAAATCGCTTCGTCTATCAATGCTTAGGCCGAGCGCGGAACTTTATGAATAATGATGTGCTCTATGTACCATAATCTATTTGTGAAAATCCATGATCGAGGAATAGAGAAACCACGGCTAACCCTTATTTTATAAGAGCCGCGAACGGTTGAGGTGAGAATGCGAAACCGCGTAAGGCGCGGGGGTCGTGGGTTGATCATGCGGCTCCAATTGTCATTAAAAGGTCGAGTGGTTTAAACTGACTCAGTAATTGATTAAGTATTTAATTAAAACTATTATGCGCGTTACGGACCTTTAAAACACGCTCAAACAGGTCAAAATAGGGTTTAAAACCCTATTTTCGCAAAAGGGAGCGCTACTGGAAATAACCCGCGTGGTAGGCCAAAGCCACCGGTAGCTGAGAGCTACCGGTGGGTGACAGTTACTGGTAGCTGAGCTAACGGTAGGCTACAGCGACGGGTAGGCCGAGCTACCAGTAGGCTGCAGCTACCCGTAGCCCAAGCTACCGGTAGGCTGAAGCTACCGGTAGACCGCGCTACCGGTAGACAGAGCTACCGGTAGGCTGCGGCCACCGGTAGATAGAGCTACCGGTAGGCTGCGGCCACCGGTAGACCGAGCTACCTGTAGGCCTGCTACCTGTAGGCTAAGGCTACCGGTAGGCCTACACCACCGTGATTCCCAGACCCGAAAACCCAAAACAAGATTTTCACAAAGTAATGGACCCCAAAAACCCGGGCCATTACATCAGATACCTCTTAAACGATTCTCATCCTCGAGAATCAAAACAAAACCAGCAGGGAAGAGAGGTTCCAAACATCCACCTCTAAAGATACCTATTAGGATCGAACTCATGATAACTAAAACATTTCCCCACGAAGAACCAAGCAACATACCATGCCAAACTTCCCGGGCATGTGGGTTGGGGAGTCTCCTTCCCCATGTCAAGATATTATCGGCTTTGGGTGGCACTGACTCGCCTGCACGGGTTTAATCGCATCCACCTTAATGCGTCTTCATTAGCGGTCGGGTTCTCTCCTCCCCCATAGCCAGGGCTTTTGACACACAAACAGAGGAAAGAAAACCAGTACATTTCATAGCCAAAAGACAAAATGTTCTACCACAACAGGTACAACAAGGAGAAAAACTCAAAACAACTCTGGGTACTGGGTACGCATCTGTTATTCCCTCTACCACGTACTCTCCTCAAGCCCACCATGTCTCCACAACATGCGAACCAAGGGAATGGTTCGCCCATGAAGAACCTTCTCCTTGCGATCCTCGATCATCACTGGTCTCTCTACAAAGGTCACATCGTCCTCGATGTCCAGCACACCCCAATCAAGGACGTGTGAATCGTCGTGCAGATACTGATGGAGCTGGGACACATGGAAGACACCATGTCTCCTCAGTAGCAGCGGTGGCAACGCTAGCTGGTAAGCCACCTCACCGACCCGCCGCAATACTTCTAAGGGTCCGATGAACCTAGGGGAAATCTTACTCCTCTAACCGAAACTCCACTGCCCACGCCGAGGGGAGACCTTCAAGAACACATGGTCCCCAACCTCAAACTCCAAGGGCCTCCTCCTGCTATCAGCATACGACTTCTGTCGGTCCTGGGCCGCCTTCATCCTTTCCCGTATGAGCTAAACCTTCTCTGTTGTGTTCTGTATCACCTCCGAGCCAAGGATGCCTGCCTCTCCTACTTCGGCCCAACACACAGGTGAAAGGCATGGCCTCCCGTACAAGGCTTCAAAAAGGGCCATACCGATGGTAGAGTAATATCTATTATTGTAAGCGAACTCTACTAGGGGAAAGTGTCACACCCATGATCCTCCTGAGTCTAGAACACATGCCTGTAACATATCCTCCAAGGTTTGGATGGTGCGCTCTGTTTGTCCATCTGTCTGGGGATGGAAAGCAGTGCTAAGGCATAACTGGGTGCTGAACGCATGCTGCAATCCTCTCCAGACTCGCGAGGTAAACCGTGCATCCCTATCCGAGACTATAGACCTCGGAACTCCATGCAACCTCACCACCTCATCCACGTACTTTTGTGCCAAAGAGTCCACAGTACTCGACTCCCTGATTTCTAGAAATTGAGCTGATTTTGTCGACCTGTCCACTACCACCCAGATGGCGTCGTACCCTCTTTGGACCTTGGGTAGTCCCGTGAAAAAATCCATCGAGATGTCATCCCACTTCCACTCGGGGACATCTAGAGGCTGCAGTAGGCCGCATGGAACTCGGTGTTCAGCCTTCACTTGCTGACAAACTAAGCACTTGGCCACGAACTCTGCCACCGCTCGCTTAACTCTGGGCCACCAAAACTGCCTCTTCAAACCCAGGTACATCTTGGAAACTCCTGGGTGTACTGCCAGGGGTGAGTTGTGGAACTCACTGAGAACCTTGTCGCGCATCACTCCTGGAACAAACATCCTTTTCTGGAAAAGCATCTGGTTCTGAACATCCTCTGTCCATCCTTCCGAAGCATTGCCCTGGTCAACCCGGTCACACATCACTTCGCACTCCGGGTCTCCCCACTAAGACTCCTCCACTTGTCGAAACAGAGATGACTACACTATCATCTGATATAGTCAGCCTCTACCTCTATCTATCCTCACATCCAGTTGTAAGGCATCTGACTCTTCCATTGCCTTCTAGGCGTCCGCCGACTCTAGGACCGCATCCTTCTGCGCCCTCCTGCTCAAGGCATCGGCCACCACATTGCCCTTGCCTTCAGTATAAGATATCTCGATGTCGGAATCCTAGAGTAACTCCACCCATCTATGCTGTCGAAAGTTTAAGTCCCGCTGGGAGAAGATATACCTCAAGCTTTTGTGATCTGTGAAGACCACAAAGTGTTCCACGGGGAGGTAGTGCCGCCATAACTTTAGCGCAAAAACGACCGCTACAAGCTCCAGGTCATGGGTGGCGTAATTACGCTCATGGGAACACAGTTTCCTGGACCTATAAGAGATCACCCCTTCTTGCTGCATCAACACGCATCCCAGGCCCTATCCTGAAGCAGCACATAATACCTCATAGGCCACCCCTTCTTCTGGTAATCTCAGCACTGGGGCACTGACCAACTTCTACATCAGATAGCTAAAGGCTGACTGGCACTACTCACTCCATACGAACGCCTAGTCCTTCTTGGTTAGAGCCGTCAAAGGGGCCGCAACTCGGGAGAAGTTGGGTACGAATCTCCGGTAGTAACCCGCCAGTCTGAGGAAACTTCATACTTCCACCACATTCTTGGGTGGTTCCCAAGAAACAATCGCCTCAACTTTTTATGGGTCCACCGCTACCCCCTTCTCGGACACCACCTGTCCTAGGAAGTGCACTTCTCATGTCCAGAACTTGCACTTTGACAACTTTCCATAGAGCTGGTGCTGTCGGAGGACTTCCAAAACTGTCCCCAGGTGCTCTGTTTGGTCCTCCTCTAATCTAGAGTAGACCAGCATGTCTTCGATGAACACAACCACGAACCAATCCAGGTACTCCCAGAAGATGGAGTTCATAAGCCCCATGAACACAGTCGGGGCATTCGTAACACCGAAGGGCATGAATAAGAACTCATAGTGTCCATAACTTTACCTAAACGTTGTCTTCAGGATGTCACTCTATTTCACCCTCAGCTGGTGGTACCCAGACCGCAGGTCGATCTTTGAGAACCATCCTTCCCCTTTCAGCAGGTCGAAAAGATCATTTATCCTCAGAAGAGGGTAGAGATTCTTGATCGTCACCTGATTCAGCCTCCTGTAGTCTATGAACAAACTGAGACCACTCTCCGCCTTATTTACAGACATGACCGGAGCACCCCACGGTGACGCACTCGGTCGAACATAACCTCTCTTCATCAGATCGTCAATCTGTATCCGCAACTCCCGTAGCTCCGAAGATGCCATCCGGTAAGGAGCCATCAAGATTGGACGAGCGTTGGGCTGCAGGTCTATCTCGAACTCAATATCACGTCGAGGGGGTAGAGTCGTCACCTCCTCAGGAAAGACGTCCATATACTTGTGGACGATCTCTGGCACTTCCACCATTTCAGCATCTACTGATTCCACTATCAGCTCGGTCAACAAGGAGAGGATAGGTTCCTCTCTCCGGTTTCCCTTCGGACTGCTTCGCTCGCCGGTGAAGGTAACACGCCGGCTGTCCAAGTCTGAGAACACCACCCTTCTTTGAAAAAAGTCGATGACGGCGCACACAGAAAATAGCCAGTCGATGCCTAGGATGACATCGTATGGATGAATCTGTAGTAGAAGAAGATCCCTAACCGACTGATGTGGCCCATCATCAGTCTACATCCCCGACAAACAAACAACAAGTTGGTCTGACCTCCGACTGGTGTGCTCAACACCAGGGGCACTGGAAGTCTCTCCGCATCTAAACCCAAGGAACGGGCTAGGCTGGGTGCAACAAAGGAGTGCAAAGCTCCAGTATCGAACAAGGAATAAGCAAGAGTGCTAAACATACTGATCATACCTCGAACAACCTCTGGCCCTGCCGGAACTGCTGCCTTTGTGGCATGTAACTGTCCACGCCCAGCTCCCCTGCCTCTCGGCTATCGGACACCTCCCCGACCACACCCTGGTCGAGGTCCCTGTGGAGAAACCTGAGGTCGGCCTCCCTCTCCTACGTCTGCCATCGGAGGAGCGGGAGCTCGCTGTCCCTGCTGCTGCTGCTGGAAAGGTCTGGCTGGAAGCTGCTGCTGGGGAGGGTGTTGGGGATGACTGCCAGTGCTGTACTGCACCCGGTCGGGGCACTAACTCCGGAGATTCCCAGGGCTCCCAAAGATGAAGCACCACGGTCCCAAGACCATAGGAAAAGGGAGTGGGCCGGGGGATCAAAACTAAAATGGCTGCGGCCTGCTCCCTGCTGGTCAGAACCTGGAGGGTCCTGACTCTAGAGGCCTGGTGCTGACGGCCTTCCCCTTTGATGGTCCCAACTGGATCCCCTCTCACGACACTCCTCCTAGAACATGCATCCTCTCGACCACTTCGGCCTTCTTCTAGACCTCCAAGTACGTCGGTAGTGTGAAGGGGGTAACAGCATACTGGAGGGAGGGTCGGAGCACCTCCACTAAACGTCTTGCCTGAGACTCCTCGTCGGAAAGAGGTCCGGAGCAAAATGTAGGAGGTCCTTGAACATGATCCCTAGCTCCCTCATGGACATACTCCCCTGCTGGAGGGAGAGTAGTTCCTGCCTTTTTTCGGCCTTCATCGTCGAGGAGAGGAATTCCGCCCGGAACTCCCTCTCGAAATCGGACCAAGCCACCTCAGAATCTCTCCTCTCCCCCAGGTAAAGCATCCACCACTGACACGCCGCTCCACGCATCTGGCTGACGGCCAGAGGAACCCAGTACTCGTCCAGGGCCCGAATTAGCCCGAAAGCTATAACTAGCTCCTCTAGCTAGCCTTCCGTATTCATATCGGAGGTGCTGCCCTCATACTTATCGAGGGCCTATCCCTGGAAGGCTCGAAGAGTATTCTGCCACTGGTCATCCTCGTCCTCTAGATCAGCTCTCTGCCGATCGGCCAAAGTAGTCTCTGGGGCCTCAATCGCCTGTACCACACGTGGTCTCCTTCCAGGTGCCATAGCTGCAAGGTAAACAAGGAATGCCTAAGCCTATGTAGTGCAGAATATTGTTCTTAAAACTTCTTAAAATTTAATTTATTCTTAATCCCCAAGACATCCCAGAAACACAAGAACACAAGTCATTATGATGCATGTACCTTTCCTAGGGTCTCTACCCTGCAATCGGTGTGGCCTCACTTGGTCATTCGGTAAGTCCAGAGTCCTTGCATCGGATCACGGGGGGCCCTAAAATCCTGTGTCCTAGCCGGTCTTCCCTGGCCTAATTCACGCGCCAAGGTCACCTAACACTGTTTCCTTACCATCCTATTCAATCCTCACGGTGCCTAACTCCAGACTCCATCCTATCTCTCAACCTACCTCTGATACCATTCTGTCACGACCCGCCTTCTCCAAAAGGAGGGAAGGGTCAGCAGATTGCCAGGCCCTTCCTTCTTTAAGTTGAAGGAAAGATAATGACCCCCGAAACCCGCCTTCAATAGGTCCCGGAGTGGCGACTAGCACCAAGGGTATGGAAATTTCACACAAATGGAAGGAATTACCCATTTTATTTTATAGTATCGAGAGATAAGAATAAAAAAACCCAACAACACCAAGGTAAAAAGAAAAGTAAAGCCAATAGTAAACCATTCCCACATGCATGTTTCAAAAGTAAAAGCCACAAGGTGCAAAAGGTGTCTACAAGGGTAAGTAACAATGAAAGAAAAACGAAAACTACAACTGCTCCAGGGATCCGAGCTAGTATGGTCCCGCACGATCCTCGGAGTCCTCCTGGAAACCGGAAAGAAATTTTATATACGTAGGGTGAGCATACAAGTACACTCAGTAGGGAAAACCAAAGACTCCCATGCACAAGTGGGGGAACGTACTAAAGTCCCTTGAGAAAAGGAGTAAACCAAACACCTATCAAGGTAAACTATCCACCCCAGGCCTCACCAAGGCACACTCCCCAAATAATGCAAGTCAAGTAATATATATATTAAGAGCACATCGATGTTTTGGTACCCCGCGCCACTTTCCCACTGGTTATTGAGACATCCTACGCATCGGACCAATCCCGCCATTCTCACCGCAGTCCCACTGCCACACCCGCCCGTACACACCTGGGCCACAACCACACGCAGTCCCACTGCTGAAATCCCGCCCGCACACACCTGGGCCTCAACCGCACGCAGTACCACTGCTGAATCCCACTCGCATACACCTGGGCCACAACTGTCACATGTAACCATGCCTACAAACACCTAGGCCAGAGCAACCACCACCACGCCCGAAGAGACCTGGGCCTCATCCCTAAGACACATGGGAAACCACCTGCCGCACACACCTAGCCAACCACCACACTACCACGCCCGAAGGTTCTTGGGCTAATAATGGACCTCAGGCTATCACAACCTGCCCGAAGATACTTGGGCTATCCGGGAAAGGGAGCAGAAAAGGAGATAATAACCAGCCACTAAGAATAGTGTTGGGGAAAACACCCTCCCCCATGAAATGGGGGTGTTCGGCACTAAGTGCTCAAATTGGGTGGGGCGCGAATAAGAAACACAAAGCTAAAAGTATATATATATATAGGTAACAAGAACTCACCCAAGCTAGGTTTTTCTTCAGACTGCCTACAGATTACAACATCACTCAAGTCCGAGTCACGACTCACGCCAACAACCCATTTTTCCCCATTTTCTTATTTCACATTCAGTAATAATGTTTATGTTTAAGCACTACTGGAAAACTAGTAGGCATAGGCATAAGTCCAGGAAGGTAAAAAATCCACCAACAACCATAACGCCAATACCCAGTTCTCAACAACAGAGGATTCCACCCCAATTCGTGATATAAACAAGTATCCACCCAGTCTTAAAGCTCACAACCATCGAATCCATACCAACAGGGGATCCCATCCCCCAATTTCACACAACCATCGAGGGTATAAAAGAATAGGGGATCCCATCCCCTCGCACATCTCCAGCAATCGACTCGTAAGAGAAATCCACCAAAACACCGCCACCAACACTAAGAAAGTCCAAGCATGTAGCTTCAGATTTTAAAGATTTTTCACGTTCCATTATTTCAATTCCATTTGACCGGGGTTAGCACAGAATGGATTGATCCTGGTGCTTTTAATTTACTCAGCCGAGTATGCGTGATTAACCAAATTACATTTTCACAACAGGAGTTTACAACCACAACAAGACATTTAAAACATCAGCAGGGGTTCATTAGTGCACAAACAACGACCACCAATAGCCTCGATTTTCAGAAGGCATAAGCTAGCACAACTCAAAAAGATGGTCATAAAGAAACATCATCAAAATATAAGACAGCATCAACGATCATAGCCCCCCTCCTTTATTTAATGAATTTGTTCATTATCTTTAATTAGGTGTGTTTTATCCAATTCTACAGAATCAAAAGCACGCCCACCCCGCATGATACACAAAAGAGAGAGGCAGAGGAGAAATTCCCTACTTGTTGGATCAACGATCTACGCCGAGGCCGGGGGGAGGAAGTTCACGGATAGCGATTCAGCTCGCCTGAACCAAAATCGCTTTGTCTATTAATGCTTAGGCCGGGCGCAGAACTTTACGGATAAAGATGTGACTGATGTACCATAAGATTTTTGTGAAAATACAAGATAGAGGAAAGGAGAAACCTCGTCTAACCCTTATTTTATAAGATCCGCGGACGGTTGAGGTGAGAACGTGAAACCGCATAAGGCGCGGGGGTCGTGGGTTGATCACGCGGCTCCACACGTCATTAAAGGGTCGAGTGGTTTAAACTGACTCATTAATTGATTAAGTATTTAATTAAAACTATTATGTGCATTACGGGCCTTCAAAACACGCTCAAACAGGTCAAAATAGGGTTTAAAACCCTATTTGCGAATAAGGGAGCGCTACTGGAAATAACCCGCGGGGTAGGCCAGAGCCATCGGTAGCTGAGAGCTACCGGTGGGTGACATCTACCGGTAGATGAGCCACCGGTAGGCTTCAACTACTGGTAGGACACTCCATCGGTAGGCTGCAGCTACTGGTAGACCGAGCTACCGGTAGGCTACAACCACCGGTCGACTGAGCTTCCGATAGGCTGCAGCTACTGGTAGACCAAGCTACCGGTAGACAGAGATACTGGTGGCTGCAGCTACCGGTACACTGAGCTACCAATAGACAGAGCTATCGGCAATCTATGGCCATTGGTAGACCGAGCTACTGGTAGGCCTACACCACCGTGATTCACAGACCCGAAAACCCAAAACGAGATTTTCACAAAGTAATGGACCCCAAAAACCCGGGCCATTACAGGGAATTATATATGTTTCAAAATATGATACATTGGAAATATATTGTCCAATTTACAATTTATAAGGGAAAAATGCATTCAATTAGTAGGGAAAAATTGGATACCACAGTTTAAAATAAATTGGGTTAATTAAGGGTTAATCAAATTGATAAGGATTAGAATAACACCAAAACATGTCTAAGATATATTCTTTTTGTAAGTATAAAACCCAATAATATATTATATTCTTATAAATTTAATTTTTTAAGTATTTCGATAGATATTTAATTTATTATAATGTAATATTTTTATAAATTCAAGATGTGTCCTATTGCCTCTTATAAAAGGGAACCTCTTAATCTCTTTTACTCGCACTTCAAAACAAATTTGGAATAGAAAACCACTATCTAAAAATTATCCCCAATATCTTCAATTAATCATATATTCCTTACTTTTTTATAAATACAACCAAAGAAGTCCTTTGTGAAAATCAAATGGAGATACCTAAAGAAGAATCAACATTCATCAATGAATGTTTCTGTTTTGTTTCGTCTTTGATCCCCCTGAATTTTTTTTATTAAAATATTATATAATAACCACCATATCATAAATATAATTATATTTTTTTCTTATAATTTCTCTACTTACACTTAAACATATATCTATATAAAGGGTAATGAACATACAGTTCTGGTGTACAGTGAACCACCGCCTCACGAAACAAGGTTCTTTGTTTTTTCATTAAAACCTCTCACAGATTATAAATATCATGGAATCATTATTTTTATATGATATATATAGTTTTTATTAATTATTTATGATTATGTAATTATTATATAAAATATACTATAATTATATATATATTTTGTAAATACGATAACTTCGTTTGTGGATGTGTGGACTACCGCCTCCTTAAAGCGATGGATTTGTTCACACATTACATGGAATGTATTAAGGATGCATTTAGTGAATTTATATGATATGTATGACATAATATTTTCACTATAATTATATAATATATATATATATATTTCATTTACTCTCATTTGATCAATACAACAAGAAAAAGGAAACAATGTTCATATATAAATACGACCAACCATCTCCATGAATAGTGTATTTCGTTTTCTATTTATATCCTTTCTAGATTATTATAAATAAATATATAATAAATATATATTATAAATATATAATTTTTAAATCATATATATGATAACATCGTTATATAAGTACGAGAAAAAAATATACAAAATCAAATCTCATGAGAAAGAAAATTAGGTTATTACTTGAAACGAAACATTAACATTGAATTTTTGGTAAATGAATAATAGAATTCTATATTTAAACCTTTTATTATATGATATATCATTTTTATATTATATATTTATAATAAATTTATATTTATTACACATGTGTACTTCACACGTATGATGAGAGTCAAAACATAATGTAAGGGATTTATGTCTCACTTTTATTTCTGTGGGACACATGCCTTATACACAACTTGTTTCATCTATGTGAAGAATATACATCCCATTAATGTATTTTCAGATTCATATCTGTAATATTATGTTATTTTAATATCCATATAATTTTAATTCTTTGATGGGGCATACTCTTCTACTGATTTTTAAGGGATGTGTATTTATTTCATACTCTAACCAATAATTAAGTTTTCATCATTTTAAGTATCTATTAATGAATAATTATATTCCATGTAGATGTTTTAAAAAATATTTTCAAAAAGTTTTATAGTATTATCACACATATTTTGAAGTCATTTTTAACCATTTTTTGAATTTTTACTACATGACCATAATGGAATCTTTTGGTTGTTTTCCAAATGAGGTAATTTGTGAGTTTTCCTGCAAAATAAATCTTTTAACATATAGGCCATCAATGAAATTTTCCATATTCATTGTGCCATTATTATTTGAAAATTCCCTTAAAAGTTTAGAATTTTATTTTTTGAATGAATTTTTTTTAAAATTACTTGGTTTTTTTAAAAAATAAAACTTATTTCAAAATAGAAATAATATTTTCTTCATGAATTATATTCAAGTGATCTATCAAATTTATTTTACCACTATTATAAAATTAGTGGATCTATTTTCTATTTCAATGGTGGAATTAATCAATTCTATAATTCGTATTCTTTTTAATAATGACAATTATTTTTGATGTAATGATACATATGAAACACATTTCAATCCATGGGTTCTGATATATTGAATGATTTATGTTTCTTGTGGCACATATGTATGGATTTAATTACATAGAAGGTGGAACCTACAAATTCCTCTAATTAATTTTGTAAGGATTTATATGTCACGAGATATAAATGGTTGTAATTGAGAGTAAAAAATGTTCATTATTGGAATATTTACATTAATATGGTCTTGGTATTAAACCATGACTACTAATATTAATATCAGAGTTAACCAATACTACCAAGATGTTGTGAGGAGTCATCTCATATTACCAATATAGACATTTTAGTAATTCCTTTAATAGCATGGAAATAATTTTATGTGGTTATGTGTGTTCCAAAATTCAATGTATTATTTTCTACTCAAATATAATACGTTCATTGATTCCTTATGAATATCAATGATTTATTCCATGAAACGAGATCATGATATTTGATATTCTAGATACGATTTTAAAATGATTTTTTATGTACATATTCCTTACGATTATTTTATGATACATCTCTCCATTGTTTACCCTTATTTGAAATCTATGTTGACCCTTGTATATGAATATTTTCCCCATTACACAAATATTTATATTAGGTATGATTTGTCAAAAAGGGTTCTATTTTTGACGAAATAGGAAGGAGAAGAATTATATGTGTTATGAATAATTGTTTTATTTTTTAATGTTTTCAAAGGCTCTATAATAATAATTTAGTTTATGTGTGTGTGTTTTTAAAGTATGAAATGTTTTTTAAAAAATGAATTAATTTAAATATACCTTACGATTGGGCAATCATAGTTAATATTAGGGAAAACGTTTTGTAAAAATTTCAAAAATAGGACAAAAAAAATTAGTGAGGTCCCTAGAGATATTTTTATGGATATAACCAGGGATATATCTAAGGAAAGGTATAAGTATTTATTACATTCCATGAATATGGAAAAATCCTGAAAAAAAACTCATATTAGACATAAGATGTTATAGATTGATAGTACATAACCTTGATTATGTGGTTTTTCCACTATCAATTGTGCAACTCACACTATATTATTGTTATAGTTAGGGGCTGAACCCAAAGGAACCGTGTTAATGATGAATGAAATGTAAAACACCATAATTTCCCTCCTATGAATCCAAATGTTATGGGAGTTGGAATTAAAAAATTTATCGCAATAATCAAAAAATATTTGAATCATTACGGACGTCCAAATGAGAATAATATTGAAATACATTTTTTACATCATTCATGACGAAAAGTGAAAAAAAATTTGTGGGACTTGTAATACACTTATTTCTGGACAATTGACCAAACCCACTGAGAATATATTTTTCATCAATCAGTGTTCACAACATGGAAAATATATTTTGGCTATTTATTTTTTAGAATGAGAGGAGGACCAGAGGTGAACTCTAATCATGAATACAAGGTATCAAGATGAAATTTAATCCATGGATTTGTATGAGTTCAAAAACTTATTCTTTAATAAGTACAGACCTCATGTTTTACGTATGAAGATAATGAAAGATTTTCTTGAGTTAAAGGAAATGGAAAATAATTTTTGTTCTATATTTGATGATAAATTAACAAAAAAATCATGTTAAACTTCATTTATTATCATCCTAAATGAAATTAAGGTTTATCGAATCTTTTGTGGCTTGAAACCCAAATTTTTAATGGAATTATACATTAAAGAAAATAAATTTCCTAAAAAATTATCTAAATATACACAAGTTTGTTTTATAACAGTAAATCAAAAACATCATTTTGATATATATTAATTATATAAATACATAATATATAAAATATAATGTCTAATTTTTTTTATATTTTTTCTAGACATGATATAAGATAAAATCCAATTCTAATCATAGGAGATGTATTTTTCTAAACAAATATTTTTGTCACCATTTAATGGAGAACCCATTTAAAAAATTATTTTATGAAACTTATAATTTTTATATTAAAAAATAAACATCTTATTTGAATTTGGGGTATAAAATTTAACATTTTTTCAATCTATTTTATTTTTCAATAAGTTTCATGTTTTGATAAATAGTGAAAATAATGAATTTTAATTGAAAACATCGTTTTCATCAAAATAATTTGTAGTGTTTATTTATATATTTGATTATGTTTAAATTATAATTAAATAAATAATTTTTTCCTTTGATAGAATTAAGGATATTGGAATAAATTTCACATTTAATTTTGATATTTAAAACATGTCAATCATTAAGACATTTTTGTTTTCTAAAAATAATTTTCTCTTTTTGTGATTGGGATTAATTTTTTGTTGAATTGGGAAAATTATGTTATCTTAATTACAAAAAAATGATTTCATGTTTGGAATAAGAAGGGTAAAATTACATAAATAGGACCCATTTATTTTTTTCCAATATGAATAATAACTTCAGTAATATTTATTGCAATGGTAATGGGAAAATTGGGTAATTAATTTTAAAATTAATGTAATATAGACTGTAAAATGAACTTAAAATTTATAATTTTTTTTATTAAGGTAATTCAACTATTAATAGATAATATCCAAATTGAAAATTTGAATATATAATTATCCCTGAGAATTTCATGGATATTGATAGAAACAATGTGTGTGAAAAAATGTTACATTCTAAATATTATAATTATAATATGATTAATAAGGGGATAATTATTATATATTCTCAACTATATAAAATATTCTAAAATATGAAATGTGTGTATAAATAAAAAAATATTTTTAATTTTTAGTGATGAATCAATTATAATTAATAATTACAAAACGATATTGTAGTAATTATTCAATTAATTTAAATATAAAATAATTGATAATAAAAATATAAAAATAAATGTATTTTCAATTAATTTGTGTGATTCAAGATTTCTATAGATGAATATGACATGTTAGGGGTTTATTATTTGAATTTGTTTTAATTTACCATTTTTTGTATTTTCTTAACGTCAATGTAATGAATAGTGAGAAAACTAACACATATAATATTTTAATAAATAATATTTTATTATAGAACATAGAAATAAAATAAATATTCAATAAGGAAAATAGGGAGGAGATATGATCTACAATAGAGTAAATACTCCATTTTTTATCCAACTAACAATTTATAAGTAAAAATTACATCCTCTTATTATAAATTATGGTTACCTTAGTTAAAATTAAAATTTGTTAATTATGGGTTAATAAAAATGATAAGTACTAAATTTAAACCAAAACATGTCTAAAATATATTTTATGGTGATATTATAACATTATCATATCGTATATTCCAATAAATTTTATTTTATAGTTATTTTAGTTGAGATATAATTTATTATAAAATAATATTATGAGAGATTCCAAAAGTAAACCCCTCTATTACAAAAGGGAACCACCACATCTCTTTTTCTCACAAATCATAAACAATTTGGATTTGAAAAACACATTAAAAAATCAAAAAACCTCTCTCAATTATTCATAGAATCCATAAATTTGGCTGAAATCCAACCATGGAAATCATATTATGAAAATCAAAAGGAGAAACCCAATGAAGATGTAAAGTTCATCAATAAACATTTTCATTTTATTTATTCATTTAATCCAATAAATTATTATTGTTATTAAATTATTATATAATTACCACAGTATACTAATTACAATATGATTTTCTTATTATAAGGATCAGGTTACACTTATGTACAAATGCATCTAATGGGTAACGAACTTACTGTTCTTGTGTTTGACGAACTACCACCTCACAAAATGTTGTCATTCAATTTTCCTTTACCACCTATCATGGATGAGAATTATTAGGGAAATTTTATTTTTATATTATATGCATTATATAAATTTTTTATTTATGCTTCAATAATTATTATATAATACATTTCTTCATGATTTCTATTTTCTTGAAAAACAATAACTTCATTTGTGGACATCTGTACATCTACCTCTTCAAAGCGATGTGATTCATCAACACATTACACAGAATGTATTAAATATGGGTTTACTGGACATATATTTTATATTTGAAATAATAAATATACTTTATTTATGTTATATATATACATATATTCCATGCAAATTCATTCATACAATATGAAAAAAGTGAAAACCACGTTCATGCGCATGTACGACTAACCATATACAAGAAAATTGTATTTTTTTTTTCTATTTATACATGTTTTTACATTATTATAAATATATATAGTGAATATATAATATACTTAAGGAATTTTAATTATTCTATAAATGATTAAATCATGATATAATTATGAGGAAAAAAATATATCAAATCAAAACATATATAAATGAAAAAGTAGTTATTACGCAAATCACAACATTAAAAAATAATTGTTGATAAATGGGTAATATAAGGCCATAAGTAAATAATATATGATATTATTTTATATATTTAATTGATATATTCTTAATAAATTTATAATATTTATATATGATTTTTTTCGTGTATATGGGTGTTAAGAGATAAGGTAAGGGATTAATGTCTCTGATTTATTTATATGGGTCAGATTCCTTATACCCTACCTGCTTTTTCTACTTGTTGTATATAATTATCATTAATTTATTTTATGAGTCTTATCAAGAATATTATCAATTTTTTATATACATATATTTTATTTCTTTTAGGGGGCATAAGGTATTACTGATTATATAGTGATGATAATTAATATTACACACTCATCAATAATTGGTATTTTTTTCATTTTAAGTATCCATTAGGAAAAATTTATCATGCATAATTATGTTTTCTAAAAAAATTATCAATTCATGTCATATTCTAATTTGAATTTTTAAATTTATTTCTACCGATTTATTTCTATTTACTAGAGGGTTTGAATGGAAACATTTTTTCATTTTACAAATGGGGTATTTTTCTTTAATTTTCTGTTAAAAGAAATGTTTTTAAACATAAATATCATGAATTTAATTTTTCAACATCATGAAAACATAAAGATTTCATGATTCCATAAGTTGATTATGTAGTTATTTTAGATGATTATTATTTCATTTAAAACATCATGGAATTTTAATAAAAGAAATTTTTTTCAAAGTAGAAAGGGTATTTTATTGAATAATTGTTTTCATGTTATATCTCAAATTTAATTTTCATCTAGGATGACATTATTTGATATTATGTGGGTTTTTTGGGTATATTATTCATGTACACCATTCCAATTATTTATAATAATTGTTCATTTATATGATGACATTATTTATATAAATCTCATTTAATTCATTGAGTTCTGATATAATGAGTGATTTATATTTTTTGAGAAAACATATTTATGGTTTACATTATATGATGGGTGGGACCTATATGTGCATCCAATTAACTAGGTTAATATTTATATCACATGAGTTAAGAAATGATAAAATGGGGAGTAAAATTGGATTTTAAAGGACTTTATCCACTAAGATGGTTTTGGGGGTGAACCTTGACTACACAGATCATAATTTTAGTGAACAATGACTACCAATTTGGTATGGGAAGTGATCTCATACTACTAATATATTCATGAATTTGATAAATTAAATACTATGGAAATTTTTTTATATGATAATTCATATTTAATAATTTCATGTATTAGATTATGACCTCATATAATGTGTTATTTGATTCTTTAATAACTTCTTTGATTTATTTTGTGACACAATATTAGGATCATTGATATATATGATATGATTTAAAATAATTTTTTATATACATCATCCATATGATTTTATAATGATTAGTGTCTCCCTTGTTTATCTGTTCTGAGTATCTAAGATCAATCTTTATTATGTTTTTTCCTATTATATAAAAATATTATTATGTCTGATATGTCAAAAGGGTTCTAGTTATGTAGAAATTGGCAGGATAAGTAGTAGACATGTTATGAACCAGTTTTTTATGTTTTCAAGATTCCAAAGGAAATAAAATAATAATTTCTTGGGGTATGTGTTTATGTAATTTTTGAAATGTTCCAAAAAATGACAGAATGTCAATGTGTGTTAAGATTGGTTCATCATATGAATCGAGACTGCCCATTTTGTGGCACATAGGGAGGATCCAACTGGGAGTATAGGTGGACGTAAGACCGCATAGTCCATGTGGTGCCACAAGACCCATGAATGTGGGTGAAATATACTGGTATCCTGCATCAGAGTAAGCTTTTGATCCTTGAGAATCGTGGATTTTATTATAAATGATCACATCCACCGACATCAATTATGATGTGGGATTATTATATATCAAATACTATTCATTTTAATCAAAAAAATACAATGCTTACTGACTTTGGGAAACCTCCCCCCATAGACACATCCCACCATCATCCTCCACTACTTACATCATATGATATGACCTTCCACCTTTTACAGCTATATAGTACATCCATGTGAGAATCCATATAATATTGAGCTGGATCTCTTATCCAATTCTGAAAACTGGGATCACCAAAAATCCATCCATTCACCCAAATGGACTCCCAAAAGGCACATTTTGAAGACTCATCCATCCACTATTAAGTCCAGAGGACATAAATAGGATTCCCTTTCACATATGCACCTTCAATGAAGAAAATACTTGTGTATAGGTGTCCCCATATAAGAATAAGACATGAAATCCATACACAAGGAGGATTCTTCCCCCATTCAATTTTTATCTACCATCCACTTTCAAAACCCCATAATCTACAAGAGATTTCAAAGAATAAAAAAATACTTTAAAAAATATAATCTAATTCTATGATTTTAAAGGATGGTAAACCTTTTACTGAGACATATGTGAAATTATATTGGCCCTTCATTAAATAGAGGTAGTTGTTACCAATGAGTGGAATTTCTACTACATTGGGGAGGAGTTGTCGAAGCTATATCTATTTGTTTTCTTCTCTAATTTTTTATTTTTTATAATTTTTTAATATTTATAAAAATAAATTTTTAATAGAATCAATTTATGTAGGATTGTCATTATTTTAATGATCACAAATCAATATTTTAATTAAAAATAAAATTAATGTTTTATGATATTATATCATTCTGTGGAAAAAAAATTCCTATATATAGATCTATTTTTAATTCAAATAGTATAAAATTATTTTCACGATCTAAAATATGTTTTTTCAAATATTCTAGTGGAAAGTATTTACTACCAGACCATATCTATATTGAGAGATGATCTACTATTTCTGAATCATCCACTAATCAGATCTACTACTAGATGATCTATCATTTACATATATATTGTTGACCGAATCTACTAGTAGGTGGTCTATCTTTACCATATCAACAATTGAATAGATATACTAACAGATGATCTACCATGTATAGGTAAACCATTAAAACATGCAACCTCAAGAACTATTCTATCATTTATACTAGATCAACCCTCAAATTTGATATACTTATAGTATATGATATCATTCTGTGATCTACCATTAGTTAGTATCTACCTATAGTGAGATACTATTTCAATCACGATTTACTTTTTCAAATTTAATTCATCCAAAAACTATATTATAGAAATTAATGGTTACAATTCTATATATATTTAATAATAATTACTCTAAATCCACTCCCTAGATACATGGAAGAAAAATTCATACATTATTGATTTAGTACTCAATACGATTATCCCGAATTTATTATTATTATTATTATAATAATTATTATTTAACAGATAGTTTTAACTAGGGAGATATATATTCTGTACAAATATCGCATACAAGTGTAAAAATAATGGTGTGTGGAACATATATTCGAACAAAAATCATCATATACTCAATTAGATACACATCCTAATACAATTTTTTTTGGAAAGTCATTGGACCTCTACAATAAGAAAAATAAATGATTTATCTAGAAACTATGATACTCTATTTTCCTTCAATTTTTTAATAACATATTTATAAGGCCCCATCCATAAAAATTGCATAATCTTGAATGAATATAATAATTAACATTGAGGATTTTATCTGGTTTATAGCTTTAGAATATTATGTCATAGTTTATACATAACCAAATGAATATTACATATAGACACGTATACTCAGTATCCATTTTTTCCTAAAATAAAAACTCATAAAAAATGAAACATGTTTAGTTCCCTATTTTTAACAGCATGAATATTCCAGGATCCCATCCTTGACCCCATTCCACATTAAATCTTCTGAAAAACATTTCAAAAATATAGGGTGAGAATTAAATTCTAATTAAGGGATACAAAAAGAATGGAAACCATTTGTTTTCAAAACAACATGTAATACCTGAATTCATTATCATAAACTAATAATTTTCACCATAAAAAGTAATAAAAACAAGGCACCAAATATAATCTCATTGCTTACTCTTTTTTGTAACCAAAATAATACCATAAAGCCCATATAAAGCAACATATAGCATATAAAGGTAACATGGGACATAAACATATATAAATTGAATATCCATATGGTCGAATTCTACACAGATCACTAAATGGAATATCCATACAACTATCTTCTATACTCAATGCATTAGAGGTTATATCGTAACCATTTGTCCTTAGTTTTTCATAGAACCACCAATCGTTTGGTTTATCATGTAATCACATATCTTTGGTTTTTCAGGTAACCACCAATCAAATTCCCATGTACCATTACATAATCATAACACATAAAATATTTCAAATATCAACATTTCAATAATAAAATATCATTTTCAATCAAAAGATATTATTTCAAGATATTGAAATACTCTGTGCATTTAACAAACCATTTTCAATTGAAAAACACCTAAAGTGGATTAAGGGATTTCTTTATCCTTTTAAAAACATTAAGGCTTACAGAGGAACATAAATAATGATTATGATGGCAGAGAGTTCATTGTCGCTGCAATCATTAAAAAAATTCTATTTGAAATTCAGTAAACTTGTCAATAGATAAAATATTCCATTTTAATGAATATAAAATGTAAAAGTTTCTATTATACACTGTTTAAAATAAAAAGGTGTATATTATCAAAAAAAATCCTCAATAAAAAAGAGAATGAGATGACATCCATTGCCTCATGTCCGACTTGAATGGATCACTATTTAATTTATTATAAAATAATAATAAGTTAATTTGTACAATCATTAGAATATTTTTCTATTTTATTATTCCTTTTATATAACTTATTACCACGGTATAAAATTTATATAATTATTTATAATCATATCAGACATTTTGTTGATATTCGGTACCTGAGTCAAAAATGAACTTGATATAATTTAAAATTGTCCATGTTGTCAAAATTACTTTAGGCTCAAATAGAATACTAGGTTATGTTTGTGTTCTGGATAATGAAAATTATTTTCTATTGGTTTCATAGAAAATAGTTCCTAATAAAGAGTTATTAGTCCACATGTTTTTGTGATTCACGGTGTCATAGGATACCAAATCCAGAAGGTTTTACCTTCTTGGATGATGATATTGAATAATTACATATTATAATATTAAGCATTGAGAATTTATTCAACACATCAACAATGGGTTTAACTCCTAGTCATCCAAAATCTAGACTACCAATTCAAGCACATGCCTAACTTGAATGATGTATGCCACACTCGAGAAATCAAGACATAAAAGGAAACATCAGAAATCAATAGAATTCATAAAAGGAAACATGAGAAATCAATAAAATGATAGGACATGAGAATGTGTGGTGGAAACTATGCGCCACACATGGTACAAATACAAACCAACTATTATCATATTTGTTCAACACATCAAAAATACTACTCTAATCATGGTTTGATGATGCATTGTCACCCTCTCCACTTCAAATATTCCACTTCATCACCCATATCATACAAATCTTTTTTTATTACATGAACAACTACACTCCACCCTTAATCCACAACATCATTCACATAATATACAATTTTTTCTTGAGATGATAAGATATATGTATCATGAAGTTTAGGATCACCAACATCCATCAAGAGATAGAAGTTCACAAAAGTAAGTTGCAAGGAATATCTTTTAACACCTCTGATAATATTGACCGATTTTCATTTGAATAAAATGATAGGAAAATGTATGTGGTAGTTTAATTCAATAATATCATGCATCTTTCCATAGTATCTCTCATAAGAAAATTTTAATATACCATTATTCTATGTTTTCAAACCCACTTCTCGATCGACTATACTAAATCTAAATCCATTCACATTATAAGCGTCAAACTTTCTAACTTGTTTTATAGGACCTCTAGCAAGAAACTTCAAATCTTCTTGACAAGTATGCTCGAGTATCAGTATTCATTATCTAAAAAATAAATATAAATTAATATATTTACAAAATGTATGTGTTAAACTAATATTCGTATTTATTGGAATATTTATGAACTTGCACGTCGTGAAAACCCTTCTACAAGCACTTTATTCATAGATTTAGTTATATATTTCTCATTTCATGTTCGGCCTCTCATTTGTCTCTTTTTTTATATCCTTAACTCTTCAATAAATGGATTTACAATTTCACTATTTAGCAGCACATATCTATGTGCCTGTAATAATTACAATTCTATCAGTAACACATTTGAGGTCCTCACAACTAATCGACCAATAGTATGAAATATTTTTGATTTTTGATGTATTTGAGATTGAGTTGATGTGTCATCAACATGTCCAACTCGATTAAATCTTGTCTCAATATCATCCAAATATCTTGAACAAAAGGTAAGACACTCCTCATCCAAATAGCCTTCAGCAATAGAGCCTTCTGGTTGAGCTTTATTTCTCACGTAGGCTATCAAATGCCCAAGATATATGTGAAATAAAATAATAATATTATGAATTTATTTAAATGCCAAAAATTGTTTACTTAAATGAAAAACATATAAATAAAATACCTCCCAATTGGATACATCCATCGGTAATGAATGGGACCTCCTAATTTAGCTTCTTCAAACAAATGCACAGTTAAATGCATCATGATTGTATAAAACAATGGAGGAAAGATCATCTCCATTACACAAAGGGTTAATACAAACCTCTCCTGGAGGTTGTTAAGTTGAAATGGATGTAGAGATTTCTCACATAATTTCCTGAAAAATATGCATAATTCGAGTAAAATAGCAGTAACTTTTTCTGGTAAAAATGTACGCAATGTCAATGGTATTAACTGTTGTAAAAAATATGTGAATCATGACTTTTGGATCCATGTAACTTATGATTCTTCAAGTCAACATACCTCGAGATGTTACTCGATTACCCATCAGATACCTTCACATTCTTTAAAATTAAAAGGAATGTATCCTTACCCCTATTTTTCATTGAAAAAAAGATTGGAGAATACTTTTCATTCTCATCTGTCCAGAGATCACACTTTATGTTCATTACTTATAAGTCTTTGCGAGCATTGAGATGATCATTCAACTTTCCATGCTCATTAAGTAATGTGAAAATAAAATTATCACAGACATTCTTCTGAATATGCATCAAATCAAGATTGTGTCACAACAAATTAAATTCCCAATATGGGAGTTTGAAGATTATACATTTTTTCTTCCATTATTGCGTTCTAATTTCACCTGATGATGCACATCAGACCCATTTTCCGCTATCATTGAAATGATGAAACTTCCCAAATTCTGTTTCAACATTTTCAAGCTGTGTCAACATTTCAGAACCAGATAACAATTTTGAAGGTGGTCTACAATCAATGAAACCATTAATTTTTTATCTGTTCAGCTGAAATTTATGAGATGCATCTAGAAAAATTTGATGGCACAAGAAGCACCATTTTATATTACGAGTCATCCGTTTGGGCTTAAAATCAAAGTTACAAATGTGACAAGCCAAACCCGTGTAAGATTTCCAACCAGATAAATTCCCAAGGTTAGTGAAGTCACTAATGATCCACATTATAGCAGCATGTGTTTTGAACATTATTTTAGAAGAAGCATCAAATGTATCAACACCATTTCTCCATAACTCCTACAATTCATCAATCAAAGGCTGCAATTATACATCAATATCATTCCCATGCATTTGTTTTCCCGGAATAATAATCGAATTGATAAAATATGTTTGTTTCATTCACATCCACAGAAGCATATTATAAGGGATCAAACCAACTGGCTAAATGCTATAACTGGTACTCAAAGACTCAAATGGGTTGAATCCATTGGCAGTCAATCCCAATCGAACATTCCTAGGATCAAATGAGAAATCTAGATGTAATGAATCAAATGTCTTCCATGATTGGGAATCTTGTGGATGTCTAATTAACCCATCATTGTTATTATCAATAGAATGACACTTCATGTGTTCGGCAGCTTTCGATGACATTAATAATCTTTGCAATCGAGGCATCAAGGTAAAGTAATGCAAAACCTTTGTAGGTGTGTTTTTTTCTTCTTCTCAATGAAATTATGTTCATTCAGACTTCCAAAATCACCCTTTGACTACAATATAAAAGAAGAACATTAATTGAAATTATGTCTACTTGAATCCTCTCCCCAATAAAGCATACAATCATTGGGACACTCATGTAATTTTGTATAATTCAGACCAAGCTTGTTAATAACTTTTTTCATATCATAAAAAGAATCTAGGATTTTCGCTTCAGGAAATGCATCACGAATCCATTCCAATATCATGTAAATTTCCTTATTTGTAATTCCACATAGGCATTTTATATGGTACAACTTCATCAGAAAAGAAAGCTTTGAATATTTCAAACACCCATTATACAGGTCTTTATTTCCATCGTCAACTAAATCATGAAACACATTTTTCTCTGTGAGGTTTTCTCTTACAGTTGGCTCCACATAATCAATAGAAGGATCCCATGATATATTACAATCTTGATCTGCTTGTGTTACAGACTCAAGAAAATCACTTGTATCATTGCAATTTGTAGCACCCTCTTCGGGTTGTTCTGATATGTATTGATGCTAATAGTGGTGTCTTGCAGTACCGAATGCATCATTTATGAGGTTTTGCATTTCATTTTCCATTGTTGATGAACTTTGGACTTCATTCTATGGATTAACATCAGTACTCAATATTTCTGTAACGTTCGATTCTCCATGCCAAACCCGACACCGGGGAATTGCTTCAGTATTAAATGTTAATAAACCTCATCTCTCTTCAACCATGTTCTAAATTTACATTTAGGAGATGGAAATATTATTCTCCCTTCAACGGATCGATTATAAATTGAAAAATCTAAAAACTCATTCAAACCCTTAAAATACTGAGGTGTGTTCCTTAGTAATGTGATCCAGCTTTTATCCATGTATATCCCAATGTGCCTACACAATAAAAAAATTAAAAAACAAGGTTACTACTAAATAAGGAAAGAGATTCATATATATGATTGTGTAAGATTACAGAAACATAATATAATATAGATGATCCCCTGAGTTAGTTATGAACCCTCTAGTGTTTATGATAAGGGAAGTTTCTTTGGTAAAGAGAAACAATGTGATAATAATATCATATTAATCAATTACCACATGGTCAATACTAAATGTTATGCTAAATAGTATTCCTATCATGTTTCTCACAAATCTCCAAATTTTCAACCCTTGAATTTTGTAATCCTTTATATCATCAAAATATAATATTAGATAACAAAAAGTAACATAAGCATAACTTGGTTGGAATCATAGTTCATGAAGAAAAAAATAATGTTTCCAATAATGATGAAGAAGCATAGAAATAGCAGGATGTAACCCTTAATTGGTCCTAATTGTGTGGCTCTAAATCACAAAGAAAATGGTATGGGCTTCATGACCATAAACTAAATGACCCATGTTCCAAGACAGCATCTACACCTTCATTTTTTTGGAATTATTGGGAAATTTGAACTGTTTTCCTTTTTTTATAAAAATGTTTTAATGATTATCAGGGAATTATTAAATTAAAATGAGAATACTACTATTAATTTACAGAAAAATATTCTAGAAGACCAAGTTGAGATCCTACTTATTCTACTATCTAACACCTTATTCCCCTCTTATGTGGTAATTATGATTTGTTTTATTGAGTTATAATTAATTATGAGATAATCAATATTCATGATACCATATTTTACCAATTAAAATCAGGTTAACTTGAAACATATCTTCATGTAGGATACCCCAACTTATGGTCCCCACATCATACACTTAAACAATGTACACCAATTTTAAAGATAAACCTTAAACATCATCTATATCGGTACAAATTGCATGAAATAAAACTACATAAGTAAATACTCACACAACTCATCATGGTGAGAAATTGTTCCCAAGCCTTAAAAGAGTTAGAGAAGAAACTGCACTTTATCAATATTCTCCTCTATCCCCATGATGATAGGAAAAAATTGGCACCAAACACATTTTATCACAACATAGTTTTTTACAGTGATGTTGGGATCCAAAAACTATTTACTTGATTCTATAAGTAGGAAGCTAACGATACTTTATAAGCCTCCCTGGTTTATCCCCCCATGAAGACACTATAACCAAATGATAGAGAAACTAAGAATGTCGATGCTCTAGAACAACAAGTAAACTAGGATATTGTTCAGAGTGTATAACGTGATTTTATGGAATCTGTTAAGGGTCCTGTAAATGAGGAAATTTATTAAGAAAATCATTTAATATAACTTCTAAAATAGAATCCACTGATATTTATGGGGATTTTATACCCAATAAGTGAAATGTGTTTTCATATAGGAGGTCATGTTTTCTTAACATTGATGGGAAATCAGATGAGATAAACGTCAAAGTTGGAATGAATATTCTTGGGTAGCTGATGCTAGAATGATTAGACATAGTCGTTTTGGATATGTTGTTTCAATACCTCACTTGGAAAGGATTTGTATACTTGTAATATAAAATAATTATTCTTCAAAACCATTGGGGTAATAAATGTAGAATAATTTGTTAAATTTAAACATGTATGTGTATAAGAGATTAATTATACTTCAAAATTCACTCACTTTTTTCAATTTTCATGAGAGGCAACACCTAGAAAAGGACTGAATGAATAGATCAGTATTTAAGGAATCCAAACTAAGGATCTATTAATATTTTTAATGTTCTATATTACATGCCACCTAGAAATTGATAATAATGATTTGGTTGGAGGAAGAAACTTGGATGCAATATTAGTGTATGAGAAACCATTTTTCAGCTATGTGAAACTAGGAGCATCAACATGGTATTTAAACACAACATGTAGAGTCAGCCATATAATAGTAATGTAAGAGAAAATCAATCAATGTGATGAGTTTTTTATAATCCATATCACATCAATTGACCAGGTTTTTTACAGTGCATCATGAAATTACACATGAATAATTAATTCCTATTACCACTATAGAATTTACACCATTGTTCCATGAATGGGAATCTTAAAAAATATTTTCATAAAATTATAAGACCAGTTGGTGCAACAAGATCAAATCAACCTCTGGTTTTTTATGCTAAGATGGAATAGTCCTATTAGACTATTTCTCAACAAAAGACTTAGGAAAACTAAGAGAAATCTAGGAACAATTAATTTTAATAGGATGGGCCTTATTAGAGAATCAATAACTATCTTGTGGCATTTGAGAAGTAGTTTTATACATAAGTGAAGGTTATCATGAACAAGAAACATAATTCCTATATGGTTTGGGGTACCATTTGCCTAAACATGAAAATTATTGATATCATATATGATATTTTTGTATTGAATACATCCATCATTCTTCTATTGTTAATCAACATGTGGAAACTATTCGTCATACCATCAGTGTCAACACATCTCATAGATAGTGGTAGTGAGGAGGATTTAAATGGATAGAATTATACATGACTATTATTACAGTATAAATTATCTAGTTTATTTAGATCATATACATGTATTTCATTGATTTAGTCTTTTGAATGAACTACATGTGGGATTTAAAGCTGGTATTGTCCACCAAGATTATTAGGGAGTGTTCACATATCTATATAGTGATCATTATGAATTCACATGGGATTTAGTTCTAAATATTATTAGAATTAATGATATAATAATTGTGGTTTGATAAATCAAGGACTATTTAGTGTTAAAAAAATTATTGATACTAATGAAACATGAAATGTAACTCTTCGTATCATAGTGGATTGACACACCAAAATTTGTCCAAATTATTTCTCTAGGTTACCACCCATGAATGAAATAATATATTATATCAATCTACTTCAATGATCATTACCATAACTGACTATTTATATACCATTTATAATGAATAACCCCTTAACATATATTCCATTTACAATTGCAACTAATTTATCACATATATCAATTCCATACATCAACCCATTTAACACAATATCATTATATCAAATTCCCCCTTTAGTTATGTCATCAACAAAACACATTTTTCACTTATTTAATATAATAAAATAAGATAACATGCCAACCTGATTGATGGGGTTTCTATCTCACTAACCCATATATCATTTAAATGACTATGTTCTAAATATATCGTTAAAATCAAATGATGGAATAAAACACAATTCAAGATACTCAATTGAAATAATCTTGAATCCACCCTTCAAAAAACGAGTCTTCCTATTTTAAAAACTCAACACGTCCCAAGAATTTGATTTCTATTTACAACCATAAAAGGGGATTTTAAATCATTTTCAAAAATGGGGAACCACACACTCATTTCTAATCACCATTTTAAATCTATTAAGATAAACCATTTTTACCTATAACATTGAGGTCAACACCTCCTTTTCAAAACATTACCCATATTCAAAACATTGTTGTCCATCATAGAAAACCATAAAAAAATTAAATTAGAAAATTTTTATTTTAATCCATTTCAGAATCCAACTATCCATTTCAAAAAATACCAATTATATATTTCAAATCTCCCATTAACCTTGACTACATACAAACATACAATTCTCAACCCATTCACTTTTATAGTTATATTATTGCAACATTTTAAATGAATTTTTCCCAAATCTTAAGGGGTTTTCAAAACCTATGGGTAGACCTAGGTATGATCTCAAACATCAATGGACCCAACAAAGACTTTAGAGGGTTTTATACATCAATCTTTGTCATAATCTCCCATTTATAACTCAGGAACATATAACCTAATAAATAATTAAATTAGAAGAACCACATACTCATATAATACATAAATTTTAGGAGAAAAATATTCAATACCATTTTAGGTCTTGCGGTCACCGAGATCGCAGGGGGGGTCGGGGTCGCCGAGATCGCATGGTTGCGGGGTCACTAGAGTTGAGGGGTTGCCGGGGTCGCGGAGGGCCAGGGTCACCCAGGTCGCGGGGTCACCGGAGTCGTGGGGGTAACGGGGGGCCAGGGTCTCAGGGGAAGCGGGGACAGCAGGGTTGGGGTATGGGGGGAAGGTTCAGCTATGTTAGAAAAAAAAATTTGTGGAGGTTTATAATAAACCACTGCGAAACCATTTTAAAAAAACATTTAGCGGGGGTTACCAGAACCGCCGCTAAAACAAATTTTTATTGTAGTATTTAGATATCATATATATCATATATATCAAGTATATATATTTATAATAGTCGACAACATTTGAAGATACCAAATGAAATGCATCGTTCATGGATATGGTAAGCTGTACGTACACTTGAACGCTACATTCATTTATATTTCATATCTAAAAGAATGAAAACATAATGATACACTTGTATATTATAATCTCAGTATAATATTTTTTATATATGTTACATATGTTCATTAATTCCATCTTTTATATATTTCATGTATAGCTTGAAAAAATTCATATTACTTTGAAGGGGCGATAGTTCGCATTTCCTCAAATAAAATTACATTATTTACGTATCATGAAGAGCATAAAGGTATATTTATAAATTAAATTAGAGTATCACAGAGACAAAATAAATATAATATATATCATATATAAATACATTTCTATCATAATATCTACCATGAGAGGTGGTAGGGGAAAATAAAACAATCATAATTTCATGAGACTGTAGTTCTTCGTTCATAGAAACATTATGTTCATATCCATTAAAAGGTGGTGTGTGTAATGATATATTGAATAAATCTCATAATAAATACAAGTATTTTCAGGATACAGGTTCTTTATGTCATCAAATAATATGAATAGAATATCGAGTGAAGAAATAAAATATTTGAAAGGAACTGTAGAGAAGATGCTACTTCTTAAAATAGGTAACTCCCTTTTATTTGAGCCAAAAGGCATTCATTAATTGCCTTCCTAATAAGGTAATTATTATAGTAGTTATAGAGAGATGTTGGGAGATTATTTAAGAAGAGGTGGGATGATCCAAAGAGCTTGAGAGGTGTGAGTAAGGGGTTAGAGGTGGTGTCCTTTTATAAGAGGGAGGAGGAGTAATTTAGGAATGCCCTTAAAGATTATTTTATTATAAAATAAATTTATTTATTCAAATGGTACCAAACACATAAAATATTAATATATGATTTGTATTGTTCAAAACCCTCTCACCCCATAGGCTTTAGACCAGATTTGGTTTCAAATTTAGCATTATAATTTAGCTTTAACCCTTAGTTAACTAATTTAACTTTTACCAAGTCTTCTAGTGTATTCATACTATATGGTTAATATAGTTACCATACAATGCCAATAGAACCTCAAGTGGTCAATTAATTACACATTAAACCTTATATATGTCATTTTGTCAATTCATTTATTTATATTACCATTATATTATATGATAAATTAGTATTTGTTTTTGAACTCATTTAGGTCAATTTATATACAATTTATATCTTAACTTTAAAAAAATCTATAACAACTATATTCATTTGAAAAAAATCCTTAATTAAAATATAACAAGTCATAATCATCCCAAAAATACTTTTATGGCATAAAAAGTGTCAAAATAAATTTATTTTAAAATTTATAATCTCATTTATTTAAATCATTCATTAATTAGGTAGTCACTAAATCACTATTGTGTCATAAATAAATTAGTTTTATTATATATAAAAATTATAAATAAAATATCATGATTTATGAAATATTCTCAGAATTATAATGAATATTTATTTTTAAACATATCACTTATATAACCCCATATAAAAATAATTTTACTAAAAGATAAATGTTTATGGTACATTTTTATTTTAAATTAAATTAATTCAAATAAAATGTCATCTTCACATCAAAGTGGATCCATGGGGTCCCCAAATCGACCCAAAGATTCCCATGGTTGAAAATATCTCATACAATTTGATTATAAGACGTGTTAGGGAAATATAATATAATTATAATATTAGTTTTTACCCTTATTTAACAAATTTAACCTTTATCCATGGTAAATAAAATAATTACTGATGTTAATATTTATAATGTATAAAAATAAAAGGTACCTATTTACAAAATTTGGACCTCCTGATTCCATGTATGGAATCCATTTTTCAAATTTGTGTCATGGAAGTGGCATAAATTAATTTAAAAATAATTCTTATTGTCATAACCAAAAATTAGGATCTTAAGAAGATATAAAAATCAAAAGTTTGACATGTTTTTATATCGAAATAAAATGTGAAATTATATCCCATGATGAAATTAGATTAAATTATAAAAAATTTATAATTACACTTTATAACCAATTAGAATGATAATGTAACCATAAGAGTAAATCAGATGAAAATACATTTTGACTTAGAATGCAGTATTTTTTACTATTTATTAAAAATGATCATTATCAGACAAAGACTAAATTTACCAAAGGTATATTTTGATTTTCTGACTCTAAAAAAGAATTTAATTTTGTCAAATTTATCATATAAAAGTTATAAAAATGATATTTGAAAAGGTTTGTCCATCAAAATCTGGAAAAACTACCTTTTAAAAATATTACAGTATTTATGGTTTAAATTGGATTTTTTCTCATTTTAAGCCATCATATTTAATATAATAAATGTAAAAACATATAAAAAACATGTTTTTTCATAATACGGTTAGTTATTTCATTATTTAAAATATAACGACCATGAATTAACTTCCATTTATATAATAAAATTATATCATTATTTTTTCTGTATGAGTCAGCACTGTGTGCAACATAAGATTTCAGAAAAACCCATTATGGCATGTTGGGTATGACATCTAACATAGAATCCACTTTAATGTAAAATTAAATTTAATTCTCAAATATTAATAAATATGAAAATTTCATATTCTTTATTTACCTAGGATGTTACATCCTTCCACCCTTTTGGAAAATGGGTTCTTGCAATTTTATTCACTTATCAAATAAGTGGGTGCTATATATCCCTCATAGAATTTTTGGATTCCCATGATTCCTCTTCAACCATATGGTTTTTACACAAAACCATTACTTGATAAATTACCTTATTTCGCAACACTTTCTTTCTTCATTCTTGAATCTGGACTGGTTTTTCCTCATAAGAGAGATTCTCTTCCCATTGAACTACCTCTGGACTCAAAACATGAGATAGATCCATCATAAACATTATCGACATTGAAACATAAATTTTTTTACCAAGGAAAAACTAGGAGATAAATATACTTTGTTGGATAAATTTTCAACATTCTATAGGATTTCATAGGCTCTAATGAAGATTGGACTCAGCTTTCCCTTCTTACCAATATGTATCCAACATTTCCAAGGAGAAACATTGAGAAATACCGGATCACCTACCTTGAAAGAATTATCCATAGTTCAGTTATCCACAATTTTTTTCCTAATCTAGGTTATTCTCATGTGATACTGAATTAAGTAAAACTTTTATTCCATTTATTCTACCAATTATTGTCCATTCAACATTCTTTCAGCTAGATCATCCCAAAAAGATTGAGTTCGACAACGCTTTCCATTCAATGCCTCAAATGGTTCCATCTGTATAAAATAATAACAAATTTTTTTATAAAAAACTAAATCAAAGAATGATGTTGGTCTTAAATTCCCTTGTAATTCATGGAAAAATCACGTAGCATATCATAAAATGTCTAAATTGTTCTCTGTAACTACACATTTGATTGTGAATGAAAAGCTATAGTGAAATTTATTTCTGTACCCAACGGCTTCTAAAAGAATTTTCAAATGATTGAAATTAACATTGGATCATGATCAGATTCAATGGAGATGGGAGATCCATGTAACCTTATTATCTATTTAACATACAATCCAGAAAGTTTATCTAGAAACAGAGTATCACAAATAGGATGAAAATGAGAAGATTTAGTCAATCAATCATCAATAACCTCGATTGTATTTTTACCTCAATAAGTCTTTGGTAATCCCAGTATGAAAATCCTTGGACACATTTCCCCATTTCCACTCTGGAATTGGAAAAGGAGGTTATATCCCTTTCAGTAAATATTGTTCTACTTTAATCGGTTTACAAGTCAAAAACTTCACAACAAAGTTAGAAATATCTCTTTCCAATCCATCCCACCAGTAATACTTTTTAAGATCTATATAAGTCCTAGTACTACTAGGATAAACTCAAAATGGGGAACTATGAGCATCACATAACTCCTTTTCTAACTGTGAATCACAGGAAGAAATAATATCTTCCTAAATGTCAAAACTCAATCAGTATCAATGTTAAATTCTAGTAACGTACCCTTCTGAATCAATTCTACTTGTTTTAGCAACTCACTATCTTCTTTCCATGATTTCTTAAATATTTATGTTAGAGGAGATTTCACTACCACCCGAAACTGAATAGAGGAATCTACTACACCAACAACATCAAAAAAAATTCTTCAAATCAAAAAAAAAGTATCTCAATCCAAACGTACTGTGGTTAATGTATCAATACTTTTTCGACTCAAATAATCATCCACATTTATCATTTTTCGGGATGGTAATGAATCAAAAAATCACAATCCATGATTAATTCCAACAACTCCTCTTTCTCATGTTCAATTTTTTGAGTGAATATATACTTCAAACTTTTTTGGTAAGTATATATTTTACATGTAACTCCATACAAATGATGCCACCAAATTTTTAACCTCAAAACAACAATAGCTAATTTAAAATCAGGTGTTGGGTAATTTTACTCACGAGTTTTCAACTAGTACGAATCACAAGAAATTACATTTTCCTTCTACATTAGGACACGACCATGTCCTTTCAACAAAGCATCACAATATTTAAAAAATAGACCATTTTTGGAAGACTATCCCAACACTTGAGAATTCACCAATCATTATTTCAATTCATTCGGTAATAGCCTACCTAACCATGAAAAATATGGATCTCTATGATATTGGTAGGTCTTGGCCTCTCTTAAATAACATTATTTTAAATGGTCAATAGTTATACCATAATTAGAAACAATGTGACCATGGAATGATATTTGATGAAACCAAAATTCAGACTTTCTGAATTTCCCATAAATTTTTTTTTTCTATTATGGTTTGAAAGACAAACCTTAAATGACATTCATGTTCCTATTTACATTTTGAATCTACCAAAATGTCATTAATAAAAACACCCATAAACATTTCCCAAGAACTCACAGAAAATACTATGCATATGATCTATGAATACAATAGGCAAATTGGTTAACACAAAATGCATACCTACAAATTCATAATTTCAATATCTATTATGAAATTATGTATTCAGATTTTCTACTTTCTTTACTTTCAACTGATGGTACACTAACCTCAATTCATTCATCAAAAAATACTAATCTCTCTAGAACTATTCAAACAAATCATATATATGAGGAAAAGGATACGTGTTCCTAACAGTGATATTATTAAGGATTTATAATCAATGAATAGTCTCATTGAACCATCATTCTTTAAAAAAATAGAGCACCCCTCAATGATGTGATATGCCTAATGAAACCATTATCTATTAACTCTTGAAATTATTTCTCAAACTCTAAATGTTCAATATGATCAATTAGATATGTGGGTTTGGAAATTTTCTTTGTATCAGGAAAAATACTACAATAAATTCAACCTATCCATCAGATATAATGGCATGAAAATCATCAAAATAATATCAATATACTAATTTACAACTGGAAAATCATTAAACTATATAGTTCCTTTGTTTTAAAAAATACATTCAAGGAAACATTAATTTCCATCTTTTACAAGTTTCTCACCTTTAGGATATGTTATCAAAAGTATGTGTTCATTCTTGTACAGAAACTGAAATTATTTCCGAAAATAAAACTCTTTTTCTCTACAATAAATCATAGCATGATAAACAGAAATATATTGCACACCCAAAATAACATGAAACTCTACTAGAGGAAAAAAAATAATGATTTCTGGTAGATTTTTTCCAAACACAAGGACAATAAGGTTCTTATAATTTCTTCTCAACATATCCTCGAGGTGTTTTTACCATATGTTTAAGATTCATATCATGATATGGAATTCCAAAATCATAGAAACAATTCGCATAAATGAAAGAATGTGTATACCCTAAATCAAACAACACATTGGAATAAAATTAAAAAACTAACAATGTATCTGATACCACTTCATTTGATGGTCCCACATCAGCCGAAGATGTTGTAAAATAATTCTCCATGCCCTTCTTCTTTTTATTGGAATGGTTTCCACCCATGGTAATCAACATTGGACACACATTGGCCTAATTCCCAAACTCTTTGAAACTAAAACATCTTACCGCTATATTTTCATTGCCTTCTTGATCTTCCTCCTTATAGTTTTGGGTAGTATAACCAGTTGTACCACATCATAATCACTTTCTAGATTAGTAGAGACACTCTCCTAGTTTCTTTTTACTACACTAATAACAAGATGGAAATTTAATTTTCATACCTCAAGACTTCATTGATGAATTATTTCCTTTTCCCTTCCAATTGTACCTCTTCTTGTGCTTGCTCTCATGAAACACCTCATCCGCAAAAAACTCTATTTCTTCATTCTCAGCTCATCCAATATGTTTCTCATGTGTTTTTAATTCAAGATAGGATAATGACTTAGTATATTTCAGCTTCAATCGTAATTAAAACCGATTTATCTTACTATAAAAATATAGGAAACAATTTGGAGCATACTGTTCCCATTTAGTGAACAATTCTTCATAATTAGCCACTAAATAATACTCCTACCTCAATTCCAAGAACATTTTTTACTCTTGATGCCGAACCAATAAAAAAAAATATTTCTGTTAGATCCTCTAACCTTATAAACATAACATTACATGATTTTATGCATAATTATACATCATCATAAAAGCCAGTTATCATTATATCTAGTGTCTTGGATGACTAGGTACATAAATTATAAAATATGGATCTTAAAAAAACATCTTTATTTAATCTACAAAAAAATCTCTCAACATCCATTCAGCCCTAACATCTACATAGAGTACCCCGGGGAACTCATGATAAAAGGGATGAGATAAAAATCAACACAAGGGAATGAAAATAACAATAGACCATAATCACATTAGTTATAAGTCATTCCATAATTATATCAAAATCATTAAACATATAAAATAATATCACTGAAACATGGGGTAATATAAACATGGAATCATATAAATGTGGGAGAAACATAATACAGGTGTTTAGTGTGAGTCAACGATAATTTTCAATCCCATTTCTAAAAGTAGTATGGGTCAAGGAAAATAACCAATCATTTTTTCTATTGTAGTACAAGTCAAGGATAAATGCCAATTCCATTTCATATTGTAGTACTTGTAAAGGCTGATTTCCCACCCTATTTCAAATCACATCTCACGAGACTTAACTTTACCCAATGCATTTGATTTCCATCTTGGTTCACCCATCTCAATATTTTCATGAATATGAATTCCACATAAATAATCACACATAATCAACCACACATATACATAAGGGTACCCTTTGAATGAATTGTGTACCAAAATCATGACAAAAAGCATAACCGATGGGCGTATCAAGAAATTTTCCCTGAAAGAAAGGTATTAGAACATACATGGATTTTCATAAAGTAAAATAGTCATATAATAAGGTATGTTCTGTAAAAAATAAGTGACAATATATAAGAAATGTATTTGAGAAACACTAGCATTAAACCAGTTTTTTGCGGTTTGAAGGAAAATACTATAGAGCATTTGAAATAGAAAAGAAGTAAAATGTTTTAATAAAACTAGAATTGAACCAGGATGGTTCTTATACTAAAATTAATGATATTATAAAGTAAATTTAGGCTCAATATATAGGATATAATGCACATGAAATTGGATAAAAATTCAGAAATTTCCCATAAAATAGGATTTCTTATAGGAAAGATCTAAGGAGGGAATCATTTAAAAACATGTGTATCCCCAAAAGGGAGTGATTAAAGGGATAATATTAATGAATTTTTGAAAACAATAAAAAAATTATAATATTTAAAAA
This sequence comes from Viscum album, assembly GCA_963277665.1. Classification (NCBI taxonomy): domain Eukaryota; kingdom Viridiplantae; phylum Streptophyta; class Magnoliopsida; order Santalales; family Viscaceae; genus Viscum; species Viscum album. The sequence continues at coordinate 708,124,791 of OY728165.1, read as the reverse complement.
ATAAATGAGGTAAATTAATTTTGATATAAAGAATGATAAGGCAACCTCAAAGAACAAGGTAGGTTCGGGTAGAATTCGTTACGGTTTATTGGCATGGTGTCTGGGGTATCTAAGCGGGATTTATGAGAGGGGGAAAAGGTTTATCATCACTTATAAATCATGTGGAAAGTATATGGGAGGGGTTTAATCATACCCCATATTTAGTGATTTCACATTAACTGGCATATCATAAAGGACATCTAGATTACGAGTGAAATAGATAGGATCCCTTACCTTAAGTCTGATGGTGATCTTTGATTGAACCTAATGACATAAAAAATCAAATTAGGTTAATTGATTAATAATTTAATAACCTCTTATATATGTAAATGATATATTATAACCCTATTTATGATCAATCATGACCATTTTTATTTGTTTTGAGGTTCAATTTCATCATTCGGGTCTTCTTGCTTACTTGGTTTTAATGATCAGTTCACTTATATTCACGTTTGGATAAACAATTATGATGAAAGGGGTTTTCTAGAATTGAATTTGTATTATATTAGTGAATATCTAGGAGATTACATGGTTATAAAAATTCAATTATTTATTAGGAGTAAAGTAGAATTATTATATAAAACCTTAGTGATAACCAGTTTGGTTAATCGGTGGGATTGATAACAATGAACATGTTTTGCTTTATAAGTTAACACTACTTGTATAAAATGATTATAGAACCTTAACTAGGATATATTACATATTCAATTATCTAGTTCGACAATTACAAAAATGGTTTCACAAACATAATTAAATATGATAATAGAAATTGATAAACTGTTGTCATTGAATGTGTCAAATTAACACATCCCAAAAGGTGGTTTCATTTCATGCAAATAAAAGACGGGGAAAGGATAGAATATAATTAAATATCCCATTAGAAAAATATAATCCCAATAAAATTATGTTACTGGTGTTATGATACCATTTTGGTTAAAGAATGTGAGTAAAGAATTAAGAAAAGAATGAACATATATGAAATAAAAGAATTGGATAGCGAAATTTACCTCTTGAGTTTACCTCCTCTGAGAACCTCTTAAGTTGAGTGGTATATGTATTTCGAAGATACTTTAAGCCTTTAAACTGGGGGAAGGTTCTTGGGGAGAGATTTGGGTAGAATATTGGAAAGGCACGAGGCTTGGGAGTAGTGAAGACAAGGGGCAGCAAGGGAGGGTAATAGTCGAGGAGAGGAGGGCTTTCATAATTTTTTTAATCATTAGTTTATTAAATTAACTCAAGACCTGAAATAGAGATTATTACATGACCATGAATAGTAAAATGCATGTGATCTTGATCCAATGTCCATTTATATCATCAATGACTCAAGCATGATGCAAAAATTTAGGTTTTAGAATTTTTTGTGAATTATTGTATTTTACTATTCATCAAAAATTATTGTATTTCAATAAAATATCACAAATTCACACTAACCATTTTTTGATGCGTATAATCCTAAAATGAAGTCCCTTTTTCAAAAATAATATTTATAATAATGATTAATTTAATATTTAATTAAAATAAAAAATATATTATTAAAAAACCCATTTTGAAACATTTATTTACATATTCTAAAATATAGGTATATCATATATTCATATAATTATTAAGTTTATACTATCATAGGTAAGGTTACTATTCATTAGTTTATATCAATATTCACATTGTTATGTTACTATTCATTAGGGTAGGTTACTATTCACCAAAAATTATGTTTTTCTTATCAGAATCCAAATAACTAACTAATCGCAACCGTGTATGTCAGATTTTAAAAATTCCAAACACAGAAGTGACAAACTTGTTTTTAAAAATCCCATAGAATTTAGTATTTAATTTTATTGTGATTTCATGACATATATATAAGAGTGTTAATTAAATTTATAAAACATTGGGTTATTACATTCTTCCCCCATTATGAAATTAGGCCCTCGAAATTTCATTTTACATTATAAGACAAATACAGGTGTGGGTACTTTTCCTTCATTGCCTCCTATAATTCTCATGTTTTCTCTTCATACTTTTGGTTCCACCACAATACTTTTACAAGTGGATTAGTCTTGTTACCTTGAATATTATCTCTATGATCCATGTTCTTCAATGGATGCTCCTCGGAAGAATGACCATCCTCCAACTACACCACCACTAATTAGAGTACATGTGAAGGGTCTAGTATATACATCATTAAGAGGGATACAGAGAGGAAATCATGTACATTAGACATGGTATGTGGAAGTTCCTATTGATGGTCTACAACCTCGATATGATCAAGAATCTTCAAGGGTCCGATATAACCAGGACATAGCTTTAAATTCTTCCCAAATATGATGAGCTTATTCCACGGAGATATAAAGAGAAATACCATGTCTCTAACTTTGAACTCAAGGTCTCATTGACAATTTTCTGCATAACAATTCTATCGACTTTAGGATACCTTGAAATTTTTCTGGTTTGTTTTCACCTACTCCACCATTTCTTCAACCATTTCATGTCCAAGAAGCTTATGCTAACCACCTTCATCCAAACACACTGTTGTTCTATACCTTTTCCAACAATGGGGTTTATATTTTTTCATTCACATGATTGAGTGGAAACTATATTTTTAGAAGAATTAAACTAGTGGAATATGATGGTCCAATATTCCATTGATGTCCATAAAACATGCTCTCAACATATCTTATAGTATCTGAATAGTTCACTCTGATTGGCCATCAGTTTGAGGATGATAGGCCGTACTGAAGTTCAGTTTAGTTCATAGAGAGAATTGGGGACTTTTACAGAACTTCAAGATGAATATATGATAACAATAGAATACAATAGATAGTGGTAATCAATGAATCCTTACCACTTCTTTGATGTAAATCCAATAAATTTGATCCAATGATAAGTTCTCTCGAATTGCGATAAAGTGATCTATCTTTGTAAGACAATCCACAATAACCCATATAGAATTGTTTCCTATGGATTTCCTTGGATGTCCAGTGAAAAATTCCCTGGTAATGTTATCCCACATTCATTTTTTTCCTGGTAGAGTTTGAATCATCCCCTTAGATGTTTTCCTCTCAGACTACACTTGATGAAATACAATTCAATTTTATGTATATTCAACAATATCCTTTTTCATATTGTCCCACCAAATGTTTTCTCTGAGATTTCGATACATCTTTATGGTTCCTAGGTGGGTAGATAAGGTTGGGCTATGCATGTCATTAAAATTATCATTCGTTTTCTCTAGATTTTAGGGTATACATAATTATGACACAAATTATACAAATCCATCTTCATCAATTTTGAAATTGGAGGATTTAAAATTTCTAATAGCATCCAACATTTTTTGAATTTCTAAATCTTTTCATTGAGAATTCATTATTATCTCAATGAGGGATGATTGAGTAATCATTTGAGAAATTATTGATAATGATCCCCCTTAATGATTCTCATGTTCATTCTCTACAATTTTATGAATATAGTATCTTTTTCAATTATCATCATTGATAATGATGTAAGATAATTTCTAATTAGAGTTGTTTTCTTTACTAGGATGGTTGCGAATTGAGTAGTCATAATCATCAATGAGCTCTATCCATACTCACTTTCTCATATTAAAATATTTTAATATGGATATATATTTGAGATTATTATGTTCTGTATATATCTCACACATCTAACCATAGAGACAATTTCGTTGGATTTTAACGCAAAGATCATAGTTTCCAACTCCAGATCATGTGTACGATAGTTTTGCACAAGGATTTTCATCTTCATTGAGGTTTAGGCTATCACATTTTCATTTTTCCTCTTATTAGAAAATATGGAGACTTATAATATTTTCAGGAACAACATTCCTTTAAACATAAACATTTGATACAATACTCATAAATGTTTTTTCTAATGATATAATATCATTTCAGGTGGGGGATCAATGTTCTTAGAACATGAAAAATATATATTAATAGGACATGAATTAAAATACATTTTTACATACACTAACTTATAATTGTGTTTACATGTAATTTATTCCTCAACATAAACCTTATCATGGTAGCTTTAGTTCTCCCTTGATCATGGAGATTGTTGATTATCATAATGTTTACCAACCCTTATAGTAGAGCATCATGTTAAATAATTTCCAACTTCTTCATATTTATTAAATATAACTATGTATGATTCCTCAGATGGAATGTTTATTTCATTCACTACATTATTCAATTTTTCATGACAATTGGCTACTTTGTGCAAAATAATTCAAAACATAAAACATCTTTATATCCTGTGATGACATTCCCATTGGTTCCTCTTTCCACAGTTATTTCGAAAAGGAAATTGGGTATTCTTTCTATTTTCACCATTCTCAAATGAACCATCATGATATTTTAACATCCTATTTCTTTACACCATTGTCCAATCAAACACATACCAATTGGTAATTGTGATTTTTTGATAACTTGTTTGGCATAATCACGATATGTCCTTGAGATCCTATCTAACCGGGGATATCATTTTTCCAGTCATCACATTTCCCTTCACATCAGTTGTTAACCTGATTCATTATATTACCAACCATCGGATTTAATAAAAAAAATTGGGGATCAGTATGACATAAAGCGGAAACCAACAAAACTAAAGGTATAAATTAAAAAATGCACTTATCTCCTTAAATTATGTGTTTATAGGCATAAATTAATGTTATTCATTATATATCTCCAAAACGTATATTCTTAAGGGATCCTTCTTGTTTCCTTAATAATGGATTATACTAATCTAATGAATTTACCCAATCATATCTCATGGGAGTGTCAAACCAAGAATGTAGTAAGGTCTGTTGTCGTGTACTAGGATACCTCGAGTCAAGCCCAAAATTCTTTGTTAGTATTTTCACTCATCGATACACAAGTCCTAGAGTCTTCTCTGCCTTTTTGTATCAATACAAGGATGTATTTCTTGTTAAACCGCTTAATGTATACTTACCAAAAAAAAGGTGTGTATCTTTATACTTAGTCTCATATTTATAGTTATCACTACAGTTCTATATTGCTAATATCCAAATATTACTAGACCACTATATGATAAAAACTATAGAGAACCTATCCATTAACACATAACATTGCAATATTTTAAGAATAACTATACGTCAGTGTTCAAGCCATGGATCATTATGTCTAGTGTCTTGGAAGACTAGGAACATAAAAATACAAAACATTTGTATAAATAAAACTTCTTTATTTAATCTCCAAAAAAAGATCCTAACTTCCTTTGAGCCCTTACATCTGAATATGGTACCCTGGGGAACACATGAACAAAGGGATGAGATAAAAAACCATGTAAGGTAAATAACATAAGAATAAATATGACAAACATTTGTTTGGAGGAATTACATAATGATATAAAAACCATGGAACATATTAAATCATATCACATTAAAATGGGATCATATAAACAAAGAATCATATAAATTATGAAGAGAAATAATACATATCTTTAGTATGAGTTAATTATAACCAAAAATCCTACTTCCTGTTGTTTTATGGGTCAAGGCTAACTGCCAATCCCATTTCCCATTGTTTTACTAGTCAAGGATAACAGCCAATCTTGTTTTCTATTGTTTTATAGATCAAGGCTAACCGCCAATCCCATTTCACATCAAATCTCATGGGGCTTATCTTTTCCTAATGCATTAGAGTTCAATCTTGGAGCATATATCTCAACATTTACATGAATATTCATTCCACATAAAAAATCATACATAATCATCCATACATAAACATAAGGGTAACCAAGGAATGAAATGGGTACAACAGTCCTGAAATAAAGAATAAACAATGGGTGTATCATGAATGTATACATGAAAGAATGAAGATACATGGAATATCATATGGTAAAATAGCAATATAACATTCTACGTTATTTCAATCATAAGTGACAATATATATGAAATGTATTTGTGAAACATAAGCATTAAACCATTTTTTTGCGGTTGAAAAGAAAATACTATAAAGCTTTTAAAATTGAAAAGAGTAAAATAATTTATATAAAAACATAATTGAAATAATATGTTTGTTATAATAAAAAATGATTTTATTAAGATAATGGTTTCTTAAAATAAAGGATAGATTTCACTTTAAATTGGGTTAAAATTCTGGAAGTTCCCTTAAGACGGTTTTTCTTATCAGAATGTTCTAACGAGGGAATCATTTGAAAACATGTATATCCCCAAAAAAGTGTGATGAAGGATTATTAATAAATTAATATAATAAAAAATATAATTTAGAATATTAAACTAAATAGATATGATATATTTATTTTGATATGATGAAATATAACAAAACCTGAAAGATCAAAGAACGATCGCGTAGAATTAGTTTCGGTTTTTTAGAATGGTGTCGGGTGTAACTATGTGGGCTATACGAGAGAGAAAAGGTGTTTTTCATAACATATAAATTAGGATAAATGTATGGGGGAGGTGAATAATTATACCCTATCATTTTGTATTACACATAAAATGTCATAGCATACAGGACATCTTAATTAAGAGTGAAGTGGAGAGGATCCCTTACTTTATGTCTGATGGTGATATTTTCTTGATCATAATGACCTAAAAAATAAAATTTGTTTCATTGATTAATAATTAAATAACCTTTTATATATTTAAATTATTTATTATAACCCTTTTTAGGATCATTCAGGGACATTTTTATTGGTTATGAGGTTCAATTTCATTATGATGGTCTGTTTGCTTACTTGGTTTTAATGATCGGTTCACTTATATTCCCATTTGGATAAAAAAGTTAGATTAAAGTGGTTGACCAGAATTAAAGATTTTTGATATTAGTTAAAATACAGTAGATTAAATGGTTATAAAAATTCATTTGGTTATAATGAGCAAAGATGAATTATTTTAAAAAACCATAGTGATAAATGTTTTGGTTCATCAATGGGATTCATTACAGTGAACATGTTTTTCTTTATAATATAATAATAGTTGTACAAAAGGATTACAAAATCATAAATAGGATATATAACATATATAATAATATGGTTCAACCATAACACTAATGGATTCATGAAAAGAATTAATGATGATAACAAGAATTTAATAAACTGTTGCCATGAATGTGCTCAATTAAGACATCTCAAATAGTGTTTTCATTTATTTCAAATAAATGATGGGGAAATTAGAGAAGATAATTAATTATCCAAATATAATAATATCATCACAATACATATATGTTACTATTGATATCATTATATTTGGGTGATGAATGTTGATTAATGAAACAATAAAAGAATGAACATAAAAGAAATAAAAGGACTGGAAAGAGGAATTTACCTCTTGAGTTTGTCTCCATTGAGAACCTCTTAATTGGGGAGGTCTTGTTATTTTAAAGAGACTAGGGGACTATATATTTGTTAAGGGTTCTTGGGGTGATATTTCACCACAATAATGTTAAAGAACACTAATTTATAGTTGTGAAGAGATGGGGGGTATGGGAGTTTTGTATATTGGAGGAGAGGCGGGTTTCCAAAATATTTTAATAATTAGTTTACTAATTTACTTAAAAATAATAAATGGTGATGATTAAATGACCAATAATAGTAAATAATGAATATGAGTTCGAAACAATGTCCATTTACACCATCCATGACTCAATCATGATGCCTAAATTTAGGTTTCAGCATTTATTGTGAATTAGTGTATTTTACTATTTATCGAAAATTCATGAATTTTAGAAAAATCTCAAAAATTCACCCTAAATATTTCTCAACATATAGAATCCTAAATTGAAGTCTATTTTTCAAAAAAAATTCTTATATATGATTAATTTAATAATTAATTAAAATCATAATTTATTATTAAATAATCAATTTTAAAACATTCATTTACTTATTATAAAATATGGTTACATCATACATTCACTTAAATATAATTTTTATACTATAATTGGTAATGATACTATTAATTAGGGTATATCACTATTCATAAGGGTATGTTAATATTCAAAGTGGTAGGATACTGATCAAAAAAAATTATGTTTTTTGTTTTGGACTCCAAATAACAAACTAATCGCAACCGGGTATGTCTGATTTTCGAAATTCCAAATAAATAAGAAGAAAAATTCGGTTTAAAGGTCGCATAACACTTATTAGTTCATTATGTTGAGATTTCGTGACATATTTATAAGAAAGGAATATCCATTTATAAAACATTGTGTCATTACATTTATCATGGAATAAACCTTTGAATTCTTCTCAACAAAGAGAATAAATGTCATCGTTGTCCCTTATATATTAAAACATCAAACACCACTGGTCAGCTTCTACATAAAAATGGTGAGCTAAAAGACTAATATTTTGATTTTTTTTATCACCCCATGTCATCATAAATCTGTTTGAGTGCTTTCATCCAGTCTTCATCTTGCACAGTGTTAGATGATCCTCTGAATGATGAGGAATGTTTCAACATAAAAATATCCACTACTGACATGTTACTACAAGGCTGATCTAGATGATCTCATGCATGGAATCCACCCCCATTTATCTTCAGATTCAACTAATAAATCACTGCAAAAACTGTTTAGTTCTGATTCAAACTATCTCAGGATACTGATTTGGAAGTTATTTTTCATATGTATGCCTTCCCTTAATATCATCCCTATTTCCTCTATAAAAAACCAGTATGAAACAAATATCTCAGAAGAATCAACATATTAATCTTTAAATGCTATATCATTTAAATTTTACCATAATGTAAAAACCATTTATGTATATACTATTAAAAAATTCCTAACTTCCAAATTTATATAAACCCAAATCTAATACCAACTATACGACCCTAGACATAAACATTTCATAATCCTGAATTTAGGTAATAATTCACCTCAAGGATATTTTTAGGATAAGAGATTTGTATAATTAGGTCAAAACATATATATAATTACTTGAATAATACATTTAGACACTTCTACTCAGTATCCATTTATAAAATTAAATAAAAACTCCTAAAAAATGTAACATGTTTAGTTCAATTTTTTAAACAGCATGACTTTTCCTTGATCCCATCCTTGACCATATTCCAATTTAAGTCCTTTGAAAAAAAAATCAAAAACATTGTATGAGAATAAAATGTTAATTAAGGGATACATAAAGATGGAAAAATGTTTGTTTATTAAACAACATATACACCATGAATACTTAATCATAAAGTAATAATTTGAACATTATAGAAGTGGGAAAAACAATTCATTGTATATAAGAACATTGGTTACAATTTTTTGTAACAAATAAATTATAATAAAACCCATATAATGAAACATATATTATATAAAGGTTACATGGGACATAAACTTACTTAAATGGTATAACCATACGGTCGACTTGCAGACATATCACTAAATGGAATAGTTGTATGGATGAATTCCATAACCAATGAATTAGAGGTTATAATGTAACAACATATCCTTGGTTTATCATGGAACCACCAATAACATTTTTTATAACGTAATCACCCTTCATTGGATTATCATGTAACCTCCCTTCAAATGTTTATGTACTATTTCATAATCATAACACATATAATATTAATTACATCAACATTTCTATAATAAAATTTAATTTTCAATCACAAGATGTAATTTCAAGATATTTAAATACTCAATCCATTTCAAAAACCATTTTCAAAACCAAAACATCCAAAAAGGGAGTAAGGGATTTAATTTCCTTTTATAAACAATAAGTATTATAAATGAAGCCAAATAAATAGTACAATGGCGGAGAGGTCATTGTCGACACAAACATTAAAAACATTTATTTTATCATATTTTAAAAAAAACTTATATAAAAAATTCCATTTGAATTAATTTTAAAGTCATAGTCATTTATTATACACTGTGTAAAAAAATGTGGTGCATATTATCAAAACAAGCCTCAATGAAAGGAGATTGAGACGAAGTCCCTTACCTCATGTCCAACGTGACTCATTAGTTCATTAATTTACTAAATAATAAACATTAGTAAATTTCTACTCTCTTTAGATCCTTTTCCATGTATATTATTACTTTTATATCACTTAATACCACATTATAAAAATTACATAATTTTTTATTTTCAAATTAGATTTTTTGTTGATATTCAGTACATGAGTCAAAAATGAAGTTTTTATAATTTCAAATTGTCCAAGTGGTAAAAATAAAATTATATACACAAGTATATTCATGATTTAGATATAATATATATAATATATATCCATTATATATTTATTTATAATAGTTTATAACATCAGGTGATAAAATAATGAAATGCACCATTCATGAAGATGGTAAGCAGTATGTACGTATAAATGCAACTTTCAGTTCTATTACATATATGAAATAATTAAAACATAATGTCACATAGGAATATTATAATAATAGTATAATATTTTTTATATATGTTAAAAATGTTCATTAATTACATCCTTTATATGTTCAATGTATAGCACGAATTAGTCAAATCACATTATGGGGGCGTTTGTCTGCACTTTCTCAGAATCAATTATCGTATTTACACATCTTTAAAAGAATAAATGTATGTCTTTAAATAAACAAAAATTATAATATAATCAATATAAATATAATATATATCATATATAAATTACGTTCCATAACAATGGCCACCATCTGAGGTGGTAGTGTAGAATCAAATAATCATCATTTCGTGAGGCAGTAGTTTTTCGTTCAATGAAACATTATGTTCGTATTCATTAGACGGAGGTGTGTGTAATAGTAGTTATAATACTTTACATAATACATCATATCATATTTAGTGTAATGTTTTTTTAATGTTATGAAATAATAATATTATAATAGGGATTGAATAAGTAAAATATTGGAAATGATCTTTAGAGAAGAGGCTACCACTTAAAATGGGTGATTCCCTTTGATTTGAGAAAAAAGGCATCCTTGAATTGTCTAATGCCTATGGTAAGTCTTCTGAGAGGAATAAAAGGATGGTGGGACCTTAATAATGTATTCTTTATATGAACCATAGTTCTTGATAGGTGTGAGTAAGGGGTTAGAGGTCTTTCCCATATATAATTTGGAGGAGGGGTACATTAAGAATGTCTTGAATGATTTTTTATTCCAAACCGAATTTATATATTCAAAAGGTACAAAACTCATATAATTAGATTTTAAGATAATTATTTTTTTATAAACTCTCAACAAATAGGTTTTAGAAATGTTTTGGTTTCTAATTTTACATTATCATTTAGCTTTAACCTATAGTTAACTAATTTAACTATTACCATGTCTTCTTGTGTATTAATACTATATGATTCATATATTTACCATAAAAGGAAATAAAACCTCAAGTGGTTCATTAATGAAAATTTAACCTTATATAATTCATTTTGTCTAGTACTAGATTTTTATTTAAATTATATCATTTAATAAAATAATATATTTTTTAAAACCCGTTTATGTCAATTTATATACTATTCATATCAAAACATTTAAAAAATACAAAAAACATATGATTCTTTAGAAAAAACACCACTAATTAAAAAATAACATGTAATAATATAGAATTTTTTTTTTAATCATAATATATATATATATATCTATGTGTGTGTGCTTGAAACAAAATTTGTAAATATAAAAGTTGTGAGTGTCAAAATAAATAATAATCCTGAAGATACCAAGAAGAATAAATTTATTATAAAAATTTGCAATGAAATATTAACAATTATCTCAATCTCCAAAATAATATAAATAAATAAAAATTCAGCTGCATATTTGTTATAGATTAATGTTATTCAAAAATTTATTATTTTTATTTTCATTCATTACATCCATCACATGAATATCATTAATTTATATTTTTACAATAATTTTATAAAATATTTTTTTTAATAATAGAATCTTTTAATCATTTATGATACACATTTTATATACCAGAAATTATTTTTGAAAATCAAAATGGGGGGTAATGTTTTAAGAATTTTTATAAAAAAAGGGATATTTTCTATTTTTCTTTTTCAAAAAGAAATAATGGATTATATAGAAAAAATAAATGTTTTTAATGTAGAAACATTTATAAAGGTGAACAAATATTAATGAATATATCTCATTCCATGTATAATGTTATATTTTATAATTTTATATCACACAGAGAGTATGAATATTTCTTGTTTTTGGACATTATCTTCTCTCATTCAATGTTGTAATTTTTTCACTCAAAATAGGGTAGATATTTTTGAATTGAATTATTTCATTCAACACACTATAACCTTGTTTTTTAATATCACAAACTAATATAAAATTTATCAATATTATCATTTAATAAAAAACATTATGTTAAAATATAAATAAAAACATTTATATAATTATTTAATATGAATAAAAATACCACCTCATTAATTTTTTCAGAAACAAGGGGACTAACGGTTCAACGTATTATAGGATTAGCTATATAAACTATTCATTTTATAATTATATTTATCATTTATTCATTAGTACACTATACTAGGACATATTCGAAATGAATCATTATTAAAAACCATCTTCATAACATGGGAAACAAAAACAAAAGAAGTAGGTGCACTCAAACACTAATTAAGTGACGATTAAACACTTCATAAATGATGACTTCATACTCATAATAGAATCACGAGATTAACAAAAAATCATATCATCATGATTGGTAATTAAAAAAATAAAAATGATCTAAAAAAGACATATAATAACTACACAATGCCATAAATGATCTCGTGGAAACATAATATCAATAATATTTCTTAGAAACATTTAACATAATCTTTTAATTAGAAGAGTATAATACTAGAATGGATAACATCATTAAATTGTTAGACAAATATAGTTATACTAAAATATTTTATCCACAAGAAACATCATCAGTTCCCACATTTATGTGTAACTGATAATTACATATGAATAATAATCCCTATTTTATCATCATTTATTACAATAAATTAGTTTTTTTATAAGAATTCACATATCATCATCCATAATCGTATGTTAGACATGAAAATAATTCACTTATCACATCATAATGTATCCATGGAAATAAATTTAGTTGTACAAAAAATGTTTAAAATTATATAATTCCCATTAAATAATGAATCCCTGAAATATAAATGGAATTTATAGATAGAAAAATTGGAAGACAATTTTTATATAATAAAATCTTATCAAAATAAAAATGTGTTCTGTAAATTTCTAAATATTCTACAGTACCATAATGAGTTAAATCAATATTCAAAATAAAATTTATCACCCAAAATTATCACATAATAAAAAAAAAGATGATAAACCATGAAACATAACACCTTTTGAGATAAATATATTTGTGAATATATTGTGTAAAATGAATCAAATTTCATTTAATATATTTCTTGAAATAATTTTCTAATCATCGATGTAATAGTTAAAGTTGTAAACCTTTTTCCAAAAGCCTCATTTGATTCAACAAAATAATTGAAACATATAAAATTAATAAGAGGGTATCTGAATTAAAAACAATATTTTCCAACATATATAATATAGTTAATAATTTAAAATTGAATATGTAGTTATCAATGTGTAAAAAATGAAGAATATATTTTATAAGTCAATGGGTGAAGTTTAAATTATAAAATCCCATTCAACATTATAGTCTTTGAATCAATACACATTGGTGGATATGAATTGAAATGAAATTTTAAAAATGATGAATCCTGAGGGATTTAGTATACAATTATTTAATTTTTATTTGAAACACTATCCCAAATAAAATCTACTGTGTAATCTATATTATTTCTCATGGGGTGAGTTTTTTGGAAAATAATCCCTTACCATTACTCTTGATTTCTATATATGTTCTTTAAAATAATATATCATGAAGTTAAAAAACATAATTTCACATCTTATAAAATTACTCATTTAAATTTTCAATTATATTAATAATTAATTTTAATTTTTTTCTTGAATATAAGATCAGTTTAACATATTTTAAAAATTCGGTGTTTATAATTACATAATATTACTATTTTAAAAAGAAAATGTGTCAATATAACTTCTTATACAAATGATCATTATTGAAAAAATTAATCATATTTGAATTTATATTGTTGAAATAAATTTTTTAAAATAAAATATTTGATAGTGTTTGTAGGTGTTGTTTATAATTATTCATTGATGAACTAGATCAATGTTATTCATCTGTTTCAACAATTTATCTTATAATGATAATTAATTTTTGTGTTGAATACCATGAAGAATAATTAAATAATTATTAATTAATTTATATAATATTTTAAGAATTTATGTTATCATATCCATCCATGAAAAAAATGTTATTTCATTATTGAAGTAGGTGGTTAAAACAAAAAAAAGAACATACCGTAATTTATTTGATAAACCTTATTGAGGGTAATTTTATTTTAATATCATTGTTAAAATAGTATAATGATACTATTTGGGGATTTTAATGTTTTTAATTATTTTTTATATGATATTTAAATATAATAAAAATTCTATAATAAAAATTAAAAGCATTACTTCATGGAGGTGGTAGTCCGCAATTGCAAACAGTTCACATTATCACCACTTAGAAAATTCGAGTAGATAATGGAAAATTATAAATATGAGTCATCTAATAATAATTTCATTATATATATAATGCATATTCATCATTACAATCATTTAATGTATTCTCGAGAGAGGGTGGTGAAAATGGTAGTAATTGCTTATTGGAAACGATAGTCATTCGAACAGACGATCAATGTTGTTATGTTATTATAACTGGATGGGAAAGGATAACCTTGAGTTTCTCAATTAATATAATAACATATTTTAATATTTATTATATATATTTCATTATATTATGCTTGTTGTGAATTTTAAATAATATTAATTTTAGGAGAAACAAATTAGGAATGATATAACACTTATGTCAAAAGATTGAGTGTTCTCTTATAAAATTTCAGGGATGTAGTGTATTTAATATAAGAAATTTTAATAAGAGGCTAAGGAATTAGTAGAGGGTTCAATGAATAAAAATTTATATTTTATAGTATAAATTCATATGTAACTGTGTATATGGACATGGTATATGTTATCCCTTTTTATAAGTAATGTTGTGGATAATTTTAGATGGAACTTGTACATTTTTTAAAATATAATACGAAAATTCATTGATAAAAATGATAAAAATGGGGGAAAAGTGGATGGTTCTTGATCATTGAATGACAAAAATCTCAACCATAGCTTTTGTAAGAATTTTATTGACAAATTTTGTGTTATTTTTTATTTGTTTTGGAATTTTCAATCATCTTACGTTACTAGGGTAATAACATTTCAATCATAATAATTGTGATTAATGTCCAAATTTAAAAATTAAATTAGTACCTAATTTTAACATCTTTATTTAATATTTTATATTAATTATATTTGTTAAATTTTCAAATGGTGTTAAACCATATTTTTTAAATAAATTCACATAACACATAAATATGTTTTTTTGAAAGGTGTTTTTTTGTGCAATAATATTCTGTGCAAGATATAGTTATTAAAATATTTCATATTCCTGAAATTAATTATTTTATTATAAAATTATGTAATATAATCCTTTCAAAGTAATCAGTGAATAAATTTTACCTCTAACCCCATGTCTGAAAAAATATAAAAAATATATTTTTTATTATTTAATGATAATATTTTTTATATTGTTAAACAATAATTTTATAAATTTTTAACAATATCATTAAAATAAATTAAAATATTTTTTGAGTAAAAAAGATACAAATTTAAAATCATTTCAACATTATTATAAACTCTTAAAGAAAAAATTCCTAATTTTATAAAATATAGTTCTTTTCACTATTTTACTTTAATTAAATTCAATTAAAAAATATATAAGTTATATAGAAATTTAATACTATCATGATAAATCCAAAAATTGAATTTTTCTTATTGATAATAGATTTAAAAATTCCAATGACTTAACTACTAAATATAGTTATTGTTTTTGTGAAAAGATAATATTGATAGTAAATATACCATTTGGTATTTTATCAAGTAATCTTTAACTCGTTCTAATAATATAGATGTCAGAATTAAAAAATATAAATTTAGGTTTATTATGATTATGTATATATTTTTTATTTTCAACTTGTATTCAATTTCTTTAATAATATTGAAATGGGAATTATTTTATAATGAGTTCGAAAATATTTTAACCTATTAATTACAGTGTAATTTATAGTAGAAAATATATATTTTAATAAAATTTATTGTGGGATATTTAGGGAAAATTTTTCATAGGATATAATTCTTAAAACAAAATAATTTTTTAATATGGAATATTTTATTAAAAATTATACATTACAGTAAAAATCATTCGTGGGATTCGTTATTGTTTTTTGTATTACTGTAATAGGGATGGTGATTTCCTGGATGTTTTCAGAACATTTTACCTGAATATGATCCCTAGAGTAATAGATAACTTTTATTCAATCAATGGAATCCTATAAATATTTAATTTTGTCTAATAATAAACATAATAACCACGATTTCATTTATTGGATTAATAGTTATTGAGTAAAGTCACATAGATTCTATATGAAACTCTATAGTAAATTTTTCTACAAAAGTCGCATATTTAGTGAGTATGTAGGACATTTATATCACATGATAAATTTGTAGAATCTCTAAATTTCAAAAATTTATTGAATTAATCTTTAATGTCCATTATCATCATTAGTGTAAAGAATATTTGGTAAAATAACTAACGGGGAAGGTACTTTAATTCCCTAAGGGATTTTAATGTAATAATGTTATACCAAAAAATTGTTAGTCCTTCCAATATAAATATAAATAATATGAATTTCTTTGCCAAATTATGTTTGAATCTTCCCAACATAGGGCCCCACTATGATGCAAAATTAGTTATATTCAACTTTAGATATCTCTCAACATTGAATTCTGATAAAATGGGAACCTCGTAGTTTCGAAGTGGGGGAGTAGCATACATAAAGTAGAGGTGTGGTTTCTACTATGCCTACATGGGGCACACAATCCTTATATGGATTATATTTGGTTGTATTAAACAAAATGGTATTACTAATATCTATTTTTAATAATGTTTGTGTTGAGGCTTAATAATATGTTACCAAAAAACATAGACATAGATAAAATATATAATTTAACTATTGACTCAGATTTTTAAGTGGGATGGGTGAAAAATGTGAATAGAATAAATATACTATGGTATTAGATAGATTTATTGGTCTCACTCAATCACACAAATATTGTAAGCTGATTTCTGTAACGTCCTGGTTCTGGAAGCCTCCCAAAGGTGTCCCGTACCCGGTTGGTCACATGGCCTCAGGCACATTTCCCTGAATGCCAGAGGCTGGAAAATAGCAATGAGGGCCTTGGGTGTGACTATGGGGAAACTAAGACTTCATTGGCAAAATACACAGTGAAAATAAACAAATACATACAAAAACAGAAGCAGTAAAAATATCATACAAAAATAAACATCAGATGACTGACAGAATAAACTGAAGCACATATATAAATTGATGCATGATACATAAGACTACGAAAGTAGAAGAAAAAAAAGAACAATGTTGAAGTATAGTACTAAAATGAGTACAATAGAAAAACAGTAATCATCTCCACAACATCGCAAGACTAATCTTGGTCTCGTGCTCTCCATCTCAACAACATGTCAAGTACCTTATGTAGAAGGGAGCTTGCTCTTGTCTATACCTGCAACAATATAATCTGTTTGGGCCAAAAGAATGGACCAAACAATGTGTGAGACTAATCCCAATAGTCAACCACCACGAGATCCGTGCATAACAGTTAGAGGCTATACGACAGTTAAAAGTACAGGAAACAGTAAACATGAAGGAACATAATAGTAAAAAATCAATAGTTTCAATATCAAGAAAATACTAAACAAGAAGATAACCAAAAAAATAACCCAATGGTAAGCACACCCAGTCCAACCCCTCTGGTCCTACCTAAATAGTACAACAAACCCTCTGGGTAGTACACTCAGTCTAACCCCTCTGGTCCAGCTTAGTCAAAGAATTTCTGAGGAAGCACTCGCCGTCAATTCCACCTATAGTCACGTATCATAACTAAAAGTGCACTAAAGAACCACTTAAGTCACATTACCTATGTGGATGACATCGAGGAATTACAGACACTCTGAGTAATCACTCAACGTCAATTCCCCCTTTGGTCTCACATCATAAAATTATAAAGACACTCTGGAGAATCCCTCAACTTCCATTCTCCATATTTTCTATACAGCAGGTTCTCATGGCCATGTGTAAGACAAGAAAGTGTATTAGATCTTATCATCATTGGAAAACCTCAAGAACTAATTGGATAGAAATCTAAAACATAACACAATAACATAACAACAATCCCAATATCCTACAATACTAGGCATGGGAATGTAAACAACAACCTATTAGGAAAAAGGACCCTAAGGTAAAAACAAGAAAAAAAATTCAAGGGAAACATTTCCAATAAACAAGAATTCACCCCAATCAATATCAATTATCATCTACTCAAGAATACTAGCAAAGCAGGAAAAAAATAAGGCTAAAACGGTAAACATAAAATACTCCATTCATGGGTATTGGGCATGTTTTCACATAAAACTCAATGAAATTGCACAAAAAGGAACAAACCACCTACCTCGATGTTGGGAGATCAAAATACATGAACCTTGAAGCTCGAATCGCCGTAGAATGTCGTAGATATGAGAAAACGTATAAAATGATCAACCAATGATAACTCCAGAAAGAGGATAAAACAGAATATTGTTCCCTAGAAGAAAATATAACTCATCTATGTGATTTCAACGTAGTTGATGGTGTTTGATTTGGAGGATGGACGTTCGCCTAGGGGTTCTTCAAAGATCAGTGGTTGTATGGAGCTCTAGGTTGAATGAGAACTAGATGGAGAGATTTCTAGAGAATAGACGCGACCCTGGTGCATTTAATGAAAAAAAGTAAGTACACGACATGTACTTCTGAAGTACACGGTGTGTACTCAACATTTGCATACTCCCCTTTTGGAAGCCTCCATGTCACCCCCACATGGTTGTGTACATGGTCTCTACATATCCAGCACATGACTAACTGTGGTAACCGAGTACAGGATGTGTACTCATAAAGTACACAGGGTGTATTTAAAAAATTTCTAGAAAAACTTATTTTTCTAAAAAATGACCAGAAAAGGAAAACCTACCTGAAAAGACGATCTGGGTTCTTACAAAAGTCCCTCATTAAATAAATTCTTCCTCGAATTTCCCTAGCGCGGCGTAGAAGAAGAAACCATGAACAACTCTAGCCACTGCGATCATACGTCCACCTCCCTCTCCCAAGTCGCATCTTGTACTTGACCGTGCTTCCAAAGAACACGTACCATAGGAATAAACCGGCCACAGAAAACCATTTTACCTAGATCCACAATCAAGATAAGATGATCTTCAAAGGATGCATCCTCTTCTAAATCAACCTCCTCGTATAGGAAGACATGAGACAGGTCTAATAAGTAACATCAATGATGAGAAATGTTGAAGACGTCGTAAAAATTCCGGTACCTATGAGGTAACTCCTACTGATAGGCAACTGTCCCAACTCTCTCCCACACCTCAAATGGCCCAATTTACCTCGGTGAAGGCTTAAACTACCTCCTAATCCTCTTGTGTCTCAAACACAGTGTGAACGTAGGAAAACCTGATCCCTAGCCTCAAACTCTAAAGTATGTCTCCGCTGATTAGAAAAAATCTTCTGTTGAGACTGTGTAGTAGCCATCCTCTTTTGAATCACCTATATCTGCTCTGTGGTCTCCAGAACAAGAATATGTCCCATCAATGATACCTCTCCTACCTTCTTCCAACATAAGGGTGATCGGCATGGCCAACCATACAAACCCTCATACGATGACATCTAAATAGTTTTTGAAAACTATTGTTATAGGAAAACACCAAAAGTGGTATATGCTTCTCCCAAGAACCTCTATAATCAAGAATGCATGGTCTTATCATGTCCTCATGAACATGAATTGTACGCTCGGACTGGCCATCTCTGTGGGGGTGGTATCTTGTACTCAAAAGTACCAATGTTTCCCAAGCATTCTTAATCCCCTTCTAGGCCCGAGAAGTAAAATATGCATCCCTGTCTGAAACTATGAAAGTGTGGGACTCCATGTAGAAGTACAACGTCACAGATGTACAGCCGTCCTAGCTCATCAACACTAATAGTCTACTTGATCAGAAAAAAGTGAGGAACCTTCGTGATTCTGTCAATGACAACCCATATTGCATCATTCCCTCAGGGTAACCTCAGAAAACCTATCATGAAATCCATCGCGGTATCTTTCCACTTCCACTCGGGAATAGGAAAATACTGTAAAAGCCCTGCTGATCACTGATTCACCTCTTTCTCCTACTGATAGGTGGAACATCTCATGATGAAACTTGAAACGTTCCTCTTCATACCAGGCCACTAATAATGAAGGTATAGATCCTGATACATCTTGGAGAAATCAAGATGAACTGCCCAAATGGTGGAATGAAAGTCCCTCATCACCTCCTCGCGTATGTTTGTGGGCACCCATACGCGACCCTGGAAACACAAGATTTCATTCTCACCTATGGTCTATCCCATGAATAGGGTCCTCTCCTGACATGCTCTGCCATAGGACCAGGACATTAGAATCTTATATATGCCTCATTCGTACTCGATCACCAAGGGTTAAGGTAACAGGTACAAAAGAAAATAAATTGTGCCCCTGTATATCGGTCACCTTTAAATGCATCTCAGAGAATAGAGCCTTAATCTTCCATTCCCTACTAGACTTATGAACTACATATATCTGAGTCCTCCTTCACAACGCATCAGGCACTGCATTGCCTTTACCAGGCATGTAGGAAAGATCAATGTCAAAGGACTCTAGGTACTCATCCCACCTTAATTATCTCAAATTCAGATCACGCTGAGTAAAGATGTACTTAAGACACTTATGGTTAGTGAAAATCACAAAATAATCTCCAAGAAGATAATGTCTCCAACAGCGTAAGGCATGAAAAACGAATCCAACTCAAGATCATATATCAGGTAGTTCTTATCATGTGGTCACAACATCTATGACCCGTATGCAATGACTCTTACCCCCTGCATAAGCAAAGCTCCAAGCCTGATACCTGAAGCTTCAAAATACCATGTACAACTCTTTCCTGGCTCTGTAAGGACTAGTATATGTGCTTAAGTCAACCTCCCCTTCATCTCTATAAAGGATGACTAACAATAATCTGACCACAGAAAAATTGCACCCTTCTTAGTCAGACTCGTCAGTGGTGCTGTTAAGCGTGAAAATTCTTATATGAAATGTCTGTAGTATCAAGCTAGACCTAGAAAACTCCCTCAAAGTCGTTCTTCGGCTACTCCCAAGAAACTACTACTCTCACATTTTTTGGGTCTAATGATGCACTTTTCTTTGGGAAAACATGACCGAAGAAGTGAATATGATCTTTATAAAAGTGTAATTTTGAGATCTCAACATATATCTGATGCTCTATCAGTGTACCCAAAACGATCTCAGGATGGGTAGCATGGTCGTTTTGAGTGTCATATTTCACCAAGATATCTTCCACGAAGACAACAATGAATGAATCCAAGTATGGGTGGAACACTCGGTTCATCAGTGCCATGAAAACTGCAGGCACGTTCATGAGACCGAACGGCATAATCATATACTGATATAGATCATATCTTCTTTGAAAGGATATAATAGATATATCTGATGGTCTAACACAAAACTGATGATTACCGGATCTCAAATCAATCTTCGAGAACACCCAGGATCATCGAAGCTGATCAAGGAGACCATTAATCCTTGGTGAAGGATATCGGTTCTTGATTGTCAACTGGTTAAACATCTGATAATCCACACAATGCTTGAGGGTGTCATCTGCCTTCTTTGTAAACAGGACGGGCGAACCCAAAGGAGATGTACTGTGTCGAAAGAAACCCTTTTCCTGCAACTCCTCCTACTGCTTCTTGAGCTCATGTAACTCTGGTGTAGCTATCCCATAAGGAAGAATGGACACCAATGTTTCTCCAGACACGAGTTCAATATAAAATTCCACCTCTCACATTAGATACAAACTTGAAATGACCTCTAGTAAGACATCCCTGAAATGGTCCACCACTGGAGAGAGTCTATCTGTGAATTCCCCGGATCATCCAGATATAAACTAGCAACATAGGTTGTAACTCATCCAAACCCATGATGCTCTGGACCTGCTCTACTCGCCTAGACATCCCACTATCCCTTATGAAGAAACTATCTGCCCTATGGTGATATGAAACTCACCCTACGACGATAAAAGTTGACGACTGCCTAGAAAAGAATAAACCATTCCATTTTGAGAATGACATCATAGCCTTTCATCAATAGGACATATATGTCTCATAGAAAGTGTCACACACCAACCTCTAGAGGGAACTCCATCCACTAATGTACACAAGCCATTATAGTCCCCAATGGAGTTTCCAGTATCAAAATATCGGCAGAATCAAAGATGTAGAGCCCAAGGCTCTCCACAACAGCAACATATATATAGCTACAGGAATCCCCTATTTCCAAAAGAGCGGAAGATAAAACTGATGGAACAAAGATCATACCTCAAATTGTAGAAGGCATGGGATCCTACTCATGGTGGGTATACTCCGCTGTAAAGGTCTAGCTTACTCCATGGCCTTGTGACCCTGCTTGACCACTCTGTGATGATACACTCTACTATAACTAAAATATTAGAGACTGACCACCACGGCCACGACCTCCACCTCGTCTTGAACAGCCAGAAGAACTCGAGTTCCTAGACTGGTGCAAAACTGGAGGTGATGATATAGAATTCAGAGTCATTAAATAACCCCTATCACCAGCTGTTGGTGAGAATATTTGACAAAAGCGTTGTTGGTGACTCATCTTGCTGCAAGATCGGCACACCACTGGGTCTTTCAGGCAATGTGTCCTAATATTCCCACTCCTTCTACACTAGTAGCACACCACCTGGCTACCATAAGATATGTCTCGCCTCCTTGGATCACCATAAGAAGACTCCCTATGGTGCTTCTTATTTTCATTAAGAAGGATGCTAACTCCATATGTCAAGCTGCCCTGACTCAGATTTCCGGAATCCCTTAGATTGTGCTATGTGAATAGCGCCTGGTTGATGATAGAAGTGATAGAAGTCAACCAGAAAATGTTCACCTATGATCGGATGTCATGCCTTAGACCATCCTCAATCTTCCATTCCATAAATAGCTGATAGCCTCCTAAAATAGGTGTGAAGCACTACAGCTTGGTAAAACGGGAGGAATACTCCAAAATAGAGAGAGTACCATGATCCAGACTCATAAAATATTTGGATCGATCAGCCCTCATGGTCTCTGGATAGAAGTTGTCATAGAAGATGCACTGAAACTCATCAAACACCATATCCTGTTTGGGTCCCGCCTGTTAGATAACATCCCACCACCTCTTGGTGGAGTCCCGAAGCATATAGGTAGCGAGCTTGACCCACTTCTCTGGAGGTATATCTAGATGCTCAAAGATCATCAGTATTGCTTCATGCCATGACTCTGATGCATGGGATCCTCCTTCCCCTATGAAAGTGGGATGTTGGTGCCGCTAGGATACCCTCTCCAAATCAGACATCAACGGGGAATGTGGCGGTGCCCCCTAAAAGGTTTGCATCATCCTCATAAAGCCTTCCCTGAACTGTGCATCAGCACCTGTGTCCAGTATAAAATCTTGTTCCAAGAATATCACAACATGAGGATCTATGGGTTGTCTCTGATCATCCACATCCGGTTTCCAATCACTAACCTGAAACTAGGGCACAATCGGAGGACGTCTCGACGACATAACTCTGCAAGGTAAAATCCACACCTTAAATCAAGATTATCAAGGACTGAAAACTGCATGTAAAAGAAGGGAATAATAGAATCAAAGCAATCATGTTTTTTAAAACATGACTACACAACATGTATTTCCTCTTCACGGACTGTTCCCCTAAGTCATTTACATGGGCGTGTACTCGTGCCACAACTGGTCGTGTGACACCCCAACCACATAGTGTGTTGTCTTAACACACAACGTGTACTGAAATCCTATTTCTCTACCCGATTCCTTATACATGGTTAAGCCACACGGCTCTCCCAAGACATGACTACAGAGTTTGTTCACAGTAGACTCGACATGTACATGGAAAGCTTCACTTGGACCATGTTTATAGCAACATGGCCTGACACACGGCCCGCTCTACATGACATTTTCAAGGAGGACACAACATGTACGTGAATGGATAACACCGACCTGTGTTGTTAATGACATGACCAGGTACCTGGGTAAGACTACACGACATGTTCAATAATGAAACAACATGTATAGATTATGGTTTATCTGTCCATGTTTTCAGTTACATGGGTGGAAACAGTGTCAACACTACACAGTGTGCACAACTGGTACATGGCATGTTTCTGAAGAATTTCTCTATCCCGTGTCTCTATCCACATGACTTATGAAATGGTTAGAGACTACATGCAATGTAAATATGGTTCATTTCATGCAATTAATAAAAAGGTTTCTTCTCGAACAGAAGAACACATAGCATGTAGTGAATACCACACGACGTGTATTCCTGTTTTTTCTAGACAATAAGCCTCAGAAACTACTCCAGAACCAAGAAAAACACTGAAATTAACATTTAATGTGCCAAATTATGATCTTTTATGGCCCATACTCCCCTCGAATCAAATCTTGGAATCTTATAAAAGTTATAAACAAAATAAAAGAGGCAATGATCGACCAAATTCCAGTCCATGAGGGCCAATAATACCTCCAGAATGAAATTTTGGCACTCATTAAAACAGAACATTACACAAACAATATCCAATCAAATATTAGGTATTTTTATCAAGTAATCTATCACAACATCATGAATATTATTCACAAAAACTATCACAACAACATACAATCGCTAATGCATCTTAAATGGCATAAGAAGAGTGCATGAAATTTTATTCCTATCAAGTGACTATATAGTTCGTGAAATTGAATACCCTCATCTCAGCGGGTTGTGACAGAAATAGAACCTCAATAATATCAACAATAATATCACAAATCATGTATATCACTCAAGATGAAATCAAATCAACTACAATAATTTCAAAACCAGAAATTTACATTAGCGGGTTACATTGGATTTTCCTTGTACATGGGTTAGCTACTCCCAGGCCCATCTTATTACCAAGTACCTATTCTATCATATCCTTGACTATAGTATCCAAACAGTAAGTCAAGAGAAAAGAATCATCTGATTCCACTTTGTAATGTCATGGTTCTGGAAGCCACCAAGAGGCACCCCGTACCTAGTTGGTCACATGGCCTCAAGTGAATTTCCCTGAATGCCAGAGGCTGCTGACTAGCAGGGAGGGCCTTGGGTGTGATAGTGGGAAACTATAACCTCTTTGTAAGAATACTAAGTGTATGTAAACATCTACATGAAAGAGAAGAAGCAGTAATAATATCATACAAAAATAAATAGTGGAAGACTGACAGAAAAAACTAGAGATCTTATATAAAATGAGGGATGATACATATGTCTAGGAAAGAAGTGAAACAAATAACAATGCTGAAGTAAAATAGTAAACCGAGTACAAAAGAAAAATAGTAATCGGCTATATAGCATCGCAAGACTATTCTTGGTCCCATGCTCTCCATCCCCACAACATATCATGTACCAGAAGTAGAAGGGATCTTTCCATTGTCTATAACTGCGACAATATAATCTTTTTGGGCCCAAAAGCATGGCCAAAATACAGTGTCAGACAAGTCGTAGTAGGAAACCAACATGAGATCTGTGCCTAACAATCAGTGAGTATATGGCAGGTAAAAGTAAAAAAAATGTAAACATGTAGGTAAAAAATAGTAAACAATCCAAAGTTTCAATATCAAGTAATGACTAAACTAGTAGATAAACACAATAGGTAACCATCTAGGAAGAAGACTTAGTCTAACCCCTATGGTCCTACCTTAAAAGTACAAGAAACCTTATTGGATGTACAATCAGTCTAACCCCTATGGATCAGCTTAATCATATACTTTCTGAGGAAGCACATGCCGTTAATTCCCCATATAATCTTGTATCGTAACTAAATGTTTTCTAGGGAAGCAATTTCGTCACATTCCCTCTGTGGCCTGCAACGAGGAATTACAGGGTTGGGGGTATTGTTAAAATTACACATGTCTTATAAGATGGGGATTATGTGAGATATCTATCAATGAATATGTGAATGAAAAATTCATTATCCATTATACTTTCACCCTTGTGTGATATAGCTATAATTCATGATTATCATACATGTTACTCAACATATTATTTTTTTAGATGCTCAATATGTTTACCTTCAAAAATTATAATTCACGTGATATCTGTTTTGATCATTAATGTAGGTTTCTTTAAATGTCTCATCCCCCCATGTTATGATTCATTTGCATCCTAGATCTGATAATGTTTTGTTTTATAGAATAATTTTAATACACATTTGTTCAGATCAAGAACTCTCATTCCTTAATAACATTAAAAGATTATATCATTAGGGGAATCTTCTAACCCCGGTATGATTGATATGAAATTATCTACACTCATCCAAACATCGAAAACATTTTTTATATAAAGAATCATCCACTACATTATAATGTTTTATTAAATTTTGGAGAAATGAATCCCACATATTCTCGTAGTGTTTTTATTATGAGAGTTATTGAGCTATATAGAAGAAAGAAAAGTCTATCAGAAAACAAATATTTTATTCTTTCTTGAGATGTTAATTATCAACCTAATTTTTTATTTATTAAACATGATTTTATGTAGTTTATGTAAGACCCTAAGCTTCCACAGTACGCTTCTCTTTGAATAACACTGTATCGTGTGTTGTACGTAACTTCGAGTTAAAACACATACCACAACCAATCAAACTAGCCGTTATGGATATTAATACCAAATTTTTGAAATTTTATAAATTTTATCTTTAAAAATAGACTTTATTTTTGGATTCGGAATATCAAAATTAGCCTAGGGTGAAATTTTGCTATTTTTCTGATAACTTTCAATTTTTGATGAATAATGAAAAACACTGAGTTAGGGTTTAGAACTGAAATTTTATTTAAATAATTATTTATTTTATTTAAATTTAATTAAAGTCAAAATAGATAGATAATACCTATATATGTTTAATGTGATTCATTGGAGTTAGTTTAGAATAAGTTTAGATATATAAATTTTTTTTGAACTTTTCACCGTCTTTTACCCACTTCTTAAGAGAATTTTGAAATTCACATAAAACATAATTTTACCGCTTCTATGAGTGGAATTTCTAAAATCTGAGAGACACTGTTATTAACAAGGAGTATAATGTGGTTTAATAAGATAAAAATAATATTTTTTGAATAGAAACTTTTTACTTTTATTTACCACGGTTAAAAGTAAATAGAGGAATTAAGGGTAAAAATGATATTAATATTACCCTAACACATGTCCTAATTCTATTTGAAAAGTGTATCTAGACCTAAAACAACCTTAGGAATAAAATATTATCATTTAGGTCCACTGGGATTAGATTAGGACATTTATTATTATTTAATTCAAAGAAGAGTTAAAAGAGTTAAATTCAATGTTTAATTACTAAAACATATTTAATATAGGGTTATACATAATATAAATTATATTATAAATATTAATTATAAAGATAAAAAAGTTTTCCTATATAATTTTATTTTATTTATAATTTTTAGACATTAAATAATTTAATTTATTTATGACACAATGGTGATGTAGTAATTACCTAATTAATGAAATATTAAAATAATTGATATTATAAATATCAAAATAAATGTAATTTTAGAGTTTTAATGAATTACACTAATTTTCTAGGTTAATATGACATATTAGGAATGGTTATATAAATTTTTTTCTAAGTAATAATGTTTTTATAAAATTATCAAAAACAAAATACCCAATAGTGTCAAAATTGACATAAAAGAGTTTTTATAACAAATATTATATTATTAATTGATATTAAATTCCTAAAAATATAATGATCGGCCAAAGGACTTATATAATGATAGTTGTATCATTAATGGACCACTGGGGGGTCTCTTGGAGGTATATAGTATGTTTATTATCTATATAATATAAAAATACAAAGAGACATGGTAAATGTCAAACTATTTAACAAAGAGATAAATATAAATGATAAGGTTAATATAGTGAAAAAAACCTATATAAAATATATAGGTTGAAAGGATTTCAACACATCCCCACCTTAACATTTAAAAAATCCACTTTGGAGCCATTGAAAACCGAATATTAATTTATTTTAAAATAATATTTCTAGCTTTTCCAAAGGTGCACCTCACCCCTCTTATAAACGGGCCCTCCCCCTTTTCTCTAATTTACACCTTAAAATCCTTTTGGCTCGGCCAACCCCTGACAAAATATTCTCTCAAATTCTCTCACTTCAACTTAGAGGCCTTATTTTGATCATAACACCAACCTAAGGAGACCTTTTTATCAAATCAAAAAGAAGGACCTGAAGAAGACGTAATGTTTTCACCACCCTCTTTCAAGTTCCTTTATTCATCAACTTCTTCTTTATTTGCTCTTTCCATTCCTAAATAATGACTCCAGTATCATTTATATACTTTGATGTTATTATAAATATGGTACAACCATATTCAGTATTTTGTCTATCCTTTGAATGACATGTCACCATACGTGCGTACATACGACCTACCATCTCCATGTCATGGTGTAATTGTTATTCAATACATTATTATTCAGATGTGTATAATAATTATATGTAATTCATGTAAATAATAAATATAATATGATAATTATTCTTTATATATGATATAACATCGAATTTTATATTATTGTAATAAAAAAAAATTATATTATCGCTCGTGCGTACGTACGGATTACCGTCTCCACGAATGTGATGAGATTCATTCCCTATCGTATCCATTCAAGAATAAATTTCATTTGATGAATAAAAATAATTTTAGAGAAATGATATCATTCATGATATAAATTATTTACATCCCATCCATAACAAATATGGCTCACAGAAAAAATAATATAAAGGAAAACGAATCTGTTAACACCCAAAACGATGATAATACTAAGATATTATTAACAAATCAATGTTAAAAGATCATATATGATATCATATTAATGTATATTATTCTTGTATAATTTTTTAACAATTACTTCACCATTATACAGGATCTCAACCTACCCGTAACCAAGTAAAATTAGAAGGTAAGTGTTTATTTCACAATCTCTTCATTATTCGAGATTGTTTATACGTAATTATCTTCCGAGACATCTTTATCATCCACATCCATGTTTCGTAAAAATTTATTTCAAATCATTCTTACTATTTTACAGACTATGGGTTAATGTCATTTATACCATTGTTTTAATTTTTATAAGAAGTTTATAAAGGAATCTTTGTGTCGTTTTCCAATCAAGGTCCTTTTTAACCTTTTCGACAGAATTAAGGTAAGAATGTATTTTTTTAACTTATATGGTGGGTGTGGATATTTTTTTCCATTATAAAATCCTTGAAGCTTTCATTTAAAAGCTTATAAGAATATTTTCTAAGTAAATGTTTTCTTTTATAATAATGTGACTTTTATATGATTTCAAAAAAAGAGATATTTCTCTCAAATAGTTTTGATTTCATCTATGATAATATCCTTTGATAGATTTTAGGCTTATTTGATGTTGATTTATTATGATAATAAGAAATCTAAATTGTATTGAAGTTTTTGTGATATGTTTGAATATGGATGTGTTATTTTCATACTATTCATGGTTTTTGGAGAATGTATTGACATTTCGTATGCTAGTTTTAATACGAATGTTTATGTTATGTTTAAACCTGTTCATATGAGGAATGCATTACACATAATAAGTGATGGGTAGAGCCCACTATAGCTACTCGATGCATCAGTTGGTTTCGTGAGACAAACTATTATCTTGGAACAAGGCCTTGACAAAATATTATTTGTAGTCTTGGCACAAGGCCTTGACTATGTGGTTATGATATTATGGCATTATGCATTCCATAATTACGAAATTTGTTATTGATATTTCATGTGATTATTAAATTAGTATAATTTCCAAGTAAATGGAATTATTTAATTTTATTTCTACCATATTATGCTGAATTTCAGGTTTAAAAGGCTTTTGTTTTAGTTATACAGTTCCTTAAATGTTTATGTTTACTTATGAAAGTTTCTGCTATATTGTTATCCTTACAGGGAATCTGAGCTCACCACTTTCTATGTTTTATTTTTCCCAAGATATGAAGAAGTATTTTATGAATGACCTGCATGGATAGTATAAGGGGATAGGAGTGTGGAGACAATATGTTGTTGATGTTTTCACTTTATGATGTAATGTAATATTTATGAATCTATCTAGTTTTTCCATGGCTACTAAACTAATTGGTCTTTCGAGACTTTATCTTTTGTGATCATGCCAATGTTATGTAATAATGCCCCAACTATAGGTAACTAGGTTCGGGGCATTACAGTTGGTATCAAAGAACTTTTAGTAAAAACCTTGGAATATAGATTTAGAAAACACTGATTAGATCACATAGACCTAAGATATACATTGAGGATTAGTATAGAATAACTTCCTAGAATTTTGGTATTGTAGAGATTTTGTGAGTCTTCCGAGCAATACATCCCTGTCTGGATACGAGCAGGTAGAGGCAGCTCTGGAATAGATGTACATAGGGGTAAAACCTAAAAACACCACTTTGAGCTAGACTCGAAGAGGAACTGGTGCATGACAACGGGCCTTGCTGTACTCTTGGTTATGACACTCTCGGGGGATACGTCTAGGATAATTCACATTTTCATTACAAACCATTAAGAAGGTTTTATGAGTATATAATTCCACAATGAATTTTTTTATCATTATGGATTATATCCATAAATAGTTCAATTTATGTTAAGTGTTTTATAAGTATAGAATTAAGTATTTTGATTCATAAACTAATCTAGTTTATGACATTGTTTAGAAATGTAGCCTAGTGGAATAAATGGAAACAGTATCAATGCACACACTCTATGTTGGGATTGCCCTCATGCTCAAGATAATTATAGTGGAGCTGGTGATGCAACTGGTGCTGATCAGCTAATCACCATACTAGGACAACTCACTCAGGTTATGAATAATAACCTTACCCATATGGTGCACCTTAATCCACATCGTCGAGGATAAATGTTATATTGCTTCGTGAGGAAACAACCCCAGACATTCAATTGGAGTACAAATCCCTTAGTAGCTAAGAAATGGATTAATTCCTTAGAGAAAATATTCCATGCCTTGGGGAGTAGTAAAAGGAAAGAATTTATCATGGAAGTTTACCACCTCACTGGAGATGCTGATCAAGGGTGGTCATTGATTCAAAACACGAAGGAATATGATGAAGTTTCAAATATGGAATGGAGGGAGTTCGAAGATATTTTCTTAGAAAAATATTTTCCTCATGACCATCGAGCAGATATGGAACGTCAATTCCTGAATCTGAGGCAAAAGGAGGATGAGAATGTCGCAAAGTATGAGGCTAACTTTACAAGGTTATAAAGGTATGCTGGAGATTATATACGGAAGCCAAGAAGTATTATTGGTCATTTATTTGATGGGTTAAAACAATTTCTTCGTCGAGCATTAGTTTCACAATACTTCTCATCGTACGAATATATTGTCTCATGGGCTATCAAAACAGAAAAAGAATTCTCTAAGTCTTAAGACATTAAATCAAATCAAGAGAAGAAGAGATCTACTTATCACTCTAGAAATGGAAATTAGGGGAAGAAGGGAAAATTTGAATATCCAACCTGTACTAAATGTGGGAAGAAACACCTCAGTACATGCATGAAGGGAATGGGAGTTTATTGCAAGTGTGGAGAAAAAGGCCACCAAACTCATGATTGCAAGGGGATGAAAGAATCTATCCATGTTCAATGCTACAATTGTAGGGAGATGGGAAATTATTCAAAAGAATCGCCTAACCGAAATGGGAACTTACCTATGAAAAGGCCAAGGGATCAAGGCCAAGCTTATGCTATCACTACTGCTAAGGTTGAAGCTCCGAAAGACGTGGTTGTAGGTAATTTAATAGTGTTATCATGTTTAGCCAATGCTTTATTAGATTCTAGATCATCACAATGTTTCATATCTTCCCAGTTTTCTAAGAAAATTAGATATTTCCAATTTTATTTAACAGGGGAGTTTTCATTAAAAACACCTAAGGTAAGTATCATTGCTACAATGTTCTGTGGATATGTTCCCATTAGGGCATATAAATGTTCTTTATCTACTGATCTCATCATCATACCTATGATTGAGTTTGTTATTATCCTCTATATGGATTGGATTTTGGACCATGATGTGAATATTTATTGTAAAAGAAGGAGGTTACAATTTTTGATGATGATGATAAGGAACAACTTATCATTAGAGAGAATCATCACCACCTGATTCTAACCTAGATCCTCCCCCAGTAGCTCAAATAAATTCAATTATTGGGGAGGAAGAGAATGAAATAACTATGGGTAAGGAAACTAATGTTCAAATAGAGGATGTTCCTAAATTGAAATAACATATAGATGTGTTTTTAGAAGATTTAGCTAGACATCCTCTAGAATGAGATATTGAGTTTTCCATTGATTTAATTTCTGGTTCACGGCCTATATCGAAGACCCCTTATAGAATGGTCATTGTGGAATTAGTTGAACTAAATAAAAAACTAGAGGAATTGAGTAATAATGGATCTATTCACCCTAGTTTTTCTCCATGGTGATCTCCTGTATTTTTTGTTAAGAAGAAATATGGATCTATGACGTTATGTATCGACTATAGGGAAACCAATGCTATAACAATAAAGATCAAGTATCCTCTACCTCGCAATGATTATTTATTTGATCGACTACATATAGCTCAATACTTTTCTAATATTGACCTTCGATCTAGATACCATCAGTTGTGTGTGAAGTAGGAAGACATTATGAAGACAACATTTCAATCCAGGTACAGGCATTACAAATTTACAGTAATGCCTTTTGGATTGACTACTCCACCCTCTGTATTAATTTATCTAATGAATAGATTTTTCAAGGAATATCATGATGATTGTGTGGTGGTATTTATTGATGATATCTTCGTATATTTCAAAAGCTACGAAGATCATGAAAATCACTTGCGCATTATATTGAAGCCTCTTATATGACATGAATTATATGGGATGTTTAGCAAGTGTGAATTCTGGATTCAAGAGATTTAATTTCTGGGACCTATTGTCTCTAAAGATAGAATATCTATTGATCCTTCTAAGACCAAATAAATCCAAGAATGGCCAGCACCAACGAGTATAATCGAGGTATGAAAATTTATTGGTTTACCAGGTTATTATCGACGTTTCATCTAGAAATTTTCCGGATTGGCTAACCCATTAACGAAGCTCACATGTAAAGGGGTTAAATTTGTTTGGAGAAAACATTTTGAAGAATGTTTTGAAAATTGAAGATAAGATTAGTCGATGACTCTATATTGACTCTACCATCAGGGAATGATGGGTTCATTATTTATAGTGATACATCGAAGAAAGGACTTGGTTGTGTCCTAATGCAGAATGATAAGGTTATTGCCTATGCATCACGACAGCTAAAAATTAATGAGAAAAAATATCCTTCTCATGATATTGAGTTAGCTGCTGTAATATTTTTTTTAAAGATATGGAGACATTATCTTTATGGTGAAAAATGTGAGATATATACCGATCACAAGAGTCTGAAGTACATTTTCTCACAGAAAGAACTCAACCTGAGGCAAAGGTGATGGCTTGAACTAATTGTGGATTATGATTTCATGATACACTACCACTTAGGGAAAGAAATTAAGGTGGCAGATGCTTTGAGTAGAAAGGATCATGAATTTTTTAAAAATATGAGAGTTGAAAGGGAACATATTTTCATGGATTTAGTAAATATGGATATGGGAATCACCATGTATGGTGAAACATCAATGATTTTTTGAATGGTTTCCAAACCATATTTACTAGAAATTATAAAGAGTTCTCAGACCAAAGATGAAGAGTATAAAAAGAGGATTAAAGATGTGAATGATGGGAGATTGAGTGACATTGTGTGTGAAGTTGGAATTTCGAAATTAGGGAAGAGACTTTGTTTTACCAATATAACTGATCTAAAAAGGGAACTGTTGGACGATTCTCATAGTTCAAATTTTTCTATACACCATGGGTGCACTAAAATGTATAGAGATTTGAAGGAACATTTTTGGTGGGACAACACAAAGAATTAGATTGCTGATTTTGTGTCATGATTTATGGTTTTTCAACAAGTGAAAGCTCGAAGGAAACAACCTGGTGGAGTATTGCAACCTATTCTCATACCTGAGTAGAAATGGGATAATATCACAATGGAATTTTTCATGGGACTACCAAAGACTCCTATAAGGAATGATTCAATATGGTTCATTATTGATTGTCTTACCACGTCATCACATTTTCTTGCAATAAGGGATGATTTACCACTTGAACATCTAGGAAGACTATATATAAATGAAGTTTTGATACTTCATGGAGTGCCCAAATCGGTTGTTTCTGATCGTGGTCCATGTTTCACATCAAGATTCTGGAATTTGTCTTCAGAAATCCCTAGATACTGAACTTCATTTGAGCACTGCCTACCACCCTCAAACAGATTTACAATCCGAGGAGACTTTTAAAACCATAGTAGAAATGTTGAGATCATGCTCACATGACTTTCATTGACTGTGGGATCAATATTTACATCTAGTGGAATTTTCTTAAAACAATAGCTTCCAATCATGTATTTGGATGGAACCATATGAAGCATTATATAGAAAGAGATGTCGCACACCAACCTATTGGGATGACGTTGGGGAAAGAATGCTTGTAGGCCCATAACTGGTGGGGGAAACGATAGAAAAGGTAAAGGTAATCCAAAACCACATCAAAGTAGCTCAAAGTAGGTAGAAGAGCTATATTGACAAATGAAGGAAGGATTTGGAATTTCAGGTAGGAAATAATGTTTTTTTTGAAGGTATCTTAATGGAAGGGAGTTATACATTTCGGTAATAAAAGTAAATTGAGTCCCAGGTACATAGGACCTTTCTAAATTCTAGAATGAATTGGGGTTGTAGCTTACTGTTTGGAAATGACGCCAAATCTCTCCAAAGTTCACGATGTGTTCCACATATCACTATTGAGAAAATACATGCCATACTAAATGCATGTACTCACATAAAAGGAATTAGAACTAGAACTAGATCTCTATTTTTTCAAAGAGCCCGTCAAGATTCTTGATACAAGAGAACAAGTGCTGAGAAACCAGACGACTCATCTAGTAAAAGTTCTATGGAAAAACCATAATATGGAAGGGGAAATGTGGGAACCCAAGGAACTTATGATAAAGAATCACTCGAGTCTTTTCATGCGGTAGTATTCTAGAAATTTCGAGGATGAAATTATCTGAATGAGGGAGAATGTAACACCACAATCTTCCATGGTACGCATCTCTTTTAATAATACAATAGTGTGTATTGTACGCAACTTCGAGTTCTAACACAAACAACAACCAATCAAACTAGCCATTATGAATAGTAATACCCATGTTTTGAAATTTTATAAATTTTATATTTCAAAATGGACTGCATTTTTGGATTCAGAATATTGAAATTAGTCTAGGGTAAAATTTTGGTAATTTTCTGAACACTTTCAGTTTTTTGATGAATAGTGAAAAACACTAAGTCATGGTTTAAAAATGAATTTTTATTTAAATAATTATATATTTTATTTAAATATAATTAAAGTCCAAATATATACATAATACAAATATATTTTTAATGTAATTCATTGGTGTTAGTTTACAATAAATTTAGATATATAAAAAGTTTATTGAACTTTTCACCGTCTTTTACCCACCTCCTAGGAGAATTTAGAAATTCACATAAAACATAATTTTACTGCTTATGTGAGTGGATTTTCTAAAATACAAGAGACATAGTTAATATCAAGGAGTAAAATTTGGTTCAAAATGATAAAAAATAATTTTTCAAGAATTGTAAATTTTTACTTTTGTTTATCACGGTTAAAAGTGAATAGGGTAATTAATTGTAAAAATGATATTAATATTTCCCTAAAACATGTCCTAACTCTACTAGAAAAGTTTATCTCGACAGAAAACATCCGTAGGAATAAAATATTATCATTTCAGTCCACTTGGATTAGATTAGGACATTTATTATTATTTAATTAAAAGAAGAGTAAAAATAGTTAAAATCCGTGTTTAATTACTAATTTTTTTTAATATAGGGTTATACAGAAGATAAATTTTATTATAAATATTAATTAGAAAGCTAAAATGATTTCCTAAAAAAATTTATTTTATTTATAATTTTTAGACATTAAATAATATAATTTATTTATGACACAATGTTGATGTAGTAATTACCTAAGTAATGAAATATTAAAATAATTGATATTATAAATATCAAGATAAATGTAATTTGAGACTTTTTATGAATTAAACTAATTTTAGAGGTTAACATGTAATATTATGATTGTTTATATAAGTTTTTTTCGAAGTAATAATGCTGTTATGAATTTATCAAAAACAAAATACCCAATAGTGTCAAAATTGACATAAAAGAGTTTTTAAAACAAATATTATATTATTAATTGATATTAAATTCCTAAAAATCAAAGGATGGGCCAAAGGACTTATATAATGATAGGTGTATCATTATTGGACCACTTGGGGGTCTCTTGGAGGTATATAGTATTTTTATTAAATATATAATATAAAAATACAAAGAGACATGGTAAATGTAAAACTATTTAACTAAGAGTTAAATATAAATGATAAGGTTAATATAGTGACCCAAACCTATCTAAAATTGATTGGTTGATAGGACCTCAACCCATCCCACCCTAACCTTTAAATAATATAATTTTGAGCCATTAGAAACCGAATATGAATTTACTATAAAATAATATTTCTAGCTTTTCCAAAGGTGCCCCTCACCTCTCTTATAAAAGGACACTTTCCCTTCTCTCTAATTTACACCTTCAAAGCATTTTGGATCGGCCAAACCCTGCTGAAATTTTCTCTCAACTTCCCATAATTAAACCTAGAGGCCTTAGTTTGATCATAAATCCAAACTAAGGATCCCTTTTGATCAAATAAAAAGGAATAACCCGAAGAAGAGGTAGTGTTTTCACCACCCTCTTTCAAGTTCCTTTCTTCTTCAACTTCTTCTTTTTTTTTATTTCCATTCTAAAATAATAAAACCAGTATCTTTTATATGATATGATGTTATTATAGATATGGTATAACCATATTCAGTATTCTATCCATCCTTTTAATGACTTGAAACCATACGTACATACGTACGACATATCGTCTCCACGTCGTGGTGTAATTGTTATTCAATACATTATTATTCTGATGGGTATAATAATGATGTGTAATTCATGTAAATAATAAATATAACATTATAATTATTCATTATATATTATATAACATTAAATTATATATTATTTTTATAAAAAAAGAATTATATTGTTGCTCGTGCGTACGTACGGATTACCGTATCCACGAAAACAATGAGATTTTTTTCCTCATCATATCCATTCAAGACTAAATTTCATTTGATGATTAAGAATATTTTTAGAGACATGATATAATTCTGGATATGTATAATATACATCCCATTTATAACAAATATGGATAACATAACAAATAATATAAAGGAAAATGAATCTGTTAACACCCAAAACGATGATAATACTAATATATTATTAACACATCAATGTTAAAAGATCATATATGATATCATATTAATGTATATCATTATTGTATAATTTAATAACAATTTTTTAACCATTATATAGGAGGTTATCCTACCCTCAACCAAGTAAAAGTACTAGGTAAGAGTTTATTTCACAATCACTTCATTATCTGAGTTTGTTTATACGTCATTGTCTACTGGGACCTCTTTATCATCCACATCCATGTTTCTTAAAAATATATTTCAAAACATTATTACTATTTTACAGACTCTGGGTTAAAGTCATTTATACCCTTGTTTGTCTTTTTATAAGATGTTTATAAAGGAATCTTTATGTCATTTTCCAAACATGGTCCTTTTTAACTTTTTTGATAGAATTAAGGCAAGAATGTCTTTTTTTAACTTATATGGGGAGTGTGGCTATTTTCCGCGATTATAAAATCCTCTAAGTATCCCTTATAATCTTATAATAATATTTTCTAATTAATTTTTTCCTTTTATGATTATGTGACTTTTAAATGATTTCCAAAAAATGAGATATTTCTCTCAAATAGTTTTGATTTCATCAATATCAACATCCTTTGATGGATTTTAAGCTAATTTGAAGTTGATTTATTATGATACAAAACATCCATATTGTATTGATTGTTTTGTGATATGTTTTACTATAGATGTCTTATTTTTATACCATTCATGGTTTATGGAAAAATTCTTAACATTTCGTATGCTAGTTTTAATACGAATGTTTATGTTATGTTTAAACCTGTTCATATGAGGAATGCATTGGACTTAATAAGTGACGGGTGGAGCCCGATATAGCTCCTCGATGAATCAGTAGGTGTCATGATACAAACTAGTGTCTTCGCACAATGCCTTGACAAAATATTATTTGTACTCTTGGCACAATGCCTTGAATATGTGTTTATGATAGTCTATGATTATGTATTCCATCATTATGATAGTGGTTATTGATATTGCATTTGATTATTTGATTAGTAGAATATACATGTAAATGGAATTATTTCATTTTATTTCTTCCATATTATTCTGAAGTTAAAGTATAAAAGGCTTTTATTTAAGTTATACATTGCCTTAAATGTTTATGCTTATTTATGAAAGTTCCATCTATATTGTTATCCTTACAGGGCATCTGAGCTCACCCTTTCTATGTTTTATTTTTCCGAGGATATGAAGAAGTATTTTATGAATGACCTTCTGGGATATTATAAGGGGATATGAGTGCGGAGACCAGATTTTGTTTTAGTTTTCACTTTATGATGTAATGTAATCATTATGAATATATCTAGTGTTTCCAAGGATACTAAATTAATCGGTCTTTCGAGACTTGATCTTTTTTGATCATGACAATGTTATGTAATAATGCACTGACTCTGGGTAACTAGGGTCAGGGTGTTATAGTGTAATCTATAGGTTTTTGATCAATAAGGAATAAAATCCACATTTAACACCACTAATAAGTTTTATTAAATACTAGAATTGGGAAAAAATTATCAATAACTTACTCTTGGATATTGGATCCAACATGGCCATTATATTTTAATCTTCATTCAGGAAAATGTATTTCACCTGATCTAACAACGTATGATACATTAAAGGAGGATTCTGTGAATGGGTAGTCTTTCATTCTATTTTTGTGGATGATGTACCTATAGTGGAAGCTGAGTTCATGGAAATAGTTGACCACAAAAAATTGACTACTTCTTTGTATGAGGGGAAGATAAAATAATGTTTATCAAGTGGAGGCCAAAAACGCAAAAATGATTTACTATATAATTTTTTTTATTTTAGAACATAATGAATTTAACAATTATATTTACATGAAACAATGAAAACAGATTAAATTTTGAACATTACATAAACATGAAAAATTATTCATTGAATTGATATTTTAATATATAGGTAATGAAATGATGATATATATGTAAGAATTAAGTAAATTTCCTTAATAATACTAATTTTTTGATAAAAATAAATATTTTTTTCTAAGTTATATATAAAATCATTTTATGCATTAAATAATATTTTGTTTAAAAATAAAATTATTAATTCACTATGATGTTTATTATATGATAATTAATTAACTGATTAATTGGAATGTATGGATAATTTATAAATTAAAATAACATGAAATTAATCTATTTTATATTATTGTCTAAGTATTAAATTTATTTAATTCATAAAATACATGTGTATATTTTTATTGAATTTAGGCATTAGGATTTTTGGTATTAAAATTAATTGGTAACATATATAGAAATTGAATAAAAATATATTATTTTAATATTTTTAATCATTATATTCAAATAAAGTAATGGTGTCAATTTAATAAGTAGAAATAAATGTATATTCTCCGAATAAAAATTCTGATTTAATGTTAAAATATATATTTTTAAATGAATTTTTCAAGTCTATATATTATAATTTTAAATTAAATATCCATATTTATAACTTTAACAATCTAATGTTATTTTTAAAAAATAATATGAATAAATTAAAAATAATTTAATAGGTAATCAAGGTTATAATAAATTAACTACAAAAAATTATAAAAATGACATGTTTCTAAAAACTATTTTATAACTCATTATATGTTTTCATTTAAATGTGAATTATCTCATTTTAAAAAAACTTATTAGGTTTAATGGAACAAAAATTAATATTCATCACATTAATAATTGGTAAGAAGGGTAATCTTATATTATTTTGAAAAAATAATTAAAATGATTAATATTTAATAATGATTATTACGTGTTAAAATGGGTAATATACTATGACAAGTTTTTAAAAAATACACATAAATTGTTTATCAGATTACCATTGTCTGGTTCGATAGATAATCCCATTATCCTAAAAAAATCCCTTTCCTAATTCACCTATTACACCAAACCAAAAAAATGGGGGGATTTGTGTTAAATGTAACATTAATAAAATATTATTATCCTATGAATGAAATAATGTTAAACCCTAGAGGATACCTATCTAACATGCCTCTTATATAGACTATTTGTTATTGTAAAGATTATATATTAAATAATATAATACTAAGAAATTGAATAATATAATTATAGGGGTTTGGGTAATGAATGATGTAAATATATAAAAAATATAAAAAATATTACAAAAATATAAAACAAAACACATAATGATTTTTTTGAGATGATTCTTCCATTTGTAGGAGTTAACTATGATTCTATAATTATCATTTAAAAAATATCTCAATATTCCATTCAATTTGTTTATAAAACCTATCACTCTTCATCCACCCATTAGAATGGTAATTACCCCAACACCCACCTTCTTAATGTGGGATAATCTACCACACACCATCAAAAAAATTCTACACCCACCCTCTACATGTGTATTTATGATAAAAATAAAGAGGAATAAATGTGAACGGTATAAAGAATAAAAACTTATAATAATCAGGGAAAAATATATTTAAAAAAAAATCTTAACCACTAATAAATTTATTTGGATAGTTTAATTACCATCATTTATACACAACAAACTCAAGAAACCACCACCCCCACCATCGAACTATATCCGAGGTTAGTTCTTCATTTTTATGAAGAAGAGAGGTGTATAGTGGAAAAAAAGTAAAATAAAAGGTAGGACGTGATAAGATGATAAAATTTATAAATTATAAAACTATTACTATATAAACATTTCACTACAATATCCTTTTTCAGCGGGAAGATAAGGCCTCAATGTATAGGTATTAGAGTGGAATATTCTTCAATCCAAATCTATCCATAAAACATTATTTTATAATTAAACCAATAATATTTAAAAATATAAGATTAGGTTTTGTTAAATATTTTTTTCCCACAAGTCCTCTTTATCACAAATAAAATCAGATTATTTTTCCACGTGTTGAATATGTTATATCATTATCTTTAAAAAAATACTTCTAGAATGATAGAGTGTCCAAAATAAATGTACCAAATGTAAAAAAATATCTAATTTAATTTTCAAATATTGAAATGTGTCCTTCCATGATATTTTTCCACAATTAAATTTTAATTGAATATTAAATATCAATCTGCAGTATTAATGTGATGAAGGTGTTAAGGTAGAATAATTTATGGTAATATTTCCAGCCAGGAAGATTCATGGAATTTCAAAGAATTTCATTCACATGTTTTTTAAATGTTTATATAAAGTAAACCAAAATACCGTAATGTTATATTAAATTATGAATATTATTTTATCAAACATATTTCAACATTTAATTACAATTCATGTATTGGAATAGTTTTTATCTTTGAATTACCTTTGATGGAATTATCCAGTTGGATCCATATAAATTTTGGAATTTGTTGGTACTATTGACCCCTCAAATGGTGAATTAGGATATAATTATATTAATTTAAATGTATATATGTTATTTTATATTAAAAATAAAATTATACATAAATTATTTCTTAATATAATTTTTATAAGAAATATAAAAATTTGATATTGAAATTGAAAAACTAGAATTTCCATGCAATTTTAAAATTGAATCTATAGTTAAAAAATACGAAAACATCATAAAATATAACAAAATTATGGCTAATTAAATAATTTTTTATAATAAAATATTAAATTAATTCATGGTTTATCACCCACCTACACCCATGTAATAAAATTTATAACCCTCCCCAAACATTACATTCTATGTAAAAGACCAACTTTTTCACCTATAAATAGAGCTCAATCACACCTATAATAAATTCCATCTATACCAAAATGGAATGTTTTATTAATTTTCAACCCCTTACCTTTATATTACCCT
The DNA here is from genome assembly GCA_963277665.1 of Viscum album. Lineage (NCBI taxonomy): Eukaryota > Viridiplantae > Streptophyta > Magnoliopsida > Santalales > Viscaceae > Viscum > Viscum album. The sequence continues at coordinate 708,081,971 of OY728165.1, read as the reverse complement.
ACATTGGAATTTCTAATGTTTTAAAAATTTCTCTAATGAATTAAGATGATTCATGAAAATGTATGGTTTATCCACCCCTTCCATTTTTCGAAAAATTCGAATATGATAAGACCATTTATTTCGACTTGATAATGAATAAATGTGGTCATAATAAATAATATATTTTCCATATTATTGAAAATAAATGAATTAATACCCTTATTTCTCACTAAAAAAAAATTCAATAATGTGTTTTTATATGATTGTTTCAGACGAAATAACTCCTTTATTTTCTAGGTCATATTTTCATGTCATATGTACTTTGATTTATATAAAATTTTGATTACATGTATTGATAATAAATACGTTAATATATAAATTATATAGATTTTAATATTATTCCACTAAATATCTTCATACAGTAATCCTATTTTAATACCCTTCATGCAATTAAAATAATTCTTTAGATTTCAATGGCATACCATCTTGATGTGAATACCAAAATCAAATATCATCAAATGGTTCCCATGTTGATTTTATATTATATTATGTATTGGATTATTTTATCATTAAAAGCTACATTCAACTATCAAGCTTTAATATCTTGAGTTTTTATGATCTTTGATTCATGTCTCGCAAATAATGATAAACACATGGAGAGTGTTCCTTCATAGTTCTCCAATGAATAGGGAAATGAATTAATATATAGAAAGGAAATCATGAGGATACCATTGAACCATTACATGGTAATTTTGAATGATACATTGGTGAGTAAACTTGGTAATATTATTTTATGATTCCATAACTATTAATTTTTGGGAAAATATTATGAATGCAGCATGTTTATGTTGTAGTCAAAATTCAATGTTAAGCCACATATAAATCGGATAATGTTATGGGTCGTGTTCGTATAATCGTATAGTGAATCTTTTTATTTTTTTTTCATGTTCATATTAAATGTATTTTTTTACATATTAGGTTTATTAACTCTATTTTTTAATTAACTATCCCATAAAAGGATGTATGGTCATCCCTTTATTTTTTGGAAAATTTTCCATTGAAATCACATCCATAATGTCATATGTTTTCAAATAGTAATTAATTTTTTCCAGAGAGTTAAATTTTCATTTTGTTTATATAGGTGATTAGTGTATATCATGTATTATGTTCAATGCGATAGAAAAATAAACTTAAATGAGAAATTTTTATTCGTAATAATTCTTTTATAGAATTTTTTTTAAACTATTTTTGAAATTTTGGGTCCTGGAGACATTGTGCTTCATCAAAAAATTACATCCCAATAAATATATTATATTTGACACATGATTTGTAAAAAATGTACATCGGGGAAATAAAATTAAAAAGTTCATGTTTGGTATTAACTTAATCATCTCCTAGTTTATGAAAATTAGTCTCACATCCCATATGATTTGACACTCCTAGGGGATATGATTTGTTTTATTCACATTCTCTTTATTAATAATTTTAAAGTATTTGAAATTATAAAATGTTTAGTTAGAAAAAAACATGAATAACATTGATTAAAGCTATGGTATTAATCATTTATTATAATCAAAACATTTATATGTTAAATCATCTATTTTTATAGTTAAATTTTTTAGAATTTATTATTTTGATCATAATAAATAATTACATAATATTAGTAATAGACATACCAAAGAGAAACTTGGTAAAACATGGATTTAATAGACAAATAATTATTGTAAAAATTAATATATAATAAATAATAAAATGGTGTGTGAACCATTTTTAATATTATATCCTAGTTTATTTCTAATAAAAGAGACCATGATGAGCTCCCAATGACCCTAAACACGGAACAATGTATTATTTAGTCTTTCATGTGATTGCATCCACCCTATATAAGTGGATCATCCACCCTAATAATTTTCCCTATAGTTTATCAATTTGATAGATCATGTGTTTTCTATCATTCAATTCCCAAGAAATGAGAAAGTAATTTTTTATATATCTTCTAAAATGTTAGGATATCTATTGGTTGATGGTCATTAGCGAAACATAAGAAAGTAAGATGTTAGATCAATAGAATAGGATGAGTTGATGATTGTATTTTTTGTTTTTTATTTTCACAAAACTCATCACATTAAAATGAATAGATAATTCATATAGTTAAAATTGAGTGGGATCATAAGGTATCTATAAAGAAAACATCAAGAGACATGCATGGTATCCCTCCAGTTCTATTTCTAACCTCGTGTGTAAGATCAATATAATTTTTAGTATCCTAATCCATTTTTTAATGGATGGATATATATCAAGAGTTGATTTGATGTGAACAAAAGGTATATAGATGGGTTTTAAAATATAAATTTTCATATATATAAGATAAAGATTATGGTAATTTAGGAAACCAAAAATTTAAAATATTTTTGATTGAAAAATTTCTAATCATCTACAGGTGAATAATTTGGGGGGAATTACATTGTAAATTACATGAATATAACTGAAAAATGTATCAAGTAAAGAAAGGGTGTCCATCATGATCATGATTTCAAATTAGGGTTGATGTGTCCAAACAAAAAAATGGATGAAAATAATCTAAATTTTTTTGAACGCATGGTTATTGGGAATTAAAAAAATAATTTACATTTAAAAAATTAAAATATGTAAAATATAAAAGATAGAAAACCAAGACCAAATTAACATTTATGTACATGATTAATTAGTAACTCTTGAGATTATCATGTTAATAAAGTGAAATTACTATCCACTACCAAATTGTTGATATCATTTTTTATGAATATATATAACATAGTGTATCTAGAATAACTTCTAATAGTATTTAATCAAAACCACTATGATTATATTATTGAGTAAATCATATTATGTTATTTTATCAAATTATTATGATTCTCAGAACCTATCAATTTAAAAAAAATTATTCTTACATTATATCCATTTAAAATAAGATTATATTTCCCTATATATATGGTTAAACTTTATTGGAAATATCGAATTGAAATTTTCCCATTAAATTATATAAAATAATGGATTATTATAGACACAAATTATAATCAGAATAAATATTGTGGGTCTTAATAAAAAATATTTATAGATACTACAATCAAATAGCTGGTTAATAAATTACATGTTATAGAAAAGTATATTATACAGAGAATTTTTTATTTCATAATCCTAGGTAGTTGATAAGACTCTATAAATTGTAATATGGGAAACATTATCTATTAATAAAACCTTATATATTATCATCGATAGATAAAAATTAAATTACATAGACATAATTAAATTATTTGGTGGTTTAATACACAATGACTTTACATCAAAATTTCATCCCTTTCAAAATATAATCCTTTATATATCATGTTTTATATGCAACAATAGAGAAAAAAACCATAGAAAATTATATAACCATTAAAAAATCAATGAATTATAGGGTAAATATATTTGTAATAATTTTATTAAATATATATATATATATATTTATAATCTAATTATTATTACTAATTCATTGAAAAAAAATAAATTACCATCACTATAAAAAATATGAAATCATTTTTGAATAAAAATATATAATATTTAAAATCCCAATTTCATTCATTCTAAAGTGTTTTATATTATAATTATATAATGGTTAAAATTTATACTGATAAGGATATGTATATTGAAATATTTTATAATCATTCGAATATATATTACATAGTACGTAAATGGTTTCTGTTATTATTAGAATATATATATGTCTCCATTTTTTAACTTATGCACTCAAATATTAAAATTAATTTTTATTAATTCTATATTTTGAGTCATATAAATTGATATAGATATTTTTAATAATAATTTTCAAATTATGTAGTGAAATAAATTTAATTTTAGGTGAAACATTATGTTATAAAGTTAAATAATAGATTCAACTATAAAATAATTATTTTTCAAGGAATGATACTCATTTCTTTATTGTTATTTTAATCTTAATTTTTCTATCAAGAGAAATGGAAAAAACTTTTTTTTTGAGAATTTATTAAAATAAATATAATGTAATTATAATTTGTTAAAAAATGATACTAAAATTAATAATACTTATTTATTAATACGGAAATTTTCTACAAAAATGATTCTTAACAACTTAAAACATTTAATTTAAAAGAAAATTATCCCATATGTAGAAACTAAATTAAGATAAATGGATGAAAATTTATATGAAGAAAATAAATTTTTTATGAATGTGTATCATATATTTTAATTGATAAAATAATTACCATGAATATGAATTAGTCAATATTAATAAGTGTTAAAATGGGTAATAAAGTATGACGTTAATGTTTCTAAATAAATATTCCTTTTATGCCTTAATACTACCATTTATAGATGCATCACTAACATTTTCTAAACTATTTGTCCTATCTCACTAAACCTTCCTAACCCCCATGTGATACTATTATTACTATGTACTAATGTAAAATATTCCTGAAAAAACTCTTAATTATCACAGGTTAAAGGACCTCACCCCACCCATTCTATCACACATTTATACCATAACTGAATTGTTCACTAATTTCCCTTACACTCACTCTCTATAGCCCTCTAATTTAGTACTTATCATTATATTCTTCCCTATAATTCATTAAGAACATACATTTAAAGGTAACGGTTCTCATCCTACTCATTCTGATTAATGTACATATTATTTGATGATATCTTTTTATTTCCACACGATTATTCATCCATGTATTCATATTGGGTAAAATATGGCACAAATTAGACACTATATATTATATACCACTATTATTTCTCATTTAACCAATTTCAAATTCCTTTTTTTTGGTAGTCATATTGTGAAAATCTCTCCTCAGTCTCATATGTCATATTTTCATGTTATAAGAATTTTTACAATATTATTTTACTTACATGTGTTCAGAAAAAATAATTTAATATCAAAATAATGAAAAATTTATGAAAAATTTCTTCCCCTATTATGAGACCCATACCATAATCCCTTTTATATATCATCCTTACTACCAAAATAATTCCCTGATTTTCCAGGAGATATCTTCATTTTGGGAACATCCAACTACAATACCAATAAATATTATATATATATATATATATATTATAATTTGTTTTTTATGTAATAAATTCACATATAAAAACAACATTCTACAATCATATTTTTAAATTATAGTTATTTATATTTCATTGATGTAGTGATCAAAATAATAAACCTGTGAATGCTAATCCTTGATAGAACTAAAATTCATTGAGTGTAGAATTTATCCCAAGATATTCCATGTCATTAATACCATGGACATCTTATATGGTAATATTTAATGATACATTTCTTAATAACCATGTTAATATTCTTTAGCAACACCATAGTGATGCACTTTTTTAACATTCTTAGGAATTTCCAGTCTTCATATTTTTATAAATTTCCATTATATTCCTCATTTACATATGATCATTCTATATATCATACACATAAGATAATTTCTTGAGTATTGAAATAATGTTAACAGTTTTATTTCATGCATCTTTTTTACAACTATGTGTCATTTATAGGTATATTTATTTTCATACTTTACTTCTCTTTATGCTCACCCTTTTATTTTGAAAATGTCTCCAGGAAATCTTATATTGGGTGGTGAAATAGGCTAGAATATTAATGTCATAATTTGGGGAGTTCAAACATTTATGTTTCATTTTTTGATCAGTGTATACTATTTATTATGATCAAATTTTTGATGAAACAAATCATAATAATATCTTCGAGAAATTATCTCTGTAATATTTTTTATTGAAATATGATTGAAATAAAGTATAAAATTATGGGGTTATAATAGAATCCTTATTGTCCCTTGTTCTAGAGAGGAACTATAAAACTATATATATGATAATATTAGGGAGACATCTATCAGATAGGCCTCTATATCTTTGTGACAAGGACTCTATACGATCTTAGGGAAACTTTAATAGGTGTTTTAGGTCCTTAATATCATCATCAATAAATTTTTTAGTAATATTAATGAAATATTGGGACATAAAAAAAATTGAAGATAATTTCCACTAAATTATCTCTATAGATATGGATATTGAAATCATTGAATTGGGGTTATTTATGTGTCTCTCGTGATGTTGATATATCTGGTCAATGAAATCTCTATCACTGGATGTGAATATGGGAATATTCCATATTAACTATCAGAATATTCTTATTTGTCCTATTATACTAGGTGGGAATAGGATTCCATATTTAATATTCCCAATAGATGTCACATTGATCATCATCATGTGGATGGTGAGTATTGAAATACATTGTCTTTTGAGCCACTGTAAGGATACATTGGCAGGCATCATTGAGGTTTTTTGAGAATGTTGGACCATACATGTGATTCCATTGATATATAATGACATTATTCTAGAAGTTTAATAGGTATATGGTCGGAATATTGAGTATAATATAGGATAATATATGTATATTATATAAAATTTTAATTATTGGAGTTTTGGGATTGATGGTTTGTGATTATGGGGTTTTTTGATAGACTTTTATTCTAGTGTTGTTATGATTTAATGATTGCTTTGTAGGATGTGGGAAGGAATATGATTTTATTTATCCTTTTTTCTGATGATTTTTTTTGGGATTATTCTATGGTTACAATAATTCATGCTCAATATATAGTGAGTCATTTTAGCATTATAATGTAGCAACATGATATTGGTGTGTGGGTGTGAATAAGTACACCCCCCTCATTACTATTGGGAAATGGAGATATACTTCTATTGATGCAATCCTGGTATGATGAAACATTTTCTAAGTGCATGTATGTATATAAAACAATAAATTTGTTTTTTATGTGATTTATGGGCCTTTTTCATTAGTGTATGTTGATATCTTTGCTTACTCAATATGGTTGGAAGCACTTTTTTCATAGTGAGATATTCTAGATTCTCATGTATGAGTGCCATAAAAAGGAATTTTCTTGGTAAAGTCCTCATTATACGGGAGAATGGTAGAGGCCATATGATTTAGGGAATAAAAGTGACTACTAGGATCCATAATGGTAGACTCTTAAGAAAGTGATAGGTCATTGCTATTATCTTAATCCACCTCCCCAAGATAATGGGGGTATTTATTATATCAATATGAGTACAGATTCATATTGTATATGGTGCTAGTGATAAGTTTCATTGTATTTAGCATGACCATACTATTACATGATGTGATATGTGGCTCTATTTTATGAATAAACTTTCATGCATCATAAAAAATGAAAACTACACTATTTCACTTGTAACCCATGACATTAATATTATGTACTTAGTGATAGAGTGTCTTGATTGGTGATGTCAAATTTCTTGTTGTTGGGAGCATAGATTTTGAAGAATATGTAGTTTATGAATTATTATAGATGATGATTCTATAACGTTGGATGAAATAGATCTTCATAAAGGGTACCTATGATGAAATGACCGAAAACAATTTGATTAGTGAAGTATCACTATTATATATGTATTTGGATAATTTATATTAATAAGAAAATGATCCATATCATGATCACAATTTTTTTCCATGAAAAATATGAATAATGGATCGACATGTATGAAACTAGATTTTTTTTTATAATGTTAAACTTCTTGATTGGTTTACCAATTTATATTCCATCAGTTTATAAAGGAATTTTTTTCATTGAAATAAAGACACCCAACATCTCCTATACCCATGATAATTGATGTCATCGTTTACCTATTTTCTGAAGGTAGGTTGTCACTTGGTTTTCTAGAAATTAATGATTTAGATTTTGAATAATCCATGTTAATGGGAGGTATAGATCATCACGCCCATTAGAGGGGGATTATAATATACTCCATAACAATATATATGATTTATGTTAGGTTGTTAACTCATTCATCAATTCCCTAGATGGGTCTTGTTACTTCTTGATCTAAATTTTTATCATATACATGCATGGACATCAACAGCAGCATGTTTTAGTGGTTCCCCATATTTTGGTCCTCATAAATTAATTCAACATTAAATAATGATTATTCGATTCAAATACATATTGTTATGAACTCTAATTTTTTCAACATCATATATGGTATTCAATATTATGGTGTATAGATTGGGCCCATGAATAGGGATTTATACATATCACATTGAAGGGAATAATAACCCATATAGTTATATGCCACCTCAAGGTACATGTTAGAGACATTGAACGCCATGTAACATGGAACAATACCTGAAATTTAATGTCATATTATAATAAAAAAATGATATGAGTACCTATAAATGGTTTTCATCGGACTTACAAACTATAATCCATTTTTTAATACTAATATGAATTTGTCTGACATGAGTATAATAAAATAATTAAATAGTGGTAACATATATATTTATGTAGGATTCTAATATAAACAAGAATGTGGTTTAATGATGACATAGAATTCATGGATATTAGTTTTTAAAAACAAAATGATTGCCTAAATATCAAAATGAAATATGAAGAAAACCCCATATAGTTTTATAAAATAATATTGTGTAATGTAGTGGGATTTTTCTTTGAAATTTAACATCAGGTGAGGAAATTTATTTCATGAGTTTTTTTAAAATAAAGATTTGACTTTATCATTTTCATATTATAATTCTCTGGGATGTTAATTTGGGTCTTACACCTCATTGGAGGCCCTTATGGGGTAATTTCAATTATGTTAATGACTCGATCAACTAATACTAATATGACATAAGGACTCATCCTCAGTGTAATAAATAAAATATAATATAGGATTTGGAATGTTGAATTATTGTGTACAATAGAATTTAAACATGTTTTTATCATGGATGATACATTTCATAAGTGTCCGTTGATAATTGGTGACATTAATAATGGGAACAATCATGTGTTGTTAAAAATATAGGGGAGAAAATCCTTATAAACTCATTAATTAATATCATAATGGTGGATTATATTTCTATTATATAGACTAGGTTCTCACTCTATGATGTATTCCCATTCTTTCGTAACACACTTATAAGATAATAACGTAATCATTGATTCTAGATATATCACAAAATCACATATTTTCTTATGTATATAGTTATTATGGGAATTCAAAATTGTAAACCACATGGGTCACCTAAATGATAGGGAAGGAGAATTAGAGACACATTTTATCAAGGTAATACATAATATAAGGGGCTTACACTAGTGTACAATCCCATATAATATGTAATAGGTTCCTTGGAAAGGTATTTTTTGTTTTGAATTTGATGGGTTTTTATTTGAAAAAGAGATTCATTAAAATATATCATGCTTATCTCATCAAGATATATATCTTTGATGAACTTCTTGAAGTGAGGGTTGTTTTAAAATCCATTATGAGGTTTTAGGGATAGACAATGTGGATCACATTGTGTTCACTAATTTTGTGAGGTCTCCAAGACATGCATGTTGTGAATTACATATGGATGTGTGGAAAATTTGTAATAATAACATCGTATTAAGGTTGTTACCATAATCGAACAAACCATGTGTATTTCTCCTAAATTCACATTCTTATCTCACTAAGGGGTCCATGGAATCAATGTTGGAATTTTGTGGTAGCCATCGTTACCATAAAGAAAATAAGATATGTGGGGGATGACCAACTTTTTTAGTTTACTTTGTTTTATCTAATTAATTCATTTCTCCCTCTTGAATCGACTAATTTTTGTTTTCCTATTATATATTACATATGAATATTTATTTTTGATCAAATGGGATACTCCATGATTACTCCATTTCTTTATATCCATAATACTTTGATTTTCTATTGGGATGGTGATCTCGGTATTAGTAGGAAAGGGTTGAAAGGTACATTGTCATACTAGGAATAACATATCTGCCACATAGACTGAACAACATCCATATATAATATTAATATATATTATATTTCCCCGCAAACATATATTTTTTCCAATTGAAGGAATCATTGATTCCACGGAAGAAGAGATCACGTGCATTATAGACTTTGCCTAAATTATGTAGTCAGTAAAGCCCTTATCCCAAAAGAATCATATTAGAGCTCTATGTACCTAGATCGAGGTGTGTGGTTGGTATAGAAGGATCACATAGTGCCATCATATGAGAAATTATGTGGATCATGTTCTACCACATGATGCTATTATTAATGATTCTATTGCATGTATCTAATTATGTACTCGTACAAGAGTAATAACAATCTACTCCGGAAGAAGATATCAGTGTAGGTCGATTATCAAAGTGCGTGGTCCATCAAAGGTTGCTGAAGGATATCAATCAATATTGCAGTTAACATTTTCTAATTATTTATTATTCAGAGAAAAACATCATATACAATTTACTAGATTATAATGGTGTTAATTATCTAGTTATTCATTGGTACATCTATCATCATTATGTGTATGTATTCCCAACCATGTACCGCATTAGGTGAAATACCTGTGTCATCTCCCTTTCCCATTTTTTTATTTTAACATGATGTGATATCTCAAGTGGTAAACATGTGTCATGAATAAGTTTTAATAAATTGTTGTAATAGATATTAAGTAAATAGATATTTTAAAAATCTTTTATTAGGAATGAAAATATAAATTTTATTATAAAACATTCTGCATGTGAAATGATATCCCATAGAAACATCTTTGATGATAATATAATGTTATTTATTATTTAAATTTTACTTTACCCGAATAATGTTAATAAATTTTTAATTTTATTACCAAAAAACCATGAAAGGAAACACTATTTCAAGGAACAATCATGATGATATGATGATCTATTTATATAGACTTTATTAAAAATATATTCTTCCATCATATTTTCAATTAATGTCACAAATTGATTATTTATAAAACCTTAAGAATAGTTTTTTAAAAATTTGAAATAAATTAAAAATTACATAATCATATAATTAGTTACTATTAATTATAGAAAAAAATGTTCTTGAATCGGAATAGTTAATAATAATACAGAAGAAAATGAATACCTACCAAAATGAGTTATTAGGATTATATTTGAATAAAACATTTTTAGGGGATTTGAGAACCAAACAGAGGGAATTTGGAAATACTATATGTTAACCCTAGAATTAATCAATATAGAATAAAACATGAGTAGTTTGATAAAAAACATCATATAATTACCAAAATGTAAATTTAAACCTAAATAACAATGAATTAAAATGAGTTTATAAAACTGAATCTTATGGCATTAGTAACACTCTAATAAAAAGAAATTGAAATATAAAATAAGATATCATTATATAAATATTATGAATTAAATAAATTATTATATAAAAATATATAAATAGGATATTTTGTTCCCCATATAATAAAGAGGGTGTATGATACCAAAAATGTGCTAGTGAAATGAAATGGAGACCAAAAACCCTTATGCAATTATAATAAATGAATAAAAATCATGATAGTATGAAAGTGAAATAGAACATTATTTATAATGACATAATATTGGGTAATAATATAAAATTTAAAATTTTAAGTATAGACAACATATAATTTAAATATGTTTATAATTAAAAACCTGGCTTCAATTAGGATTTTTGAGACGAGAAACCCTTTCCTTGGATTCCCTCTTGACTTGACGTGTTCCACCCACCTGTATAAGAAATGTTTTTTATATATATCTCATCCATATTTATGTATATATTATTTGATATCATTTATTCATAATTTTTATATTTAGTAACTCATAAATAATTGTAAAAATAAATTATCTAAGTGTTCACAGTAGTGCATCTGACTAATGTATTTATTTGGATATTCCAGTCCTTTAACCGTGGTCAATGTTAAATCAGATCTAGACTTCTTATAATGCCACATGTATTCTATTTATACATTAAATAAAACTTTATAACCATCCATGTAATGTGGTTCTGAATAATGATATATTTATATAATGGGGGCTATATTCTGCATGAATGCATGGGTATCATTTTAATTTTTCAAAGAGGGGAACTATATGATATTAGGTAATGATTTTTTAAAAAAATTGTAATTACATAATTGAAATAAGAAATTTTGATTTTATTTATCATATAACTGCCTATTTTATGTGGTGAGGAAAAATGAAATCATCACTTCGTGGATTTGGAAGTCCATGTGTACACAAAAGAGATGTTTCAACATTCTAATGGTTGGGAATGAAGGAAATTATATAATATTATATAATTTTAGAAGAATAATTAGACCATAATTAAAATTTATATACCTTAAATATATTTATATATATATACATGAGATAATGTTATGAATAAGGGAATAAAATACACTACAGAGTCTGTACATCCCATGTTGTCATGACTGAAATTTTCATTTTCCATTAAATAGGATACACAGAGAAAATGAATTTTTTATTAATATAACTTCATTTTTTATAATAAAGATATTGATTTCATTATTTTAATATGATTTTATAATATTTTTAGGAGGATTAAAAAATGAAACATTTAAAATATTACTAATAACATATATTAATTCCTTGGATATGTTTCCTTTGTATTATAGATAAATAATTCCAGGAATGGACTTTTTGTGAGACAAGAAACTATTGAAAATAGGGAAAAAAGTTCGGACGGTATTTTTTTGAGATAGTGTTCTCAAAATTTTTTTATAGGAGTGACAAGTGGATGTTACTATATATATTAGAGGGTGGTGTATCTATTCTATGTATACATAACTTTAAAATAATATATATTAATTTTCATAAGAATGGGGAACCAAATGTTAATTTTTTTTTCAAAATATGAAACATTAAGTTATAAATATACTAATCCAATAAAAATTTCAAAATGTTAAGGGATATTTATATCCTTATCTAATTGATCAATGTCCTGGTACACCTTTTATACTTTTATTATGGTGTCAAAATATTTAACATGTTATCTATTCATTATCATATAAAATGAGATGGGATCTCTAAAATAATTTACATTTTTATGATAAATGAGTAATATATATTAAATAATAACATATATATTTTTTCTAAAAATTAATTTTCATATAAGTATACAATAAATAATTAATAATAATATTTATAAAAAATAATTTTTATAAATATAAATTTATTTAATGATGTAACAACCTGAGTCATGAGCCAAATAACTTGTGCCCCGTACCTGGTTCGCCACATGACCTCAAGCACATTTCCCCAAATGCCAGAGGCAGCCGACTAGTAGCGAGGGCCTTGGTGAGTCTGTGGGGAAACTATGCCCTCATATGGTAAGTATATAGTGGAAAAATAAACATAAACAATAGAAGAACTAGTAAACAACAAACAACTACTGAACTAAAATTAGAAGAAATGTATAATATAATAATGATGCAGTACGGTACATGTATCTATGGAAAGTAGTAAACAAATCATCATGCTGAAATACAACTGAACCCAATGTACTAAACGTAAACAGTAACTCCAGCAGCATCACAAGCTAAAGCCCAGTCCCATGCTATCCAGCTCCAACCAGCAATCAAGTATCTGAGGTAGAAAGGGCCACAATCCCTTTCTGCACCAGTAACCATATAATCTATTTGGGCCGAAAAGCAAGACCCAAACAGGGTGTGAGACTAATCCCGATAGTCATCCACTATAATATTTGTGCTCCACTTTCAATGAGTAATATAGTAAATGTAAATGAAAATAAATACATTAATGAACTCGGAGTATACCAGAGAATAATCATACCAATTACCATTCACACTCATTTAATTAAACGACCAAGGAAAACTAGGAAGCTCTTTGTTCCACAGTATAGCAAGTATCACAACATGTATCTCAAAAGACTGCCTAAACACAATTAGTACAAAACCCAAGATTGTTCTTTAGCTTGGTGGGATTGCACAACTAACCAAAAAAATTCACACTGACCATCTGGGTGGCTCAAATTAGCAGACCCCTATAGTCCAGTAATCAAACATGGCATAAGAACTTTGAGAAGCTCTCACGTCAATTACCCTATGGTCTTGCAATGATAGCTATAAACTCTCTGAGGAAGCACTTACGTCTAATTCCTCATGTGGTCTTGATGCATGGGTAAACTAAGAACACTCTTGGGAAGCACAAAGTCCTATTCCCCTAGGTCCTGCGTACAAACTAAAACCAACAGAACCTCTAGGGAACCACTTAATTGTATATTCCCTCTTTGATCTCCCGCACCAGGTTCTCACAGCCCTAAGCAGTCCAGTCGGGCGTAATTGACTGTCAGCAGCCCTAAGTAAGTTCAACAACTACTTGGCTAATAGCTATCATGCATCAAAAGCATTTAAACAGCAGGAAACACATGCAATCAGTTATAACAAGTAAACTAACAATTGAAATAGTGTTTTCCTCACAGGAAAGTGGTGCTAAACGGAAATAAACAACCAAACAGGGAGAGACACCAATGGGGTGATCCTCAAACATGAAACCTAGAATATAATTGCAACATTTAATCATACTCTAACAAGAAATCTAGGGAAAACAAAAAATAGGACCAAAATCCTAAACCCAAGATACCCAATACATGGGTATTCGGTACTTTTGCAACCAAAACTCAAAGAACTTCAAAATCGTGCAACAAACCACCTACCTAGATCAGTGAAGATTGATATACTTGAGCCTCGGCCCGTGAATCATCCTAGAACAGAGTAGATCTGCAAAAACATCTAAAACGTTCAACCTTAGATAACTCACACAAGAGAAATAATCAGGAAACGAGGCCAAAGAGGATCAAAGAACTCACTGCTGCGATTCTTCTACAATCGAAGGAGTTTGATTCGGAAAACTGGTGATGGATCGGTGGCTTGGAGAAGAATCGGCCTCCTTGGATGTTCTATACGGAATTAGTTGGAGAAGAAGATGATTATGAGAATTAGGCGTGACCCCAGTCTGATTAATGAAATAAAAAGAAAGTACACCGTGTGTACTTTTAGAGTACACGGCATTTTCTAGGTCATTCTGTATGCTGACAAAATCAGCCTCCATGTCACTCCTACACACCGTGTGTGTGGTCCGGGCATGACCAACAAACGGCTTCGAGCGGGAAAAGAGTACACGGTGTGTACTCAGAAAGTACATGGTGTGTACTTCAAAAATTTCCAGAAATTTTATTTTTCCCAAAAATTATAGAAAAAAGAAAAAACAAACCTCAAATGAATTCCGGGTTCTTACAAACTTCCCCCTTAAAAAAATTTGTCCCCGAATTTCCCTAACAAGGTGTAGAAGAAGAGTCCCCGAACAACTCTGGCCACTCTGATCGTATATCAGCCTCCCTTTCCCAAGTCTCGTCCTGTATACGGCCATGCTACCATAGCACCCGTACCAGAGGAACAGACCAGCCACGGAGTACCTTTGCACTATGATAAACAATCCTGATAGGATGCTTCTAGAAATATGCATTCTTCTCTAGCTCAACATCCTTGGGTTTAAAACATGATATGGGTCTGAGAAATACCGTCTAAGCTGGGAAACATGAAAGACGGTGTGCATGGCCTAGTACCTCTGAGGTAACTACAACCTGTAAGAAACCAGCCCGAATTTCTCCAAAACCTATAATGGACCGAATTATCTCATTGAAAGCTTTCCATGCCTCATAATCCTTATATGTACCAACCTCGGGGTAACGCGCAGGAAAACATGTACTCTGACCTTGAACTCCAGAGGATGTCTCCGCTGATCAGCATAAGACTTTTGCTGAGACGGTGCTGTATCCATCCTCTTCCAAATCAACTCTATCTGCTCTGAGGTCTCCTAAACAAGATGAGGTCCCAGCAAAGCTGCCTCTCCTGCATCCAGCCAGCATAATGGTGATCGGCATGGCCTAACATACAAAGTCTCATATGGTTCCATCTGAATAGTCTCCTGAAAACTGTTGTTGTAGGGGAACTCCACCAGAGGGATATGCCTCTCCCAATTACCACCAAAGTCTAGAATGTAAGCTCGGAGCATATCCTCAAGCACTTGAATTGTATGATTGGATTTTCCATCTATCTAGGGATGCTATGCTGTACTCAAATGTACATGTGTACCCAAATCCCTCTGTATCCCCTTCCAGAAGTGCAAAGTAAAACACGCATCCCTGTCGGAAACAATGGAGTGTGGAACCCCATGCAGACGTACAATCTCTCGGATGTACAACTATCCCAGCTCATCAACACTGAAGGTATACTTGATCAGAAAGAATTTTGAAACCTTCATGATCTTTTCCACTACAACCCAAACTGCATCATTTCCTTGAGGCGATCTTGGTAACCCTGTCACGAAGTCCATAGCGACATCATTCCATTTCCACTCAGGAATGGGTAACTGCTGTAAAAGCCCTGCTGGTCACTAATACTCAGCTTTCACCTACTGAAATGTCAAACATCTCATAACAAAACCATACACATCCTTCTTCATACCCGGACACCAATACCGATGGTGTAAGTCTTAATACATCTTGGTGACACCAGGATGAACTACCCAAGATGAATCATGAAAGTCCCGCATCAGCTCCTCACGTATGTCCGCTGAAACCCATACACAGACATGAAAACATAGCACCTCATCATCTCCCACTGTCCACCCTGGAGTAGTGTCTCCATCTGACACACACTCCCATAGGACTAGGCCCTCTGGGTCTGATAACTGACTCATTCAAACTTGATCTAAAAGAGTAGAGATAACAGCTACATAAGAAGGAACCGTCTGTCCCTGTCTGTCGTGCACCTTCAAATGCATCACAGAGAATATAGCCATAAGTTGCCACTAGCTTCTGGCCTTCTGAACTTCATGTAATTGAGTCCTCCTTCTCAGTGTGTCATCCACGGCATTGCCTTTCCCAGGTGGATAAGAAAGGTCGAAGTCGAAAGACTGTAGGTACTCAACCCACCTCCGCTATCTCAGATTTATGTCAGGGTGCATGAATATACACTTGAGGGTCTTTTGGTCAGTATATACCACAAAATGCTCTCCCATGAGATACTGCCTCCAAAAATGCAAATCATGAACAACCGCAGCCTACTCCAGGTCATGCATAGGATAGTTCCTGCATAAGCACTACTCCAAGACAGATGCCAGATGCATCACAGAAAACTGTATAACCCTTGCCCGACTCTGGTAGAATTAGAATCGATGCTGGAGTCAATCTACCCTTTAGCTCATGGAAGGCTGAGTCGCATGCTTCTGACCAAACGGACTTCACACCCTTCTTAGTCAAGCCCGTAAACGGTGATGATAAGCGTGACATGTCCGGTATAAACCCCCTGTAATAACCAAAAAGTCCCAAAAAACATTGTACCTCGAATACATTCTCCGGATGCTCCCAGGTAACTACTACTCTCACCTTCTATGGGTCTACTGATACTCCTGTCTCTGAGATGACATGGCCCAGGAAGTGAATCTCATCCATCCAGAAGTGGAAATTTTTTAGCATAGTATATAATTGATGCTCTCTCAGTATACTCAATATGATCTCAAGATGGGTAGCATGTTCGGGTCGAGTGTGAGAGTACACCAATATATTGTCCACAAAGACAACGATGAAAGAGTCCATGTAAGGATGGAAAACTCTATTCATCGTCGCCATAAAAACTGCTGGCGCATTCTTGAGACCGAATGGCATAACCAGATACTCGTACAGACCATACCTGCTTCGGGAAGCTGTGAGAGGTTTATCAAATGGTCTGACCTGCAAATGATGATAGCCGGATCTCATGTCTATCATCGAGAATACACTAGCTCCTCAAATATGATCAAATAGATCATCAATCCTTGGCAAAGGATATCGGTTCTTAACTATCAACTGGTTCACCTTTCTATAGTCCACACAGAGCCATAAGGTACCATCCACCTTCTTCGCAAACAACACAGGCGAACCCCAAGGGGAATTACTGGGTCAGATAAAACCCTTGTCCTGCAACTCCTCCAACTACTTCTTGAGTTCTTGCAACTTAGGAATAACCATCCCATAATGAGGTATGGATACATGTGATTCTATTGGAACATGCTCAATAGAGAAGTCTACCTCATGCTCTGGAGGCAACCTGGAAAAGTCTTCTGGAAAGACATCTGAAAAATGGTCAACTACTGGAGGGAACTCTATCAGAGAAGTTCCCTGATCATCTAGATATAAACTAAAAATCTAGGCTGTAACACTTCCCAACCCGTGATGCTCTGGTCCGGCTCTACTTTCCTGTACATCCCATTCTCCCTTGTGAAGAAAAGACTCTCCCTCTGGTGATGTGAAACTCAACCTGCAGTGATAAAAATCTACAAAGGCCTGAAAAAACTAGCCATTCCATTCTGATAATGACATCATAACCCGTAATCTAAAGGACATAGTGCTCCCACAAGAAGTGACACCCACCAACCTCAAGGGGGAAATCATTACACTGACACACACTATTAGTTCTATGTCCCAAAAAAGTTTCTAGTGCCAACATATCCGCAAAAGTAAGTATAGTAAGTCTAAGTCTCTCTATAGTGTGCACAAGAAATAAAGCTATGAGAAGCTCTAGTATCAAAAAGTGAAGAAGATAAAACTGAGTCAACTATGATCGTACCTTGAACTGTGGAAGGTCCAGGATCCTACACATTATGGATCTGCTCTACCGAAAACATCTTTCAAGTAAAGCAACCATGTGTAGTAGCCTGATATCCTTGAGTTTATCCTCCCTGAGCCTAGACACCACGTTTGTGACCTCTACACTGGCCTAAATGACCTGAAAAACTCCATCCCCAGTCTGCTGTGGAACTGGTAATCCTACTCTTGTATGAGGATTAGAAAATGATCCTCCTTCACTAGCTACTGGAAGAAGAACCATGTAAAAACGTTGCAGATGACCCATCTTGCCGTAAGCTTGGCACTCCACTAGACCACTCAGGCATTGAGGCTTCTTATGACTTTTATTTCCACAATTATAGCACACCACCTGGTTTCGAGAAGGAAGATCCCATCTTCCAGATGAATTATCTCGCTTCTTTGAGTCACCTCGAGTAGGCTCTCTGTGGTGTTTCCTGTTGTCAGTATGGAATGAATCAGTATTTGATGCTGAACTACCCGGGTCAAAAGCACTAGTATCACTCAAATTTCATTCAATGATCAGCGCCTGGTTGACTATCAGAGTAATAGAAGTCAACTGGAATACGTTCACCTGTTATCTGATCTCTAGTTTGGGGCCTTCCTCAAACTTCCTCACCAAAAACAGCTCGTCATTTACAAGAACGGGAGAAAAAAGCTGTAACTCAGTGAAACAGGAGGAATACTCCATAACCAAAAGAGTAATCTGTTGCAGATTCATGAACTCTATGGCTCTATCGGCCCTCAGCATCCCCAGATTGATGTAGTCATAGAACATACGCTGGAATTCATCCCTAGCCATTGTCCGCTGGCACCCTGCCTGCGAGACTACACCCCACCATCTCTTGGCAGAATCTCTCAGCACGTAAGTTGTGAGCTTCACCCTTCTGTATGGGTGTGTCTCCAAATGGTCAAAGATGGAAAGCATGGTTTCTAGCCATGAATATGCATCCTGAGGTCCTCCATCCCCTGTGAAGGTGGGAGGATACTGCTGCTGGAAAACTAGCATCAGCTCTGTCATAGACGGGGTATGATTCTGAGCTCCCTGGAAGGTCTGCATGAACCTCATGAAACCCTCTCTGAACTGATCATTGGCACCAGTGTCTGGAATCACTGCAGGTGCCATGTCAGGAACGATGAGTGTAACTACTGGTAGTCCTTGGTCTGTCGTATCAGGCGTACGGTCACTACATGGTTCCTGACGTGCAACAAGAGTACGTCTTCGTGCCATAGCCCTGAAAGGTCAAAAGCACGCCACAAATTTAGGATTAACAAGAAAAAAACACAATAACACAAAATGGGAATAAAAGAGAGAAACACTTAAGTTCACAAAACAAGACTACATGACGTTTATTTAAAGTACACGACGTGTTTACTAAGCCATCCACATGGGCGTGTAACTCTTCCACCACTGGGTGTATAACATCCTAGAATACACGTCGTGTTGTCCCAAAACACAGCAGGTACTTGATGTCCTCTCCCCATCCCGAGTCTCTTTACATGGCTAACCTACACAGTCCTCCTAATTCTAAACTACATGGCATGTTCACTAAAGACACGGCATGTACTAGACAGGTTTCGGAGACCCGTGTAGTGGTTACACGGCCAACTACACGGCTGGCCCATACATGGTGTGATCCGAACAAACACGGTGTGTATAATGATAGATAACACCGTCCCGTGTTATTCGTAACACGTCCGGGTACCCAAAATAAAACTACATGGTGTGTTCTTATAACACACGGCGTGTACTACACTAGTTTCCCCGACCCATGTTGTTTGTGATACGGCCGAGTACACGGTTGACTACTACACAATGTGTACTTATGGTACATGGCGTGTCCCCGAAGAATTTCTAACACTGAATGTATCTGTTCACACCGTTAGTAACACGGTTTAAAAACTACACGGAGTGTATTTATAAAGTACACGTCGTGTATTCTAGGTTTTTTTTTTGTAGTAGCTCAGAAAATGCACCGAATGATAGACACACTAAAAAAACATCTATGTTCCAAATTCTAATCTGTGGGGGACCATACTCCCCGAAAATAAAAGCATGGAATCATAATAATGCATATATCATGTAAAACAGTATAACAAGTATGTCTTTCACAGAAACTATCACAAAAACATGCATCATTTATCACGACATCTATCACAACATCCAGAAACTATAATGCACCCAAGATGGCATGGGAAAATGCATGACATGTGATTTCCTACCCAGTGCCTATATGATGCATGAGATGGCACACCCTCATTTCATCGGGTGGCAACAAAATAGAAACAGAATCATATAAATTTTAACATCACAAAACATCTTCATCACCCAACAATGAAATATAATAAACTGTAACACTTGCAAAAACTGAAAATTGCAATTACGAGGTAATATAGATTTTCCCTATACACGGGATAATTACTCCCGGGCACAGCTAAGTACTAACTACTAATTTCTTCATATCCCTGTCTATTGTCACAAAACAATAGGGAAATAAAAAAGAATAAACCTCCTTTGATACCACATTGTAACGACCCAAATCTGGAGCCACATAACTGGTGCCCTGTACCCGGTTCGCCACATGACCACAACCGCATTTCGCCAAACGCTAGAGGCTGCCGACTAATAGTGAGGGCCTTGGTGAGTATGTGGAGAAACTATGCCCTCATTTGGTAAGTATACAGGGGAAGAATAAACATAAACAATAGTGGAAGAAGAAAACAACATACAACAACTGAACAAAAAGTAGAAGCAATGTCTGATATAATAATGATGTAGTATGATACATGTATCTATGGAAAGTAGTAAACAAATAAACGTGCTGAAATACAACTAGACCCAATGTACTAAACGTAAATAGCAACTCCATAATATTCTAGAGCTAAAGCCTGGTCCCAGGATCTCCATATCCAACCAGAAATCATGTACCTAAGGTAGAAGGGACACAATTCCTTTCTGCACCTGCAACCATATAATCTGTTTAGGCTGAAAAGTAGGACCCAAACAGGGTGTGAGTTTAATCCCAGTAGGCAACCACCATATGATTTGTACCCTACTATCAGTGAGTAATATTACAAAAGTATAGGAAAATAAATATAGTAATGAACTAGGAGTACACCAGTAAATAATCCTACCAACTACCATTCACATTTATTTAATTAATCGACCAAGGAAAACTAACATGTTCTCTATTCCAAGGTATAGAAAGTATCACAACAGGTGTCTCAAAAGACAACCTAAACACAAGAAGTACAAAACGCGAGCTTTTTCTTTGGCTTGGTGGGCTCATCACAACCAACCAACAAAATTCACACCGACCCTCTGGGTGGCTCAAACGAGAAGACCCCTATAGTCCAGTAATCAAACAAGGCACAGACACTCTGGGAAGCGCTCACGTCAATTCCCTTATGGTCTTGCAACGATAGCTACAGACTCTCTGAGGAATCACTTACATCTAATTAGTCTTGTTGTCTCGATCCATGGGTAAACTAAGAACACTCCTGGGAAGCACAAAGTCCTATTCTCGTAGGTCCTGCGTATGCACTAAAACCAATAGACCCTCTAGGGAAGCACTTAATCATCTATTCCCTCTTTGATCTCCCGCACCAGGTTCTCACAGCCCTTAGCAGTCTAGTCGTGCATAATCGACTGTCAGCAGACCTAAGTAAGTTCAACAACTACTTCTCTAATAGCTACCATGCATAAAAATCATTTAAATAGCAGGAAACACATGCAATCAGTTATAACAAGTAAACTAACAATTGCAATAGGGTTTTCCACATAGGTAAACGGTGCCAAACGGAAATAAAGAACCAAACAGTGAGAGACACCCATGGGGTGATCCTAAAACATGAAACCTAGAATATATTAGCAATAATTAATCATAAGATAACAAGAAATCTAGGGAAAACAAACAATAGGAAAAAAATCCTAAACCCGGGATACCCGATACATGGGTATCCGACACTTTGGCAACCAAAACTCAATGAACTTCAACGTAGGGAAACAAACCACCTACCTCGATCCGTGAAGATCGATATACATGAACCTCAGAAAATGAATCAGCCTAGAATGTAGTAGATCTGCAAAAACATCTTAATTGTTCAACCTTAGATAACTCACATGAGAGAAAGAATCATGAAATGAGGCCAAAGAGGAACCAATAACTCACCGCTGCAATTCTTCTGCAATCGACAGAATTTGATTTGGACAACTGGTGATGGATCGGTGGATCAGAGAATTATCGGCCTTCTCGGACGCTCTGGACGGAATTAGGTAGAGAAGAAGATGTTTATGAGCATTAGGCATGACCCCAGTATGATTAATAAAATAATAAAAAGTACACGACGTGTACTTTTAGAGTACACGACGTGTATTAGGACATTCTGTACTCCACACAAATCGTCCTCCACGTCACCCCTACACGCCGTGTGTGTGGCCCGGGCACGACCATCACACAACTTCGAGCAAGAAAAGAGTACATGGCGTGTACTCAGAAAGTACATGGAATGTACTTCAAAAATTTCCAAAAACCTTATTCTTCCAAAAACAACTCCAGAAAAATGAAAAACATACCTCCAATGAAGATCCAGGTTCTTACAAAAGAAAATTATTATATTTATTATTTCTATTCAAATATTTGCAAAAAATTTAGGAAACATGATATTCAATTTATATTCAAACAAAAAATAACCTAAATGATTAGTGTGATGAAATTATGGATGTAAAATAATTGATTTTTTTTTATTTTTATAAAAATAATACGTATTTTTTGAATAATATCAATACAGATATCTAATTTCAAATATGGTTTTTCAGATTTATTACATTAGTTATGAAATAAATATTAGTTTTTATTGAAATTTTTAATAATCATTAATTTATTTATTATATCTTATTAATGTTATAAAAGTGAAAAAAAATCTAATATATTTGTATTTGCACATACACCAAAAATATAACCTTTTAAGAAATATCCAAAAAGGTCACTCTTAGAAAATTTTAGATTGTTGAAATAAAAAAATATTTTAATTTATTTAAATTATAATTATATAATACATTAATTTATCAAAAAAATTAAAATATTAAATAAAAAAAGAATAAATTAAAATAATCCGTTCATTTTTAAATTCAAATGTTCTTATCATATTTAATATAAATTACTATTGAGATGAATGATAATATATTAGTTTATACATTATTGTATTTTTTACTTACTAATGTATTACGTAACTTGATAAATTATTCTCTAGAAAACCTAAAATTTTATCATTTCATATATTTGATCACACCGTATTAATTATTTATTTTATAATCATTAAATTTATTCAATAGAAAAAAAATAATACAATGTATGACACATAATTTATTACTATTATTAAGTTTAATAAATATTAATTTTAATATGTGTAGAGACCCAAGACTTGACGTACATGGACATTAAATTACTTTATGTGTAATACTTAACACATTACAAAAACAGACACACAAGGACCGTAATAGTTTAGTGTCTTTGGAAACTTGGAATATAATCTTCTAATCGTGGTGAAAGATCCACAACATCTCCCATAAAGATTTTCCCCTTTTGTTTTCTTACCTAAAACCTTTCAGTTGTGAAATTCTACTCTATCAATGGATTCATGGTTTTTTAGGCCAGGGCACATGGTTATGAAAAATAATGCTCAAACCATGAACATACTTATTTTCCCCATTTTTCTCAAATTGTTTCCCAAACACACCCCAAATTATAACCCAAATGAAAATTACCCAACATGAGGAAAAAAGATTACATGTGAATGAGCTTGAGACATCTCCCAAAATGGACTGGGTTCTACAATCTCCCAAATTATAGCATCTTGTCATCAAGCTCAACTTCTATGAATCTCTATGAATCTGAGTCAAAATAACTAGGCCACTGAGTCCTCATATCTTCTTATTTATCCCTTGTTTCCTCCCAAAGACATCAATGTTGTGACAATTCTCAAACTATTAGTATGGTGATTCCACACATCATATTTTACCTTTGATCCAAAACGCATATTAGATTATCTTTAAATATTTAATGTATATCTCACTCAACATAATCTATATCAATCACATGGGAAGGCTTGGGGTGATACTTTTGTTTATATGACACATGGAAAACATCATTAATTGAACATTTTCACAGTGGACAATCCATTTAGTATTCCATGAGCATGATTCAATCCACTATCTGAAATGGTTCAATGGTCTTTGGTTGTAATACTCCCTTCCTCCATATCCTATGATGAGAAAATATAGGTGAGACATGATGGGACATACCACTAATAACAATAAACTCTAGGGGTGTTTTATTTTTATTATCACATTACATCTATCTACTCTGAACCATATCAAAATATTTTCAAATATGCAGAACCTGTTTCGACATCTCCAACATGAGACTTGGTCTCAACAACTCTAACACACCCGTATCCCTACGATATAGAGGTGATCAGCATGGCCTACCATAAGGATACTATTTTAGTTCCATATAAATAGTATCATGACAACGGTTTTCATAATAAAACTCCAAAAAATCTGGGTTCCACTCCCAAGACCCACCAATTTCATGAAGACATGATTACAACACATCGTCCATCACTTGTATAATATTCTCCAATGAACAATCTATCTATGGGAGTAATTTCATAGTCAACATGACTTGTTTACAAAGAACCTTCCGTAATCCCAACTAGAATCACAATATATAGCCTGAATCATGGTCTCAAAAAAATAGTCATTAGAACCCCATGAAGATATATTATCTATGAAACATTTAGTTTCATTGACTACTCCATTTATAAGGTTTAATGTATAGGTAGGAAATGTACTACATTCATTAGTCAGTCCAGAACCTCCTAAATAGTTCTATTATTATGAGTAATACTCATAATAACCACAAAAAAACCATAGTAACATCATTCCACTTACATATGACAACCCTGATCGTTATTACATACATAAACATGATTTATTACATAAAACCTTCATTTGATACAACATATAATATTGATAAGTCTAGATTAATTAGGGATTAGGAACATTACGTAACAAATTAATGTATAGAACACAACATCAAATTTAAATCTTCTTTTACTTGACCACTACATTCTCTCGTACATAGCATTACATTGGATAACCTAAGAACATGCATAAGAAAAGGGTGATCTATAAAGCCCTCTACGAGAATAAATATGTTATAAAATGAGGAATACAACACATGTAAATCAATGTGTATATCAATGGATCAAAATAGAAACATGAACATAAAGGCATGCTAAAGCATGATAATCATAACTGGGAAATGAGGCAACAACACTTAACATGGAATTATCAAGAGACAAGGCTCATTTCACATGGAGAATGAGTATATAATCATTTCACATAAAGAATTAGTAAACCCTATTTTCACATTAATCATCATGATTCAACAATAATTTATAGTTATGTATCATGATACTATACTTTACCCAATTCATTGAGCACTATTAGGGCACACCCTTCTTAAACATTTCATTTCATCCATAAGTGTGCCACATGGATCATTCAACATGTAATAATTAAACATCAAAATTTATTCCATGATAAAGTAATGAGGAATAAATATATGAAACTCTATAATAAATAAGATAATGTGTGTAAAGGTGAATACCCATGATAGAGAAATTGGTATTTTATTCACTATAATATTAATTTGGCTTCGAAAATCCCGTTGCAATTTTGGCAGCATAACGACTTGACATATGAACTCATAAAAAAGGTTTATGAGAGAGAAAATGGTGTCTCATAATATTTATATGAAATTTAAATTAATAGGGCCATATACATACATCTCCCAATAAATATAATTGAATATAGATTCATAATAAAAAAGAATATCATAAATGTAAACGAGGAGAGTGAAATTCCTTATAGAACCTCAATAAGGTAATAGGTGTACATAGGAGGAATTTAATGATATTGAAAGGGGTATCTAATCATTAAAACATAAATAGGGAAGTATGGGGGAGGTGAGAAATCATACCCCATCATTTTAAATTGAAAATAAAAGGGCATAACAATATTAACAAAATTGGATAAAAAGAGAAAGGTAGTAATCCCTTACATGGACGTGTGACCCCAAAAGCTTGAGAGAGGATTCAGAGAGACTTGTTGGGAGCTTTGGGAAACTTGGGAGGTAAATAAATAGAGGGATGGGTTTGTTCAAATTCTAAAGGCTTTGAGTGAGGAGGAAGTAGGAGCATGGATGGGTTTTTTAAGAAAAAGAGAGAGAATTCATTATTATTTTGGTTTGGGACACCACACATTAAACTAATAAAAACCACAAACCATCCCATGTATTATTTTCTCATGGGTTCTTCCAAAGAGGAGTGGAAAAAATATTTTATAAGGAAAATTTACGAACATCTTAAAATAATAGTGTTTTTTTGTGGAGGTGAGTCACACTATCAAGGAAATCAATTTAAAAAGCTAAAATGATTTATAAGTCTTGGAGGGTCCCCAAAAACATTGTACAATACATAAAATAAACCTAAAATAAAATTATTTCTATGGTAAAACATATATTGGCCAAACATAATGTTTATAATATTTTATTACATCACTATTGTGTCAATGTGATGTCAAAAATACATTATATATTTAAACGGAATTTTATATTTACCCAAAAATGCGACTGTCTTAAAAAATTATGAAAAATTCACCATTGGATAATTAAGACATTCTGATTCTGAAAATAATATTAATTTTATCTAAATAATTTTCTAAATATGTTAATTTCATTAAAAAATAATCTTTATTTATAAAAAATTCACGGGTTTTGACGAAAATAGCTTTCAAACCTTAATGAAAATAAAAATTGTATTCATAAAATTTATAAGATAATTTATACATAATAAAATTAATCTTATATTAATAATATTTTATTAAAATATTATTATATTCATTAAACCATTAATTTATAAAAATTAATTTCTTATTGAATATTAACTAAAAAAATACTATTTGGTCATTAAAAACTACTTACAACGTAACAATAAGAAAATGTATGTATATTGATTATTATAAACAAAAATAATGCACATAATAATAGTTCTACGGTCTTGTTACATATCCTCTTATAACTCCTGCATAAATCCTTAGGGCATGGTGCGTGATGGAGACAGACTCTTGGGGTGGCTCGGATAACATCGCTTAGGTTGTTATCTCTATCAACACCAACTTCTCCTGTAGGCAATTACGATCAATCTTAACATATTCTATCTGGACATGGGATAGGTCATGAGTGAATCCCACTAATGAAACCTCATTTCTGAGCTATGATAAATGGGCTTCATATAGGGCAACTATACTGGATGAGGTCATCGCTTCCTTTGTTTGAGTAAATTTGATTTGTTAAAGCTATATATTTATACTAAACATTTGATCATTGTTAAATGACTATATTAGAAACAGTAACAATTCAAAATAGAATTTTAAAATCCAAAACAGTAAAACCAAACAATAAAATACGTTGTATAACCATTTTACATAAATAGACATTTAATCTGATCCAGATGAATTTTAATTAATGAAAGTTAGGGTCATTACAATATTATCCCCTAAATAAATATCTCCCTAGAAATGTCCAATTCCCACACTAAAAAAAATGTAGATATCTCTGCTTCATTAAATATTCCAATTCACATGTCACTTAATCACTCTTGTGGTTTTTTCAAAACACCATGATTTGGGCATTGTCTTATTTCGTAGAACTTTTTCTCTACGATCTATGATCATCACTTCTTTCTCCTCGTAAGAAATATCATCCTTTAACTGTACTACCTATGAATACAGTACATGTGAAGGGTCTGGTAATTACTTCATTGAGAGGGATACATGAAAGACATCATGTACAATGGCCATGGTAGGTGGATGTTTCAGTCGCTAGGCCACAACCCTCACACGATACAGAATCATGATGGAGATGATGTACCTAGGACATAAATTCCCTTTCTTTTCATCCTCATGACCTTATTCCATAGAGATATGCATTGAAATTATGAATCTCTAACATGGAACTTCAGGTCTCACCAACAGTTATCTTCAAAACACTAATGTCAACATTGGGCTTCCTTGATATGTTGTTAAATTTTTTTCACCTTCTCCGCCATTTAATTGTCCATTTCAGGTCCTAACAGCTTATGTTCACCGACCTCTTCCAAAAAAGATGGAGTTATGCACCTTTTACATTAAAGGGCTTCATATGGTTCCATTCGGATGCTTGAGTGGGAAATGTTATTATAAGAGAACACAACCAAAGGAAGATGTTGATCCCATCCTCCTTTAATGTCCATTGAGTGTGCTCTCAACATGTCCTCAAGTGTTTGGATAGCCCACTCGATTTTCCCATAATTTTGAGGATGATAAGATGTACTGTAGTTCATCTCTGTATCAAGATCATGTTGAATACTCTTCTAAAACATAGAGGTGAATCTTGGATCTTGATCAGATATAATCGATATTGGTACCCCATGAAGTATTAACACATCTATGATGTATATCCTTGCTAGTTATTCCAATTAGAAGTCCACCCAAAATGAAATGATGTTTACAGACTTTGTATGATAATCCACAATAACCTAGACTACGTTGTTGCCTTCTAATGTCTTTGGGTGTCCGGTTACAAATTCAATGTTGATTTTCTCCTATTTCCATGATGGTATAGAAATGGTTGAATCATCCTCTTAGAATTCCTTCAATCAGACCTTACTTGCTGACAGACCAGACACATTGATATATATTAAGAATTACCTTTCTACATATTATCTCCCCAATAATTCTCTTGGATATCTCGATACATCTTTGGGTTTCCTAGGTGAATAGATAAATTTGAACTATTTTCATTATCCATAAGTTCCTTCTTCAGCTCCCGACATGATGGAACACATAGTCTTTTCCAAAATCTGACAATTCATTATTCATTTACATTGAACTCAAAAGATTTCCCTTTTTTGATAGATTACACTTTCTTATGAATTCCCACATAATATTTTTTAGAATCCATTATCCTTTACAAAATATATGGTTGATCAATAATTTGTTAAAGGATTGACGATGTTTAGTTCTTCATTATTCCCATGTCCATATTCATAAAATCTAGGATGATTGAATTCTTCTCAATTCTCATCCATGAAAGAATCATCGGGACCTTTCTGCATTGATAATTCACCACTTTTTTCACATTCCCAGGGTTGTAATGGATTAAAAATTCATAGTCTTTGATTATATCTAACCATCTTCATTGGCGCATGTTCAACTGTTCAAGTGTTAATATATAATTGAGGCCTTTGTGGTCTGTATATATTTCACACTTCTCCCCAAAGATATAACACTTCCAATTTTTTTAATATAATATCACCACAACCATATCTATAACACATGTCAGATAATTCTGCAGATGAACATTCAATTTCCTTAATGCATAGGCAATCACATTTTCATTCCGGGTCAACACACAACCAAAACCCTTCTTCCAAGTATCATGGAATACCACAAAATGTTCTCCACTTCTGGGTAATGTAAGCACAAGCATAGTGATAATCCTCATTTTGATCTCCTTGAAGCATTCTTCACATTCACTACTCCCTAAATACTTTAGTCCCTTATAAGTTAACTTTTTAAGAGGGTTGGACAATGGAGAGAAATTTCTCACAAATCAGCTATAATATCAGCTAAACACAAGAAGCTATAAAAATCAGTTACTGATGTTGGCCTCATTTATCTCTCAATTGTATCTGTCTTGGAAGAATCCACCGATAAACTATTACTTGTGACGATATGGGCCATGAATGATTCCTCAAATAAGAACTCACAATTGTTCAACTTTGCATAGAGCTTCTCTTTCCTAAATTTCTCTAGTAAAATTTTTAGATGCTCCTCGCGATCCTCCTTGGTTTTGGTTTATATTATAATATCATAAATAATGGCTACAAAAAATTTGTCAAGGTAATCTCTATAGACTATTCATCAAGTCCATAAATATTTCTGGAGAATTAGTGAGTCTGAAAGGAATTACTAGGAATTCATAGTTCCTGTATCTTGTATGAAAAGTATTCTTGGGGATATCTTCTGTCTTCACCCTTACTTGATAAAATCTCAACGGAATATCTTCCATGGTGAAGTATTGTGCTCCACACTGTTGATCGATCAATTCCTCCGTCTATTGGAGAGGATACTTGTTCTCTATCATGATTTTGTTATGCTCGCGATAATTGATGAAAAGGTGCATTGTCCCATCCTTCTTCTTGATGAATAGGACTGGTGTACCCCATGGTGATGTACATGTCCATATAAACCTTTTATCCAAATGTGTATGTAGTTGTTTTCAGCTTATAAAAAAAACAACCATTCTATAGAGATTCTTGGGAATTATCAATTCCCTTGGCATAATATCAATTTAAAATTCAACATCTCTTCTATGAGGAAGACCATGAAATTCCATGGGAAACACTTCAATGAATTCCATCACAATAGGAATGTATTCAAGGTTGGTTGTGTCATTTGACTCATTCATATAATCAAATTATGTGTGTTCATAGGGTAGTATTATCCATGTTTGTGATGATGGTGCAAAATAAGATTCATCTTCCTCCATGAACTTGTATCGAATAGGCGGTCGATTCGCCACATGGAGAGTTATTTTCCTCTCATAGCAATTTATGTTGGCTCTATATAAGGAAAGCCAATCCAGTCAAAGAATTCCATATAATTCAACTAGTGGGAGTATGATGTGATTTTCTGGGATGTTCAATCCACAGATTGTAACTGGGGAGGAGTTATATTCCTGGGATGCAATGATTTCTCCATTTTCCGTACTCACCGATATATTTACTTCCATGATTTATAGTGGTGTTGGGATTGTTCTACTAAGCCTTTATGATATAAAAAATGCGTATAAGAATAGATGATAACCCTTTTATTCACTTTTTGATTCTGGTTTAACTCATTTGTATCATTCAAAATATACTTAGGGATGAGTATCTTAAAAAAGATAAACACATAAAGGGGAATCAAAATACCAAAAAGGATGACGTATAAATTACGTTTTTTTCTTTATGAATTTATAGGCTTCAATCTATGTTATCCATGATCTACATTCTAACATGTATTCTTAGGGGAATTTTTTTAATTCCATTAATAATAGTTCATACTAAGGTTGTTAATTTACCAAAGCATATCCCCCAAGAGTGTCGTAACCTAGAGTGCACCAAGTCCCATTGTCATATACCATGATACCTCGGGTCAAGCCCGAAATTTCTTGTCGGAGTTTTCACTCCTAGGTACATCTTTGCCATAGCCGCCTCAACCTACTTGTATCCAGACAAGGATATATTTGTTTGATAAAGCAGTTACTCGATACTCACCAAAACATGGATATGTTTTTTATACATAGTCTTGTCTATATGGCTTCACTAGGGTTTTCTAATCCTAATCCCCAAAATAACTAAACCTATCCTCTGATACCAAGTATAAAATCCCTTATCATTATTACATACTTTAACATGATTAATTACATAAATCCATCAATTGATAAAACATATAAGATCTATAGGTATAGTGTCTTTTTAGCTTATAAACATTTAATAATAAATTAAATCATATAATGTGAAATATTATTGAAAAAATCCTTTACATTACCACTACATTCCCTCGTACTTAGAATTTCATAGGATAACCTGAGGACATACATAATAAAAGGATGAGCTATAAATCCTAGTAAGGGAATAAACATGGAATAAAATGAGGAATACAATACATGTTAGTCCATAGGAATATCTATGGAGCACAAGAGAAACATTAATAGAATGGCATGATAAATCATGATAACCAAAACATGGAAATGAGGCAACAACACTTAACATGGAATTAGCATTAGCCAAGGATAATTGCACATAGAGCATGAGTAAACTCTCATTGAAAAAGAATCACAAGTAAACCCTCATTGAACATGAATTAGCATGATTTAACACTTATTAAACATGATGTGTCATGATACTATCCATTACCTAATGCATTGGAGTTCTATCAGGGCACACCCTTCTAAAACATTTCATTTCATTCATAAGTGTTCCACATGGATCATACAACATGGAATAATTCAACATCATAATTTTTCCATGATAAAAGAATGTGGAATACATACATGAAACACTATAACCAATAATAAGATTTTTGTAAAGGTGAATACCCTTGATAGAGATATGGGATGGTATTCACTACACAATAACTTTGTCTTGGAAAATCGCAGATCAATTTCTACAGCATAAAGGCGTGGCATAGGAATTCATAAAAAAGGTTGATTAGAGATAAATGTGTGTCTCAATCATATGTAAATGAAATATACAGAAAGGGCTTCATATAGATAGATTTCTCAACAAATTTAATAGAATATATATTCATTATACAATATAATTTCTTTAATGTAAATGAGGAGAGAGAAGTTCCTTATGAAATTTAGGCCTGGAAAAGAGTGTACGTGGCTGAAATTTAATGAAAGATAAAGGGGTCCATAATCATTAAAACATAAATAGGGTAGTATGGGGGAGGTATGAAATCATACCCCATAATTTATAATTGAATATAAAAGGGCATTGTAATATTAAAAAACTTGGATAAAAAGAGAAATGTAAAAATTTCTTACTTTGAAGGGTGATCCCAATAGATTGGGAGAGGATTGAGAGAGGCTTCATAAGAAATTGGGGCACCTTGGGAGGATTATATAGAAAGGAGGGAAGGGGTTGGTGGAACACTCATGGATTTGAGTGAGGAGAAAGGGGATCTTGCGTGGGTTTATATAGGATAGGGGAGGGAATTCATTATTATTTAGGTTTGGGACACCACACTTCAATATAATCAAAACCACAATCCAGAAAATGGTTTTTTCCAATGGTTTTGGAAAATTTGGAATAGAAAACAATATTTTTATCTCCAAAGTCTGGACATATTAAAATAATAGGGTTGATTATGTGGAGATGAGTCACACTCTAAAGGAAATCAATTTAAAAAGCTAAAATGAGATATAAGTCATAGAGGGTCCACCAATAAATTGTAAAATAAATAAAACAAACCTAAAATTATATTATTTTAATGATAAAACACATATCGGCCGAACAAAATGTATATAGTATTTTATTACATCACTATTGGGCCAATATGATTCCATAAAACAAAATATATATTTAAACGGTTTATAATTTGTACCCAAAAATTCAACAGTCTCAGATTTTTTATAAAAATTCACCATTGGATAATTTCAAAATTTTGATTCTAAAAAATAATATTTAGTATATATAAATAATTTTTAAAATATGTTAATTTTTACATTTAAAATAAAAACGGACATTTATCTAATATTCATATGTTTTGAAAAAATGGCTTTCATACCTTAATAAAAACTACAAATGTATTCATAAAAATAATATTATTATTTATACATAATAAAAATTAATTTAATAATAATAATATTTTATTAATATATTCTTAAATTCTAAAATCCATTAATTTATGAAAATTGATTTCTTAGTGTAATATTAACTAAAAAAATACTTTTTGTGCTTTAAAAACTATTTACAATGTAATAATAATAAAATGAATGTATATTATTTATTATATACACAAATAATGCACATAATGATAGTTCTAAGTTATTGTTACATAATCCATTATAACACCCACATAAGACTATAGGGTAAGGTTTTCGGGGTGATAGACACTTGGGGTGGCTCGAATAACATCCCTTGGGTAGTACTATCTATCATATTCCACTTCTACTGTAGGCAATTACACTCAATATTAACATATTCGAGTTTTTAGTCGGATTGGTCAAGATCAAATCCCAATGATTCCACCTCCTTTATATTCTCTAATAAATTGTCTTCGTATGGGGAATGTCTACTGGATG
The DNA here is from genome assembly GCA_963277665.1 of Viscum album. Lineage (NCBI taxonomy): Eukaryota > Viridiplantae > Streptophyta > Magnoliopsida > Santalales > Viscaceae > Viscum > Viscum album. The sequence continues at coordinate 708,047,454 of OY728165.1, read as the reverse complement.
AGTCCATCACTTCCTTAGTCTATGTAAATTGGATTTGTTAAAGACCCATATATATATTAACCACGTGATCACTGTTCAAAGACTATATTAGAAATGGTCGCAATTCATAATGGTATTTTAAAATACAAAACCATAAATAAATATAAGTTCATATGTTGTATAGCCATTTTACTGAATTATACATTTAACCAGATCAAGATGAATTTTCTTTAATGAATGTTTGGGTTTTTACATTACATTCTAGAATAAGAAATGTATGCAATTAACCTCATGGTCGTTGATGCTCATCCTTCACCTACTGATAGGTGTAGTGCCGTTTCATGACCCTACTATCAATTTTATTATTTATGACCACCAAAACAATCATTATAGGTCACAATATAAATTTTTTAGCTATAGAATTACTGGCCACTTTAAGGTATGAATCTCGTGTGTTACCTCCTCCCAAATACTCATAGGCACAATAACATGATTCATAGAATAGATGAACTCAACCTCATCTATGAACCAACTGGAATGTGACTCCCACCTTCAGGTATTTCCCTAAATGTCAAAATTTTTTGGATCCTCATATTGTCTTTCTCTTCTACATCCCAAAAGTATATACTACACATAAAATGATTAAAGAGTCTCCTTCTCTTGACTCTCGGGAACCACAACATGCACCTCATCTAGATAAGTCATCATATTCCACTCCACACTAGAATCCTAAACCACATGAGTATATGTTTTCCTGTATAAATCATTAACAACTTGGTTCCCCTAACATAGCATATATGCTAGATCAAAATCAAATGACTACATATACACAACCCACCTCCACATTGAAGGATTCAAAACTCCCTACAAAAATATGTACATTAATCTCTCTAGATATGTATATAGAATAAACGTCTTCCCCAAAATATAACGTTACCAACACACAAAATCACAAACAACTAGAAATATATTGAAATCATGTGTGGGGAAATTCCTTTCATGGGGCCATAACTACTAATAAAAATGTTCCACAAATAGATCTCCCTACATTAACACTAATCCAAGAACTATCCTAGATGAGTCAGAATACACCATATAATCCTCACCTGAAACTATAGTAACAATGTTTGATGCAAATGAAAAACACTTATTTGTCTCTTGGAAATAATTATCACATGCTCTATACTAATTATACATTATACCCCATTTGACTAATCATGAATGTATAACTAACAAATAGTTAAATTCAAAAATAATTCTTTGATAATATTAAAATAATCCTGGGATTATATGTATATCAAACATGTTCTTGGGATTATCGTAAGAAACAACAACCTGAACATTCGCTGGGTCAACTGACACCCCTTCCTCCAAGAGGATGTGACCAAATAAGTGCACCCTATCAATCCAAAAATAATAATTAGATATCTTGGTTATTATCTGATTCTCTCTCTGTGAACTCAAGAAGATATCAATGTGTTTGGAATTATCTTCACGAGTATTGACATACAGAAAGATTTCATCCAAAAAACACTACCACAAATTTATCCACGTACTGTGGAAATATTCTATTCATAATTCCCATAAAAACTACCACTGCATTAATCATCCCAAATGATATTAGTTAAAACTAATATATGCCATAAATTATTTTCAAAATCAATCATCATTATATCATATGTTCGGACACTCCACTGATGATACCCGGATCTAAATTCAATCTTGACGAAAACATAATAAAATCTTAATTAGTAAAAAATTTCATAAATGAAAGAAATATGATACTAGTTCTTCGTTTTCATTCAGTTCATCATCTGTTAGTCAACACAATAAAATAATGTATCATCATCCTTCTTTGAAAAAAGGATAAAGAACCCCAAGGTGATGTACTTTTTTGGACAATCCCTTTATCCTCTAACTCCCCCAACTAATACATGATCTCATTGGTTATAGTATTTATGGTGAAAGTAAAGCATTAAAACCATTGGAATGATCTTAATAGTAAATTAAAGATCTATCTTAGGTGGTAGCCCATATAAATATTCAATGAAAACAACCTGAAATATTTCCACTAGACAGTGAAATAAATTATATTTTTACACCTACATCATCTAGAAGTAGACAAGATAAATGAGATATGATCTCTCCATGTTGTTATGTAATTGGAACTAGTTGGCCTTTATAGATATCCTAATATCCATGGTGAATATTCATTTCACCCTTAGTTGATGTAAAAGTAAATCTCCAATGGTAACAATCAATTTGGTCTCGGTATGCTACTAACCAATCCATACCAATATTTAGGTTTAATACCGAGATGTTAAGAATATAGGGATCACACATAATATGACACTCTATAAACCATAAGAGAACATACCCTTCACGTGGAGATTCCTCAAGATTATATTCCCAAATGTGTGTCTATCGTTAACACCCTACAAAAAAATTCCACTTCCATGATAAAACCATTTACAAGTTTTGAAGAAATAATGGAATGATAGGAACATATATAGAATAATTAAATATCTAATGTACAGTCTACAAAAATAGTACCTACTATTATAGATAGTATAGACTCTCAATCCACATGTTCAGAATACATCACATACAATTATTAGGTCCAAATTCTCTATGATGCAGTCTGACTCCCCTAAGTTACACCACTTTGATGGTATGATCACCCTTTTCCAAATTTCCATGTCCAATACCTCTACAATTATAGAATGTAGAAGTTCATCTAATAGCCTAATATGGTGTATAATATTCCTCTTATACACTCCAATTATTCCTATATTCACCCTCACTACCCATTTGTCGCTATGTACCAGGTAAATGAACGCTCTGACATTAAACTTGTCTTTCTATTTCCCTAAAGAATATCCTTACTATGACAATCCCTTCTCACTGAATTCATACATCATAGTCATCCAGAAACTACTATCTCTACTTCACTAGATGCCTCCTTCAGGTTACCCACAGTGATGAGATACTGATACACACACCCAAAAAAAATATTTAACATAAATAGGTTTACATGGGACTTAATCTCACCTGTAATCTGATACTGGGAATGTCTCAACATAGTTATCTCATACCTGCCAAGTGCTGGAGAAAAGAGATGCAAGACAATAAAATGATCAACATAGTTCATCTGAGACATACTACCCTAATTCAACCACATGAACTAAACTTCCCTATCATACCATTTCATTTTTGGATTTATTTCCAGCAATAAAATAAATATTAATTATTCTATGAAATACCATCAACATGTCCATTACATTCCTGAATTTACTATTAGTGTGTCAATAATAATTGCATAATATAAGCAGAAAACATGACCTTCCTCTCAACCTATGTCTCAAAATGGTTATGTATTGTCTTAAAATACTGAACCCAATACTCATCTCCCTCAGGTCCACCATCTCTTTTTATGTTCATAGGGTGATACAAATAATACTCCCGCTTTAAGGAAAATGTGCTTTTATCAAACCGCCCTGGGTATGTTTCCATGATTTTCATATTGTGAGAAAAGATATCTTATTACATACCCCCTAATTCCTCAACTGACATTATCAGTGCCTCATGTTATACAACTTTTATAATAATTTTACCCATATTCCCTTGTCACCCTATGAATAAGCATTTTCATGGAGGAATATCTTTACAATACTATGAAATCATCATATGAAACTTTGCACTATATTATCATGCTTTTCTAAGATGTTAAATATAATAAGACACCCAAAGTAATTTCCTCAAGCTTGAACACATGGTCAAAACTAAAGCTCTATTGCTACCCTTAACCATCATACTTCTAGGTCATTGTTAAAAAAGAGTATATGCATTCTAAATTTAATTTTATAATTTGACACCCATTTATTCTCATATTGCATAATTTTAAAATTATTTAATTCATATTACAAACATTTTTATTTCAATTTCAAAATCATGGAAAAAAATCCATGTTCAATGACTTAAACCAAAACATGTTTTTCTATGCGTTTGAAAAATGATTCATGTCATAATATAATAATGAGTTCCTATTATGATGCATCAACAGTTAATTATCATGCCTCACTAGACTATGAGTAAAATATCAAAAGAATTTATAACAATAATCACATCACAAAAAAAGTGTTTCACATAATGTGAAATAATATTCAACTATAACAAAAAGTAACGATAACAATAATCCCATCCTATATAATTAGGTTCTGTCCCATACAAGGTGTACATACTTCAATACAGAATCACATAACCAAGACATTACTCATTTGAGTGTACTATGTGTATTTCCTAAATAGTATGACCAAATAAAATAATATAAAAATAGGTTATGATACCACTTTGTAAAATCATAACCTAGGTTCCACACAATGGTTATGCGATCCAGTTAGACACATGACCTCATGCATGCCTCCCCATATGAAAGAGGCTGACAACTAGAACCAATGGTCTAACATATGTCATTGGGAGACTATACCTTTTCTATTAGAGTAATGCACATGGAGAAATAAATAAACAATAACCAAGAATGAAATTTCATAACTTCATTAAATTAATCTCACAAGATGACGAAATCTATAAATAAAATATCAAAACTAAACAATTAATATTCCATGATAAATTATATTCCATGTGTTAGAATGAAACTCAAAAGTAAAGACACTAAAAACACCTAGGCTGTTCTCGAACCACATCTAGTTCCCTCATCTATGTTCTATTCCAACTCATCCATCTAACACATGGACTTTCAATTATCCTTTCATGCTACCATGAAATCTATTCAGGTGCCAATTTGGGTTCCCTATTAGGATGCAAGTACAACTCAGTAGGGTACCCCCAAGGGTGAATAAAACAATAATATTTTCAGATAGTATACAATGTTTTATAAATAATTACTCACAATGAATAATCTATATAGTTTCCAATATTCAAATATTATTTCTTTAACCACATAACACTCTATGTTTCTTGAGTACAACAAACTAAATCAATATTACTTAATGTCATTGTTAAACTTCATAATTAATAATTTATTTTTCATCTAACCATTTATATTCCATGTTTAATTCTCATGTTACAGTTCATCTTTCATAATTGAATTCCCATGATACCATTAAATTTTCATAATTCATGACTAAATTCCATTTTTACCAGTAATCATTACACAATTAAATGACCATGTTACCATTCAAAATATCATAATTGAATGACTAATTAACCATTCTTAGTTAAATAATATGGGTCTTCATGTCCACGTTTCCATTCAAAAACATATAATTAATTTAACAAGTAATTATCCCATAACTTTCATTATATATATTATAATTAGTTAATCACACCAATCAAATTAAATACTTCAAAAATTTACTAATCCTCTCAATGTCATTACTTATTATATAATTAGGTCATCACATAATTCTACATAATTAATTCCTTAATTAATTAATCACAACAATAACATTAATTAATTCACCAATTAATTAATCAATATATATAATTCAAAATCAAATTACTAATTCCTTATCGATTTATCTCAAAATAATTTCCTTGATTACTCATAATTAATTTAACAATTAATTATAAAACTCACAATATCATCATTCCATAATTAATTCAAAAATTAATTTTCTTAATTAACTAATCTCAATATATCATTATTAGTACCACAATAAATTATCTCTAATCAATAATCACAAATTTTCCCAATTTTCCATCTCAAAAAATTAATTAATTCACCAAATAAATTAATTCAATAATGAACTCAATTAGAAAATATATAATACAAATTATACAATTACAGAATCAATATTTCAAAAAATAACTTTGTATTTCAATTATAAACCACTTTCATCAATTTTGGTGAAAATGCTCACCAATAGAATAATCCCTAATTTGATCAGAAGGAAGGTGTAAAATGACATCAGGATCACACACCCTAAATCATGATCTATCAAATCAATATCCCTTGAATATAGTTATATATCCTCAACCATAGATCTAGAACCCGATAACTACTACAAAATCTAACCAAATAAGGGAAGAAAACCCCTACATCAGATTTGAGAAGAATTGGAATGATTGAGGAATCCACACATTGTATGATAGTATTACCGAGAGTGGAGATATTAATCAAAGATTCAAATCACCATAAAAATGGGATTCGTGTTCTAAGAATCTATCAGGGAGGGTCTGGAATTGATAAAAACTGATTATGTTTCAAGAAAATAAATTATAGTGTATAAGAAGGGGGTTAAGAATATTTTCAATAAATTTTTGTAAATTAATGTCTTGTAGACATGGTTTTCCAATTAGGGAGTGTGATTTCCCAAAACCATGATCCTAAACATGTGCCTCTTCAAGGGGATTCAAAATTTCTCATTTTATGTCACATGGTTTGAAATATTGGGTTACATCCATGAAATCTGTATATCCATGGTTTCACAGTTAACTGGGCCACAAATCATGATTAGGGAAAGATGTATACTAATCATTCACTTCCCTCTTTCATTATTGTTTAACAAATTTATACAAAAAAACCCTATTGGTAAAAACCAATTGAAATGTCCTCAACAGAAGAAAAAATAATTTCTATGAATGATCCAATTACATATACTGAAAACCTAGGGGTTTTACAATTTCAAATGGAATTGAAACGATGATGTTCTAAAAAATAACTAGGTTACACCTAAATTTCGAGAGGGAGAAGAAAATAATAAATAATAAATAGTACACCCCAAGGTTGGGTAAATATGGATTAGGAAGCTAGATTCATGAAATGAATTTCAAATTCATGTCATGATTTCTGTTTGAGGTTACATAAGACGATATTCATGTCATGTAGATTTATTTTTCTAAAAAATTCACATCAAGAATGGTTTTCTTGTCTTCTATTTACCCAGATGTACTCTGTGAAAAAATTAAGGATATAAAATAACATAACTATATTAGTATTAAATTATATATACCATGAAATACATTCATAATGTTACTAATTTATATAGAAAACTTCTATGTTTCATTCCATTTAATCCTAAAATCACTTACATATCAATTACATACCCTGTTTAAACATGAAATATGAAAATCATAAAATTAATAAATACCTATAACAGTGGGAACTAAATTCTCCCCCTATTTGGATTTCCATATGTGGAATGATGGAAAATATTAGGCCATTTCTCCCAAAAAAAGCTTCTCATTCCCATTTTTCCTTTCGAAAATGTGCTTGTAATCATAGTATATGCACCAATGATATATATATCCCTTGAAGGGTATCTTCTTTCTTGTCTAGAACCTATACTAGTTCTTGTATAAAATATTATTTTGGCTCAATAATAACATGATCCCATCATATCACATATCGTGGATAGGTTTGATAATTCCATAGGTGAGAAACATGTAAAAAAATTAATAGTACTGAATCTTGGTGGAAATTCTAACCGGTATGCAATAATTACAATATTTATTATAACATTGAATGGACCCAATATCATTGTGATAAAATAAATTTTCTTCCAAAGCGTTGATAATAATTTGTTTTTGAATATTTTAGAAAACATGGTCACTTTCATCAAAAGATAAATTCATGTTGTGATTGTCTACATATATTATCTATCTGCATTAATCCATATTCATCCACATATAAATAATTGAGATTTTATCAATGTTCTAATATAAAGGAATTATTCTGATAAAATATGTATCTCTTATCCCTACACAGCATAATGGAGATAAAAAAGGATGGAAATAAAATTCCTCAAACATTGAAATATGTATTGTCTCCTTAATGTTTTTATTATTTACGAATTCAACCAATGAATAATGGTACTCACATAAACAATAATATTCCATGAAACATGTTTTTATCATTTTTTTAAAATTCTAAACAGTGTTTTCTAAATATCTATATTATTGTTGATGATATGTTTTTATTGTAGTTAATTGGAATATAATAGACTTTTGTAATGATCAAATTAATTGTGAATTAATACAGGTGTCTATATGAAATATAATCATAGGTGTAACTCCATGTAACATGAATACTTATCGAATATAAATTTTCTCAATGTTCCATATCATGTTGGATTATCTAATATGGATAAAGTGTACCGAATCGGTAACTCAACCTACTACTAGATATATAGAAACATGATTACATAAATTTATCAGAATACATATGAAAAAAATGATCACAATTTACTCCCACTTCAATACAGGTATTAGCGTATACAATAGAGTACCCACCGATCATTGGTGTTAATATTTTAGAAGCATAGACTCCATTCATTTTATTTGATATTCTTTCATTATTTTTTCATACATTCCCACTAGAGTGTTGATTTCATAGAATCATACATTTTATTTAAATATTTCTCAAACCCCTATTTCAAATGGATATATACTGATATAATCAATTAAGAACAAGGACAAGAAATCGAAATTCAATTATTAAAGACATCAAAATAGTTTTTAACGTCTTTCATGTAGTCTTAAGTCCACCCACCATTTAGGATTCACATAATTGTGATAAAATCATAATTTATCTATAGAATTATTTTTATGACATTATAAAGTCTTGAATAAGAAATTTTAAAAAGAAAATATCATGATAATCATATGCATCATAGCCATACTGAATATAAGTAAACAATCTCAATAATTTATATTGGTCACAAGATTCACATACCACATCATTTTACTATCATGGAATCAAGGAATCGTCTATATAATTTCATTAATGATGGGAGTATGCTAGGGTAAAATAGATAAACGGTAAGTTAACCAATCCATAATTATTTCTTAAAGTTTAGTTATCACTGAGAAGAGTGTAATTCAAATTATTATATTCATTATAAGGTATAAAATTATCACTGATTTGGTAATTCCTCCAATTCATTATGTAATGGATAACTACATATACATCCAAGTCATTTGTAGAATATTTCTTATCATGTACTCATATCCTCCTTGAACTGTAGGTCACAACATGGTATCCCTATTTGAGGAAAAAAATCATGACTTGATCTATAGTAATCAAAATATACCACATAGTCATTCCTAGATCTATAATTATTTGGATGAGTTCAATAGTGAGATTAGTTTTATGTTCCATAATTAATTTCTATCATTGATCATTCCATATGAATTGAAAAACTTTACTGGTAAGATAATATATGTGATAAAAATGTCTCATGAAATCTATATCATAGAATCAATAATATATTATTAATCCTATAAAATGTTGAACCTCAAAAACAATCTTATGTTTTTCCTAAGAGACTACTTATTCTATCATCCTAGGGTCATATGATATTCATTCATCATAAATGAAATTTTAAAGTATATAGAACTCTTGAATATATAAGTATAACATTGAAATGGTATCATATAACAAAGTCCTTCAACATTCATAGTACAATTTCCAAGTACTCTGTATGTTAATTTATATTTATAGAGTATTCAATAATTTCATCAAAAAATAATAAATAATAATAATTAAGTTATGTACGGTAGATGCAGATCATCAATTCCATGAAAATTGATGGAATTTGAATCATAAAAAATGGAATTAATTCATTTTAATAATGTCCATAGCGACTCTAATGTGATTTCTTCGCAATATCCTCTCTTATAACTGTATGCTAATGATTTATTGAGTTTATTACAATTATTGAAAACCATGTGTCTCACTTATGTTGATAAAATAGATAATCTATTATGGTAATTAGATACCTATTTTCATTTTTTTACTTTATTCAAGAAACAATAATCAACAAACAAGTGGTGAGTACCATCTACCTTGTTTATAAATAAAAATGATGCAAACTAAGACAATGAAATAGGTCTAATAATGACTTAATTTTATATCTCCGCTATCTAAACCATTATCCATCAAATGTTTTTTGATATATTCTATAAAATGGTAATGAAATTAAGATTTTCATTTGATTAGGTAGATAGTGAATTTGATTTCCATTTTAGGTGGTAACCAAGAAATTTAGTTTGAAAATACATCTGAGTATTAAAACACAATTTTAGGAAGATTCTCATCCATGTTTCATTAGTATTTCAACAGTCCATTTCTTCTAACATGATTAAGATTTATTTTTTGAACTATTAAAAATGGTCCTTCTCTGTATAATTTAATTCTTAATCACCCATGTAATGTTTAAGTACTAAATGATTATTTAAATGTTACTATTTGAGCATAAAAATCATTATAGGATTTAAATCACACCATCCAATCCATACCAACTATAAAATAAAAGAAATCGATCAAAAAGACTATACATAACAAGAAAAACAATATTTCATCAAGGTTAATGGAACACACTAGTCATATAAATCTTCTTCCCTCCCGGTATCCCAAAGGATTCATGATTATCATGATAGGAGGGATTATTTACAAGTGAAATCCAAATTTTTTTTACCATAGAATAAGAATGGAATGAATTTTATTCACATTTATCAAAAAATAAATATATAATAATGGGTCTTATTATAATGGTTCATCACACCATAGAGGGTCCTTTTTGGTCACTCGCTATTATATGTTATAACTATTATAACATCCACTCAGATGTAAGGGTATGGCTATTTCATCCCTGTAAATGCGTTGATTTCAAAATCGATGTGTTCTCAATACTACAAAAGTTATCATGTGAATATGGATTTGAATTTATTTAATTTTATTATTCTATCCCAGAAGATGAAATATTAGGATGATTTGAGATCGTACAACATGATGATCCCAGATGTCTATCCCATAAATTTTTTATGATTACCTTTCTTTGAACAATGATTGAAATTCCTTGGTGGTGCAGTGAATTCATCATTCCAGTTATATAACAAACCACATTAAAAGAATTATATTTGCACTATGATATTCTAATAAAGTAAATAGATTTTGAGGGATGAGACAAAGTTGAAAACCCTATCTAATAATATAAATCCCTCTCCCTATAAATTTTCCACTAACGTTCTCCCATTTTAGAGTTAAAATAAATATTATACCGTTAGTATAATTGATATAAGGATCTATTTATACCAATTTATTCATAGTAACCATATCTATATAATCATCAATTCATAGGATCACTATATTGTATAATAACACTAGTCCAAATCCTTACTCAATGATACATACCACAAAAGATTCACTAGAAGATACATTTATAAAAAAATGGACCATGTTCATAAAAATAGCTATATATTATCTAATAGATTCTTTTTATCCGTAAATGTTGACATTTTTGGTCATGACATTTTGAATGTTTGTGGATAAATTTATTGGTCTAAAATTATCACAAAAGCCCAAAAAATAATATCTTGGTCATCTTTAGCCTATACAGGTCAATCCCAACATATGTTTAGATGATCATCAATAATATTGGTCACCATCATAATATAAATCTCTTTCAGTGTGAAAAAAGATATTATAAAAATTATTATATCTACTCTTATGTGTTTTTAGGATTAATGTACACTTGAAATAAAGGTGTATTCTTTTTCTAAAACTACACTGATAGATCTACTTTAAATAGTTCATTATTTCAATTTTCTATTTTATCATATCAAAACAAATTCATAATACTATGTACAATTTATTGTTTCTCCAATAGATTAGGTGATTCCACATTTTTAATAGAACATTCCTAATGAATTATATGGAGTCTTCCTAGTTAAATTTTCTATTAGAATCAAAATACCCCATGTAGTCAATTTATTCAAAGGAAATAAAGGATTGATAAATTTCAAAAGATTCCAAAAAATTTTCATTATCATCAGAATCAGCAAGTGCAATTATATTTTCAAGAATAAAATTTTTTAAATATTCATAGAAATTGAACAATAGATAAAAAGTATATTATTTGTGGTAATTCTCTACACTAACACGTGATATAAAAAACTCATCAACTTAACCCCTGATGATGAGATAATAATATACCTAGAAGTGTCATAGAATATTATATAACCAAGACAAACTTGTAACTTGATGTTTAGAATCAATAGGTTAGCTATGAATCTTTAGGAAAAACATTTATTGTTTTTTTATTCATAAATCCTTGTCGCCAAACCAAACTCAAAGAGAAAAATTATACCATTAATCCAAAAAAAGTCAAAGATACCAGCTATGGCTGATATATATTATAACTCCCTTTTCCCTCAATAATTGGATTGGGAAGAGGCGAAGGTGCTATTGTCCTTGGGTGACATTCTCATGACACTAAATTATGGAACTAAATTCCAAAGGGTTAAGAGATAATTGTTGGGTGGGGTGATATCCACTACGAACCCATGAACGATTTCATGAAATATACAATATCTATGACAAACTAAATTATACATGAATAAAAATTCATATAACACAATGAAATATGAATATATAAACAATATTATAGTAAAAATGAATAAAATAAATGGTCGAGGATAATAATATAAATATAATGAAATTTGAATAGATTTTGAACCATCCTAGAATAAGATGCATCACTCCCTATCACATGATTTAGAAACCACACCATGACGTCGATGACCATCACTAGAGAATTAAAAAACATAACCCCACCATGTATCATAGTAGACGAAATATGAAAATGAAAAAATGTTCCCAACCATTTGGTGAGTATATATGTCATAACCAATCCCTCTAGGCCCATGCCGTGACTACCCCAGGCTTGCCTTCCATAGGCCTAGGGTTGGTTACTAGCACTGAAATGTGTATTCCCTGAAACCGAGAAGTATTTGCCTTTATAACCTGTAAAATCCCACAACCATGCACAAAGCAGGATACGAGCACAAAGTAAACTGTATAGAAAAAAGAGTGCTAAAAGTAACAGGTTTTAGAATACAAACCCAACTTTAATGGTACAAGTAAAACTAAAATACAATAAAACGGATGAAAGAGAAAGATAGCTATTGGTCATCCTCTGTGGTTCCTACCTGAAGGGTAGGTACAAATCACCTCATCAGCACTCCACGTCCACTCGTCTACTCTACGTACCGACACACCGTATTTTCCACCTCCAAGAACGGTCCATCCCTGGTACCCTTAGCCTCGATCAGTGTTGTCTATCATCTGCACTAAACACAACAAGGTGCGGGCATAGCCCGTGCAGGGGTGAGTATAACGATACTCAGTAGGGACCTCGAGACCCTCAAGGTCTCACAAAATCCAATAAAGATAACCAAAATGCATGAAATCAACTGAAAACCCTACATAGGTATATACCCATATATACACCTATGTTATCTATTATACCCATCTCAATCATGTGGAAACACAAGGTCCATCCCAAAAGCCCAAAGCTCAACTGTTCTACAATGTAAGTAATACAACAAAGGTAGGTACCACACAGGTACTCCACACAGAAGAATACCACCAAGGTAAGACTTATCTCACACCAGTTATAACTTAGGTATAGAAGTAGAGATTAGTAGATGTAACTTTTAAATCATCTTACTCAGTTAAAAGGAAGACCCACGAAGGATCCGAAATCATCATCAATCCCATAGTGTATCATAGTACATCGTCAGACCCACACAGGATCCTAGTTTCTCATCAGACTAACACATGATCCTAGTACATCGTCACACCCACACAGGATCCTTATACATCATTAGTACATAGTCAGACCCACACATGATCCTAGTACATAGTCAGTAACTTGTCAGACCAACACAGGATCCTAGTACATCTTCAATACGTCGTTAGACCCACACCATATCCTAGTAAATAGTCTTTACATTGCCAGATCCTAACAAGATCCTAGTACATCGTCAATACGTCGTCAAACCCACACCAGATCCTAGTACATCGTCAGTACATCATCTGACCCACAAATGATCCTAGTACATCGTCAGTAATTTTTCAGACCCACACAAGACCCTAGTACCTCTTCAGTATGTCGTCAAACCCACACTAGATCCAAATACATCATCAGTATGTCGTCATACCCACACATGATCCTAGTACATCGTCACAACCAGCTATAGGGGTCACGCACTAAACTCTCTTGTATTTGGGAGGGTCTTCCCCTCAATCCATTGGTCGATACTTCAACTGTCATAAATTCCCATGAAAAAGTATCCCAAAGTACCACCACGTCATAGGGGTCTCAACGTAATAGATGGTACAGCAAATGGACACCCGGTCTGTAAGATATTAGACTTTTAGTCCCGAGGGGCCGATTGGATTCGTGATCGATCCAACACGTCTTTACCGCAACATTATCCAAATATCTAGTGGATTATACCAAGGGTACTTTCTTACTCCAAGGTTTCCAATTCCTCTGACGGTTCGTCAAATGGATTCTATTTGCCAATGTTATGGCCAAATGTATGGAATAGATCTAAACTGGTCCGGGTCTGGTCCGACCCGGCCTAGCCCGCAGGCAGAAGACTGGCCGGCCCAACATGCTATAGGTAGCCCGCGGTGCGTGGATGCCGCAGTGCAGAGGGGTGGCTGTGGGCGAGAGGGGTGTCGCAGAGCGGCAGGGCGACCTCAGGGCATCAGCAGAGCGGTGGGGCAGCCGCGGTGCCGCAGGGCGTCTTAGTGCCATGGGGCGGTCAGGAACCATGGTGCGGCGGGGTGGCTGCGGTGCGGCGGTCCGGATGTCCATCCATCCTCTCCATGTGGCGCGGTCCTGCGCTGCGCCACCACCGGCGACCGACTCGATTTCTGTCTTCCTCCATAGCAAGGATTTAATCAAAAACCACAACGGATTGCACAGAGGTTGGTCCAGGTTCATTTGTCCCTCACCGTCCACGTTAGAGGTCTACCAAGTGGTTCAAAACTATTAAATCATTAAGAACATCAAGAATAGGTAAGGGAGGTATTTAAAATATCAACCCCGATATTGTCGTTCATAGGAGGAGGTTGTGAGGAAGAATATTAAGCCATTGGGGATGGTGGCATCAACATTCGTTTCATCTACAAGTTTCCTCCGATCTAGCTCAAGTGACTTCCTATTTCTATTATTCCGGAGAGCATTCTTCATTGGAGGATGAGTTTATCCACAAATTTCAAAATCCCCTCCCTTTTTCAACACTTTCCCCCAACCATACGATTGGGATCTAACATAAAATAAATTAATAACATAACATTAAATGTATATTTACACATGTATTTAATTGGGGAGGTGAGAGGTTTGCCACCCATTACCCATTATGAGGGGTTCAGGTGGACCCCCCCATCGAGATTTGAATTCAAAATGGGGGGTTTGTAGTTCAGGTGGTCCCCACCTCTTTAATATTCTCATGGGATGTTTCAACAGAAATAAAATAGAATTTTATTTTATTTTTATTTTTTATTTCCATGAAAAACACAAAATATATCATTCACCTTCGACCTAGTGTGGTCAAGGTGAAGGTATCCTTAAGAAAATATCGATGCTACGAGTTCAACGATGCCCTCACGTTTCAATTCCATGCTCCTATTTAAATGTTACAAAACCCCGTTCATACGTTTACTGAACGTAACAGAACAAGAGTTCAGAAATTCATTCCCTGCACAGCCGGCCTCAGAATCACGCATCGTAAATTTTTGAGGACTCGTAAATTTCCAATATAATTAAAAAATATATATGGAAATTCTGGGTATTTATATTCTCCCCACCTTAGGGGTTTTCATCCTTGAAATCCACATCACAAAAATGGGAAAACAAATGGGGGTACTGATCACGAATCTGAGCCTCCCACTACAATGTGCACTTTTGGAGGTTCTCGTGCTACCGGTGAACACACACTAGATTTATCTACATCCCATGAAAGAACCACTCCTATTGTTCCTCAATATATACTGTGACCTCTATAAATGCTTCCCCATAGTCGACACATCTGAGGACATTTAAGGGTCCAATGAACATCAAAGATAACATGGCGCCCTAGCCAAATCTCTGAAATCCTCATCGAGGTGAGACCCATAAAAAAACATTCCACTATCCTTAAACTCAATAGGTATCCATATTCTGTCGTCAAAAGACTTCTGCCTACTCTACGCAGTCTTAATCTCCTCCTAGATGATCTGCACTTTCTCTATGGTAGCCCGTACCATCTCTAGTCCCACGAGTGCTGACTCCCCTGGGTCAGTCTAGCACAAAGGTGATATGCAAGGTCGCCCATACAACGCCTCAAAGGGTGCCATCCCACAGGTGGAGTGACAGTTTTTGTTGTATGAAAACTCTACCAAAGGCAAGTTATCCTCCCAGCTATGACTGAAGTCAAGAACCCAAGAACGCATCTTGTCCTCAAGGGTATGAATGGTCTGCTTAGTCTGGTCATCCGTCTGAGGATGGAAGGCGGTGCTCAAACAAATATTTGCCCCGAAAGCCTCCTACAACCCCTTCCATAGCCAGGAAGTAAATCATGTATCACAATCGAAGAAAATCGTCAAGGTTACACCGTGTAGCTGCACAATCGGTTGCAAATATAGGCATCCTAAGATCTCTACTAAACCCAACTCACTGATCGGTAGGATGTGGGGCGACTTGGTGAGTCAGTCGATGATCAACCAGATAGAATCATGATAATTTGATGTACATGGAAGTCCAATCATGAATTCCATGGATAACCCATCCCACATACACTCTGGGACCTCCAAAGGCAGAACCAAGCTGACTTGTAACTGATGCTTCACCTTCACATGTAGAGAAGTGGGGCATCGAGAGACAAAATCCGCTACTGCTTTCTTTATTCCTAGTCACCAGTGTTGTCGTCAGAGATCCTAGTACATCTTCATTAATCCTATATGTACTCATAGAGGGGATGTGTGAACTCCCTGAATACTTCCTCATGAAGTGACACTGGTACCAAGGTACATCCTTTGAAGGAGATGTTGTGCTCCCCACCTTTATAAAATCCATCAAGTGCATGTCCTATGGATATATGAGCACTTCAAGCCTCACAGTCAGTTTCCCCTCGATGCGTCTCCCGGTCTCGCTAAAGGAGTGGGGAAGTGATTGTAAGAGACTGTAGAAAAGTTGCTCCATCTCGATCCACAAATGATATCCTCCTCTTCCAACTGTATACCAAATCTCTTATTGTGTTCTTCCTCTACAATGTTACCATTTCTATGATTATAGACTATATCGAAGTCATAGTTCTTGAGAAACTCAATCCAACGTCGATTTATCATGTTTAGGTTCTTCTGAGAGAATATATACATGAGACTCTTGTGATCTTATTATACCGTAAAATTCTTAGCCATCATGTAATGTCACCACATCTTCAAGGCGATGACAAATGCTGCTAACTCCAGGTCATGGGTATCATTGTTCTTCTCATGTTGTCTTAACTGTTGAGAAACATATGTGATCACTACTCTCTTCTGCATCAAGACAGATCCATACCCGATCCCAGATGTATCGCAGTAGACTACATACCCTACGCCCTCCTTTATTATCTTCACGATGGGGGAATTAGTCAGCCTCAGTCTCATCTCCTGAGAACATTGCTGTAATCTCTCTGACCAAATGAAGGGTTTCCCCTTCTTCATCAATGCTGATAATGGCGCTACAACTCGGGAGAAATCTAACACAATCCTTCAGTAGTATCATTCCAAACCAAAGAAATTTCGAACCTCTATCACTCTCTTGGGTGGCTCCCATGAAAGTACAGCTCCAATTATTGCTGGATCCACTACAACTCTAGCCTATGAGATGACATGTCTTAGAAACTGAACCTCTCTGATCTAGAACTGGAACATCATGAGCTTACCATTAAGCTGGTGCTCTAAGAGTGTGTCCAGTACTACCTGCAAATGATAGGCATGCTCCTCCTCAGTATCTAAGTAGATCAGAATGTCATCGATGAAGACTACTATAAAGCCTTCAAGGTATGGCAAAAAGATCATCTTCATGAGTTCCATGAAAACTACTGGAGCGTTGGATATGCAGAACGGTATAACCAAGAACTCATAATGTCCATAATGACGTCTGAAATTCGTCTTCTATACATCCTTGTCTTTCACTCTGAGCTGTTGATAGCCTGATCTGAGGTTTATATTCAAAAACCACCATGCTTCCCTCACCTGATCAAAGAGGTCATCAGTCCTCAAGAGTAGTTAATTTTTCTTCATGGTTAATTAATTTAGGTGCTGATAGTTAACACTAAGTCTCATCCTCCCATCCACCTTCTTGGAAAATAAAATTAGGGATTCCCAAGGAGAAACACTGGGCCAAATGAATCTCTTCCCCAGTAAGTCCCCCAGCTGTACCTGCAGCTCATGAAGCTCAGCGGGAGCTATCCGATACACTTGTGTAGATATCGGTGCCATACCGGGGTAAAATCAATGTAAAAGTCCACCTATATAAGAGTAGGTAGACCTGAAACATCATTAGGGAAAACATATGTGTACTGGTCCCCCACTATAGGATATCTCAGACTCTCTACATCAACCGCTAATGGGGAAAGGCTAGCCATCTAATTTGTGATCGGTTCCACTCTCCTCTGAGTAAGTCCATAATGTGATGCAAAGGCTCTATTATCATCTCTGAAGGTAAACCTGGTCCCATATGTGCAAACACCCCACACTTTGTGCCTAATAAAGTGTATCTGAGAATGGAATAAGATAACTATTCCACACCCAATATGACGTCGTAAGGACTCAAAATCGCTACTAGGAGATCCCATATGATGCTCTCATCTCCAAGACTAAGCTCACACTGCCATCACCAGTGCATAATCATCAAATCCTCTCCCTTAGGAGTCTCTAGCCGTAAGGATCAAGCCAGCGGCTCCATAAGACTCTCTGAGCTCAAAAAAAGGGAGTAGAAATTATATAATGATTGGAACTTGTGTCTATAAGTACTGTAGCTAAGGTGGAGTAAACACATATCATACCTAGTATCATCTCCAGAGCATCATGATTATAGGCCTCAGCTGCCTGGAGCTAAGATATCCCTTTTCCTCTTGCTCCATGTGGTCGGGGTGGACCTCCTGACGGTGGTCGGGGTAACATCTTGAATTGTCGCCCACCGCCAGCTGCACGACCAGCTCCTCTGCCACTTCTACCTTCTCCCTGAAAAACTCCTTGGTCTAACCTCTGTCACTACTTTGGCGGGCCCTCAACCATCTGCTAATCATCTGTACGGCAGGTCAGACAGTCACGATCCATGTGACCATGCCCGTCGCATGTGAAACACTACCTATTCCTCGCATGACTGAATCATTCTCCAGTACATCGCACAACCAACCATGAGTCATGTGGTCTCCCACCAGTAGGTCTACTCCTCTTGGACCTCTATTATATTTTTCTTCTTCCAGTTGTAGATGAATACAAAACGTGATTACTGGTGGTGGGTATTGTTGTTGGTGACTGCTCAGCAAGAAAACTCTCCACTATGATGGCTCACTCTAACACCCCCCCCCCCCCACGTCAGAATGTTGAGTGAGATCATTGATGCCCTGATCTTCTTCCTGAGTCCCTACTCAATATAACAGGCCCTGAAAAAATTTTCCTGCACCATATCAGTGGAGCAGCATGATAGTTCGTTGATCCTCACTGAGTACTGAGCCACAGTCATGCAGCCCTACAACAGATGAAGAATCTACTTTACACACATTTTTGAAGAGACGCTGGGACAAACTCTGCATGAAATAGGCTCTCTATGTCTTCCCAGACAAGGGTCACCTCGTCATGAACTTGGAACTTTAAGAAGCACCATTTTCCTGACTCTACCTATAGAATACTGGCGGAAAAGATTACAATGAGATCAGTTGGTGTCCCTACCATTCGTAAGACTCTCACCATGGCCTCCATCCAATCCTCAGCTGCATGTAGGTCTGTCTTTAATCTATACCTGGGTGGCCTCTAGCGCTGGAACTCGTTCAATGTGCTCAAGTGGCATGCACCCTCTACTTCTGGGGCTAATGGAATCAATGTCCCAACAGGTAATGGCTCTGTTGGTGCCTCTGCTTGTGCCTCTACTAGAAAAGGGCCCTGCACCGAGGCGTCACTATTCGGTGGGATATCAGTGTGTACAATACCTGAAACCCTAGCTGGCTGTCTGTGTGGAGGAATCCTGAAAAATAAACATGTGATCCACATTCAATAAGTTATACTTAACAAACAAACTCAATAGATTCATAAGAAATCTTTTCAAACACACACATTATTAGTGTTTTTTTGCACTGATTCAGAAATCAGAAGTCAGGGTCTCGGTGTATGGATATGTCGGCTGCCACAACAACATTGGATTCTCAAAACTAATAACCACACTCACTACACATTGCACTATTACTGATAAAACATTAGAGTCCAATGTTCTGCGGTAGAACTGACTCCTCTGATTCCAATTTTTCACAACTCGTCCACCGGGTCCCATGCCATGACTACCCTAAGCCCGCCATCAATTGGCCAAGGGATGGTGACTAGCACCGAAATTCATATTTCTTGAAACTAGGAAGGAATTTCCTTTATAACCTGTAAACTCACACTACCAATCACAAAGTAGGATACAAGAAAATAGTAAAATGTATATAAAAAAGAGTGTTGAATGTAAGAGGTGTCGGAATACAATCCCAAAAGTAAAGGTACAAGTAAAACGGAAATACAATACTACTAAATAAAGAGAGAGACAGATGTTGTGTTGTCCCCCAAGATTCTTACCTGATGTGTAGATACAGATCGCCTCCTCAGTACTCATCGTCTGCCCGTCTCCTCTGTGTACTGACACGCCGTATGATCCACCTCCAGGAGCCATCTAGTTATAGTACGCTCATCCTTGATCAGTGTTGTCCTTTATATGCACCAAACACAACACAGTGCAGTTATATCCCATGCAAGGGTGTGTATTAAGATACTTAGAAGGGACCTTATGACCCTCAAGGTCATACCAAAACCACAAAGGATAAACCAAAAAGTATGAAATCATATGACTAGGCTACTTAGGTATACGGACATACATATTCATACGTTATAAAGTATACACATCTCAATCATGATAAAACATAGGTTCCAAACCTAAATCCCAAAGCTCAATTATTCCAAAAAGGACATAATACCACAAAGGTAAGTACCACATAGGTATGACACACTTTAGAATACCACCAATGTAAGAATCATCTCACACCAGGTATAACTTAGGTACAGTAGTAGAGATGATTAGATGTAACTACTAATTCATCTTACTCTATTAAGAGGCATTCCCATGAAGAATCCTAAATCATCATCAGACCTAAAGTGGATTGTTGTACATCATCAGACCCACACAGGATCCCAGTACCTCGTCAGACCAACACATGATCCTAGTACATCATCAGACCCACACAGGATCCTAATATATCATCAGTACTTCCTCAGACCCACACCAGATCCTAGTACATCATCAGTACATTGTCAGACACACACATGATCCTAGTACATCGTCAGTACATCGTCACACCCACAAAATATCCTTGTATATTTTTAATATGTCGTCAGACCCACACATGATAATAGGTCATTTTGAGTACGTTTCTTGACCCACACGAGATCCTAGTACATTGTCACAGTAAGATACATGGTCTACACACTAAGATCACTTTTCTCTGGGAGGGTTTGCACCTAAAACCACTGGTCAAAACCCAAACTATCAAAATGTCCCATGATGAAGTATCCCAAATGATCACCACGTGATAAGGGTCTCAACGTAATAGATGGTATGTCAAAACGATGCATTTTCTGTATGTTATTAGCCTTTTAGTCCCGAAGGCCGAGTTCGATTCGCAATTGATCCAAACCGAAAGTACCCCAAATTTATCCAAATATCTAGTTGGGAATACCAAATAGACCGTCTCTCTCCAAGGATTCTAGTTCCATAGACGGTTTGTCAAATGGATTCCTGGTCCCAATGTTATGGAAAAATGTATGGAATAGGTCATAACTGGTCTATGTTCGGTCTGACCCAGCCCGACCCGGCCTGGGCTGACCCAGTTTGGGTTGAACCGGCCAATCCCACAGGGTTCAGAAAAGCCCACTGCATAGCTCGGCCAGTTCTAGGCGGCCCGAGGTTTGGGATGTTCGTGGCGCGGCTGGGCAACGGGGTGCGGAGGGGCGGCCCCGGTGCAACAGGGTGGCTGCTGGGAGGCGGTCCATCACGGCTTTCTAGATGGCCATCCGTCCTCTCCACATAGCCCGGATGTGCAACGCGCCTTCATCAGCGGCCAAATCAGTTTTCATCTTCCTTAGTTGCAAGGATTTCATCTAAAAATACAAGGGATTGTAGAGAGTTCGGTGTAAATTCGTTTGGCCCACACCTTCGGCGTTAGAGCGGTAGCAAGCGATTCCCAACATTTAAATCATGAAGAACATCATGAATGGGTAAGGGTGGTATTTGAAACATCAAACCCCACATTGTTGTTCATAAGAGGAAGTCACGAGGAAGTAGACAAAGTTGTTGGGGATGGTGGCATTTGAGTTCGTTGCTTCTGCATGTTGCCTCTGACCCGGCTCATATTTCATCCTGGTTCTTCGATTCTAGAGTGCATTCATCCTTGGAGGACGAGTTTCTCCATAAATCTCCAAATATCCTAATTTTCCAACACTTTCCCCCAACAATAATTTTAGTATAAAACATAAAATAAATTAACAACTTAACATTTAATTTATGTTGACACATATAATTAATTGGGGGAGTTGAGATGTTCCCCCCTCCCCATTATGAGGGGTTCAGGTCGTCCTCACCACCATGATTTGAATTTAAAATTGGGGGTTTTAATTCATATTTTCCCCACATCTTTTACATTCATATGGGAGGATTCAACAAAAATAAATTTGAATTTTAGTTTATTTTAATTTTTTATTTCCACGAAAAAAAAAATCTATATTTCACCTACGACCTAATGAGATCAATGTGAAGGTCTCCTTAATGAAATACTATAATTTCAGGTTCAATGGTTCCCTCGAATATCAATTACAAGTACTGGTTTAAATGTTACAAAAACTCGTTCATACATTTACTGAACGAACCCGAAAAAAGATCAGGAATTCATTTTGGGCACAATGTGCCTTCGAATCATGCACTGTAAATTTTTATAGACTCATAAAATTTCCATATAATTAAAAAACTTACATGAAAATATTGGGTCATTACAATATCTCTTAGTATTATTTCCACAAATAAATACCAGAACATACCACTTAGAAAAAAACAAGTTGGAGTTAGTGAATTTTATAAAAATAGAATAGAGATAAATAAAATGTTTATATGAAATACATAAACTTGATTAATTATAAAAAATAAATAAATATTATAAGATTTTTTATTAGTGGTAGTTCTACCCATTATCTATTCCACCTGAACAAGAACACACAACCACACTTTTATTGCAAATTTCTAGTAAAATAATTATCAAAACAAAAATCCCATCTTTATAATCCCACCCTTCTAAATTCACTTCAAACAATGGTTTTCAAAATCAGTTTTGTATAGATTTAAAAAAAATCATAATAATAATTTATAAATGATATAGTACTACAGGTTTAGAACAGTATGGTGAGAGCTAATCCACCTACCTTTACTACATTTAAATAAGGAACCATAAAAAATTACATAGATCTACGTATTCCTTCCACTACTCTATCAGATCCATAGAATAACTCCTCACTACAAATTCAAATACATAGGTTTGATATTGGAAACCAATATCAATATACATGTGAAGAAACTAATAAAATTACAAGACAATAAAGAATAAGGATACCAAAACAATTTATTTCATGAAAAAAATTCTCAATGATTCTTTCCAACGATGTTCATACAGATATGTTTATTGAAAATAACTGAGGTTAGCCCTTGAATTCAAGAGGGGGGGAATAAATAGTGTGAGTAATTTTACACATTTAATCTGGGTAAATTTGGTTGGGCCGAATTAATTCACTACATGAATTGGGAATTCACATCCTGAATTCTTTGATAGAAACTTATGTTAATATTCTCATTGCCTTGATTTATTTTACAAGAATGAAGATATATCACATCATGAATTTTTTGAGGTGCACTGAGAAAAAACTTCATGCTATAAAACAACTTCATAATATATGTCCCACATAATAAACAACATGAAACCCATTCATAGTTTGAACAATTCCTATAAAAATGTAGTAGACTTCTTAACATTAAATATTTATAACAATTCCATAACCTTCCCTAACAATTTTAAACATGAATTTAGAAAATAATAAAATAATGGTGTACCTAAAATTGTGGGATCTACCCATTAAAAAATCTATTATGTTTCATTCTTAACACATATATTTTTTGATGGTTTCATACAATTTTATCAAAAATAATTCTTTAAAAAAATTTCATGTTATTAGAACAAATTCATTATAGTTTTCACTCTGCTCTGATGAAATGAATTCTATCTTATCTTTTAAATTCATATTTTTAGATGTATAATAAACTTTCTCAAATGATATGATGTCATTGATTACTATATAAGTTGTTGAAATATCAAAACAATTAATCATTTTTTATATATTATCATCCCTTTCAAACTAACCTCATAATGAATGAGAGAACTAATATGATATTCTATATTAAACATCATTAGATGTTTAGTACCCTCAAGAGATGTCCACATCGATTATCATTCTCTAGATATTATGTAAATAATATTTTAAGCCAAATATTCATTTGAAAAATCATTATCTATAAGAGAATAGTTATTCTTAAAAATGGACATAAATATTTTATGAATCTTAGCTATAAATTATAATTGTAAAAAATCAATATTACGACAGTCAACTATAAGAATATATATTCCAATTTTAGTAACCTTGGTTGTTCCAAAAAAGAGTAAATTCTTAATTCTTTGAAATATTATATTTAGTTTAACATAATATAATGATATTATAGATATTTATTGTCATAGAACATGATAAGGTAATTCCAACATGATAGATTAGTTGATATTTATATTTCAATTTTTTTAGATTTTTTACTTGATTTATTGTAATATTATAAGCTCTTACCAGCATAACAATGATATCTACTCAAATTTCTATAATAAAATTCTATAAGTTACCCATCCTACATTCATAATATGAACCACCTAATATAGGTGGCCTTCAAGGAGTGATATTTTCTTTTATCCAAATTAAAAAACCAATCAACATATAAACTAAGAGATTATTTTTAATAAATATAAGTTACTGTAACATTTCATGAGTAGTTGAAGTCCCATTGATACAAAATATAAAATAAAAAGACATATAGATTGATAATAAGAGGGGGTTAATTGTATTTTATAGACTAAGACATTATATTTACACTAAAATCTTATCCTAGGTCAATCATAAAAATAAATTCCATTATATTTTATAGGATCAGAGTTAAACAAGTATTCTAAAAATTAGTATGAATCATTCCATAAAATATCCAAACTGGAAATAATTAACTTGTAAAGTCAATTTACAATAGTCCTAAATAAATTTAATTACGAAAAAACTTACAGAATATTTTTTATGAACATACAAAAATATGAATTTTGTGTTATAAGAGACAATATCTTTATTTGGTCTCAATGGCTTTAATCGAACCAAAAATATTTTTCTTCCTATACTAATTGGGTCCTCAATACTAAGATTGAATGCATGTTGGTTTTCCAAACCTTGATAACCCTCTATAAAAATTATCAATAACCTTTATCCTTGTAATCCTTTGAATCCCTAAATCAAAATTTATCAGAGACAGAATAATATAAAACACAATTGAATTTAATGAATTTAAAAAATATTCATAAGTTGAGGGATATAGTTAAAATAATTAATGATTAAAATGAAAATTTTAAAAATAAAAAGAACATTCTAACTGTTAAAAGATTATTTAGTTATCATAGTTTATTTTATTTATAAGAAAATTATCAATGGACATATTACTCATTTTTTTACTAACACCAATTCAGAAATGACAATTTTGAGTAAAAAAACAAAAACACTAGAATAAGATTCCCATAGAGAAAAAAATGATGAATCCTAGGACAATGGGGGTTAAGCACATAGTTTATGAAAATCATGTTCTGTATAGAATGAATCATGATCAAATAATTCATGGAACATAATTAAATTCACATGATCAATTCATGGATCAGGATAAGGACCTAGGAAAATTAATCTAGATTATGCGAATGCCATAAAAATTTTCATCCCAATCACAAGAAATGCCAATAGTAAAATACCTAAAAACCATCATGGTGATCATGTGATGGAGGCTAAAATCGATGGGATAATTATGAAAGGTGATTTATGATATTTTATTGATAATTTAATTGGACTTTTTATCTTAATAATTTAAGTGCCCTTGAAAATTTCATCTTGATCCCGTAAAGACTCTTGTACATGTTGTATGGATCACACAAAGGCCACAATACATGTTTTCCTGATCACATAATTAACCTTGGGCTTTTCCAAGTAAAAATTCATGTTATGAATTCCAGTGATGTTGGAAATCACACTCTAATCTCTAGTATTACACCCTATGAAATTAATAAGTCTAACAACATGTTGTTTTTCATAGAATCTTATAATAATGGATTGACTGTGTGGACAAAATTTATGAAACGATAAATGAATGACGTCACTGATGACATATGTATTAGCACATAATGTTTATATGCCATTACACACTAATTTGTATGAATGTTGTACCAAATCAAACCATGTAACATTGATTCATCCTGATGTAAAATTACATAATTTTAGGGGAGTATATTTGTATAAACCCCCCCCCCCCCACCCAAAATTTACCATGGAGTGTAAAAAATTATGTGTGTACCCATTATAGAGAGAAATGATCATGTGATCACAATATTATTACTCCTATTTATTAGTTACTATGTAACTTATAAAAAATTAAAAAATTGTTAAATTTATATTCATGAGAAGGGATCACATAGTTTATATATTCTGTTCATTGATCATGTGAAGGCCAATAGAAATGCCACATGGATCACAAGAAGTATGTCATACAAGTCATATGGTTTATGTGAAAAACCTTACACTTCTTAGCCTAAAAACATGATGAGAGCATAAAATGACATAACTATTAAATAGCGGAAGAAACATTTTCCATAATATGAAGGGATCAAACTATTAATATGATTGTTTGATATATCACTCAAATAATACTATAAATCTTTTCCCAATCATTTTTAATCCATTGGAATGGTTGAAATGATCATTTAAAGGCCCTTTGACATGTTGTAAGGATCATGTTATGTCCATTGGACATGTGAGACTTATCATGAGAAGGCCCCTAGAAATGTCAATTGTATCTTGTGAAGGACCATTCATATTCAAAATTGATCATTCAAAGTCTCCAATACATGTAAAACTAGTAATACTAAGGCCCCTTGAACATGTATGATGGATTAGGTAGACTGTACCATGACATGTCATCATTAGTAGACATAGTACCTAGGACATGTTAGTCTTGTCAGGAAATCATGCATAGGCATGTACCCTTCAACCCTGTGAACACCAAACCATGATCCATTTTCATATATATTACATGAGAATCTGATTTACTATTTTTCGATTGAAATGCAATTTACTCGAGATTATTTGATCCACCACTTAAGGGAATTAAATCATTCTGTACTTATTATTTTGTAGGAACCATGATAATAATGAGGAATTTAATTGATTTTATAAACAGTATATTTCAGGTGACTTCCAAATGCCCAAAAATTATATCAAACAAGATTATAATACCATTACATGAGGGATTATATCTTTTATGATGTTTCTAGTCATGTTCCATTATTGATTATATAATTCGTAATTCCCCAAAAAATTAGAATATTGTTTGATATATTTTTTTAGTATTTTATTATCACATCGATCATGAACCATGTGAGATTAGGGACATTCAATTACCATGACATTAGAATAGTAAATACCACCCAACATGTGAGATATATATTTCTAGGAATCATAAATATTAAATATTTTATCCATTTTGACATCCTTCATATTCATTTTTCTCTTCTTTCTCAAATCCATTGGGACTCAAATGGGATGAGGGATCTTTAGTGATCAAATTATTTTTATGATAATAATGAATACAAACAAGTTAATCATTATTCTTATAAATCCCTAAATATCATAAAATATGGTTTGATAATCCACATAAATTTCAAGTACACTTACTCACCCATATTTGTGTTGGGGATAAATTAAACTATGTGGAATTTCATTCATGTTTTAAATGTGACATATAATACAATTTATTAATACCCAATATCTATATTTAAAATTCTAATACCCTCATACACATAGATATTGCATGACATAAGAGTACACAATGTAGTCCTACACGAAAAATGTGTGTTCTTATTCTATTTTTTCATTGGATATGTTGGAGGACACATGGATGGTCGATCCCATTTCAGAATTACTATTTTCCTAACAAAATAATTGTAAAATATAAGGTATATTTTCATATATATGGAATATATAATTAGTCCATTTTTGTTATTCATTAATGATAAATAGATGGACAAACAATTATATATAAAAATTATTTCATTAATAGGACAACCTTATTCACATGCAATGATTCAAAAACCGATCATTTAAATACGATAAATTGTCCCACAATGGGATTCATTAATGATTCAAAAACATATAATAAATATTTAATGGAATCCCATAGTAGGAAATAATTCGCCCTCAAAGAGTGTTATATAACCATCATCTCATCCAGCTGACCAGTGTCCATTCATAATAATCATTATTAAGAAATGATAATGATGACACTAAATATGAAATTAGGGTCATTACAAAATATATATATATGGGAAGCTCTGGTAGATTCCATCAGAATCATAATTATGGAACATAAGTTCTATTAGACTATGTCTACCCATTAATGAGTATAAAGGTATAGACTATAATACTCCTATTGGACCCTTTTTCTCAACCATTTTTTGGGAAAAAAATTTGTGAACCCAATGTTAATATTTTAATAAAAAATAATATGGGTTACTACATGTCATAATTTTTTGAAAAAAAAATCCATAAAAAAGTGGTTATCATAGGATGAATCTTTCAATAACAAAATTTATCCTGGTTTCCCCTGAAATGGACTACTGTTGTAAATTGCATGCATGAAAAATTGAAAACCCAGTAAAGATAATGAATCAATTTTTAACTGTGAATAGATAATTGGGAATTTCTCATAAATTATATGATTCAATGATCAATGAACATGTTCTAGGTTGTCCTTTTTAGTTCATATAATGTTCTAAAAAAATTACCCTAATATAAAACCATTAAATATTCATGTGAATATTCTAGAAGATCAACAATAGATGAAAAATCACAAACGTGATTCCATCACCATCGAATTAAAAACACCATGGTGTTGGAGTAACCCAAATTTAATTTCATCCTAAAACATTTGGACACAACCATGGTTGTTCATGATCTAAATCCAGAAAGACCCTCTACCACAATAATCATTTTAATGAATCCCATGTCACATGTCAACATCATTGAACACATTGAGTGTCCATCATCAACAAATGAAAATGATCAACATCATTACCATATAATGGTGATCCAAGGATTAAACCATGGATCTATAATAGTTTAGGTGATCCCCTATGGGATTCCTATCAAATATTTCAATTAGCTTTATCAAGAAAACACCCATCAGTCACCTGCTGAAGGTTTAATTAGATGGTAAACTTCCCTAAAACATAGATCATGGCACTGTGGATGTCTCACTAGGCACTCATGTTTTAGGAAAATGTGTGTGTGTCCATATTGTAATGTCGTGATATTTTATGAAAAAAATTATTAATTTTTCTTGATAAATTGTGGTGTATGCAACATCAAGTTTTAATGAACAAAAGTATAATATTAATATTGTTATATAAACATGGCCATTGTAATATAGCAACAAAACAATATTATATTAGATGGATTAACCACATTATAAATTTTTATATATATATTTTATTTAATTAAAATATATTTTCAAGTAAATTCTCTATATGATTCAACTGAACATTTTTTTTTAAATTGTAAACTATTTTTTATAAGAAAATACTAGAATTAGTATATATCATGTTTATAAAAATTATTTGAAAATAATAAGTTTATTCCTGAAATAGATATTTCAAAATTTACTTAAATTTAATTTTTGATCATTTTCAAAAAGGATTACTTTTTGGATGAATAATGAAAAATAAAGATTTTTATTTAAAAAAGAACCTCCTTGTTTATAGTGTTTGAAATTTTAATTTTTATTTTATAGTGCATATAATTTTAAATTTATTTTAATATATTATTTTTAATCCAGTTTAGGCCATTGAAATCAGTTTTATATTCAATTTTCATATAAAATATCTTATACTTATGAAGAATATTTCATTGGAAAAGGTGTTTTTCACCAAATTGATGTGTTTAATTTTAAATTAAATAGTAACATTTATGTGAATTCAATTTGCACAATTTGGTTACATGATTTAATTAAACATAATTAATAATATGTATTAATTTAAAATTAATTTTTTCCATTATAAATATTATATATGGTGAAAATCAATTATTATTTTTAAAGATAACACAGTTTTAACATGGGTTAAACAAAAAAATATAAGGGCTAACAAAACCATTGAGATGTCCAAAAATAAATGGATGACTATATTAAATCCTAATATCATATAAGGTGTGAGAATTATCCATTATATTTACTCTTGGTGTGTATAATATGCGGATATACCTTTTCTTTTGAAAATATCCATGTGTGTCATCTCCCAACACATTTAAATAGGCACCCCCTCTCATATATTGTTCAAACATCCAACTATTTTTTTTTATGGCCATACCTACTAGTATAAGTTTATTAAAACATTCATAATGTATTATTGTAATTTTTTTTGGTTAGTAAAAAATATTATATTGTCTTTCGGTGTTATCCTATGTAGGTTGTATGAAGAAAATGTATCATTCTTTAGCGAGTATTTTTTGAATTATTTCTTCAACCACTGAAAAAATTATACTTTATCAACACTGATACAATAAAATTATTTTTCCCAACTATATTTAATTAATTATTTTAATTTCATCACCTATATCTATTTATTAATATATAATATGAGAAAAACAATCACTAATTATGTTTAAGGAAGATTGGATCCTCACAAATTAATGTAATTTGTTTTCCATAACCTCCAATCATTGTTAGATATAATGATCCATTTAAACTATTTATATGACATTTATGAAATAATTATACTTATTTTGTTAAAATATCACATCTACAATCTTACATTGAATTTTTTTGTAAATGATAATATAGATCGTTTGTAGGTGGGGACTACTACCTCCATGAAAAGATGTGAAATGTTTTTTCTTTTTATTTTATATTTGATATTAATTGGTTATATTAAATAAATATATTTGACATATATTATATTAAAATTATTATATAAAGCTCAATTAATATTTATATTTCTTTTATTCTATTTATCAAGAAAACTGAAACGAAATTCATGCGTACATATGACATTTAAACTCTATCAATGGTGTAATTAGTTTTCTATATCTAACATTCATGGATAAATATAAATAAATATATAATAAATATATATTATATTTATATAAATCATTAAATTATTGAGACTGTTTATAAATGATCAAATAAAATTGACCTAAATACAAACTGAATCACCCGAGAATAATGAAACTATTATTAACTGAAATATTATTTTAACAAGGAATTGTTTTTAAAAAAGTATAAAAGGACGTATATGAACCCTACATAGTATGTTATATACAATTATAGTTATTTTATTGTTTATAATAAATCAATATTTATTTTATATTATGTTAAATTGTGTTTGAATAATGTATAGAATTAAGGTAAGTGATTTTTTGTCACGCTTTTTCATCTTTGAGACAAATTCCATCCTCACAACTTATTTACATTTTGTGGTGTATATAATTCCGATGAATATATTTTATGAATATTATAATAAATATTATGGGCATATACCTAACCATATATGTTTATTTCACTAATGTGGATTATTATTAAAAATTTAAAAACAGGGAAAGGGTTTGATTTTATAATCTCATTGTTTAATGGGATTATTTATTATTACACATCAAATAATGAGAAAACTGATTAACCTATAATGAAACACATGAAAATTAACCTTTTATAGTTATTTTGAGAAATTAAATATTTTTATTTAATTTTCCTCATATTATATACACATGATCCAAAATAATGTTTTTATGTAAAACAAATTTTTTCACTCTTTGGTCGAAACCTATTTTTCTTCCATTTCCATGTCATCTAAAAAAGATTTCATGAATTTTTTAAATGTTATACTAGGATGGTTTATTGTAATTGTTAACCATTTATGTATTTTTAAATAATCTTTTAATGGTATCTTCCTATCTCATTCCAAACCTGGAACTTTTTAATTTTATAGATTAGGTGAATGTCAACAATGTATTACAATGTACGACATGAATGATATTTTTCAACATAATCAGCTGTAAATGAAATAAATATCACAAATAAATGTTTATAAGTTTATCTTCAAAGAAAATTTTTAATCTTATTATTGAGAATGAAATATATTTAAAATAATTTATTCCAAATAGAAAAGATATTTTTCTGTTAGAAGTGTTATATATGATATTTTAAATTAGTTTCCCACATTAGAAGTAATAATTTGAGCTTTCTTATAATTTACAAGGAATATGATTTAGTGTTAGCATCCATATTCAATTTCTGGATGTTTTATGTTTATAAAGGCAAATATTTATGAATATTTTTTATTTCCAATGGGTTATTCTATGAAGAAATGTTTATGAAACATGTTTCCATTTCATAGGTTATGATATAATAAATGTTTTATGATATTATAGAACACAAATGTGAGTATTATATTATGTCTAGTACCATTATCTCCATCCAATTAATTGGGTAATGATATATCGTCTATGATATTAAAGGGTATATGTCATGTCATCCCATTCCGTAAATAGGGCACATATTAGGTTATCCTAATCCAAAAATATGGTATTGGGATTTTATCTAAGCCTGAATGAAGTTACATGGGAGGTTATAACAAGGCTAAAAAAGGGTACACTAGAGGTAATCTCAAGGACAAAACTATTACAATAGATGTTATCACAAGATTAACATGTAATTAATGTCTTGGTGGATATCCTTGAAATAAAATTTTATTTTATTATGTGTATGGAAAAAATCAATATATTATGAAAATGTTATGCTCTAATTTGTCAATATATCCAGGTACATAAAATTAATGTTTTTTTACTTTAATAATTAATTCCCTGACTCATGTTTGTGATCTATGATATGTATTATACTATTTTAAAATCTTATTCTAATGTTTCCTCCCCTCATTCTAAAGTAATTTTTATGTATCTCTTGATTACCCTTACTATGAATTCGAGCTCCCCATATTTATGTTTAATTTAACCATGTTATAAAGAATTCTATTATTTATTATACGATAATGGAGGGTTATATTTATAATTAATATAGAGATATGTGATGTAGTTAACTTATGAAATAGTTTTTTATGAATCCATGATTCCAAATGTACAAGACATAAATGATATTATAGTGGATCAATATGTTATATAGTAAATATTTTAATATTCAGATGTAATATTTATCTATTAATGTATAGATTATATAATAGTTACCAGAAGATTAATCAGTTACACTTTAATAAAAATGATATGGATACATTTTTGATAATCCTGAAGAGAAATTAATGTATAGGAAAATGTTCTTGGTTATTTGTTAATGATAGAGTGAATTGTTTTTATGAAATAAAATCCCTGGATACAAAAAATGTGTTTTTGTTTCTCTAAAACATATATACTAAGGGGTAATATCTTTACAAGGGTAAATTGAACATTTGATTGACTATAAATTTTTTCATAATATGTTGAATTATTGTACAACATGTTTCACACTCCTAGGGAATATGTTTTAAAAATTCAGAACTCTTCAAGAAACGACATAGATGATTTCAATATATTATGAACATGAAAAACGTTGGTTAAAAATAAGTATTCATTTCTTTAAAAAAATATTTTGTGATCTAGAAATCCTATAATAGATTTTTCAGGATTATTTGGTTTTCCCACTATGAATGTTATTGATCACGCATTTATTTGTAGTTTTAGTTGAAGGATTTAACTTGATTGAATTATGTTAATGGTAAATGAAATGGATAGTGCTATGATTTACCTTCTATGAAACCAAATGTTACAGGATCTAGAATGTGAAATATTGTTTCTATACTCATAAAACATTATCATTATATGAATCATGATGAAAATACAGACTATCTATAAAGGGAATAAGATTCCATTGATTCCTATATGAGGAAAAATAAAACATATTTTAGTTTTTTTTTATAATCCTCTTGTCCACAAGAAATAGATCGGTACCATTGAAAAGGTATTTTCCATTATACATTTTTGCTAGAATTCAGAATACATTTTAGTTGGGTTGGGTGGTTAATAAGAGACATGGTGGAATATTATCATGAATATAATGCAACAACATGAAATTGAATCTATAGAGTTGGATGAGTTTAGGATATTATTTTTGAAATAAGTGTTTTCCTTGTATTATTCAAGTGGAAATGGATAAGAATTTATTGTATATAAGTCAAATAGATGACGAATCTATTGGCACCTATGAGAAAAAATTTACAGTTTTTGAGTTGTAATATTTAGGTAAAATTATCTAACATGAATGTTAGGATTATTTATTCATTATTTTATAAAAATAATGTCTCTGAAGGGTGTAGGAAATAAAGGGACATCTGTATCTATAAAAAATATCAATGATATTTTATGGTTAAAATAGAGATTGGGGTTATCCATCAATCATATAGTTTTTATATTAAAATAAATATTTAATTCAATGAAAACTGTAACAAATATGGGGTGAATATAATGTAAATTCCATTATTCTCATAGTTTGGAATGAAATATAGAGATAACATTATCCTTGGGGATATTGAAATTTGTTATGTATGGAAAGGATGGTCATTGAGTAGCTGAATGATAAATTTATGAGAAGAAGTTGATAATTACCTAATTTGTGAGAAACACACCCAAAATACACCCCTAACACTCAAATTATAAAAATTTAATGAGTATTTTTATTATAAAAACTATTAATTATTTTCTGGAAACTAATTATTATGGCCATTTTCAAAAACATTATTATTGAGAAATAAAGGGAAATTTGGGTGTTTTCAATTTTTGATTAGGGGACCAATAACGACATCCTAAAAGATACACTTATTATCCACCCAAGAACTAATAATTTCACAATTTATTTTCCATCTACCATCTTTTTTATAAAACTAAAAATTTCTAATGTTTTCAATATATCTCAACAATGAATACATATTGAAATATCAATGAAACCCCCTATTGGTACCATAATCGCATCTATGTTCTATGATTCTTCACTTGTTAATCATTGTGGAATTGTGCTTCGTGCAATTATTTTTATTCTCCATCTACATGAATCTCATTTTATCATTTTCATTGATTGGATTTATGTACATAATAGAAACATAAATTTTCAAAAAGGCGATGTCAAATTTGATATTACAATCCAACCTATGATCTTCTATCAGTATGATAATAAATATTAATTTACAATGTAAATCACATCCATTGTATGTGTAATGATACTATTTTTGAAAGGGTTTTTCCTCAAATGGTTATGGATAAACTCAACATCGATGATTTGAATATTTTTCATGAGTTTTTTTATGTATTTTTTAAAATGATTCAAAGTAATCCATAGAATAATGAATATGAGTTCCTAATATAAATCATACATGATGGTTTTCATATTTCAATGAATACTTTTATAATTCCCCCACAAAGTTATAAGAAATGAAGAGAAAACATCAATATAATATGGAATATGTATTCTTTTTTACTATTTTATCACAATGGGATGTATTGGTTCATTTTCGTTACCATATTAATGTATTGATACAACTATAAATTGATTACTGGGAAATAAACAAGATCATAATCATGAACATGTATCATCTACCTTGTATTGATGACTTGGTAGTTAAACTATTTGGAGCACAATATATTTAAATGATTATTCATCATTATAAAAATCATATATTTTTTTCAATAAGGTCAATATACCCATGAAAACTATTCAAAAATTGTATAGAAACAATGACTAATAGTGATTCAATTTTTTCTAACTAATTCCCCAACAATCTTCCAAAATTCTATGAATAGTGTCTTTAGAGAACATCATGATATTTTCACGGTTTTCTGTATATATGATATTAATATATATTCAATGTGGAAGGAATATAAGGTAGACAAATTTTCTATTAAGGCAATTACATTAAGGAAAGGTATGTGTTAATAAATATACACTACTGTAAATTTTTGCGATTAATATGTTTCTTTTTTGGGTTATATAAACCCATGAGTGGGAATATCAGTGGTTTCCTGAAAGATAGATGCTATTGAAAATTGTCCCCAACCAACCATGATGATTGAGATATGTATATTTATTTGTTTCGAATGATATAACCAATTAATTGTGAAATATTTCTCTCTAATGTCCAATATTTTGACCATTTAATCTCAAATGAAAGTGAAGATCCCTTTGATGGATGAATGTGGGGAATCTTTAAAGGATCTGAAAAAAAATATTAGTTAGTGCACCTATGATTACACTGCTGTGTAATGGATAACAGTTTGTAATATACAGTGACTATCCAAAAAGAGATTGGGATGAATATTCATGAAGTATGATATAGTTTTAGGGTATTCCCCATCAAAATTAATGGTACATGATAAAAATTACCCAACTGATGATTTGGAGTTACCTGTGTTAATTTTTTTCTCAATGTAACTGTGGAATAATATTTATATTGAATTGTAATATATATATATATATATTTATTTATTTATTTATATAATGGAAATAATTTATTAAAGTATATATTGACATGGAAGGAGATTAATATGTGATAGATAATATAGTAAGATATAATTAATGATTATGATTTTTCAAAAATTATCGCGCTAGGAATGAAAAAATGGTGGCTGATCATCAGATTCAAACTGATAATTCAATCTAAAATATGATTGCTATCACGAAATATCCAGTACTTATGGTTTAAAAAGACAATGATCAAGAACTCTTCCGGGAAGGGAACAAATATTATCTTTCTCAAATGATTGTTCAACCATCAATACTATTAAAATTTTCATTTCATTAAATAATGATATATATGAAAAGAAAAAGATTATAATTGTTCATGACTTAAGATTCCTTATGACAGAAAGATATAGATAAAAATCAATCATTGTGTTTCATCCATAATCAATTTGATAAAATATTTGTTAGTGGATTCTCATAGTTAAACATTAAATAATCATCCTAGGTGTAAAAAATATGTATAGACAAATGTATTTTTTTTGGGGTAAAATTAATATAGATATATTATAGATTCTATCGTAGTTCTTTGTTTTTTATAAATTAATGGGTGAGAGGTAAAAGTCTAAGGAGATGTTATGACCATTACCCATCCCATAATTTATATGGTAAAACACTGCCTTTGATTGTATCATTATAATCCTCAGAATGATTATAGGGAATAATGAAATTATTTTAGTTAATCTCCATAAAGATTCATCAAACATACTGACTAACCGGGAATATTTATATCAAGATTAGTTGTCAAGGATATGTTTTAATAAAGTTGTCAGATTTCATAGAGTATCATATTCTATTTTATCTCATAATGATCTAATGATTACCGAAACAAATATAGGGAAATATCTAGAAGACTATAGATATTCATATGATTTTAGCATAAAATATAATATTCATTAATTAATTATTTTAATAGAACCATTATATGCCAATATGATATGATGACATATTTTTCACTATATTTCAAATATTTTTTTGGAACAACATGTTCCTCTAGTAAAATTTTCATACCACAATAGCATTCACATAATCATTAAGATGGATCCTCATGACGTTATCTATGTAAAGAAGTCTATAAATCCAATAAGATAGGATGAAGATAGAAAAATAAAGCTATTGGATCAAGAAATATATGTGAAAATGGGAATAAAATTTTTATCTATTTCAACAGAACATCAAGGAAGTACATGGTGGTCAGAAAATTTATGTTCATAATCGTTGACATGATCTGGATTTTAATTCTTGTGAAAATGTATACCAAAAAAACAATCCAATGGAACAAGGTTATGATATATAAAAGAAAAATAAATTGTATCCCTGGTTATAGTGATTCATTTTATATTCTTGATTAAGATATTTATGTTAGCATATTGCATGAGGGTTCCATGATACATATATCATGTTTATGATACATTCCTTATGTCCCTATTAATGAAGCAGCATCCTAAACCTTCCCATGTTATAAACTAATAAGAAATAATAATTAATCAACATGATTTATATGAATGAAAATATATGGACCATCTTGATCGTAGAGATAAAGTTTTATGAAACAATATAACAAATATGCTCATGTTTTTTGAGTAAAACAACCAACTTAAGGAAGCTACATACAAAACTAAGGATATTATGAGGTATATATATAGTTGGTTATTTGAATAAAAGTTATAAAAATAAGAGGGTGAAATTCATATTATACTTGGTAGAATTTACCACCATAAGGTTTTATTAGGTATTGTTTCTCAAATAAATTTAATTTATTCAATAGCACGCGTTCAACACAACATTGAGTATTAACAAAACACTACACACTCTTAATAATAAAATTTAATCGTGAAAAAATATCATGGAATTTAAATTTTCATTTTTAGAATAATAATATTAGTATTTTAAAAATATGTAATATGGTTTGAGATTATGTAAAAATAGTTTCAATGGAAGCCTTCATATGACTTAAAAATACAATATTTGCACAAAAATGGTTTTATTTATTTTTTCAGAAAATAATATAAATAATCTATAAAATTTTATAAAAACTATTAGAAAAAATGAACACATTTTTAAGATTATTATGTAAATTTTATCATAGATTGAATATTGGCGAGTTTTCTAAAAAGTTTAATTTTTCAATGAATAATGATCAACCATGATTTTTATTAAAAACTGCATTTCATTCAATGAATTTACAAAGTTAAATTATATGTTAAAATGGGTTTAGAAGTAATATATGTTAAATTTTAATATTATTCATAAAATTTATTTCATTATTATTATTTTTAAATTATATTTTGATATAAAACATCTTATACATAAAACTATCTTTTCATTGGGAAATCATTTTTCATCAAATTTTCATTTTAAATTTTAACTTAAATACATCCAATTCTATGATTTTAATTTGAAAAAATGTATAATATATTTTAAATTTTAATAAATAAAATTATTTAAAAATTTATGAATAATTAGTTTTCATAATCAATATTAAAAGTAATGGCAATTAATTACCATGGTTAAGGTGAAAAACTTGTTTACCCGGGTTAAACTAAAACGATAGAGTTAAAAAATTATGTAAAATATCATCCAACTCTTATTTTCCTTCTATATATCAAACATATATTATATATTTTATCTATTGTAACATTTTAGATCCTTTGAGAGTGAATAATGTGTATATACCTTTTTCTTTTTAAAAATTTCATATGTTTCATCTCCACCACTTATAAACGGGAACCCACTCTCATATTCGCTTCACACATCTATTGACTTTTTCCCCATATAATTCCTTCATAAATTCCATCCTTAAATCCCCACCATTATCATATATTTTTTAGTTTTAAAGTTAATACCATCTATGTAAATTTGTCCATAAAACATATGTAAGTTATACGAATAACTGGTATTGTTCTCAATCGAGAATTTTTTATTTATATATTATTCCACATCTATAAAATAATATTTAAATTTCATGATATAAAAACATAATTCTATTTGATAAATATAGAAAATTTTGTGTTAATGGAATAAACTATATATATCTCCTCTTAAGTTATATGTAAATTGTTATCGTTGCTCTTGTATACGACAAACTAACCCATTATGAACCGATCTAAATAATTTTCTATCACCACGACTCATATATGGATATAATGATGTTTATTACATATGTATATGATATTTTTAATATAATTATAATATTTAATTTAAATATCACATCAAACATTTTATACTCAAATATCATGGAAAATAATAATGTTTCTCATGCGTACATGTAGAATACCGCCCCCATGAAGTGATGTGATAAATTTTTCATTTTATTGTGTAATATATGTTAATAAGGATATAATACATGAATCTATATAATATGAATGATTTAATATTTGTTCTGTAGAATTTAATTAATAAGTAACGTTCTTTATTTCCATCTATCAATAAAATGGAAGGAAGCCTCATGTAACGTAGGACATAACATCTCCATGAATGATGTATTTCATTTTCTATCCATAAAATTTATAGATAAAAATAAATAAATAAATAATAAATATATATTATATCTATATAATCTATACTATTATATAAATTATAGAATTTTGAAAATATTAAAATGAACAAAATTAGAAAATCAAAACAAACCTGAGAAACAAATATGTTATGATACCAACTCAGATTTGATAAATAAATTATTAACAAAAACATTACGAAGGGTCCTAAGTAAATAATTTTATATATGATAAACTTTTTATATAATGTATTTTTAATTAACTGATATTTATTATATAGGATTTTTATGGTTTATAAAGAATACCTAGACTTTTCTTAATGATTTTTTTTACAAATTTTTTTCCGTGGGATATAATTTATGTAATGCACACACCATCTTCAGTGAGGTGTATATTAAGAAATTTTTAAATGAAATATAATTATTTTATTTATTTTCCTGAATTTTAATGATTCTTTTCATTTCATTCTCTCATGGACCTTATATTTCAAATGTTAACATAGTGGTAAGGGATTTTTATATAACTTTTATTTATATGAGACACAAGTCTTATCAAACACATGTTTATTTTGTGTGGTGTATATAATTAAAATGTATTAATTTAATGATTAAAATAAGGAAATTTATAGGGATTTTAATTTCCATATAAGGGTATTTATTTCAAGGTATTATGGTTTAATATATAACAAAGTGGTAAGTTTTTTATGTTATATTCACATTTTTTCAGTGTTTTCTACAAATGTGCATCAAATGATGAGATGCTATGATATTATATAAAAAGCACATTAAGTTTCATCAAATCTAGTTATTTTTAAAAATTAATCACTTTCAATTAATTTTCATATTTTATTATAATAATGATTCTGAAAATAATAATGAAAAACAAAATTATTTCCCACTTTTATAGAAGACACATTTTCTTCAATTTCTCGGTTTCTGAAAAAAATGATTTCAATGAATTTTTTTTATTTTAAAAAATAAATATTTAAATTAATTTTTACCATTATTAAATTTTTTAGAAATTTGTAAAATATAATTTTCATATATATTACTAAATTAATAAATTTGGAATTTAATGAAAATGTGAAATGAATATTTCTTTTTATGCCAATAGTAAGAATAAGATTTTCCCCGTATCATGACCAATCAATGATATATGGAATAGTTTAAATGTTTTCATAGTTATATTCAAAGAAAATTATTCCAGTAATATTTGAGAAATATTTATATCTTGTATAAGTGTTTTAAAATTGAAATGAAAATTTTCTCATGTAGCGTTCCAAGTGATCATTCAAAATCATTTTCCATAAAGTATTAGAACCTTTTATGTTAGTTAATATTTATTGGGGATATGATCCGATTATACCATTGTTATTATTTGTTTACGTGATTTTTAATTATGTAAAAAATTTTATAGAACTTTTTTTATGGGTTATGCTAGGATGAAATGTTTTTCAAACCCATTTAAATTTCATGGGTTAAGACATGATAACATTTTTATAATCATATAGAACAAAAACGTGTTGATTATGTGTGGTGTGATACCAATATCTATATCTAAATAATTGGATAATGATTAATATTCTCTAAGTTCAATTGGTAGAATGGGGTTTCCTTAAATCCTAACAGAGTGTACTAAAGAGGTAATCCAAACCATGAAAGAGTTTATGTGTTATGATATCCCATTCCCAATAGAGGGTACATGGGATTTTATCCCATGCATAAAAAAGGTATACTAGAAGTTATCCAAATCCAAAATATGTTTCATCGGTGGTTAGCACATTTATATTTTTTGAAATATATCGACATTAACTTATTAAAAAGATATATTTTATTTCTTTTAAATTATTTTCAGTGTTCTCATGTTTATATTCTTAAAATTTAGCTAATTGTTATAAAAATACTAAAAATAGTTTTTTGAACTTTTAAAATTTATATAATTCAATGATAAATCATTTAATTCCATATCATCGCTCATAAAATTTTATTATGGTTGTTTTTATATAATCTAAAATTATTTTTAATTTCATTTTTATCTTTTTATTTAATTTTATTACACTTTTTAAAAATAAATTTTATAAAATTTATTGTAAAAAAATTATTTTTTCCTTTTTTTAAAATTATGAAAGGATTATTCATTTCACGTATATGGAGTGAACAAATTTTCCATCATCTAAAATCTATATAGTATGCTTATAATCCTAAATAAGTATCCATATGTTTTAGTAGAATATTTTTTTCCCATATTTATAAAAACTGTTATTTATTATTCTACAATTATGTGTAGTTATTTTATAATGTTTACAACAGAATTTTGGAGTCAAATTATACTAATAATTTTTAAAATAATGACAGAAAATAATTAAATAAATTTAATTTTTATCATTCACTTAATCTTAATTAACTAATTATAAAATAAAATTCCATTATTTTAATATTTCATTTTAAATTAAATGATGGTATACTATCATTCTTTACTAATTTCTGTATTATTCCTCATTCAGAGATCATATACATTATTGTGATTATTTTCCCTATTATGCTACTTTATTCATAAAAATTATCATTATCCTTCATATCATTGTTATTTTAAATTTGGTATATATTCATTATTTTAATGATTTATGAATTTTATTCTACTTATACAATTATTTTAGTATATAGTGGCTTGTTATGAATTTCATTTCATTTACTAGGGAAATACTAATGTTGTATATTCTAAATTTTTTATTGATATTTAATGAAATATGAAAATTTTAATTAATTTTTAAATTATTTATTAAATATTTGAGTAATTTTTTGGATATATGTAGTTTATGTGATATTCTATGGTATAGATAGACAATTGACGAAATTATAGTTTCATTAAACAAAACTCAATGGGTACTAATCAATGTATATCTTCAAATAAAATGAAAATGTTTTATTTGATTCCATGTAATTATATAATATATCAACGAAAAAGGCCTTGATTATATGGTTCATGAGTCCTTGAAATGATTCCTTGAAGACAAGATAATCAAATATATATTTATTCATTTTATTTATTAAAATTTTCAGTATTTATTATCCACTTTATAGACTTGTATACCAAAGATACATTTTAAATATCATGTTATTGATTAAATGGAATATATATTATTTTTTAATCTACCATATTATTTATTACTTGCATATTAATGATAGATTATGTTTTATAATATATATTACTATGCATATAAGATCGCCCTTTATTTATTTTTTCCTTTCACCAGAATTTTATGAATTAGTCTTTGAATGATTTTCATGGTTCCTAGA
This sequence comes from Viscum album, assembly GCA_963277665.1. NCBI lineage: Eukaryota > Viridiplantae > Streptophyta > Magnoliopsida > Santalales > Viscaceae > Viscum > Viscum album. The sequence goes on along the minus strand of OY728165.1, from coordinate 708,003,675 downwards.
ATGATATATAGGAAATGTTTTTGATCTATAATGGATGGTTTTGTCACTTATATATTATATGAATGTAGTAAAGTAGACATTGGTTTTGGGTTACTAGAGTTGAGGTTTCTATATAAAAAAAGTTTTAAAATATAATTATTCCTCACTATGTTTCTAGTAATTAATATAAATTCATGTAATCAAAATTATATTATAGTTCATCTAAAATATATACCAAATCAACATTTCCATTGTAAAAATTTAATTTAAAATAATAAATAATGTATTACAAAATAATTTTACCACAAAATTCATAATTTTTCCACTATAATTATTTTGACTATATAATTATTAAATGAAAATAATAGTATATCTGAATAAAAAAACTATTAAAGACACATTATTTTCCCTCACTAACTAATTTTTTATTTATCTGTACAAATTTAGTTCAATATTCATTAAATATTAACTATTAAATATAGAAAGCATCAAATGATGTCTATATATCAAAATGAAGAATTTAATTTAAAAAATATGATTGACCTCCCCTATCAATTATTAATAAGATATATATATCATGAATGAAATTAAATATCCACCTAAGGCATTAAAAAATTCATTAATCTAATAAGGTGAAAGAATATTTCATGAATTTGGTAATAAAAAATGATAAAATATCAAAAAATGAGATCCATATAAAAAATCATAACATGGTGAAAAATAAAAAATCATTAGATCAATATTACTTCCAGAATGGAAAAATTAATATTGATAAAGATATATATAGAGATACATAGAGATTAAAGATAATAATTCTAGCAATAATAGATTATTGAATAAGGAAATTTGATAAAATCAGGAAATATATTCCCAATAATTAACAGAAAATACCACATTTAACAAACCAATGTCCAAAATTACCATGGTATCTATTTAATAATGACCAATAAACTACTAGTTAAATGTCACACTATTTGAACCGACAACTTGATTTATGCTCAATGGCCACTAATTATTTTCCTTTGAGACTCTTGTCCCATTGTATTAGTCAAAAATGTTTTTCTCTACATCAGGTTGCCAATGTAATCTTCTAATATATTCTAACAAATAGATCCTCACACACAAATTATCCTTTATTCAAACAACATTCCAAAAATAAATCTCAAATTATTTTAAAAAATACTATTTTTATTAAAATATATAGTAAATAACACAAATAGAGAGTTATTGTTTTTAGAAATAATATACATTATGTAACACCCCGAGCTTCCACGATACGCTTCTCATTCAATAATGTAATAGCTTGCATTGTACGCGACTTCGAGTTCTAAAACACCGCGACTAATCAAAGTAGCCGTTATGAATAGTAATAACCACTTTTTAAAATTATAGAAATTTTATATTTCAAAATGGACTTCATTTTTGTATTCGTAATATCGAAATTATCCAAAGTTGAATTTTTTGTAATTTTCTGAGAACTTCCAATTTTTTATAAATAGTGAAAATTACTTAAAAACAACTTTTTTAATAAAAATAATTTATAGTGATAAATTATACTATTTAGTGGTTTTAAAGTATAATTATAATATATTTTTACAATTTTATCCAATGGTGGTCATTATAATTAATTTAACATTGAAATTGGACATAAACAATTGTCAATCTTTTGATATAAATTGTTTCTTAAAAACACGCTATTTGTTGTGACAGTGGGAATTAATTATAAAATTAATTAATGAAAATTATATGTTTGTAATTTTGTAAAATAGACATCATTTTTGAATTCGGAATATCAATTATAGCTTAGGGTGAAATTTTGGCATTGTTCTGAAAAACTTCAATTTTTGATGAATAGTGAAACCACTAAGTGGTAGTTAAATAACTGATTTTTCGTTTGAATGAAATATTACCAATTCTGTGATTTGATTTTCAAAAATCCGACATATATGGTTGTCATTAAGAAGTAAAATGTGGTTCAATGAGATTAAAATAATTTTTGGTGAATAGTAACTTTTAAGTTCTTAATCGCGATTAGAGGTAATTAGTGTGGTTTAAGGTAAAAACAATGTTTTAATAATATGATATGAGCTTGACACTTGTCATACTCCTATTGGATGAGTCATGAACGACCAATACAACCCATGGGTCAACTTGTGGACCCCATGGAGCCACTTTAGTTGGAAAATGACATTAATATATATTTATTTAATGTTAAAATTAAATTGACACAAACATGAGTTGTTTTACTAAAACAGTTTTTAAGTGGGGTTACACAAGTCCAAATTTTGACTATAAATATTCATTAGAAAGATAAAAATATTTCCTACATCATATTATTTTTTTTATAATTTTTAGACATTAAATAAATTAAATTATTTATGACATTATTATGATGTAGCGATGACCTCATTATTTAACGATTTTAATAAAATGAAAAGATAATGTAAAATCCAAGGCTTACACTTGTCAAAAGACTATTGGATGAAAATATTTCTAACCCTTATCACCTTATCCACGAATTATTTAAGTGTGGGACCTTTAGAATCCGAAAATCATTGTGTAATAATGTAACATTTCAATCTTTCCAAAAGAGCCCCTCCTCTCCACTTATAAAAGGCCCCCACCTCTCCCACCTTATTCACACCTTAAAGCCATTTGGCTCGGCCAAACTCTGCCCAAATACTCTCCCAACTTCCCCCTCTTACTCCTAGAAGCCTCACTTTGGGAAGAACTCTTCTCAAGGAATCCTTTGGCTCAAATCAAAAAGAGTTACCCGATTTTGAGGTAATGTCTTCTCTAATGTTGTTTTGTTTTATTTTTCTTCTCCAACCCCCTAAACTCTTTTTATTCATTTTTTTTTGTAAAAACACTAGTATCCTCAATATACTAGGATGTTGTTATAAGAATTATTCGAGCTACACTTACACACACCTACATCTAATGGTTAAAGAACATACGGTTTCTGTGGATGGCGAATTTCTGCCTCACGAAACGATGATTGTTCAACACTCATATAACACCTTCAAAGGTGGCCATTAAGATGTCACTATATTTATATATGATATATAATGTGTTTATGTTTTACTTATTCTTCTGTATTTCTCATTTATGGCATACTTTATGATTTCCATTATGGGTAAAACGCGATAATTTCATTTTAGGAAGTGCGGACTACCGCCCCCTCAAAGTGATTTGAATCGTTAATGCCATATGTGGGATGTATAGAGGATGGATTAAATGGTATTATACACTATATTATATTGTAATTATATTATAAATTTATATCATTATGATTTCATTCCATTAAATACGAAATAGAAATGAAAGTAGCGTTCATGCGTACGTACGGCTTACTGTCTCCATGAACGGTGCATTTCATTTCTTACCTCTAAATGTTACGTGACATTATGAATAAATGTATATACTGGATATATATCATATATATGATATCTATATCATTAATATAATTCTGGATATAATGGATCTTTCACCACATGAACAACTTGAAATTATAGGAAGTTTATTTTTGACTCAAGTACCAAAGATCGACAAAACGACCGTTATTAACTTAAATAATTACATAATGTTCATAACATTGTAATAAGGGATATAAAAGGAATAATTAACATGAAAAAGGTTCTTAAGTAAATAGTAATTAACTCTATTTTATTATTCAGGAGGTTAAAGAATGGTCGAGTCAGGACAGGACGCAAGGTAAGGGTTATTTCACAATCTCTTCATTATCCGAGGTTGTTTATACGTAATAATATACTAGGATCTCTTTATCATCCACATCCATGTTTCTTCAAAATGTATTTCAAAAAAATTTTATTATTTACAAGAATATGGGTAAAAGTCATTTATACCCTTTTTGACTTTTTATAAGAGGAATCTTTCTGTCGTTTTCAAAACAAGGTCCTTTTTAACCTTTTCGACAGAATTAAGGTAAGAATGTTTTTTTAACTTATACGGCGGGTGCGGTTATTTTATGCCATTATAAAATCTTCAAAGCTTTCCTTACAAGCTTATAAGAATATTTTCAAGAAAATGTTTTGTTTTATATGGCTCTTAAATGATTTCAAAAATAGAAAGAGATATTTCTCTAAAAAGTGTTTTGATTTCATCTATGTCAACATCCTTTGATGGATTTTACGCTTATTTGAAGTTGATTTATTATAATACAAAACTTCTATATTGTATTGAAGGTATTGTGATATGTTTGACTGTGGATGTGCTATTTTTATACCATTCATAGTTTATGGTGAAATTATTGACATTTCGTATGCTAGTTTTAATACGAATGTTTATGTTATGTTTAAACCTTTTCATATGGGAATGCATTGGACTTAATATGTGACGGGTGGAGCCCACTATAGCTCCTCGATGCATCGGCAGGTCTCATGAGACAAACTAGTGTCTTGGCATGAGGCCTTGACAAAATCTTATTTGTGGTCTTGGCACGAGGCCTTGGCTACGTGGTTATGATAGTCTGGCATTATGAATTCCATCATTATGAAAGTGGTTATTGTTATTTCATGTGATTATTCGACCAGTAGAATATCCATGTAAAGAAGTGAATGGCATTATCTCATTTTACTTTTTCCATATTATGTTGATGTTCAAGTTTAAAAGGCTTTTTTTTGTTATACATTTCCTTAAACTGTTTATGTTTATTTATGAAAGCTTCTGCAATATTGTTATCCTTACTGAGCATCTGAGCTCATCCCTTTCAATGTTTTAATATTTTCCAGGATGTGAAAAAGTACTTTATGAATGACCTGTAGGGATTGTGAGAAGAGGATATGAGTGTGGACTATGGAGACTTTGTTATTATAGTTTTTCACTTTATGATGTAATGTAACGTTTACGAATGTATCTAGTGTTTCTAAGGCTACTAAACTAATCGGTCTTTTGAGACTTGATCTTTTGTGATCATGCCAATGTTACGAAGTAATGCACCGACTCTGGGTAGCTGGGGTCGGGGCGTTACAGTTGGTATCAGAGGCAGTTTAGTACTAACCTTGGAAGCTAGATTTAAATAAACTCTGATTAGAGCACATAGCCCGAAGATAGACTTTGAGGATTACTATAGAAGAACTTTCTAGAATTTTGTTATTGTAGAGATTTTATGAGTTTTCCGAGAAATAAATCCATGTCTGGATACGAGCAGGTAGAGGCGGCTCTGGCACAGATGTACCTAGGGGTAAAACCTGAAAACACCGCTTTGAGCTAGACTCGAACGGGAACTGGTGCACGACAACGGGCCTTGCTGCACTCTTGGTTACGACACTCTCAGGGGATATGCTTTGGATAATTCTCATTTTCTTTATAAACCACTATGAAGGGTTATGAGTATATACTTCCTCAAAGAAAACAGTTTTATGGATTATATCCATAAATAGTTCAATTTATGTTAAGTATCTTACATGTATAGAATTATGTATTTTGATTCATAAACTAATCTAGTTTATGCCATTGTTTAGAAATGGCGCCTAGTGGAAGGAATGGAAACCGTATCAATGCACGAACTCTGTGTAGGGATTTCCCTCCTGCTCAAGATAATTATTGTGGATCTGGAGATACAACTGGTGCAGATCAACTTGTTACCATACTGGGACAACTCACTCAGGTTATGAATAATAACCTTACTCGTATGGAGCACCCTAATCCGCAACGTGGAGGATCAATGTTAGACCGCTTCATGAGGCAACAACCACCAACCTTCAATGGGGGTACAAATCCGTTAGTAACTGAGCAATGGATAAACTCCTTAGAGGAAATATTCCACGCCTTGGGGAGTAGCGAAAGGGAGAAGGTTATCATGGCAGTTTACCGCCTCACTGGAGATTCTGATCAATGGTGGTCATTGATTCAAAATACAAAGGAAGATGAAGAATTATCAAGTATGGAATGGAGAGAGTTCAAAGATCTTTTCTTAGAAAAGTACTTTCCTCGTGACCATCGAGTAGATATGGAAAGACAATTTCTGAGTCTGAGGCAGAAGGAGGATGAGAATGTCGTAAAGTATGAGGCTAACTTTACAAGGTTAGCGAGGCATGCTACCGATTATATACGTTACCCAATGAGTAAGATTGATCGTTTCTTTTATGGGTTAAAACCATTTCTCCGTCGAGCTTTAGTATCACAATCCTTCTCATCATACGAAGATATTGTCTCGTGTGCTATTAAGACAGAAAAAGAATTCTCTAAGTCTTATGACAACAAAGTAAAGCAAGAGACGAAGAGAACGGTGGAACAAGAGACAGATAAAGGGAAAAAAGGAAAGAAGGATTTTCCATTATGTGATAATTTTGGGAAGAATCACCCTGGTACGTGCCTAAATGGAATGGGAGTTTGTTATAAATGTGGAGAAAAGGGTCACCAGGCTCGTGATTGCAAGGGAAAGAAAGAGGCTGTCAAAGTTGAATGCTACAATTGTAGGGAAATGGGGCATTATGCAAATGAAGGTCCTAAGCGTCAGGGAAACTTACCTCAGAAAAGGCCAAGGGATCAAGGACAATCTTATGTTGTTACTACAGTTGAAGTAGAATAACTAAAGTATTGGTGATTTTAGACTCATGGATTATATTTTGGTTATTAGAATAATGTGATATATATATATAAGGATTGTACTGCAGTACTTGTTGATTTCAGTAAGGTTTTAATATTATGAAGGTAGTTATATTTTTAGTATGTGACAATAAGAGAAACTTTAATTTGTTTGGGGAATCTGATAAATTGATTTTGGAATTAAGAGACCTTTTAGAGAAAGTCTGGACAGAGGTATTTTGGATAACTATAAAGGTTGGAGTGGATTAAGTTGATCTTTGGATAGTATTGTTTAAGATTAAAAAATTTATGAAGATTATTTTTGGAATATTATGATACTATAGTTTTAGGAAAAGGACAACCTGCAGGGTGGGGCATAACCCGTCGCGTCGGACAAAGCTGCAGGAATCGAACCCACAACCATAGTGCGACAGGCCTTTATTTCCTACCACTAGCCTCCAGGAAGTCCCTGGTTATTACAAAATAATTTTACTAATCTAAATGGTATGTGTTAACATTTGGAACCTTATAAAATTAGGATAAGTATAATATTTTTGAGTTCTATTATCTTTTTGAGTGAAAGCTGAGTTGAAGGTTGAAACTCTAATTGTCAAGCATAAATATATATATACCTATCTCTTATTCAATGAATAAATTAATTCTTAAACTTTATTAAAGGGATATTAAAACAAAAAAATGTGTTATCCTAATACCTTATGTCTTGTTGAACTGATGATATTTTAAATCAACATAGATTGATGGCCTTGAGGCCCTAAATTTGACAGTTGATTGTGATTGATGACCTCAATCACTCCCTACAAATATTTACGTTTCTCCTCCAATTATATGTCTCTAATTTCCACCAATGTTCTCCTAATCGAGATCATAATTGGGTGGTGACTTTTTCATTTCCCTTTCCCTCTTATTAAGGCTAAATTTTATTAATCTTATTTCCGATGTGGGTTTTCCTCAAAGGTATTTTCTCTTTTCAACCTTTTATTTTCAAAGAAAAATTTCAAATTGCGAGGACACAATTTACTGAAGGAGGGGAGAATGTAACACCCCGAGCTTCCACGATATGCTTCTCATTCAATAATGCAATAGCTTGCATTGTACGCGACTTCGAGTTCTAAAACACCGCGACTAATCAAAGTAGCCGTTATGAATAGTAATAACCACTTTTTAAAATTATTGAAATTTTATATTTCAAAATGGACTTCATTTTTGTATTCATAATATCGAAATTATCCAAAGTGGAATTTTTTGTAATTTTCTGAGAACTTCCAATTTTTTATGAATAGTTAAAATTACTTAAAAACATCTTTTTTAATAAAAATAATTTATAGTGATAAATTATACTATTAATGGTTTTAAAGTATAATTAGAATATATTTTTACAATTTTATCCAATGGTGGTCATTATAATTAATTTAACATTGAAATTGGACATAAACAATTGCCAATCTTTTGATATAAATTTTTTCTTAAAAACACGCTATTTGTTGTGACAGCGGGAATTAATTATAAAATTAATTAATGCAACTTATATGTTTGGAATTTTGTAAAATAGACATCATTTTTGAATTTGGAATATCAATTATTTCTTAGGGTAAAATTTTGGCATTGTTCTGAAAAACTTCAATTTTTGATGAATAGTGAAACCACTAAGTGGTAGTTAAATAACTGATTTTTCGTTTGAATGAAATATTACCACTTCTGTGATTTGATTTTCAAAAATCCGACATACATGGTTTTCATTAAGAAGTAAAATGTGGTTCAATGAGATTAAAATAATTTTTGGTGAATAGTAACTTTTAAGTTCTTAATCGCGATTAGAGGTAATTAGTGTGGTTTAAGGTAAAAACAATGTTTTAATAATATGATATGAGCTTGAAACTTGTCCTAATCCTATTGGATGAGTCATGGACAACCAAGACAACCCATGGGTCAACTTGGGGACCCCATGGAGCCACTTTAGTTGGAAAATGACATTAATATATATTTATTTAATGTTAAAATTAAATTGACACAAACATGAGTTGTTTTACTAAAACAGTTTTTAAGTGGGGTTACACAAGTCCACATTTTGACTATAAATATTCATTAGAAATATAAAAATATTTCCTACATCATATTAGTTTTTTTATAATTTTTAGAAATTAAATAAATTAAATTATTTATGACATCATTATGATGTAGCAATGACCTCATTATTTAACGATTTTAATAAAATGAAAAGATAATGTAAAATCCAAGGATTAAACTTGTCAAAAGAATATTGGATGAAAAGATTTCTAACCCTTATCACCTTATCCACGAATTATTTAAGTGTGGGGCCTTTAGAATCCGAAAAGCATTGTGTAATAATGTAACATTTCAATCTTTCCAAAAGAGCCCCTCCTCTCCACTTATAAAAGGCCCCCACCTCTCCCACCTTATTCACACCTTCAAGCCATTTGGCTCGGCCAACCTCTGCCCAAATACTCTCCCAACTTCCCCCTCTTACTCCTAGAAGCATCACTTTGGGCAGAACTCTTCTCAAGGAATCCTTTGGCTCAAATCAAAAAGAGTTACCCGATTTTGAGGTAATGTCTTCTCTAATGTTGTTTTGTTTTATTTTTCTTCTCCAACCCCCTAAACTCTTTTTATTCATTTTTTTTTGTAACAACACCAGTATCCTCAATATACTAGGATGTTGTTATAAGAATGATTCGAGCTACACTTACACGCACCTACATCTAATGGTTAAAGAACATACGGTTTCTGTGGATGGCGAATTTCTGCCTCACGAAACGATGATTGTTCAACACTCATATAACACCTTCAAAGGTGGACATTAAGATGTCACTATATTTATATATGATATATAATGTGTTTATATTTTACTTATGCTTCTGTATTTCTCATTTATGGCATACTTTATGATTTCCATTATGGGTAAAACGCGATAATTTCATTTTAGGAAGTGCGGACTACCGCCCCCTCAAAGTGATTTGAATCGTTAATGCCATATGTGGGATGTATAAAGGATGGATTAAATGGTATTATACACTATATTATACTGTAATTATATTATAAATTTATATCATTATGATTTCATTCCATTAAATACGAAATAGAAATGAAATTAGCGTTCATGCGTACGTACGGCTTACCGTCTCCACGAACGGTGCATTTCATTTCTTACCTCTAAATGTTACGTGACATTATGAATGAATGTATATACTGGATATATATCATATATATGATATCTACATCATTAATATAATTCTGGATATAATGGATATTTCACCACATGAACAACTTGAAATTATAGGAAGTTTATTTTTGACTCAAGTACCAAAGATCGACAAAACGACCGTTATTAACTTAAATAATTACAAAATGTTCATAACATTGTAATAAGGGATATAAAAGGAATAATTAAAATGAAAAGGGTTCTTAAGTAAATAGGAATTAACTCTATTTTATTATTTAGGAGGTTAAATAACGGTCGAGTCAGGACATGATGCAAGGTAAGGGTTATTTCACAATCTCTTCATTATCCGAGGTTTTTTTATACGTAATAATCTACTGGGATCTCTTTATCATCCACATCCATGTTTCTTCAAAATGTATTTCAAAACATTTTTATTATTTACAAGAATATGGGTTAAAGTCATTTATACCCTTTTTGACTTTCTATAAGAGGAATCTTTCCGTCGTTTTCAAAACAAGGTCCATTTTAACCTTTTCGACAGAATTAAGGTAATAATGTTTTTTTAACTTATACGGCGGGTGCAGTTATTTTCCGCCGTTATAAAATCTTCAAAGCTTTCCTTACAAGCTTATAAGAATATTTTCAAGAAAATTTTTTGTTTTATATGGCTCTTAAATGATTTCAAAAATAGAAAGAGATATTTCTCTAAAAAGTGTTTTGATTTCATCTATGTCAACATCCTTTGATGGATTTTACGCTTATTTGAAGTTGATTTATTATAATACAAAACTTATATATTGTATTGAAGTTATTGTGATATGTTTGACTGTGGATGTGCTATTTTTATACCATTCATAGTTTATGGTGAAATTATTGACATTTCGTATGCGAGTTTTAATACGAATGTTTATGTCATGTTTAAACCTTTTCATATGGGAATGCATTGGACTTAATATGTGACGGGTGGAGCCCGCTATAGCTCCTCGATGCATCGGCAGGTCTCATGAGACAAACTAGTGTCTTGGCACGAGGCCTTGACAAAATCTTATTTGTGGTCTTGGCACGAGGCCTTGGCTACGTGGTTATGATAGTCTGGCATTATGCATTCCATCATTATGAAAGTGGTTATTGTTATTGCATGTGATTATTCGACCAGTAGAATATCCATGTGAAAAAGTGAATGGAATTATCTCATTTTACTTTTTCCATATTATGTTGATGTTCAAGTTTAAAAGGCTTTTTTTTTGTTATACATTGCCTTAAACTGTTTATGTTTATTTATGAAAGCTTCCGCAATATTGTTATCCTTACTGAGCATCTGAGCTCATCCCTTTCAATGTTTTAATATTTTCCAGGATGTGAAGAAGTACTTTATGAATGACCTGCAGGGATTGTGAGAAGAGGATATGAGTGTGGACTATGGAGACTATGTTATTATATTTTTTCACTTTATGATGTAATGTAACGTTTACGAATGTATCTAGTGTTTCCAAGGCTATTAAACTAATCGGTCTTTCGAGACTTGATCTTTTGTGATCATGACAATGTTACGAAGTAATGCACCGACTCTGGGTAGCTGGGGTCGGGGCGTTACACATTAAATAGTTTTTCACATGTAAAAAAGTCACATAACATCTACAATGAATAACTCAATCCATTATATCCTCATGTTAGCTTCATTATAATATGTCTCAGTTAGAATATAAAAATTCTTCCAAAAACAATATAAACATTGCACAAATATTACCTACTAGTTTCATTGAAAATAAGACAATAATATTTATTGCATTCAAGAAAATAGTAATATATGACTACAATTGTTCATCATTATATTGAATTATATAATATTATTGGGTTTTGTGTTTTGATAATTGAGACAGATGAAATACATAATAAATTTTTTATAAATTTTATGTAATTTTAATTTACAATCAACAATCTTTATCTTCTCATAGATCAATAGTGGTCCTAAAAATAATGATCCATACTCCCTTCCATACATTTATATCAATGTATCAACCAAGGTTACACATTAAGAAACACGTTATAATGGAAAAACACTCGAGAGATAATTATTTCATATCATAATATTTTTTATACACATATTGAATCATATATAATTTGGTTTTCATTTACCAAACATTATTTAAGGAATCTTATATTATACGAGGCCTAAATATATATGCCTTACTAGCCTACATCCTGCATAAACACAGTAAACTTAAAATTATTTACAATACAACAATAAAAAAACATATACATTGATTCATAGTATGTATTATTACACAATAATATCACTAATGATATGTAATACCTATACACACACCAAAAAATCAATGATATCATTATGGGGGATATCGTTCAGAATATATAAAATATATTTAGATTATCAATTTTTTGTTAATGTTATCACATACAGACATTATCTTATATTCTATAAGTTTTATAAATGTCCTTAAAAGCTAATATGTGAATGATAAATTTCAATAGACACAACTAAACATTGTATACTATTAAATATCATAATCTATCAAATTTTATTTTTTAATCTCATTAATAATATGATTTGAATGATCTTCTAAAAATAAAAAACTATAATTTGTTGATTTTTTTACACCAACATAACCACTCTAACATTAATTACTCTTAAAAACTAATCAAAATATCAATGGTAACTATATCCCATTTCTATTTTATAGTTGTAAATGACTAATACACACCCATTTAAAATTTAGTTTCTTCTTTGAGATATATATTAAAATTAAATATTAATTTAAATTTCACTAAATTCGAATTCACTCCAATCTATAAAATTTATTCCAAAAAACTGTAGTATATATTAGTTTAACCAATATTAATTTATCTTTAAATGTTTTTATTTCATGTATCTCATCATTATGTAATTAAAATGATACATAACATAATAATATATAATATACATCTATAATCAATATAGGTATTTGTATATCCCTTGATATTTTATAGAAACAAGACACTATGTTTCCAAAATATGACATTATTCTATTTTCATTGATAAATGGTTATTCATGGTTAATGTTTCCAATATAAAATGATCCCCTACCATAGATAAATCTAAATTTTACACTAAAAAGAGATAAAATTTACCATTTCTGATATCATTTAACATATTTGAATAAAATTTATAGTTTTATAAATCAACAATATCATTTCTAATTCTATGTGTATATTTCATTTAAACATAAAATCCATATAGGTACTCAACCCATATTCTCTAAAAATGATTCAAATCCCTATCATAATTTTCTTTTTCAACAATAATAATTGACATAAAAAAATGAAAAATTAAAAAATAATTTAAATAAAAGTTTAGCATTTGTCCCACTACTACCAGTTCAATATAATTGGAAATTTATATCATCTCCAAAATTTCACGACATAATAACCCAAATGTTATATAAATCTATAAAAAATATAATATAGTACATTCCCTTAATATATGTATAAAAATTATCTTCAAATTGTTGGACTAACTCATGTAAAATATAAATTTTTTATGTGTTGACACAGATTTTTCCTCATAAAATACAGCATCGTATAATTTTTCTAAAGGGAACATCCCCATAATCCTTGTAAATTTTACCATTAGAATGTATAAGAATGAGAAATCCTGAAATAATCAATATTAACTTTTGAAATATTTAAATAATATATGAATATTGAAAATATTCTTATGGACCTGAAAGGACATCACCCATTCCACTATTTTAAGAAACATGCATATTACAATATGAAAAATAATATTTAATTAATTTTTTTCCCAAAATGTATAAATGTTACTTCACCATCCTAGAATAATGTTTTTATATACTCTAGTACATAAATACAATTGATAAATTATTTTCCTGATTAATATATGAATCATAATATATCAATATATAATCAATAAACATGATGAGAAATAAATTTAGATAAGAATTTTTTATTTAATTCCTCTATTATATGAAACTCTATAAGGAATTTTATTGCCAAAATTATGACAACCAATGCTCAGTATGATGATATTTTTTTGAATTATTTATTCAATGAATAATTATCTCACACAAAATTCACATTAAATCTCCACTAAAGATCAAAATTAAATTACTTGAGTTCCACTTTAGATATTAATATTATCATTTATCCTTATAAATTAAAACCTATTATTTATAATAAATTTAATCAAACATTAATATATAACACATAAATAGAGACACATGTGATTTAAATAGAGAAAATATAGAGATTAACCTAAGATAACATACTATTCCCAATGCATCCATTGAATTCAATACCTTCTAATTAAACATTCAATTCAATCATCTCATATGGTTCTATAAAATAAAGTGGAATATATATACACTTTGAACCTATTATTGAGTATATAAAAATTTCGACACCCCTATCTTATGAAAATATTAATAAATATAGAGAAAAAATATCTTGGTAAATATCACCTATAAGAGAGAAAAACGTAACACCAATCTTAGTAGACTGAAGGTCTATTATTTCTATCAAATTAGTGTTTATCCTCTGATACCACAAATCAAAAAATTCCCACTGAAGAAGAATATATCACCATAATGAAAAAAGATATAATTTATCTATGTAGTCGACCAAATATGTCCATCACTAGAAACAACATATATATTAATCAAAATAATTTTCAGCTATGTAATATTTATAATCACAAAAAAGTGATAATATATAGATTAATAATGGAATTAATGAATAAAAATATAGTAATTATAATCACAAAATTTTGATATCTAATAACTGTAACTCCATTATTCGATAAAATAGTATTCATAGTCAATATCCATGGGAAAAATATATCATCAGAGGCCAAATCATAAAAAATAAAATAAAAATAAATAGGATACATGGGAATATAATAGTATAATAAAAATGTACTAAGTGAATCATTTCATCCATCTAAGAGTCAATCATCCCTCATCAATATCTATTAGTTCCTACTCTATAGGAAATAACTCTCTTAAACCTACCCTCTGAAAATTAATCTATTTCCCCTAACTCCCCTACACAACATATTAATTTTGAGACTATAGCTAATAAATCATTCCCCCAACATGAGTAATCCCCCTAAAAGATTATTATATAACACATTCTCAATATACTATCACTCATCCTTGAGATGAATGAAATGATAATGATAATATAAACACTATATTATAATTCCTCATAAATTAATTATTTTGAATATATTCCATCATACTACCAAAATGAAATTTTATTTGATCACTATAAAATTTAGTTCAACTAAAATTATTCTTGGATCACTAATAATAATCCAATACTTCCTAGCTTCTAAAAGATGTAAATTTTAAAGTCTCCCAAATCCCATTGATAAACATCTACCATAACTACACCCAGAATCAATTAAATTTTTATTACCTCATAATCTATTAGAATCAATTAAAATTTTAATTTAATTCTTTAAATAATTATATTGAAATAGATCATTGTTTACTAGGTCTGTAGTGGTCAGAAAAAAAGTGTCATACCCATTAGTTAATATTTTAAATATATCCAAACATAAACTGACATTCCTTGAGGAATCATTTCTACTAAAAGTCAAGGAATTTTTTTCAAATCCATGAATAAAGCTACATAATTCAGAACGTATATATCTCTCTATATTACGAGTATAAAATTATATACCCTATCCATCATCAAAATTTCTATTGAAAAATTCACTATAAAGGGAACATATAAGGTATTCCATTTTATCCCCTTGCACCTCTTATCCTATATAAAAATATAGCACAATATTGAAGGATGTATTAGGATAATGAATAATTCTTACATCACATTCATTTCCAATACTCCCTGAATCTTCTCAAATTACTTCCGCATTCCCGTTAATCAAACTTTCAATCATAATGGTATAGATTATCCACTAATTATTTGTGGATATAGTGCTCAAATTTTAGGTTCATCATTAGTAATTAGTCTGAAATTCATGGGAGGGTCATTCATCATTAATTTTTATCACTAATATCTGATGTTTTATAATTTTCACCTCAATTATAGTTTTATATACAATTATAAAGTTAATGTTCATAATAAATTTAAATTTCTCCCTCATCATATTATTAATTCTTGATCCATCTATGATGATTATATTAATAATTTTTATTTTTATCCACTACAATAAAAAAAATTAATATGAAATATAAATATTAAATCAAATAAAAAACAATAATAATTATTATAAAATTTCATGATATAATTGTTAAAATCGAAAAATTCACACTACATCATTATATTAATTTAATTTTTTATATAATTTTTTTCTCGTAATATATTATATAAATAACATAATTGTTTACAAATAATTCAGTCATTTACCTAAAATATATTTATAAAATTAATAAAATAATATTTGTAATGTTTCATATACACACATTTATGTTATATCACAATATGTCAGGGGTGATTCATGAACACCCCACTATCTACCCTCAATCTTAGAGAATTAGATCCTCAAAATTTTTATTTAAAATAAATCAATTCAAATAATATACCTCAATGGATAATTCTTCATCCACTAAGTAAATCTTGGGGAGTTAAGAAAACATAGCCATCATATAATGTTTGAACTCTTAATATCATTTAGAATATTTTTACAAGAATTTAGATTAAAAAATCTGATCTAATACTATTTTATTATGTATTACTATTGGATGAAAATAACACTACATTAAGACACTACATATAATTAATTGTTCTCACAGATCATGTGATATAAATAACATATAGATACATTTGAGAGATTGAGAAACCTAATTAATGAGAACAGATTAAAGGGTATTGAAATATATCTTAATTGAGAGATTTCATACACGCCAATAATCTTAAACCAGTGTTTATAGTAATCACAATAACAGTAATATATCTTATTGTGTGGTATTTTGATATTATTTATATTTTACGAATGTCAGGAAATGTTCCTCTTTGCAATTCATTAATCATTTTTATATTTTTTCATGTATTTTTAAGTTACAAAATTCACCTAGATGAGTTAAAACAACATTGAAGATGATTGGAACATTAAATTATTTATTTTAAGTTGAATAATGTGAATCCTAATTATGAAATAGAAGTTTACATGACATATTATTATTGATTTACTCTAAAATAACAAAATAACTTCTCTGAGATGTGTAAAACAATAATTTGATGGTTAAATATTATTTTTGTGATACTGATTCATTAAGGATTTACACTTAAATTTTAGGATTGTTAATCTATGTTTCTATATTGAGATAAAGTAATAACCTTGATGAATGAAAATTCACATTATTGTTGGATTTTTTGAATTAGGTAAGTTCATTAGAGTATTTCATAAGGATTCAATCATTTCATTAAAACTAATATGAGATAAATTGTTGTTCTTGAGGTTTATGAATTAAATGTAATTATTGCACAAAAAAATTGGTCCATGATAAAGGATATATGGAACTGAGAAGACACTGATGTAATAAGTGAAAACAAAATGTTGATAGTTATGTGATTAGTTTTGGTATATCATTATCTATAATTGATGAATGTGATGTCATAGTTCTCATTTCACATTTTCATGAGTATAAATTTAGGATTTTGATGGGTAATTTGTTTTAGAATTTAATAACTAGTCTAGTGAATACAACCTTAAAAACATTGAATTTAGTCAATGATACTGTAGAATATCTTGGATATAATATTTTATTTAATTTAGATATTAGGTAACTCCATGGATTGATGTTACATAATCTATAAAATGTTATTAATTATATTGTTTATTCCCAACCAAATGCTTAGTATGATGAGAATATTAATGAAATTACGAGATATGTCAATCTATTCAAGGAAACATTCCCTAGATATATTTTCATGTAGTTATGTAAAAGATCTTGGGATTTAATGACCTATATTTTTAATTTTTATATATATTATATTATTTTAGATGAATATTTAATACATAAAATTAATATCTGTCCTAGAAATAAAAGGGGTTAGTGTCTTTGGAGGATATATATGAAAATATATTTTCTATGTACCTTCATCAACAACTATCATTATTTTCTTATCCCTTTTACTCCTCTTGTTATACCCTACTTAAAACCACTATTTATGGTAACATCCTAATATTTTAAAAGGGGAACAAAATTATCACTAAAATATATGACCTGGAAAACCATGATTATAAGAGAATGTAACCCCTTAATACTTTATGATATATTTTTTTTTTGTAAATTCAATCTATTTGATAGATTTTGACGCACAAAACTCCAGTTTTCAAAATAAAATTGTACTCTATTAAAATATTATTATTTTAACATGTCCATTATAAACAAGATGTTATGTTGGCATGTATGAATAATAAAAAATAAATTAAAAGTTTTAAAAATATACAAAATAAATTTAGTGGATATTTGTTTATTAAAAATAACATAAGAATAATTTGAAATAATTTTTTGTTGAAAAATTTTACTTTTCTAACTGGTAATTTATTATATCATTGTTCATAGAATATAAAAATTATTTTAACCAATTTTTGAAAAATTACATGACAAAAGATACATAATTTCAATAAATATAAATATCAGAATCATAATTTTGTGATTTATTTAGAATTTTGGAAAAGATTAATATTTTTATTAATAGTGAAAAATGATGACTTTTATTTAAAACGTCATTTTACATTAAAATATTTGAAAAAATACTTTATATTTTAAGTTTATTTTAAAATAAAATTAGTCAAATTAAATTAAATTTTATCAAATTTATTTCATTGAAAAAAATCTTCTAATAATAACACTTGTTCTACATTTTAATGTATTTTTGGGAAATTCATTTTGTTGACCCCTTTCGTGGTATAATTTGAAATTTAATTATGTCACATTATTTAATTTAATTTGTATAAATTTTTTCCATATTTTGAATCATTTTAATTTATATTTTAATTAAAATACAACTCATTTCTTAACAAAAATAAAATAAAATAACCATAAATTAATTAACATGGTTATGTTTAAAATGATGTTTTCTATGTTATAAGAACATGTGTCAAAATTAATTTAAAAGATATATATAATTTTTATTTGAAAAATAATATTTAATATTTATATGAATTGGGTCTAAATTCTATAATAATAATAATTTTTGTTTTTCATTAATGTAAAATGTATCCATGTTAAAACCAATTACCGTAATGAAAACTAAAATGTAAAAATTCATTAAACTGAAAAGAAAAATGGTTAAAATATTTCACAGATGTGTTATTTTTTATGAAGAATGTGTATTTAAAACTAAAATTATTTCATTAAATTATTTTTCAATATTGGAGGCACTTGGGGTTCGAGTGACTTCTCATTAATGAATATTTTTTGGTATTTTAAAAAAATGGAAATCCTCTTATAGTTTAAAATGGATGTCGCTCACATTACTTAATCACACTTCTCAAAAAAATTATTTGACCACAGATGGAAAATAATCCCTCCCAAACACCCTTATAAACAATACGGATCTTTTAGTATTCCAAAAAGTCAAACTCTTAGGCCCATTAGTATACTTTTAACAGAATTTTCTCTAAAAAAAGATAATTATCTTCACAAATATATTTTATTGCTTTCTTTTTTAATGATATATATTATTTAATAACACTTAAAAAAATAAAATCCATATATTTCATATTAATATAAGTTATAATTTTTATATACATATATTTATCAATTTTCAATTCTATAAAATGGAAAACAAATCGTCAATCACATGTGTTAAAGAATACCACCTTGCGAACTGATGTAACTCGTTTTCCATCAACATATATCACGGTTGATATCATGAATTTTTTAATTTATAAAAATAAAATTTATAATATGAAATATTAATTTAGTAATAAAATATCATATATTTTCTTTCGTTTTATAACATTTAAAATATGATAACATCTCTCAAATGTACGGTAGACTACCTCCTCACAAAGCTATGTGATTATTTTTTCCCATACGCTTTAAATAAACTGTAATATAAATATATTCAATGAATATATGTTATATATATGAGATGATATAAATTATTAAAAAGTATAATATCATACTCTGACTTCCCATTTAACCATTTAATGGAATGATTTTGTAAATCATGTATATGTACAACCTACCATATTCATGATGTGATGTGATTCCTTTTTTAATGCCAATTTTCAAGAATAGTTATAAGTATGTATAAAATTAGAAATTAATATTTATAAAATTGATATCATTATATAGATTATGGAAGTATATGATATTTACATGAAATGTAACATTTATGAGAACATACACATGTGAAAGTTAGGAAATTATCACATGAAACAATAAAAATTATGAAATATGATTAAGAAACCGGAAGTAAAATGTTATAATAGAATCATATATTTTATGAGATATATGATTATTATTCATTTAATGGTTTTTAATAAAAATATATTTTATATATATGATGTTCAGACACATATATAGTTATTCAAACCTGAGGTAAGGGGTTCTCCTAATTCATCTACTTCCATGAGACATATACCATATCCCCCCCTTCTTCCTTTGTGTGGTGTATATATTTCCCATATTGATATTTTATATCATGGACATATTTTTATTCATGGTGTTTAAAGTATCTTTTTTTGTTATTTATTTCATATTGATTATGATTTAAATATTATAAAATTTATATGGGTGTATTGGAAATCTCATCAGAATGTAGGATTTATTATGTTGAAGTCACCCTTAGTACAATTATTTAATATTTATACATTAAAATAAATATATTTTATTCTCCTATAGTCATCAATTATATTTTTAATTTTATTTAAACATTTTTCCTACTCTTTTTTATTTAATATTATTGATAATCATTTTTCAATAAAATATGACATTGTTTCTCTCTTCAGTCGAAAATAAATTTTCATCCAAATCCATTTTTTGTGAAAAACAAATTATTAAAATGTTTCCAATATCCTAAATATTTTTAATTAAAAATATTAAACTGGTTATTAAAAATTTATAGAATCATTTTAAAGGATTATTCCTATCATTTTAGGAATAATATGCATTTTATTTTTTTTACGATAGTATGAAATTATTTATTTAATTTATAATACATGTAAGAAATTTACTATCTTCATGAACAATCATTTTTCTAAATCATCTTCAACAATTATTAAATGTTTTTTAAAATAAATTAATTTTCCATATATTTGGTGATATTTTATGTTTTATGAATATAGCTTACTATGAAATCATTATTTCCCACACAAATATTTTATGGAAATATTTTTGTTAATTATATTCATCAAGAACATAAACCATTTATTGTAATTATGTTTCACAAAGGAAATTTTTTATTTTAATTTTTCTTATAATTTCACTAGATGCATTATTATCAGTTTAAATGGGGATGTACACTTTTATTACCATTCTCCATATCTCTTTGTAGGGTTTATATTTTTTTATTGATTGGGGGTAAGAATTAACATTTAAAATGATATATTTTCCATATAAATATTTATGATTATTATGTTTCACCATATAAATTATGAAATTCATTGGACTTATTATGTGATTGTTGGGGCCCATAATAACAATTCCCTTCTAAAAAGGGCTAGGTCACACAGGTCAAATATGTTTTCCATATTAAATAGTAGTTTATCTATAGTTTTAATGATTCTTTTGAATTGAATTCATAGAATATTTATGATGTAATATATTATTATTTCCATCATTATTTTTTTTTGATGTCCATGTGATCACTTTATTAGTTATAATATACCTGGATAATTTTAAACATTATGTGATTGTTTTTATGGAATTATTTGACTATCTTTTATTATTTCCATAATATGTTTAAAATACCATTTAAATGGAATATTTTTTAGTTATTTGCCTTTCTATATTGATTATAATTATTTAATAATGATAATTTCTATAATACCCACACCCTTACAAAGAATATAAAATCACCCCTTAATAATGTTTTATTTTTCCTATGATTCTAGGAAGGTTATTGGGATTGGTATGCCATGATATGGTAAGGGAAATAATATAATTCTAAGTGAAAGCTCTTGATATTATATATAAAAAAATAATGAAAATTTCATGCATGTTTCAAGTTTAAAAAGACTACTAACGTATTTTCTACATTAGTATATGATCTTTTGTATCTATTTCTAGTGTAAAAATGTAACCATCGAATCTGAACAACTATGGTATGAGTCTTTTTAGTTAGTATTAGAGAAAGTTTATTGCAAACCTATGGGAAAATATTTTTTAAAACCTTGATTAGGGAATATAATCCTACACCAAAATTTATGATTAATTGTATCCATATCATTACATCTTAACATTTTCAGAAGATAATTATTATCTGACATTCATAGTAATACATCTATTTATCAAGGTTACAAGAGGACGTGGTTTAGGTGTAGTCGTACCTACGGGTAAACACATAGAAAATTTTTTGTTAGTCTTAACTAAAGTACTACATTATACACATCAATATACCTTACTATGAACCTAGATTGACACTCTTGGGTGATATTATTAGACTAAATCAAATTTTATTAATAAAAAAATTTCTTATATTTGAAAATATTTTTCTTAATTTGATAACATTCCTAGAGAAATTATGATTATGAATATGAGATTATCCATGGGATAAAATTAAATTTATGTTATTAATTTCAATTGTTTTGTAATTATACATAGTGTTTCAAAAATATATGTTTTAATACATTTTTTACTATTACATAAAAATGGAACATTGTAGAAGGAATAGAGACGATATTAATTCATGTAACTCGTGTTGGGGTTTCTCTCCAGAGAAATACAATAATGATAAAGCTACAAATATAACTAAAAATAGTTAATTTATAACCATATTGGGGTTGATGACTCAGTTTATGATCCATAATGTTTCCCATAGAGAGAATCCTATTGATCTTCCATGTGGTGTAACAATGTTATTCCACATTATGTGTCAACAACCTACATAATTTCCTAGGAAAACAAATCCATTTATTGTTTAGAAATGGATGAGTATTATAGAGAAGATGGATGATTTTCATTTATCAAGATATTCATATCGTTTTTTTATTTTATTTAAAATATTAAGGATAAAGAAGAAATAAATATCTTAGAATATAGGGATTTTAAGGAAAACTTCCTCAAATTTTATTTTACTCATTATCATCTAGAAGATATTGAGTGGAAATTCTATTTCTTAATAAAAAATTATGTTAAAAATGTTTTTTCTGTTAGTGGAAAATATTAAAATTTCATCAAGAAATGTTACAGGTTATGTATGTAATATATAGAGTAGGATTTATAGTTTATCTTGATTGATTAAATCTAATCCCTGAAAGAGAAAAAGCATACTAAAAATTCTCATCGTATAAAGATATAATATATTATTCTATAAATAAAGAGAAATTTTTTTATCATTATTATTTTTTTGAATGTATGAAAGTGAATGAGTGGATGGAAGAATAATATATAGATAATAGTAATAAAAGAAAATAATTATTCTTCCCCATGTGATAATTGTTGAAGAAAACCACATTGCATATTTGGAGGGAATGTGTGTTCTCTAAATGTGTGGGGAGAAATAAACTATTATCATGATTTTATGGTAAATAAATAAGTTTAGAGCATTCAATATTTCAAATGTAATGAGATGGGGAAATATAGAAATATATTTTCAGAGGGTTGAGGATATAGACCCTAAAATAAACTATTAGATCTTGGTCATGGTTATTATTTTACTACAAAAAACATATAATGATTAAATTAGATGGATGTTTAGATTAAATAATTATGTTTTTATAATTAATTCATTAATGAGATTCTCATAAAAAATCACAAACTGTAATAGGATAGTACTATAGTAATTTTCTGTATGATTTTGAATACATAAGTTGAATGATATTTTTGACCAAGAAAATTGTTCTAGTGGCATGGTGAACTTTTTTTATATGAAACATGATTGAGATATGATACCCTTAATATATTCATAATGTTTATATTATAATGATAATTATATATTTCAGGTATATTATTGGTCATCATGAAATTAGTGAGTGATTTAATGGTTTTTTATCTTATTAGGAGTTTAATTCATGTCAGTATTTATAGAATATATAAAAAAAATCATGTTTTCATCATGAATATTTCATTAATGTTTTATGGTGATTATGTTATTCATATATTTTCAATGTGGCATTATGAGATCCTTTATATTTTTAGGGAAATATAATATTTATTGCGTGACCTTTGATTAAATAGTTCTTACATTGAATATGGTCGTACATATTTTGGACGAAACATAATGTTATATATTCTTAAAATGGATTATGTTGAATATTGGGAGTTAATAACATGGTAATATAAATTAAATTTTTATTTAATAATTAATTTTAACCATTTCTGCATAGAAATATTTCTAGAGATTGGTGGAATCACCTGTCACTATTTTATGGATATTACGATCCATTAAATGTTTATATTAGTTTATGAGGGGTAAAAAATATACAAATTTGATTTTCATTTCTTGGAGTAAGAGATTATATAGGAATTTATAAATGATTTTTTTTTAATTTGTGCATATGAAATAGAGAACTATCAATCATTCATATTTTTTTATGATCTCATCCATTATGGTAATGGAATATTCAAACTCTTAGAAAATTATAACAAATGAAACATTCCATCCCAGAAACATTATTTTTGATGGATCACAAGGCCATTAAACTCATTAAAAATTTATATATTTTTTGTCACATAATATTATATATTATTCTCATTTATATGATATATGATCTCTATCATTCTAAAAAATCATTTATACTTTGCTTCCATGTCCATATTTTCAGTTCCCATTTTTATTTTCATACTTTGAAACCTTTTATGCTCTATTCCAAATAACATTTTTGATTCTTCATATCTATAATCAAGACGATGTTTTACTAAACCATTATAAGATTGTGGTAATGAAAATGGTAATTGTCGAATCTTAATCCCTTGATTTCCAAGATCAATATTAAATTGTGAGGATGTAATTTATTTAAGTGGGCTATAATGTATCAAATGAAAATTTTAAAAGAAAAACATCATCTTAAATAAATTATATAACCCACAAAACCATGATTAAAGGGAATGTAACACATATAGACATTACAATATATTTATTATTCAGTAAATACAGTATCGTTCATATATTTTGAATAACATAACACTGTATTAAACAAATACTCAATTAAAATATTATTATTTAAACATATCAAATAAAATATAGCAACTATATTCTTGGGTGTGAATATAAATATCGACATTAAAAATATTATATGCTTAAATTATTTATAAAATAAATTCAGTGGTTATATATAAATTAAAAATAATATTTGAACCATTTTAAATAAGAATAATTCTTTTTCTAAAAATCATTATTTTTTCGAAAAGGTTGTTTAGACGTGTATTATGCACATAATTTAAAATAAAGATATTTCAATTATAAAAATTTAGTTTGAAATAATAATAATAATTTATTAAAAATATATATATAAATTATCTTAGGGTGAATTTTTGAGAATTATGTTAAATGATTATTTTTTTTGAGGAACATTAAACAATACTAGTTTTTATACAAAACTGTATAATTTTTTAAAATTTTTTTTATAATATAATTATAATTTAATATAAAATTACTTGAATTATATATAAATTTGACTCATTTATAATTTTTGATAAATTTCAAAATTGATTAAAAATATCAATACATTTTAAAATATAGATTTTTTTCTGGATGCCACCTTTATTCAATTCATTACTGAGTAACATTTTAAATTGAAATCTGAATATTCTATGAATTAAATTTGGATAATTGACTCATTATTTCTAGTAAGAATAATTTAAATTATATAATATGGTAATATTAATTTTCTAACATAATTATTAGTAAAAATAATAATACACTAATTATCAAACGTAAGATTATATTATGGTTTTGGGCATTATATGCTCTTTTGTTAAAATTATATTCCACACACATAGAATTACTACGAGATAAATTGGATTTAATATAAACATTTAGAGGAGAACCTGTAAAATAATGATCATTCTATTTTATTATTAATGGATAAATTATGAAGGTCAAAAAATTAATTACCATAGTGAAAACCAAAATGGTAAAAGTTTGTAACCTAATGGACAAAGAAGAAAAAGTTAAAAAATGTTGTATTTTATTTTGTAGAGGTTTAAATCCAACATAACTTAACTCCACAATATTATTTATAAATTTTTTAGGAATATGGAGTTAGAGTGACTTCCCATTGTTGAATAGTTTAGTGTATTTACAAAAAATGGCACTACTCTTCAATTATAAAAGGGAACTCACTCCCCTCAATTATTCACATATATCAAGAAATTTTGTATCGACCAAAAAATAAAAGAACATATCACTAACATCCTTTTAAACAATATTGATTTTCATTTCATCAAAAATAACATTCCCAAAGTCCTTATTAAATTATACAATGGATGCTTCTATAGAAGAAGGTAATTATATTCCCTAAGCTCTTTCTTTTTAATTTTTATTTTATGAAATTATATTATAAATTGACTCAAAAAATATAAAAAAACCAGTATCTAACAAATAATGATTATTTTTAATATTTATGGAATAATATTTATCCCTCTCTAATTTATCAAATGGTAAATGAAATCGGCATTCATTTTTATGGAAGACTACTACCTCATTAAATGGTGAAACTCAGTTTCAATAAACCATTCTCACAGTTTAATACAATGATATATTTAATATATATATATATATATATATATATTTATATATAATTTAGTATATAATTATTCTATTATCTTTATAATATCACATATAATATCTTATTTTCGTTTTTGTTTAAAATACGATAAAACTGCTCCAATGTACGGAGGACTACATCCCCACAAAGCAATGTGATTCATTTTTCCCTATATCTTTACTTAGAATGTAATAACAATAAATTTAATAAATATATCTGATTGATTTTACAAGATATAAATTCTATAAAATTAAAATATCACAAACTTATTTACCCATTCACTCTTTAAGAGAATTATATCATCACTCATGCTATGTATGGTGTACCATATCTATGAATTGTTGCGATTCATTCTCTATGTAAATTTTTTTCAAATAATTATATGGATGTACATAAAAAAAATTTACATTAATTTAATTTATGATATTATAAAACTATATCCAAAAACATGATTCGTATCATTTCAGAAAAAAACAAGCATGAGAACACAAGGAAACAAACATCCAAAACATTGAAAATAATAAAATTTATTAACCAATATGTGGTAAAATGTTATAATATGATAATATATTTATGAGATATTATATTTTAGTTTTATTAAAATATTTATAATCAACATATATTAATTATATTGGTTGATCATACCCATATGATGAAAGTTGATCATGAGGTAATGGTTTTTAAATCAATTTAACATTTGTTAGCCATAAACCATTTTTTACACATATAAATTTTTGTGGAGTATATTAATAATATTTTGATATTTTATATAGGGAATATTTTTCTATTCATGGTATTCAATTTATAATTTTATTTAATTTCTCTCATATGGATTATTATTCAAAAATTACCAAAATGGTAAGCTTTTATTTCACAATCCCATCATTATTTAGTATTGTTTATGTTTAAGTCTCCCATTCTAAATTTATTTGGAATTTCTATCCTAAAATAAACATTATTTATTCTATTATATTTATTTATTATATTTTTCTATTAATATTACCAATATTTTTCTGTTTGTTTTTTAAAAATAATGTGAATATCTTTTTAAGAAAATCCAAAATTATTTCTCACTTTGGTAAAAAATCTATTTTCATCCAAATTCATGTTTTCTAAAAATTATTTATTAAATGTTTTTAACATAATAAAATTTATTTATTTAATATATTTTCACACATTTATGAATTTTTAAGAAATGTATTTAAATTAATATTTTAGTCATTTTATAATTAAGGAACAATTCATTATTTTTACTGTTGTGTTAACCAAATATTTTATGATCATATATGACATGTATTGAATTTCATGATTCAATGAAAAGTCAATGTTTTATGGATTCTATTAATTTATTCTATGGTCATTTTCATGTAAATTATATTTCAAATTAATTTTTAACATTTACATTGTATAAAAAGATTATATATTTTAAGATGTTATTTTCCTAAAAAATGTTTTTAATGATATTTTTAACATATTTACTTTCATCAATGGAATATAACCTTAATTGATCCTATGATTCATTACTGATATATATTATTTCTATCATCCTTATTATGACTCTATATGGTTTATGAATAGTTTGAATAGGTATTTATAATATTATTACCATTTACCATTTTACTATGTATGGTTTATGATTATTTTTATTTATTGGGGTTTGTATTTACATTCCAAGTGTTAGTTATTCAATGTTATTGTTGATTTTTATAATATTTTAACCCTTTAAAATAATGAATTAATTGGCCTTAATAATTTATTGGTGGGTAATGTAATTATATATCCCATTGATGTATTAGTAGGTATCTTGAGATAGAATATGTGTCTTAATTAATTGGGTTTTCCCAAAATTTTAAACTATTTTATAAAATGTATTTAATGTATATATATTATTTTCTAAATTATGAATTAACACATTATGAGATATGTTACTAATTTTAACATGAATATTTAATTATAATTAACATCAATGGATAAGTATCATGATCATGTGATTATTTATATGGATTTATTTGATCAACCATTATTCATTCCATTTTATGCTCAAGTTTCTATTTAAATTGAATGTGTTTTTATTATTTACCTTTCCATATTTATTATAATTATTTATCACTGACTTATTCCTCCATATATATAACCTTACAGAAAATATGATATCAAAACATTCTTATATCTTAATTTACCAAGGATTTTATGAATGTTTTTGGGATTGAATTGAACAGATATTATAAGGTTAATAATGTATTTATCATAGAAAACACTTTGTGTATTTTATTTTTAATTAAAATTGAAAAACAATTTCACATATGTATCAAGATTACAAACACTAATAATTTATTAAGTCATTTATTATGAGATTATTTGTATCTATTTCTATTGTAATAATGGTGCCACTATCTTTGGGATACAAAGGATGGGTAATTTTCATTTCCTAAATTGTTGAAAGGAAACATAAGAAATTTTTGTAACGATTAATATGTTAGTTTAAAAAATATTGATATATATCAATTATTGTGTAAATTAAAAATTCATGAATAATGGTATGTGATTATTGTTATAAGATTAAAAGTTCATAACCAATGATACAAGTATTAGAATCATTAATAATATATAAATCGTTAATATTTGAGAGAAATTAATCATATGTGTGAGAAGTCATACATAATAAATCATGAACCAAGAATTCAAATAACCAGAATGTATTAAATTCAACAAAAAATATTTAGTGGTCATGATGGTGGGATATTCATATCAAATCATGTTTTTTAAAATAGAGATTCCACTATCACTTTCAATAAAGTACCTTGTTCCGAATACAACATTAAGGTTCTAATAATACAAATGTAATGAATGTAAACCATGGTTAAACTATATTTTAATCAAAAAATTGGATAATATTTAAAAATATTATTTAAATATTTTTCTAAATTACGGATATGTGTGATCACAATTTTCCAAATGAACAACGATAAATAAGGCCGACTTTTGACAAAAACATAATTTTGAGATTCAAAGAGACGAAAATAAAAAACAAAAATATTTCATAAATAATAAAATGTTATGAAACTTTATAAAAATATATTGGATATGAATCATTTAATTTCTTCAATGGGAATTTAACCATAATCATGCCAGTATTAAATTGTATTGAGATATAAATCTATTACCACAATTGTTGACTTTCATCAAAAAAATTTAAGCCGTCTAATTCATAGTAAAATATTTTTTGTAAATTTATTCTATAACTTTAATGATATATATCATAAAATATGATTTAATTATAATACCATGTCATTTTTTATTGATAATTTTTAATTAATGTAACTATTAAATGTGATAATAGATTTATTTATCATGAATTTTTCAGTATGATAGTCCCAGTTATTTTGTAGTGATCTTGGTTTCATCATCATTATAATGTTTATAACTATTTAAAAATAAAATAAATTCAATATATATATATATATATACAGTCTACTATAAAATTAAGATAATTATAAATGAATTAAACTATTCAAATGAATTGCAGGTCGTACATACACATCAAAGATTTTGATATTTTTTAATGGATGGAACGAATGAATGGTCAAGAAAAATTAAACTATCTAGAATAATTATTATGTAATATATATTCATCAAATATAACCATATTACCATAAATGAAATCTGTTATGAATAAATAAACAACATTTCTTCATAGAGGTTGTATTCCACCCATATAGACATGTGGCATTATCTTATATTAAATAATTCAAAGGTAAGAACGTAAATATAGTATTATAATCAAGGAAGTATAATTATATCATTAATAAAATTTACAAAATTTAAATCCATCATAAAAATCCATGAATGATGGTGATGGAAATATAACTGTATTTCTATATAGAGGTGATAGTCCACATGTACAGATGATCCTTATAATCACTTCCCTATTTATTAATAGATTATTGAAATTATTTGTTCTATAACTGTACTAACAGTTCAGTATATCTATATTAATAGAGTATATATTTTATTATAAATAGTATATATTTAGATTTGGAATGAGAATAAATAAACTGAAAGAGGTTGGGTGAGATGAATAGATATTATTTGATTGGACTCCTTTAGATAGCTTCTTATGGACAACATTATTAGTCATTTAATAATACCAATTAATATAATTCGAGGATTTAGATGTTGAGGAGATTTTCTCAGTCACTATGTCATAAAATCATAGAGTGTCACATTTACACCCCATAAAATGAATTTCTCCCAAAAAATTACATCCATTCGAAGCATAAAAATTAAGATATATCTATATCGTCATTGCCTAAGTATTCCAATTATATTTTTCCAAATTTTGAAACCTCTAGAGAACTAAAAAAATTTATGTACTTTTATTCCATAGATCTTTATCTATATAGACCACAAATTATACTTGTTTTTTTTCACATGGATTAACATGTTTCAATAGTGTATGATCTGAGATTATAACATGTGAAGAATCATTTATGTACTAACAATAGAATGATAAATGGATCAAAAATGAAACATGAGAGAGATTTTGTGAATGTTCATAATGGTAAGATAAAATCCTAATAAAAACAAATATAATATAAATACTGATATAACTATGGATCAAATTGACATTGATTCCAAACACTATTACAAATTAAACACTTAAATGCATAAGAAATTTATTTTATCCACGAAAAAATGTTTTATTGATTTAAACACGGTGAAGGGAGGTCCTTTTCGGAGTGATAATAAAAGTGAAAATAGAGGACCATTATCAGTGCTAAAAATCCTTTATATAATGGAATTTTAATACTTTTTTAAAATGATTTGATAAAATTTGAATTTTATTTATTTTTTTAGTATGACAAACAAAAAACCCTATCATTGTATCTAAATATTCTTCAACTAAAAGTAAAAAAAATTAATACACATTTTTAGTAAATTTGATGTTGTCTTCGTTTATCAGCACTCGATTAGCCATACCCAGTTATGTTATCAAGGATAGTGGTGGCCATGGAAATTTTATCAGTTCTAGAGGATGGTTTTATCCATTCTAGAGTAGGCCCCTACCCTTTTATCATCTCTGTAGAACCTATTTCTCAGCATCGTGTGTGCATCCATTCACTTAGTTTTGATCCTCGGACCTCCCCCTCATGGATCTACTCCATTACAACTCTTCTGTGTTGTTTTTATCACTAATTGGTGATATATCTATTCATTTTTATATATATTATTACATTTTGTGATCCATATATATATAATTATTTTTAAATACATTTATAATATATGTGTTGTGTGTCTATGTGTTTATAAATACATACATACAAATACATACATACAAGCATACTTACATACATGCATACATTGATACATACATACAAACAAACATACATACATACATACATACATACATACATACATACATACATACATATTCATGTATATAAAAATAATTATAACTATTTATAATTAATAAAGATATTATATAATAATATTTATATATATATATATTACACTAAATTGAGAAATTTTTATATGTTTTTAATACAAAAAAAAAATATCTACATATATATAACCATTATATTCATTGTATATGTAAACCAATATTCATACATATTTATTTTAAACAAAATTTAAATTATCTGTTATTAATATAGGAATTATATTTTTAGAATGATGTCTTTTATGTAAATGTGTTTACATATTTATTTATAAAATTAAATTTTTTATGTGTAATAATATAATAATATGTAAATGTGTGAATAAATTTCATTATAAATAACATTATAATATAGAAAATTAAATAATTTTGATGACATAAAATCCATATGTATTCAGTCATTGAATATAAAAGGATTTTCTACAAAAAAGATAATAATACTCCCTAAAATAGTGATGAATTTAAATCAAATGTTTTATAATTGGAATACCCCCGATAAAATACGTATTTTTGGAGTCCTTATAGGACATTTGGACCCTAATAATCTGATCAGAGAAACCTAGTAATTAAATGATACATATATATAGATGCTTTTATTTGATATGTGGTAGATATCAAATGAAATCATGTATCAAAAGATTTGGTCATTTTACTTTTGAGAAATATTTTAAACTAATTTTTGATCTTTTATTCATTTATTAAATATTTTTCTCTTGAAATTCTTATTAGGTGACAATTACTCAATAATTATTAGAAAATTTTATATTTAGTATTATTTTATATTTATTCTATAAACTATTTCTCATTTCTTATATATTTATTGTGATTAAATATTTTAAATTATTTAAATAAAAATTTATAAAATTTATTATATTTAATTAATATTAATATACTATCTATTAATATATTAATATATGTTTTTTAATCATATATTAATGTTTTTATAAAATATTAATTTTTTATCACAAAAACAATCTCTTTAGAGCTAGTAAAGAAATCATTTTGTCAGTGCTAAAAATATATGACAAAATAATCCTTTATCTATGCTAAGAAAATAAATGATGAAGGGTTACTTTATCATTGATTTTTTAGAAATGTCAAAAGAATTATTTTCCCACTCTTTCTTAGGATATGATAAGACTAACCCATTTATCAACATTTTTTAGACCTGTTAATGGTTAGTTATAGATAAATACAACTCTATGGTACTAAAATCATTCAAATTACATTTTGATAAGAATGAAATTTATTTAACATTGAACTCCAGAAATCCAAAATGATTTTTAACATATCTTCTCTAGAAAATATAATATTTCCTTATGCAATGCTAAATGAATCAAACATTATCATTTATTTATTCATCTAGATCAAGTCCTAATGACATTATTTCTCTAAAATTTTCATAAATCATAAGAGTTATACAGTTATTTCCATAGAGGGATTTATAATGATCCAAATTAATAAATGGGATAATTGTATTGTTTTACAGAAATTAATTCACATAAAGGCATTGATACCAAAAAAATTTAAAATCCATAGAATATGATCTCAATATATATTCTATGGTGTATAATGGTCCTTTAATAAAATTAACTTTTTGAGGATGATTTGCATTACTGAAACTCACCACTATATATAGAGCCTAATGATTAATCCTCTAAACATCGACATAAACCTCAGTTCCTGATTAGATACAGTTGAGGCTGGTACTCTATGAAATATCAACATATCTTAAATGTAGATCTTAAATATATCATCAAATAAGGAATTATATCTTTAAAAAATGAATTTTTTTGACATCATAATGTGGTTTTATATAACTGAAGTATCATTATTATAATTACATTTTTTGGGAGTCTATTATTGAAATCCATAGTGATGTTTTTCCATTTACATTTTATTATGGGTAAAGGTATTAAAATACAATATGTCATTTATCTCTCAGCCTAAAATATATATTATACTATTCAGTAAGATATATAACCTAGTATATCCTTTTTCATGATTTCCCACCTAAATCATTTTTTATTATTCTTATACATATTAATACAATATATATATATATATAATGATGACACAATACCTTTATCTAATAGTTCATTCTTCAATTATTTTATTCACTGAACACATACTCAGTTGTTGAAGCTTATCATCCCATGATAATCATTACTAGACTTAAGAACATTCTTTGGATACATCTTAGTTTCAAAACATATTCTAATTACAATTCAATACTCACACAGATATATGGATAATCAATCAAATAAAAAATATAGTATATAACCTCATTATAAAAGAGTTCATGTTATATATTGTGGAAATTCATTACTACAAGACCTCTTTAGATCTTTTTCATGGATACAATAGAATGAAAATTTAGATTCAAAGCATTATATACCTTGTTTACCTTCTATAGAGATTATTGTATTGACATGCCATATTATTTAATAAATTCGGCACATCTTCACATGTTCATATTCAACTAATTTGTGTGAATATATAATTTATGATTTTATGATCCATGCATATTTTATAACATTCACCATAATGATAGTTCTTCTATATAATTACCAAATAATAACAATTCCTACTCCAAATCAAGAGTTTGGTAATTTTTTAATATATTTTTAGTTTAAGTAAGGATTATGTTATCATCATATCATTATGAATTTTTATATATATCATTATCTTATTCTATGCATCAATATAGATCACAATACTGTATCCACTAGAAGTTATTGTGAGCATAGGTTCTATGAAAAAAAATCTCCTCATCTCCATGAAATTACATTCCCATTAATCTATCGATAATAACATAACCCCATTTTTAGTCAACTTGGTGACTGGATTAGATATGAATGATAAATATTTCAAAAAATTCAAGTAGTACCCACCACACCTAATTTTTTTTGATTACCATGGTTGTTATATGCCCTTAATGAAAATTCTCTTTTTTATAATTCAGTAATACACCCCGAAATGAGACTATATGAACCATGAATGAATATTTATAAATAAAAATAATATGACATTGTAAATTTTTCATTATTATTGTCTTACATGGTGTCTTAATCTCAATAATAATATAATATTCATTCTCTTCCTTTCTCTTTAAATATATAATTTTATTATCTATATAGAATACCAAAAAATATAGATGTTAATCACTAAATATTCTCTTCATTCAACACATTTTTATTTAAATATAATTACTATATCCAAATAAAATGTATATAAATCCCAAATGTCATACCTCCTTCAAAAGGTTGTATTTTTTAAATCATCTATCTTATCTGACTAATTGATATATTTAAAATGATGGTCAATTTTAGAAATGTGTAGACCTCCTTGTTATAGATAAAATAAATAATCAATAAGTATTAGACAATATGTTTTATTTATATTGATCTAATTAGGTTAATAAAAATAAATTAAAATACATATAGTCTCATCATTCTTATTAACAACAAATAATTGGTTCATCCTAAGTTGATGTACTAGCACATATTAATCCCCTTTCATAATTTTTATATTGTAGTTTTTTAAATACCAAAAAATCAATTTCATCCATTACATAATGATTAATTGAAATATATGTAGCACCATATATGATATCATTAGAAAAATTAAATTTATGATTCAAAAGAACTCAAAGAAAATTTTCAGGAAAAAATTTCAACAATGCCTTTTATTATAGAAATATCATTGATTCTAGGTTTCTCCCTGAACATCAAAGATAGAAACACCTCATGGATATGAATTAATACCCACAATATATTAATAATTTACATTGTTACATATTAATCATCATACTGATTATTAATCACAGGGTCATTTAGAATACTAAATGGGAAATATCTTACTTATAAATTGATATTAGATTTATTTTAAAAAAAATACAATGCAATCTTAAAATAATATCAAAATCAACTATAGGGGATATGGTGAGATTTATAGGAATAACATTTCCATAAACATCATTCATATAAGAGCTATAAACATAAAATGTGATCATCGTACCATTAAGATTTTATTCTTTTAACTCATCATCTAGTTTTCTTGGTAGTTAATGAACATCCTTATAGATGATTCCTGATATAATAAATATTATATTCATATAATCACATTAAATACATCAATATTTCAGTATTCAAATAACCACCTCAACTAAATAATTAATTTATTTTTCATTAATAGAACAAAAATAATTATTATGAGATTCAAACATCATATTGATCAACCATGTAATAATGAAAAAACATTTATAAAATTCATAAATAAAGAAACCTTCTTCTCAATATATGGAACCTTAGGTTAAAATCGCATTATCTATATTCATTAATAAATCCTTAGTATGTCATCCAATACATATGATTATCCCCATGGTCTGAAAAAATCTTATTAACCCAAATATATAACTATTTACAATTCCTTGAACTCATAGGAACTGCGGTGACCCATGTATTCATACAAAATATTACATCCTTTAAAATGAATATTCAATACCTTATATTTTGATCAATTCTAGTACAGTAATAGGTTAGTGTATTTGGGTACTAGATAAGGAATCCACTTCATTATCTATATTCCTAATCATTTATCATAATATTCTTACCACTTAATATTGTTATTAACATACCATACTGGAAAAAAGTATTTAAAACCTGAATAAATGAAACATAATAAAGGTTGAGCTCAAATTCTCAACAAAGATAAACAATGCTTATAACAATTGAATAACATATAAAATCTTAAGATAGGAATACATATATGATATTATGATCATTACATAAAAATATCATGCCCAATTCATCATGTATAATAATCATGATTCATGAAAACATTAATAATCATTTGAAAAACATGAATAATAATTTTGAGAAATCATCGGCGAAAAATCATGAACCAAAATTTTAAATCATATGATTAAATACATGTCATAATATTTTTCCAAAATCATTAGTATAGAAACCATATTATATTTCATAGTTAACTACTAAGACAAAAATATAATAGTGGATAAGTTATCAACACCTATTTCACATATCATTAAAGATCACGCATCGTAACCCATTACCTATATTTTATTGAGCTTCTATACATATTCGACATAGGGTATCATGATCATTAATTTGTTTCCTATAATTATATCAGGAGATATAAAACATTACCTAATGCATTGAAGGAATATAAAAATTTGGTCCCACCCCACACATAATTTCCACCAAACATATGATCAACCAGATCATAAACTATTAATCATATCATTATATCATAACTCATGAAAATAAAAAATTACTTAAAAAGTCCCAAATTTATCATATAATAACACATGGAAAATAAAATTTTCTTGTGAACATATCATCACCATAATCATAAAAAATCCTGAAATATAATATGTATGGTATAATTGAATCATATATCGTATGAATCATATTTATCATTGGATTATTTATTGAAATATTACAATTCCTTTAGAATATCACTAGAATATTTCATGAAGAAAATACCAATTTAATTTTGAAATCAGTAATTTAATTTTAAAATGTATCTATAATATAATGGAAATTAATTTGATTAAATTGAAAATTATATGATTTAAATGGAATCTAAAAAACAGTTTGTTCTCATTACGGTGTGAATTTTCATTAATTATATGTATTAAGACAAATATATTATTCTCACATTCTATAAAACTACCACGCACATAGTATGATATGATGATTCTTTTAAATTTTTTGAAAGAAATTCAAACAAGTGTAAATAGAAATTTTAAAAACAAAATCATTAATACTAAGAAATATTATAATAATTTTAGAAAATACAGATAAGGACGAAATTGGGATTCTTACAGGATGAGGAGAAATAAAGATTGTTTTCCATAAAACAATATTCAATCCATTTTGAGTTCGAAAGACAATTAATTGTTTATAAAATTTATAAATTACACAAATTATAAGAGGATAATAAATATTAATAGAATTTATCAAATAAATATCATACATATTCCTTAGTGGACAATTAACCATAATCAATACCGATTAAAATGGGATTAAAACATATATGGTTTCCATGCATTTATTCTTTCTTAAAATGTATTATAACAACCTATGTAATATATATAGGTTGATTATATATGTATTTTAGAAACACAATAAAATATAGCATACCATTTTGGATTTACATAATAATATTATCACTTATTTATTAAAAAAATTTCATTTAGATCATTGTTCAAATTGATAAATTCATTATTTCTCATACCTTTTTCCGTTCAGTAGTCTCAATTATTATACATTTATCTTGGTTCCATCATTTTCATAATATTAATCATGATATAAATATATTATAAATATTTATTATATATATATTCATCCATTAAAGTTATAGATAGAAATATTAATTTTATAATTCAAAGATATGATAGATCATAAAAAT
This sequence comes from Viscum album, assembly GCA_963277665.1. Lineage (NCBI taxonomy): Eukaryota > Viridiplantae > Streptophyta > Magnoliopsida > Santalales > Viscaceae > Viscum > Viscum album. Next base: position 707,965,203 of record OY728165.1, on the reverse strand, counting down.
TAATAAACACTATTGTTACTCATTGAAATATTTAAAGTGATAATGGTAAATAAAAAATCACATTTTAATTTTAGTTATTATTCAATATATATAATATGATTTCATTAAATATATCATTATTACAATATATTTAAATATAAATTAATAATTAACCACATCGCACTGTGGATGTTTAAGTAGACCCGCATGCAAGAGAGATGTTATCATATTCCAATGAATTGGAAGGTAACAAAGTAGAAATATTATTATAATTCAAAAATAAAAGTTATTTAGTAATTATTAGTTATAATCATTCACCCAATTTTAAAAATCATCATTGAATTATGGTGAGATAAAATAAATTTTATCACAACGAGGAGGGTTTTGTCCCCTTGTACGTACGGGAAATAATTTATTTTCACATTTAAAGTTATTAATGAAGTTTATTGATTCTTTAATATTCATAGTAATATTTAACTATAATTAATATTATTTGGTTATTATTTAAGGATTAATACCCCATTTTTAGAGGAAGTGTAATGTGAAACAAATTTAATGATATGTGATGATTACATATTCTTCTGTATACCTCATTTTGATCCCTTATTAAGAACTATTAAATACTTATTTTTAGAATAAAAAAAATATATAATTAATGTATATGATTTTTTATATGATTATTAAAATTTGTTCTATTAAGATATATTGATCAATTATTTCAAAAGAAAATAGAAATTTGGTGTCCTTTTATAGGAGTTTGGATAGACACAATTGGACATACATAAATAATTAAAATATAATTAATATACATATAATGTAAAATAATAAAAAATAATCATGAATTCAATGGTAAAGAGTATATGGTGGATATATCATCATAAAATGAAAGTTAGACATGATTTGGTTCCATTCTAAACCTTAGGTTTTCTTTAACCCCTTCCTTAATGATGGTTAACATTAACTGTGCTGACAAATTTTTTATTCATAATTGAATATAATTTTAGTTATAATATATAAATTTTCTCGAAAAATAACATTTAATGATATTTTAGACCATCTCTAATCATATATTTAATATTTAAATATTTCAATTATTTAGAAAAATTAAATAAAATATTATTATTAATAAAATATCATTAATATCAATATTGACTATATTCTGTTAATTTTAAATACAACATGATATAAGCTTAATTAAAATACAAAACCCTGATAAATCCATAAGGTTCTTTATTCAGGTATTAACTAATATGTAAATTATAAATCACCAAAAAGTTATATTTGGTGTTTTTAAAATCATTGACATTATTTTTCTACTACGTGTAGAAGAACGGTGTTAGAGTTATCTAAGAATTTAAAACAATTATTTCATCACTAGAATTTATAATTAAATTACCATGATAAAAAATTTATTTATATTTGAAATGTATATTTACAATTGAAATATCCTTTTTTATCCTTATTTAAATAAATTATATAAATTAATGTTAGGATAGAGGAATTTTGTAATATTCATTACTACAAAAAATATATAATTCATTATCAATGTGAAATTTAAAAAAAATAAAATATATTCAAATTTTTTATGTAAATTGTCAAATTCCTAAAATAAAATATAATAAAATTAACAAGTGGGTAGCTTTTGGGACCTTATATCATAGTTTTAATATTTTTATACCCACTATAGACTTATCATGGTGAAAAATATTTACCAAGGTCTCAATGAATAATACCTAGTGAAAAAAGTGAATTATTTACCAAATTTAAACATCCTTATTCCAAATATTTTTTCCATTTTTCACGATTAAATTTTTTTACATGGGTTAAATTCATTCTACAATATATGTGGAAAATACAAAAAACCATTTTAAAAAAAATATGAATTTGAAATTAAATCTAGATTAGTTCATATTTAATGTATTGTTAAAAAAATATATTAATGTTAATTAAAATCACATATTATATTATGTATTAACTTCATTACAATAATTCTTAAATTTAGATTAATTTAATTTATTTAAATTACAAAAAATTAAGATTAAAACTATTTTTTAGATAGTCATCTCTATTTACATTTTTAAGATTGTATTGTCAATTATTGCAATTCTATAAAAATAAATATACACATATATGTATATAGATAAATTGTTTTTCAAAATATTTTTATCTCTGTTTAGATGCACTAGTTTATAGTGAATGCTATAACTATCTCATTAAATATTTATACTTCCATTAAACAAGAAAGTTCATTTAAACATACTATGTAATTTAATGAAATCTATCTTAAAAATAAAACTTATTCATAGGTAAATATATCTAAAATATAAGTTTTCTACATTGGACAACAAATCAACAAATCTAGAGGCATTAACACTAGGGAATCTATGATTTTTTCACTTTTTAGAACCCATCATTAAATATTTAGTTAGATTTCAGATTTATCTCCTTATAAAATTCCTTATTCCATTTAAAATAGTTTCAATCATCTACAAATAGATTTTAATAATTTTGAACTGAGGAATATATACTCTATAATAATAGTTCATTAATATTAAAAAATCATTCTTGGTTATGTTATTTCATTATAACATTATCCAATTACATGTCATTAATACCACAATTTTCCCATCACACTAAAAAGTTATTGTAAAATCAATGAAGGGTTATTGTTTCAATTTCTACTAATTCAACAACCACCATTACTCGATGGAGGATGACTATATCATGGGCTAGTAATTTCATGTAAAAGTGGAAATGGGTAATGGCTCTATGTGTATTTATGATTAATTTGGTTTTAATAAAATTTAATATATCTTCATCCGATTATATGAATGAATAAAACAATTTTAAAATAAAATTTCCCCATGTTTGATGGTAAGGTATTCAATATACAATGATATGGTATCTTTCGATATATTATTTTACAATGAAATGAATTAATAGATATCACCGTGAAGCAAGTCAATATTATAAAAAGTTATTATATCCAATATATAATTTGATAATTATAATAGTATAAAAAATGAAAGATAATTAAATTATTTACTCACAATATTAAAAAAATAATAGTCACTATAATTCTTACGAGAAACTAAAACCATTATATGGAGTTCACGGAAATCCACTAAGGTTAAATTGAAGACTCACATTTACAAAAACTTTCTGCCCAATTTTTTATAAATATATTAAAGAGGATGAATATATGAATGAATTATTCACTTGGGTAACAATGAATATATTCTTTAATCGACACTATGTTGAAATTTATAATTATTGTTTCAATATAAGAATTTTTATGAGAACCAATCTAGTTATATATTGTATTAAATTTTAAGGAACGTAGGATAAAGTATTTTTAAACCAAACTATTTATTTTGAACAATTAGACTCTTTATACTCAATGAGAGAGAGTAATAAAGAAAACATTAAAATAGAATTAAGATAAATGAATGTATTTTTTTCTATAAATCTTATATAAATTCTCATTATGAGTAATTTATATAAAATATGTAGAGTATAAGGACGATCACTCTAAAATATCAAATCAGAAGAGAAATATGGTTTATGGTCACATTAGATAAATTATCTTCCATAGTAATTGGACGATTATTACAAATATAAAGATAAAAATTTTCATTGAAACATGATAATAAATATTCTTAATATAAAATAAAAAAAATGATTAATCATAGAATTAAAGGAATGTTAATTCCTAGAATAATCAAACCATCTCAATGGTTTTTCAATTGGAGAATAAAAATAGTAGATGTTTATGAATAAAGTAGTTAGGTGAGAAGAAAAAATATTATATTTTTATAGTGGAGGACATGGTGTCTATATGATCTAAATATAGATGTATATTGATCAATTAAAAGAGGGGGGGAATTGTAGGATTAAAAACATTCATTTTTATCATTTAGGTAATATATATTTAACAAATATAAATAATATGGATACAAAACCCTTATCTAAGAAATTAACTTTCTTAGGACCAAATAAGATGGATCTGATAAAGAAACAGAAGAGAATATTACTTAGGGGAATATTCTACCTTGAAACATATAGAATCTGGTTTATATCAGAGTATACAAGTATAAGAAAATATATGAAAGTTATACTTTCATTATATAACAAAATTTAGTTCAATTAAAACATGTATCAACAATATGAAAAAATCATATAAAATATTTTAAAACAAATAGAATGGAATCCAACAATATTATAGAAATATCCATTAATTTATACTTTCAAAAATGTTTGTCTTACCCACAATAGGGTGAGCCCTAAATAATAATATCAGAATTTATCCTACTATCCCCACTATCCCTCAATATCTAAGGTGATTGGTCATCCTATACACTAAATCTCTCTATTTATCAGCAACAATCAGAATCAAACTAGGTAGGATGAAAATTATTTAGAGCTTGAACAATTTGATCACTGAATTAGCACAAGGCAGGTTGAACAATGCTCTCAGAGATAAAATTATCTCTCTAGAATTTAGATCATCCAACACTTCTCAAAGTGTGTTGCAAACTCATAAGATAGATGAGGTATTTATAGATAATAGTCCCAACATTTGTCTCCCTCATCCAATGGTCGGCTCTATCCTCTAATAGTTATATTTTTCCATAAATATCGGAGATACCTATACTTATGTCACTCAACAAACAGTTTGTTAGAAATATATTTAATGATATTGTTTCATGTTAGATAACATGGGAATCATTATCATTCTTAAAAAACAATGTCAAATTTTAAGATTCGATATAATTAAACGTTATATTAAGGAAATTAGGTAACTATAAGAAATGAATTTAATTATATTCTTAAGAAAGTGAGAATGATAGTTTATAAATATTGAAAATCATTTTATAAATTAATAGGGAATCATATTATGATTTCTGAGGAAATTAAAATTTTATTTATGATGAATTTGGAATATGATTTCTAGAGAAATTGAATTCAGATTTTAGAAGAAATCAGAATCTGATATCAAAAGAAATACCAGTCTGATTTCAAAAGAAAACAGAGTCAAATTTTAGGAAAAATTAGAGGTTGATTTTAGATGAAAATGGAGTCTGATTTCAAAAGAAGTATTGGTTTTATTTCATAAGAAATAAGACTTTTCTTTTCGAAGAAATGTGAGTCTGAATTTAGAATAAATCAAAGTTTCATTTCATGAGAAATCAAAGTCCCATTTTAGGAGAAATAAAAGTCTTATTTCAAATGAAACATGAGTTAGATTTTAGTAGAAATTGGTGCCTGATTTCATGGGAAATGATAGTCTAATTTTAGATAAAACCCCAGTTTTATTTATAAAGTATTCATATTCTATTTTAAGGAGAATTTGGAGTCTTATTTCATGATAATTTAGAGTCACAATTCGGGTAAATTACTATTCCGAGATACTGAATGGTTTTGAGTTATGTAAGGATATGATTTTTTATCTTAAGGACAAGATGGTTTGTCTAGATTTAGTAAAACATTATATATGACTATGATAAAAATAATTAAACTAAAAAACATTTATTTAGAATGTAAATTTTTTGTAAGAAAATATTTATTATTGAAGGATAATTGTCATTACGAAAATGTGTTTGTGATTTTACAATCACATTGTAATGTAAAATTCATAAGCTATGTTATTGACTCAACAATATCACCATTTTTGGAATGCACAAACAACCTGTCTAAAAAGAATATTTGGAATGAAAAATTTCATTTTTGGACTTTAAAATAAATACATATCTCCCCATAACATTGTTTTAGAATGTTAATGAATACGATTAGATCAACCTAATGTTTTGAAATACCTAAAGTTCGTATTCCTATATTGCATAGAGAAATTACTCATTTATATATAAGAATTTATGTAATAAGTAATCTCCCCCTTACATATACAATATAATTATTAATATTATTTTGGTCATCCATTTATCCCCCTTTGTTATTTCCCAAAATAAAAGGTGGGAAAGAAGAAAAAAAATTGTTCCTAAAATATTAGGAATATAATATAAAAACCAATGGAATGATAACAATATTTATTAAGATTGAAAATTTTGATTCAAGGAAAAATACAAAAATATATTTTAGATTATAAAAAACCATTTAACATTCTTCTTCTGTTATGGAATTAGATTTTTCATAGTTTCCATCAAATTATTCAGGTATTTATGATCATATTCACCTTTCTTGATCAAATATCCCTGATTCTTATTTTTTTCATTTTGAGAACATTGATTCTCTCTTCTTGAGATTTGAGAAATTCAACTTAGACATTATCACTTATTCTTTCTATTTGACCTTATCAGCCATTTCTTCCCTAAAATCCCTTTCCCTTTTAAAATTTAGAGAAACCTAATTTGACTTTAGATTAATGTATTTATCCACAAATATTGGGGTAATTTTCTCTAGATTTAGATTCTATGAAATACATGTTTAATGTTCCATTATCTTGTCCAAAATTATTCTATTTTATCCTTCTCTAAATCATTTAAATCGGCCATAATTTTCGGATCATCAATCACAGACATAGAACACTTGGTTAGATATTTCCAAGATCTATTATGTGCATCAAAACCTATTTTAAATGTCTTAAAATCATATTCATGTTTTATAAACTTTTAATAGATAATTATTGTTGAATTTGACTTCTGATTGATTTTTTTGACATATTAGGAAACAATAATTAATACTGTGAAATAATGGAATGGTAATCACAAGATTCTCTAAGTACCGAACAACAATATCATGTCCTATGGATGATTATGAATTTGTGGTAGATATTATTGTTGCTAGGAAAACATTATAATGCTCATCTATTTTTCCAATATATGTTCCAACATTATCATTATTGGATTTTGCAACCACAACATTCTTTAGAGAATCAATTAACATATTACTACCTTTCCCATCTTTAGGGATTTCATTATCATATTTCTGAATCTAATGATCACTATGAGTAACATGAATAATTATATTATCACCATAGATTCATTATTAGAAACTTTATTCACCAATATCATTATCATTTAAAGGATGAGCACAATCATGATTACTACTTTCTTCATCGTATGGTTTATCAACCTCATGTGAAGCATCTTCATTCCTTGGAATAGATTGTCCTTATGAGATTATCTTGGTGGATTCAACATGAGATTTTCTTATTGATAGATTGTTAGAAATAATATCCTTCTATTGTAAGTCTTTAACCATTATGATGAACTCATCACTTTCTACTTTTTTTTCATATTGTTCTTCTTCTTACTGCACATTCTGTTCTTCAACAATGGGTTCCAGAATTGAAATAACCTTCTTTATTTTATCTACTCATGGATTTCAATATCCATTGGTTATATAAAAAAGGATTCATGTAAATGGAATTTTTCATATGCCTTCCCAATATTTCAAAGAATTTCTTGAACAATCTAAGATTCTGATATCTACTCCTTAAACAACATCTCTTATTCTTACTCTTCAAGATATTTTGCTGCATGAATATTTAAGGTCATAGCCTCACCAGGGCCTACCAAAAAAACTGCATCTCCTTATAAAAATTTCTTATTCTCCTATCTCTATTTGACTAATACATCATTACATAATGTTTTTTATTGTTCAACTTCTTTGGAGAAGATAATAACTCATGAACTATTAATTTATATTTTAGTATTTGTTATTTTTCTTTTATTTTCTTTGGGGTTTTCTTGGAACATTCTCCCACATCAACATTCTTATAATCGTCTTGATCAGCCATTTCAAAAAGTTAAAATAATTCTTCTGTCTTAATACTAATACAAATTTTCATCCTTCTTATATTATCATCACTCAACAACATTATCTTGAAAACTATTGCCTTTGAGACACATGTTATTTTGAAAGATTCTAAACATAAATCAATAATAATCGAAAAGATTGATGGGTACATAATGATATGAGACATGAGGGTTACATTATTAATATTTTGGTGTTTAAGAGAGTAAACATTAATAAATTTACCTTCCTTATATTTACTAAGAAATATACCGTGAAGATATCTAATTTTTTAAGAAAATCAGTGTGTCTCGTTCTCGGAATGAGAAAACAATGCATCTAAAGAGCTAGAAATATATGATTTTTGGAATAATAATTCTTATATGGTGACATAACTCCATTAAATCTAAGACACTTAATTGTCTTAACTATCTCAAACTAACATTTCTTTCATAAAACATGTGTGATAAAAATATTGATTAGCCTTAATAAGAAATATCTAGTATACTAGTATCCATGTTGAATGATAAGGAATAAGTATTCCCATAATTCATGAATGTTTACATTTTGCATCCTCCTTTTTCATAAAAATTAACTATAACATTGAATTATAAAATAATATTAGGATAAACTGGATCGATATTCATTAGTTTGGTAACACAAAGGCATTCCCATCCATTCTTTGTAATGATTTTGAAATAAAAGAGTCATACATGACAATAAAATTTGAGTCAACCATGTTATCTATAAAAATTATCCAGTCCTTGAGTTCCTTATTTGAGTATATTGGAGTTTCTGAAGAAAACTCATATAACATTCATATCAAAATGAAACAGAGAAAAAGGAATGGTATATTTAAAGGGTGGTACAGCTTCGGTGAAATATCACAAGGAATACCAATGTGGGTTGCAAAATAGAGGTCCTTTATATAGGCTTCGTAGAAATGGTTCATATTCCCAAATCAATACCACATTTTATATTAGCATAATATAATCTAATGGTTGATATCAATGCCAAATAAGTATTTGTAGGTTTTGATAATTTGAAGTTTTAGGGAAAAATTAGATTTTAGGAAAGTGAATCTAATAAAGATTTCCAAAAATAATATAGAAATACCAATATGATAAAAAGATGCAGTTATGAATATTTAAGTAATGAAATATAAATTAAAAATTTCTATGAATTAATTATCAATTTTAAGAATTTTTTTACATGATTAATGTAGGTTCCATGAATTTTTATTAAGGAAATAAAAACTTTTTATGTTCTTAAAATTTTAGGTCCAAAATTTTTTTTGAAAGGAAAATATAATATAATAAACATATGTACCCCCTATAAAAGAAGAATATTGATGTGATTATATTGGTTTCAACAAAAAGATAATATGGATGATTATAATATGGTTATAATTACAAACATTTATTATTTTATTTAAATCAATTTGGAGGGTGATGGTTTTTTAAACGTGTCATCTAGTTGGTCTTGCATCCCGATAAATTGATGAATGATAACTTTTTTACATTTTTCGATCACTATTAAAGTGATGCCTAATATCTATGTGATTTATAGAAGAGTGATGTTCATTTTTTTACTTAGGGAAATGATAATAGTATTATAAAACATTATCTATGTTTTTGTAAAAATCTCATTGAAGTCTGTGAGTGTGTGTTGCATCCACAACACAAGAGCACAACAACTTCCACATACTATATATTTAACTTTAGTAGTGGAAAGTGATATGGGTTATTGATTCTTTCATGACCATTAAACTAATAAATATTCTAATAATTGGCATTTTTCATATGTTCTTTCCTTATCCATTCTACATCAAACAAAATTAGTATCCAATAATCATTATGAAATAAAATATTTTCTAGAAGAGAATAAAAGACCTAAATCCATGGTTTCCATTAATATGTGAAAAACTATTTTCATAGGTTTTAAATGACATTCATTTGTATTATATTTATATCATTTAGATATGATTTCTAAAAACATTAAGTCTGTATAGCTACCTATTAAGTATTTAAAACATCCTATCATACCACTAAAAGATGTTGGATCTACTAGTTTCCCTATTTCATCATATTCAATGGAGTTTGAGGTATGAATTATATTACTTATAGATTTATTATTGTTATATCCATAATTTTTTAAGAAGATATTTAATATAATTATTTTCAAATATTTATGTTCATTCTTATTTTTGATAAATTTGGAAACAATGAAAAAATGTTAACTCACCCATCATACTAATTTCGAACACATATTTCCTAATATTATCTCAACAATGAGTTATAAATTTTTGAGTTGATCCGAATATAATTCCATCAATAGAAATTTGGACAATAATAACCTTTTTATTAGCTTTAATTATATAAAGTGATTGATTAGTAATTCCCTTATCATAATTATTTTGTAACAAAAATTATTTAAGTCAATCATACCAAGATTTTTGGGTTTTTTAAATCCATTTTAAGCATTCCTATATTTTAAATATGTTTTTTCTATTTGGTGTCTTGAAAACTAAGATGTTTTTCAATATAAAGTTCCTCTTGAAAATTTTAGTTATGGAATGGATAGATGACGTCCAACTAAAATTGTTTGAAATTAAAAAATATTGTAAAGGCTAGATTAATATGAATAGATTTAAGTATATCTAATGGAAAATTGGTTACTTTGTAGACTATTATGAATTTTTTATTATAGCCTTTAGAAACAAATCTTGGTTTATTTCTAATAATGATTCCATTTACATTACATTTATTTATAAAAACCCATTTTAGATAAATTAATGAAGATTCCTTTTTTTATTCAACCATGGTTCATACATTGTTTCTTTTAAAATCATTTATTTCATATTTCCTAGATTTAATCCAATCATCGTCACCTAAAGCATCATCAGTAATTTTATTTAATAATTAATAAGTAAATGTTATATGTTCTACTTCATTTATTAAAGAAATTCTAGCCTCTATAGGTTGAATTACATCACTGATGATACTATCAGTATGATGATTCTTAAAAAAACTGATTTGGGTTTTATAAAACCTTTTCATCAACATATGGTAGAAAATATTCTAAGTAAAATACACTAGAAACATTTTCTTGATTATTTTCTTTTTATGAATAATAATTCATCAAAGCTTGATAACTGGTTCTTGAAAACAAATCTAAAGATATAGGTTGGGGTTGTTTAAAAACTAAAGGATTAGTTTCATCAAATTTAACATGAATTATTTCTTCAAAAATACAATTTTTTTAAAAACTCTCTAATCCTTAGATGTCTTGGATTAACGTCGGAAAATTATTTCATCAAATTTGGGAGAGAATTTGTAAGTTATATTTAGTATTCAAGATAAATCCTTTGAATCCAAAAACATTGATGAATGAAACATTGGGTTCTCAACCACTCCACAAATCATAAGGTGTTTTATTAAGAAAATGTCTGATAAAAAATAAAATTATTTTATAATAAGTAGTACGTATAGCTTCAGATAAAAATTAATTAGAAATAAAAAATTCACTCAACATGGGTCTTTTTACCTCTTAATGAATTTGTTTTCTTCTTTCAACAACAGAATTTTGTTAAATAGTTCTTGGACCATATAATTTATGACTAATTCCTTTCATAGTACAAAAAGATTCAATATATTAATTTATAAATTCTCCCGTATGATCACTATGAATAGTTATCAATATAATGTTTTTCTAATTTTTAATATTAACTAAAAATGATTTAAAATAATAAAAGGCCTCATATTTATTTTCAAGAAAATAAATCCAATTAAATCTATTGTATTTCTCATATAAAAAATATATATTATTTTCCTAAAATTTGTTTAGTTTTTGTTGGACTAAAAAGTTCTATATGCACTAGATGTAATTTATTATAAGTTGAGACTTCAAAGATCTATTTAATGGTTGACTTATGTTTCTTTCCATATTTACAAGGATCAAAATCATTTTTAGAATCAAACATATGTGCTGGTAGATCCTTAATTTTATTTTGAGATTTTAAATAGGTTTCTGACTTTACAATGTCTTAGTCATCTATTCCATGAACTTTACTGATGTTTCATTGCACTTTGTCAAGGTAGGTCTTGGAAACTATGGTCTTCTTACTTATGTGTATAAATATTCTCATGTCTATAGGCAAAGATAATAAACACGTCCTTGGAATTGTGTACAATGAATTTCTCATTCCACAAATCTATAAGGTAACCTTCATCACATAATTGGATTATTCTTACAAGGTTTTACTTAAGAACATTAACAACAACAACATTTGAAATTTAATATTTTTTAAGAATAACAATGTTTCATATACCAAAAATTTGTCCCTAATCATTATATCTAATAGTTACTCTTCCACCTTTCATATTATTAATCTTTTAAAAGAAGTTTTTGTTTGATGTTATATTTAGGGAACATCCATAATCCATGTACAATTTATTGTTTTTGAAACATCCTTTTTTTTCCTGAAAATAAAATAGATAGCATTTTTGAATCCAATCATTATTTTATCAATAATTTTTAGAATTTAAAATATTAGGTATCCATATTTTCGTATAAAATTAATCTTTATGAAAAACTAAGGACTGTGTTTTATTTAATGAATAAAATTTCTCCCAATTTCCACTGCATTGACACTTAGTGGAAAAATAAGAAATATTTGGAACATAGTATTAGTGAGTAAAAATGTTTTGAAGGGGAATAACCAAATCTAGATTTATTATTTATAGCATAAAGTTGTGAATAATTTTTGTTAAAACATTATTTTCCATGGGTAACGATTGAAAAAATATTCATTAAGGAATATATGTTAGATTTTAGTATTATTACTAAATTCTAATCCTCATAGTCATCAGTCGTAGAGGCTGAGTTAGTATCTAAAATTTTTTTCTTAAAAATAACATTTTCAAGATACATAGAAAGTTTAACCTTTATAGAATGAACATCCTCGGTTTTTTTTGGAAATTTTATCAAAATCAAGAATTTTATGATCAATATATTTTGAATTATCAGATTCTTATTTTTTAAAAAATTGATATTCATGAATTTACCATCTCTCGTTTCTTTTTTATATTAAAATTTTAATTCACAAGTAAATTTGAAAACCTATATACTTCATCAAATAAATGTAAATTATAATTTTTTAATGAAGATGATTATTCATTTGATAATTCATAATGTTATTTATTAAAAGTTATTCATTTAAGGAAATATTGGTTAAGGATTCAGAAATATTTATCTTAGCCATAAGAAAATGGTTTTTGATAGGTAATCAGGCTTTAAGACCAACATTCTTCTATCCATAAGATTCAATATCCAATGATTCTTTAAAATAATCACCACCAATAGAACTCCTTATATCATTATCCTTCTGTATATTTGGTGCCTTAGATTGCTAATACTTATTTTTGTTTCTTTCTGAATTCCAATACATTCTTTCTATTCATTTTTGCATAGGACAATTAGTGTTGATATGTCCAACCCTTTTTTATTAATAACAATTGACTTCTGAATTATTTTTATCCTTTCTATATTTATTCTTATTTATGTACTGAAAATATTTCTTCCCATTAATCATTTTCTTCCATTTAGCATGATTCGAAATTTCATTCATAGAATTAAGATTGTCACTTGATTGAGATATAAAAACTAGATTATTATCTTTTGATCTATAAACTATTTCAAGAGTCTTTTTTATCATAAGATCTGATATAGTAGTGAGAGAAAAACTACCATTACCATTCTTCATTTTATTGATATTTCCATCTCTCTTCATTCATGATTTATTTTGAAGAAGTGTTCTAAATAACTCATCACGATAAATAATAGATACTTTCTAATTTTTATCAATTACTTCCCTTTTAGATTACCACTCATTGGGTATAATATATATTAACATGTCCACAAAAATCTCATCATCTATTCCTTTATCACGAATATATTAAAGACTGTTTATGATTGTCATAAATCTTTGTTTCACTTTTCATACAGGTTCTTCATAGGGAAACATAGACCTTGGAAATTATGCATTATCAATAGATCTTCTTATATCAATCACTTATAATGTTCCAAAGTGTGTAACTTCATGTTTATTATTGATACTATTTGAATCTTAAAAATAATATATTTGAATATAGAGATTTATATTCATTGAATATAAAATTTTATTGTGTACCATGTAGTCTAGTTGGTATTCTTATTTTACTTTATTTGTGAATGTTATGAATTTCTTTATCAAGAATCTTGTTATCTCTAGTTAGCATAAAAAATTATTCCACACTAGTATTTAAAATAAAAGTCTTCTTCCGATCTCTCTAGTCCTCATTATCATTTCAATAAATTATTTGGGTATGGTAGGTTTTAAATTTTCTATAAGAAAATAATTAAATCAATTGATTCTATAAGAAAATAATAAAGATATCTTCCACAAAACTTATTAGTATAAAAAGTTTATAAAAAAAGAAAATAATTAAGGAAGAAGACATCAATAGGTAATGTTGAGAAATTAAAGTTGAGCAATAAAAAATATATGTAAGTATAGGTATTTTGGAGACATCTTATATTACCAATTTTATGATCAAAATGTAGATGTTTATTTTTCAATTACAACAGGTAGTGAATTGTAGGATTAAAAATATAATTTTTATACTTAAGATAATATATGTTAAAAAATTATGAACAACATGGATCAAAAAACACTATTTAGTTATTAACTAAGAAACTAACTTTATTAGTATCCAATATGATGGATCTGATAAAGAATCCTATGAGATGATTAATTAGGGAATGATTTAACCTTAAAGTTTATAGAATATTTTTTATATTATTTTATACAAGAATAAGAAAATATAATAAATTTATACATTATTTCATTAAACAAATGAAGTATAATCAATTATTGTAACAAAAACAAGTAAAAAATTCTAATAATTTATTAAAACCCAGAGAAAATGGTATCCAACCACATTGGATAAAGGTCAAGTGATTTATAAATTCAATAAAGTATATCTTACCCACAATTGGGTAATCCCTAAATAATAATATTAGAATATTTCTTACTATCCCCATAATCCTTCGATGTTTAAGTTGATCCATACCTCTGCATTATTATCCATAGAATCCCTTGATTTATTAGAAAAAAATGGAATCACACTAGGTAGGTGGAACAAGTTGTTCACAGCTATAACATGTTCTTCACATCATTCGTACAAGGAACATTGAGAAAATCTCTCGAAGCAAAAATTCTCTCTCTAGAATGTATCACATCTATCACATTACAACATGTGTCATGAACTCTTCAAATGGATGGGGTATTTATAGGAAAAGGATAGAATGGTTTGATCTCACCTCTAATAGTCATATTTTTTGTCAAATATTAGAGGGACATGTAAACATGTCACTCAACAAACTGTTAGATAGAAACATATTGTAAGACATAATTTTATGTAAGAAAACATGGGAAACATTATCATTTTTAAGAAAAATTATCTCATTTTAGGATCTAATAAAATGAAATGTTACTTTAAGTAAATGAGTTAAATATATAAAAATAATTTAATCAGATTCTTAATAAAGTGAGAAATTGAGTCTAGAAATATTGATCACCAGATTATGAAACAATAGAGAAAATGATTCTGATTTCTGAGTAATTCATAATTAAATTTATGATGAATTTGAAATATGATTTTCAGTGAAATCAGATTTTGATTTCAAAAGAAACCAGTGTCTGATTTTAGGAGAAATCAAAATGTTATTTTAGAAGAAATGAGATTATGATTTTAGAAGAAATCAACTTATGATTTGATAAGAAATTGTATATTGATTTTGGAAGAAATATGAGTCTGGTTTTAGGATAAATCTATGTTTGATTTTATATGAAATCAGAGTCTTGTTTTAGATGAAATAAGAGTCATATTTCAGAAGAAATCCGAGTAAGATTTTAGAATAAATCGGAGATTTGTTTTTCGAGAAATCGGAATCTCATATTATATGAAATTAGAGTCTCCTATTTAATGATTTCAGATTCTGGTTTTAGAATAAATTAGAGACCAATTTCCATAGAAATAGGTGTCACAATTATAAGAAAATCATACTTTAAGAAACTGTATGATTTTGAGTAATGTCTGAATGTGATTTTTTGACTTAATGAAATGATGGTTAGTCTTTATTTTAGAAAACAGTAGATATGATAATGAAAAACATATGTAAATTAAAAAAAATTGTGAAATAAAATTTTTTTTATGAAAATATTTCATAGAAAAATATAATTTTCATTATGAAAATTGTGTTTGTGATTTTCAAAACATAATGGAATGGCAAAGTCATAAGGGAACTTATTGACTCAATAGTGTCAACAAAATAAAATAGGAATAAAAATAGAAAAAAACCATTTAATAAGGAAAATAATTCATTAAGAAAATAAAATTATGAGTCACATTAAAATGTAATTGTATAGATAGAGTCTAATTTATAATAAAATATTTTGTATATCAATAAATTTTATTAATAAATTCTTAACAAAATTTGATATTTCCACTCAAAATATAATATCCAAGAATACCAAGGTTAATAATCATGGGTATCTATTATTAGAACTTAAATCCTTCATGAAAAAAAAGTTTAATGTTTAGAAAATCGATAAATGGGGTTGGTGAGAGTTCAAAATTAATGGAGAAAATTTATAATGGTATTATGAACTGATTAAATATCCAAAGGAATTAGGATTCATTAAATAAGATAATTTATCTTCTAATTATATTTTATGAAATAGTTTAATGGTAATAAATAATGTGATAATATGTCAAAAATAAGATGATACTCCAATACAAAGGTTGATAATGGTAAAAGAAATTATAAACAAAATTTGGTTTGTAAAGATAAAATAATTTAGGATAATATTAAGTGAAAATTAAATTTCAATTATTTGTCTCTAAAGCCTAAGATATTGATTTTTTTGGTATATCATATTTATGGGAATCCTAATGAGTAACTTTTTTATGAATGTAATCTTTTATAATTGGCATTTACATTTGAAGGATAATTTTAGGGATTTTAAATTTTTATGGACAATTCATATATTTTAGTTAATATTTATTAAAATACTTAATCTAATATAGTAAATGGATAAATGGAGTGGTTAAAATTATGTTTAAACAAACCAATTTAATATAGAACATAATAAATAATTAAAAATTAAAAAATTCCACGGATTCAATTTTTTGGAATCATTGGAGGAATGATAATCCCAGAATCACCACTACTAATTTATGCACCATGTTATTATAAAATCTTATGTAAAAGGAAAATTCCACATCTATAATGAGGATTAAAAATAATGATAATATTATAGTGGTTGATGTGACTTATAATGACGAAAAATAAGAGAATCCATATATAAATGATAGTGTATTCTAAAAAAATGAAAGAAGTAGAATATATTTTTACAGATAGAAAATTCTATAAAATATGTGGTATCACATTAAAAAATTATTTATCATTAAATGTTCATGGAATTGGATACCAAATGTTTTTTAGTGAAAGTCATGTGATTTTCTCCTTATTAATGGTTCGTGAAAAAAATCCACAGTGATTGAAATAATTTTGATAAATTTAATGAGGTTACCTTTTATATTAATGAATTATTTATATTGATCTTGTTGTATAAAATTATTTAATTTTAGTTTATGAAAACAATGGGATATATATTATAAATTTATGAAGATAAAAATTATTTATTCATTGAATTTATTGAGATAAGTAAAAATTTTAAAAGAACTCGAGGCCATTTTGGGATAATTCATATAGATAATCATTCTAAGAATGATTATATGATAAATATTCCAAAGAAATGTCAAGGAAAACTGAATAAATGTGTATAATATGTTAGCAGAATTATTGTGAAAATATTTCCAAAGACCTTGGAAGTATAAATGTTGAGTCATTCGTAGTCGGTACACTTGGTTGTGTATTGACAAATAATCTAAAATTATAGCTTTTTCGATTAATATTTCATAAAATTTATTATTTATTCTAATCATATAGATAGTTTATAATTTATGTTGAGTAAATATAAATCTCTTTAGAAGTTTATACAGTTTATCATGATATTTAAAAACCAAAGAGGGCTCTCCATAAAAATATCATGATATAATAATGGATTTTAAAATAAGAAATTTTTTTATGTCTCAAAATTAGAATCAAATGACAATAGATCATTATAATAACCAATACATGTCTCAAAATGATTTAGTCACTTACTGGAAGAATCATAATTTGGTGTAAAACTAATAAAATATTCAATAATAGAATTAAACATGAAAATATAGTTGGGAATAATCCATAAATTTAGTTCTCTATATTAGGAAAATATGTCCACTCTTTCCCAACTTGCTTAATATGTCATATGTGTTGTGGTTAAATAAATTGATTTGATCACAATTCATAAAGGTGTTTGATAATCTATGATAAATATGGATTGATTCAAAAAATTATTTAAATTTCAACAAAAGTATTAATGAAGGAATATTTATTTATTATACACATGGTATAGAACATTACCTATATTACAAAATGGATTTTAAGACTATTATTACATACATTGTGGCAATTAGTGATATTAATCCAAGTCCATCGAATATAAAATTACTTTTTACTATTGATATTGAATGATTATGAGATAGTAGAAACCATGAAAAACCTATTAATTATTGATCTGCTATGTAATACTCATGGGTTGTATTTGAAATTTTTATTGAGGAGTAAGGCATATAGAACGGTGGTTCTATGTTCCAAATTCATCAAAAAATTGATCAGACAGAAAATATTCAGGGAGAAATATTAAGTGTGTATAAAACCATATATTGTTGATAATTTATAACTGAACCATCTTTCTTTTCAATTTTATAAAAAATATTCTTTAAAAATAGTTACAACATATGAATTAGTCTATAGAAATTGAATAATAGTATAAAAAAATTGAGTTGAATGTCACTTGAGAATAAATTTCACATCCCAATGTTTAAATTATTATATATATATATAAATTGATCTTTTATAATAAGAACAAAATTAATGGTGATTTAGCATAATATAAATCATGAATTGTTTTAAATTTATACTCATAAATTAAGGGTATATATTTTTATTTGAACAATTCTATATTTAATTATACTAAAAGAATAAAAATATAATTTTTATTTTTGCACCATAGTAATATTTTTTCAAAGGGATTTGAATTCAATATTTGTAAATGGTGAAAAATATAACTAAATTTAAATTAGAAAACTCTAGTGGAGTATCCTTGATAATGATGGTAATAAAGTGTTAAATTTGAAGAAAAAATTATGTATTCTTCTAAAATTTACAAATCATTAGGTTGAAAGAATAGCATCACATTAATTAGTATCAAATTTTAAATTATAAATGTTTGTTAAAATAACCTTTTCAATGTAGATGAAACAACCTCAATTTTTTATGTTTATCAATGATAATATTTATCCTAGAAACATAGTAAAATCCGTTGAAAGATTATATATAAAATTATGGATATCCTTTGACATGTTTATATGTGGGGAAATCACATTCTTATTCATCCAAAAATTATTTAATATATTATTTTAAATCATTCTATTACATGAAAATTATGATCATGAGATATTTTAAAATATTTTATTTGAGGGTTTGATATATGTGTCATCTCATATAGTATATTTTATTGTGTTTCCTTTAGATGTGGAATAATATTTTATTGATCAAAAAGAGGCATGAAGGCTCGTGGATAGTTTAATCCATTGAAGATCATGAATAAAAAAATTATGTTTGTGGTTATCTTATCATCATAATTTAAAAGATCCTTAAAACATTCATCTCATAGAAAAAATAACAAAAAACTCAATATCAAAAGAAAACATGAAAATTGAATTAGAAATGAATTTTTTAATATTAATATTTTATATTTATACTGGCATAGATTGAAAATTAAATATTAGTTACAGAAAATTAACTTCTAAATGTGATTTCCTTATTTTTGGTTGATTTCTAAAAAACCATTTCTAGAATAAAAATTAATTTTCTAATATCTCAATGAATTAAGATTATGTTGTGACATTACATGGCCCAGAAAATAGTTTTATATGAATTCACATCTTGATAAAATGGGGGTTGATGCTTTTTAAATATTATTGATTTGGTCTGAAAAAAAAAAGTACAAAGAACATTTATAATTGTGTAGTTTAACATTATAGGTTGATGTATCTTGATGTTAGGTACAATGTCAGCAAGGGAAATGTTGAGAGTCTTGATATCTCATTAAAAGTTTTTTCCAAAAAAGCATCAATTCATGAATATATTAAGGAATTCTTTTTATAATGATCCATTATAGTGGATGATAGTGTTTGAGGGGTTGAATTATTTACCAAAATCCTTCAATGCATTATTTTTTATTAACCATTTATTAATTAATTTCATTATTAATAAGGGGAAAATAAAAAATAATTATGTCATGAAAAGATGGAAAGTCTCATGTTTCTTTTTTTGGTTATCACTTAGAGGGATCATGATGTTTTTTTGTAGATATATTTTAATGAAGATAATAATTTTAATAATTCATATATTACAAATATATAAAATTAGAAAGATTGATAATTCATTTATTTAGTTAATTAATTACTATGATAATAATGAATGAATGTTCTATTTTTTTACCACTATTGAGTCATGGTGAATATGTAATTGATCATATAACAAGGTTTATTTTAATTTTACCAACCCTATTATATAATTTTGTTTTGTATTTTAATAACATTCATATTGGATTCAAGATATTAATTGTTCTTATGAAAATTTATTCATAAATATAGGACGTTTTCGTAATAAATTCAATGAAAACATCCTCACGGAAAGGTTGGAATAATATTAGAGTGCATAAAATATGAAAATGAATTATTTTTTGTTATGGATGATGAAATCATGAAATGAATGGTTATGTTCGTGTTTTAACATAAATGTATTACTATTATATATGAAATGTTTTTATCTTGCAGGATAAGAGATACATATTAACTTTTCTTTATCATATTGATCATACTAATATATATATTCGTTCTTATTTAATATGAGGATTTGGTTACTTGGTTATTTGGTTTAAAATATGTTATAAAGTTGTTACATTTTCATTTTAAGATTCCCACTATAGTTTAATTTATTATATTTTGGGTTTTTGTAAAAATAATATACGAGTTATTAACTATTACATGGATTATTGACATGAGATAAATTAGTATTGTGTTTATTTAGTAGTAAAATTTTACTACATTGAAAATAATTTCATCATATTTTAAGATATAGAAAATTAATAAAACTATTATACAACCAGAGAAACCATTCTATTGTGAGTTATGAGATAACATTTTTATGAATTTCTAATATTTTATAATCGAGAAATTTAATGTTGATATGAACATTTCATGTTATAATGTGTTGTGTTCTCAAAAACCACATGGTTTCTTATTCAATAATATTAATATAGCCATATATCATCATATATTTAATACCATGATGAAATATTTATATACCCAGTGATCTTAGTGATTTATTCTTCCATATTTTTCTCATCTGAGAATCACGATATAGTGAGAGATACTAATTTTTAATATTTGTTTTTCTGTTAAATAAGTGTCACCACACACTGATTTTTATGTGTTGAAAACTAAAGATATTAATATTTACATATCACAAAATTTTCTGGATAATTCCTAATTAAATTTTCATTCATATTATGTGGAATAATAAGGGTAAACATACAATCCATATTCTAGAGGTATATGACACAAATGAAGTGATAGTCTCTCAAATTTCTTGTTATTTATTTCATATTATAATCATATTTTAGGGATATATTCTATCCCCATTTCATAGTCTATTGATGATAAAGGGAAACATGGGTAGTGGTAACACAACCACTACACACTTATAACATTGATAATATTTTTTTTAGACAATATAAAAATTATTTTTCTCATGTTCATTCATTATTTTTATATATGATAGTATCTCATTCTTACCATTATCATCTATTCTGAATAACATGTGACTAAAAAATTGAGATAATGATTTTTTTGTATTGTTCGCCTCAAAATCATACCCTCTTATCTTAGTGGTGGAATATTGTATATTAATCCATTATTAGATATTTTATAATGTATTCGTGAATCATTTTTGGAAAAATTTTCCCTCAATTGATTATTTCATACGAATAAAATATATTACCAACTAAAATATTCACAAGTATGAGAATAAAATAATACCAAAAATAATAAATTCTAAAATAATATCTCACGGATCAATGTTGATATAATTAATCCAAATAATGATAAAATGAAACATATATACATAATAAAATTGAATATATTCAAAATATTATTAAAAAAACCCCATTATAAAGATGAAAAAAGTAATTATATCTCTAGGAAGTAACATAACATCATATCTCATATATAATCATTATTTACCTTTAACATTAACTCAAAATTTAAATGTTATTAACAGATAAGGTGTGTGTATATAATATGTTGGATTAATAATCTCGGTAAATTCTAATGTGATCCTAAACATTAAAAAAAATTAAATAGTTTTTATATGAGTGGTTTTAAATAATAATGTTATTTCAAAATATATTAACAATTAGGAATATAAAATATTGAGTTCTAACAGAGCCACATGAATAGTACATATATATTGTTGGTCTAAAGATATTTTATTCACATAATTTATAAAATTTTTATAAAAACAGAAATTTTGGATCACTACAATTTTTCTCAAACACAATGAATAAAAATTCACTATTATTTCTAAACAATAGAATAAATATTCAACCATTCAAACCAATTGCACGACATATATCATGGCCTAATATAAGTTTATTCCAAATTCATGGATCTCACTTTATTATATCCAAACCCAATTCTAGCCTATTAATTTTCTAAACTTATAAGGAATTCATGTCAAAAATATATATATCATAATTACATAAATTAAATATCCAATTTTAAGAATGAATTTCAATTTTAAAATTTAATATCACATTTCATAAATCATTCTATCATTCATTAAAATGTATACATTAATTCATCAAACACATTACCAGGTGTTTTGAAAAAACTGTATAATTATTTAAATAAAATATACTATTATATCATATACAAAATAGTAACAAAATCATATTTGATATTAATTTATTTAAATGAAATAAAATAAATTTATATTACCTCAACATGAATATAATTCAACTAAAATATTTTTAAAAAATTATAATATTTATAATATTCAATTTTTACAGTACAAAATCTTTTATTATGTTAATTATTAAATATTAAAATTATATCATAATTAATTCTATATATGTTACTAAGAATTAATAATTTTATGCATTTAGAAACAAAATCATATAAATAATCATTGGAAAAAAAACATTTTCCATCCTAAATTTATTTAATTATTAATTCATTAAAGTGAATTCATTCATTAAAAAAATTATTCTTACATAATTAAAAATTAATATTATGTCTAAAATAAAAAAAAAAAAAATTTATAAAGAGTCAAAATAATGATAAATTTCTTTTATGTGTTATTTAATTAAGAAATATTCCCCAATGGTGATAGTCTAATTCATCATTACGAACTATAAATTTAAAATATTATCAAAATAGAGGAATATGAGAATATTAAAACAAGAAAAAAAGGTAAAACCTCTAATCCTTCTAAAAATATAACAATGGGATAAATGATCATACATTTAATATTTATATTCATTTAGAAGAAGGGATTTCAATAAAAACATAGAAAAGAAATTGAAATGTTATACTTGAAATGTATATATATATTTTAGTTACACAATATCTACTAAATGGAAATCATTCATGCCTTCAATAAAATTTTATTAATAACTATTGATTTTACCTCCCTTTCTCCATTATTTCCCAAAACACATTTATATGCAAGATAAATTATATAATAGAAAAAAATATTCAAAATGAAAAATAGAAACAATCACATTAATTAGGACTAGAAGTAATTTAAAATTTATTTCATTACATTGTAAATAAAATCTATCATCTAATTCCCTATGTCATATTAATGCCAAAACTACCAAAAATAACATATTAGAAATATAAAATATCATAATTATATAAGAATATAATATATGTTTCATCAATTCAAAAGTAATATTCTTTGGATACATATATTTTAAGTAATATCTTATAATTGAATATCTATATTTTTATATTAATATATACATTTTCAAATTCCATGATTCATTAATAAATAAATTCAAAAATATCTACACATAGAATAATTAAACCCAATAATTAGTAGATTTTATACAATAAATAACATATATAGGTTTCTGATTGCCTCTATTATTATTTAGATCATGTATGATATTATTTTATAATCATTATATGATATATATTTTTTAAAAAATATAAAAACATTATTTGTTGTGGGAATGTTGGAAGATATTAATAATTATATAATGTTTTTAATTATTTATAATTACGTGAATTTTGATATAACATGGATGTTAACACTAATATATTGGTCTATTGGTTTTATTAACATGTATAGTATTGATCACATTATTTGTTACATGCATTACATAAAGGTTGGATCCTAGGATTTGTTGACCATTTGTGGTATTATTATTCATCCAGGAATGCACACATGTAGGTTTTTAAACTTATGTTAAAGCATTAATCATATATAAGATAATAATTTGTATTTTATTAAATTTTTTTTGGTTTCTGTCTATTGTTTAGAGATAAATTGATATTAGTTATATTGGGTTTAATTTTTTATCATGTTATGGATGCTTAAATATTTACACCATGATATTTTTCACATATTTTACAATTTTAAATTATTTATAGAGATATATTCCATCATATAATTATTATATTCAATGTTTTTTATGATTATTTTTTACTATTGATGTACATTGTATTATTAATTGGTAATGTGATTCATATATAGTCAATTCCACTTATTTTTTATATCATTATGATAGTTTTTATCCCATTTCTATAGAGATGTGTGGTTTTAGAGTTCAAACAGAAATGGAATACACATGATATATAATTTTTTCAATACTCAAATAATGTTACATGTTTATATAAATATATGATTAATATTCACATAATCAAATTATTTGATTTATATACATAAAACTTGTCATAAAAATGTCCAACCTTTAAATAATTTATATGATCGTATATATATCATTATATCGTACATGTATATTTTCAATAAAAAACGAGATAATAATTGGATATTTTAATATCATGTATCTAAAAAATACATTAGTACAAAATTTTATAGTAAACCCGAGATATTAATGAATAACAATAAACATTTTATGATCATGATAATATTTAACAGGACAAATGAAACTCCAATTACCTTAACCTCAACATGGGTGTAACATAATGTTATTTTAAAAGGAAAAACTATTCCAAATCGTGCATAAATGAATAATTAAATACTATTTTGTGATCTTTATATCATACACATTAAACATAAATTTTCCACTTTTATGAATTGAATTTATAAAAACAGAAAATCCTGGTTGCGTTCAGTAAGATATTTGTAGTTTGATAAGACTATATTTTTTTGGTGAGTATTAAGTTATCCATTCAGAAAAGAAATTTTACCCTTATTAATAATAATGTTACCCTTAAGAATATTAAATCATATAATTTAATATTAACTTTTCTCATGAATGTACAATTAAAAATAATGGATCTTATAAGGTGAACTTTAATCATAATATATGTAAATATATTTTTTTAAAATTATTAATTAATTGATAAATTTTTCTAAGTCATAAATATTTAATAAAAAATTTAAAAAATATTTTTATAGTTAAAATTAAATATTATTTAAAATAAATTTAATCATTTGATTTTTTTATAAGATAATATGACAAGTAGTTGATTAATTTTTCACTATGTTATAAAATCAATTATAGTTTTAAAATTGACATTTTTTGAATAAATTATAATATTATGTAAAAATAAAATTTTATATATATAGAAAATGATTTTGATACAATGGAGTTCATTTATTAAATATATACATTTAAATTTTTTTGGGGTAATCTTTTGGGAATTTTTTAAAATACTTGACTTTTGGTGAATAGTGAAATATATAAATTTACTGTATATATACATTACATGTCAAATAGACTATTACTAAAATAAAGTATGTTGTAAGAACCCTTGGTTCAAACTCAAATGCACTATTTATAGTTTTTAGTCACAAGAACCAATATTATTTCTTTTCTGGAGGAAAATAATAAAATAATGGAAAAACCCTCTTCTCCTCTACTATAAATACAACCCCTCAACCCCTCTTCCTATAACAAATCTCATGCTTTGAGAATTTCCTAAATTCTTCACAATACTAAACCTAAGTCTCATACCCACTCCCAAGACATGTTTTTATAAAAAAATATCTAAAACTAAAGGCCTTATGAAGGAATACAAAGAGAATAGATCAAGAGGTAAAAATACTCTTTTATTTTCATTCATTTTCTTTTTTATTTATTCTTATTTTCTTATAATATATTAACATACTCTTATAAAAGGGGCATGAAAAGATCCATTATCTCATATAAACTATAATATTATCATATTTATGGAAAAAAAATTCATCCAAATTCTTGTCATATCTCTCTCATTCTAAAAATAAAAACATTATCACTAATGTGTCGATTTACCGACATCATGGATGTTGTATTTTCAATTTAATTTTGATTTATTTAAAAATGGATATATAAAAAATTTAATTTTTCATTTTAATTTTAATTTTTTTTATACAAAATATTTTATGTACTGTAATTAACATATATATGTAATATTTTTTTATATAACAAAACTAGTTCACAATTATCGAAGAACCGCTAAAATGATCTAAATGAATATCATTAATGTTTTATCTAATAATTCAACATTATATATGAAAAAACTATATATTTTATCATATAATAGTCAAGAAATATATTAATACAATTTCATTCAACTTGTTTAGATTCGCTTCTATTGTACAATAAAATATTTTACGAACTAACCATAAAGACCATGTAAATCATGCACCGAATCAAAGGAAATAACAAAATATTATTAATAAATGGGTGGAATGATGTTATAAAATAATCATATAAGGTTTTATAAATATGAATATGTTTGTTTTTTGTATTAATAACACTATTTTAACTACTATATATGAGTTTTAAACACGTTTTAGGTAATATGAGACCAATATATGGGAATTCAAAACCCAAATTCCATTCTTTGGGTTATCCTTCAGCCTCATTGATTTTATCATGATATAATTGTTTTGGAAGTGAATTTATATTATAATGTTTTATTTTTTTATATTGAGTATACATACTCATATCATTTAATTTATTATCGACTTAAATCTCTTCACCAACCCTGGGTAAGACGACTTAAATCTCTTCTACAACCCTGGGTAAGGAAGTTCCCTGCTCGCGATCAGGCTTTGAGTGAAATAAGTAAAGAGGTGGAAACCATGGAGAAGCGGCTAGAACTAGAGTGGGATGATGTTCTGTTTAACGATCTTATGATAAAAAAGGACAAGCTTACTGATAGTCTCTTACGTCAAGAAAGGCTAGCCAGGGAGGGTGCTAGAATCATATGGCTTCGTGAGGGGGACCGGAACTCTGGGTACTTTCATGCTTGCATAAGAGAATGGCACAGGGTCCAGCAGCCTAACCACCTGAGAAAATATGGGACTTACTCCAGTGACCGTGATGAGGTATGGGGCCTGATCAGTGGGGCAGTTAGATCCTTACTGGCTGACCCCAATCCAAATATGGAAGGGGGTACCCACGAGGAGACTATGATCTTTTTGGAGGGATTCATAAATGTGTTTTAGAGGACTTTGATGAGGATTTGAGGAGGATTCCGAAGGAGGATGAAATTCGTGATATGCTTTGGTCCTTGAAACCAGAGAGTGTTCCTGGACCAGATGGTTTTCCTGGTTCTTTTTACAGGGTGTCGTGGGATTGTATTAAAGGGGATCTCGTAAGAGCAATACAAGACTTCTTCCGGGGGAAACTTTTCGCGGATTGCATGTTCCACAAAGATGGTTCATCTTCCGAAGGTGTGTAATCCTCAGTCTG
This sequence comes from Viscum album, assembly GCA_963277665.1. Classification (NCBI taxonomy): domain Eukaryota; kingdom Viridiplantae; phylum Streptophyta; class Magnoliopsida; order Santalales; family Viscaceae; genus Viscum; species Viscum album. The sequence goes on along the minus strand of OY728165.1, from coordinate 707,937,257 downwards.
TAAACCAATACCAGCCCATTAGCATGTGTAACATCTCGTACAAGACTTTGGCTAGTATTCTCAACAAACGTCTAGCCCTTCATTTTGTTTCCGGGATGGCTTCAGAACAACATGGGTTTATTAATGGGAGGACTATCTAGGGTGCTATTGGAGTACCCTAAGAAATGGTAAGTGGAATTAATGACAAGTCATTCGGGGGCAATGTGGTGGTTACGTTAGACATGTTCAAGGCCGATGATAGAGTGGAATGGGGTTTTTCGCTCAGAGTCTTGAATTGCATGGGGTTTTTATCATGGACTTCTGAATTACTCTTTCGGTGTTTTAGCTCAGCTTGGATTTATTCTTTGTTTATGGGTAAGAAATTTGGTTTTTTTCAAAGCTTGTCGTGGACTTAGGCAAGGAGACCCCTTATCTCCCACTCTTTTCATTGTATCCCAAAATGTGCTCAACGGCTTTATCAATCAAGGTCTTACCATGGGGATAATATTCCATTATCATAATAGGTCGGCTACCATGGGGATCTCACATTTGATGTTCGCAGATGACACCAACTTTTTTATTAATGGCAGTAGCCGGTAAGTGCAAGGTTTGAATTATCTTTTAGGGGAATACTGCAAGTGGAGTGGTCAGGTTGTCAATAAATAGAAATGTACCTTTTACATATCAAGGAATGTATCAGAAAGGAGGGTGAGGGCTGTATGGTCTATTATGAATATGGAGTGAGGTTTATTTCCAATGGAATATCTCGAGGCTCTGGTTAGTCCTTCTTCTCTCAGGGTCCAACATTTTGATAAGCTCATCAACAAAATTTTGGGTCGTATTCTCAACTGGAAGAACAGGTTTTTATCCTTTGGAGGACGTATAACACTTGTTAACAACGTTCTGGTTTCCATTAAAATGAATATTCCTTCCACCCTGAAGGTTCCCATGTGTATAACCTCCAAATTGGATAAGATTTTGATATAATTTGTATGGGATGGTCAGATAGAAGGAAAGCACCACTGGGCTTCAGGGAAACGTCTTGCAATTCCTCTTGCTGAAGGGGGTAATAATCTGAGGAGTGCTTTCTCAACCATGAAGGGACTTCATGCCAAGCTAGCATGGGAGGAAATGGAAGGTAGATCCATATGGGGCAGGACTATGCTTGATATTTATGGGCAGGATCACTGTGCATAGAAATCAAGACCCTCTAGGATCTGGAAGGTGATTCACCCATACATGGAGATTCTGCAACATCATTCCATGTGGTTAGTGGGTAATGGGAATGTCAATTTCTGGCAACAAGATTGGGGGCAGGTAGAATATACTTCCCGTGTTTCCCCACTATGAACATGTCCTTCAAGGAGGCAAGTGGGCATCGCATATTTATTAAGTCTATTCTGGATGAGGACCAAATTTCCATCTTCAATAGCATTGTCTCCAGTGATGTCTTAGATAAACTTATTTTCACAGCTTTAATGTCAGGTATCTTCTCCATTAACTATTTTATGTACATCACGAGAGATATATCAGGTGAAGATCAGTGGGGGGATCAGCTGTGGTGTAAGGATCTTTCATCTAAATACAACTTCCTTTTATGGTGAGTGAGGAACAAGGCTCTGCCAACTGATGAAAATATAAAGAGGATGGGCGTGAATTTGGCTTCCATGTGCTGGTGTTGCAGGCTCTCGAACAAAGACACAGTGGAGCATCTTTTTTTTAAGAGTGAATGGGCTATCAGACTCTGGATATATTTTGGGGCTTCCATCAGATGGGTTCCATATGGAGGGGAGAAGGAAGATTCCATGGTGTCGTGGTTTAGAGGAGCAGGTTCACACAGTGTAGAGAGGAAGACACAGACTATTTTCCTAATTTCAGGCTACTGGACGCTCTAGAAGGCCATAATGAGGAGCGATACAATGATGCACAGGGATCAAAAGTCATAATTCACTTCAAGATGAAGAATACCCTGATCGATCTGCTTGGCCTCTATCCTGACTATCACTAGGCGCCGTCTTTGAGTCTAGTTTCTCGTTTTCTTCCAACTGCTCCTCGGTCTGGATGTGCAGAACAGGGCACTTGTGTAAGTTGGATTCCCCCTTGACATGGTCTGAAACTCAACATGGACGGATCTCTAATTGGGGGCGGAGATGCGCGAGGGTGGGGTTGTAAGAGATCATAGGGGTTCTGTTGTTGTAGTGTTCGCGGCTTTCTTTGGGAGAGGTGATGTATTGCAGGCAGAGGCTCTGGCCATGGCCACAGGGTTGGAAATGTGTAGTCAAAGACAGATCGAGGTTCATATGGTGGAGTCTGAATCTTTGCTACACTGTAATGCAATTATTGGAAAGGGTAATATTCCTTGGAATATCTCATACACCAATAGAAAATGAAACACGTTCAGGGGCAACAATATGACGGTGTCTCACACATTGCTGGAGGTGAATATGGTGGTGGATTTTTTGGCTTCCATGGCTTCTTCAGATCAGAGGGTATTTTATTTCTTTTTCTTGGGTGCGTTTCTTATGGTGGGGGGAAATTTTTGGCCAATAATGCTATGGGTTTTCACTACTTTCGACCACCTTGATGTGTTTTTGTGGTTCCTTTGTACTATGGCTTTTATTTCTATAAAAATAGTAGCTTTCAGTCATCTTTTCATGAACAATCTTGGTCTTAATCCAATCTGGTGCCTGATCCTATCCACGGTGAGGCCTGAATGGTGCTCTTGATACCCATAGGCTAGAAAAAGTTTCCGGGATTCAAATAAAACAAGAAGAAATTATTTACCAAAATTAATCATATAAAAATAACCAATAAAAACCAAAAATCTATATCTAAAAAATCCTAACATATGATCCTTTACCAATTTATAGATGTAATGGTTAAATCTAAAACAAAAACTAAAAATGAATTTGATGCAAAGGGAATGTATAACATCACCCCAAACCTCCTTAAAACTGAAGGGGAAACATCCTCAAGATGCCACCACCATGATCGACAACATGATCCATTAGAAACCCAACATAACATCACTTAACTTCTTTCCTTGAGATGAAACAAATAGGGAACTAGGGTGTGCATACACCAAATGGTGTATATTGGGTGTGAGATAAAACCAAGTTAGATTCCACCCAAAAAACTAATTCCATGAACTATACAAAATAGGAAATATAAACCTACTAGTTTTATAATGAAAGAAATGATAGATCGAGTTTATGGAAAAAAATTAAAGAAAAAAACTTTTAATTAATGAAAAAGTAAATGGAAAATAGTTTTATGTAACGAAACATTAATGAAAACACCCTTTCTTTGGAAATTCACGACCATCCATATAGTATGCTGATGGTATTTTATATATATAAAATGGGAACTAGTCATGGGAAATACACTTAGGCACTAGAAACATTGGGGTCCTTGACACCTCATATCATAGTGGAATGTGATATAGAAACCATGAACAATAGGTTTCTCGTTCACATTCCACTATATTAGAGAAACATCCAAAATTCTTGTGGTCTTAAATAATTATTTTTATTTAGTTAGTGTTTTCATCGTTAGTCATGTTAGGTGAAATTGGGACAAATCCACTTCTAAATCACTATCATACTAATCTAATTCCTCCCACCTAGAAGTATGGGCTTCCCTTTTGTGTTCAACATGGTTTCCCACATCACATAACACCACTTATAAAATTCATCAACAATACCTATAATTACTATTCAAATTCCACCTCATTCACATCAGGATCTATTTTTGAAAATATAATCACATAGAAAAATTTCCCAAATATGCTTCACACATTTTATATAATTTAATAAACCATTATAAAAATTTATATAAAAAATTCATCAAACACACCAAATTCTTATAGATGAAATATAAACATGAAACATTATTTAAAAATCAACCGTACATCAATTCTATCTCAACACACAATTTTCATCCCATACATAGTTTAATAAACCAATTTCTTTCCATTAAATATGACATCAAATTGAACACAATGGTTCAGAGATGAAAAATAAAAATTTTCACATAAAACTACAACCATATAACTTAAACTCGTACTTAATCATACCAAATACAACATTACCATCACATAAATAATTTAATCAACCATTTTAAAAATTTATAATGAACTAAAAAATGGGGTAACAAAATTTTACACCAAAAAACAAACATGAATTCATATAAAATATATATTAAACCCACCTAAACGTCACGAACATTCAAAAACATGATTTTCAAAATTTATTTTATTTAATAAATCAATTAAATAATTTATAGAATGGATTCAATTATCACAAAAACTTTTACACAAAAACAATTCTCACTTTATCAAAGAAAAATAATTATCAACACTAATTCACATAACAAATATACAAAAAACACTCCCTCACCTCACACATAAATCATATAACACATAGAAATACAATAAAGCATTAAAAAAATTTCCTAAATGGTTATGCATAGAATAACCAACATGAAATCCATGGAGGAATGAAAACGCACACCCAAAATCACTCCACGAGGGTTCCAAATCCCTAAATCTTTGATGAACAACCATAAAAACCAAGTAATCAATTAAAAATCATAGGAATAATTAACCCTATGTGAACCATGACTAGGGAACAAGAGAAAACCAAGATTAAATGGAAGAATAATGATGAGTGGGGTGAAAGGAGAAGAAAATTACATTTAGAATTAAGCTCCTCCTTGATGTTTTCTAAGATCTACACCATCGGAGATTGAGAAAAGGATTGGGGAGCATGGGAGAGGCCTCCCTAGGACTGGAAGAGATAGGGTAAGGTTTTTTGGGTTAATTTGGGTTAAATATCCTTATAAGAAAATGCTGGATAAATTTCAATTTTAATTCTGGGCAGCTTCACATGTTTTGGCCGCATAGTTTATTAAATAGTGTGGAAACCGTGCAGTCACAATAGAAATCGACTCAATGGTCACCCCTAATAAGATTCATGGCCATTAACCAACCATGTAGTAGGTTTTATAATTTCTTCATGGTTATATCGTATTGGTCACATAGTTTATAAAATCATGCACTAAAGAGTGTGTAGGGTCTTTTCAAGACAAAATTTACAAGTTTTCATAAAAATCTCCCAAAATCCTAAGGATAAAACTTGTAGTGGAGACTAGTAAAATAAAAAACATCAAACCAAAAAAAGTATCACACCAATACCCTGAGGAAAAATAATGATTCCTAATAAACAAGAACAAGAACCAAAAAATGAAAAAACGGATGTGACAATTCTCCCCACCATTAACGCTTTTCACCCCCTGAAATGACATAACACTTTCTATCTCATTGGTCAACACCTATGGATTTTACATAAACATGATCCAATATCTTAATACATGAATATTTCGCTCTAAAAAATAGGATCTAAATCCTTTTTCCCTACAGACAAGAACAACCCAAAACAACTTCAGGAGAATTAATAGAAGAAACCAACCACTACGTTCACAATCAATACAAAACCAGAGATTTGGGCATTCTCCCAAGAAACCCACACATCACCGAAACTTAAATGTAATCTATGAAAACAATATATTTTTAAGGAATCCACCTCAATCAAATCAACCAAACGTAAACACAAAATAGATCACCAGTAGAGGGGAGGGTCAAACGAACTTTCCACAATTAGAAATGAACTATAACCTGAAAAATACTTAAAATAAATCTAATGAGACTTACAATGGGGATACTAACCATTAAGAACCAACATACACTAACTAAACAAGGATTTAACTTGAACTAGAATTGTCCCTTCCCAAAAGGTCAACCAAAACATTCCCATAAAATCATACCAACCCATGATAGGAATAATACAACCTATGTATTTAATCCTTGTAGTCCTGAATAGAGGGGTAATGAACTAAATATAAACTCCATGCGTAGACCCAAAACCCCCACCACTCAGGGAGGGGAGGGATGATGCCCAATGGTTAGAACAAAGATTCCACAACTGACAAATACCCCCACTCTTCTCCAATTGATGTATAGAACATAAGACCACACCCAATTCACTTGGATAGTCCACACAATAACACTGATCTGGAACATTCATTCAGGAAGGCATAATCATATACACTACATTTACAAATAGTCAACCATGCAATTTTGGACAACAGAAATTTAACAATGACATGAAACCATAAGAAACAGTAAAACAACCTCACCACAATGGTAATGGTAAGAACATTGACACTCTCATTAAACCGTTGATATTACTGACTATATGTCATTGTCACCTTGAGACCTATGGTTGTAGTACTGATATATGAAGAATCTATTTCCTCACAGTCACATGCTTCAAATCCATTATCAAAAACTCCATATTTTACTTCCAAACAAAGCCACATAAAACATCTATGTATAAAAAAGGATTTTTTACACACACCAAAACTCACATACTTAAACAACATAACTTCCATTCGAATAGAAAGTCAAGGATATAAAAAAGGATTCTCTCTCACTCTAAATGAGTAGAAGAATGAATAAGACATAAAATTAAACCCAAAATACTCTACTAAGAAAAACTGCCACAACAGAGGGAGTCAATACAATAAGAATGAATCCTAAACGGAACTCAAATATCTCAATGTTCCAATAGACGAGTTGGAGAATCCTTCAATGTGATTGATTTACCTTCTAAAACTCACAAACAAAATCCTTTGGTTGATCAACAGGTAATGCTTCCAATAAGAAACCACCTATAACCATAAAATAACATCCATCACATCTCTATGTGTGAGAACAAAAGGCAGTAATAAAAATGATTTCATTAAAAAACAAGCTCATGAACCCAATACAACACATATAACAAATGCAAACATTTAAGGAAACTAGCTCAAATATCCCATGAAATTTCTAGAAACCCACTAATCACTTCTCCAAAATCAAGCCACCAAAAGGATTCCATCTCAAGACAAAAAAATACAATCACATCCAATAAAAGAGTATGTAAAATTAATAAATAAAACATCTAAGATATTGGAAAACAAGCCGCAAAAACCTCAGTTTTTAAAACCTTAACAATACACAGCTTAAAACAATTTGTAAAAATAGAACAAACAAAACATGGTGTATTTTCACAGTGACCCATGGTGTTCCATCGAGTCTCAATCAAAATCAAATTTCCATGTCACCCTAGGCACTAATCAACAATTCCATTTTGGCACCCATATATATTTATTTAAAAACACATGCATGGGATCAAAAATGGAAAAAACAATGACTAATACAAAACAACCTCATTTTCAAAAACAAACCATTCAACTCAATTCAAAAATAAAGTGCCTTCCCATGGAATAACATCCACCAAGTCAAAATCCATTTTAAAATTCTACACAAAAACCATTATCCCATGATTGAAGATTTAATTTTTATACACATCCATCATAAATCATTTTCATCTCATTCAAAACGATTTTCTAGATATTATATAAATCTTATTTAAAAAAAATCATATTATTAAAACCCATTCCATTTTATTTAAAATAATTTCCAAATAAACCATTTCTTTCAAACAACCATTTTTCATTTTAAAAATTCACCCAAGCCTTTTTAATATCCATCTATCCTCAATAATAAAAAGACATTTCAAATTGCACAATTTTTTTTAAAAAAACAATCATTCAAACCCAATTTCCAAAACCAATTCTTCTAATTCAAACACTCTTTATCAAGTAATTCTTCTAAAAATAACCCATGATTATCAAAAGATTTATTTCAGAAAATATCATGGTTGGATTCTAGAAATCAAATCCCATTAAACCATTTCTTCTTTAACCCAAGACTAATTTCACAAAAACCCAACATTCAAAAAATAGATCTTAATTTAAATAATCAAAATACATTATCCATTTTTTTAAAAATCTATCCATTCTATTTTACCCTAGTTTTCAAAATACTAACACAATGATTTTTAAAGAAATTTCTTAAATTCAGGAAAACTCAATGCACCTCGCAAAAGTGAACTAGTTTTGGGGGTGACTTGACCATATAGTTGGTGGTCATATTCCAAACACACCAGCAACACTAAGAGCCTTGTAGGACAATTCCACTATCTTCACATAGCCTTCCAGGCCTTGAAAAATCATGGACACCATTGGCCAAACTCCCCCTTTTCATATCCCAAACACCAAAAAATCACTAAATAATTAGAAACTAACAAAACCGGACGTCTCATGTAAACCTGAGGAAATAATTGGAGAATAGTTCATGACACTATTATAGAACCTACCCCTCAATTCCCAAAAATCCTACTCCAACTAACATGACATGCCAAAATTAAAAAGTGTTCTATGAAATGTATTTTCCAATAAGACCCAACCTGCTCTGATGCCATTTTTAATAAACCAATAGGTGTCTCCATCCAACTTAGTTCTTGACCTGGACCGCAGCAAGGCCTGTAGGGCATTCCTAATCCCCATGATCAGGAAAAAGTTTGTGGGTATCCAATAACACAAGATGTAATTATTTACCGGAATTAATCATATTAAAATAACCTACATAAAAACAAAATACAAATTTGAAAAAACTAAACAAACAAGCCTTTAACAATCTACAGATTTAAATTTCAAAACTATAACAAAAAATAAAAAGGACTATAACACAAATGGAAACTATAATGATTCCCCAAATTACATAAAATAAGTGGAGAAACATCCTCAAGCTTCCACCACCAGGATCCAAAACAATAGACACTAGAAATCCAGTCTTCCAACACTACACATCTTGCCTTGTCTTTAAACAAATAGACACCTTGATCTGAAAACACCCAAATGTATATATAGGGTGTGATCTATAACCCCGTGGTATGTCACCAAAATTAAATATTCCATGCACGAAACATTAAATTACAAATAAAACTACATGTTTAATAATTAATTAAATTCATGAACAATTTTATAAAAAATAACATTAATGCAAAAAAACATTGAATTAATTCAACATCAAATGAAAATATTTTTAAATAATGAATAAGTAAAGGAAAAACCTATTCATTAGAAATTCCCAATCCACTATACCATAATCCAACCATAAGTGTGGTATATAAAATGAGTACTAGTCTTAATAAATACCTCTAGATATTTGAAACAGTGGGGCAATAGGAACCCCACATCTTATTTGAATGTGGAATAGAAACCATGAACAATAGATTTATCATTCACAATCTACTAGAGAGGAGAAACATGAAAAAATATTATGATATAAAATCATTATTCTTATTCAGTTACGGTTATCGTCGTCAATCCTATATGGTGAAATTGGGACAAATCTACTTCTTAATCCCTAACATACTTGTTCATGTCTGCCCACATTGATACTTGATCTTTCTTTTCATGTGATAAATCATGTTTCCCAGGTCAAATAATAATACATATACATTTCATCAACTAAACCAATCATAAAATACCATAGGACACCAACATCACATAAAAATTCATTTTTATACATAATCATACCATACAATTTCCCAAATATGATTTGTTACTTTAATATATTTTGTTAAACCATTATAACAATTTAGAAAACTATTTCTATTAAAACTCAAAATGGTTTTAGACCACAAGTGAACCAGAAGCCCTCATTAAAAATAAACCACTCATCACTACTATATCAAAACACAATTTCATCACACACAATATTTAATAAACCAATTGCATGATTAAAAAATTGACATCAAATGGAACACAATGGTATGAAAAATAAAAATACCCAATTAATCATAAAAAAACATGTTTGAAAATTAAACTCAGACTCAGTCATACTAAATACCACATTATAGTGGCATAAATAATTTAATTAATATTTTGAAAAATTTATAAATCACTTGAAAATGGTGCCACAAAAGTTCACAAACAAAACACAACCAATTTCATGTAAAAACACCACTTTAAAACAAACCTCACACTAAAACCACGAAAAAAAATGTGTTTTAAAAATTAATTTAATTGAATAAATCAATTAAAGAATTTATAGAACACTTACAATTTGTATAATAATATTTACACACAAACTACACTCACTTTAACAAGGAAAAAACATTTATAAACAAAATTCACATAAAAAAATTCCAAAAAACCACTCTTGAACCTCCCACATAAATTATAGAACATTAAAAAATTACAAGCCAAATTAATTTTTAAACAATTTGTAATCTTGGAATCACCGTATAAATCCATGGAGGAATATAAAAGCACACCATAAATCATTCAACAAGGGTTTCAGAACCCTAAATCAATGAATAATAACCCTGAATAACCAAATACACAATAAAAGTCATCAGTAAAAAGAACCCTAGGTTGAGCATGCCCAAGGGAGAAGAGAAAAACGAGTAAAAAATTGAATATAAATGATGAGGGGACAGAATTGAGAAGGAAATTACCTTGAGAATTAAACCCCACCATGAGTATTTCTTATATCAACACCATATAAACTTGATGAAATGATTAAAGGGTAAGGGAGAGACACTCTAGGTATGGGAGAACAAAGGGGTGGGTGTTTTGGGTAGATTTGGGGATTAAAATACAAAGGGGGAAATAATGGAAAAATCAAAATTTTAATTCTGGGTAGCCTAGCATAGTTAGGATGAAAGGTTTATTAAACTATGTAGAAACCAAGGGTATTGACCACAAATCAGCCACATGTTCATGCGTCAACAATGTGGTAGGTTTTATACCTTCCACATGGTTACATGTGTTTGGTTTCCCAGTTTATCAATGCGTGCACATGGTATTTCCATTCCAACATTTCCATGTTTTCTCTAAAAACTCCCAAAATAAACGAGGATCAATATTCATGGAAAACTAAAAAAATAAAGCACATAAAAACAACAAATCCATCACATATGAAACCCGAGAAAATACCTGAATTCCTAACAAATTTGAACAGAAACCAAAACATGAATAATTCTATGTGAGACATCTTTAAAAATATGCTTTTAAATTTCTATTTTTAAAAAATTTAAAGGGAATTTTTTTATGAAATTATTAATGTTTGATGATTATGTTCAGGTTCTAGGTACTTTTTTATGATGAATGGTGGGACCTATATCTCCAACCAATGCATTGGATATGATTGTGTAGGAGGTCTGTCGTATGGTTACTCCAAGTGTAATTACATTGATTACACTTTAAGGTAGCTGTGAGAGTTACATTTTAAGGTATCCATGTGATTATCATTTTATGTTAGCTATGAGGGTTACAAATTCTTATGATACCTATGAAGGTTACAATCTTATGTAAGTAATTCCAATGATACCAATTTTTTTTAATTATACATGTGATGATTCTTATTAAAGAATATTCTTTTTTAAGTAATTTTATGAGTTTATGTTAAAAGAAATTTTTTCAAATAACTTTAGGTACTAATTATATCATTATTTATTTTTAATTACCATAAAAATCTATTTATGTTCATCCAATGATTAAAAATTTATATTAGAAGATTGATTATAAGATCAAATGATAGTTAATGTGATAATGTAGATGAATCAAATTACGTATTTTATAATTTCATTTACAATCTATGATTTACTGTAATTTTATCTAATCCTCCAAAACCTAGACCAGAATAGGATCTAATTTGTTTAATATACTTTTTATTTTTCTATTCTAACTTATAAACAAATAAATTATGTTTTAGAACTATATTTGGAAGTGCAGTTTTAGGGATTTACATTTTGTATTAGAGGAATTATATAGAAAACATTGGAGATTTGACGTTGTTGTGTTTTTAGAAACATTGTAGGGATAGTGTTTACTTTTTTAACATCTATTTTATTAATTACATCTAAGAAATATTTTTTTCTAAATTATCAAAATGTAAATTCAGAATTATAAAAACAATGAGAAAAATATAAAGGGATAATTTAATTTGGGTTGGGGAGAATGTAACATACCACTATTTTTAAAGGAAAAATTATTCCTAATCAAGCTAAAATAAAAAATATACTATTATGAGACCTTTATATCCTAGTTGTAAATCATAAATTTTCCACTTTTAAGAATTTTATTTTAAAAAATGGACATTCATGGATGTGATCAGTATGATATTTGGCGTCACCTAAGACCAATGATTTGGTGAATAATAACCTTCCCCTTATGAATAAAAATGTAACACTTATGAAATGTAATGTGACCCTTTTGATTATTAAATTATTCTAATAGATAGTAAATTTTTCAATGATTTTTTAAATAACATTTATGCATATTATAAGTAAAAATTTGATCATTGTATAATAAAATATATATTTTATGAATTATTAAATAATTGTTGGTATTTTTAGAGCCATTAATATTTAATTAAAATTTTATTAATAATTTGAAAATTTATATGCAACATTAATTTCATACTATTTAATTAGAAATTAATTATTTTTTATGGTTATAAGATAATGTGATGAGCTCTTGATTAATTTTTCTAGGTGATATAAAATTAGTTATTGTTTTGAAATTCATAATTTTTGAATAAATTAGGATTTCATATAAAAATAAAATTTCTCACTATTAAGAAATAATGATTATAAATGGAGTTTATTTCATATTTCTAAACATCAAAACCAAATTGAGTGAATTTTTGGTATTTTTCTAAAGTACTAGAATTTTTGGTGAATTATGAAATACTATAATTTATTGTATTTATATATATTAAGTTAAATACACTATTGCAAACATCATGGATGATATAAGATTATTTTTTTCAATCACACTTTCTCTCTTTACTATTTTCTTCCACAGGAATTAATGATATTGTTTTGTTGAGAAAAATAATAAAATAATTATTAAAACAACGGAAAACCCCTCCTCCCCTCCACTATAAATACCACCAATCACCCCCTCTTCCTATCATTGATTTTAACGTTTTGAAATTTCTTTATATTATATGAAATCATCTCCCCAAGGCTCTTTCCCATGTTCAAGACCTACAGGTCTCACCAAAGGGTCAAAACCCATGGCCTTAAGGAGGATCTCAAGGAGAAGAGATCAAGAGGTAAAAATCCTCTTTCATTTCCATTCATTTACTTATCTATTTTTTATTATCCAATAATCTATTCCTATCCCCATATCAATGTGGTTTGAAAATGTATAAAATATTTTATAAAATTTAAATTGATCATAAATATGGAAAAATTAATCATCATTCATATTCTTATCTCCTTCTCATTCTGATAATAAAAACATCGTCCGTGATGTGTCAATTTACCAACACTATGGACTATATATTTTAAATTTCCTTCACCCACATAAAATATTGTGATAAAAACATTTTAATTGGGTAGAAAATTTAATGGATTTAAAATAACCTCTTTTATGTTTTGTAATTATCATAGATACCTATTAATGTGTTTTATAATGAAACTAGTTCGTGACTATCAAAAATCCGCTAAAATTATCTAAACAAATATCATTAATGTTTTATATAATGATTCATCATTATATATAAAAAATAATTTTTGGTATCATTTAATATTCGAAAAATGTCATACCCCAATTTTTTAATATCTTTATTTTATTATTTTCTTGGAATTGGGTTATTTTATTAGGGTTCATTTTCTGTCCATGATAGAATTTTTTGTGTTTTTAATTTAAGATGACTGTTTTGGGCTTTACAACATCTAGCGCACAGAAAGAGAACCATTTGGAAATTGTGCTTCTTCTCCCTTCTCACTATGTAGCCTACCCAGGGTTCAAAAAAATAAATTAATAATAAAATTAAGATAAATGAATGATAAATAAAATAACATAATGTTAAATATATTTAAATGGATTTTTTAAATAATATTAATTATGGTAATATTATTATTTGGATTATAATAATTAATATAATGAATAATAATATAATTATATTTATCATTATGTTATTATTATTATTTTTAAAATTGGTATTAATTTTTTTGTTTCCGTTTTTACTTTTTCTCCCATTTCCCCCTCACGTTCCCTTCACCCTCACACAACCCATATCTATTTTCTTGTTTGGAAAACAAGACCCCATGCTGGACATCTCCCTATCCTTCAGTGACACACTTCTCTATTTTCTTTTTATCCCTCACATGACCCACCTCCAATGGTTTCCTCTTCAGCATACATAACCCATCCAACAACCTTCTCTCCGACATGCACCTCAGATTCAGCAACCCCTACTCTAAGATACATCTCTGATTCATCGACTCAACAATTTTTTTTAGGATTATCCTTCAAAACATCATAGTTAGTCTCTATGATCCTTCCTCTTATGATTTCCAATGAGTTTTCGGGATCCTTGTTCCCCCAACTCATTTCTGAAAAATGCTTCTGGATAGGGATAAACCAATTTCTAGTTTTTCATTTTATTAAGGGTTGTTAGGAGGGAGTATCAAGACCAGTACATCTTTCAATAGCTTCTGCTGAAGATGAGATGGTTCACGTCAATTCATTTCACCACCATCAATTTTGGGTAAGTTTCTAAACTCTTTTTTTGTTAAAAACACACTATATTTGGGATTTATGGTGATTTTGAGTCTTGTGGATTTATTGTAGGGAGTTTCAATCAATTTTGAAGACACACACACATATATTTCTAGGTATGTAAATATATAAATTTATAACTTATGTGCAGGTGTTCTCTTAATGAATGGGGAACACGTGAATTATTTTATGGATATATATATATCGAAGAACGTTCATTTGAGTGGGATGATTCTTGAGTTACAAAGCTTCGTCTTGTAGATACAATGTGGTAGGATCCATTTTCATATTACGTAAAAAATTAATATTTTATTGATTTCTTGTTTTCATAGCTTCTTTGATGGTTTAATAGTGATCTATGATATTTAGGATAATTGTTTCATCTGAATTTAGGTGGCTTTCATAATGGGTTTGAATATGTGGAGAGAATTTGATGAATTTTTTCACACCAAATGTTTCTTTAATTTCCCAGATAGGTTTTCCATGTGGTTAGTAATTTTTTCAAAGTCATGAATTTGTTTAATATGTGAAGTTGTGATATCCAAAAGTGATGGTTTGTACTAATTAAATGTGTCTCCAATGGTGTGTTTGGTTTTGAAAATGTTTTGTGGATGGTTGTCTGAGAAATGAATTATTATTATATGCAATGAAATTTAATGCCATTTTTGGCATCATTGATATAGTTTATTTGAAAAACCCTTTCGAGAGTGAGTCTTGCCTTGTTGGTTTGCTATGAGATGGTTCTGTCCCCACTACTGTATGGCCATTGCTTAATAATTATATTAAGGTACGGGACTACCCCTTAGGTGGCTGGGGCGGTTCCAGTTTGTGTAATATTTATATAGGATTGTGTATGTGCACCATGGTATGGATTGTTTGGAAAACCCCATTTGTGAACATATCTTGGGAAACTAGTATAACAAGGAAGAATACTTATAATGTTTTAAGCACTATTCTAGGTTATTACACTATCTAGAGGAAATAGAAGAAGGTTATTTTTTTATTTTTCTGGGGGAATGGGCCCCTCAATCAGGCCAGGTAGGGAAATGAATGATCGTTTCGGCATTATTGTGTCATCGGTTTGGGATGTCTTCTAGATGAGTCAGATGTATAGTCTATTCTATTTCTCCTCTTTTTTCTTGGGTATTCTTTCTTTCTCTAGCTCTAGTACCAATAGTAGTATTTCCTTTATAGTGTGGTATCATGATATTGTGATGGGTTTTTCTATGTTTTCTTGAGAAATTGAGAATTTTTTGTTTTGTTAAATATGTTTTGAAGTTTTTATGATTGAACTATCAGTTTTCCATTATTCATTTTTATGAAAAATGAACACATCATATTTGGTCTCCTTTTTCCCTTCTCCAGTTGAGTCATGTTTTAAATAATGAGTGAAACAGATTATGATTGTTTCTTTTAAAACAAAATGTTTAAAAAACTATATATTTATATATTTTATTTCATCCATGTTAATAAATTTTTATTTATTTTAAGTGTGTACATCGAGAATAGAATTATTTGGGCCTATATACTATGTTTTCATACTCACGCCTATAGTCATTAATTATTTTTATTTTATGCTAAAGGTTCCAGATTTGGTATGACCACCTTGGGAGATATTTGTTTGTGGAATGGATAGTGACCCTTTGTGTCATGTGAAGGTGTCTTGCGTGTCAAGTTCATTTTGGTTAATAAATTATTTTTTATTGTTAAATTCTTGTATTTTTTTGGAATGACAATGATGTAAAAATATTGGCGATTACATGTCTTTTGGTTTCTCTTATTTTTTAGTATTCTTTTAGTTATTTTGTTGGGAGTAACTTTTAATTATTTTTCATATTATGTTCCTGGAGCTTATCACCAGCCTAGGAGGATTGAGAATGCCTCTCAGGAGTTGTTGTGGATTGGCTCGGGTGACTGGTTTATAGTAGACCTGGGTTGGTTCTTGAACAAATGGTAACAGATGAAGTAGGATCATAATGGGCCTTTATTTATAGATAATCCAATGTTACATGGGGATGTCAATGTATAAATAATAGGATTTTCATGCTCTAGATGTAGGAATTGGATGAGCATCCTGAACGATTTTTTTCACTGAACACTGGGGTACCATGGAATGTTTTGGTTTGTTGGTGTCCTTTAATCAATATGATTTTTTTATATTAGGAAATTAAAAGGGATTTTGTAAAGTAGCCTATATGATCTCTCATGGTCTGGGAATCCATATGCTTCCAGGTAAATTTCCTTAAAATACACTCCATGATGGTGGAATTTCTAGCATATGGCTGCCATCCATATATCTGAGCCCCTCCCCACACCAACACTAGTTTACCCTTATGAATCATATAGGGATTCATTTATAATGAAAAATTTATTTGAAAATTCATATTATTTAATAATGAAAATATAAATTTATAATAAAAATTCATTATTTTGGAATGTGGAAGATGGGTTTTCAAGAGTTAGCTTAATAAAGGTTTAGAAATATTGGTTTTTGTTAGATGATCTTTTGGGGTAAAATGGAAATAATTAAATGGGAGGCGTTGATATTTTGATTATTTTATCTAGACTACAGTTATTGGGAAAGATTTTGAGTATGGTGAGATGTTTTAAAAAGGAATATTTGGAGTTCAGAAATGGTTTTCATTTTGTGGTTATTGAATCTTTGATAAGTGTTATAAATTTTTAAAATGAATGATATGTATTAGATTTGATGTGAAAATCTTTGAAATGTTTTTTCAATTCAATATTTGGAATTTGTTATGGACCTTTTTTGTGATATTTGAATTTAGTTTAGTGTTTCTTGGTAAGAGGTTTCTGAAAATAGGATTTGTGGAGTTTGAAAAAGGATCTGTGGGTTGAATGTTTTTCCATGAAATGTTTTTTTCACCGTTGGTGTTTCTATGGGTAACCAGAAGAATATGATGGTATGATAAAGTGGATGGGTACCCTGTGAGGCATGAGGATATGCATGGGATACTCCCATTGGATTATATTGATGGGTTTGAAATCGTTTACGCTTGTTTCTATTTTTGAAATATAATTATAATGGAAAATGAAATGTTTTGTTTTTTTTAGTTATGTAGTGTTTCCATTTTATTTTGAGATTGATGTTTCTCTTATGGTGTTTGAAATTATGAATCCTTCTTTCTAGATTAGTTTTGAATGAGATCTTTGATTACCTTTTTCTTAGTGTCCCCCCATAATGGTTCAATGGATTCCCAAGGTGAAACTTTGGGTGGTTCATCATTAGTAAACACTCTAGTTTTTCAACCTATAGACTGAATTTTTTACTTCAAGAATTTTAATCCTCCTCTCTTCCATTGTCATGTATATTCTCTTATGGTAGTGGAGTGGATGTAGTGGATTCAGAGGGACTTCAGTTTCCGTGAATTTCGTTGTTCATTAAAGATAATGTTTTTTAACTTTATGATTGATGTTTCAATATGGAAATGGTGGATGTTATTGTGTTGTCGAAAACTTTGAGAATATCATACATTGGAGTTCTTCTCATATTCATTCATCAAATAGTATTTTACATATATTATGAAGGTGAGGATAAATATGGTCTTTTGTGGTCTTCTAGAAGGTGTTTGATTGCTTTTAGAGTTAAATCATCACATTATAAAGGTAGTTTAGTATGATCCAAGGTACATAGAAAATGATCCCATGAAATATCAACATATTGAGTTTGGGCTCCTTCATGAACAATACTAAAAAGTAGTAAAGATCAATATAATTACATTATCTGATGGGGTGAGGAAAGCTTTCTGTTCCGAATTCAGGTTAGTAGGGGGAATTGAGATAGAAATTCTTCCTTCTATATTAGGTATTAGTGAAGGAGATTCTGGTAAGAAAAATATGTAGTAGACTGATTCTATTTGTATTGGTAGAGGGATTAAGAGGACTTCAAAACCCTCATTAACCTCTTTTGGAACAATTCCACAACATGTCATTGATATGGTAAGAGTGGATATATGTTGTTTTAATGCTCGATTACACCAACACCCTACCTCACATGCGGATGCTTGGGTAACATGAATTGGTTTTGTGGGGGGCGTTTCAATGAATTGATCAAAATCCAAACCCAATTCTTCAAAGGCCAGCATATCCCATTCATAGTAGTAGGGTATGTTTGAGATCAGTTTTTAGGGGTTTCTCTTTGAAATGTTCCTTGGATATAATTATCGTATCTGATAGTGTTTTGTGGAATTTCGTTCTCCTTAAAATTTAATAATGGATATTGTTGAACATTTTAAAACTCTCATTTTAATGGAATCCTATATTTGAAATTATCATTAGGGTGTTATGTTCAGGGTTTTATAATGTTTGAATGTGAGACTAGAGATGCTTCAAACATCAGATCTCCAACCATAGGTCCCTCAATGAAACTGCTAAGCAGTCAAGAATCCTAGGAGTGTAAGGGATCATACTCTAACATCTATATTATACAAGGGAAATAGTGATGGACTAATCCATATGTAGTCATTCTTTCTAATTGTCCCATTTGGTGGAAATATACGTGGTGACCCCACTTCTATGTTGTGACCCATGTGGGTGGAAGAGTTTCTCCTCATCTATAATGTGGTTTGGACATCCAGATTTCTTAAAACATTAGTTTTCAGGACTCAATAGATGTGATTATTTATTTGGTGTCCCTTGTATGGACATCCTGGTAGATTGAACTCAGTTTTGGTTTGGGCTCATCTGAGGACGATGATGTCCCTTAGGAATAGATAACTATGTTGTGTGTTTCTATTGGGCCTAGAGTCTTATTTAATCGAATCCCTTACCTTAGGGGGTGTAGTTAGTGTGGTATGTTTTCATGTTATACCATGTATGATCCTTTATCAGCTCATTCCAGTGGGCGTATATTCAATCAATATGGTGGGGATACCCAGAGTGGGTCTTTTGGTGTTACCCTTGATGTAATTCAATGTTAGCTTAATCCTTATGGAAAAGAGTCCATTCGAGAATCCCATATTATTGGGATTCTGGTTTCATCCCATGTGTTAGTTTGTTCTTAATCGTATGGATTCCATTATGGATACCTCGTGTTGTTCATCTAGTCTGGCTTCAGTTGTAGAATATTTCTAATAATGAGGATTTTGAATGGGCCTCCTCATGTCAGTACGTTGGCTTCCTTTATGATGTCATCTTGGTGGTAGGTAGTCTCATTAGTAGATATCTATCCTCAAGATACACTGATAAGAATATTCTGGGAATGGGGAATTACCAACTGTTTCATTCAATTTTGATTGAAAATGTTTCCTCAATTATTTTTTTAATGTTATGATGTGCTTATATTTTTGTTTTCTATTTCAGGAAGATGTCATAGGTTGTATTTGTTAATTTAAGAGGATTTTTGGTTTAATATTTTGGTTTGTAGTGTAAGAGTTTCTTCCCTATGATCTATCAATTGGATATGTCTTAGCTTATGTAGGTGGGTGACACATAGCAGGATTCCTTTCGGGGATGTTTTAGTTTGTTTTTTAGGTCTCTTTCATTGTTTATATTGTTTTATGCTCTTCAATATTTTCAATCTTTTTAAATCTTCCTAAACAATGTAATAGTATCACTTTTTTGTTTTTGAGTTAAACATTTTTGTGTTTATTCATGGGAGTAATGTGTTATGGGGGTGAGAATTTTCACACATAGAACATTGGAATTACTTTATTTTTTTATCTTCTAGGATTTGGATCAATTTTTCAGGGTTCAAAATGAGTACCAATATTATTTTTTTGATTTTTTTATAAAGATAACTATTTTGGGAATGGCAGTATATAATGCAAAGGAATAGAATTGTTTGGAGACTGAACGGCTTCGCCCTAGTCACCGTCTGGTCTTCCTAGTGTAAAAAATAAATAAAAACCAAATGAATACTTAAATAATGTTAAATTAATGATAAAAAAATAATAAAAATTAAAAAATAATTAACAATATTTTTTTATTAATGATAGTAATGATAATAATATTATTGGGATTATTATTATTATAAAGAGTAATAATTTTATAATTTCTATCATTATGTTTTTTTTATTATTATCACATTTATGATTGGTAATTTTTAGGGTTTCCTTTTTTAAATTTTATTCCCTTTCTCCCCTCCCTTTCCCTTCACCCTCATGCAGCTCATCCCCCATTCCATGTTTCGCATTCATGACTCTCCTAATAGAATACTCTATCTCATTTGGTACCACCCCTCTTCAGCGAACTCCTCTCCCTTTTATGACCCCCACTGGTCGCATCCAATCTGTGTAAAATGACCCACCTAGCGGCCTTCTCTCCGATGTGCACCACCTCACTAGAGCCCCCCCTCCTCATCTGAGTTCCCCCTACATTTCATTTACTACATCATTTTTTTCATGATTATCATTATAATAAACATGGTATGTCTCATCATCCTATCCTTACATGATTTCCAGTGATGTTTTGGGATCCCCTTAGCCCTAAATTTTTTTTCCAAATTCCTCGGGATTGAGGCAACTCATTTTTTGGTTTACATTTGATTTATAGATTTCTAGAGGGTTTCACCAGACACATTGGTATTTTTTCTGATAGATACTGCTAAACGCGATGTGGTACGAGTTGATTCACTCCACCACAGTCAATTTTAGGTATGTTTCATAACCCTTGATTGGGTTCACACCCTCTAAATTAGGTATTTCTTGTGTTTTTTAGACTTGGGGATTTATTTTAGGGAGTTGTGATCAATTTAAAACATGCACACACATATTCCTTATTATATATATATAAATATATATATCTTTTTTTTTTGCATGTTCGCTCACTTCCCGAGGAAATCATGCATCAGTTTAATGATGTATATATTTATATGGAAGCATGTGTGTGTGAGAAGTCTACTGCTTCAGTTATAAATCTTTGATTCCGACATCCAATGAGGTAAGATCCCTTATCATATTTCCTTTAAAATTATGATTTTATTGGTTTATCATTGTTTTCACCATCTATACTGGAGGGACAGTGGTGTTTTATTTTTAGGATAATTTTTAATGTAAAATGATGAGTTTTTCACAATGGTATTGAATATATGGGGGGAATTTGATGTGTTTTCTTTCAAAACAGATGTTTATTAAATTTATGGGTTTTCTATTCCTAGTGCTTGTTTGATTTTTTTTAAAATAATGGGATCATTTTATATGTGCATTTTTTATATCCAAAAATATTGGTTTAGACTAATTAAAATGGATTCCAAGGACGTGTTTGGTTTTGAAAATGTTTTCTATATTGTTTTTTGAGAAATTTATTATTATTATATATAAAATCATTCTAAGGAACGTATAGAATATTTGAAAATGTTTATTTAAAAACCCCTTCTGATAGTGAGTATTGCCTTTATGATTGTCCATGATATGGTAGTGCACCGAGTATGGGACCTACCTTGTGTAATAATTAAATTAAGGCTACGGAATACTACTTGAGGTGGTTGGGGTGGTGATAGTTTTTGTGGTTTTTATAAGGGAACATGTATGTGTCTTGTTTTTGTGCTTTTTGGAACAACCGTTTGTGAACAATTAATTGGGATCTAGCATAGAAAAGTGAAATTATGAAAAAATCTGTAACCCTTGTATATGTTATTACACTATCTAGTGACCCATAGAAGGATGTTGTTTTATTATTATTATTATGGGACTACTCTCCTCTATCAGGACAGGTAGGGATATGACCCGGAATTTCGGCATTATGATTTCTTTAGTTAGGTAAATCCTTCTGGATGAATCACATGTATAGTATGGTATGGTTTTCTCTGAGTTACTAGGTATTCACATTATTCTATGGCTCTAGCACCATTTATACCATTTCCAATAGTTTTTGGAATCATGAAACTTGTGATTGGTTTTAGCTTTTATTAATAAATTTTGAATGTGTGGTTTTGTTAAAATTATTTTAATGAAAATGTATTGATAGAAATAGTATTTTTCACTTTTATGAAATATGAAAACTTCGAATTTTGTTCCATTTTTTCCATCTCCTGTTGACCCTTTTTGTATGTCATGAGGGAAATTGATTATTATTATTTGTTTTAAAACAAATGTTGTGAAAAACCATGCATTTATATATTGTATTTAGAACATATAAATCAATGTTTCTTAATTAAAAGGGTGTTCATAGAGAATAAAATTATATGGACCTACATACTATGGTTCAATACTCACGCCTATAGTGTTTTATTGTTTTTAGTTTCTAGAACAACTTCTATATTCTATATGACTTCCTTGGGTGATATTTGTCTATGGACTTGAGAGTGTCACTCAGGGTCACATAGAGGTGTCTTGGGTGTTAGTTTTTTTGTTATTATGGTATTATTTATTGTTCAGTTGTTTTTTTCATTGGTATTTAACTGATATAAAAATATTGGCCACCATGTTTATTTTAGTATAACTAATTTTTTGGTTTTATTTTTTATTTTTTGAGGTGAAACTACATCCATTGTCTCTAATGTTTGCTTTGGCGCTAATTGCTAGCCTGGGAGGATCGGGAATGCCTCTCGGGCCTTGCCATATATCATCTCAAGTGACCTATTTGGGTTGTAACTATGTAGGTTCCTAATTGGTAACTTATTAATACCGTTACATTCTACTTATGGAGTTTATATTCCATTCAAAATGAAACTCCTTTACAAACCAACCATGGAAACATTATTATTCATGCCCTCAAAACATTGGAAATATCCAAAATTATTAATAAATGGAAGGAATAATGTTATAAAATGATCATATAAGGTGTCCTAAAAATGAATATGTATCAATTAAATATTAATTACACTATTTTAAGCATTATAAGATAGGTTTAATCACTTTTTATGTAATATTAACTCAAGGTAAGATAATTCTTAACCAGATTTCAATTAATTGGGTAATCCCTCTACTTTATAAAAATTTTCATTCTAGGATTATTTGTGAAATTAATTTATTTTATTATTTATTATTATGTTAAATTATATAGAGCATACAAATTCATCTCATTTTATTAATTATCAACTCAATTATATTGTATATGTAATATAATCTTCATTAAAAATCATCTTTTAAATATCTATTTTAACAAATTCAAAAGCAATATAATATACTATTTTTCATGTTTTGTGATTACGTTATCATTCTTGGGAATTATTTATAATTATGGGTGAGACCATTAGGTCACTCTAATGTATTATGTATGTTATGTTAGAGGTCATTTGTTTCTTTACTCTAAGTGAAACATCGAGGGTTGCAACATAAGGTATTTTTGAGGTTTACATTATAAGGTAGTCATTAGGGTTACAAATTAATATTGTATCCATGAGTGACACAAACTTATGTTATTAATTCCCCAAGATACCAATAATTTTTATTTATATTTCTGAGGATTTTATTGGAATCTCTTATTTTCATATTTAAGGTTATTATGTTTATGTTCAAAGAAAAATTATTTAAAGATATTAGTCGACTAATAATTTCATGCTTCATTTTTATTTCCCTTACTTGGATATTGTGCTCATCCCAAGTTCCAAAATGATTTTCATATGATTCTTTATATGTTCAAATGAAAATAAAGGTGCTTATGTAGATGAATCCAATTAGTTATTTTTTAAATTTCTTGTAAAATAATATTATTTTTATTGTTTATATTATACTTAAAAACCTAGACTAAAAAAGTTCCCCATTTTTATAATGTATTTTGTATTTTTCTGTTGTCTATTAATAAAAAATAGACAGTTTGTTTTAGTACCAAATATAGAAGTTTAGGTCTAGGGAATTATAGTTTGTATCATAGGAATAGTATAAACACCCATGGATATTAGACATTAATGTTGTTTTGGAAAAAATTTAGCGATACTATTTACTATTTTACTCATTGTTTTTTAAGTACACAAAAGAAAATAGTTATTCATAATTATCAATATTTAATTTTCAGTATTATAAGTATATTGAATGAATTGTTAAGGAGCAATTCATTTGTGGGGGATAGAATA
Source organism: Viscum album (assembly GCA_963277665.1). Taxonomy (NCBI): domain Eukaryota; kingdom Viridiplantae; phylum Streptophyta; class Magnoliopsida; order Santalales; family Viscaceae; genus Viscum; species Viscum album. The sequence goes on along the minus strand of OY728165.1, from coordinate 707,912,836 downwards.
TAATATCTAGATATTTTAAAAGGAAACATTATTCCAAAACATGCTTAAATGAAGAAGTAAATACTATTATATGAAAACTATATACTTGACATTAAAAATAATTTTTAATCTTCTATGATTTGATATTTGAAATATTGACATTAATGGTTTTGATTAATAAGATATATAGATTCTGGTAGGGCCATATGTTTTGTGAATAGTAATTAGAACCATAAAATGTAATGTTACCCTTATGAATAGAAATTTTAGTCTTACCAAAATAAAATCTACCAAATGAATATTAACATAACCATTTAAGGTTTGAATATAATTTATACTTCTATATACGTTTCAATTTTATTAGATTATAAGTAAATAAATATTTAGAAATAATTAATTATGTGTTAGTATTTTTTAAGACATAAATATTTATTTACATTTGAATGAATAATTTAATAATCTAAATAATAATTTATTTTCATAAAATTAATTAGATGTTTATTATTTTGTTCACTTACGGTTATAAGATAATTTGATGATACAATAGTTTATTCTTCTAGGTGTAATAATATAAGTTATAGCTTAATGGTTGATATTTCTAAAATTTATTATAAATTTCTAAAAAAAAATAAACATCTCATATTTAAAAAATTATATTTTTAAAATAGTTTTCATTTTTTAATTTTTCCTGTCGAAAAATGTTTGGGATGATTTTTTGGTAATTTTCGGAAAACATGAGTTTTTAGTTAAAAGTGAAATATGGATATTTTTTATTTATATATATTATATGTTAAATAAACTATTCCTAAAATCATAGATGATTTTTGAACCCTAGGTTATAAATAAAATTATCTTTTTACTATTTTTCAAAACAATAACCAATAATATTTTTTATTTTGAGAAAAATAATAATATAATGACTAAAATAATTGAAAAACCCTCCCCTCCTCCATAATAAATACCACCACTCACCCCCACTTCCTCTCAAAAATATCAAAATATTAATGTTTTATAAATTCTTTCCAATCATCTCCCCAAGACTCTTCCCCATGTACAAGACCTACTGGTCTCATCAAAAGGCCAAAACTAAAGTCCTTAAAGAGGATCTCAAGGATAAGAGGTCAAGAGGTAAAAATATTCTTTCATGTTATTTCATTTTCATTTCAAATATTTTTCATTTCATATATATTTTTCACATACCCTTATAAAAGAATTGTGAAAATATCCAATATCTTATATATACTATAATTATATCATGTTTATATAAAAATTCATTATCATACTTCTTATCCCCTCCATATAATTATAAAAATAAAAAAAACTGTCATTGATGTGTCGATTTAATGACATCATGCATGATGTATTTTCAATTTTGATTTCATGCTTCTAATATGTTTATAAAACCATTGCAATTATTTAAATAAATTTTTATTTTTATTATATAATATATTTTATGTTTTATAATTATCATATATGCATAGTATTACATTATATAATAAAACTAGTTCGTGATTATCTATGAACCGCTAAACTGATCTAGAAAATTTTAATTAATGTTTTATGTATTGATTCATCGACATATACTGAAAAAAAAATATTTATGGTATCATATAATATTTTTGAGACATATTAAAACCACTTCATCCAACTTCTATAGTTTCGCTATAATTCATCAAGAAAACACTTTATGAAACAAACATGGAAACCATGTGGAGCACACACCTGATACAATAGAAATAATTTATTTTAAAATAAATCAATAAAATTTTGATATAAAATGATCATATATGGTGTTATAAAAATTAATTTGTTTTTTTAAAATATTAATAACACTATTTTAACAATTATATAGGATGATGAAACACATTTGAAGTAATACAGACCCCTTGTAAGGGAATTCTTTACCCAATTTCCATTTTTAGGTTATCCTTATACTTATTTGTATTTGTCATGATATGTTTATTTGTGATATAAAATTAAATTTTTATTTAGAATTATGTTAGATTACAATGTGTATACAAATTCTTCCCATTTTATTAATTATCATTTCAATGATATGGTATATGTTAGCAATGCTTCATGAAAATTCATCTTTAAATTTTTTTAAAAAAAATTCAAAAAGTAATGTTCTTCTGAAATTATTGATGTTTTATTATCATGTCCTGGTTTTTAGAAATTTTTATTATAAATTATTCAACCTATATCTCTCTAAAATTTATTCAGTATTTTTATATTGGAGGTCGAATGTATGGTTACATGAAGTGTAATTGTGTTGGTTACACTATAAGGTTATGGTGAGCATTACATTGTATATTAGTACACATGAGGGTTATAATCTTATTTGATTAATTTCATAAGATAAAAATATGTTCTATTTATAATTATAATTTTTCTTTGTGAATCTACTATTTTCATAATTAATGTTATTAACTTTATGTTCCAAGGAAAATGCATCATATCTATTCATGGACTAATTATGTATTTATTTATTTTTATTTCCCTTACTATGTTTTTTGTTCTCCTACCCCATTTATAGTTTTTTATTTGATTAATAATTTGGTCACAGGACATTTAATTTAATAATGAAGATGACTCCAATTAGTTATGTTGTATTTTTTTGTAAACTATTATTTAATGTATGGATTGTCTAATTCTCTAAACGTAGACATGAAAAGGTACTCATTTGTATAATGTATTGTTTATTTTACTATTTTTTTTATAAATAAATACACAACATGTTTTAATACTAAATTTGATGTCTGGGTACATGATTTACATTAGGTAAAATTTTCATTAATTTATCAAAAATAGATTTTATGAATGTTTAACATGAACTAGTTTTCATCATTAAGAGTTGAACTATTTTTATTTATAAAAAAATTTAAATACGAATGACATTTCGTAACAAAATTTTATAATGTAAATTTTTTTTAATATATTTCTAAGAAAAAAACAACTCTTTACCTACTAGTTTTCCATATAATTCAATATTGGTGTCTACAATTGTTACCAAATTTGATTAAAAATATAAATTAAAACCTATAGAAATAAATTTTTAATTAATGTATTTTACAAATTTTTTATGTATAAGTTTTCTTCATCTATAATCAATCATTACTGACCTTTAAATATTAATATATATTTGATATCATCATCATTAAATTGGAAAATATAGTAATTTTAATTTTGATACATTTAATTTTTTTTGAGATTGTCCTCATCAGAATTCATGAATATAGACTTTTCATACATGATACTAGGAAATTGTAAGAGTACCCCACTTTTTAAATGTTTTACATATAAAAGTTTATATTTTTTCATTTTATCATTTTTTAAATAAAAATTTATTCAAATTTTAAAATATATTTTTTTTTGTAGAGTTAAATAGATAATTTCATATTGTTCATTTGAAATCGATTTAATAATAAATTTTGGATTTTTTAATGTTAATATATTAATTCTTATCTAATATTATTATTTATATGATAATTTTTTTCTTTATATAATCATTTATAATAGCACTAGAATATAATAATATTATAAACATGAAAAAATTAGTTGAAATATTTTAAATAGATTTAATATACATGATTAACATTAATAAAAAACAATATACATACATTTCAAAACATTATTATTTAATTAATGTTATCTACTATATATTGTTTTCCACATTATTATATGACTTTAATTCTTCTCATTTTCAAAATAGAATAATTATTAATACATATATAATATTATCATAATTTTATATTATTATAGAACTATTTTATCACATTACCCTTATTCTATAAGAATTCATGTTCATATATTTTGAATGTAATAAAACATAAAATTAATATAAATATTTCCAAAATAAAATTTTCAATGATAATGAATTATACATAAGACATAATTTTTTTAAAATAAATAATAACAACACATGTTACATAGGTTAATTAATAAACTATATAAATTTATTATTAAATATAAAATAAATTATATATTTAATATTGCTTATAAATTATAGATTTATACTCACACACAAATAATATTTATATATAAACATTTTTATAAATAATATTTTATTACAATATTTATATATTATTTTTATATAGAATTTTACTCAAAATTTAAACCCAAATTGAATCAAACCTTTCATTCCAATATATTCAAAAATACAGGGCATGGATTTTCATATTTTTAATTCTCATTTTTTTTCTTTTATTCATTTATTTTTTGAATCCTACATATCAATAAAATTTATATTTATATAATATCTAATAAAATTTCCAACATTATGTAATAACATATATGTATGTATAATAATATTCCACTTAAAAATTACAAGGAAATTGATAATGTGAAAAGGATCATGTAAAACTAATAAATACTTCTCATGTATTTAATGATCTAGATAATTGAATAGAGGTATAATTATAATATAAAATGAATGACCAAAATCATTCCCATTCATTTTTTTATATTATTATGATATACTAAATTTTCTACTTGTAAAAAATCATTGATAGGTTCTTATTTGTGTACTATTCATGATCCTTAAAAACGCAACATTGTGACCCAAACTAACCTTTTTATTAGTTATACATTACATCATAATTAAAATAATAAATCTCACAAATGATCAACTAAACTTGTGAAAAAAATGTTTAGTTTTTTGAATATTATACATTTAAAATACATATTTGTCAACAAATTAAACATTAATAACTAATATTGTTCCCCTAGACCATTTCAATATAAATCACATGGTACAAACATTTACATAACCTATGTATAGAATCACTATAATGTGGTGATGTCAAAAAATAAGTAAGGGGGAAAATGAATATCATATAGTGTCAGCTAATATGCGTGAAATAGATTATGATGAATACTTAATGATATTAATAAATGATCATAAGATTATTAATCATAATCCTAAAAAATTCTAGTGTAACATAAGAACATAAGAATATCTTTAACAAAATATAACATATGCGACATCGTTCAAACAAAAAAAAATTTAATAAATCATATTAAAATGATATAAGTTTATAGAATACATTAAAAACACTATATGATCATGAAAACATGGAATTTAATTGAAAAAAAATGCATCTTATAAAATTATAAAAACATGATAAAACAAATTCGAATGTGGAAAAAAACCACAATAATTAGAAATAGTTTATACTAATACACATTATTATTATTCCTATATGAATAATAAATTAGTTACATGAATTATTAAATTAGAAACCCTTTATTTGATATCCATATGTGATAAAACTAATTGTGTCCACACATATTAATTTAACCAAAACCATCATGTTCAAACACGTGGGAATAAATTAGTTATGTACATAGATGATTCTATCTAGAGATATAATCTAAAACTAATGGTTTGTAGGGTGATTCAGGACCCCAAAAACCAACATCCATTAATATGTGATCCATATAAAATCATTAATCATCATATCGTAATAAATTATTGAAAACAATGGATTTTGTTGAAAAAATTAACTAACAACACATATCATAAAAATATAATATCATGGGATATTAGAAATCTAATTTCCTAAAAATAATTATATCATAACATCTTATAGAGGGTGTTAAAAACATCACATCATGAATAGATGATAATAGATGTTAAATTAATGTTAAAATAAAAAATATTTCATAAAATATTTTTATAAAATCAATGGGAAAAATAAATTTCCAAAAAATAATAATGAAAACTGAATACATTTAAATTTTTTTTATAAAAACAACCTAGGAAAATTTCCCTAACAAGGCCTTATGGATCCAAAAACAAGATTTTAATATTCCTTAAAAAAATTAAAAAAGAATATTGAACAATGGTCACATTAAATGAAATTATTTCCAAAAAATGTGACTAACTAGAAATAGATTAAAAAAATTATATGAAAAAAAACATTAATTTTCTTTATTACAAAAAATGTTTTCCAAAATAAATTGTGGAACATTTGATTAAAGGTTTTATTTTAGAATAATGTATATTTTTTTTGAAAATTGCGTTAAACCTTGTCATTAAAAAATATAATGAAGAATTTACATAAAATATAATAATTGGAATAAAAGGATAATTATATTTAAACAGATATAGAGTGTCCTTGAGGTAAAATATAATAATGGTGGGTAGTAATAATATGGAAATATGATACATTTATATTGAATTTAATGGGAACAGTTTTTAACAAAAATGAATGTTATTAAAACATTAAAATGATAGAGGAATAATGAATCGGGGTGTAACTTGTTTTCCTAAAAAATATATGATTTTAATAAATCAAAATATCATCATCTGTAACAATATATCATTCTTAAAATACAATAGACAATGACGATTGATTATAGCCGAAGGATGAGAATTGAGTAATCAAAAACCCCTTGGACATTAGTAATATTTTAATATAAGACCATTAATTTCTTGATAATCATATGTTTAAATAAATCCCATGTATTAAATAATATTTCATATCAAAATAAATTCACGGGATGTATACACACAATATAAACATGAAATATATAAAATAAATTTAACCATTTCTCAATGAAAAAAAGTTGAGATAAAATCCCCTTAATTAATTTATATAATTTTAACAAAAACACCATGATGGAATGAAAATGAAAAATAAAAATGAATAATAAAATAAAAATACATAGTCAAATAAAATAAAAACATCGGAGTATTTACTAAATTAAAAATGAACCATCGAGTTTAGCATAAACATTTTTTAAAGGTATTGAAATATAACATAATGAAATCGTGCACATGTTTAATAGCTTATTTAGATTCTATATAATATAATATACTAAAAATATCTTAATATATTTTTTCATACTAATATTCATACATAAAACTATATATATAATCACACTATAATCATTTTCTACATATATATTTTCCAATTTTCCCAATTTTCCCTCAACGGGTGTTTATTGTTTTCTTTGTTTGTAGAAGATTCATAAGAGGAAATATATATTCATTAATATTAAAAATATCAACATTAAATTTTCATTAATGATACATAATTATATTATTATTAATTATTTATTAATTATAAATTTCTTTTCATAAGTAATTTAGTGATCATTCTAGAATATTAAATTGACGAGGAATACTATTTTGGTGATTGTAAACCATTGAAATATTCTTTCTCAATTAATAATATAAATATTAATGTATCCATTATAGATGTAAAAAAAATATTATATTGGTATTTTTATCACTAAATTCCAAAAAAATTGTTCTCGTATTTTTCAATGATATTATTCAAAGAATTATTAATGTTTGTGTTCATACTATCCCATTCATAGACATGGTTTAATTTGGTTTTGAGTTTGGATCCAGGGGTATTTATTATATATTTATAATGGTGAAATATATTTTAATACTTTTAGATAAATATTGAAGAACAATATGAAAAATGAGAAAATGAATTTTTTTTGAGGTGATACTCCATACAACTTATGTTTAATGTTTCCATTTATATAATAATGAGATAAGTGAAGGTATATAGTACATGATAATGTAGGAAAAATTAATATGTTATATAAATCATATTTATTCAAAAATATCATCATTTAATATATATATGAGAGGCGGGGATGAAAAACATGAAGTTTCTCTTTCCAAAGGTTATAATCTATACACATGCATGAATATAGATTCTTTATTTATTAGTATATGTAAGAGAATAAATATGTTTTATACTTGTATTGTAATATCTACTAAAAACAAAAATTATATTTATCCTATTATAATTAAATTATTATAGATTTTTGTTAATGAAAATTATAATAATTAATTGTTATAAAAAATCTGATACCTACTTTGAGACTGTGAACATCGTCTTGATGAAAGCTTCAAATTTTAAGGATATAGGAATTTTTTTGATAAAAAATGGAACTATATTGTGTAAATGAATTATATGATAGAAAATTTGGGTTATTTTTCATGGAAATTTCACAATATTATTATAGAATCTAGAGGGTGGAAGTGATGCACCCTATAGAAGTGAGGAAGAGGGACTTTTCCATGGAAAATAAGAATACATAATGAATTGGAATAAAATAAAACAAATTTTAGTTCATTTGGGTGATTACTGTTTGGTCATAAATTTTAGCATGTCCTTAAAACCTAAAAAATATTTTCTATATTGTTTAATGGTCATCTTAATTTAAGAAAAATAAAAACACTACAGATTATTAATTTCATTTTCTATAACGGTTAATTAAATATTAATCATTTAAATTATATTATAACAAAAAATATATGGTGGACCATATTTCTAAACATGTATATTATTAATATGAATTGGGGTCTAGTTTAAGACAATCCAATATTGAAATATAACAATTGGGTTTTAAATCAAATCATATAATGTTTTGCATAATTGTTTATATATGATAATGTTTTTTTAATAAATAATATTTCATAACCCTATTTATCATTGTATACATATTTAATATTAACTAATTAATTTTTTTATATTTTTAAAAATAAAATTACAATTCTAATTTAATAATTATTCATTATTATTAAAATAATAAATATTTAGAAAAGTATTATTCCCTAATAAAAAATCATTCTACTAAGTTAACTAATATTTAACCAATGTAACATAATATTTATAACAATAAAACAATTCTACCCTTATTAGATAAATTGGAAAACTAAATTTAAAATTTAAAATCTATTTTTATAAAAACTTGTTAAAACTTATTTTAAAATATACATACATTTTAATCAAAGTTTTAAAAAATATTACTAATATTTTAACATAAAAAATATTAGTTTCAAATTGAAAATATATATTTTAAAACATATATATTTATATATAAAATATTTATTATCTCTTGAACTTGTTTAAATATGATTGATGTTATGATTATATGAAATTGGTTTTACAGAATACATAGTATTTTCAAAAATAGTATTTTATAAAATTCTTCTAATTATCTATTGTTTTATAAAAATTCAAAATATTCTTTTACAAAATAAAAACCCCGAAGAAAAAAATAATTTTTTTATTTGAAAATATAAAAATAAAAATAATGATAAATTTTACCTTAGTATAAAAACATAAAATATCATAAAAAATATACAAAAGGAATCAATTTTTTACATTAGATATTCATCGATAATTAGTGAAAATGATATATATATAAAATTTGAAAAATATATAAAATTTATAAAATAAATTTTAAGGACCCAAAATTATTTTCTTAGTTACATATTTTTTAAAATTAATTTTTTTGTTTACTATGAATTTTATATTTATTCATGAGAATATGTAGTTGTAGTTGAGTGGATACCACACCATATTAGTCTATATGAAACCTATAATCAAATCTTGGTGGATGAGGATTCTATAATTATTTTAGAATTACTATTTCAGTTATTGTAGAACCCTGAAAAATTCAACCGTTTGGGCCTTCTAGCCACTAACTTGGGCCTTCAGGCTACAAGGGCATTCTAGTTATCAAAGGGTGGAACTGATGCAGGAAAAATGGGGTGATTATTCTAGAAAGATACTGGTGGGGGTTTTTGGTTATCCAATGGTGGGACTATAGTATTTATAATGGTTTTAATGACCAATGTGACTTTTGGCCATAAATCATCAATGTAATAAAGTGGTCGGTTAGGTTGTTCATCCCATGGGGGCTATGACATGCCTTTCTGACTAGTGTTTGTAGTGTGTGTGTGGGTGTATGATTGTTATTGCATTTCCAAGAACCTAATATAGAATAATATATTGATACATATATATATATATATATATTAATTTATATACATTTCATAATTCAAAAATGTCTATTTATACACATTAATTATAGGACTACCAAATGATTATCTATATTTGAATGGTTTTTAATGTTGTGTGTGGGGGAAACCTTATAACATAGTATTTATTTAAGGAGAAAATATCTGTTTATTACACCTAATGAAAAAAAATTCTTATAAATATGAACAATAAAGTAGGATAAATCCATACTTTTAATGATATTATGCAATGTGTAACTTTAACATTATGAATAAGAGACATGTAAACAATATACAAGTAGAGATATTCAATGTTGCTAATGAGAATTTCAATTTGTTGTTTCTCGACTATGATTAGATGTTTTTTTTGAAATTTTCTTATTATACATGTCATAATTCATTCTAGTTTACAATATTTTTTAAAATATCCAAATAAAATATTATAAGGACCCTTACATATAATATTTTTATTATTTATTTTTTGTAACCCACTATACTTGATAGATTAACATTTCAGTATGATGTGTAAATAAAAATAACTAAAAAGTAGTTATAACAAATCAATGCTTAATTATAAATTATTACACAATTAATGTTTTTTATACATCATCATAACATTATTTATATAAAGGGAAAAAATTCCCACACTATTAGATAATAGGAATGTAATTACAATAATATATAGGGTATATATTATTATATATACAAAAAAATTAAATTCATCAATATATTTTTTAAAAAATATACAGATTATATTTACATAAACATTATTTGTACATCATTTAATTATAATTAATATAGAGGAAATCTACATTGGGATTTAGTGATTTCAACCTCATAATATTTATATTATAATATAGTTTAACATGTATCTATTCACCAAATTCACTTGTTGGTCATCGGTTTTACAAAGATAAACCATGGCATGAAATTGACAAATGACCTAAAATATTCTTCTTATATAAAAATATTTTTAACTAACTATTATAATTTTATTACATAGATCTATAATTCTCATATTCTAAATATTAATTATTTTTGAAGGTGTTGCCTGGGTCAAATACCAAAGCACAAAATTTTTTATTAAATTGGAATACATGAGTCTAAAAGATTGGTTTTTTTAGAATCTCTATCATAAATGAAAAGTAAATATACTCGAGGTGCATCCAACCAGGTGGTGATATGGTTGACTACCATATTTTCAAGACAGTCTACCATCTTATTCACTGCCAAAATGGATTGAGTAATATTATTTTTTAAGTCCATGCACAAATTAATACAATCCATCCATCATGTTGTAAGTGGATACGTAAGGTGCATTAAACCATTCCACATATCATTAATGATGGTATTCGAATCAAATTCAGTCAAAATATTGTTCCAACCATGTTTTCGGGTGAAGGAGATAACATAGATCACACTCATCATTTTAGACTCTTAAGCTGAGGTGATGCCCCACGTTCTATAGAAACATCCAAGTAGCTTCCTGGATAGTTTTATGAAAATAATTCCACAACGAAATGGGTACAATATTCCTTTAGAACCATCAAAAACATTAACTTTAATCCATCAGAGAGGTGTGTCTTTCCAGATCACATCAAAAGTTCATCTATGTTTATGATATATACGATTAACCTCAATAAAATGTATAATCCCATAGCCATTCATTGTATGGTTTTAAAATACCTTTTGACTCAATGAATCTTCTCAAATGGCAATGAGGATCCACATCAAACCTAAATTTAAACTAATTGAGTTTTTAAAATTAATAATAGCATTCCTATCATACCATATAACATAATGAAGTTTAAAAATGAATGTTATGAAAATTCTATTGATCTTTTGATAGGATTCATGATACTAAAAACATTGAAGTTGAGAGTTGGTTGTGATATTAAGTAACCATCTATACTCAAAACAATCAAGAACAGAAGTTCATAGTATAGTAATAGTAGAAAAAGAAAAAAATTGTTGTTAATGTATTCCTTATTCTTGTAACAAGGACAACATTTAGAGAAAATATACCTAAAATTTTTAAGACAAGTGTTACTGGGAAACCTCTTTTGAGAAATACTCCAAACCATGGTGAATCTCGATGTTTTTAACCATAATTTATCAATGTTTTAAATCCAAATAAAATCATTTTCAGAATTAATAAATCCATGTATCTAATGTGTTTTTGAGTCTAGGATGACATTATGAGTAATATTGAAAAATAAAAAATTGTTAGTGTTTCAAAAAGTATAGTTTTCAATGGCCAAATTGACATTGTTGGAAAAATTAATGTTGTGAGAGCTAAAAACATCATTAATAGTTTACTTAGTGTAATCATGATGATGATTGGGGAAAATAATAGAGATGATAGGAGAGCCGATTTACTTGTCGATATAGAAATTCATGTAATAGTGTCTTCTAACCATCCATATAGGGTTATACATGATTTTGGAAAAATCATTTTTAATGGATGTCTAAAAGGAAGAGCTCAGGTAATTCAAAATTCCCTTTTTCTGTTTTTCAAGAAATTTGTTTCTAAGGAACGTAAAGGAGTAAAAGTTATTTTTCATAAGGTTTCAAGTGAGTCCAACTTGTAAGGTATCATTTAAAAGTTATATATTTTTTTATACTGAGACCAACCTTCTCAAATAGTTTGTAAAAAATAGGCCAATGATTAGTTACCGAATTCCTTTCCAGCATGGTTCCTCTATAAAACATGTTTTTGATGGCTACATTAATTTTTTTGAAGACCAGAAAGCAATTTATAATTCCTCAAAGAGTAGTCCATTTAAAATACAATCTTAGATTTTACAAGACAAATTCTTCCTGCCATAGAGAGGTATTTTCCATTACAAGATAAACATTTGTGGAGGATTTGGTCAACAGTTTTAGAAAACTAACAAGATTTTGGTTTACACCAGAAAATGGGAACGCAAATGTAGGTGAAGGGAAGGGGTCCTTATTTAATTCTAACATTATAAATAATATTTGATTTTATATTAACAAGAAACTTTTTCCCAAAAATGGTAAATTATTTGTTCTAACTAATTATTAGAACAGATATATCTTCATAGTGTGAGAGGGCACATTTGAGATTTTGGATATTCCATTTATCCCCTTATAAAAAATATTACATCATCTAAATATAATGGGTGCACATGATAATTAAAATTCTTAAAAACCATTATCATATTAAGTTTGTTTTTCTAAATAAGTAGAGTTATCAATCTACTGAAGTAATCTTCTGAAATCGAGAAAAGTATGGAATAGAGAGGGTGTAACAACCCAAACTTTTACTAATGAAAATTCCACTAGATATAACTAAATGTATTATTGTGTAAAATATTATATAAAACCTATTCACTTTAATGGATTTATTTATTTGGATTTTAAAAATACCATTATGAATTGTTACCATTTCTTATTTTTTCTTTGAACATTGATCAGATGAATTGTTTAAATATAGAGCAATAAAAAATCTAATTTACTCATATAAGGGAAGAGTTGTATTCATCCAGTATAATTACTCTGTGAGAAACCCATTTTTTAGATCTTCCAAAGGAGGTTCCACCGCTGGGATTCTCTCTTGACCTAGCCCAAGACGAGCTTTGACACTATATGTTAGAACATAACTGGCTATGGGAGATGTGGAAGTTCATAAAGATTACCACTAAGCGATGTTATTTGAGACACCCTAGAAGTCTGTCAAAAATTCACACCTTAACTATAGGTCATATGTGGTTGTTATAAGGGTTTATGTAAGAATACCTAAAGACTATGATTATGTGCATTATTTTTTATAAAGAATATACATTCATTTTATCATTGTTACTTTGTAAATTAGTTTTGAAGAACAAATAATATTTTTAGTTAATATTAAATAATAAATATATTTTAATGAATTAAAGGATATTTTAATTAAATAATACATTAATATTATTACCAAAATACATGTTATTTAATATAAAATCTCATATATATTTTATGAGTACAATTGTAATTTTTATTAATATTTGAAAGATATTTTGGTCAAAACCCATGAATTTTTGATAAATGTCGATTTTTGTATTAAATTTAATAATTCACATATTTGGAAAATTATTTAGATTAAATTAATATTATTTCTGGAATTAGGACATAGATATTATCCAATAATGAATTTTTTATTATTTGTTTAGACAGTGGAATTTTTGGGTATAGATTAAATATCATTTAAATATATAATGTGTTTCATTACATCACAATGACACAATAATTATGTAATAAAATAATGTAAATGGGATGTTAGACTAATATATGTTTTAACTTTAAAATAATGTAATTTTAGGTTAGTTTTATTTAATTTAAAAAGCCATATGGGACCTTCCAAGACATATAAAACATTTTATCATTTTTAATTATTTCCTTGAGAGTGTGACTCACCTCTAAAAAAGAAAGCATGATATTTTAATAAGTTTTCCATTGGCATTATAAAATAATTTTTTACACCTGAATTTAGGAAAAACCCATAAGAAAAAACTATTGGATGGTTTGATGTTTTGATTAGTTTAATGTGTGGTGTCCAAAGCAAAATAAATAATGAATTCTCTCTCCTTTCTTATATAAAACCACTCAATCTCACATTATTATTCCCTCAAAACATTTGTAGCTAGACCAACCCCTGGCCACCTCTCTTAAAAATCCTCAAAATGTGCCCAAATCTTCCATGAATCCCATATCAAGCCTCTCCCAATCCTTTGGGATCTAACTTCCATGTAAGGTATTTCTTCCTTTCACAGTTTTTTCAAAATTTATTTATTTTTTATAAATTTTTATTTTCGAATAAAAATAGTGGGGTATGATTTATCACCTCCCTAATACCACCCTAATTATATTTTAATGAAGATATATTTCTTTATCTCTCTTTAATTATTACCATGTAGACTAGTTACTATGCTGAAATTCCATAAATAATTTCTCCCTTCTCAATTAAATTCAAGCTATAATTTTTATTATACATCTAAATTCAATTAAATATATTGGGATATTATATTAAATGACCCCATTACTATATATTTCATGTTTAAATGGTGATTGTACCCTTAATCTCTCATAAAACCATTTTTCAACTTCTATTTGAAGTTATTATGCTGTCGAAGTTACACTAATATTCCCATGAAAAAATTATCGTGGAAGTAAATACCATACCCATTTCTCTTTAAAGGGTATTCACATTGATAAACATGTACATGTTAATTTAGGACATACATTTAGGTATTCTATATCTCCTTTTTGTGGAATAAATTTTGATTTTATTGAATCTATGTCATAAGATCATTGTGGCACACTTATGCATGAAATGAAACAATTAAGAAGGGTGTGCCCTGATATCACTCAAATGAATTGGGTGATGAATAGTATCATGAAACTTCAAGTGAAATGAGGGTTTAATAATGCTAATTCAACATCAATTAGGTTTTTATCATGATAATTAATGTTCAATGAGGATTTACTCATGCTCTATGTGCAATGATCCTTGGATCTTCCAAATATCATGTTAAATGTTGTTTCCAAAATTCTATGTTATGATAATCATGTTATATCATGACTTTATGATCATGTTTCTATTCTGCTCCATTTATATTCCTATCTCCTAACATGTATAAAATTCATTCATGTTATGCATATTTTACTCCCTTATTAGGCTTTATAGGACAATGTTTCTTATTAATGTCCTTTGGTTGTCCCATGCATTGCTAAGTACGAAGGAATGTTGTAGTAATTTAAAAGATATTTTTATTAAAGATGTTGGGTTTTGTGTTCTATGTTTTTATGTAATATTCCTAATTTCCTAAGATAATAGACATATTGATCCTTATAGTTTTTATAAGTGCATGTTTATGTAATAAATCACTTTTAAGTGTGTATTAAAGAGAAGGGTTGTTATAGTTGGTATCAGAGGATATGTTTAGTTATTTTTGAGATTAATATTGGAAAACCTAGTGAATGCCTAACATATAAGAATATTTATATTAAAAATATCCCTTAATATTGGATAGTATTTATTGATTGATTTATCAAGAAAATATATCCCTTTCTGGATACAAACAGGTAGTGATGACTCTAGCACATATGTATCTAGGGGTAAAACATGAAAATACCGCTTTAAGCTAGTCTTGAATGGGAACTCGTGCACATCAACGATCCATGCTTAACTTTTGGTTATGACACTCGTGGAGGAGATGCGTTGGTAAATTCAGAATCATAGTATGAACCATTATTAAGGGAAATATTTTCCCTAAGAATATATCATGGGATATAGATCATGGATAATATAGATTGAAGCCTATTGATTAATAAGTTATGGAAATAAAGGTAATTTTTATGTTATCAATTTATTTCTTTGGATTAACCTTTATGTGTTACCCATAACATTCCTTTTATTCTTTCAAATTGAAGGGAGATGGAGGACTCGGGCTAACAACCAGTTCAAAGATCAATGTGATGACTCTTATAATGATATGCCTAATCCAATGGGAGTGGGAATCAAAAAATTGTCACAACAATCTATCAGTCAACTCATGTTTTGATAAGAAACATGGGTGTAGAGTAACATTCAACCCCCCACACCTATGAAATAAAAATCTGCAATTGAGAGATTCATGAAACAATGGCCTCTTACTTTTAAAGTATTATTTTATCCATAAATCATTGAAAAATGGATCAAATCCATTGAGAATATCTTCAATATCCTTCAATATTCTAAATAATAGATGTTATATTTGGCTTCTTATCATATGAAGGGTGAAGCTGATCAATGGTGGACATTGATGAAAAAATATAATTCCTTAAGAGGAGATTGAGGTGTGGAAATGGAAGGATTAAAAAAAATGATTTTTGAAAATGATTTTTCTCACACCCTCCTACATAAGATGGAAACATACATACATTACCTCATGAAAAAAGACAATGATTCCATCAGTGCGTACCAGGAAAACATCAAAAGGCTTACAATATATGCCTCCAGATTTGTTTTTACCCCCAAATTCAAGGTTAACCATTTCTTTGGTCTGCTAAAACCTATAATTTGGAATGCCCTAGAAATCCAATATTTTGAGATATATGAGAAAATTTTCTATTGTTACCTCAAAGAAAAAATGGGGAACTGCAAATCTTAGGGGTATCCTGTTGATAAGAAACATAAGGTGGACTTTAATTCTACCAGTCTGATAGAAAAATCCAATAGTGCTAATTGATTCGAGCACTGCACATACCAAATGTGCGGAATGAATCACCCAGAAAGTTGCCTATAGGGGATGATGAAATGCCTTATGTGTGGAAGATGAGGGATCCTTGACATTACATGCCGATATGAAAAACCTACTGCTAAAATAGAGGATAAGAATTTTTCATCTTACCCTCAATGTATTATTCATTACATCAAATGAAAAGAACCTGGGAACTTTGCAATCCAGTACCCTAATCCAAGGGTTATCGGAGGAAACCAACAACCTCCAAGTAATAAAGGGTGTTCTTTTTTCCATCACTACAACTGAATCGAACCTTGATAACGATGTTGTGACATTTAAACTATTTATTAATTCGAGAATAGCAAACATACATTTTGATCCTGGTTCTAAGAAATATTTTATATCCCGAATTCATAGTAGAAGAATTCCAAAACCTCCAAAAATCATTGAATTAAAGATGTTAGTTAGAATGAAAAATTTAGAAATCATTACATCCTATGAATATAAATCCCCCCTTGTCACATTTTGTGGTTCGAACATCCTTAGAACCTTGTTGTACTTCCTCTTAAGGAATTTGATGCAATTCTTCATATGGATTTGATTTCATAATAGATAGCCAACATAAATATTCATGGGTGGGGAATCACTCTCCATATAGAGAATCGACTCCCCAATTCTGTACAAGTGTAATGAGAAGGATGAATCTTCCTTAGCGTCATCATCTCAAGCGTGGATATTACTGCCCTATGAGCTCATTTATCATTATTATATGATTGATTGTAAGGAAGAAACCATCCATTAATACATGCATATTGTGAGGGAATTCACTAAAGGGTTTCCCAAGAAATTGTCTGGTCTTCCTCCCAGAAGATATGTTTAATTCACAATTGATCTTATACCTTGGGTATTTCAAAATTCCAAGATTCTGTAAATAATGGATGTTGTGGATCATGATGAGCTAAAGAAACAAGTACATGAGAATCTAGATAAAGGGTTTATATGCCCAAGGGAATCACCATGGGGTGCACCAGTTCACTTTTTCAAGAAGAAGGACAGGTCCATGAGCCTTTTCATTGAATATCATGGGCTCAACAAAATCATAGTAAAGAACAATTATCCTCTACCCCGTATTGATGACTTGTTCAATCAGGTACATGGATCACAATACTTCTCTAAGGTAGATTTTCGGTTGGTATATTACCATGGAAGGGTGGACACAGAGGATATCAACAAGAATTATTTTTGTACAAGGTACGAGCACAATGAATTCATAATAATGCCTTTTCGACTCAATAATGCTCCAGCAATCTTCATGGAATTGATGAATAGTGTCATTGGGGATTACCTCAAAAAAAATTGTAGTATTTATAGATTATATTCTAATATACTCTAAAACAATGGATGAGAATGAGAGGCATCTAATCACTCTACTAGAGAGTTTGTGGAAGGATAAGTAGTATAAAAAGTACATTATGTGTGAGTTCTAGTTGAAGGAGGTCTCATTATTGGGTCATATCATCCCAAGCATTAGGATATCTCTGGATCCCTCTAATACAGCTTCAATTGAGGGATTGAAGATGTCAGTGTCTATGAAGAATATTTGTAGCTCCCATGGGCTACCTTGATATTATAGCCGATTCATGAGAAATTTATCATGATTGTAAAACCCTCTTACCATGATAACATAGAAGGGTGTCAGGTTTTCATGGAGTGATTAATGTAAATATAGCTTCAAGGGGTTGAAAATGATGAATATCACTATGCATGTGCTCACACTACCCAAAAGTGGAGTACTTTTGTGGTATTTAGTGATGATTTGAAAAAGTGCTTGGGATGTGTGTTGATGAAAAATGAAATAGACATTACATATGCTTCAATGAAATTAAATGTTCATGGGAAAAATAAACCAACACAATATCTAAAGTTTTTTGTAGTAATCTTTACATTGAGAATTTGGAGATATTATATCATTGAGGAGATGTGTGAAATATATACAGGTCAAAAATGTCTGAACTATATATTCAAATAGAAAGAACTGAATATACGACAACTAATATTCATAGTGCTGATCAAAGATTATGGCATCTCAATCTATTACCACCTAGGAAAGTGAACAAGGTGGAAGACACTCAAAGATGAAAGGACCCATCAATTCATTCATTTATGATAACTGAAAAGGATCCAATATTCTTATATTTGATGATGATGGACATGGGAATCGTAAATAAGGGAACATCATCAATCATTTCACAAATGATTTCTCAACCGTCACTTTTGGAAATGTTAAATAAATCTCAAAAGTATGATGGGGGAATTTCGATGAGATTTGAAATTATCAAAAAAGTGAAATCCTCAGATTTTAATGTTAATCAAGAATGAATTGTGAGATTTGTGTCTAGACAATGTGTAATATAAAATCAAGAGTTAAAAAATTGGATAATGTGCTTAGTTCCAATTTCCTCATTCACCCATAAACAAAAATTTTTATTGAAATATTAGAGAGCATTATTGGTGGGATAACATGAAGAAGAAGATTTCTATGTATACATCAAAGTGACATGTAAGTCATCATGTGAAGGGTGAGAAGTATAAGTATAAGGGAATGGTGCAACCATTACCAATACCAACATTGGAGTGGGTTAAAATAACCATGTAAATTTTCACCGGACATCTAAAGACATCAAATGGAACAATTATATTTGGGTTGTAGTAGATATTCTTACAAAGTCTACCATTGTATTGAATTTCTAGAGAATTTATCATTGGATCAACTGTCATAGATATATATCAGATAAGTAGTAAGTCTGCATGGAGTACCACTATCTATTATATCTATTTGAGATCCATGATTCAACACTATGTTCTATTAGAGTATTCATCATGCTTTGAATACTGAGCTAAACATAAGTACAGCTGATCATCCACAAATTGATGGAAAATATGGGTAGACTATCCAATCACTTGAGGAAAAGTTGAGAGTAGGCTCAATGGACATCAAACGAGGATAGGGTCAACATCTTCCCCCATGTGAGTTCTCTTACCATAACATTTTTCACTCAAGCATCCAAAAGGATCCTTGTGAATCACTTTATGGGAAGAGGTGTAAAAAAACAACATGGTGGGATGAAGTTGAGGATAAAAAACTCATAGGTCCATAAATTGTCTAAGAAATTGCGAATAACGTTAAGACCATCTAGTTTCATATTAAATCTGCTCGAAGTTGACAATAGAGCTATTCTCATAATTGTCAATGAGACCTAGAATTTGATGATGGAGACATGGTATTCCTCCTCAAATCTCGGTGTAAGAGAGTTATATGATTTGGAAAGAAGGGATATCTTAGTCAATGGTACATCCACCCTTTTAATATACTTGATCTCATTAAGGAATTTTCCTATCAATAATAACTCATACTGAACTTATCTAAATTAAATGATTTTTCATGTATCACCCTTGAGAAGTACATACATAACCCAACGTATGTACTTAGTCCAGTGGTGGTACCATTGGAGAATGACCACTCCAATCAATACAAGATGGTGTCTATCATAGATTGTAGAGAAAAATTTCTATGAAATAAAAAAAATTACCTTCATCAAGGTGTTGTGGTGAAAACACATGTTTGAAGAAGAAACATGGGAATTAGAGGAAGTGATGAAGCAGAGTTACCTTATCTCTATTAGTGTGGGAAAATTAAATATTGGGGGTGGAATTTCTTGAGGGGGGAAAATTTTAATGACCCAAAATTTTACTAATAAAAAATACTCTTGATCATATTAAATTTATTATTATTTAATATAGTTATATAAAACCTATTTGTTTTATTGGTTTTAGGTTTTTGGATTTTAATAAAACCATTATGAATTTCTATTTTTGCTAATATATCCATTTAACATTGATCACATGATTAATATAAATATAGAGCTTTAACAATTCCAATTTACGTAGACAAAGGATGTGATGACCACATCTAGTTGAATTTCCCCATATGAGACCCATTTTTTCAGAGCTCGGAAAGGAGGTGGCCTTAGTGTGATTCACTCTAGACCAAGCCCAAGATGAGATTCAACACGTTAAGCTTGAACGGAACCGCCTACGAGAGATGTGGAAGTTGACATAGGTTGTCACACGAGAAATGTTATCCGAAAACCCCATGAGTGTGCTACCATCACACAACTTACCATTAAGTTTTTAGTATGTGTTATTAGGGGATATGTAAAAATTACCTAGAACTATGATTATGTGCATTATTTTTAAATAAATAATATACATTCGTATTATTATTGTTACATTGTAAATGGTTTTTGAAGCACAGATATTATTTTTATTTAATATTCAATTAAGAAATTTATTTTCCTTAATTAATGGATAATTGATTCAAATAATATTTTAATATTACTACTAAATTAGTTTTTATTAAATAGTAATGATCATATAATTTTTATGAATAAAATTGTAATTTTTATTAAGGTTTGAAAGCTGTGAATGTCAAAACCCATGAACTTTTTACAAATATATGTTATTATTTTCCATGTAAAAATTCACATATTTATAAAATTGTTTAGATAAAATAAAAATTAATTTAGGAATCCAGGCATTGAAATTATCCAACGATGAATTTGTCATAATTGTTTTGAGAAAATCGAATTCTTTGGTAAAAATTAAATACCGTAAAAATATATAATGTGTTTTATGACATAATAATGACCCAATAGTGATGTAATAAAATAATATATATTTAATATTTGGTAAATATATGGATTTACTTTAAAATAATTTTTTTTATTTTTTTTGGTTTATTTATCAAATCCATATTTAACCATCTAATTCTTACAAAACATTTTAACATTTTAAAATGATTTCATTAAGAGAGGACTCACCTCCACATATGAAATCCTATTATTTATATATTTTCTTCCATTGGACTTATAAAATAATGTTTTCCACTCCACTTTGGAAAATATCATGGTAAAAACCATGGGTGGGTTTGAGGTTTTAATTAGTGAAATGATTGGTGTCTAAAACCTAAATACTAAAAAATTCCATCTGCTTATCATCACTAAAAACACTTGGACCTTGAACAACCCTGGAAACCTCCCTTAATAATCCTACAAAGGTTCCCCAAGCTCCCACAATGCCCCACTCCAGCCTCTCCCTATACATTGGGATCACACTTCCAGGTAAGGGATTTATTCCTTATTAAATTTTTGGAAATTTAATTATATTTTTATTCCGTTTTATATTCAGTTAGAAATGGTGGGGTATGATTTAGGACCTCCACCATACATCCCTCTTTTTTTAGTTATTAGATACATCATTATCTCTCAATAATACCTTCAATGTACACATGTTACCATGCCAAAATTCTATAAACAATTTTCATCTTCTAATTTACATTCAATAACTTCTGTTATATTATTCATCTAAATTATATTATACCTATTGGGATATTATGTTCCTAGACTCCATTACTGTACAAATAATTTTACAATGATTATATAAAAATTTATCTCTTATCAACCCATTTTATGGTTTATATTTTACATCATTATGCTTCTGAAGATACACCAAAATTTCCATGCCATAATCACTGAGTAAGTGAATACCCTACCCATTTATATATCAAGGTTATTAACCTTAATATACATTTACTAGTTGATTGAGTAATATTATTTATGTATTAGACATTTCATGTTGGTGAAATAAAATATGATGTTTATTGAATCCATGTTATATGATCCACATGGAACACTTACGCATGAAATGAAATGACTATGAAGGGTGTGCCCTGATAGCACTCTAATGAATTTGGTGTAGAATAGTATGATGATACGTCATGTGAAATGAGGGTTTAATCATTCTAATTTAAGTTCAAAGAGCGTTTAATATTTCTAATTCAAGTGCAATTAGGGTTCACTCATGCTCTATGTGCAATGAGCCTTGGCTCATGCTAATATCATGTGAAATGTTGTTTCTACATTTCAATGTTATGATAATAATGTTATATCATGCATTTATCTTTATGGTTCTCTAGTGATCCTTTGATATACCCATTAACTAATATGTACTATATTTATCATGTTATGCCGTGTTTACTCCCTTATTGGGATTTATAGCTAACCCTTTTTATACATGTCTTCAGGTTATCCCAAGTATTTCTAAGTATGAAGGAATGTTGTGGTCATGTAAAATAATTTTTAAATAAAGATGTTGGATTTTAAGTTCTATGTTTTTATGTAATGTTCTTAATTTCCAAAGACACTAGGACCACTCAATACTATGAGTTTCAATAAGTTCAATTTTATGTAAAAAATCATGTTTATTTGTGTAATAAAGAGGGGGTTGTTATATAGGGTTACCTTGTCTGACACATTTAGTGAATTTAAATTAACCCTTAAGAGAAACATTAACAAGGATGGATATTCTTGCCATGTTGAAAATATTTTTAATTATATTGATAAAGTAATCATTAAACAGAGTGTTCAGAAAAAATTTTAAAATAAAACTCCAATCCAAGGTATCAAAGGGTTTTCAGATATCATGAAAAATGACAATATTGACACCCTTTTTAGTGATATTTGATGAGTTAGTACATTCAGAGACAAGACAATTACAATCTTGAATGTAACTTCTTTAAACAAATCGAAATTGGTTCCAAGAAAAAAAAATTATTGATAATAAAAAAAATATATTGGAAATAAGTTTGGTGATTATTTTGTAATGGTTATTTATTAGAGAAGTGGAACTGAATTGGTTATTTCGAGTGGCATTATCCACATTGGGGATCACAGAGAGAAATATGGAATTCAATAAATAAGGGAGAAAACCATTAAAAAATAAATTCCTAACTAATCTACAAATTCTAGTTTGAATAACATCCCACAAATGATGATAGAATTTATTATTGAAACAATGAGGACATATATCTGTTTCAGGATTTAAACTAAAGAAAGTGTCTATGATATCATGATCAATAGGGTTTCTAGTAAGAAAAGTGTTCTCCTCACCATTGAGAACATCAAGATGACATCAAGTATACGGTCCTTGTTGGTAGAAATCATGTTTATGATATTTTCAAAATAAGAGACTAAATGATTAGAAATTCCATCCTTAGTATCAATGAGGCTGTCCGTATCTATTAGGAAGAGAAGTGGCCTATTAGCTTTCCTGATTAATTGAAGGGAATTATAGAATTTATAATGTCTATCACCATCTATGAGCCATTTGCTTTCAATTTTTTTCACATGTAATATTTAAAGGCATGAAATGAGATAACGTTCATAGTAATATTGATTTCATGTAGAGAATCAGTGAAAAAATTAGTCCTAGTAGTGGTGCTATAAAGTTGGGTAAGTTCTTATTCCAAATAAAGTATTGTGTTATCAATTTTTTTGGATTGGGTATGACACCAACCCTTAAGGATCTATATGATATTTTTAATTTAGTGGTACAAGACATTCATAATTGAAATGATGCATGGAATACAATGAATGTATAATAATGTTAGAACAATTAGGATCAGAAGACCTAGTGTTGATAAATCTTAAGGGAAGAATAGGGTTCTGGTATTTGATAGAGATATTGACCAATATATAACAGTTTTCATAATTAAATTTAGGGAGGGTGTTGCTAGAAATGGTGAACCATTTATCGAGGGATATATAATTTGTGAATGTTATGTCTAATTTTCTAGTCCCACCCTATTATAGTGTCTAATGTACAACATATACTTCACACCAATAAAGTTAATTTCTATATGGGTTTTAGATTTAATATATGATTTAAACTCACATGAATATATAGAGGAGTTATTTGGTCATATTTTCTCACTTGGTGCATTGATAGAATTAAAGTCACCATCCACTAACAATGGGTCACGAAATATATTTCCAATATAGGAAAGGTAACTCCAATGATGTATCCATTCTTGGTATCTATTCATAGCATAGATAACAGAACAATAAATTTGAGAATGATAAATAATAAAATCACACCTGAATTCTTGCTCTAAAATATTTATAATATTATCATTCTGAAGAATTTAGTGAGTAAAAATCAAAGGGTTACAATGGAAGAATGTATTTTTTAAGAACCTAAGAAGTTATATCCTGAATGAAAAAGGAGGAGAAACAGAATTTAGGTTCAACAATGTAAAAAAACGATATGATGATGATTATTAATAAATCATTTTAAGACAACAAGAGTTTCATAGTTCTCAATTCCCTGAAAATTCCTAATCAAACTTTTCATTAGATCCAGTTTTTGGGGATGGAAGCCCATTCTCTTATTAATTGAACCCATCCATCTATAGGATCTTATAGTGGTTTTTTTGAGATTGGATATGACTTCATTCCTTGTTAACTCATAGTATAAACAGAATAAATTTTATTTGTATTTGTTATATCCTCCGAATTTAGTGGATCTTGTTATTTAGCTTCAATGAGCGAAGTCAATTTATTATTATTTAAAAAATAAAAAGAGCTAACAATCCAAACTGTATGCATGTCGGTGCTATTTATAGAAATATCTGGGATTAAAGTGAAGTAGGTGACATCATTGGAATCAATGGTTTGAACCTGATGTGTGTCACTACCATCACCTAAAAATGAGTTAATGGGAATTTAATTAACCTCAAGAGATACATGAATACAATATAATTCAATTATATTAGTGGGATGAAGATCCATATCAGCAACCTTTATAGTGATTTAATCATTATCGTGGATGTCAGAATGGGTGTTATGGTCCTCATAAATAGAAGTGTCACTTGTGACCCCATTAAGGCCCCCACCCCATTAAATGTGTGCAAAGTGAGACCAATACACTGGTCACTCAAATCATTAGGAGATTGAAATGTTTCCTCTGTTTTATCATTAATATGGTTAGTAGGTGTGTTTGAAGAGTCAATGCACTTCTTGGAGGAGTTAGTATCCTTCATTTGTGACTCAAGAAACATAGGTTCTAGTTCATGTTTAGAATTTTTAATGGACTCCATAATAACAATATCTAATTAATCAATAAAATAGTGTTCTTGAATTGTATGATCATCCTCATAGACTTATTTTATCCATATTTCCCAACTTTATCCCATTTTTTATTAAAATTCATTGATTTTTTACCATTATTTTATTTTTTTCTTGGAGGGCTTGGGTTTATCAAGGGAATATGGTTTGTTTTTCAATTTTTTTCTAATTTTAGTCCATTCAGAGTCACTTAGAGGGTGAATTTTTTCTTCAACACATTGTATTTTAAAATATAATTCTCTATGGTCTTATATAGTTCAAAAAATGGGGGCTTATGCCCATATTCAATTATATATTCTGTTCTATATTCATTAACATTGAAGGTGATAATATGCGGGAGAATAGATTATAAATTCACTTCTATAATAACTCTAGAAAAGATTCCAAGATCACCCTTCAATGTTTACTTATCAATTATAACGAGTGTGCCTATGTGATAAAATATGTCATTTAAAATATTTGAGTGGAAAAAATACCAATTGAGACCATTCAATCTAACCTATATCTAGGACATTGTGTTTCAATGAATGTGTCGATTGAAAGCATAATCTAAAAAGTTCAAGTAGTGTATTCCCTATATTCCAATCTTGATCTAATTAATCATGGGAGGTAAGAATTAAATGAAAATATACCTTCCCTATAGGTATGATCTATCATTTGAAAAACCACATCAATGAGGATTGTTATGTTTGAGATCAGCGTAAGACCATGGTTTATCACCTTTTTTATTACATGTGACCCATAATTGAGATCTTACACATTTTAATTCTTTGTTGAAGTGATTTTTGATTGGACTCGACTAAAAATCCGCCATAATATATCAAATTTTAAAAAGGAGTTTTCTAATATGATATCTTGAGAAGATATGATCCTTTGAGCGCCTCGTGGAAAGAAATTCCATTAGATTTGTTGTGGATAGAGTGAGTTGGAATAGATTATTCTTGGGGTTTTACTCTATTTCCTGAGGCATAGGATTAAAGAAACTATTCCATTCAAGGTCTAAGGATTTAATGAATCACCTGATCTATTGGGGAGAGGAACAACGATCATATATATCGTTAGATTTAAGGTTTTCAAGCCACGATTTTGTTATGTCACTTGAGGAGTCACCCCACATTTTCATTCATCCACCTCTAATATTAATATAGGTAATTAATAAATATTTAATTAAATTTGAGAATGTAGAATAAGTTTCAAAATAATATACTAATGGAATAATAATATAATGTTTTGAAATATTTTTAAAATTATTTGATAATTTTCCTTCCAATAATTTTTGTTTTATAATTTCTTAAAATTTTTATTATGGTTCATAATGTTAGGTATCATTATCAAAATATTAATAAATAATTTATAAATTCTAATACCCACCATTATTAAATCCATGCATATCTTATTATTCAACTGTTACATAATTTTTTAGTTTTTGTGCATTCAATTATCAAGGTGATATATTTTAATGAATTTTTCATTTCATCATTGGTTATTCATATTAGAGTTCAATTTTTTTATAATTTAATTGGAATTGTATTTCTACTATTGTTACTGATAAAACTCATATCAATGTATGACAATTATTTTCATAAATATGTAACTATTTTAGAAGATATAATTTAATTCAACTATATAAAATAAAATTAATGATTATAAAAAATATTGCTCTTACTATTTGGGGATGATTACTAACATAATATTCCCTCATATTAGATAAAAACCATCAGTTTACCATCCATAGATTCATTATCAACAATGAAAAAATTAATATCACACACTCTTACAAAAAAAATGAATTTAATTCTTCATTTTAAATATATTTAATTTATTTGATTTAAATTATTGTATTGATTTCAATCATTAGAGTGTCATTTTCAAAAGCTATAATTCCACCCGTCTCATTTATGTGAATGGGAATCTACTATTGACATATATAATATTTCAATTGGAAACTATTTTAAGTTATTTCATATATCTATTCATAAAAACACTGTATTTTTTTAATTATTATTGATCCTCTAGAATAAGAATCTAAAATCAATCTATTACTTATACAACGTGTTATATGGAGTTTTATTTTTCAGTTAGATATATATTCCATTGTGGGTAATCATTTTTATAAATTCATTGAATCTATCATTGGAATCACATAAAGAATTTATATTATATTGTTTGAGTTTTATGGTATCATCTGATAGGTTCATTAATATATATAGAAGAATTTATTTTATAATTAATTATCAATCCATTGACCATTTAGTGAAAAAATGTGGCTACATATTTCAATCATATTTTTTTAAATTGATTAAATTAAATTAAATTAAACATTAACATTGCCTCATCATATAAAAAACTATTTCACATAAAATTATTATATAATAAGAAACAAATTCAATTTTAAAATGAAATAATAAAGTTAAAAAACTCAAATTATTCATTTATTAATATTCAAATGTTTTTTGTATTTTTTTAAACATTATTATCACTTCTACAGTGATATAGTCCACCACCATAATGTTGAGAAATCTGTAAAAGTAAAATAATTAATGGTCTTTTGTTGATCATTATATTAGTTTTAATGGATTGTTAATTTTGAGACATTTTATCCACACATAAATTCATTATTAATCATAAAAGTAATTAAAATAGTTAAATTAAGTGAATTAAAATTGTTATAATTAAATGATCATTTATTGAGAACTCATTCATGAACTAATGAAAAACTAGAATAGATAGATAATGCTAAAAAGATAATATTGTACAAGAATGATAAGATAAAATATAAATAAAACATAATACATATACATTCATCATCATTTTACTCTAATATTTCCCAAAAATGTTCTTGATAATTTAAATGGTTGTCTATTTTTTAAAATATACACATAAAAATTATCTTTTATAAGTTTACTTCTATTTTAAAAATAAGATATCCAAATAATATATCAGTGAAACATTGTTTAATTCATTCAATGAAGGAAATAAATTAATATATATCACTAAATTTAATATTTTTATTGTTAAATTTTGAGTATCAGGGATTAAATTTAAATACAATTTTTTTATAATATTAAATGATCACTAAGAATAACAGTAATATTTCTTCAATAGAGTAATGTTTTGTGTGTGTCATATTCAAGGACATTATTGAGTTTGGATTTAACTTAAATGATTTTCATTGATTATTAATAAAAAAAATTACAAACCAGTTCATTAAATATATTTTTATTGAACTATTCCTTCATTTACACATTTGTATATACAATAAATTAATTCAGCAATTAAATGATGAAAATAATAATTTACAATAAGTAATAAATTTCAATCTAGGATCTTGAGAAAATATTACTCATATTACATGTACATTTAATTGTAATTCTCATGTAGGTAAAAAATGGTCATGGATGTAAAAAATAATTATTTAGAATAAATATTATCATTCATACAAAAAATAAAAATCATTAAAAAAATTAAATCCTTTAAAATTCATTATTAAATCAAAATATATTATCTGAAATTGTATATTAATCAGTTTTGACATTATTTAATGTACCTAAGTAATATTAATAGGCAAATCCAGTTATAAATATGAGAAATATCCAACTTTCAATTTACTTTCACCTGAATAAGAGACCTAAAAATAATCAATATTAATTTTAAAATATACTAAATTGAATATAATCAAGTTCATTATCGCTGTATATACTTTCATAATTTTTCAACATTTTTCAAAACTATAATTTTTTATTTCATATCTGATTTAAAAATTCATAAAATCAAATATTTTTGAATATATGTATCTTATATGAAAACTGTGTTTAATATATGTACTGATAAAACAATTTATATGTAATATGTTCATATAATTTTAAGATCAATAATATCATCATATTGATGGTTTTTTCTCCACATTATAATAAAAAATAAATGAAACATGTGTTTTAATTTATCAAATATTTATAATATCAATAATCGATTCGGTTAGATAGGCCAAATATATTAATTATCTAAACTATAATAAAAAATTAATATTAAATTAATTGTTTAGTTATAACATAAAACTATACCTAAATATAAACATTTATTAAAAAAATTAAAAAATTAATTACATGGATTATATAATAAATTATTCTTATTGATATATATTATAATTTTCTGTGTACTAATTAGTATTTTTATTATCGGGGTGGTAATTAGAATTTATAATATCATATAAAATTAATGTTGTAATGTAATTAACACAAGGATATTATAGTGGTTTATATTAATGTGATCCTAATCTAGTATTAATTTATTTTTTAAATATTTTTTAATGTTACATAATAATAATATCTTAATGATAATTTAGGTGGTGACAAAACCATAAAATATTCCTCTTATATTATAGGCATAACGAAATACAAAAAATACTATTTTTGTTAGAGGAACCAATTAGAATAAATTTTTTTATGGGGCATAATGATTTTTTGGGGTATTATTTTAGAATGATATTGATATAAAATATCAAATATATTATCATATAGTGAAATAAAATATAAATATTTCTAATTCTAATGAAAAATGTATATAATATTTGATAACTAACATCAATCTCCATGTTAGATCATCATAATTCATTTTAGAAATCAAGTTTCAATGTATTAAAACATCATTTTTCATATTAATTTTTCTATTATAAATAAAAATTATAGAATATTAAAAAAATTCTATTTTTATGATTATGAGATTCAAATAGGTTTCTAATTATTAATATTTTTTATTTGTATAAACAATTCATTCATGCACACTGTATGTGGTGGTGAATGGAGGAATGATCTTCATTTTTTATCAACTCTAAATAGATCTTGTTCTATAATTGGGATGAATATTGTGATCTTATTAAATGAAATTCACACAAAAATTGATTCATGTATGAAATTGAAATGAACATGCATAGTGGATTTTACATGGTTGAACACTATGGGATTCTCAAAAAAGGATGCACTGATAATATGTTGACATGAAAACGGATCCCATTATAAATTTTATGTGAATTATATTTTTGAGAAAAAAAATCTATCAATGTAGTAGTTCCCTTTCCTTCCAATTCATGAACTTATTCACATATGAGTTACAAGAAATACTAAATATAATGGACTCTCACAAGAATAAATACAAAAAATTAACACCATACAATAATGATTATTTTCATTGTATATCCATTCCATCAACTAAATATCAATATACATCTCATTACCAGGACAAGAGTAAATTCAGTATCTATTTCTAGGTATAAAAAAAATTCTTAATTTTTTATACATTCTACAAAATACATTTTATCTTATATCATCATATAAAACATTAAAAACTCATTTCCCAAAATTTAATATTATCACCTTTTTATTACTCCACAAATTCATCTATAATACTATAATAAGTATAATAGAATTTATATAATTGTCCTCAAAATTTGAGACGTAATAAAAATTTCAAAATACTTTAGAAAATAAAATATTTTAGAATGATGGCCCAAAATACATTGTATGGTAATTCAGATTCACATGACCATGGTCTCAAAAATAATTTTTCATCTTGATCCTTCATGAAAGTAAAAAATCATGATATTTGGACATGATATTAACTTAAAATTCATGATAATGATGGTATGATTCTCTCAAAATACATGGAATATAATCCCACTACTATATTTCATTCCAAGTGGTGGAATGATCAACTTCCCCATTCAAAAAATCAAACAACATCAGTATTTCAATGATTATTGTTTTTTCATCGACAATCCCCATAATATATAATTTTAGTCATATGTAGAAGTATTTATATAGTTAGGAAACTTATTACATTTTGTTTCTAAATTCATTACATAACCAATTTTTCACCAATTTATTCATGGTTTATAGCATCAATGTAAAAAATCATTCGACATTTTAAGCAAAGAAACTACAATGTGATAAGTCATCACCATCTACATATTACTCATATACATTTATCCATGAAGAGTAATGATAATAAATTCATTATGATTTTGAAATTTAGGGAGAACCTATCAATTCACCTCTAATTCTTTATGAAATCCTTTTAAACTCCTTCATTAAATATTTATCAGAAAAATATATATAAAATATATTAAATAAAATACTTCTTCCCTGATGAAAATCACACATTCTAAAATATTACTATGTTAAGAAAACACAATGGTTATAATATTATCACATTGATTCAAATGGTTGATCCATTTGAGAACATTTTTATAATATTTTCATCCTTTGTTTATCTATAAATCATAATTATCAACATTGAAATTCTATATTATCGATATCCACAACCTGTATAACCACACTTTCAAACTCTAGGTCTATGTGAGAAATTATATTTATAGAAAAAAAATGATCGAGATTGAATTATTTTATTACAGTAATATTTAACATAGGTACATATGTAACACCATATATATTCATCCATATATCAATACTCGTAAGACACAACCCCATGAACTATATTAACCCATTACTTACAAACCAATATATTCCCTCAATTTCATATTCAATCTTGATATTTTAATGCGTACTCTTCCTCTTATGGATGATTTTATAGATATCCTGAATTTAATATCCTGTGTATTTAATTTATCCAAGTTTTTTTAACAAAACCCATAATTAACAACCTTCAAAACAAGATTTTTAATTTTTAACATTAAATGAATATAATTAAGGTGTATTGTCTAATCATCTATAATAAGTTTGACTTTGATAAACATGAAGGTCTAATAAATTATTCTAGATTACCTATACTATTGAAGGATTACTATTGATATACTATACTTGGTGATTAATTCATGAATGTTCTATCATGATAAAGGGTTAATCTACTTACTAATAAATAAAATGGGTTTTAATACCAATATTAATTGTACATGAATACTGACATGAATTCAATATCATATCAATTTCACTCATATTTTCACATTAAATCATGATGGTAATCTTCAACACTTCATGGATGCCCTATAATTTTTGGTTCATCCACTGAATTTGGGCATAAACCATTATAAATAAAAAGTAATCCACATCAACAATTCTATGTGATGCTCTCTCCTATATTATATTAATCCATCCAAATCACATTATACATATGATTATGGTTTGATAGCCTATTTGATTTCTATTGATACTACCTCCAACCCAAACCACATCCAAATATTCAAATAAATCTTTGTTATTTACTAAAAAAATTCTAAACCATAACCTAGTGTGCCTTTAATATAAATAAAAATTCTCTTCACACTATTTTAATATTATTCCCTTGGTCTACAATTATAATTGGTAGTCATGTAAATTTTATTATTGGTATCCAGCCTCATTACTATTATGGGAATCAATCATCTAATCATTCAATGATAAAGTACTACAACTATTGTTTTTTCCTTAAATAATATTTATAATATTGTATAAAACTACAATAGAGAGTTAAAAAATTTAAATAATGTAATTTCATTTTTCATTCATAAGTTAATCACATGTTTATCTTTGGAAACAAACATATATACCTATTTATGATTCACATTAAACCAATGAAAATATGTGTCCTCCCTAATTATTAATATTTCAATATTGGATCCCATCAACTATATGAATTCCCCTATTGTTTTCATCATACTTAATCCAATTATGGTTTCGTTGATAGAAAAAAGCACTACGAATTAATATTATATCGATGAATACATTGAATTTTTTTGTTAAAAATTGATTAATTATAAATATATCTACATAAAGGATGTATCTAAAAAAGTGTCCCAATATAGGGGTTCTTTTTATAATCTATATAATAAAATGAGTGATTGTATTCCCTTTTTTAGAGGATACTTATTTTCACATATTATCTACTTTATATACTAATATTGGATTTCCAACGGACATGTATAAAATTCATGATCTTCCACATCATTTTATCCCAATGTTTTGATCCACCAAATATCCACATCATGCCACCCCATGATATCTCAAAGTTTCTCTACCTCCCTCTCCTGCACCCGTGAGTTGATCGGGGGTCGTACCTAGATTACTGCTGACCACCTTCGAATTTTGTACTCCCTCTCCCTATACACCCCCATCCATATCCCTCCATCTCCAACCACCTTATTCTCTTCATTTACACTATAATCTCTATGTTTTTCTTCTCCCAGTCGCAGCCAAGATTCATCTCTTTGTGACCTATAGTTCCCACAAACACTAGATGTCGGTGTCATCCTCATCCCAGTTTCCCCATAGTTTGTCATGCTTGTACTTCTATCTCCCAAATACCACTCCCTATCATGAATTTCCTCTCCCTAAAATAGGGTTACTGAGGGAAATTGTTTCCCCCATCCTCTATCCCCCCTCCACCATCGGCTTCCACCCCTCCCATACTTGTATCTACCTCTCTATCCTCTATTACCACCTTTATATGTCCATGGGTTTCCAGTGAGATATCCTCAAAACCCTAACCTCTGGAATCATGTAGTAATCATCCTCCCCCATATTCAATGACTTGATTTTTGTGACAAGTATAGGAAAACAAAACTGATGTTCCCTGATTATTATGTTTAACCTTCGATTGTTGTTCTATTGTTGCATATTTTTTATCGGTGGGGGGGTAGGTAATGGGGCTTTTGGCATCTTCGATGGCTGTGATTTTTGTGTTCTTCTAGTTGATCCCCTCATTGCATAAGGTGGTCACCAATAATTCTACAGGGTGGTTAATGATATCAGTTTATTTTTAGAAGGAAAATGTTGACATTTTGAAGTTGTGCATGAAGAAGAATTATAAAATTCTGGCATTTTACCTGAAGAACACATTTTTTTACATAAATATTCTATACTCTCATGGAAACACCGTAGATATTGGTCAATAGTATGAGTTGTTCTGCGAACCCAACCTTTATCATCAGGTCAATTTTATGGAGTTAGTTTTCTAGATCCAGCTTTTCATTGTTTTAGATATATCAATCTAGACTGACGCAACTTGTGGCCTCTGGCTGTTTGCAGATATTATTATTCTGGTATGGACGGTCTATGGGATGGTACATGTTATTGCTCAAATGGATGAATAGTATTATGAATCTAAAACTTTAAAACTTTTCATAATTCATTTTAATGGATTTTGATATAGAGGGAGAAAGAGCACTACATCGAATTTCGATGACCTCTTCCAAAATTCTAATAATCAACGAATAATTCACACACTCGTGATAAGTGGTTTCAAATTTACAGAATTTAATTAACAAGTGTGTAACATGTTTATGTAGTCCTCCAAATAATGGGTTTTCTAAATCAAATGATGGGAATTTTTTTTATTAACTGAGTGAGCATAACACTTATGTAGATAATGAGGCTGCCTATAGATGCCTGGAAGAGACTTATGGGGTTATGCAGGGAGATGTTTTTTATACATACTATCTATTGGGAGTGGACCGATTGTAGATTTAGGCATCCATGTTGTTGAGGTTGCGGGCTTTGTTTTTTCATAGCTCAATCATGTTTGGGATTCGAGTTGACTACCCAGTGAAGAAGGCATACTAGTTTGATATCTATACGGTTCATGTTTTTTTCATTTGAATTTTCATTCACTTATTCATTTTGTCAAGGTTCACAATTCATTATTTATCCTCAATTTTTTATAGGAATTCCTATCTATTAGTATTATTATCATAATTGTTCATTATATATTCTACGAATAATATTTTTAATTGAGATATAGTTATTTTATATCTTATATTAAATTTATAATTTGTCTATTTTCTTAAAAAATTTAACTTCCATTAGTTTTTTCAATCAAATTATTACATCCATCCATTATATTATCTTTATCATGCATTGATTCTCAATTACATTAATATCAGGTTAATTTGAATCATCTATATATATGTTTAATAGTGTTTCAATGATGTTAATTTATGGGGTGAAAAAGTTCATTTAATTTTTTCAATAGTATAAATGATTTACGAAAACCTGTTTCTTTAGGAGTTGCATTTCTAGCCATGAGGTACATGCTTAATCCAAAGATGACTCTTTATCTGTGTCCTATTATTCTGAGCAGCTATCAAATATTCTCATTTTTCATTGAAGTGAAAACTCTATAATTCATTTTTCATGATGGAGACTAATTATTGAGACACATTTTTTACATTCTAAATAAAAAAGTGATAAACTAGTTGTCTTGATTTTTCAGGAATATCTTGTGAAGTCAAGAAACATGAAATTCCTGATAAGTTGACATTATTATTTATTATTTTTTCATGAATGTATTTATTCTCACTATGTATACATTTATTTTTAATTTTTTATATTTTTTTATTATATTTTTTCAAGTTCAATTTTGAAACCAAACATGGAATTGCCTCAAAATTAATTTCTATATCACCCGCTCTGTCTAAACGTGTCAACGATCTTTGGTGCTATAGTAAACATATTATTTAAAGTCACATAGATTATTTATTTTTTGCATCCCCCTAATTTATTGATAACATTATTAAGGTTATATTTTCTAATTTCTCAAAAAAATTTAATAACAATACAATTATATGCACACCGAGTGGTTGAGATTATATTAGTATTGTGTAGTATTCTTTTAAACCAATCAATATGTACTTTATGTCTCAATACTTTCTAGGTTTTTTGACTATATTAACTGAAATATTTCGAATACATTAACTTGAACATGATTTTAAATTACATCTTAACTTCTAATCATATATGTGTGACATATAGAGGAAGTGATGTGAGGGGAATATTTTTTGTTATTGAAATATTGGTTTTCATGTCGTGGAACCATTGAATTATACCACCTAAATTATTATTTTCAGTTTTGTGGATTGTATTTTTATCTGTAAGCAATCTTAATTATGTTTAAAATATTTTTTTTTTGTGAATAACAATTAAGGTTGTGTGATATTATTAAAAAAATTCTATCTTGGTTTTCAATATAATATTAGAAATTGAAATATATTATATATGGGGAAAAAAATTATATAAAGAAAATTGAAAAGATAGTTTTTTAGAATTTTTTTTTCATGTTTCTTGGAAAAAGAAAATGAAGGAAAACATAAACAACTTTCACAACCATATAATTTATATTAATGTTGTATTGTTTTTTTTTAATGTTTACAAACTAGTTTTTGGGGCCCCTAACTTGTAAATCTCACTTTTTCTTCGTATGTTTGTCTACTATGATGTGAAACTATTTAGTTTTACTATTTTTTAATTTTTGGTCCATATGCTTTGTTCTTTATTTATTAATTTAAA
The DNA here is from genome assembly GCA_963277665.1 of Viscum album. NCBI lineage: Eukaryota > Viridiplantae > Streptophyta > Magnoliopsida > Santalales > Viscaceae > Viscum > Viscum album. Next base: position 707,875,566 of record OY728165.1, on the reverse strand, counting down.
ACTAATAACTTCGTTTACTACTAAATTAGGAGCCTCATTTATAGATTTATTAGTATAGATTAATATGGTTGTTTTTATACAAAAAAGAAAAAAAATTACAATTTTTACTCCTGAAATGATACTCTTCATAATATTCATCTTTTTAATGATTATTTATAGGATTATTATGATGTCTGATTGATGTAATATATTATTTTATGTTTCTCATACTTTGATTTACCATAATGAAATATGAAGATTCATTGTATTTTTTAAATTCTATAATAACACCTACATCAACTCAGTATCATAGTATCCAATAATAATATACTATATGCTATGATATTTCTAAAATAACTATAATAGAATAATCTTATTTTTAAAATAATGAAAGTTCATGTCTATGATTAAATTCATAAAAACCTCATTGAGTTATTACAAAACTTTTTTCAAGAACATCAATAGAAAATAAGGGCATAAGAAGATTGAAACAAAGACTAAAAAACACAATTCATGAAAAGATCCACACTGGGATGGAGTGTTTTAAACATTCTATTAATTCTTTTTCCATAGATCTTAAAACCATATAATAATTCAAAATTCTGTCTCGACACTTATACATGTGTTGATCACACACACCATGAAATGGGTATCATTTACCATAGTCTGAATCCTTCATTCAATACCATTTTTGAGTCTATAAACTAATAATATATCAGAAGGTAAACCAAAAAATCTCTATTCAGGACAAAATATGAAGTAAATTGTTTTCTTGAACTTTTCTTCCTCAATTACTCCCACTGAACATCAATTTTTTCTGCATGTACTCATTGCTTCAATAACCATGTCCTCATAGCTTTAATAATTATATGCATCAATTATATAGGAATGATTGATGTGTCTGTCCTATTTTAAGTATTGCATATTAAATCTATCTACCCATATGTTCTGTAATATTTTATCATTCAATGTAACCCTCTATTATATAATCCATGGTGCTTTAGGTAATATGTCATGGCTAATATTCTTCCCTATGTTATTTTTTTCTTCAAAGAAACATGATCCTTCTGTTTAGTAAGGATTTTTCCATTTAAACGGTATGGGTGTGTTTGTCATCATTTCCTAGCATATAGGTAGATTTCATAACACTATTTTAGTTAATGTTTTTTATTCTGTATAGGTACATCTATTCAAAAATGGTGCATGAAAACAAAAAGATATTTATTTTTAAAAACAAACTTTAATGGGAGAAGTGACTATGTATGCCAAATATTGGTAAACTAGAAGTTAAAATATTTTCTTTAATATTGAAGATTACTTGTATGGGTATGTTTGTATTCATTTTACAACATATAAGAACATTATTCTACACCAATTTACTAAATTTTTTTAATCTATATAGTTACTTATGTGAAAATAAGCTGCCTGAAACCAAAAATAATTTTTATTATTTGATCATGTTTCAAAAAAATTATTTATTTTAACATATTTTTTTCCATTTTTATTCACATATTTAACAGTTTTCTATACTACGTTTTTATTTATTTCTAATATTTTAACAACAATTTATATAATTAAATTTATATTCTATATTTTAATTTTCGTAAAACACATTCCTTTCAATCTTCACTTGTATGCTAATAAATAACATTAAACTATTAAAAATTGATATATTTTTTGATGATTTCAATTGCTTCATATTAAATCTTCAAAAATTATAAGAATATTTTCTATGTAGAAAAATATGTCAGGTGACTTTGATAATGAAGATGAACATCAAGATAATGTACAAATATTTTAAGACAACAATGCTATAGTGAGCCAATATACGGAATTACATTGCAGAATATAGGGAAATGTAAATAGGAAAATTGAAAAAATACACTAAAAATGTGATGCTTCAATGATATGGTCAACATACATCTTCACTATTTTTATTTTATTTCATTCATATTTTTTGAATACTGTTTTACAGTGAAATTATTATTACATTCTATAAAGTACAAAAATAGTAATAGAAATTTAGGTTTCTCTGTAGAAATAATTCCAACATTTCCATATCCTTTTATCATTGTTCAAAATACATTGCTTGAATTTTTATACTGTACAAAATTGAAATTGTTTTCCTTCCTGTCAATTCAATTTCCTATTTTCATACTGTAAAAAATCATCGTGGTATGCCATATATAAACACCATATTAGTATCTTTTTGTTGGACACCATGTTTCAAAGGGAATGGTTTGTAAACTTGTGTAGTGATGATATAGGTTGTTGGAACAGGTTATACCAAATATACACAAGAGGGGGGGTTGAATTATGTCTTTTATAATTTCTTCACCTAATCTTTATTTTTCCTCTTAACATTATATCTAATGGTTAGAAGCATAAAATAAATAGAATAAGACCCACAATGTGTGGTGGTTCAGGGAATAGAAGGCCCCTAGTCCACTCCAAGAATGAACTACTCCATGAGCTTGGTTATTTTTACTACATGGTCCTCTTATCCACATCCCACTCCACATCTGAGTGTAGGAAATTGAATCCTTTACAATCTTAAGGCTAACAGAGCCTTCTGGTTCATACACATAACCAATTACATACCTTAGTATGATAACCTAGTTGCTTAAAATATAAGAGTATATTTTTAGTGAAAATATATTCCCAATTGTTCTTCACAATTGCAAGAAAATGGAATTGACAGTAGATTGATCGTCATTTTCAAAACTGATGATCTTCGGGTAAAAGAAGTTATGAGACGATCTATATGCAGTAGATCTAGAAATGTTGTTAATAGCATTAACATTAGTTGGCTCAAAAAATGATATTCGATGTAGATTAGTAAATAATCAGTCTTGTTTCTTCTTCTTCTTTAGAAAACAGTGCTTTTTTCACTCTTTGTAACAACAAATCTGAAGATCTTGATTGTCTCTGTTTTTCTCTTTTTTATATTCGTCGTTGTCATTCTGTATTTCTTTTTTATTGTATCTGTGTATATAACATATATTTTTTGAAATATATATAATAACAATGAGAACTTATTTTGAAAATTTAGATCCATAAAAGTCTCCATTAGAATCACGATATTCCAAACTTTTAATAGTAGAGCAGTCATAACTCCCCTGAAAATTCTGCATTAAATTCTCATCTTAAATCGATCCTTTGAATCAAAAAAATTGGATTTGAATCTGTTAAAGACCAGCATTTAATTTGGGATTTTAATTTGGCATGAAATCTACCTGATAATCTGCATATATATTGTTGCTTTAATAATGTCATAATTTAAACATCTGTCATCAAACGTAGGGTTGAACTGCACAACATACATTCTCAAAACATAAGGCTTCCAATGTAAGGTTGATCTCAAAAATTTCGCTTCATCTCTAAAACGTATGGTATATAATCCATAATTTTCAATCAAATGTACAGTTGTTCATAAAAGTAAGGATGATAAACCATACTTTTATCTTTAGGTTTCAAACCTATGGTTGTTTACAAAAGTAAGGTTGATGAACCATACTTTTAAGAAACAATCTTATCATTAAATAAATTCATAATGATCTTCTTCCATACATTTATGATATCCAAAATATATGATTCCTTCTAAACGTAGGGTCTCTTTCCAAATGTAAGGTTCCTTCTAAATGTAAGGTACCTTTCCAAATGTAATTTTTCTTCCAAACGTATGGTTCCTTTCAAAATATAAGTTTCATCCATACATTGTTGATAATGTATGTTTGTTTAACCATACTTTTCAGATATATCATTCATTAAACACCATCTTCCATCCTTACGCTATGCTTCACAACGTAGGGTATGAGCAGTGTTTCCAGAACACACAAAAAAGGATTTCTGAATACTTTAGAAATTTATTCTCACTGTTCAAATACATAAATATTTATTATAGAAATAATAATATAAAAAATATTAAATTCCTGAAACACAAATAATGTAAAATCACTAGAATAACAAATAAGGGTATTTGTGATCATCAAATTCATCATAAAGAGATAGAGTATTGTTCTCAAAAATCTCCCCTTATTAATAATAAAATTATGTTTTGTTGTGAACAACACATTCTCAACAATCTCCTCATTTTCAATGATCACAAAACATATAAAATAAACAATGAAATTAACATAAAAAATTAATTACATATTGTTTTGAATTTTGAAAATATAAATACAATATTTAATTTAAACACAATTGTTTTAATAAAAATACAAAGTCATGATAAAACATAAAATTCTATTTTAGGTTAAACATAATTTATTCCCCTTAATGGAATAAGATAATACATATCATTTCTACCCCTTTTTTATTAAAAAGAAATTAATGTAAAATTTTATATATATTAAAATATATTAAATTGAAATTTTTTTATAATCCTAATTTATTCCACTTTTTTTAATATCAAAAATAATGATAGAAAAAGGAATATAATAGATTTTAATTTCACACTGATCATAAGTAATCTCTATATAAACTTTTCATCAATATGTGAATCTAGATTACTGGCATTTCTATCATTGACAGTATAGTAAAAAAAATTAAAACACATGAAAATCAGAAGTAAATATATTTCATTGTAAATTAAATTATAATTACAGTAATGAAAAACAACAAGAATCATGATTGGGTAAGGGTGTGAGATATGGTTCATCTCCTATAAACTATGTCCTTAGTCTCTACTAATTGTTCCCTCAATCTTCTCATCAATCCTTCTCCAAACTCGATAATTAGTTCTCTAATTTCCCGAGTCAAATTAGAATCTTCAATCAGATTCACTTTGAAAAATTCATGAAGGATTTTATCATTCTCCATAAAAAGAGTAAACTATTCTATGAACCGATTCATCACAATTATAATTCCTAGTTCACATGAAGTCAAATGATCAACTATAAACATCTGATTGTCTAACAAACCGGACAAAAGAGTACAATTACAATGTAATTCCTATACTCTGACATTCATAATCTCCATGACCACTATATTATCCTAAAATATTCTAATTAAATCAGGGGAAGTACCTAAATTACTGGCCTCACTGGTTCTAACAGAATCAAACTTTTACTCCATGAAAGATCTAAACTCCATTAAATATGCCTTCATAACCATCTCTGATTTCAACTTTTCAACATCATTTAAAATTTCCTTCTTAATACATTCAACTCCTTGTTTATAAATAGTTCTTTATTTTAGCCTTTGAAAATTTAAATCTTTAATTTCTAATGCTCTTTGAAGAGAAGCGTTCTCTTTTTCGGCATCAACCATCTTTCAGTTCAGTTCCTCCATATCTGTATTTATGGAATCAGAGGCACCCTCTTCATGATTATCATTTTCATCTTTAACTTGATGTAACGACAGTAGTGGAAAGGATTCAACATCTGATCTCCCATCATCCCCTCCTTGTACTGATTTCTCAACAGATTTTTCTTCCAATCCTTTCTCAGACTCATCCATAGAAATATCCTTAATCAATACCTCAGTATGAATCTCATAATCAATATCTTATTTGTTTCAAAGTGATAGAGGTTTCTCCTCATGAAAATCATCTACATGTTCTTCCTCTATAATATGATATTCCAAAACAATATTTTCCTGATCAATATATTATTGATCAATTTAAGTTCAGGCCACTACTTATCCTTCACCAGGAACTGTCTCAGTTATATTTTCTATTTGAGCATTTGTTTCTATCACATCTTGAGCCAAAATTTCTTTCTCTACTGGAGGAGTCAACTTATCCTGATAAATTGTTCCTTGTTGTATCTCTCCAACTACAACTAGTCTCACAAACTTATATATTTTAAGATCACCATATATTAAAACATTCGATGTTATAGTAGGTTATTCAACAGGATTAGGATTTTTGGTCCTTCTGAATTGAATTCCTTCCTGACTTCTTTCTTCAGATGCATCCACAACCTTAAACCTGATTCTTCTTAATACAACACTGACTCTTGATTCCGCATGTCCTTACTTTAATGTTGTTGGTTGGGTCTGATCACATTATCCATCATCTTCTTCTTCTATAGATAGAATATTACCTTTGATTATGCTCTAGAAATATCCAATTTTTCGCAATGTACCAGTATTGAAGATATTACTATGGTGGCATCTCACCCAAGCATCCACCAATCTTATCATATCTTTCATAAACTAGATCTTTTAGACGAACCTTCCAAAAGTAAAAAAAAATCATTCATGCCTAAAGTTGGAAACAGTAACTGAGATACCTCACCGTGTATCTCGGAAAGTTCAAATTTATATCACTCATTAGCTAAATAATTAAATACATATCTGGATAATGAATATATCCCAATTAAAACATCCGAGGTAAAATACCAGTTTGTACAAACATAACAAATATCCTCTAGTCTGGTTCTAATTCCTGCACACAAAAAAACTTGATATTAGTTGATCCAAATAGAAATGGAATAATATCTTTATATTTATGTACACTATATCCAATACTTCTCAAATCAAAATGATAATTTCCTTCATGAGGGATGTTTCTAATTTTTATGATTTCCACAGATGAGATTGAAAAATATTGATCCTCAATCTTAGATATTATTGAATCCTCAACATTTAAATGAATAAACTATACCAATATAATGAAATAATGAAGTTATACCTCATATAGAAACTATATATAATCTACATTAAATGTCTATAATACATTCTGAATGTTTAAGGCATTCTTTAGCATCATGTTCATCTGATATAGCCATTCCATATCTATGACTTTTCCTTGAAAAAACTTTCTCCCAGGTGAGTGCTATCTCTTCACAGCAATGGTCTCTAGCTCATCCTTTCTCTTGGACTTTCCCATTTATGTCATAAATCTATGAAGGTTCAAAAGAACAAGGGTTTTAAAGGGTTAGGTGTGAGAGAGAATAGAGGTAAAAGTTTTCGAGGATGTGAAGGGTTTGGAGAAGATAAACGAGTTTGGAATTCGAAGCTGTTTCTAAAATCCTTGATTCCCATTTCATTACGTACATTCTAATTATTTCATAAATTTTAAACAAAATTAAAATCCCACATGAAAAAAATAAATAAACACATAAATAAAAATTTTACTCTTTGAAACAAAAATTAGAAAATTATTTTAAACAATAACAAAAAAGGTGTAATAAAAAAAATACTTGAAATTAAATAAACCTAACCCCCCCTTAATAAAATCAAATGTTGTAGTGGGATTTAGAATAGAAAAAATATCAACTAATATAATTTCTATATTCACAAATTCTAAAAATATATAATTTTTAAGAACATTGTCTCTTAAAAAGTGATGTCTAATATGAATATGCATAGTCCTAGAATGATTAATAGGATTTTTTGAAATATTTATAGCACTTGTAATATCACATAAAATATTTTTAACATTAGAACATTTTCCAAAATCCGTAATAGTGTTTTCATCCACAAAGCATGTTCACATAAACTTCCAATAGCTACATATTCTGCCTCGGTTGTTGACATGGAAACTTAGTGTTGTTTCTTACTAGAACATGATACTATGTATTTTCCTAAAAACTGACAGTTTTCTACGGTGATTTTACTATCTAATCAACTAAATCCAAAGTATGCATTTTAATATCAAATTAAATTAAAATTAGATGATTTTTGATAGATAAGAGATTGAAAAATAGTTTCTTTTAAATATCTAATATTTACATTAACTGTTGTTAAATGGGATTCTTTTGTATTTGATTGAAATCATGTACAAATACTTACTAAATACATTATATTTGGCCTGATAGTAGTAAGATATAAAAAACAACCAATCATGCCTCTATATATCTTGTTGTCAAATGATTTCCCAGTTTGATCCAAATCAAGTTTTATATTAGAACTCATTGGAATCGTATATGCCTTGTTATTTTCACATCCAATTTTCATTAGTAAATCATTAATGTATTTTCTTTGATTTAAAACCATTCAAAAATAATTTTGAAAAATCTTATGTCTGAAAATTTTTTAATTATCCCATAATACTCATTTCAAATTACATTTTCATTAAATTTGAAAACTCATGACAACGTGTTTTATTTTTTTAAACAAAAATTACATCATCAACATAAATTTTAATAAAAGAAATATTAAAATTGGTAGTTTTCTTAAATAGTGTATGATATTTTATTCCAAAAGTAAAATAATTTTTCAAAATAAAAGAACTTAATCTTTCATATCAATCTCTAGGTGCTTGCTTAAGACCATAAAGAGAATTAATAAGTATAAAAACAAAATCTGGTTTTTATAAATTTCTGAAAATGGAGGTTGCTCAACATAAGCTTCCTCTAATAGATAACTATTTAAAAAAGGAGACATAATATCCATATGAAATAATTTAATGTTCATATGAAATTTATAGTCTAAAAATATTATAATGGCTTATAATCTAGCTACAGGTGAAAAGGTCTCATCATAATCTATACCCTCCTCCTTATTATATACTTTAGATACTAGTCTTTCTTTATTCTTAGTTATTATTCCTTGGTATCTTGTTTATTTTAAATACCGATTTCATTTCTATTACATGATTATTCTTGGGGTCTTTCAACTAATTTCAAAACTTCAATACTTTTGATTTGGTTTAATTCTTCTTGAATTTTTATAATTCAATTTTCATCAACTAAGGCTTATCATATTGTCTTGGGTTCTAATTGGGATTGTAAGGAAGAAAACTCAACAAGAAATCATATGTTCCTTATAGTTTTAATTCATGTGTCTAAGTCTCCTATTACCATTTCTAAAGGGTGATTCTTTAGGCTTCTTGATTGTCTAGGTAGTGAAATTATGTTCTTTACAGTGTCATGTTCTTCTGGAATGGACAAAGTTTCATTTATATATTTTTCAAAATCATTTTTAATGTTCTCAAGTCTCATGTTATCATTCGTATCAGATTCATCAATTATGTCTTTACTTTTCTCAAAGGGATCAGATTCATAAAATTTCACATGAACCGATTATTCATCAATCCTTGACTTTTTATTAAAAACTCTATAAGCATTGTATGCAGAAGAATATCCTAGGAAAATTCCTTAATAAGATTTCTGATCAAACTTACCGTGATTTTCATAGGTGTTTAAGATGTAAATCTTGCATCCAAAAACATTAAAGTAATTTACTTTAGGTTTTATGTTATTCCAGGGTTCATTAGGTGTCTTTTTGAAAATTGGTCTAATTAAAACTCTATTCATTATATAGTAGGTTGTACTTACATCTTCTACCCAAAAATAGGTAGGAAGATTGTATTCATTTAGCCTAGTCCTAGCTATTTCCTGAATAGCCCTATTTTTTTCAACATTTCCATTTTTTGAGGTGTTCTTGGTGAAGAGAAGGTGTTTTTAATACCAAAATTTGAGAAAATGGAATTGAATTTGAGATTCTCATATTATCCACCATGATATCTTCTTAAAGAAATAATTTTAAAACCTTTTTCATTTTGAACAGCTTTGAAAAAACATTCAAATATTGTAAAAGCTTCATTTTAATATTTAGGAAGAAAATACAAGTAAATCATGAATAGTCATCAACTAAAACATATATATATATATAATTTACCGACCAAGCTATTTACCTTTGAAGGTCTAAACAAAATAATGTGTATATGTTATTTAGGTTTAGATGTAGCAATTTTTTTAACATATTTGAAGGATTATTTTTGCTTCTTTCCAAGTGGACATGCATCACAAAATATATCACATTCAAATATGAGACTGGAAAAATCATAATCTAATTGTTTCTTATATAACATATGTAAATAATATACATTGCAATGTAAATGTATTCAATGCCAGATCTAGTATTCATTTATCTTAGCAGTTAAACAGTTTACTTGTTGTTTATACAAGGAATTTAAATCCAAGGTATACACATTATCTATTCTGGGTGCTCTAAATTTATGCAATTTATCTTTGAAAACAGAAAAACAGTTGTCAGAAAAATCAACAATATAACCATCAACACAGATTTGAGAGATGCTTATCATATTATGTTTCAATATTTTTACATTGAGTAGTTTGTTGATTGACACAGTTTACGGATCTCCATCTATTCCAATGGGAATAATCATACATTTGGAATTGTCACCAAATGTGGCTAGCCCACCATCATTATGTGTTAATTAATTGAAATTCGATGTGTTTCCACTCATATACTTAGAGCATCCACTATCCATATAACATATAGTTGTTCATATTCTATCACATACTTCCTGCAAAGGCATTTAAAAAGAACTTTTTGGTACTCATATTCTTTTTATGTTGGAACCACTTTGTCTATAAGGTTGTATTTGTTGTAAATAGTTGTCAATGGAGATCAAAATGAAGGAGATCAATAAGTACTCCAATGAAGTTGAAGAATGGAAATTCAGACAATTGTTGTACTGATCATAAGTTCAAAGAACATGTGTCAAAGGTGACACATTGTTTACAACAATGAAGAATGTGAGGTGTAATCCATCTGAGGATGATTAAAGAAGAATAGGGTTTTGATGAAAACCATGAAATTCCTCATTATTTCATGAGACCATGGGATTTGATGAAGACCATGAAATTACTCATGATTTCATGAGAACCATGCAAGAGACTTCTTGAAAAATTGAATCAAATTCTTTTCATGTAGTAGATAATGACGGTTGAAGAAGAAGACAGTGGGAAAAGGATTAGAATTCTGAGATGGCCATTCACATCACATTGTCACAGAATATGATGATGCTAAGGTTGTTCCTTCGAAGAATACATATCATGGTAGTGGAGTTTGTGATGAAAGCAGAAGAGTTGATGAAGGATACAAATCACCAATAAGAAGTGTTTTTGAGGTGATCGTGCTTGTTGACAACACAAACAAACGACATGAATATTTGTTGAAAAAAGAGATTACATGGTGGCATGTCGATTTAAATGACTATGGTTAACGATCCATGCTTTAATAAAGAACGTCGACAAATGAATGGATGATCTGGAGGTGGTACAAAAATAGCAGATACAAGGTCACGATGTTTCCCAGTGTTGGCCAAATTTGTGGGCCTAAAAATTGATAGATGAAGAAAAGAGGTTTTGGAAAAGATACTTGTGCGTTGTGTACCTGAAGAAAATAGAAAATGTGCGCCTAGTGTTTTTCAAGATCAGAACATGGAAAATGGAAAAGGGAAGAGGGTCGCACAAGTGTTAGGTTGGTCGCGCAAGTGACCTGCACGCCGTGAAGAGACTTGCGCGCCAGTTACTAAAAGGATTGGAAACTTGCGTGTCTATTGTTTTTCATGAATATAACTTCAAAATATAGTATATTAATAAAGTTCATGCAAGTATTGGTTTGGTCACGCAAGTGAGTTGTGCGACAGAAGCTAGGGGAGATGAGCTGCGCGTAGAGACTTGCACGCCGAGGGGTGACTTGCGTGCCACCACGCAGGTTGACCAGTTTGCCTATAAATAGAGGACCACCCCACCTCATTTCTCATGGAGCACAACCCTTAGTGAAAATCCTATCTCTCATCGCTTAGGTGTAGGAGTCGCGCAAGTGGTGAGTGTTCATGCAATTGGTTTGGAGAGAATTGTGCGCCAACACTTAGAAGTTGCGTGCTGATTGGTGGTTGTGTACCAAATGTAATTTGGGTGAGAAATTAATTGAGTCATGCATGTATGAAGTTCAAGAAGGAAGTGTCGTGTAGGTGCTTTGGTGACACGTGCGCGCCAGTTTTAGACTTTTGTGCCGAAGACTTGGGCGCCGTATTAAGACTTGCACGCCGTGTTGGGACTTGCGCGCCAGGCTTGGAGAAGACTGCCAGATATTGTTGAAGCGTGCCCGTCATTCTGGAGCTGCACGAGAGCTGAATGATTTTCTGATACCTTTAGTGAAAAGTGAGATTAAAGAAGAAATCTAAATGATAAATGCATGATATCATGCATATATGGAGAACTGATTCTGACAATGCCAAGTAAGTTGAGCTTCATTTTTTAAGCAATCACATTAGTGGTTGTGATTCAGGAAAACGAAGACAAGAGGATTTAGTGAATTCAGTTATTTCAATAAAGTATAAGGTTGAATACAAAAGGGCATCAACTCGGGACTCTGATGCAAGCAAGGTCTCATGTTGAACCGGAGAAAAAGACTTCAATGAAAATCTATTGAAGAGACCTTCACGTCTATAAACTGAGCGGGACTTCACCAACGGTAGTGAGCCAGGGGGAGTCAACGATAGTGACCCGAGGGACGTAGTGAGCTATCATTGAACCTTTTTAAAGGCAGTGAGCATGGTATAGATTGACTGTTCTCGAACCATTGTAATCCACAACTAGTGAAGATTAGTGGAATTTTCTACGACCGACAACTTGTCGGCGTATTCTCCTTGGACGTAGCCCTTGGTGGTGAACCTAGTCAAATTGTTGTTTTATCTCTTTACATGTCAATGTTTCATTGCTGATCATATCCATTATACAGGTTTAAGTAATTCCTACCAACATGGGAACAAGATCATAAACATTAAGAAGAAAAAGTTGACACCCTGATTCACCCCTCCCCTCTCAGGGTGTCCCGAGGTCCTACAAGTGGTATCAGAGCGAGGTTCACCTATGTTGGATACTCTACAGTAATTCTATTTAGATGAGGATTTGAGTTTCTTTCCTAATTTCAAAAATGAAGAGCAGATTTGATGAAGATTCAGTAATTTCTGAGAAAAATTCTACATCATGAAAGACCATGACAAACAAGATAAAGAATGATAAGAAGTAGCTGGAGAAGTCCCTCGTATCCAAAAATGATGAATTGTCTTGTTCTCCATGCTATTCCAATAATGAAGAAATATCAGGCTTGGAAATTATCGAGTAGGTGGCCTAGAATTCTTCTAGAGGAAAGGATGACATCCCTAAATCAAGCATTCATGAAAAACTCAAAACATATCTGCATGATATTCCTGAAGAAAGGGTTGCTATTATTTATATCCTATTCCAATCTATACAGGTTGAGATCACTCAATTAGAAAGGGAAGCTGACAATATGTAAAAGGGGTTCGAAAGAAAAGTTATGGAAAGTATGAGGCACATAAAACATATTAAAGTCTTTGAAGAAAATGAGGAAGTCAATAAGACTCTAAATGAAAAGATCCATGCACTTGAAGTTGAGATAAGGAAGCGCAATGAAGTCAAGAGTTTTTGTTTTGAAGAAACTTCCATGAAATTCTGGGAACTATACTCTTTGTTACAGAACAAAGGTATGATGCATGAAGATGAGGTTGAAAGATTTAATAAGACATGTGAAGAAAAGATGATCATGATTGAAGATTAGAAGATCATCCTCAATATTGATGGTCAAAATTTGGAATCCCAGTTGACCGAGATTGAGAATATACATATTTAAACATCAGAAAATAATGAAATGAGTGATTCTTGTACTCAATATTAATTTGAGGGATTTAAAGATGAAATGCATCTAACATATGACAGGAAGATTATGACAACTCTTGATTATTCACATCAAGAATCAGTTTCTGCTGGTACTCAATGCTCACTGGAGGATTCTATTGTCGAAAGACCTCCAACATGTGATAATAAGATCATGACTTCACTCATTGATCTATCACAAGAAACTGAAAAAATGAAGATACCATCCAAACAATCTTGTACTCATGTTTCTAAATACATTCCTACAATCAGTGCATGTTGGAAGAAATGTTCTAAACAAGTATGGATGAGGGAAGGTGAGAATATGAAACATACCACCATGGCTAGGGTGGGTGAGAAGAAAAGGGAGGAAGTTGGTTCCTCAAGAAGAACACAAAAAACTAAGAAGAAGGCCCAACAACCTCATATAGAAGATACAAAGAAGAAAAGATGCATGGGTCAATATTGGTGCTGCAACTGATTTGGGCATTGTACAGTGGATTGTTTGTACAATACCTTTAACGAAAAAGCACCATGAAGGCCTGTATCAAAGGGAAGAAATCTAGAGAAAAAGAATCAACTTCTATAGGCCCAGAAGCATCTGTTTACAGCAAACAGATTTGGAATGCTTGATAACATTTGTGATGTATGCAACGACAGTGGTCACAGGAATGCTGCATGCCTATGTCAACAGATATCCAAAGCTGATAAGAACATAAGACCACACAAGCCAGCTAAGAAGGAAGAATATTCCTTGGGATAAAATCAGAAAAATATTATAAACACACATTTCCCCAAGAAGATCTCTAGTAGGGAAGCTGAGAATACCCGGTATTTTAGATTCATGAAATTGAAGGTTCATTCATCCAAAATAAACACTAAGTGGGATGAAACTCAGATAAACACATTTGGAAGACCCAAACCGGCTGCAATAGTTCCAAATTTCATATTGGTCATCTGGCCGGAAGATTTGAAATGAATGAGGAATCATGAAGATGAAAAGGCCAAGGCTGATGACAAAGGAAAAGAAAAACATTCACATGATGAAGACACAGTGCATGAGAGATTTCAAACCAAGAGAAACACACGTGTCAAAGAAGTTTTGTGTGACAGATGCAAGAAATCTGGTCACATTGGAAAAGGTTGAATAACCATAATTCCAGAGTAATAAGCAGTCCTTAAGAGGAGTAAGAATGTATCATGCATGATGGCTGTTAAGCAGAACAATTCCCCACACCAAGGAGAAGGGAATCTGAAGAAATCCATGCCACATCAACAGATATCAGAACATATGTTTAAATGTGCAGGCATGAAGACTAGAGTGAACAGAGGAACTTGGTTGAGAAAAGAACCTCAACCATACAGATCATATTGATGACGCAAGGGGGAACCACCTTATTCCCTTATTCATTTTTTATTGTATTTGTACTAAAAATGCATGGAATTAAAGGTGAAGCATTCTCTCAGGGGGAGAACCTAAGAAGTAGTGAATTTTTTCAACTCTTGATATCCAAACTAAAGAAATTTTCATCCTTAGTAGATTCGTCAATTTATATTCAAATATTAAGACGATGAAGGATCACTCTTGATGAATATTATAAGGATTGTTTCCCTTTAGGGGGATAAAAATGAAGAAGCTTCCCAAAATGACTGTTTTAATCAATATCACCTCCTGCTAGACTCAAATGCAGTTACTCAGTGAATTTCTTGAAGAAAATTTAAATGGAGAAGGTATGACATTTCTCAATCTCTATCCCTTGGTTACTCAAATCAAAGATTATTCTACAATGGGGGAGTAACTGAATTGATCAGTGACATAAGAAGAATGGATGTGCCCCAAGGTCACTTATCCTGTCGATTTCACTTGAATGTTTTTGATCTGTTTGTTGATGTGAGTGTAGGAGTTTCAGGTTGATTATTCCCTATCACATTTGATTTTCATCTACCTGAAATAAAAGTGTCAAAACCTTGAAGACAAAATACATGAGTTCTCATCATATGTTGGTATCATAATTTGTGAATAATGGATAAACTTGTTGATTTAATTAAATCCTCTTCTTTTCTACATCGAGCTTTTCTCAAGTTGACATAGAGTGAAATGGTTAATGAATCATTGATTAAGTATGGATTGAGACCCTCTCTACCATGCTCTTTGTATTTCCTTTCAATAAGGGGGAGATAAAGTGAAATGAATGTTTGAAAAGAAAAGTTTATTGAATATAATATTCTCATTTTGACGTTGACGAATTCATTTCATTAGATGTATAAGGTATTGATAAAAAATGAAAAGGGGGAGCTTTTTGGAACCACTTTGTGTATAAGGTTGTATTTGTTGTCAATTTTTTTCAATGGAGATCAAAATGAAGGAGATCAAGAAGTACTCCGATGAAGTGGAGGAATAGAAATTTAGATGATTGTTGTACTGATCATAAGTTCAAACAACATCTGTCAAAGTTGACACATTGTTTACAACAATGAAGAATTTGAGGTGTAATCCATCTGAGGATGATTAAAGAAGAATTGGGTTTTGATGAAAACCATGAAATTCCTCATTATTTCATGAGAACCATGGGCTTTGATGAAGACCGTGCAATTACTCATGATTGCATGAGAACCATGCAAGATAATTCTTGACGAATTGAATCAAATTCCTTTCATTCAGTAGATAATTACGGTTGAAGAAGAATACAGTGTGCAAAGGATTGGAATTCTGAGATGTCCATGCACATCACATTGTCACAGAAGATGATGATGCTAAGGTCGTTCCTTCAAAGAATACATATCACGATAGTGTAGTTTGTGATGAAATCAGAATAGTTACTGAAGGATACAAATCACCCAGAAGAAGTTTTTTTGAGGTGATTGTTCTTGTTGACAACACTGTTATAACCAGGGTCTTCTATGCATGATTTGGAGTATGGTTTGTGTTTGTTTTCAATCAGCAGTGGATGTTCAGAATGTGTACCCGCAAAGAGAGTTGTGCTCTATGTACTTGATAAAGAGGAAACTTGTGCGCCATATGTTTTTCAAGATCAAAACATGGGAAAATGGAAAAGGGATAAGGGTCGGGTAATTTTTGGGCTGATCGCGCAAGTGACTTGCGCGTCGTGAAGAGACTTGGGCGCCAATGCCTAGGAGGACTGGAAACTTGCATGCCTATTGTCTTTCAATATCATAACATCAAAATATGGTAAAGGAAAGAAGGTCACGCAAGTATTTTTGTAGGTCGCGCAAGTGAGTAGCGCGACAGAGGCTACGGAGGATGAGCTGCACGTCGGAACCTGCGCACTGAGGGAAGACTTGTGCGCCACCGCGTAGGGGGTCCAGTTTTCCTATAAATAGAGGACCCCCCTACTCATTTGTAATGGATTTTGAGACTTATAGATCTTTCAAGCTCTTGTCGCGCAAGTGGTTGAGTCGTGAAAGTGTTTGTTGGGTCGCGCATGTAGAGGCTGCACGCCGGTTGTTGGTTACGTGACCAAGGTGGTTGGGGAGTTAAAGGCGCAACGTCACACAAGTTCAGAGTTGAAAGAGGCAGTGTCGCGCAAGTGGGTTGGTGTCACCTGTGCACCGAATTTGTACCGTGCAAGTGCCTTGCACGCTGGGATTGGGACTTGTGCGCCTGGCTTGGAGGAGCGCGCCAGGTATTGCTGAAGACCGCCAGTCTATTTGGAGCTGCACGAAAGCCGGTAGATTACCCGATACATTCAGCGCAAAGTGAGATTGAAGAAGAAATCCAAATGATACATTCATGATCTCATGCAGACATGGAAAACGTTGACAAGGGGATCTAGTGCATTCAGTCATTGCACTAAAGAAGAATGATTGAACTAAAAAGAGCATCATCTCTGAACCCTGATGCAAGAAAAGTTGCATTCTGAATAGGAGACAATGAACCTCAATGCACATCTATTGAAGAGACCTTCACATCTATAAATGGAGTGGGACTTCACCAATGACAGTGAGCCCAGGGGAGTCAACGGGAGTGACCCGAGGGACGCAGTGAGAAATCCCTAAAATTTTGTAAAGGAAGTGAGTCAGGGACAGTGTGACTGTACCCGAACATTTGTAATCAACAGCTAGTGAAGCATAGTGGATTTCGGTAAGACCGACAACTTTTGGTCGTATTCTCCTTGGACGTAGCCCTTAGTGGTGAACCATGTAAAAAGTGATGTGTCATCTCTGTGCATGTGAATGTTTGCTTTCTGATCATATTCTTCATACAGGTTCAACAAGTTCCTACCAACGTGGGAACAAGATCCATCACATTAAAATAAAAGGTTGTCACCCCGATTCACCCCTCCCCTCTTAGGGTGTCCCTGGGTCCTTCAAGTGGTATAAGAGGGTAAAGGTTGCTGGTGTTGAATCTGTCCTTTATCGTCATGGAGAATGCAGTCAATGTCAAGGGATTCCCCCAAATCGATGAAAGTAATTTCCAGATCTGGAAGAACCGAAGGAGATCTCATCTAAGATCTCTTGGAATGGAAGTTCTTTTTTCTACTGTGCAAGGAATACAAGTCACTGATCCAACATGCTTGGCTATGACTGAAACAGACAGGAAAATTCTTGATGCAGATTCTAAAGCACAAAATGCACTCACTGCAGCCCTTTCTGATCAGATCTAACTAAAGGTGATGAATTGCACCTCAGCAAAATCCATGTGGGATAAAATCGAGAATATTTATGAAGGAGATAGCAAAGTGATGGAGGCGAAGCTACAAGTGCTGCACAATCGGTTTGATGATCTGAAGATGCATCCAAATGAGAATGCAGACTCATTCTTTAATCGAATTACTAAAGTGGTTGGAGCAATTTGGGTTCTTGAAGAAGAAATCAAAGAAATTGATATTGTAAAGAAAATATTAAGATGACTTCCACCTCTGTACAATGTAATGGTGTCACCTCTTGAGGAAAGAGATCATTCCAAACTTTCTCTAGATGATCTACTGAGCAGCTTGGTAGCATGTGAAATGAGAGTCAAACCAGAAGATTCTACGACTCGTGTGAGAAAGGAAATGGCATTAAAGTCCATGGATAAACTGAAAATCTCAAAAGATAGTAGTGGTAAAGATGACGCAGAAAAAGAAATTCTTTCTCTCTTTTCAAAGAAGTTCCAGAAGGGAAAAGGGAAGTTCAAAGGGAAGTTACCTATTGCATGTTTTCATTGTGGAAAAGTCGGTCACATTGCCTCTCAGTGCACATGAAAGATCAATGATGATGATAGTGAAGATGAAAGCTTCGAGAATCCTTAGAGAAGGTTCTTCAAAAAGGTAGACTTCAAATCTGGAAATAAAATGAAAAGGAATAGTTTTTTCTGTGAAGAGGAAGAAGATGATAATGAATTCTGTGATGAAGAAGAACCGGAATTCAAAATTGAGAACCATGCTTCCATGATGGCCACTGTTGAAAAGTCAGAAGATACTGGTGGAGAAAAACAACTGAGAACTTGTGTAGATCCCAAGATGAAACTTAAGGATGCGTTTAATAAGCTTAAGACTAAATGTAAGAGTTGCAATAAGTTGAAATCAATTGTAGAAGAATAAACTGAATATGTTGATCAACTTGAAGCAGAAATTGAATGACTGGATGAATTTGTGAAGGTACAGTCTAAAATAATTGAAAGCAATGATGATGTAATGGATCTGAATCTGAGAATTGAATAGCAGGAAAAGGTCATTAATGACCTCACCTCCATACTAGATGAAAAATCCAAGACTGTTGAGGGTCTTGAAGAGGAGGTTGTTACTCTAAGGAGTAAACTGGAGATGGAATCAATTCCAAAAGAATCGAGGAAGAAAATACAGTTTGGAATATTCTCAGATGCAGAATTCCTGGAAAGAGCCAAGTGTGGTTTAGATGGGGTTGGAAAAATCATGATTGATCAAAGACCTGCTTGCATGGGAAGGAGTGGAATTGGTTGTGAAGATGAGACATCAACTGTTGTAAGTGAAAAGATACAAAAGAAGGATAAGATGAAATTTGAATATGTTGAAACTTTGCCTAAAGTGCTGAAAAAGGAACCCTAAATCCAAACTAAAAGGAGAACTGAAATTTATCCTCAAACATTCAGAAATGAAAAACAGTCTAACTATTCTCCCAAGGAATAAGGTATGAGGATAAATTCAAGTGAGAAGACATTTCCTCTCATGAAGTGTCAGTTCTGTGGCTATTTGGTCCATACCATGTCTTATTTTGAAGAGGCAAGAAGCTATCTGAATGGAGAAGATATAGATGTTAAATAAAGGAGAACAAATTCATATCCTAATTATTATAGATGAAACAATTTCTATGAATATTGTTATCATTTTTCTAAATTTGGTCATAAGGCTTCTAATTGCATGCAAAGAAGGGACATGGACACATCATACCGATGTTCAAGACAAGTCAAGTCTCGACAGCAAGACATCGTTGCGCTCTTAAACAGGTTCTCTCCTCTCAAAGAAGATTTTGACTATGATAAACCTGGGTATGTGGAAGAGATAATTGAAAGGCCATCAGTATTATATACTCAACCCAATGTCTTATGGAAGGAAAGGAAGAAGATTGAGAAATCCAACCTTGCAGAGGTGTCCCTCAAAGCTACAAAGAACAACAGTACCTGAATTATAGATAGCGGTTTCTCATCTCATATGACAGGTAATGACGGCCTGTTAATGGATATCAAAAGGAAGGTTGATGGTACAGTATGATTTGGTAATAATGGAGCTCTAAAAATCAAATAGAGTGTAAGTACAGAATTAGCTAATAGAGAACTAAAGAATACTGAAGTCCTTTACGTATATGGCATACGTCATAATCTCCTCAGCGTGAGTCAACTCTGTTACTCGGGACTTATAGTTACTTTTAATCAGAAAGGATGCACTATCAAGGGAAAGACATGAAATTCACTTATGAAGGGATGCAGAACAGAAGGCAACTTGTATCAGGTTGATAGTGAAGAAAATGTTTGTTACATGACTGTTGAAGATGAAAAAAATTTATGGCATCGGAGACTGGGACATATCAATCAACAAGACATGGAGAAAATATCAAATTTGAGAATTTCCATGGACATTCCCAACCTGAAGCGTGAGCCTAAAAAATCTTGTGATGCTTGTATTCGTGGGAAGCTGGTCTGCAGTTCATATCGGCCAAAGAAGAAAAGGGCATCTCACCTTCTTGATCTGATTCATACAGATGTATGTGGGATGATAAATGTTATTGGAACTCATAGAGAAAGGTACTTTGTCTTTTTCATAGATGATTACAGTACAATGTCATGTGTGATGGTCATCCATAGGAAACGAGAAGTCCTTGATTGCATGAAAACATATTGGTGAATTGCTGAGAATGATATTGGCGAACAATCTAAGTGTTGCGATCTGACAATGGAGGAGAATACACATCCATTTAATTTGAAAATTATCTAGAGAAGCATGGGATATAGCATGAGGTAGCTGATGTGAGAACTCCGCAACAAAATGGAGTTGTTGAACGTAGGAATAGACAGGTGAACAACATGGCATGAACTATACTGATTGAGAGTCGTATTCCACTACATTATTGGAAAGAGGTTGTTCAAGCTGCAGTGTACATTCAGAATCAAACAGGACTTTATATGGGTGAGACAAAAACACCTTATGAATTGTGTCATGGACGGAAGCCCTCTTTAAAATACTTTCATGTCTTTGGAAGTAAATTCTTTATCAGGAACAAAGAAGGAAAACAAGGGAAGTATGGAGACAATGAAGATGAAGGAATTTTCCTCAGTTACTCAATGAACAGCAAATCCTACAAATGTTTCAACAAGCATTTAGGAAGGATTGTGGAAAGCAGTGATGTTAAGATAATTGAAGAGAAAACCACAAATTCTTCAAGGACGTCACATTCTGATGTGATAGAAAGTCATGAAGAAAGTGAACGTGAAGAAAATAAAAATGCAGAAGTAGAGCAAGTTGTACAAAACACTCAGCATTCACTTCAGGATGTTGACTCAGAAGAAGAAACTGAAGAAGAAACTATGGCTGAAGAGAATGCAACTGAACCTCATAGGAGAAATCGAAGAGCTGAGATTGATCCATCCAACATAATTGGGGACAGGAGTGCACCCACTCAAATAAGAAGGATGAGGAATAACATGCAATCTGTATTTTTGTCAATTGTAGAGCCATCCCCATTTGAAGAAGCTTCAAATGATGAATCTTGGGTGAAATCCATGAATGATGAATTAGATCAGATTGACAAGAATTAGACATGGGATCTTGTCCAGCGACCCAAAGGTCACAATGTGATTGGTACTAAATGGATCTTCAAAAATAAGTTTGATGAGCATGGAAGTGTCATCAGAAACTAGCCACGACTGGTATATAAAGGATACTCCCATATTGAAGGCATTTATGTCGAAGAAACCTTTGTACCAGTGGCTAGACTGGAGTCAATAAGGCTTTTCCATGGCATGGCACTCCAAAGAGTATATAAAGTGTATCAAATGGATGTCAAGAAAGAATTCTTGAATGGTGTTCTCAAAGAAGAAGTCTACATCGAACAACCAGTGGGATTTGTTTTGGGTACTGATGAAACGAAGGTCTGCGAACTGAAGAGAGCTCTATATGGTTTGAAGCAGGCACCATGGGCATGGTTCTCATGACTGGATTCATATCTCAAGAATTTTTAATTCAATAGAGGAGGAGTTGATCACAATCTCTATGTGATGAATTCTCCAAAAGATCATTTCATGGTTATGGTCTACGTTGATGAAATCATATTTGGTGGCAGCAGGTAGAAATCAGTGGACGAATTTTCCAACCACATGAAATCAGAATTTGAAATGTATATGATTGGGGAGCTCACATATTTCTTGGGGCTGTAGGTGATTCAAAATAAGGAATACACTTTCATTTCTCAAGAAAAATATGCAAGAGAGCTGCTGAAGAAGTTTAATATGCAAGACTCCAAACCAATGTCAACTCTGATTGCAGTTGGAACTAAACTTGGAAAGCATGAGGATGGGGACTCTATTGATCCCACCATGTACAAGAGGATCATTGGAAGCCTAATGTACCTAACAGTGACACAGCTAGATATTGTCTTTTCCACATGCCTTGTGGCCCACATTCAGAGTAATCCAAAGGAGGAACATATGGCGGCAGTAAAAAGAGTCATGTGGTACATTCAAGGTACACATAACTTCCGGTTATTTTTTGCTGCAGGCCGGGACAATGAATTATTAGCATTTTCTGATGCTGACTGGGCTCGTGATATAGTAGATAGAAAGTGTACTAGTGGTGGAGCATTCTATATTGGGCAGAAATGTGTGGGCTGGTTGAGAAAGAAACAAGAAAGTACTTCTCTTTGTACTGCTGAAGCTGAGTATATCTCTGCCACAAAGGCATGCACTCAACTGTTATGGATGAAGCAACAATTAACAGATATTGGTGATGAGGTAAAGCAACCTATGGTGATTTACTGCGATAACAAGAGCGCAATTGATATTACGAAGAATCCTGTTAAGCATTCTTGTACGAATCATATTGAAATCATGTATCACTTTATCAAAGAAAAAGTTGAACAAGGGGTGATTAGAATGGATCATGTGGGAACTGATGAGAAAGTGGCTGATATCCTGACCAAACCACTATCCATGGTTGTGTTTGAGAAGCATCGGTTGAACCTCGGTGTTCAGCCACCTCCCAGTGCATAAAGAGGTTACTCATTACCCCTATCCCCATTTTTGATAAATGTTTTATCTGTTTATGGCCATGATGCAGGTTTATGGGGGAGATACTATCCAGGTGGAGCATGGTTTGAGCTGAACGTTGCACAAATCACTGGCCTTTGGATTTATTGTCAATGGACGAGAAAGAAATAAATTCAGGCATGTAATGCTTCTGTGATGAGAAGAATGAGAATGAATACATTGGAAGTAATGCTTCATGAGAAAAATGGGAAGGAAAACATTGGAAGTAATGCTTCTGTGATGAGAAGAATGAGAAGGAAAACATTGGAACCCAATTATGAGAAGAATGAGAAGGAAAACATTGGAACCCAATTCAAGCTTCCTCTCTTGTTTTCTACACCGAGAAGGGGGTCCAGTTTGCCTATAAATAGAGGACCCCCTCCGCATTTGTAACGGAGTTCAAGACATAGAGATCTTTCAAGCGCTCGTCGTGCATGTGGTTGAGTCGCGCAAGTGGTTGTTGGGTCACACATGTAGAGGCTTCACACCGGTTGTTGGTTGCGTGACTAAGGTGGTTGGGGAGTTAAAGACGCAACATCACGCAAGTTCATAGTTGAAAGAGGTCGTGTCGTGCAAGTGGGTTGGTGTCACCTTCACAACTAATTTGTACCACGCAAGTGCCTTGCACACTGGGATTGGGACTTGCGCACCTTTCTTGGAGGGGCGCATCAGGTATTGCTGAAGACCGCTGGTCTGTTTGGAGCTACACGAATGACGGAAGATTGCCCGATACATTCGGTGCAAAGTGAGATTGAAGAAGAAATCTAAATGATATATACATGATCTCATGCATACATGGAAAACGAAGACAAGGGGATCTAGTGCATTTAGTCATTGCACTAGAGAAGAATGATTGAACTAAAAAGAGCATCATCTCTGAACCCTGATACAAGCAAAGTCTCATTGAGAAAAAGAGACAAAGAACTTCAATGCACATCTATTGAAGAGACCTTCACATCTATAAACTGAGTGGGACTTCACCAATGACAGTGATCCAGGGGGAGTCATCGGGAGTGACCCGAGGGACGCAGTGAGCTATCCCTAAACTTTTTTAAAGGCAGTGAGTCGGCGATAAAGTGACTGTACCCGAACATTTGTAATCTACAGCTAGTTAAGCATAGTGTATTTCAGTATGACCGACAACTTGTTGGCGTATTCTCCTTGGACATAGCCCTTAGTGGTGAACCAATTAAAAAGTATTGTGTCATCTATGTGCATGTTAATTTTTTCTTTCTGATCATATTCTTCATACAGGTTCAACAAGTTCCTACCAACATGGGAACAAGATCCATCACATTAAAAGAAAAAGGTGTCACCCTGATTCACCCCTCCCATCTCAAGGTGTCCCTGGGTCCTTCAAACACCTACAAACGACATAAAAATTTGTTGAAAAAGGAGATTCCATAGTGGCATGTCGATTTCAAGGGATATGGTTAATGATCCATTTTTATTCAAGAATTTCGACAAAGGAATGGATGATCTGGAGGCGGTACAAAAATAGCAGATACAAGGTCGCGTCGTTTCCCTGTTTTTTCCAAATATGTGGGCCTAAAAATATCCAAATGAACAAAAGAGGTTTTGGCAATTATACTTGCATGCCATGTACTTGAAGAAAAGGGAACATGCATGCCTAGTGTCTTTTAAGATCAGAACATGGAAAAATAGAAAAGTAAAGAGGGTTGCGCAAGTGTTCGGTTGGTCACGCAAGTGACCTGTACGCTGTGAAGAGACTTGCGCACTAGTGCCTAGAAGGATTGGAAACTTACACGCCTATTGGTTTTCAAGAATAGAACTTCAAAATATGGTAATGTAAAGAAGGTCGCGCAAGTATTGGTTGGGTCGCGGAAGTGAGTTGTGCAACAGAGGCTAGGGGAGATGAGCTGCGCGCCAAGACTTGAGCACCAAGGGGTGACTTGCACGCCGCCATGCAGGTTGACCAGTTTGCCTATAAATATAGGACCACCCCTCCTCATTTCCCATGATGCTCAAATATTAGAGAAAATCTGAGCTCTCGTCGCGCAGGTGTAGGAGTCGCGCAAGTGGTGAGTGGTCGCGCAAGTGGTTTGGAGAGACTTGCGCGCTAGCTCTTAGAAATTGCGCGCTGATTGCTGGTTGCGCACCCAAGGTTATTTGGGTGGGAAATGAAATGAGTCGTGCAGGCTTGAAGTTCAAGAAGGCAGTGTCGTGCAGGTGCTTTGGTGACACTTGTGTGCCAGTTTTAGACTTGCGCGCTGAAGACTTGCACGCCGTATTAAGACTTGCGTGCCATGTTGGGAGTTGTGCGCTGGGCTTGGAGAAGACTACCAGATATTGTTGAAGCACGCCTGTCTTTCTGGAGCTACACGAGATCTGAATGATTTCCTGATACCTTCTGTGCAAAGTAATATTAAAGAGTAAATCTAAATGATAAATGCATGATCTCATGCATACATAGATAACTGATTCTGACAATGCCAAGTAAACTGAGCTTCATTTATTAAGCAATCACATCTGTGGTTGTGATTCAGGCAAATGAAGACAAGATGATTTTGTACATTCAGTTAATGCACTAAATTAGATGGTTGAATACAAAAGAGAATCAACTCAGGACTCTAATGAAAGCAAGGTCTCATGATGAATAGGAGACAAAGACTTCAATGAAAATCTATTGAAGAGATCTTCACGTCTCTAAACTGAGCAGGACTTCCCCAACGACAGTGAGCCAGGGGGAGTCAACAGGAGTGACCCGAGGGGCGTAGTGAGCTATCCCTGAACCTTTGTAAAGTAATTGAGCCTGAGATAGAGTGACTTTTCTCGAACCATTGTAATCCAAAACTAGTGAATATCAGTGGAATTTGGTATGACCGGAAACTTATCAGTGTATGCTCTTTAGATGTAGCCCTTAGTGGCAAACTAAGTAAAATTGATGTGTTATCTCTTTACATGTGAATGTTTCATTACTGATCACATCCATCATACAGGTTTAAGTAGTTCCTACCAATGTGGGAACAAGATCAAAAAAATTATGAAGAAAAAGTTGACACCATGATTCACCCCTCCCCTCTTAGGGTGTCCTGGGGTCCGACAATTTTTTCCATATTTTTTGGCCAACAAAGTTATGGTAATCCATACTTGCTTTGTTTTTCTAAAATCTACAGAATAATATAAATTGTTTGAGACAAATGCATTCTTTATTCCACTTATCTGGTGTTTTATTAAGTAACAATTCTAAGATATATGTTCTTTTGTTCCACAGTAGTGATAGTTTAATCTATTTATACTAGTCACAAAGTAATTCTTGTACAATTTAGGTTTTCACCTTTACTACCAATTATGTATCTCCCCCTTTTTAATCATATTATTTCCATGAATTTCATTTAGTTTCTTTTTTCCTTTTGTAAAAATAACAGTTGCACTTTTATATGTTTTTACTTCAGTTTGTAGTGTTTTTATTTTAGATTCAGAATCTATATTGTTTTTGTTTATTGAGTTATATTTTTCTAGTAATTCTTGATCTTGTTTTAGAATTGTTTCTCTTTAATTTAAAATAACATTGTGAATATTTTTAATGACTTTGGTTTCTAAAATAATGAATCATATTTTTCTTCATGCATGTTGTAGTAGGATGCATGTTTTTCATTTGAATTATTTTCTTCAGAACTAAAATTAGAATAATAATAGCTTTCTACCTCATTAATTACCACCATAAAACACATATTAGATTTTAAATTTGATTCCTCTTTTTATGAATCATACTTTTATGAGATGCTGGAGTCTTAATATATACTCGAGGTTGCATTAATTTCTTTATTCTCTTTCTTCTCATAATCCTCTCTTTTGTAGAATTAATTCGTCCTGTCTTCTATTAATTGTGGAAAATAAGGTCTGATATGACCAAGTTTCTTACAATCATATCATCTAACTTTACTTTCACCCTTTTTAAAATACGTTCTGAAAAAATTCTTCATTATATAAATATTACAGAATTTTCTAGCTATCTGAGCCAGTTCCTCTTCTAAATTTGAGGAATCATAACTTTCTGATTTCACCCATTCTTCCTTTTTCTTCAGATTTCTTCTTTTACTCTGTGATGAAACTTTTAAAAAAAATTTCTTCTCTCATGATCAGAATTTTATTCTCATTTATCCAACCTACATCTCAGTTTCTTACATCACGAGAGTTCCAAATAACTCATTCATTGATAAATCTTTTACATGATATGGTTGTCTGATTGCAGATAAAATTCCATTCTATTGAGTTGGCATCACTCTTAGTACATTCAAGGCATGATCATCTTGTTTGATTGGATCTCCCAAATTATTTATATTGTTGACAATATCTTTCAATCTTCCATTCATTTCGGTGTTTCTTTCTCGTTCAACTATTCTGAATGTGTCAAATTTTAGCTTAGTAGTAGCATACCTCATCTATCTGACATTGTCAGTTCCTTCATAAGCAACTACAATGGTCTCCCAAATTTCATATTCTATTGGGAACTGAGATACTCTATTAAACGCATTTGTTTCTAGAACACATATGATTGCATTCATAGCCTTATAATTCATGTCATACCAATCTTCTACAACTACACTCCATATTTCAGGTTTCTATAGTATTTCATAAGGAGTCGGTATCATTGAGTAGACTCTGTATCTAATTTTTTTCAAATATATTATCATTCACGATTTAAAGCATCCATAATTATCACCATTGATGTATGGAGATCTGACCATAGACATTCCTTCATATGTATTAACCATTTTGATCTTAGTATAATTATTTAAAACTTTTATCTTCTTGTATATTTAATAAAAGATCCACCTCTGATAACAATTTATGGGAAATTTTATACCATATATACACAAGAGTGGGGTGAATTGAGTCTTTTATAACTTCTTCTCATAATCATGACATGTACTATTAACTTTATATCAATTGTTTAGCAGCAGAAAATAAATAGCACATGATTCACGTTGTATAGTGTTTTAGGGAATAGAAGTCCCCTAGTCTACTCCAACAATGCTCTACACCATGATCTTGGTGATTTTCACTACCTGGACCTCTTATCAATAGACCACTCCACAACTGAGTGCAGGCAGTTGACACCTTTACCATCATAACGATAAACAGATCCTTCTGGTTCTTACACAGAACCAAATACACTTCTTAGTATGAGGATCCAGTTACTCAAAATAGAAGAGTATTTGTTCAGTGAAAATACTTTCACAGTTGTTCATCACTATTGCTACAGAATGTAATTGATAGTATATGAATCGTCATCTTCACAAATGATGATCTTCGGGTAAAATAAGTTCTTAGACAATCTGGATGTAGTAGATCTTGAAATTTCATTTGCAACATTAACAATTGTGGATTCACAAAAAGATATTCGTTATAGATTAGTAAATCTTCATTTTTGTTTCTTCTTCTTCCAAAAACAGATCTCTGCCACTCTTTGTAACAGCTGATCTCTAGATATTGATTGTCTTTATTTTTCTCTATTGTATATTCGTCATTTTCATTCAATAGTTCTTGTATATTGTATCTCTGTATAAGTTGCCCATATTTTGAAATATATTTAATAACGATGAGAAATTATTCTATAAATTTAGATCCATACAAGTCACCTTTTAAATCGAGATATTCAAAAGTTTGAATAGCAGAGCAGTCGTAACTCCCCTAAAAATTCAGCATGAAAACCTCCTATTAAATTGATCCTTTGAATCACAAATAAACATCTTTGAATCAGTTAAAGACTCTCTTTAAAAAAATGCCATATTAGAGAACTTTATTACAATATATAGTTTCATTTTTTATAGTTTTTTATTATTCGGTATACTGTGCATTTGTAGAACATTAATTATTATCACTACTAAACTGTTCTATATAATTGTAAGATTTTATTTTAATATTTAAATACTCATTACAACTTTTTAATTTATATAACATTATTTTCATCTATAGAATACATTTTATAGAATGTGAAGTTGAAGACATACTAAAACGACGCTTTGGTCCTTGCTCGCATCGCAAAAATCTCTTTTCTCAAAAACATCTACAAACATGCCGTTAATAGACAATTATGAAATTATAGATTGGGTTCTAAAATTATTTATTAAAATTAATCCTCTTCCCATAATGGAAGATAATCATGATATGAATTCATTTAGAAATTATTTTCAAACTTATTCCAAAAACAAAAAAAAATCGTGCATCCCTTCTATGTTTAATTATTTTTATCCATATTATTCTATATACATAAAGAAAAGTTTCACACAGTTTTATTTTTTCCTGAACATCCCACTCATTCAATTTATTATTATTTAATTTTTTTACATTTCTCATTTTTATTATTTAACCCACTATCTTGTCTTTTACTTTACATTCACTTTTACTTTCAGTTATTGAATTATACATATGGTGAATGTGAATGAAATTGTAAATGAATTCAAATATTCTATAATCAAAATTTAAAAATTCATATACTTTTAATCTATTTTATTTATTTCTCAACTATTTTGATGTTTTATTTATATTATATGAACTCCTATTCCATTATCATATACAATTACATTCTATTTAATTTTAGACTACATCACTCTTTATTCTATTCTTTTATAGATATTAATATCTTATTAAAAGAAAACCCATTTTTCGATGATGCTACACAATAGAATGGGAGAGTACTAGTTATCTTTAAATGATTTTAAAATATCGTTATATGATAATATAATATTTGAAAATGATAAATCATATTCTGGACCATGATGAAATAGAACTGTAGTACCAATGACATCCCATGAATCCAATGATTCCATTATACGTAAGGACTAATATCTACTATTCTAATTTAGATATTTTTTCCCACCACAATTATATCATAATTTTAATATTGTTAATATAATATAAAAAACATATATATCCCTAATGATAATTTCATAAGGGAGATGTATACAAAATAAAAATATGATAGATATGGGATATAGTATATAAATATCTAAAATGTATACCAGGATTCTACATGGGATAATCAAAATCGTGAAGGAAATATAAAACATTCAATGTAATATGTCATTTAACTAACTTTTTAAATGGTTAAACATAGTAAAAAAAAATATTAAAATCTTATATAGTGATTGGTTTGGTATATAAATTATTTTTTTGGATGTAATTTACTACCCCAATTGGAAGAAATATAATAATCAATATTCTCATATTACGATCAAAAAATTATCTACAGAAAAATATAATATTTGTCTTAATATGATGATCTGGAAATAAAGTGATATTTATCCCCCATTAATATATCATTGAAATAAGGAGGAACTAATAAAATTAAAGGGGATATTCTAGATGTGAAATGATAATATAGGATGCTCCGAAAGTGATGTAATTTATGTAATTCTTTTAAAAATATTACATATCCATTCATTACATTTATTTTTATCCTTGTATATACTTAATATGTGTATCATTTTATTTATAATTTTAAAATCAAATTCTATTGATAGTAAAATGTCCTGAAAATTTTATCTAATAACATTGTAAATAATTCATTTTTCCTACACATAATTCCAATTTACATTGTAATGCATGGATTCAATATTTATATGTGTTAGGTAATAAAATTAGAATATCATAAAAAATTTAGTATCTATACACTGATTCTAGGATGTTTCCAATTAATGTGGGGTAAAAATGTGATTTTTACTATAAGAGCTCACATCATTACATATTAGTAAATTTAAGTTAAATTTGGATTTTTATTAACGGGTTAGGGGTGAGTTGAGAAATTATATATATATATATATAATACAATATTTTGGATTTCACTTGCAGTTATTTCCCTCATGTTTAGTTTTTTTGGGTGGTTCTTTGAGGGAATTAATTTTGGTTCATTGGGTTTCTATTACTAATACCATGATCCATTAACACACTAATTAGATGGTCATGGTACCATACGTACACAATGAGATTCCAAGAATATAATATCACCTAAAGGGATACCATTACCATGGTGGGAACAAACTTGGAATGTGGTAGGTTGTAGAGGTGTTTTTTAAAGTCAGAGACATGTTATTTTAGGTTCAACCCCCCTCATATGGTTGCTCATCCACACAAGAGAGGTCATTTTGATATCTAATCATCCCATGGTTATCTACCCTGGATCACTATTGGATCCTTCTTTTTGTTTGGCCGATCAGGGGTATTTTTAGTATATTGGATATATGTAATCCCTTTCTTATCCCTACCTCTTTAACTCTTGTCTTCATTAATTTACTTTTTTAAATACAACTTTTGATATATATTGCATTCCACCTGAGAATTTGTGAATGATCACAATATATGGGGGATTGATAGTGTGATATAAAAAACAAGTTAAAATTGGACGAATGATGGCTATTTTATCCTCTTTTGTTAGAGGAATTCACTTTGATGATGTTTCAATAACTTTTTTCCAATAGAATGTAATTAGTGATATATTATGTTTCTATTCATGATGATTATGGATATTGAAATGAAATAGTTGTTTTGTGGTTCTTCTGTTTGTTGTTGGTTATGGTATTATAATTATGATGGAAATCATTGAGTTTTTTTGAATATACCATTGATAATTTTATATGAAAATTAATTATAAATTATTATGTATAAATTATAGGGGTCTGTGTAATATGATAGCACACTTGAAGCAAGGTGTAGTTTGGTGTGGGGTCATATGAGACTTGGTCGATCTTGGTTTAAGGATGGTAACACCATTTTAATGTAGACTTTTTTCCTTTATTCAAAAAACCAATTTTGATGCTTGTTTTTTTCTCATTCAAGGGGTTAATGTTTGGGATCATATATAGGTACTTTTTTGTTTAAATCATCTATAGGGGATTTGGTATATCATTTTAGGTGTATGTTAGGTCTGTTATTCTTTGTAACAAGATAATTGATTCCCCCCTTAGCTACACAACTTGGTCTTTGAGTCTTGTATCATTTGGCTGATCAAAATATAGGATTGGTTTATGGATTATTGTGTAAATGGTCTTGGTTTAATAATTTCTTGAAGATTGTGGGAATTCAACCTGCTGATCACATGCGGAATGAAATATTTTATAATGATGCAGGGTAATGTTATAAAATGAATATAGAATAGCTTTGAAACCATGAAACTCATCTAATGAGAGTATTAAGATAATGGGAATGGTATTAGTAATTTATTATGACATGTTGGTGATTCCAATGTGATTAGGTTATATAAGTGAGTAATAACTCTATAATAGTGTTCCTAGTATAACATGTTAGGAGTTAGGTTTTAGTATAGGAACACATGTTTAGGAAAACCCTTTATGAGTGAGATGATAATTTGGGATAATATTTCACATTTATCATGAAGCATTGTGAGGAATGGATGAAGATAAGTGGTGAATGTTATGGGTTGACTTTAGGGGTTTATTATTATTCAATGAATTTGGTTAGTATATTTTAATAATTATGTGTGTATATCCTTGTGTATACGTGAGGTTGGATTTACTAAGAGGGGAATCATTAGTTAGGTGGCCTAGTATGACCTGAGGGGTTGGCATGTTGTTTTTCTATAGTGGAATGGTTAGGATAAAAATCTGTATTGTGTAATATTAAATTAATTAAATTGATGGGGATAATAAAATTGATGAGGAAAATTTATTTAATGTTATTGATGTTTACCGACATGTAAGTACAAAGAATGGATTTATAGGAATATAGAGGATATGTTATTGTATATATCTTCTATATATGTCATATTTGTATTTATTACCCATAATATATAACATCCAATAGTCAAGATACCACTTAGAGAGATATAGATCTAGGGGCATAGTTTCACTACCTATATACTCCTTCCTATCTAGATATAGGAGGACCATTTATGGAGTGATATGATACACTTGATTATCTACTTCATGGGACGTGATGTTTTATTTATTTTCCAAGTTGCACTCCATATATAATAATGTTATAATGATGATTTAATTCCTGATGAAGATTGGTGTGGGGATAATATTTTATTAAATGGAGATAAAACTTCCTAGGTGTTCACTATTCTGATTTTCTATATTTGGAGGATTATCAATTATTAAAATATTCCAAAATTTGGATTTGTAATGTTGGGACACTAATATAATTTTTATATTCCTAGTACTAGTAATGGAATTCCATCCCTCAATGAGTTTTTTAAAATTTCCAGCAGTATTCAGAGTATGCATTTCCCCTGATGGGTTTCTAATACTTCCAATACTAGCAATGTTATTCCATTCCATTAATGGGTTTATAGTGTTCTGGGAACTCACTCATATAAGTTTTCCTTGATTGGGATCAGATGAGAAGTAACTATGATAGTTTTATTACCAGTATTATATACTTCTATTAGGGTCACCAATTGTAGTATCCTTGTTAACACATTTTGACCTACCATGATTTCTAGCTGTTTGTATGATACTACTGGTATTTTTTCTCATGAATGCATACATTTAATATATTGATATTTATATGGGATGTGTCATTATAACCCTACTATGTATTATTCTAAAACCCTATACAATTACTTTATATAATTATAGGTAAATATATCATTTTTAAGTAGAAGGAGGTTTTTGAGATCTTATTGAATTATATTGGATGGTGTTTTGGGATAATTATCCAAATTAGGACATGGATTTTATAGTTATTTCACTTGTATAGTTTATCTTTTGATTATATATATTTTCTACATAGTGGTGGGTATATGATTAATATTTATTTTCTTATATGTTTGCCATTACTATTATAGAATTATAATTTTTTAATTATTTATTATTGGCCTCTTCATTAGATTATTTTACATTTTTATAATATTTAAATATTTATAGAGTTATTTATTTTTAATATAGGTTTTTTATTGCGATAATTGTATAAAAAATTGGATATATACACATACCAGTAGTAGGAATCCTCTTGCATGTGAGGATGCATTCTTGAGGCCTTCTGGAACCATTACGTAGTTTTTTTATTCTTATAGTCAATGATCTATAAAATTATATCAGAGAATTTTTTTGGATGATTAAAAAATTTTCATTATTATTGTTCTAAGTTTCTTGTCAAATTTTGGGATTAATTTTATTCTTGGCCATATCAAAACATTATATACAACATTTCCAAGCTTATAGGTATTGATTTATTACTATTTTTTTCATTGTTGTTATTTTTTTTCAATTTTTATCTTCTATTATAGGGTAACATCTTTATTTCATGTTTTTACTCTTTTTTGTATATAGTAAAAGGTCATGTGTCCATGCATCAACCATAAAACAATGTTTTCTAAGATATATGCACACTTTTATGGATTCACAATTATTTTCCCTATAAATAAAAGAACATTGTTTTTAAACATCGACTGAATATAAATTTTAAAATAGAAACGTTTTGGGAAAATAGGTTCCAATTATTGAAGGAAACAACATTCAAAAATTCATTATATTTACAAATACAATGTTACTGGAATTGTAATTAATTGATATAACATTAGATATTTTAATTTTTTATATATATTATGATCCCTATGGTTACTCCCATGGTAGATGATATCCTTATACTGGTTAGGTCCATGTATGCTCTACATTTTATATCTCAAAAGTGATTTGTACACAAGTTATGTAATTATTCATTTTTGGATTATTTCATATATGAGATACCATTTAGTGATTCAAGATACATGTAATTTTTTCTCTAATACAATGATATGTCCCTCTTTATAAGTTTATACGGATATTTTTAGGTTATGTTTGGTACATATACCTATATGGAAGAATAGTTTTTATTGACTCATATTGGTTGGATGATTCTCATTTTCCTAACGAGAAAATATAAAGTATTATAGGTTGAAATAAGTGTATGTGGGTATGAAAACTAAGTTAACATAAGAATGAATATATAATATTATGTTATGGAGGATCTTGAAAAATTATGGATTGGGTATTTGATTTCTATGCGTAATTATGTGTGTTATGTTAGGAATTCAAGCCAAGTCATTGATTTTTTGGAGGGTTATGTGTATTTCAGTGTTAGTTCAATAACAAAAATTTATTTTTCATTGAGTTGTGGAATATTATTATGACATGGAAAAAGAAACACCATGTGATACATGGTTGAATGATGGAGTCGTAATATTTAAATTTTTGAAAAACAACAATCTCTAATGGCATCTAGTCATGGATTCAAGGGTTTGAGAAAACATCTAATCTTGAATGGGTGATGTTTAGAGGAGAGTGGGGGGGGTTGGCCAACTATTTACTATAATATCATTAATGATAATTTCAGAGGATATAGTTTTACATAAAATATCATATTTAATTATGAATCATATTACATAGGTGGTGATTGATGAGAGTGCCATGGGATTGGGTCTGTTGTGAACCTTTATTACTATTGATTGTGTGTTTGTAAAGATGTACATAAAGGTATGCTTCTCAGGTTGTTGTAGAAATCCTCTCATGTAAAAGAATTATTATGGGATTCCTATGAGGATTCATATATAGAAACTTTTTCATATATTTCACAAAAAAAAACTTCTAGTACTGATATTTTGATGTAAAATGAATTATAGAATTCCATGCATTGTTTGCCACAAGATTGGTTTTGTGGTTTTTATTGATTTTCCCTATTGACTATTAGTGGTTTTGGAGATCTTTATTTTAGAGATATTTCATTTTACCAATGTTATTAGGGAATTAAGAAATATTTATTAGGGACCTATTGGGTTATTTTAGATATGTTTTGTTGGTAATGTAAATGCTCATATAGTTTTCATTATGTCTATTGGGGGGGCTTCATCCAATGATTTTACGGGTCAAGGGAGAATTATTTGGTGGTAAAATGAGATTATCGTACCTAAGATCCTTTTTAATTGGTCAATCACTTGGTATTTCTATGATAAATGATTGTGTGATGAAAATATCATTGAGTTGTTGGGGAATTATTATATTTTTTCTAATGGAATGGTGTTAAGAAAAAAATATATGGTGGGGTGTTTAAAAATGATCTTTAGTGAACGAAAAACACATTAGGTATCATATTGTACAATTTAGGGTTTTGGAATATTTGTTATATTTAATAAAGAAATGAATTCAGTGACTATTTTTATACATGCATGTTGAAAAATTTTCAGTTTTAGGGCCAAAAAAAATTGATCAACCATATATTAATGTGAATACAGTTAGTACCCTTAGAAAATAGAAGGTAGTTTTTTTAGTGAATGGTTCGGGTGGATGTAAAGTGTTAAATTATTTCATTATTGATAGATATAGTTTATTTTTAATTAATATCATTTGTCCCATTATTCTATATCATTTTTAATTAAAGTCTATTCATATGGGATTTGACAATAACTACATAAAATTTTTAAATTTTGGAACGTAATATGGTCTTAGATGCATCAATAAATTGAATAAAAATTTATATCGCGTGTCTAACATCATATTCTTTATAAATAGTTTTTTAGGAATGATCTCACATCTATTTAATGTAGTTGTGACCAATAAGAATTGCGGATAATTAGTGGAATCATATTTTTATGGATCGATGTGGTATGATTTATAATTCAAAACTAATCATAAGGATTTGAGTCCCTATGGTGTATAGTTATTATGTGTATATAATGATATCAGTTTTTAGTTAGAATATTATTTCAATTTTCCATCCAACACCAAGAGACATAAAGAATAAGGACTCATATATGAAATTTAGATTCTTGGACAACTCTAGTAGGATCATTAATATTAATATTATCGTTTGAGTATTGCCAGGGATATCATAAAAGGGTAAGGGAGGTTTCGGACCTACTATGTTATATTTTTGACCATATAGGAACATAGTTAATGATTATTATGTACTTGTTCATACCCTTAGTGGAATTGATCCCATTAATGGACACCAAGAATTTGATTCCCTCTAATCAAGTAACTAGATTAATATGATTTTTTTTTAATTTAAGGTATGACAAAAATATATTTTATTCATCCCCGAAATATATTTATTAATAAATTTCTCATGAGAATCTACTTGGTTATCCTATCATCCTATGTTACCCCACCCCCCCCCCCCATTGAATTCCTATGTACCCTACTTTATAATTATACAATTAATGATTTTTTGTTAGTTATACAAGTAGTTGAAACATTATTTAATATTTCATCAAAATTACATGCCTCTTGTCACTTTTTAGTATTTATTTATACACGATATTAGAGGATCATTCTAATTGATCATAGTGAAATCATGACGATCTATTGTACCTTCAAGACACATTATTTTAAGGATGTCTAAAGAGGAGTAATGTCTCTTGTTTGACATTATTTTATTAAAAGTATGTGTCCTAGAGATTTTGATTTCAACTATTGAAAATTAGTTATTTATTTCATATCTATTGGTAAAATATTCATGCATATTTTTTCACGAGAATATAAGATCTATTTTGTGAGTTTTTTGGATGGACATTGATTTTGTCTCGGCATTACAACATCATATGGTGTGTATTATGGGATTATAGATCATTTAATTAAATATTATAATTAATTATTAGTTTTTAAAAATAATATCCCTATCATCGTGTTATTTATAGGGTATTTGTTCTTAGTTTTTTTTATATATTCAATGAAATTTTATTCATGATCCTTGCATTAGAATGTCAACTACATTTTTTTGGTTTGTGGTCCCTTTAATATGTTTCTATATTAATACTTACACTGGATTGGATGATAAAAATAAGGGTTTGAGATTAATAATATTTAGAGGTATTAGTTTTGTATGGACGGATTGAAATTTTTTGGGTAGAGACTATTATGAAATACGCGAGATTTTAATTATTGTAAAATGGGTCTTAGAGATAGAAGGACTTAATTTATCTATTTTTTTGTGGAGTTTTGTGGAGCCTATATGATGTTGATTGAATCATGTCTCATGGATTAATGTTTGAATGGGAAGGTAGATCCCTTCTAAGATGATTCATGCCCTTTATGTGGCCGTTCTCTAGGTATTAGACAAGTTAGTTATGAGAATTTAGAATTAATAGGAAATATTATGGGAGAAATTTTGACCTTCAAAACATTTCAACTTTGAATTATAGGATATTTGGATAATATTTAGTGACCTTTTCCAGCCTTTGGACAAAATTGGACTATGTTTTGGCATTGTGGGAGAGAGTGTTTAATGACATAAGGGATTCCTATTTTCACATGTAAATTGAATGTTTTTATTGGGTCATCCATGTATTATATAAATTATTAAAATGTTACATAAATATATGGTATAATAATGGAATATTAAATAGATGTTTTATGAGGCTTGGCTCGTGAAGAGAATAAAACATTAAGGGTATACATAATAATGTTGTTTACTAGCTTGGGTATGGGGTTGAGTTATGATAATAAATTGGTAAATGTCCCCTTGAGGCCCTTTGGGGGTATTCGTGGCCTGAATGTGCCACATTTTAATAGAGGTTAAGTTATTATAATTAGTTTCATTAGATTGATTTGGTATAACCTTTGGAATAATATCATAATGAGTGTTTTTATCTTCTTTATATTGATAGATAAGGACAACATTTTTTGTCTGGGTGGGTTATGATGATTTGTGTGTGATAACATCAATATGGGTTATAGGATTGTCTTATGGATTGTTTAGAGTAAGAGTATGGGTTATGATCCACATTCTCTTCATATATACCACTCCCAATAATTTTTTTATTGAAATTTTATAGGGATATATCCAAAATACCTATAGATCATTTTATAGAGTTATCCCACACATTTAATTATTCTATATATATTTTTATAGGATCAATGATAGACTTAGATGATCCCCACTCACTTATATATATAAGAATAGTTATTTCATACTACTACTTAGATGAATTTGATTGTGACATATTAATAATAATGGGTTCTTTCGAGATGTGGATTTAAATATCATATATAAACATGGGATTGGATATTAATCAATTATTTTTTTTCATTTCACAACATTATAGTGATAGGATTTTCTATTCTTTAGTATTTTATTGGCTAAATATGTTACCACTTTTTGGAGGGGAATTAGATCATCTAAGAACGTGATATGTCCTAACATTTCATAATGGGATTCTTATATGAAAAGGGTTATCAATGTTACAACACTATCTAGATGGTTTTTTGAAGTACATAAGGCATGTTATGTTATACTTTCAGTATTGGGGATCCATGGACACGGAACTATAATAGTCATGACTACTAGTATTAGCTGAAAGAGGTGGGTTCAGTTGTCATATATGCCTTTTAATAACACAATGAACTAATATGATTTATTTCATTGTAAATATAGTTTCATTATTTATTTTCCATATTTTCATATATTAAATATTTTAGAAACAATATAGGATGAATCAATGTCTCCCTACTATTAGTTTTTTTGATATACAGTATAGGGACCTTAGTGTTCATGAAATACTTATGTGGGATTTCATATATAGTCTTTTACAAAAATAAGTAGATATAGTGGTTGGGATGGTGTTTTTAGATATTTATGTAAGCATGAAATCTAGTTTTTTTATTTTGTTTCGTGTATTTTATATTTTATTATTATGTTTCTCATTGAACATATGGGTGATAATTTTTTTATTAATTTATGTTAATATGTATCTCATTACTATTATAACATTTTTATATTTACTATTTATTATAGTTGATGTTTATATATATAAAAAGTCATACTCTATTGATTTATATACTGAATTCTTAATGTTTTTTAATATTTTGTGATTTGTTGTAATGTTATGTGTGAAGTCTCCCAACATTGGTTATATACACTTAATACTAATGTAAATCCTCTAAAATATAATGAAACATTCTTGAGGACTTAAAAAAATAAAATTTCAAAAATTATGGATATTGGATTATAAATATTATTTGAACTGACACTACCTACACATGGAAAATCATTATAATCCTAAAAAAAGGTGCAGTAGAGGGAAACCATGCATATGATTTATTAATATAAAAAAATTAGTTCTTGAAAACCCCAGCATGAATAAAAAATGTGATAGGTAGTAGCAACACATATAGAAAGGAATTGAAAAATCATCAATATAAATTGAGGATTTAATGGAATTAATATACTGAAAGACTAATTTATTTTAACAGTTTAATAATAATATTTTAAGAGTATATTCATGTAGAAATGTGTTTTTTCATATACATATCTCATGAATAATAGATAAATTTCTGTTATATTTGTTTATTTCCATTTCTAGCATAGTGAAACACAGTATATTGGAAATTGAACTCCATAGTCATTCACTCTAAGTTAAGTTTATAATATTTTTTGATTTTCAACATTTATTCCATTGATATATAAATTTAAATATTCAATTTTTTAGTTAAATCGACAACTAAGAGAACAAGTAAAAACATTTTTTCTTTATATATTGTCCTAAAATCATAGTTAAAAAAATTATTTGTTCTCATTATGAGTCAATAAATTTTTTCTCTATTTTGGAAAAAAAAACCCATTATATTATATGTGGTACTAAAAATAAATCAAATAAAAAATTTCTCAAAAAATTAGTTAAAAATGAAATGAAAATAATATTTATCAAAAATATAAGAATAACTTTACTGAGATTATTTTATTTAACAAATTCATTTATATGATCCTATTGACTATAATCATTCCATATATAATATTTCATATTGTAAATTTTTTAAAAATATTTCTTCCAGTATTTATATTTTTTATGGAAATTAATGAATATGATTGGGTGGAGTATTCAGTATATGAAACAATATAACATTTCTTGGGGACTACGTATCATTTTTTATTGTTGAACAATCAATAAAAATAAAAAAGCAACCTAATAAAAAGTCTAACATAGGAATTCATTGTTCCCCAATCAATTGAGAACCATATTTTAATTGAAAATGTTAATGGGGATAATAATAAACGGGAATCCTAAATATAATACCTATATACAATAATACATATCAAATATTTATTGGCAGATAACAATTTTTATAGAGTTGATAATTCAAATTAAATAGGTACAATAGAAAATTCAAGTGATGAAACTAAATGAATAGGATATATGGAAATGGGTGATGACCAGTGCATGTGATCAAGAATGGTATGTAATTATCAATAAAATTGATGAATAAAATGATGAAATTGAAGAATTTGATAGGTATTATAGAAAATTTAACGATCATGAGGGTGATATTCACATAAAAATTCATCCACATTTTAACAAAAAGATGTTTCTAAAAAATAATTAGTAAGTGTATTTATTATTACACATCACATTAATGGGTGAACTAAAAGTGTCATTTGATTCATTTTAGTTGATTTTTGTGACTATATAACCTTATTTACCTAATATAGAATATCTAATCATGAAAAGAAAATATATAGTGGTTCCAATAAATGTAGTTGAAACTCACTATAGTTGAATTTTTATTTTATTGATATATCAAATCCTACACCTCATTGAATATAGATTACTTCTCTCATAGGAAACCCACTTAATTTATTTTCATTGGTGAGTTAGGTATTCCTGTTTGTTTATATAAGCAGTTTCTCCCCCTATCAACTCGTTGTTTCCCTATTTACCTCTTTCATTATCTTCAACCATTTCAAGGTGATTTCATTAATTTAATTTTTACATATTTATTTAGTATTATGGTTTCACATTTCATTATAATGATTCTCTTAGTGGTTTAGTGTGGTCATTTAATGTAGTAAATTACCTTACATTTTCAATATCACATATTTTCTACCAAAAAATCAGGTTAATCCATAGTGTGGATTAAATTAGATTTAATTATAGTTGTTTTGGTTTTTTATGATTTCTTATTTGTGTATGTTTTCTAGGATTCACTTCAGTACATTCTATGTAAAGATGTTTTTTATATTAATTTTTTATAATCAATAATATATAAATAATCTACCACTACTCATTATATTTAATCCCCTAAAATAGATAACATTATGGTCTCGTGTAATGGTTTTCATCAGGATTTGGGACTATGTCGGTGGATTATAATATTTTTTTATGATAGAAATATCGTATTGTGGAACATTTTCCTCTTTAAATAATTTTTATTCATTAATTTTGTATTTCTTATTATTTTCCAAAAAAATACTTT
Source organism: Viscum album (assembly GCA_963277665.1). Classification (NCBI taxonomy): domain Eukaryota; kingdom Viridiplantae; phylum Streptophyta; class Magnoliopsida; order Santalales; family Viscaceae; genus Viscum; species Viscum album. The sequence goes on along the minus strand of OY728165.1, from coordinate 707,833,336 downwards.
TACAGGTATTTATTTGGTCATTTTCCATCTAGTAGTTCCCCTTCATGTTACTCATCTAGAACTGTTATCTTTATCAATCTTTCTTTAATAATGTAATAGTATAAAATAGGATGGGGTACAAGAATGACTTCCCCACTATAGGTATTGAGTATTTTTATGGTCATTGCTTAAATATATAAGGAATCATTTCTTGGATAGTGTAGGGTTAATCTGAAATATGGTTTATAAATAAAAGGAATTTAGCATTTGGTTGAATAAAATTCTTCTTTACTTTTATAAAATAGAATTTTTTTTAACATTTCAGTCATTATTTATATATATAGTTTCTTGTATTGGTCTTATTATGCTCCTACAATAATGATCCATATTATTTAATTATTTAAATAAATTGTTTTCCTTATTTTAATTAATAATTATGTTAGTGGTTGTTTCTTTTCAAGGGGAATGGCATTTTCTACTAAGAAATTATGGTGATCAATGGTGTTTTGATTATTCATGAGGGAAACTAAATTCTTACTGATTGTATAGAGCTCAAAAGATAAAATATTTCTAGTTTGTATATTTATATCAAAACATAGAATTTTTCTCCACCCATAACATGTATAAATGTTTTTTGATTTTTTTACTAGGTGGGGAGGGAATCGGGTTGGGTAGACATTTTTTTCTTCACTATTGTATTAGGATTTTTTAATGGATTAATATTTTTATTTGATTGGATTATATTTTTTTCAATAAAACCATAATGTGGTGTTTCTATTATACCAAATATAATATTATTATATAAGTAGAGAGAGGTTTTATATACGATTTGTGTGATTAATAAACCATGGGATATTTTTTCCATCAACTATATAAGAAACATTAACTATAAATTATTATAAACTCTTTTTTGAATTTTTTTTAATGTTATTTAATTATAATATATTATTTTTATAATAAATAATATATCTATACATTTATTTTTTGATCTTAAATAGGGGTGAATATTGTTTTTGAAAAAATATCTCCATTATGATCTATAATAAATGATAATATAAAAAGTTACTCAAATTTAGGTAAAATGGGTTTTTATAAAGCTAGTATAAATTTTCAATGATAACTTGGAATATGATGTTTGTTTGATAGGTGAAATAAGTAAATTACATTTAAGATAAATAATATATCTATCTTCCCATATCTCGTTTTATTCTCTAATCATTAAAATATCAAAAATTTGATTTCTATTGTTAGTATTTTTCTATTCCATATTAGTCAAACTAAATGAATAAGTGAATATCACATTAAATGGTTTATGAAAATCTAATATATTTTATCTGACTAGTTTTTAATGAGTACAGAGTAAGAGAAATAATCAACTCGATTGGAGAAGGATAAAATGAGTTATGTTATTATTGTATAATTTGAATAGTGAATGAATTAAATGGAATATATGATAAAGAACATGCGTTTTATGGATTTATAATGGATTTTATATTAAAAATCATGATTAATTAAATATATATTCATTTGATTTTTTTTAATTGGGGAACAAAATTTAAATGATTTTGGGTTGGGTTTTTTTATATATCAGTTATATAAGGAAATATATTGATTCTTATATATGGAAACATTATTATAGTAAGGGTTTCATTTTTTTATCTTGTATATATATATTTTTCAATGTTTTTCATATAGAATTTAGTAATTAGACTATTTTTTGGATTTGGAAAAAAATTTATATTTGTTTGACATAGAATAAGTGGAATAATTTCATTGATTAAATTATATTTTCTATATTAATATTTATAGTTAATAATTTTATTTTATTTTTAAAATTAATTACATTAGAGATTGATTATGATGTAATATAGCCTACGTCATACTCTAATAATTTTTCATCTTACAACAATACCTCACACCAAAACAAATGGTAATTTTACAAATCCAACATAGTTTAAACCCACAATAACAAATAACATTACTATAATATATAATCAGAAGTGATATGATATATTTGGAAGGCCTCTTAGACATCAAATTTAAATTATCTTTTGTATTGTAACAAATCCTTAAATATCAACCAAAAAAGTGTTAACGATCCAAAATATGATGGAATTCATCCATATAAAGCACCAACACTATTAATACCCAATAAATCAAACATAGAATATGTTCACAAGGATTATTCCATATAGTCAAAACATATAGAGTGTTATTAAAACAATGATGTTACACTAAGAGGAAGAAAAATATAATTTTAGAAACCTCCCTTAGATTTGTTTTATAATTAAAAAAATTGGGGGGAAATAACAATTGGACTAATATGGGTAATAGAAAATAGTTCCACCCGAGGAATATAAATATCATTACATTTGTTTTTATGCACCTTTATAAGGTTATAGAAAAATATTCTCTATACAAAAATGGTAAGCTAAATCTATCAAGGATTCAAATAAAATTCAACATGGAGGGAAATTGTATGTATAGGGTGGAATTTGAAGTAATTTCTTTTGGAGGATGTAATTGAGAAAACCACACTGAAATGATATGATCTGGTACCGCTACATGTTCATATCAAAAAATTTAATGTTATATTAAAATTTCATATAAAGTTTTTTGTGATGATATGGAAATATATATATGAATATTGATCCTTTATCAATGGTATAATGTCATAAATTTTAACAAAGTGAAGGGAAAGAATAAATTTCAATAGTGAACAAATACTGTCAGAGTACACCATTGTTAGGATGAGTTTTCTTGTATAATTCATATGATCATTATTTTATTATTTCTTTTATTATTATATCTGAATATGATTGTTTTTTTTTCTTGGTTTATTCTTATTGGTTAGTGAGATATTAAATTTCCAGATAAAATTTCCTATGATAAAAAATAATTACAAATTTTATTGTAAGTCTATTATTTATCATAAATTTATATTAATATTTGTGATGATGGATTAATTGTTAGTTTAAGTCAGGTAGTGGATGTTTATGATATAGTAATTTGGGATAATCTATAAAAATATTATAACTACTATTTATAAATTATGGATGTGATATGATAGATTTATCAAAATGAAAATAATGAATCATATCATTGTAATTTTGGTATGGAAATGACATATAAGTGATACCTTGCATATATTTGATTGAAAAATAAAAATGTAAAGAATTGAATAACCTAACAAATTCAAATATATATAGGCAGTGGAAGAAAAAAAACCATATAATAGAAACTTTATGGTTCCTTATTTAATTTTTAAGAGAAAACAAGAGGGAACTATTACTTCATTATAATGAATTAGAGAAGAACGTGAATTTTAATCATTACAAATTACATAGAGGTTTCACATCAGCATTTGATGAATATTAGAGAATGATTGTTTAATTTTTTGATATCTATTTCCACAAAATGGAATCATTTATACTTTAATAAGAATTACTTGGTATTTATTTTTAGATAGGTTTATATTCATTCTAATTATTCACCAATAATCCAATTTCACATAATATTATATTTTATTATTTTTTTAAACACCTAAAAAAGAGAAAAACTAACACCCAACAAATCATTATATAATAACCTGGACTCTTTAATTCATATATAAATCGTTCTATCAAAGAGTATGAAGTATTATATATTATAGTATATAGATAATAGAAGAAAAATTCCATACTAGGGTAGAAATTTTAATAAGGAGATCTTGAATAATGTTATACTGGAGGTTTTTAGCTTTCATTATTGGATTATATAGAAGTATATTGATATAATAATGTTGGTTTAAAATTACTCTTTGATCATAATTAACTATCTAATTTCATTTATAGAGGTTGTGATCAATATGATTGGTTGAGAGTAGTGAGTTCATTATTATGTGATGTATTTGAACATGGAGGACCAGTATGACAATTAAAATATGTAATGAAATATTGTGTACATATTTATTTAGTTCCATCTACATATTACAATTTTAATCTATGTAAACTATTTCTATTTGGATAAAGAATGTAAACTTTGTATGTATATGTATTATATTATTTATCTGATTATATCAATTTTGAGAGGGATAAATGTTCTTAATAGTGTTCGAATAATTTTATTATATGGGTTTGATTATGAACAATATAAACAAACTTATTCACTCACCAAATAATCTTAGGTTATCTACCATTATTTTTACCAACTAATTATTTCAAAACTATTGGATCATGGAGGATAATTCACTGTATACTGATGAAATTATCCATAAATCGTATTCGGATTCTAATCATTGATGAAAAAAATATCTTGTTATTGATGATTATAATAAATAATTAGTTTAAATCCCCCATTTTCTATATATTCAAGGAATAAATAAACTGTATTTTTGTTAAAATTTTGTGTTAATAATTACAGGAATATTTCGATGTGATTTGATATCAATGTTAATGTTGTCAATGCATTAGGAGAATATTTATTTAATTTTCATTTACATGATGTAAACCTTTTATATGGCCTAAAATTCTATGTTCTTAGAATAAATTAATACATATATGTGATTAAATGGTTCATTAATCTGAATATTAGATTCCTGGAACACATATGTGCAACTAATGATTCAACCAAATGGGTTAACCTATAAATTATTTTATGTAGTGAACATCACTATGGATGATATATGTATACTCAAAAAAACCAAGATGATGAAAAAATATGAAGTGGATCCCAATAGGATTACCTTATAATTTATATGAAATAGACCTAATAACTGAAGATAAATTCCCAAAATATGATATATTTTAAAATAATCAAAACCCAATCATTGTATATGATATGAGATAAAAATAAAAATAAACCATTGAAAATGGTGATCTTTCATGAATATTAACTCAATATACTAAATATAGGAATTTATTGGGATTTTCCAGAATAAAATAATATTTATTGGGTTATTTCATTTCATTACACATTTCACAAAAAATGAATACAAATATCAAAATGAAGGATTCCAATATCATGATATTAATGTGTTGATGTTTCAAATATCACTATAAAATTTGGAATGATATTCTAAGATAGTGATAAAGAAATAGAGATAAAAATTAAAAAAACTATTGATGTAAATGAATAGAGGATTTAACAGAATCATCTATTAAAAATGAGTAAGTTTATTTTATAAAAAATATTTTGACATAGTTGAAACAGAATTAGAAAATTCTGATGACTATAAAATCTTTATTGAGGAAATTCAGGTATCAAAAATAAAAAACATAATTGATTAATATTCCCAATATATTTATTCAGGTGAATAGTTGAGAATAATAACTATTACAAAAAATATATATATGAAACATATTTTTTGTGGTATAAAATGATCCAATCTAATGGTGTAGTGTGATATTCCAAACATAATATAAAAAACGAAGACTAAGAATATTTTTTATTGAATAATGATATTTTAATGAATCGAATATGGAAAAAATGTAAAAATAAATAATGAATGTTATCTCATGATCAAGATAACTATTAAAAAACATATTATTGATCGGTTGATCAATTCGAAGAAATTTAGTGTTAACATAAATTATGAACATGAAGATGAACTCATGGTGATTTGAAAAAACGATAATTATACAAAAGACATTCTAACATCGTGCATCACTTAGAGAATTTGTATTGTGGGAGATGTTTAAAATGTAAATATCATAAAGGTGATTAAAAGGAAAAAATAAATACTCTCCCATAACTATTTTGGTCTAAATATAAACTGTAATATGTTCATGGGATTGATCAAAAGAAAAAATAAAGAATGGTTAATATAAAAGTACAGTCACCCACATACAAAATGATATATTATTATACTGATACAAATAATTGTGCACAATGATATAATTAATGAAACATAATAATAAAATTTTCATATTGTTCTATTGATTTATAATTATATGATAAATACAATATGTGTGTTCCATTGAAAAAATAAATTCTAGTGATCAAGATTAAAAAAATTATAAATTGTAATTATATGATGAAATATATTTATTGGAATCCTTTTTAGTGTGACGGTTATAGACATGAGTTTTTAAATTTACCATTTAATTTTTAAAGATATGTGAAAATAGTTAACCAATAAAATACATCAGAGCTATTGGATTCCACATCTTGTGGGATGAAATATCATAATTAAAGTTTTGTTCATAATGATGTGGATGGTCTAATAGAAAAAGTGGGGGAATAACATTTACTACAAAAGGATAAAATTCATATAATATGTATTAGGAAATGAATTGTAGAGAATTTTAATTTAATGGATAATGTATGGAAATATATGGATAATACTGATGTATTGATCTTCGATAGTGAATTCCCTTTACATTTTATGAGTGAGGTGCCCCAACACCACATTCACATGTCTGGAGATGAAAAATAATTCATCAATCTATTTATTTGATAATAATTGAAATTAACCTACCATTATATTTCAACAAAGATATATATTAAATGTTTCCCCTAAATTAATCACATAATACCAAAAATGGATGGTTTAGTGTCATGAAGATCAACTAAAAAAGAAACATATTAATCAATATTTATTATTATATATTCATGTTTATGCCAAATATAACTCAATAGTAGAAACCTTGTAGTTGATAATAACCATTATAACCTAGATTATAAAAACATAATAATTGGGAAATCTAATATGCACATTAAAAAAAATATTAATAAGTCATCAAGGATTAAATGTACACAAATTATAAAAAATGATTTAGATAGAAATATCTTATTATGAAAAACATAAAATAATAAGAGTTATAAATAAGTCATGTTAAATATAAATTTAATATCAAATAAATAGATATGTATCATATAAAATTTATGTCGAATCCTAATATTATAAATCTGGTCTAATGAGTAAAATTATAGGTATATAATATTGAAATAAGGAATAATAATAAGCATAGAGAGATAGAAAAATGATTACCTACCTGACCAAATTATGTCCATATATAATAATAACAAACATTATAATTCTCATCTAGTCCACATACATTAATATGGACTATGTTAATTTGTTTCATGTTCACACATAGTTCCGAGGACCATTATACCCTTATAAAGACTTGGACTTAATTATAAAATAATCAGAAGTTTTATTCATAAATTTAATTTTCGTAAATTTTTGTATATTTTAAGGATTATATTTTAGATAATTATTGCATAACTCATACAAAACAAAACCATATAATAAAGAGTTGAAAATTTTGATTTTATCCACTTATACCATAATAAATAACATCGAAAATAGAGCATGATTTATTTTCAATGAAAACAACACTAACAATCAACTTAACTTATGCCATTACCTTACCCGTATGAAAACCCTATTAATTTAAAAAAACATTATATGAGCACAAAATGTCAGTATGATATATAAAAATAATGGAAACCATTCATTCAGTAATGATATGAAAACACATAAAATATTTTCCTTTACATAAATTTTCCTTGACTATATTAATAAAAAAATTACATGGAAAACATAGTCACAATTTTTTAAAGAAATTTCTAAAAACCCAAATAATTAAATGTAAATTCCTTTTAGGGGAGTTAGAGAATTATTTTTATAAAACTCTTTCAAAACCCTTTTAATTGAAATAAGCATATAGATGACATCCAATATAAAAATTATCTAATTAACTTGTGATCTAAAATGGGGATAACCCATCATATACATAATATCAAGTTTATTTATATGCTATAATTGTTGTCAAAACATCATACAAGATATACCAGGTTCGACTTTTTCTCATGAGCTATAGTGGGGTTAAACCCTTATTAGAATCTTTATCATGCTCACCTATGAGATATGATTTGGATAAAACCATTATATAAGATATACCATGCTCAGCCATTTCATATAATTCCCATATACCATATGGTGAGAAAATAAATTTAAATATAAAACCCTTTGAAAATCACTTTTTAACCCATATGGAATTTTTTTTTGAAAAAATAACATTTTCTTTTTAAAATCTGATTTCAATAAAAAAACAACAATTTATTTGGAAACACATATTCAATAAAAAAATTACCATAATTTGAAATAGTTTTTTATATTTGATAAAGAATATAATCTTGAAATTGAGTCTAGAAAAAAATCATGGTGTTTGAAAAGTTGTTTTCTCTGTGTATATAAATAATATAATATCATTTATTTCATTTATTAAAAAGTTTTATATTAGGAATGTGAGAATATTTAGATATAGAAACCACTAAAATAATTAATGAGACATTAAATTTAATTTATAAATCATTTATATAAACATAAAACTTTTAATAAAATAATTTTTTAATATATCGATAAGAAACACAAATGGTGTTTGTGGTAAAAATAATAAAAAGTTGTTTTTTAAAAGAAAAATTATCATATCACTAGAGATACACAAAAATAAATAGCCCCATGAAAGTTAAACATTAAAAAAACATTAAATATCTATAAAATTGTATAATTTATGATATAACATATCAAATGGATTTTATATCAAACATTTGATATAATATAATATCATAACATAAAACATTTCCTCGATTAAAGGAAATTGAAATAGTTGCCTTACATTAATTTTTCTTCATCACATGTGCTATTTTATTCCTGAACATGAAACTTATGATAGTTATTTATTTATATGACCATATTTTATAGTTATATTATTAATTTTATTTTACATACAAACAAGTTATAGATAATAACATTATCAATTAATTTTATGTCATATTTTTTTACCATATTCTGCTTATGTGTCAAAATGACTATTCAAGGTTGAATATTGAGAAAGATATCATTATTTAATCACATATATAATAATTATAACTACATAAATATCAAACACACACACACACACATATATATTATTCTTTTAAAACCAATAATTTATGATTTTTATGGACTAATGTAATGATCAAAGAGACATCACATCGTATGTATGAATGAGGAATGTTTCCATTTTTCTGTGATCATTATTGAATGGATGAAAGTAAAATTTATATTTTATGAATTATAATTTTATAATAAATAAAATACTAAATAATTACATATATTAATTCAGTAATCCATGTTTTTTTCCATGAAAAATTTAATCACATCTCTTCGAGGGGGTAGTAGTTTACATATCCACAAACGACATTATAAAATTTACTTTGAGTAAAAATGTTAGAAATAAGATGTTAAGTTATAATTAAATAATGATATATATATATATTTAATATCATAATATTTCATTTATTTCACATATATGAATTACCTTTACCCATTTAACCTTCCATGTAATTTGTTAGTGAAAACATATCAAATTACTTCTTGAGGTGGTAGTCCATCGTACACAGAAACAAAGGTATCATATCACATAAATATTTGAATGAAAAATTGTATATGTGATATAATGACGCAATAGGAATAATAATATTATAGATATAACATATAAACTTTTTATCCATCATTATTCATAACCATGATAGTTGGTAATGGAATAATATAAGACCTTGTTTTCTGAGGCCGTTGTTCATCGTGCACAAAAATAGAGACTCCATAACCTATTTGATGGATGTTTTGGTGGTTTTTACTCATAAAAGTAACATAACAATAACTTATTTTATTTATTATACTATGGTAATTATATAATCATATTATAAAAATAATTAAATTGTTTTACATGGAAATAATATAATGATGCCTATTGAAAAGAACTACCTATTCTTTGTGTAACATTTCTTCATTTGCACAAAACCCTGCCTATGATAGCTTCCATCAAAAAATAATTCTACTAGGATAAGTTTAGGTATGTATGGTAGTGATTTTGGAATGTTTGGGACTATATAAATGGCATGACATATGTGGGAAGTGGGGTGAGTGACTGTTATTTTATAGTAGAGGAGGATTGACATTTTTTAAATATTCTAAATGATTCGATATTGGGAGGCCTCCCTTACTCATGTGATTTTAAAAATTACAAATAATTGATTTTTAGTGATTTTTTTTCAAATAAAACTTACAAAACCAAAAAATAAAAAAAAAATTATCATTTTGGTCCATAGTTTTTATATTTACTTAATTTTACGCTTTTTTATTTTTACCATGATAACTTAATCTATAACAATGGAAAATTATCGTTTATGAATAATTTTCAATAAAAAATATTATATAATATAGATAAAAGGATTATAAATATAATATCTAATTTATAAAATAAAATTTCCATGTTGGATGGATATTAATTCTAACAGAAGTGCGTGTAACCTGCAAAAACATTATTGTAACCCTAACCATAGTAACAATATTTTTACTAATTAGTGTTCAAAATAATCATTATAAAGGATAAATTTGTCTATAAATTTTCACTAATTAATATGTATTAACATTTTAAACTAAATTTTAATATAATATGGTTTATATTAATTTTAAATCATTTAATAGAATATCATTTATTATAAAATAATGTTAATGTCAATTTTGTCATTATTATTTTCAATTAAATTTCATACCCTTATGAAAGTGATTGATTTTTCAATACATGACTTTAAAAATGGTGTAATATGATATATTCATTTACAAAATTAATTTAAAAAAATCTTCACAATTACTTCACATTATATGTATTTAGTATCATTTATTTTATTTTGTTATTAGCTAAATAATTTATGTGTTGGCATTTCAAAATCATTTTAAGTAACTAATTCATCTAAAGAATATAAAGTTAAAATATTATGATGATATAAAATCATATATACCTAAAAATAATATTTATAACTGAAAAAATTTGGTTTATTTTTATATCCCAATACATTATAGATTTTATAATCAAGGAAGGTTACTTTTTGTATTTTTCCATACAAAACTTATTATATAGGTCATATTCATGGAAGAATATCTCTAGCACCACATGATTCTTGTATGTAACCATTACCTAATTATTTTAATATGATTAATTGTTTTAGTTTTTTTTTGTTAATTTTGGGCACTTTTAAACAGTTTTTAGTAAAAATTATGCTGCCTGGTCGGCACACAGTTTGGCCAAACCGTGTGGGAAACCGTGCAAATGCTAAACTAATTACCTATATTTGTGGATATAATTAGGTTTTGATAGCTATTTGATATGTTTAGACTCAAATCAACCATAACAATAATTTTTTCTCCCTCAATGTTTGAAGGATGTTATCTCATCAATCTTAAAGTTATCGAAACACATTTCATGGAAAATTGAAGGTAGATTCTTGCAGTAAGTTCCATTCTTCATCATTTTCTTCAGGGTTTCTTATATATACTCCCCTTTTCATCTCTTCCTCATTTATCTATGACTTAGGTGGGTAAAATTAAGAGTTTTTGGACAAATAAGGTAATATCTGGTGTTTTTCATGATAGGATAAGATATCGTGGATGATTTCTGGGAATCTTGATCTGAATTCATGAGCGTTCTTCGTCCGTTGTCGGTTTTTGTCAAAACGGGTGAGGTACGTGGCATAACTCTCATAAACCCTTTCATGAATTGATTTTAATTCATCAAAATTGTATTTTTTTTAATTAAAGTATTTTTTCTATATTTTTTTTAAACCAACTTTATTGAGGGGTGGTGGAAACCATAAGAAATTAGAGGTATTTTTTGAAAACCATAGTTTTTTTATATTATATGGGGATAGATAAATTATAAATCATCTACAATTTTGTAAAATTGATTTTGTAGAATTATTTTAGTAGATATATTTAATTTTAAAATTATTTAATGTTTTGAAATTGGATGGTTATAATGTTTTCATTAAATATGTGTTTTTATTTAACAGGTGAAATTGTTTGAAATTGGTTTTGGTTTTTGGAAAACAAGGTGTGAATATAATATTTCATTACTGGGAATGGTGGAAATATGATCATGTGCCTAATTACAAAGGTTAAATGGAATATGGGTAATATTTTCATTGTGATGAATTGGGGGATCAATGGGAAGCCGCTCATGAGTATAGAACTGTCATAACGATGCAAGCATTTTTTGTAGTATTTGTTGTTTAGAGTTTATTGGTTTGACTATGAAGTTTCCCAAAAAAAATTAAATATTTATTTAAATTTTTACCTATAGTATATATTTTTTTAAAATTGGTTTACATGGTTATATTTTATTTTTATCTATACATTGTTTTTGTATGTGTTTATATTTAGTTATAAAATATTTTCAGAAATTGTTTTATATAAAATGTTTTTTATAAATGTGTCAAACTATTTTATCCTAGTGGTATGAGTAGGTAATTTTTTGGGGAAGGCCTATTGAGTTGTATACTCACCCATTATTTGGAACCATGGTTCTTTTACAGATGTCATCTTCCTAGATGTGGCCAATTGTAGGGTATAACAGGTTTTTAGCGCTATTTCATGATTTGTGGATCTGTCTTGTAGTGGTAGAGCACAAAGATTGTGAATCCCAGAGAATGTTTTTTGTTATTTTGGTGTCTCATTGAGCTATCTTCCATGATTATGTTTATGTCTAGTTGTCTTCATCATAGCACATTTTTTTTGAATCACTTTGGCATAAATTTTTTTTGAATTATCATTATTTTGTTCATTCATCATATAACTACTATGGATTGTGGTTAGTTGGTTTATAGTTTATCATTAAAAGGGTAACTAATTCCTTACAAGTTTTTGAAACCCTTTGGATTTTATTTCCAGTTTTTTACATCTTGGGTGTGTTTTCTGTGGACTAGTAATGACTCGTTGTGTTCTTAAGCCCATGAGAATGAGTGGGTCATTACAAATGGTATCAGCTTGGTCCCTACTATGTGGAAAATGTAGTATAGAATTGTCATGATCATGGAGTTGAAATACATATTGTATATTGCCGGGTAGATCATCTTAGAATATATTAGGATTGTCGGATGTGAAATGAATATCATAAGAAGACATATCTAACCTTTTTATACTGAACATCATGTTACTTTGGAGTTGGCTAGAATAATGTTTTGCAAACACTTATAGGATAATGGAATCTCAATTTCATTAGTTTATCCAATAAAACCATCATCACAATAATTGTAGATTAATTAATTCCCACTAAGATTTATTATCTTATTTTCATTAATGAAATTTGATTAAGATCATGGTTTCAGTGTGGGATAAAAATAAAGGGAAATTATTTTTAAATGATTGACTTTGAAAAATAAATAGTTAAAATATTTTGAAAATGTTTTATTTTCAAGAGAAATAGTTTTTTGTTATAAAAAATGTTATATTTTGATATAAATGTTTGATATATATGTAATATAATTTTAAATCCCAAGACAATCAATTTCTAGAAGATTCCCACTTACATAATTTGTTGTTTGTTTATAAAGGAACACGGTAGGAAACATAGTAACCAATCAAAGTAAGCAGCTGAAATTGTTGTTTCACCCTAGCCAAACGTGAACTAATAGAAGGTTAAAAGTATAGTCAAATAATTTCATGATATTGAAATAGGTAACTGATGGGAGGATCCATGGATGGTGGACCACTCTATCTTGTTTTATAAGTTGAATCAACCCATCTTTCAGGGTGATTGAGAGTTAGAGAGGGAAGAGGGTTGGATGAATAGGATGGATCCAATCTTTGAATTCACTATAAAACCTATGTACATGAATGTCAAACTGGAAAATTATATGTTTAATGGTCTTTCATGATAATGGTGGCATTTTCCGAAGCAAGATAGATTTTATTAGAGCTTGAGATGGGAGTATTTTGAATAATTGTTTAACAAAAAAGTATATCCTCACACTTTCAAGTTCCAATGAACAATAGAAATTTTCCCCCTAAAGTAGAATAAAATCAATATTACTGAATATTCATCTAAATTCATGAATTTAGTAAACTTTTTCACCAGAAGAAGTAGAAATTACGAGAGTGATGTCACACATATTTGAGTGAGGACTCAGGATGGATATTCAGTCAACGATTGTGGTACATTGTATAACAGGTCATCCGAATATGGAAAAAAGGGTGTCAATGGTTGAGTGGGATAACTCTAGATATATGGGAGCATAAGTCATTATTATTCTAATAGTAAATAATGGGAACACAACTTCTAGGATAAAATTGGAGTGGGACACCAATTTCTAGGGTGGAAATGGGAATCAGAGTCAAACAATAGGATTAAAAAATATTATTCATAAACCAATGGGATTTCTATGATTTTATAATTGTGTCTCAATTTTCCAAATCATGTGAGAGTGTATGGAATAAACTCTAAAATTCCACAACTGCAAAAAAAAATTTGGGCATATTAAGCTATATTTTGGCAGTGCTCCAATTTTGGGTTCTCGAGGAACTAATCTGGTGTTGTAGGAATCAAATGCTTTAACCGGACATGGAGAGCAGAATCAGAGTCGAAAAAATCTAAGATCTAGCCATGGAGATTCTAGTAACACCACTACTCTTCAATAGGTTCAATCCAATCAATGATACAAAGAGTAGTGTTCCATGACCAAGTTGTTACATGCAGTAGAGAAGGGAACTCTGGATGATCTGGTTGGACTATTTGTGGTGCAATGCATGATTCTACCAAATTATACCCTTATGAAAGAGATTTTTTGTATAGTGTATAAAATTTTTATATTTCTTCTCATACTTCTGACTCCCTAATTTTGAAACATTAAATGATGACTTCTATAATAAAACTAAAAACCCCTCTCATTGATAGAGAATGTAGATCCATAATTTGTAGAGCATGTTCTATAAAATTTGATGGAGATGAGAAGAAATGAAATTGCATAGTTATAGCGATGGAAGTAGATTATGTAATCCATGAATGGAATGGTTGATACCATTAATGGTTTATAGAAGCACGGTTAGTTTCACAACAGAGGATGGCATCAAGTATATCTTTTCAAGATGAAGGGTTGAAAAAACATGTGTGATAGGCTTGATGGAACTAGTGGTTTTAATGATCAATTATCAATTGGAAGAGTTATTTTTTTCATCATTTGAAGAAATTGAGGGTATCAATTTTTCATCAATAGTGGATCAATTTCAAAACATGTTTCCTGAAACTTTTTCTTGGTTACTACCTATAAGGAAAGTTGAGTTTATGATTGATCTCTTTCCTAGGAATATTTTTATCTCCCTTCCATCTTATAGGAAGGAACCAACATAATTAAGGGAGATTAATGTTCATTTGGAGGATCTAGAAAAAAATGGTTTCATTTGGCTATGTACGTCTCTATGGGTAGGATCTGTCTTGTTCATGAATAAATCATATAGAACACTTCAGCACTATATTGATTATCGTAAACTTATCCATGTTATGATAAAGAATTGGAATCCACATTCATGCATTTATGGTTTGTTCGATCAATTTTGGGGAGATTAGTGTTTCTAAAATATTGAATTTTTATAAGGAAATAACCAATTTCATGTTTATAAGGATGATATTCCAAATACATCATTCATAAGTAGATATTAACACTTTGAATATGTATTCATTTCTTTCGGTATAATGAATGAACCAACATTATTCATGTATTTTATGAATCAAATATTTATTGATATCTGGACTCTTTTTTTCTAGTGTTTGTGGAAGTTATGTTTTTGTATTCAATGACAAGGGTTATGCATGAAGAACACATGGAAATAGTGTCAAAATCATGAGAGATTAGCATTTGTATTCCAAACTATCTATGTGTGAATTTTTGATACAATAGGAACTCATTAAAGGACTTGTGATTTTAAAAAATGGTGTTTAAATGGATCATGAAATGATTGATGTAGTTATCTCTTGGAAACCACTGAAGAATTATTTCTAGATACAAATATTTCTTGGTATCATTGGGTATTTTTGTCATTTTGTTTGTGACTTCCCACAAATAACATCTCCAATGACAATATTGAAAAAATAACATTCCTTTCTAGTGGAGTGAATAATTATATAAGTCATTTCATGATCGGAAAGTGTGTTTGACTTCGACACCTATCTCGGTTTTTCCAGAACTAGGACATGGATATGTGGTCTTCTATAATGCATCAGGATCTGGGTTAGGATGTGTTCTCATGTAGGGTGACCATGTGGATGTTTATGGTTCAATACCATTGTGAATTCATGATAATAATAACCAACACATGATCTATAGTTAGCTTCATACATTCGTGATATAAGACATGGAGTCTCATCTGTTTTGTGATAAATTCATAATTTTCACCAATTATAATAGCTTGAAACAAATTTTCTCAGAAGGTGATCTGAATCTGAAGAATAGTATTTGGATGGAGTATCTTTTATGTTTTACTTTGACAAGATTTATATAGTATGAAAATGCAATTCAGCTGCTGATGCATTAAGTAGGATGAAATATGCTCAGTTTGAAAAGGATGATTTAGAGGAGTGGCATTTGATGTCGGTCTTAGAGGATATGTATGTGGAATGTGAAAACAAAGATGATGTTGTAGTTTTTTTTCTATGTTTCAAATGATACATATTTGGTTAAATTGGTCAAAAAGACATAGACATATGATGCATAATTATTTATTATGAGTTCAAAAATAAATGGTGTGAAGACCAATGAGGGCCTGAAAATCGATCAAAATTCAGTAGTATGGAATTGAGATCAGAGTGTTGTAACTATCACTTGTCATTAACAACTTCTTCATGCCAAGAATAATTTTAGATGTGATGTACATTCAGGGATACAGAAGATGTTTAAGGAGTTGAAGGAATAGTTTTAGAGGAATGGTATGATGTGAAAAGTGGTTGAGTTTGTTTCAAAGAGCTTAACTAATCAGAATATTATGGAAAAACATCATTGGACAGTGGGTTTGTTGCAGTAATTACCTATTCTAGTGTGAAAATGGGTGCAGATTGCTATGAATTTTGTTATAGGTCTCCCAAGAATAGTCTTGAAACAAGATTATATATGGGTGATAGTGAATCAGCTTGCCATGTCGACCCACTTCATTTCAATTTCTGAAACTCATACCATTGAATAAATATCTAGAATCATTATCCAAGAATTTATAAAGAGAAATAGCATACTGGTTTTGATAATATTTGATAAGCATTAAATATTTACATCTTGTTTATGGGAATCCTTACAGAATTACCTGGAAACTCAGTTTTTTATGAGTATGGTGTATCATCCTCAAATATATGGGAAATATAAAAGTATGATACAAACGTTTCAAGTAATTTTGTGGGATTCTGTAAAAGATTTTAGTGGATCATGAGAGGAGGAATTTGTATTGGTAGAGTTCTCAAACAATAGCAGTTATCTATCTTTGATACAGATATCCCCTTCGAAGTGTTGAATGGGAGTCCATACCATTCTATATTATATTTTGTGGAAGCATGTGATATTTTATTAGTTATGATGAGCCTTATATATGAAATTATGGAGAATATATTGTTGATTAGAAATACAATGGAGGTAGCTCAAAGTCCTCATAAACCATATTTTTATCATTGTTTAAGACCGTTGGTGTTGGTGGTTAGGGATCACGTGTTCTTGAGGATCTCTCCAAGGCATCGACATTGCCCTTTTATGATGAAGGAAAAATTGTCTCCACAATACATTGGCCCTTTAGATATACTGGAATGGGTTGGAGAGGAGGAATATAGTTTTACATTTCCACCAAAGTTTATTTAGGTTCACAATTTTTTCCACATATTTCAGTTAAAAAGTATCATCTAGATACTGACCATGTGATCAGATGAGATCACATTGACTTATTGTCTGATGCATCATAGGTACATATCCCAGTTTGGATTATGAATAGGAAATAGAAATTATTTTGTGAAAATATCATCGGTCTTGTATGGGTTTTATGAAAACATGGATATATTTTGGAAGAGACATTAGAATGAGAGAAGATAATGAACACAAAACCTCCATAACTCTTTTAGTGTAGTGATCACTTTTCACTTTATGGGGACGAAAAGAAAAATGGTTGGGAAAATGTATCACCCAAATTTTTTGGTATGTAACCCTTAAGTAATTATTTTTCTATGGTTAAAGATAATTTTTTAAGATGGGGGATACATTGGAGTACTTTTAGAGGGTTTTCAGTAAAATGGGGTGCACGATCAGCACACGGTTTGACCAAACCATGTCGTCAAACCGTGAAGGGACATACCTAATTCCCTATATTTATGAATCTAATTAAATATGACCATTTTTTGATATATTTGACCCATATAAATCCAAATTATTTTTCTCCCCCAATGATCAATGGAGGTTCTCCCATTGATCTGCAAGTGATCCAAACACACTCCATGTCGATTTGAGGGTAGATTCTTACGATAAGTGCATGTTTAAAATCATTTTCTTCATAGTGTCTTAGATACAATCCTCTTTTCATCTCATTTTCCTAGATATAAACCCATTTTTTGTTAATGTAAATGTGTTCTATCCATATAAGGTTAGATTTTGTTTTTTTAATGAAAAGGGTAGAGATCATCAGTGCCTTCTTGGAGTCTAGACCGGGATTCTTGAGTTTTCTTCATATGTTGTCAGTTTTTATCGAAAAAAGGAGGAGTTACGCATAATAATTATATAACCTTGTTGAATTTATTGGTATTCCTTAAAAATTTTCTTCTGATTCAAAAAAAAATTTCTGTTGTACAATTGTTAAACCCTCTTTAGTGAAAGGAGGTTGAAAATGTGGAATACTAAGGGTTCAGTAAAAAAAGCTAGTTCTCTCTTTTAAATAGGGATTGCTAAATTATTGATCTTATGGAATTTTTTAAAAATGATTTATTTATATTTTTTATAATATATATATATGGGTTTTAGTAATGATTTAATATTTTGAAATTGGATGGTATGAATGATTTCAATTAACAGATGATTTTATTGAAATATGTGAATTTTTTTTAAATTGATTCTGGTTTTTAGAAAACATAGTGTGAATATCATGTTTTATTACTAGTAATGGTTTAAATATGATCATGTTAATATATCCAAATGACAAATGAAACATGGGGAATAATTACCTTGTGATGACTTGGTTGATCAACGCAAAATCACTCATGAGTATGTAACATTCATAACCATGCATGATTTTTTGGGAGTTGTTGTTGTTTGGAGTTTATTAGTCAATAAACAAAGTATTAAAAAATTATTTTGAATAATTATTTAAAATTTTACATGGAATTTATCATTTTGGAAAAAAAATCACATGGATTTTGTTTATATTTAGTTGTCAACTATTTAGAGAAGTGTTTATATTTAGTTATAAATGATTTCCAGAAACTATTTTATATAAAAAAAATTATATAAATGTTGATATTTATTTCATATCATTGATGATCGAGTAGGGATGTCATTGGGGAAATTTTAATAAGTATTATTCTCAACCCTACTTTGTATCTTTGGTGATTTTTCATATTTCATCTTCCTACATGTGGGAAATGGTAGCGTGTTGTGTGTTTTTTGCATAACTACTTGAGTTGATGAGCTCTATGGTGGTGGTAGATCATAGAGATGGTGTATCATGGAGTATTTTAGTAATTTTGGTGTATTTTTTATTTTCCTTCAACTGTTAGGGTTATTTCTACTTTTCTTCTATTATTTTACTTTTGTTTGGGCTCACATTGGTATAAATGATTTTATGAATTGTCAATATTTTTTTCATTCATCATATAGAAGCTATGGATTGTTGTTGTTTGGTTTATATTTATATTTAATATGGTAAATCATTCACTATTGGTCACTGAAACCCTTCAGCATTTATTTACATCCATTGGTATATTGGGGATGTCGCATAACGACCAGTAATTACTCATTGTGTTCTCAGGACAAGGAGAATGAGTGAGTCATTACAGACGGTTTCATCTTGGTCCCTTCTCTATGAACATGTATCATTGAGTTTTTTGTCCATTGATTGGAAATACATCTTTTCTATTCCATTGGTATTCTTCTTAGAAAATAATAGGATTGTCGGGACATGAAATAAATTGCATAAATTAATGTTCCTATCAATTATATGGTAAAAATAATGTTACCATAGAGATGGGTATGTAGATGTTTTAGAAATACTAGTATGATAGTGGAGTCACATTGTCAATGGTTTTTCAAATGAGACCAACATCTCATGTATTTTAGATAAATGAATTCCCACTAGGATTGAGAAACTCATTTTTATTAATGATATATGATTAGAATCATGGTTTTAGTTTGTAAAAAATGATGAAAATTGTATTCAAATGAAAGACATTGAAAAGGAAATATTTTATTTCATTTTAAAATGTTTTGATATTAATAATCAAGATTGGATTGTTCTAAAATGGTTAGACAATGAATGAATTTTTTTGATATTGATGCTATAAAATTTTACATGATTAAAAAATCAATTTCTAGACGTGTGAGACTTACAGGATGTGCTGTTTGTTTAGAAATAACAGCTGATAGGCATTGTAGAATCCTACCATAGGAAGATGCTTTATGTGTGGATGCACCTTTGACACTGGTGAACCAAGAGTTAGTGAAATTCATAGTGTAAGAATTATAATATATGTACATTGTTACCCAAATCCAAGATCCATGAAAAGTTGACCACTCTATCAGGTTTCAGAAGAAGAATCCACCCATCTTCAGAGGTGATTCAGAACTAGAGAGGGAAAATTCTTGCCTAAATAAGAAGAATCCAATAATTGTGTACATCGGCACACCGGTGGACTTGAAGGTCCAACAGGAAAATTTTATATAGGAAAATCTTGCATGCTAATGGTGGGAATTGGCTCTGTAAGCTATATTGGATCAGAGTTTGTGTTGGTAGGATTTGGAAGAATTGTTTAACAAATAGTTCTATCCTCACACTTTCAGAGTCAAACAAAGTATGAAATTTTTTATCTTGATGTAGGAGAGAATATTTGTTATTGAATATGTAGAAAAATTCAAGAATTTAGTGTGCTTTAAAAAATACATTATAGCATGTGGGAGCATTAAACAATGCATATTCGAGTCATGACTCAGGCGGGAGATTCATCCAAAGAGTGTGGTACTTTGTACCATAAATTATATGGAGATAGAAAAAATGGAATCAATGGTTGTTTAGGATATGTATGGAGATATGGGGGTATGGAGAAAGATTACACAGAGAGGAAATGGTGGAAACTAAATTGTTGGGAAAAAAGGAAATGGGACACCCGTTTCCAGGATGGTAATGGGAAATAAAGTTAAACATCTGGATTAGTAAGTATTCCTCCTAAACCAAATTTCCATCTAAGATGTTATCAGTGTGGTTTATTTGATGAAAACAATTTTGAGTTTATGAAAAATCACCAACAATTCCACAATTGAAATAAAATATGACATCTTCAACGATATTTTCTTAGTCCTCCAAGGTCGGGTGCTCAGGGCACATCTCAGGTGTCGCAGGCATCATATGCTTTGATAGGGTGGGCCTAGAAAAATCTGAGCCACAATTATAGAAGAGCTATCTGTGTTGATTCTAGGAAGACCATGACTCCTCATCCAGGGAAATCTTAGTAGGGAAACAAATTGAAGAGCATCACTCATTTCCAATGGATTGAGAAATCAATGAGTCATTACTGGTACTTCGTCAACATCCCCAAGATGAAATGACTAGATATAAATTTGGATGAGATTCAATGACTATTGGGTGGTGAATTAACCTTTTAAATATAAACTATAAACTAATCAACCCCAATCCATAGTATCTATATGATGCATGATAAAAATGGAAATTCAGAAAATATTTTATACCAATCTAAGACCAAACAAAAGTGGTACATTAGAAGAAAACTAAACATCAACTGAATAGATGAAAATAACTCAACATGACACCAAAATAACCAAAATAATCTAGGCTCCACTAGCTCTATTCTCCAACACCCCCAAATAGCAGAACAACTTATGAAGTAATGCCAAAAACCTTTTGCACCCTACTATTGCCTACATCATAGAAGTTGACATCTCCAAAGTAACTAATGTGCCAAAGTAGGGGTTAGTATAAAACATAATACTATTTCCCCAATTACTCTCTTAATCACTTCACTATGATATAAGATTTATCCACATTTATATAATAGTTTTTATCTAAAACAGTTTCTGTAAAAAATTATAACTAGATATAAACACTTCTAAAAATAGTTTATAACTAAAAATAAACAAATACAATTTGAACCAATTTCCAGAAAGCTATAATCCAAGTAAAAATTTAAATAGATATTTAAAAAACATTATGAAAACTAATTGTTAAACCAATAAAATCCATAGAACAACAACTACAAAAAATACACGCATCGTTATGAAAGTTTCATACATACGAGAATTTTCTCGTCAATATTCCTTGTTTTCACAAGGTAATTATTCCCTAGGTGTCATATTACTATAGGAAATAAGAAAATGATCATATTTAAACCATTACCAGTAATGAAATATGATATAGACAACTGTTTTTCCAAAAACAAAAAATAATTTCAAACAATTTCACCTATTTGAATAGACACACCCTATAAGGACCCAGCCTTAAATCTTACATAATCTTGAGTTATCACAAGATTACACGTTGAGGATTTTTCAGGTTTAGAGTTTTAGAGAATTAGATCATGAAACTTGCATTACATTCCACATTTAAACAAAGTGGTTACATAAAAGACAGTATTCATTCTTCCCATCAACGGAAACATATTGAAAATAAAACATGGATTCTTTCTTGACACATCCTTGACACTATCATCACATCGTATATCTTTCCCTTGACCTGTGAAAAACATTTCAAAAACTTAGGATGAGCATAAAAAGCTCAGTAAGGGTTATAAAAAATATGGAAAGGAAACAAGAGTTCATATATACATAAGAATGAAATCATACTTTACCCATAAAACAAAGGCACTTTAACATACCTCATCAAACCATGAATAAATCATAGAAATCATAAGACATAAAGGTAACTTGAGGCATTCATAACATTCTTACGTAGGGAGTAACCCTCTTGGTTACGTTTGGAATACCCATCACAGTATATTCCCTAAATCTCTTCGGAGAAACCTTAACGTTTCACTCCTTCGTGTTACCCAATGAATTGGAGAGCTATATCGGGCTCACCCGCCCTTAGTTTATCACGGAACCACCCGTTTTAATAACAATGCCCAAGAACCATAACATAAACGTATCACATAAAACATACATAAAGGAAACAAAACATTTCCACATTTCAATCACAATATTACATTTTAGTATTTTGAAATAATGAATCCATACAAAAAGAAACCATTTCCAAAACCATTTAAAACATTTAATAAGGATAATTTTGAATCAAAGTGTCCCATACCACCTTGAATATTTTAACATTTTAAACCATTGATATCTATATAAATAAATCCTTAAAACCATTTTGAAAACATGGATATTAATAAGAACAAGTCGTTAATACATTTAAAGCGATATTTTGGTCAAAGGGTTTTTACCAAAATCAGAGACACTTGAATACAATAATTGAGGAATAACATTTAATCATAACTTTATAATATCATGAGAGTAAATGGATTCATGATATAATATTCCAAAGGACAGTATATACACCATATAAGAGTTAATTGGTGCATAACAACAATGAAGTATCAATAGGGATGTAAAATGTGATGAAATCCCTTATAAGGAAGGTATCCTTAAATTAAGGATAAATCAATATCAAAATTATGTGTGACAAATATAAATACACCCAATATAATTGGATATTAAGTGTAAAACAATAAAATTTCATCCAAACGTATTCAAAGGATGACATATTCATAACTACATGTTGAACCCAAAGAAATCGAAATTGGGTTAAAACATTCCCTTGGTAAAATTCGACAGCCTAACGGCGTCACTTCAAAAATTCAGAAAATGAGTTGATGATAGATAAAAAGGGAATCTCATCACTTGGACATAAAATTTACATAAATCAGGATATAGAAGAACATATCCCAACATAATAGTATGTGAATTAAAAGACATAACAAACGAAGTCTTTTAAAATGAGGAGGGTGAAATGTTCCATTACTGACTTGGGTAACTTTCGAAAAGTACACCCCATTGAAGAAGTGTCATAAAATGAATATGTAAATACCAATAAATGGAATTATATTACAAAAGGAGTGTAATAATGGGCAGTACATAAACCACTCAAATGAAATTGTGGCAAATGTAGCATAAATCTCACAGGAATAAAAGTGAGATGAAAAATCCCTTACGAAAACTCGGCAGCCTAACGGCGCCACTTAAAACTTCCAAAATGGATTGATGAGAGAAATAGGTTCTCTCATCATATGAACATAATAAGTAAAGTGGGATTAATATAAAATAACATCCCAATCATAAGAAAGATGAACTTAAAAGGAATGACATAAAAGAATGTACTTAAAAAGAAAGAGAGGTGTAGGATCTCTTACCTCGTATCCGACTTGACCTGACCGTTCTTTAATCTCCTGAATAATAAACTTGAGTTAATTTCTAATTTCTTATGAACCTTCTTAAAGTTCATTATTCCTTTTATATCACTTATTTCAATGTTATAAACATTATGTAATCATTTAAGTTAATAATGTTTGTTCTTTCAATATTTGGTTCTTTAGTCGAAAATGGACTTCTTACAATTACATGTTGTTTGTGTGGTCAAAGGTTCATTATATCCAGAATGATATTCATGATTTGGATATCATATATATCATATATATCTAGCATATATATGTATTTATAATATTACATAATCATTTAGAGGTAAGAAATGAAATGCATCGTTCATGGAGACGGTAAGCCGTACGTACGCATGAACGCTACTTTCATTTCTATCTCATACTTTAATGGAAAGAAACAATAATGATATAGAGGTATATTATAATTCCAGTATAACATCATATATAATAACTTTAAATCCATCCTTTATACATCCCACGTATGTCATTAACGAATCAAATCACTTTGAGGGGGCGGTAGTCCGCACTTCCTAAAATGAAATTATCGTGTTTACCCATAATGGAAACAATAATGGTATGCCATAAATAAAAAATACAGAAGATTAAGGAAAGAATAAACATATTATATATCATATATAAAAATAGTGACATCATAATGGCCACCTTTGAAGGTGTTAAATGAGTATTGAACAATCATCGTTTCGGGAGGTAGAATTTCGCCATCCACGGAAACCGTATGTTCTTTAACCATTTGATGTAGTTGTGTGAGAGTGTAGCTCGAATAAATATTATAAAAACATCCTATTATATTGAAGATACTGTTTTTGTTACAAAATAAGTAAATAAAAAGAGTTTAGGGGGTTGGAGAAGCAAAATAAAACAAATGAACATGAGAGAATGAATTACCTTTAAAAGTGTAACTCCTTTTTATTTGAGCCTAAAGGCTTCCTTTGAAAGGATTCATCCCAAAGGGAATACTCTAGGATGAGGAGAGGTATGTGTATAGAGTAAATGGTCAGGGTATGGCCGAGCCAAAGGCTTGAGGAGTGTGTGAAATGAGGTAGAGGTGGGGGCCTTTTATAAGAGGAGAGGAGGGGCACTTTTGGAAATCATGAAACTATTATTTTATTTTCAAAAGTGTTTTGAATTTCTAAGGTCCCACATTTATATATTTCGAAGATAAGATGATAAGGATTCGAAATATTCCCATCCAATAGTTTTTTTGACAAGTGTAGGTCTTAGATATTACATTATCTTTCCATTTTATTTAAATCGTTAAATAATGAGGTCATCGTTGCATCATCATGATGTCGTAATTAAATTAATTTAATTAATATCTAAAAATTATAAAAAAATACTATGATGTAGGAAATATTTTTATCTTTCTAATGAATATTTATAGTCAAAATCTGGACTTGTGTAACCCCACTTAAAAACGGTTTTAGTAAAACAACTCATGTTTGTGTCAATTTAATTTTAACATTAAATAATTATATATTAATGTCATTTTCCAACCAAAGTGGCTCCATGAGGTCCCCAAGTTTACCAATGGGTTGTCTTGGTCGGCCATGACTCATCCAATAGGAGTAGGACAAGTGTCATGGTGTTTTCATATTTTTATAATATCATTTTTACCTTAAATTACACTAATTACCTCTAATCGCGATTAATGAAAAAAGTTACTATTCACCAAAAAATTATTTTCATCCCATTGAACCATATTTTACATAATAATGACAACCATGTATGTTGGATTTTCAAAATTGAATACACATTAGTGGTAAACTTTCATTTAACTGAAAAATCAGTTTGCTTGATTACCACTTAGTGGTTTCACTATTCATCAAAAATTGGAGTTTTTCAGAAAATTACCAAAAATTCACCCTAAGCTATATTTGATATTCCGAATTCAAAAATGATGTTTATATTACCTAATTCAAAGAATATAAGTATAATTAATTAATTTAATAATTAACTCCCGCTGTCAAAACAAATAGCGTGTTTTTAAGAAACAATAAGTATCAAAAGATTGATACTAGTTTAAGTCCGATTTAAAAGTGAAATTAATTCCAATGACCACTATTGGATTTAATGGTAAAAATATTTTCTAATTTCACTTTAAATCCAATTCAAAAGATTATCTAATCATATAAATAAATTAGATTAAAAAGAGGTTTTGAATTAAAATACAACGTTTTACACTATTCATTAAAAAATGAACTTTTTCGGAAAAATACCAAAAAATTACACAAAGTAAAAATTTGATGTCCTGATTCTAAAGAAGAATTTTATTTTGTCAAATATAACACATAAAATTGTCAAAAATTGGATTTAAAAGAGGTTCGCCATCAAAAGGCGGTTAATCGACCTTTTAAAGAATATTAGAATGTTTACGCTTAAAATTGGATTCATTCGCATTTTTAATCCTCTAACATAAATTGTAAAAAGTAAAAATATTTGACAAACATATATAATCATTAGGTAGTTAGTTCTGTTCATTCTCTCCATTACAACGGCTAGGCGTTAACTACCTTTTTAAAATAATATTATTTTATTTTTAGAGTGCAACGCAAGATTCCCAAGAAACTCATTGTTGTGTATTGGGTACGCCATCAAGCATAGCATCACCTTTAAAGTAATATTAATATTTGATTCACAAATATGGATAAATATGAAAATGTCATATTCTTTATTTACCTGGGGTGTTACATCCTTCCCCCCTTTTGGGAATTGCGTCCTCGCAATTTTAAAATTGGGCTTGGAAACATCCTTGAAAGTCCCACATCGGAACAAGAGTCGGTAAAACAATCAGTTTAAAATAAAGAAAGATAAGTACAGAGGTCACCCGAGTTAACCCATACTAGGATTCAATGTAGGAAAAGATGGACATGGAGGAGAAAACATAGGGTCATGTTCTGATGGAGAGTGATAGAAAACATGTTTAGGAGAAATTTAACCACAAGAAAATCACAAACTTGTGATGGGTTAAACGGTATTCAATTCCCCAGTAGGAAAAGTTAATAGACAACATTTTTGTTTTAAGTTACTTTTTATTGAGGAATTTATTTTTGAGCTTAAATAAAACATAAGGAAACATACTTACTTGTCATGTTGACTTTCAACTTTTTCTAGATTTTTCACACAGACTCATACTTTCTCCAAAAAACGAGTATTTAGGAAGACTTGTTCGCATTAAGAGTACTATAAACAACTTCTAGAGGAGCACCTAATCCACAAAAAAAACTATACACTTCCCATGTCTTTAGGCTTTAACCAAAACCAAAACCAAAACGGTTAGTACAAGGTCAGATAATCCAGAAAAGGATAACCCTTTAAAAAGAAAATCTATGCTTAATCTCCAAAATTTGTCCAACAAAACCCAAAATTCAACAAGGACCATCCGATAAACAATTTGTTCATAAATTTCATCAAATTAAACCAATCTAAGATTGAAACCCAAATATTTGAAGGATTTAGTCACATAGTCTTCCAAGTTAAATCGTAACATTTATCTCCAAACAACATCAGTTGCTCCTAAAGTCCCATATTGAAAAGTAATTAACCTAATAACATATCCTCCATGATAGGTTAATAATTTTCATAAATAACCCAAAATAAACTTACACTTAATTCATAAAATCATATAACTAAAAAGAATCAGTCAAACTAACCAGGGACTTCACGTAGTCCAGTGGTAGGTGATAAATACCAGTCGCACTTTGGTTGTGGGTTCGATTCCCGCAGCTTTGTCCGACGCGACGGGTAGTCACACGGTCTGCGTGTTGTCCTTTTTCCAAAACTATATAATTCTTAAATCATTCCCCAAAATGAGATAAAATCATCAAAAATGATCATAACATATTTTATCCTCCAGTTTATCTCATGCCTTTCATTTTCCAGCATATCATATAATAACCCATAATTACCTCAAAAGTAAGGATCATATAAACTCTAATGGTTACCTTTATAATTATTACCTGAACTTCCACATCGATTGGTCATCTCGTACATGATGCATTACAGAACATACCAAGGTTCAAGTGGTTGATCATGACTCCTTGATATTTGGTTTAGGACAACCACGAGTTTCCTCATTGAATCCCCCATTTTATCTAGTATCTTAATCATAGAACCACCACATTTTCCGTCAAACATGTTGTCTCTTTGGTGCCTGCTAGATCCATCCATTCACTAAAAACAGAAATGTCAGTGTGAGTATATCAACAAAACCATCATGTACTAATGAGAAAGGTAAACACTAAAATACACTTACTCATTCACTTTATCTAAAACTAGGACTCTTTCTAAAATCCTAACCATTATGGTAACGCTACTTATGCTTAAAGAATACCCTAACCTCTAAAGTTATCTAAACCGGCCTCTGATACCAACTATAAGGCCCCAGCCTTAAACCTTACATAATCTTGAGTTATCATAAGATTACACGTTGAGGATCTTTTCAGGTTTAGAGTTTTATAGAATTAGATCCTGAAACTTGCATTAAATTCCACATTTAAACAAATTGGTTACATAAAAGACAGTATTCATTCTTCCCATAAACGAAAACATATTGAAAATAAAACATGGATTCTTTCATGACACATCCTTGACACTATCATCACATCGTATACCTTTCACTTGACCTGTGAAAAACATTTCAAAAACTTGGGATGAGCATAAAAAGATCAGTAAGGGTTATAAAAAATATAGAAAGGAAACATGAGTTCATATATACATAAGAATGAAATCATACTTTACCCATAAAACAAAGGCACTTTAACATACCTCATCAAACCATGAATAAATCATAGAAATCATAAGACATAAAGGTAACTTGAGGCATTCATAACATTCTTATGTAGGGAGTAACCCTCTTGGTTACGTTTGGAATACTCATCATAGTATATTCCCAAAATATCTTCGGAGAAACCTTAACATTTCACTCCTTCACGTTACCCAATGCATTGGGGAGCTATATCGGGCTCACCCGCCCTTAGTTTATCACGGAACCACCCGTTTTCATAACAATGCCCAAGAACCATAACATAAACGTATCACATAAAACATGAATAAAGGAAACAAAACATTTCCACATTTCAATCACAATATTACATTTTAGTATTTTGAAATAATGAATCCATACAAAAAGAAACCATTTCCAAAACCATTTAAAACATTTAATAAGGAGAATTTTGAATCAAAGTGTCCCATACCACCTTGAAGCTTTTAAAATTTTAAACCATTAATATCCATATAAATAAATCCTTGAAACCATTTTTAAAACATGGATATTAATAACAACAAGTCATTAAAACATTTAAAGCGATATTTTGGTCAAAGGGTTTTTACCAAAATTAGAGACACTTGAATACAATAATTGAGGAATAACATTTAATCAGAACTTTATAATATCATGAGAATAAATGGATTCATGATATAATATTCCAAAGGACAGTATATACACCATATAAGAGTGAATTTGTGCATAACAACAATGAAGTCTCAATAGGGATGTAAAATGTGATGAAATCCCTTATAAGGAAGGTATCCTTAAATTAAGGATAAATCAATATCAAAATTATGTGTGACAAATATAAATACAGCCAATA
This sequence comes from Viscum album, assembly GCA_963277665.1. NCBI lineage: Eukaryota > Viridiplantae > Streptophyta > Magnoliopsida > Santalales > Viscaceae > Viscum > Viscum album. The sequence continues at coordinate 707,803,338 of OY728165.1, read as the reverse complement.
TAATTGGATATTAAGTGTAAAACAATAAAAGGTCATTCACACATATTCAAAGGATGACATATTCAATAACTACATGTTGAACCCAAATAAATCAAAATTGGGTTAAAACGTTCACTTGGTAAAATTCGACAGCCTAACGGCGTCACTTCAAAAATTCAGAAAATGAGTTGATGAGAGATAAAAAGGGAATATCATCACTTGGAAATAAAATTTTCATCAATCAGGATATAGAATAACATATCCCAACATAATAGTATGTGAATTAAAAGACATAACAAACGAAGTCTTTTAAAATGAGGAGGGTGAAAGGTTCCATTACCGACTTGGGTAACTTTCGAAAAGTACACCCCCATTGAAGAAGTGTCATAAAATGAATATTTAAATACCCATAAATGGAATTATATTACAAAAGGAGTGTAATAATTGGCAGTACATAAACCACTCAAATGAAATTGTGGCAAATGTAGCATAAATCTCACAGGAATAAAAGTGAGATGAAAAATCCCTTACGAAAACTCGGCAGCCTAACGGCGCCACTTAAAACCTCCAAAATGGATTGATGAGAGGAAATAGGGTCTCTCATCATATGAACATAATAATTACAGTTGGAGTAATATAAAATAACATCCCAATCATAAGAAAGATGAGCTTAAAAGGAATGACATAAAAGAGTGTACTTAAAAAGAAAGAGAGGTGTAGGATCCCTTACCTCGTATCCGACTTGACCCGACCGTTCTTTAATCTCCTGAATAATAAACTTGAGTTAATTTCTACTTTCTTATGAACCTTCTTAAAGTTCATTATTCCTTTTATATAACTTATTTCAATGTTATAAACATTATGTAATCATTTAAGTTAATAATGTTTGTTCTTTCAATATTTGGTTCTTTAGTCGAAAATGGACTTCTTACAATTACATGTTGTTTGTGTGGTCAAAGGTTCATTATATACAGAATGATATTCATGATTTGGATATCATATATATCATATATATCCAGCCTATACATGTATTTATAATATTACATAATCATTTAGAGGTAAGAAATGAAATGCACCGTTCATGGAGACGGTAAGCCGTACGTACGCATGAACGCTACTTTCATTTCTATCTCATACTTTAATGGAAAGAAACAATAATGATATAGAGGTATATTATAATTCCAGTATAACATCATATATAATAACTTTAAATCCATCCTTTATACGTCCCACATATGGCATTAACGAATCAAATCACTTTGAGGGGGCGGTAGTCCGCACTTCCTAAAATGAAATTATCGTGTTTACCCATAATGGAAACAATAATGGTATTCCATAAATAAAAAATAAAGAAGCTTAAGGAAAGAATAAACATATTATATATCATATATAAAAATAGTGACATCATAATGGCCACCTTTGAAGGTGTTAAATGAGTATTGAACAATCATCGTTTCGGGAGGTAGAATTTTTCCCTCCACGGAAACCGTATGTTCTTTAACCATTTGATGTAGTTGTGTGAGAGTGTAGCTCGAATAAATCTTATAACAACATCCTAGTATATTAAATATACTGATTTTGTTACAAAATAAGTAAATAAAAAGAGTTTAGGGGGTTGGAGAAGCAAAATAAAACAAATGAACATGAGAGAATGAATTACCTTTAAAAGTGTAACTCCTTTTGATTTGAGCCTAAAGGCTTACATTGAAAGGATTATTCCCAAAGGGAATCCTCTAGGATGAGGATAGGGATGTGGAGAAAGTAAATGGGCAGGGTATGGCCGAGAAAAAGGCTTGAGGAGTGTGTGAAATGAGGTAGAGGTGGGGGGGCTTTTATAAGAGGAGAGGAGGGGCACTTTTGGAAATCATGAAACTATTATTTTATTTTCAAAAGTGTTTCGAATTTATAAGGTCCCACATTGATATATTTAGAAGATAAGATGATAAGGCTTCTAAATATTCCCATCCAATAGTTTTTGTACAAGTGTAGGTCTTAGATATTACATTATCTTTCCATTTTATTTAAATAGTTAAATAATGAGGTCATCGTTGCATCATCATGATGTCATAATTAAATTAATTTAATTAATATATAAAAATTATAAAAAAACTACTATGATGTAGGAAATCTTTTTATCTTTCTAATGAATATTTATAGTCAAACTTTGGACTTTTGTAACCCCACTTAAAAACTATTTTAGTAAAACAACTCATGTTTGTGTCAATTTAATTTTAACATTAAATAAATATATATTAATGTCATTTTCCAACCAAAGTGGCTCCATGGGGTCCCCAAGTTTACTCATGGGTTTTCTTGGTCGGCCATGACTCATCCAATAGGAGTAGGACAAGTGTCATGGTGTTTTCATATTTTTTATAATATTATTTTTACCTTAAATTACACTAATTACCTCTAATCGCGATTAATGAAAAAAAGTTACTATTCACCAAAAAAATATTTTCATCCCATTGAACCACATTTTACATACTAATGACAACCATGTATGTCAGATTTTCAAAATTCAGTACACATTAGTGGTAAACTTTCATTTAACTGAAAAATCAGTTTGCTTGATTACCACTTAGTGGTTTCACTATTCATCAAAAATTGGAGTTTTTCATAAAATTACCAAAAATTCACCCTAAGCTATATTTGATATTCCGAATTCAAAAATGATGTTTATATTACCTAATTCAATGAATATAAGTAGAATTAAATAATTTAATAATTAAATCCCGCTGTCAAAACAAATAGCGTGTTTTTAAGAAACAATAAGTATCAAAAGATTGATACTAGTTTAAGTCCGATTTAAAAGTGAAATTAATTCCAACAACCACTATTGGATTTAATGGTAAAAATATTTTCTAATTTCACTTTAAAACCAATTAAAAAGATTATCTAATCATATAAATAAATTTGATTAAAAAGAGGTTTTGAATTAAAACACAACATTTTACACTATTCATTAAAAAATGAACTTTATCGGAAAAATACCAAAAAATTACACAAAGTAAAAAATTTGATGTCCTGATTCTAAAGAAGAATTTTATTTTGTCAAATATGACACATAAAATTGTCAAAAATTGGATTTAAAAGAGGTTCTCTATCAAAAGGCGGTTAATCGACCTTTTAAAGAATATTAGAATGTTTACGCTTAAAATTGGATTCATTCTCATTTTTAATCCTCTAACATAAATTGTAAAAAGTAAAAATATTTGACAAACATATATAATCATTAGGTAGTTAGTTCTGTTCATTCCTGCCATTACAACGGCTAGGCGTTAACTACCTTTTTAAAATAATATTATTTTATTTTTAGAGTGCAACGCAAGATTCCCAAGAAACTCATTGTTGTGTATTGGGTACTCAATCGAGCATAGCATCCCCTTTAAAGTAATATTAATATTTGATTCACAAATATGGATAAATATGAAAATGTCATATTCTTTATTTACATGGGGTGTTACACACCCATTATCATAAATCATTCCAACCATCCTATTTCAAAACGTTAATTAATTTTAGAAAACATATTTCTACAAAAAAACATTCAAAATTAATCAATATTAATAAATTCTTGAAGATCCTTAATTTAAAAAACTAGATATACTATAATAAGCTAGCGTGTTTTAGAAAAATCGCCAATTTTCAATTTTTTCCACCACACTTCACTAAAGTGGGTTTAAGAATTGTACAAAAAAAATTTAATGTTTTTCAATAACTAAATTTTAATTCATTCCATTAAATTCCATCAACGGTATATGAGAGTGAATCCACCTACATCACTTCTTTCGTTGAAAACCAACAAAAGATGAAGAACGATCAAGATTTCAGGTAAAGATTCCATTAAACCACCAATGATATCTTCCCCTATCATAGAGAATTTATATATAACCTTATTTTTCCTCAAAAAAAATTTATCTACCAAAATTATTAGTAGATATAAGAAAAATAGTTTAATGGAAGATTAGATCTAAGAAATCATGAAGAAAATGATGAAGAATATGCACTTACATAAAGAATCATCCGTCGATCCACAATGTAACGTGTTCAAATCGCATCCAACTCAATGGGAGAACCTCCTTTGGTAATTGGGGGAGGAAAAAGTTTTGTTACAGATGATTTGTGTCAAAATATATCATAGATATAGCCAAACCAAATTAGATCCACAATGATAGGGAATCGGTTTTGGCTCTGCACGGTTTGGCCAACACGTGTGCTGACTGTGCGCCACCGTTATTACCCAAAACCCACAAAAAAGTACTCAAATTTCTCCCCCAACATCCCACATAACTATTAAACATATTAAAATCCTTAGGTAATTCTTACATACTAGAAATTGGGGGTGCTACATTCTCCCCACCATTGGTCATTCCTTCCCCAGAAAGTATAAAGCATTTACTACCCTGAAGGAGTTTTGGTCATTGTTCTTTCATTTCATTTTCACATTCCCAAGTCTCTGCCTAAATCTGATAATGTTTCCATAAAACCATTATTTGACCAATTATTTTTTTCATTAAATACATTCTCATTCATATACGCAATTGTAATTGGGAAATGTATCAATGAAGCATTCGTCTCTAGGTCAATGTGATCCCATCTATTCACATGGTGCTGATCCAGCTGATAATTTTTCAAATGAGATATGTTAAAAAAATTGTGCGACAATATAAACCATGTTGGAAATAAAATCTAATATACCACCACTATAACCCAATCAAATATATAGAAACATATAATGTATCATAGAGAAAAATTTTCCTACCTCCCAAAATAGCGATGTCCTATCCATAGAGATATACTAAATAACACATGATCTCTGACCGAAAATTACAATGGTCTTCGGTGTTGATCTTTATATGATTTCTAATTACATATAGCCATCTACATTATCTTTCTAATCAACTAAATCTTCTTTTTAATTTCATGGACAATGCTCGGCCCATGAAAATAGGTCTCACATGTTTCCACCCAACATAGTGGTGAACAACAAGGTCATCCATACAACACTTCGACGAGGGCCATATGTTAAAAGCATGCTAACTGTTATTGTATTATAATTATTCCAATGGAAATTCATCTTCCCATGATCCACCAAAATATATTATAGAAGCATGCAACATGTCTTCCAACATCTGTATCATCATTTTGGATTTCACATCTATCTGAGGTTGATACACCGTACTCATAATCAACTAAGTTTCTAGTGTTTTCTGTAAGGATTTATAGAAATGCTATATGATCTTTTTAACTTTATTAGGGACTATAAAATGATGTATTCCATGTTTAATTTCCACTTCATGGATATAGAAGTTGAACAGATCCACCACCGTATGTGTTTACCAAAATTGGAATGAAATGGGATGACTGGGTGAGCTGCTCAATTATCTCTTATATGGAATCGTATTATTGGACATTTATGGAGAGATCTGTCAAAAAATACATAGATATATACTGCTGTTTTTATATTGGGATAGGTAAATAGTAAAACATATCCATTGGCTGCTAATATTTTTCCATAACTAGAAGACATGTTATGTACTTTGAAACCAACTCAGTCAAATTTAACTTCATACCATTCCACTGAAACCTCACCTTAACTGCATTATACATCATCAGAATCCCAGGATGTACATCCCATCTCGAATAGTAGAAGGCATGAAGAAGTTGTTCCTAACAAGTGATAGTTACATCCATCTAATATATGATATAGAAAACTGAAGTCCCCTCAAGATTTCATCCCTCAATGGTCTCCCTACCATTGTGTTATGAACTCAAAAGAGAGCATCTTGCATTGAATGTTTGAGCCTCTTTAACCATTTTTAAAAAATCATGAACTACTAAAACGATGAATAAAAACAAAATATCACCTAGGTTTTCACATTCTACTTGAATATCAGCTAATACCGACATAAACTGTCACTATATTGAAGATTTCTTTTCCAACTGAACATAATACTTACTGCTTAATGAATCTGCAACTGAATTGTCTTTTCCAGGTGTATATATCATGTTGAAGTCAAAAAGCATGAGAAACTCTACCCATCTCCATTACCTCATATTCAAATCCCTTTGGGATAAAATGTGTTTCAAGCTCTAATTATTGGTGAACACAGTGAAATTTTCACTAATGGGATAGTGATGTCGTGTCTTTAATGCGTGAACAACTGCATCTATCTCCCAATGATGTATTGGGTAATTCATCTAATTCACTCTCAACTATCATAAATCATACGAAATGACATGGTCTCCCTAACAGAGAACACATCCAAACCCAGATCCTGAAGAGATAATGTAGACCACACATCCTTTCCCATTTTCTGGAAAAACATAGGTAGGTGCTGATGATAGACACACTTTCAAATCCTGAAAATACTTTTTTCATTATTCACTCAAATAGAAAAGAAAAATTCTCTTTTTCAAAATTTTCATTGGAGATTCTATTCAACATAAGTCCCAAAAAATTGGAGATAATATCCAGTGAGACTAATAATGGATCATATATTGAAAACATTCTTCAGAGGTTTCCAAGAGACAACTACCATAATCTTTTTAGTATCCACCCAAACCCCTTTTTTAGAAATCACATGGCTCAGAAATCATACTTATTAAATTAAATAATAAAACATATATTGTTGTTTTTATACAAATTATATTATATTGTTCACTACTCTAAGGACAAATTATTATTTTGTCTTCTTTGTCTTGGAGTTAAAATCCTTCTTGTCTTTTCCTTGGGTGGGTTTTATAGCAAATAGTAGGATATTATGGACTTGAAATGTATGGTATAAAATGACATATCTAACCTTTTTATGTTGAACTGAATGTTTCTAAAGTGCTGGGTAAGTATGTTTTTTGGGAAAACTTGAATGATAGTGGAGTCTCGTTGTCTTGGGTTTAGCCATTGAGACCAGCATCACTGGAATTTTAGAGTAATTAATTCTCATGATGATTGAATATCTCATTGTTAGTAAGAAAATATAATTCATAGCATGGTTTTATTTTTTGAAAAAATGGAGGATTTGTTTCTAAAAATGAAATACATTCAATGGGTAATAGTTGTTATATGTTGAAAAGTTATTGATTTTGAAAATAAAAAGTGGTTTGTTCTAACAATTGGATAGATTCAAGAAGACAGTTTGAGATATTTATGTTATAGAATTTGACTTGAAATGAAATCAGTTTCTAGAAGAATGAGATTTCCATTATGTTTTGTTTATTTAGAGATGTAACCTAGTAGGTAGCGTAGAAAACAACTTGATTAAACTACAAAATATGTGGTTGCACCTCATTTATAAGTGAACCAAGAGCTGGTGCAATATATAGTCCAAACATTCCATGTTGGGGACATGGGGATCCGAAGGGAGGAACCATGATAGGTGGACCACTTCAACTTTTTTTAGAAGAATAATCCACCCATCATTCGATGAGATTCAGAAAAAGAGTGGGAAGAGGGTTGGATGAATAGTATGAATCGAATCTTTGAGTTCATTGGCACACTAGCGTAATTCATTGTCAAAATGGAAACTTATATGTTGTAAGATATTTCATTCAAATGTTGATATTTTTCGATGTAAGATAGATTAGATCAGGCTTCATTTTGGTTGATTTTGAAGAATTTTTTTGCAAAAATTATATCCTCACACTTTAATAATCCATCAAATAACATAAAAATTCAACCTTAGGTAGTATATCCTCTCAGTTATTGAATATGCAGCTAGATTAATCAATTTAGTGTGCGTTTCACCTGATGTTGTAGCAAGTGAGAGATTCAAAGAACTCATCTTTAAGTCAGAACTCATGAAGGAGATTAAATTGAAGATTGTGGTTCTTTGTATTACATATTATATGGATATGGTAAACAAGGAATTTGTGGGTGAGTGGGATATCATTTGAGATTTGGGAGGAGAAAGCTTTCTGATGCTAACAAGAAATGGTGGTAAATCAACTACTAGGAGAAAAAGGAAGAGGGACACCAATTTATTTGGTGACAATGGTAATCAGAGTCAAATAGAGGGATCATTAAATCTTCCTCATAAACCAAAGGTTCAGATAGAATATTATTAGTGACTTTCATTCGACAACATTAAGTCATATTTTATGATAGTATCTCAACAATTCCACAACTGCAACAAAATTTGACATCTTTTACGATATGTTCATAGTGTTCCATGGTCAGGTTCTTGGGACACTTCTCAGGTGCAGCATGCATCATATGCTTCGACAGGGTGGGGCCACCAGAATCATATCCACCAGTAATAAAAAACCAGACATGATGATTCAAGGAAAACCATTTCCCCTCAAGGGGTGAAATCCTTGCAGTGAATCCAAGAGTATAGTGCCGCCCATTCTCACTAGCTTGAGAACAGAATGGGTCATTACTGGGCCTTAGGAAGCATCCCCATGATTCCAATGGATGGATATATTATCCTACAGGCTTTAATGACTAGTGGGTTATTATTTACCATTTTAATGATATAAAGTAAACTAACTAACCACAATCCCGAGCACCTATATCAGGAATGAAAAAAATAATGATTATTTAGAATATCTTTTATACAATAGTGATCCCAAAAAAAAGTGCTACAGTGTACTAAAACTAAACATAAACCTAAAATGAGAAGATAAGTCAAGGAGACACCAAAATAACAAAAACACTCCATGCTCCACAACCACCATACAACTGAACAACTCAATAAGTAGTGCTAAAAACAAAATTCACTCAACCTTTTCCCATGTCCTGGATGATGAAATCTATAAAAAACCAACGTAATATATCAGGGGTGAGCATAAAAATCATTTTTCATTCCCAAATAACTTCCCTAAACATGACACTATGATATAATATTTATCAAAATTTATATAAAATATTCTATATAAACGAATTTTTGAAAATAGTTTATATCTATATATAAACACTTCTAAAAAATGTCTATAACTAAATATAAACTAAAATAATTTGAAACAATTTTCTATAATGATATAGTTGAGGAAATAATATAAATATATCATTAAAACACTTTTTGAAAAATACTTTGGAAAACCAATACACTACATAAAACAACATCTACCAATAATGCATACATCGTTATGATAGTACCATTCTAATGAGTGGTTTATTATCAATCTACCAAGTCATCATAGGGTAATTATTCCATAAGTATTATTTATCCTTTGTAAATAAGAATATTATCATATTTCAAACATTCACAGTAATAAAATATGATATGCACACCATGTTTTTCAAACACAAAAAACCAATTATAATCAATTTTATCAAATTCCATAAAACCACCAGTTTATTAAAACCTTTCCAACCATCCAATTTCAAAACAATAAATCATTTTAAAAACCCAAATACATACATTAAATAATTTAAATAACTCTATTATAACAAATTCTATAAAAGAAATTATTTTAAAATCAATATTCAAAATAAAAAACTATTTTTTTCACAAAACCCATATTTTTTACGTTTTCTAGAACCTTTCACCAAAGTGGGTTTAACAATTTTAAAACATAAAAAAATTATTTAATTTGAATAAAAAAGCTAATTTAAATTAATTCGAATCAATCCCATCATGTTGAGATGATAGTGAGGCTACCTACCTCTTTCGTTTTTACAAAACCCTATAACGGACACAAACCACTCATGAATCTGGGTCCAGATTCTTAGAAACCACCCAATATCTCTTCAACTATCATTAAAAACACTAGATCTGAATTTATTTTCCCTCAAAACTCATATATCCACCCACATGATGTATAGATCAAGGAAAAATATATTAAAGGAGAAGTAGAGCTAGGAAACCGGGATGAAAACAATAATGAACGAGCACATACCACAGGAATCTACCTTCGATACTCTTAAGAATATGTTTTGATCAATTCTAGATTCATGGGGGAACCTAATTCAGACTTTAGGGAGAAATAATTAATGTTTGAGTTGATTTTGGTTGAAATAAATCTAATATATATCCAAAACTAATTATATCCATAAATATTTGGTAACATTTTTGGTCTTGCACGGTTTGGCCACACGGGTTGGCCAAACCGTGTGCTGATTGTGCACCCCCTTTTTGTAACAAAAACCTTGAAAAAGTAATATACATTATCCTTCAAATTATAATATAATATTGAAGAATATTAACATAATTATGTAAGGGTTACATACTAGAAAACGAGGGTTCCAAATTCTCCCCACCATTGGTCTTTCCATCCCGGAAAAGATGTATGTGATCACAACCCTAAAAGAGTTTTGATCATTTCTATTCCATTTAATTATTTATTTCCCATGTCTCTTCCTAAATATGATAATGCTTCCATTAAATAAGAACTAGAATGATTCTTTTTCCAAGGAATACTTTCTCATGCCTATACAAAATCTACACTGGGATATATACCAACGTAGAATCTGGCTCCAGGTCAATGGGATCCCATTAAATAACATGGTCAAAAATACGCTGATACTTTTCTCAACTAAGATATGTGGAATGCATTGTGCACTGAACTGAACCTTGGTGGTAATTAAAACTAATATGCCACCTCTCTAACCTATTCTACAATCTCTATAGGGCTAATATATCGAGGAGACAATTTTCCATGCTTCCCAGAACATCGATGTCCTAGCATTAGAGAGATCCTCAAGAACAAAAGATCACCCACATAAATATCCAGCAGTCTTTGGTGATGATTCACATATGGTTTTGGATGACTCAATGTTGTCTCCATTATCTTTATGATCAATATGATATCCTCCATAGCTTCCTAGACAAGGCTCGGCCAGGACAAATGTGATCTCACATGTTTCCACCCAACCTAGTGGAGAACTACAAGGACACCCATACATCATTTCAAAGGGGACTTATATATTGAACCTAGATAATTTATATTTTTTGAAAACTAGACTAAAGGTAATTTTTCTTTCCAAGATCCACAAAAAACAATAACATAATCCCACAACATGTCTTCCAATGTTTGTATTGACCTTTCAGATTTCTCATCTCTCTGAAGATGATAAACCATACTCATAGAAAATTTAGTTCCCCAGACATTTTGTAAGGATTTCCAAAAATAGGATTTGTACCAATGATCTATGTTGCAGACTATCAAAACAAGTATTCATCTTCTTGCATATAGATTTTAGACAGACCACCGTATGAGTTTCACGAATTGTAAGGAAATGGGACGATATAATGAGTCGATCCACTATCACCCATCTGGAATCATGTTTCTAGACCCTTATTGGGACACATATAAAAAATCCTTATATATCCACTACCATTTCCACACTATAATAGGATAAGACTTCAACATACCCACTAGCCACTAATGTAATGACTTAACTTTCCTCCAACAAATCACTTCAATAAAAACTCATCCGCTTCTCACTTCATACAATTCCACTAAAACTATGAATTCAGTGCCTTATGCATATTCTATATTCCTCGATGTACAACCCATGGTAAATGGTGGTAGGAATGAAGATTTTGTTCCTGAAAATTGATAGGTACGTACATATGATCTCCAAACAATGAAACCGAAGTCCCATCGTGTTTTCTGCACTCAATGGTCTCTCCACTGTTGAGGTTTGAACTCAAAAAAATGAAACATTCATTAGATGCGTGATCCTCATTATCTATTTTTACCAAATAAGGATCTTCTAAAACTGAGAGAAAAATTGCAACCTCACATCATTTTTTGGATCCCTCAAACATATCATCTTGAACCTACATCAACAACAACTCTTCTGAGGATTCCTCTTCCAAATGATCATATGAATTACTACTTAATGAATCATCCTCCAACTTACATTTTCCCAGTGTATACATCAAATAAAATTCATACATATGATGATACTCCATCCTTCCAATTTTCCATAGATTCAGATCCCATTATGATAAAATGTGTTATTACCTCTTATGATCAGTAAACATAGGGAATTTATCATCAATGATATAGTGGTTCCAATTCATTAACATGTGAACGACTGTAGAAAACTCCAAATAATGTGTTGGGTAATTCTTCTCATTAAATCTCAACTATAATGAACCATAAGAAACAACATAGTCTCCTTTCATGATAACACATCTCAACCCAGATCAGGAAGCATTACAATAGACCATATATCCCTATCATAGTTTTGGATGAATTAAGATTGGTGTCGATGTTAGATGCACTTTAGAATCATGAAAATAATATTGGTATTCTATAATCTATAATAAAAAACAACTTTTCTTTTTCAATAATTTCATTTGTGGATCTAGTCATGATATGTAACAAAAAATTGAAGATAATGACTAGTGAGACTAAGAGAGCTCCATATCATGAGACAATTCTTCAGCGGTTTCCAAGAGATAACAGATTTATTATTTTCCGGATCCACTTCAAATCCTTATTCATATATCCCATGGATGGGAAATCATACTTCTTGTATACATAAATCACAATTAGATTGTATGGAAAACAAACGGTACCAGCTTTTTCCCTTCATTATAGAACTAGTAGACGTGAGTTTTCATGGTCTTTGATTTGAAATCCCCATTGTCTATTCCTTGGGTGATCTGATTAGAAATGAGTAGCATTGTTGGGACAAGAAATGAAATGCATAAAAATTCATATATAACCTTTTTATGATGGACATCATGTAACTAGGGATATGAGAACATAATTGTTTTTGAAAAAAAATTAGGATATTGGAGTCTGATTTTCAGTGGTTTTTTCGAGGAGAACAGCATCACACGCATTGTAGATGAATGAATTCCTACTAGGATTTCATGTCATATTTTTATTAATAACATATAATCTGGATCATGGTTTTACTTTTTGAAAAAAATAAAGATGATTTTTTTCAAATGATATATTGTGAGAATGAAATAGTTGACGTCTTTTTTAAATGTATTGATTTTCAAATGAAATAGTGCGTTGTTCTAAAAAATAGTTTGATTTTTAAATTAACGTTGTGATATTTATGTAATATAGTTTCACATTACAAACCAATCTATTTATAGAAGAGTGGGACTTACGGAATGTTTTTTTGTATATAAATTTCACTTGGAAGGTGGCATAGAAACCAACAATATGAAGATGCTGAAAATGTAGTTCCACCACTACTATAGGTGAACCAAGAGTTGGTGAATTGTAAAGTACAATTATTCCAAGATTCCAAAATGGGGAACCGAAAGGATGATCCATGGAAGGTGTACTACTCTATCTAGTTTTCGAAGCAGAATCCAACCAACTATTAGGGTGATTTAGAACCAGAGAACGTAGAGGGTTGCCTGAACTGGATGAATCAAATGCTTGAGTTTATCAGCACACTAGCAGACTTAAAAGTGAAATTGGTAACTTGTATGTTGGTAGATCTTGCATAACAAAGGTGGTATTTGGCGATGATATCTATATTGGAACATGTTTTGAGTTCGTAGGATTTTAAAGAATGGTTTCAGACTCAATTATATCCTCACACTTTCAGAATACAAAAAATAATATACTTTTTCAACATGATGAAACATAGACTCTCTATTACTGAATATATGGATAAATTCACGAATTTAGTTAACATTCACTAGAAGTTGCATCATGTTTGATCTTGAAGGAACATATCGTCAAATCTAGACTTAGGTCGAATATTTATTCGAATATTACGATACATTGTATCATAGATTTTACAGATATGGTAAATAAGGTGTTAGTGGAAGAGAGGGATATCAATGTATCTATGGGAGGAGAACGCATGGTGATGTTGATAGGAAATGGTGGGGACTCAACTGCTTAGAGAACAAGGAAGAGGGACACCAATTCCTAAGGTGGAAATTAGAATTAATGTTAAACAGGTGGACTTTCAGATCTTCCTCAAAAACTAAAGGGCCTTCCAGGATGTTATAATTATTGTTCATTTGATGAAATCAAGGAAAATTTTATAGAACAACTTCAAAAATTCCACTACTACATTAAAATGTTACATCTTCATCATTATTATCACAGTGCTCCAATGTCAGGTGCTCCGGACACTTATCATGTGTCACAGACATCATATACATTGATAGTGTGGGGCCAGTAGAATCAAAGATGCCAATAAAGTAGATATTCCCTTGATGATTCTATTAAAAAACTGATTCCACAACATGGGAAATCATAGTATGTAAACCAAGAGAAGAGTGCCACTCATTCTCATTGTCTTGAGAAAACAATGAGTCATTATAAAATAATCACCTTATAAAAATGGCAACTATTTGAGAATTTTATAATTTGTAATCAAATTTGAAAAAATATTTCAATTATTTTATATATACATTATTAAATTAGTAAAAATTTATTTCTTATTATCTCTTCCATGATGAACTGAAATATTTTTTTGAAAAAAATAATTTTTCCAAAAAATATAATTTTTTCGTTCAAATGATTCATATTGTTTTACTAATCAATAAATAATTTATAAAAATATATGAAAAATATTTTTTCATAGTTAATTTAATTATATTAATAAAATACATTCCTAGTTGTATGTAATAACTATCATATTAAATAATAATATTAATGGTATATTATGGTTCGGTAAAACATTGTCTTGTGTATAACAAACTATATTTAAAAAAATCGTTGTTTCATGTATCCAATGAGAAACTCGGTGTTGAATTTACTTTAATCCTTTGAATATAGTTTTATTCTTTTAAAAAATTAGGTTGTTACATCATATCCACCTTAAATAAGATTTCTAACTACAATTTTTACTTTATCTCGGTAATCAAATGTAGGACATTTGAAAACCATTTTTTTGTAAACCCATAGTTTAAAAAGGGTTAATAAAATTTCATCTTAATAATATAGAAATGGAATTATATTGTTGAATTAAATAACAGATAAAAATGATTTAATAGAGAAGAATAAAGGTGGGTATGCATGAAATGTACAAATAATTATAAGGAGTGATTAAGGTCTTTGATCACAAACATGTTAATGGTCAATTGAAGGATAAAGGCTACGAAACAATAAATCAATGATGATTGAAAAACAATAAGTTTATTATAATTGAAGGTAATATTATAATTTTTTAAGAACAATTTCCATGATTTTAGGAATTCATCACCATCTAGAGTAATAAAAAATAAAAATATACTTACATGTGACTAGAAATATGTACTTTAATAAATTTCTACCACAATCTAATCTTTTTATCAGATGATGTGTATTATGTAAGAATTTTTCATGAATAAAAAAAGAAATAAAATTTTAAAGACCAGATAAATATAAATTGGATAACAAGTTATTCTTCTTATCATTATAAATTAACAAAAACCAAACTATTTTGCACATGGTAATATAATTCTGAAAATAAATAAACATGCATATGATATTGTAATATTAAAAATTAAATAGTAGTACACAATTATGAATCTAAATCAACTCATAACCTTATATACAGTATAACCTCATTAAAAAATTTAATTAGTCTTTCATCCTCAATTATTATCAAATAAAATTTAGATTGCATGCCGAAAAATATGTCGATCATATATTGAAGTAACCCAAATCAATTAGTCACTAAATAACTTTCTAATCAAGTAGATATCTATATGACACAATTTTTTTTCGAAATATCCAAGATCATTTATGAAATAATGGCTATTAGTACCTTAATTATATTTTTCCAAAAAAATTAAAATCCAAAAATTATGTAATACCAAAGCGTTACAAATAATTCAACATATTAAAACGCCTCTTAAATGTTTTTAATCACTTTTTGATCACATATATTACAAAATTGATCTCTAATAGTTTGAAATTATGATCATTATTAAGATTATATACCTATTATAGTATCCATAACTCAAATTACAACATCTTACAATAATATCCTAATCTATAAAGGTATAAAACACATTTGGTAAAAACTATAAGGGCCTAGAATTTATCCATATGTTATATTGAGTTTCGGTCAAGGATTTAATTCCATTCACATTGAGGATAATTTCCAAGATATATTTGAAATATTGTAAACCCCATTATCCCTCTTATAGTCCAGTACATTATAACGTTGGTACTATGAATAATTGACTTCATTCCAAAAGACAAAATAATTTAGTATGTTTTGAAACATAGATAAAAAAATAAATTTTACATTAAAATTTTTAAAGTAAAAAATAACACACCAATTGAATTAAAAACACCAATAAACACTTAGATTAACAACGCAATCCATTCTTAATATACATCATCACTTCTTGGGGAAAAAATATGAAAGGTGTAAGATAAGATTCTCTAAAAGGATAAAAAATGAAATAGAAGATAACTTAAGTAAATATATGAAATATGGATTGGTGATTAACTAAAAACACATTCAATTAAAAATAAATTTGAGCATAACATGGAAGGAAAAAATCTAATTAAATTATTATATATAAATATTCAAATGAGAATGAAACTTAAACATGGCATTAAATTAGTTGAATAATCCCAAGGAATATAAAGTAATAATATCATAATTATGGAATGAATAAGGATGTCAATCTAAAATATATTGTACAGTCTTTAAATAAAATATCTAAAAATAATTCAGTAAGGTCTCTTCCAAATTCAAATTTTTTTTATCTCATGAGACCAAAGGATAAATCAAAGGGATATATAGGGCCCATCACTCACATTATTTGTTCAAATCATTCATTAAATTAATAGATATAATCATAAATAACATACACAAATGAAATATAAACAACATTCCCAAATCAATAAAATAATCACAATCCATTTTGGGTAATATGTTGAATTTTGTCAATATAGTACATCCTCAGTCAAAATAATCATAACCCATTTAATAAAATATAGTATATGATATCAAAATAAACCAATTCCATAAAATAATGAAATTAAATATAGTGTGTTGAAATATATGAAAATACTATAGTAAAATCATTAATGGATTCTTGATAGATATACCCTTTTTTAATTTGTAAAGAACAATTATTTTAGAGAAATCATTTTTATTTTTCATAAAATCATATTTTAACTTTTTTATTCCATAAAATAAAATTTAAAGATAACTAATTTATAGTTTTGGAACATTAAAGGAATATACACACTAAGATTTGGCATGAAATAGGAATAATCCAATGAAAAGAAATTAGGTTAGAAGATCCCCTTACCTTATGTCTAAAAGTGATCTGCACTTGCACATTATATATTTAATAAACAAATTAGATACATTAAAAATTATATTTAGAACATATTAATCATTTATTTGATTTGTTATAAATATATTATGTTCATTTTTCGATATTTTCATGAGTTATAATATTCAATTTCGTCATTCTAGGAGTGTTCATTTCATTGGTTTTCATGATTTGTTTACATACATGAATGATCATGTAAAATGTGAATATTTATCAAGAATTGTAATTATTTGTTATTAATTAACTCCAAGAATAATTTATGGTTGTATATTTCATTTTTTTATATATGACGAGGATTCAATATATAACGCGTTGATGATAATAATTTAGATTATATTGGATTTTTTCAATCATTGAAAATTAGTTTTATATTATTAATTAATATTATATATATATATATATATATATTTGGTCCAAAACACTAAATTACATATAATACATATTTTATATTATTTTTAACCCTAAAATGATTTTATTCTTATCATTGATGAAAGAATTGAAAAATTAAAAATCCTCGACCACGGAGGTGTTAAATCGACACATCACAGAGATGTTTTCATTTTGAGAATAAAATGAGATAAGAATGGTTTCTGAGGATAGATATACCATTAACATGATAATATTGAAAAAATATAATTTACTGTACTCATAATGCATGTTTATATTTAGGATGTATGAAAAGAAAAAAATGAATAAAAATGTGAACAAAAATTAAAATAATAAAAGAGATTTTTACCTCTTGAATTATTCTCCGTGAGAACCATATTAATATACATGGGAGTGGTGTTTTTGTGACATAAGAACCACTATAATTAATATATATATGAGAAAGAGTTAATTTTGTAATAATGTTTTTATAACATCCATAGATTTATTTTTTAAATACTATGTTTGATAGCGTACATGATACACCACATCAAGCTTCAGAGAATATATAAATATTATTATTGTAATGTTTAAATTATAACCAAATGGTTAAAATGAAATTAATGAATATTATTATCTAAATTATTAAAATATGGTTTAAATATTTTAATATTAGATTCATTGTTTCCCAAAATTATTATAAATGAAAATAAAAACAAATTGAATTTGAAGGGTGTATTTATATGAAAAAATATATTTAAATTCAAATATTTGTGTTTATAATAAAATATAACAACTCTTGTTGAATTATATTAATGAAATATATATTAAATTTAATTTCTAATATTAATGTTATATTCTTTCTAGACATCATATATTAAAAATAATAAATTTTATGCATTTAAATGAGTATAAAAAAATGAAATGTTACCGCCTTTTGATGGAAAACCAATTGTAAATGTAATTTTTTCAAATTTAATAAAGAATATTCTAAAATATAATTTTATGTTTTCTAATAAGAATATAAATAATTATGTTTGTTTAATTTTTTGTATTTTTGTGATAAATTTAATATTTTAATGTATAGTTAAAGTAGTAAATTCTTTTTAAAAAAAATAATTTCATCTAATTTATTTATATTGATTTATTATTATTTTTAATTTGTTTCAAAGTATAATAATAATATTTTCCTATTATTTAATCTAATTTAGTTTATTGGAAACAATTTCACACTGAAATTGGATATAAAAATATGGTATCCTTTTAATGTGTTAATTTAAAAATATTATTTCTCTATCTCTCAAATGGAGTATTATTGTATTAATTATAGACACTTATATGAATTAATTTTTAAAAGATATATGTACATGGTCATTAAAAATTTCAAAATTTTGATCTCATACGTTCAAGATAATTTTATATGAATAGTAAATTATGTGACAAATTTTTTTATAGCAATTAAAGGTAAATCAGGTAATTAAAGCTTAAATAATGTTTTAAATATTATTATACTACCATAAAACTTGAAAAAAAAATTTAGATGAGTTATTCTAGAAAATTAAAATCCATGGGTCTAAATTTAATCCATTATAATTCAAATGGATGTGATTATGACATTTATAACATTTTTTTAAATTAAATACAATGATGTCATAATCACATTAGTTATAACTAAAATAGTTTTAATAATGGGTAATATAAGTGATATATTCAACATTAAATATTATTTAGAAATATATTTTTATTTCCTACATCATTGTAATTTATTTATAGTTTTTTGAAAAATTTATTTAAATTAAATGGTGAAACTACGATGATGTAGTAATTTTGAAATTAATGAAAGAAACAAGTAGAAGACATTATAAATATTTCAATAAATATACATTGAAACAATTTATTCCATAAAAAAATTATGGATTACTTTTAAAAATTTATGATGTTTTAATATAGCTTTCATTACTATATATTGATGTTATTTTGTTTTTAAAAAGTCAATAAACTAATAGTTTCAAAATTAATAGAAATGATATTTTAAAATATAATATATTCTATTAAATGTTATAAAATTTATACAGAAATTTGACTCAACCAAAAATTATATATAAGTATATAAACTTCCTTAATGAAACATTAATTTGTAGTTTGGTGTGTTATGGTAATTATAATAAATCTAGAAGTGTAAATTACGTTAAAAAATATTAAGACTCAAAAGGGTTAAAATAAAAAGTTATCTGTTAAAAAATAAAATAAAAGAGTAAAATTATAATTTTATGAAATTTTTATATCCAAAATCATCCTATATTTTATATAAATTATTTTGGTGGAATTTTTTTTCTAAAATTAATTTATATTAATTTAATACTTTTAATAATTCCAAGAGTGCCCCTCCCCTCTCCTACAAAAGGGTACCCATTCATCTCTATTACAATAACTTCTAAAAAAATTTTGTTCTTCCAGCATATACCCAAATCCCTTCCTATAATCCCTACCCAAAATTTGAGTCATTATTTTAGGCATAACATATTCCTTAGAGGTGTGAATGTGTTAATCAAAGGATATAATCGGGGAAGAGGTGTCACTTTTATTTATGTGTTCCTATTTTATTTATTCTTCAAAATACTTCAAATATCCTAAAACCATGATGAAATAAAAACTACCATATCCAAAATATAATTATATGTTATATTTTAAATATAATCACCTAAATATATCTCCACATCCATTAAATTGGAAAATAATTAATCATTCGTGCGTACGTGTGAACTATCACTTCCATGAACTGATATATTTCATATTCTATGAATGCCTCCCAAGAGTGGTTATAATGATGTAATTTATGTTCATATGTGATATTAATTACTTATTTATCATTATAAGAGAACTATATGTCTATTATATTCTGACTTTTGATTCATATAAAAATGATAATTTCGTTCTAGCGTACATGTGAACTATCCCCTATACAAAGCAATGTGATTTGTTTTGAATCACCCCATCACATGTGTGATATTTAAAAGCATTTTTAAATGATTTATATTATTATAATTATATTATTATAATTCTATATATATAAAATTATAATCAACTTCTTTCTATAATGACCATTGAATAATGAAATCATTTATCATGTGTATGAACGACTTAACGTCTCTAAGATTGTAACATTATTCATTTTTTATAAACATTTATTTATATTTCAATAATACTATTATGGATATTATATACTAATTACCTCTTTGTTTATTAAAATTATACAAATTTCATTTGGGACTAATGTACCGAATATTGTCAAATTGTCGAATGTGAACATAAACAATCATGTAATTGTTTTAACATGATAATAAGTGTTATAAAAGGAATAATAAGACATTATATTGATCCAAATTATGTTATTAATTAACAAATTATTATTATTTTGGATTATAAAGAACATACATGATGAATCTATCTTAAGGTAAGGGACATCCTCTCAATCTCTATTCATTGGGGTATATTTTGTTGTTATAAACCATTTTCTTTTATAAGGTTTATAATAAAAAAAATCAATTTTAATTTTAATAAAACTTTTTAAAAACTAATTTTTTATATTAATAATTTTACTAAATGAATAAAGTAATTTTTTTATGTATAAGTTGGCAATAAATTTTCTGTCATCGTGACCATTATATGATATTTAACTTCCTCTGCAAGATGTAATGTTTATAAATGAAAAAGAAATAGAATATTTCATTTTAAGGTATTTTGGTATTGAAATTAGTTTTAATAATGGATTTATTATATCAATATATTGAAATGATATATTGTGATTTAAAATTAGAAATGATTTTTTTCGATATTCTTTTTTTATTATATTATAGTTGTGGGGTACTGTTTACAAGTACTATTTGTTCCATGATAAAAAGAGGGCGGGTAAGCCCAGGATAGCACTCTAATAAATTGAGAAATTAGATGGAGTTAATTTTATTGGTTTCTCCTAAGATATTTTGGGAATATACAGTGATGGGTATTCCAAATGAAAACATGAATGTTACTCTTTATATAGTTGTAAAAGCCACAATGTAAGAATGATATGGATGCTAGAAGATACCTTTTTGATTTTTTAATTGAATGGATTTTTATATAAATATTATGATTTCATTAAGTTAGTTACATGTTTATGTATTATGTGTGAAAAATATGAATTTTGTGAAAAACATTTCGTGGGTTTATAATTATTCATGGATAATAATTTTGGTTCCTTATTTTTTATAACGTGATGAAATTTTTGATTTCATCCCAATTATTGAATTTTTTTTCATAGGTCGTAATATTGTTAACGAAGTATAGGATTTCATGATGAAATTATTGATTATTTTATATGATATGAAATATTGTTTTATTTTAAAAGGGTTTCTTTTGGTGGAGGAAATGGATATTGTGTGTAACATTACACAGGTAATGTATGGGTCTATATTTTAAGAGTTTGTCCTAATCCTATAAAACTATAAAATGAAAACATCCTCAGATGTGATTATATTACAAAATCATAGAAATAATTTATGTTTAATGTTGGGTCTGTACAATTTTGGTGAAATAGGGTCCGAGGTGCTGAAATTGTGTGACGAAATGAGTCCCTCCTTATAATTTAGGTGAGGGGAAAAACATGAATCATATTAAATTTTAAAAAATAAAAAACCTAAAATATAGTTAAATACATCCAAACTACCTTAAAATATAAATTGTATTACATATTTTATATAATATTATTATATTTTACCTTATTCAAAAATTCATTATTTTCAAATTATTAAATAAAATATAATGTTCATGAACATCATTTTATAAAATTAAATAGTATTCATAAATATGGATTTAAAAGCATCATGAAAATTATTAAAATTCATAAAAAAATATTTTAATATATCTTAAAATTTGTAGATTAATCCATATATTTCAATTATCCACTTAATTTTCTCATATTATATTTATTTTATTTTTTTATCAATAATTAAATATTGGTTGTATCATCATTGTACAAGACATTAAGGTATTTAAATATTTTATAGTATTTTAAAAAAAATTCTATTAAAACGATAAATTTATTATCATTCAAAATATTATTTATGGTCAAAATTATTTCATGAAATTTATATATTAAAATATTATAATAATTAAAATCTACAGTGTCAACAGTTTTTCTTCCTTTCAAAATGTAATAATATAGTGGTCTAAATCATATTTATGGAAAATGTTAAAATGGAGAAGACATTTTCAGATACAGGAAGAGACTTGGGAATGTGAGAATGAAATATACCTTTACCGGTCAAATTTTATCAGCTTAATTATCTCATATTAAATATAACATAATTTGAGATTCTCATGTTACTTCTTTTATTTTTTGATTTTTCCAATGTAACTTTACCAGTCGAGTCATTTGATTCTTCAAAACGTATTTTGCAGTGTCATGAATTATGATAGGATTTTTAGAGTTTGATAAGTCATGTTCTAGATATATTTCATCATAAGTGAGAAAATGCATTGGGTCTGTAATTTATGTGCATAACAAAGAGATTTGGAATAAATTATGTACTTTAGAAAGGCTAGGGGAATTGAAAAATGATAAACCAACAATAATATTCCCTATAGGATTTTAAAAGGTCCAATATAATTGGGTCTCATTTTCCAATTTATACCAAACCTTATAACAAACTTCATTGGGGAAACCTTATAGAAAATATGATCTCCCACATGACAATCCTTTCATTCCTTTGGTTTTTACCATAAATATTTTTCATACATTGAGATAATTTGATATTGGTTTTCATAGTTTTTACATATTATTTTGTTTCTTCTATATTTTATTGGCCTACATTATTCTATTCACCATGTTCATCCAAACATATTGGGGTAAAAAATCTCTTTCCATATAATGATTCATATGGTTCCCTCTAAATACATGAATAGAAACCATAGTTCTTAGAATACTCTACCATAGTAAATTAATAATCCAAAATACCTTGAATGTTATGTGATCATGATATCAACCTGTCTTATTATGTTTTGATCATACTCTCTTGCTTCCCATAAGTTTTACGGTGTTAATATATACTCATATGACAATCAGTAAGAAAATATTTATGTTTACTTTTCTAAAATTTCTATTTATATCAAGGATTTAAATCAAAAAAAATTAAATAGGTAAACTATGAATTCTTAAAAAACTGTTAATATATAGTTTTTATGGTCACTCTAGTGGGAAATCCTCCCATACAACAAGAAAAATTTATGATTTGGTAATGTGATCAACAATAACACATGTCATATCATTCTTTATAAGTGTCCTCGGTAGTTAAGTGACAATGTCCATTATAATATCAACCCATTTACACATAGATATAGGAATATGTTACATGAATTCTCTTGTATTTTGTCTCACAACCATCTCTTGTTGAAATAATAGTTATAAATTTCATACTTCATATTATCCCACTAGAAATATTCCTTCAAATCTCCATATCTTTTAGTGTTAACAAGGTGTATAGAGAAATTTGAGTGACTTGAATCATCGAATAATTACCTTTTAATATCGAATATATAGGGATAAAAATCCCCTTCAAAAATTTCAAAATTACATACACATATACGAAGTATACCAATTTACCATCATTCACTACATGAATTTTCATTTTAAAATTATCATCATCATACTAGGAATGATTAATCATTTATAATAAAAATTGTTGGGTAACAAATAGAATAAGTAATTATGTTTCACCTCCCTTGATAATTCCCATATCCATATTTACTAGATCTATGTACATATGATCCTTCACAACCCTTATTTTTTTTAAAAACACCATGATCTTTCCAAATAAAAGCATATTTTACCTTATTTTTATTTCCTATATGGTATTGTATTGATAAATCATCGACCATGAGTATCTTGTTCTATTTTATTAACATGATATTTAATTCCTTATAAGAGAAAATATATTTCAAACTCTTGAGTTATGTAAATATCTCAAAACGATCACTATATAGATAGTGTATCCATATCTTCATAGAAATGATTAGTGATACTTACTCAAGATGATGTTTTGGATATTACTATTCATGTGTTTTTACCTAAATTTATTCAATGAAAATTACAAATTCATTTGACATAATGATATATCAAATTCCTTTAATTGATGAGTCTCTACTAATATAAAATCATCCATTTCTGGATTATAGAGAAAATATTGATATATTAATTAATATCATATTCAATTCATCAAATAAATCTTCACATTCATATTTCTGAATAAACATAACCCCTTTATGAGTAATATTTTTTACGAGTTAACTAATATAAAAAACTTGTGATGAAAATTTGATATTAATATGCTAAAAATGACATTACATTACTCAATTATGTTCATTGGTGTTTTCCATTCATGAACTCCCATTTTCTTTATATGATCTATTGTGATTCCACATTAAGAGGAAGTATAGGCATGTAATAAAATAGTTTGAAGAAAAAATTCACACATTGTTAACATTCCAACTATGATATATTTTCTTTTGAAATATATTCATAATTTTCTTGTAATTGATGGCATACAAAACGAATATCAACCCTAAAAAAATATTGCTCTCCATGAATTTGATAAAATAAATAATTAATTTCAGGAAATAAAAACTTGTTCTTTATTATAATGGCTTCAATTTATCTATAGTCTATCCACAACCACATGGACATATCTTTCTTCATAACAACGAGAAATGGGGATCCCCATGGAGAACCACTAAGGAGGATAAATCCATTATTAATCTACTCATATAGTTTCTTCTATATATCCAAAACATTGTTAGTGTCTATAATATAGGGATTATTTTATATTGGGCTTGAGACATGGATTAAATTTATGGCAAACTCAAAATCATGCTCTGTAGGGTTTCCACGTAATTTTATAGGAAATACTTCAATGTATTTCATTACTATAGGTACATCCTCTATTTGAATATTTATTTCAACATCTTTAGATGATTTTTATATTCTTACTAAAAAATTTCATTCAGAAGAGCTACTAGGGATGCAACTATATAAGATTTAGATTATGAGGTTTCTCCTCTATAGATAATGGATCCTCCAAATTTCTCAAAAATCACAATTTCATTATTATTATAGAAAATTTTTACATTATATATTGAATGTCTTTCTATACAAATGATTATTTCAAAGACAACCATAGGAATAATGATAGTGTCAACAACTAAATTTTTTTTATGTATTATAAACTGGACTGACCGATGCATTTTTTCAATGAATCTACCATTAAGAGTTTAATTGAAAACTATCAAATTAAATCAAAAGTAATATGACTAATTTTCATAAAAAACATGTTAGAAAAAAATTGTGTGATGACGTAAAATAAAATAGTGAATTGGATATATTTTATAAAAATATTTATATACCTACAACCACATTATTAGGATCTTTATCTTCAGATGTTTTGACCACATAAGATTGGAAATTCCACCATGGTCTTTTCTAGGGAAATATTTTTCGAATCACAGGACAATCATTTTCTATAGTTCATAATCTCCCTAAATTTATAGATTTCAATATAGGTAGGTTCTTTATTGACCATAAAATCTTGTCTATGATATCCATTATCACCATAATTGAAGTAAAGTCATTTTTATTTTAAGAATTCCCCATGGGGTTTCCGTATAAAACCATCACATGATAGAAAATTATCTTTTTTATTCCATTTATCTGTTCATTTCACCTCCACCCTATTCATCACTTTATATCTATTAAATTAACAATACATACAAAATAATTTTTCTATGTTGATAAAAAAAGATTCAATATCATCATATGATGAGAATATTTTGGAGATCAATTCCCTTTGGAGGAATGGTTTCAACCCATCAATGGATCAATAAATATTTATCTTTTTATTATATATATAATCCATAGCCTTAATTAGTAACTATGTAAATTTGGATTCATATAAGGAATATTTTCCATCAACTTTTTTGTCTTTACCTCAAGTTTTTTCTCTCTATATACACTCATTGTTCACAAGGGAAATATTATTCTACGAAAAATATCTTAAAATACTTCCATTGCATAGTTTTAATTTCTTTCGCCTATTATTTGTTTTGAATCAATGACCTAAATTGATTTTCATATCATGAGAGAAGATAAAATATAAGGATAATCTTCTCCCATTAATTACATCCTAGAAGAATAAATATATTCTTTATGGAACATATCAATTGCTCATGTACAAAGGGATTTTTAGTCACATTGAATGGTGGAGGATGTTGTCTCATGAAGCGATCTAGAATTGTTTCTATGTGTTTTGGATCAATATGTTCCATAAAGATAGGGTAATTGATCATAACCTTAGTCAGTTTCCGTAGTATATATATGTTGATCAGCAATAGTTTTATTTCTAGGCCAAATATCATTATCTTTCCTGGGAGTGAAATACATGCATGGAATACATTCATTTGAACGATTTCAATTCCTTCCACTAGACTATATTTATTAATAATAACATATAGTATTTTATATAATAACATTATGTAACATAATTTATAATCTCAAAACTAGTGAATAACATAATCCTAAAATGAAAATTTTAATATATCTACTCTCTAAATCACCGACATTGTTACTTTAAGAATGTTCCTAATGTTATTAAAATGGTTATATATATCTAATATTTTTTTCCTATATATAGATTCCAATGTTACTACTAATATTCCTTTTATATCAACTTTAAATACCCTCTCCATAGTATCCTGGAGATGGTTCCTTAATTTATTATATTTGTACTATGTAAAAGATATTTCCTTCTAAAAGAACAATTTTTTTTTTAGATTTCGAAAACGATATAAAAATAATTGTTACATTACATATTTTATAGGTAAAACTAAATAAACTCCATGATTAACCATGAAATTCATTTGTATTAAACACATTCAAATCCTGGGTAAAAATAAAACATCTTAAAGGTGTGATCTTAGATTCCCAGCAAGTGTATGAAATATTGAAGAAGCATGCATAAATAAACATAAGAATGAAAAAACACAGGATATTAAAACATAGTCTTGAGCATAATATAGTAGGATCCAAATCTAATTAAATAATTGTATATAAATAATCATATAAGAGTAAAAAATAACCATGGATATTTTATTATTCAAATAATCACATTTATTTTCAATTACTAACATAATTATGATGGAATGAATACTGATGGAAATTTAAAATATACCCTTGAGACCTAGGCCAATACATTTAAAAATAAATGGGTAAGGCCTCAGCCAAATATCAATCTGGATTGCATAATGAGACATACCATTGCAATTAAGGGATATAACAGGCCCCTCCAATCAATTAATAATTCCAATACATTCCACAGGTGAATGGTTTGAAACATAAACAATATACACATAAGAAATTTAAATAATCTTCCCCAATTAGTAATCAGAGTCACTAACCATTCTGAGTAATTTGTCGAGTGGTATCAATATAGCTCATTCTTATTCCAAATGATCATAATCCATTTAATAAAATATTTTATGTTATATAATAATATTTAAATCCCAATTGATCATAATATTGTAAATATGGTGTTGAAATATATTTGAAAATACAGAAGTAAAATCATAGATGAATTGTTGAGATAAATACCCTATTAACTTTTCAACGAAGACTTATTTATGATAATTCATTTTTATTTGTCATAAAATGATATTTTACCATGTATATCCCAGAAAAGGAATGACAAAGAAAAAATGAATTCTATTTTATAAATATTAAATGAACATCCATGTTGTAATTTGGAAAGAATTTGTACTAATCCAAAGAATAGAAATTGGATTCGAGAATCCCTTTACCTTATATCAGAATGTGTAATGTACTTTCACATAATGTATTAGATATTAAAATTAAATTATGTAATAAAATAAATAATAATATTTACAATATTTATTTAATTTATTATAATTTTATTACTTCCATTTATTCCATTTTTCATTATTTGTAATTTTCAAATCCTTTTCTCCCGGAGTGTTAGTTTCATTGGTTTTCAAGATTGGTTTATATATATTAATATTCTTGTTAAATTGGAATCATTATATAAATTTAATATTATAGGTTATTAATGATATTAATTAATATTTAATGGTCTTATATATCTTTTTATTTTCAATAATTTAGACGATTCATTGGAAGAATCATTAATGGCATCCATTTAGATTATTTTGGTGTTTTTTCAATTGTTACAAACTAGTTTGTTTTATTAAATAATATTATCAATATATACCAGTTATAGAGTAGTAAATAACTTTTAACACATATATAATAGAATATTTTAACCAAAAATATGGTTTTATGGATTCCCTTTAAGGAATAATTGAAAAATGGATACTCATCATCCACAAAGGAGGTAAATCGGTACCTCACAGATGATGTTTTCATCTTTAGAATAAACTGCAAGCAGAAGGGTTTTGATGGTAGATATGCCATCAACATAATAAAATTCCAAATTTTATATGATATTAGAGTTATAATTAATGTTTTTATAAAATTTATTAGTAAAGGATACGAACAAAAAAGAAATTGAAATAAAATTAAAAGAACAAAAGGGGATTTTAACTCTTGAATTATTATCCTTGAGAACCATAATATGGAATATGGATGTAGTATTTTTGGGAGAATATAAAAACAATAATTTGAATTGGGATGAGTATAATGTAATTTAGAAAAGGATAGTTGGGAAAGAAGGCTCAAGATGAGGAAAATATGTTTTGGAATGATTCCCTCTTTATAATTGAGGTGAGTGTAATCATGAGAATCTTGTATAATACTATAATATAATAAGTATATGATAAGGTTAAATATATAAAATTATCCTAAATATTTAAATTGGGTAGCATTTTCTATATAATATTTACATATTTTAAATTATTCATTATTTTTATTATTTTCATTTAATTTAATTTTATATTATATTAATGAAAATATTTTTCTCAAATTAAACTAAATTCATAGCTATGACTTTAAAACATCAATGAAATGATTAAAATTAGAACCAAATATTTTATTATATCGACATCGTGGCATATTTATCTAGATAACTAATTCTTAATCTTAATTACCTCAAATTATATTTATATTAATATTTATAATATCATTTATTGGATTCCATCATTAATTACATAGAAAATTTGTCATCGTTGTACAATCATTTATGGTAATTATTTATTCCGTAAAAAATAAAAACAAATATACATTAATATGATAAATCTATTTTATTTAAAATTATTATTCATGGTTTTATATATATTATAGAAATTGATATATTAAATTGTCATATTAATTAAAATATATAGTGTAAACAAATTGAAATTCGTTTAAATAAAATAATATAAGGGTCATAATCATATACATGTGCTCAAAATGTTCATCAATTAGAAACATAGAAAAAAATTCAATATATAATCAACCAGTATTATTTTACACATTTTTGGGTAATTTAATGGTTCTTATAATTTTAGTAAAAATCATTTTTTTAAAATTTTCTTCTACTTTCACATGCAATAAATCAACATTTCATAAGCCTAAAATATATTTATTTCATATATGAAAAATCAAAAATGAATTAATATCAGAAAATAAAATTAATTTGGTTCATTATAAACTTTTATATTCATTAAATATGTATATTTAATCTTATATGTGTCAAGAGAACTCCATTAATTAGTTAATTTGACTTTTTGTGCCTTGTGTAAGCATTAACCATGCATTTGGTTAAGATTCATGTTATATAACTGTAAAATTTGAATTTTTTATAAACATTAATAAATCATACATAAAAATTAATAAAATATTCAAAAAAGTCAACAATTTGGTACAATTTTTGGTATTTTTACGATAAATTTAATATTTTAATGTATAGTTAAAATACAAAAAAAAATTCAAAAAAATAATTTCATCTAATTTATTTATATTGATCGATTATATTTTTTAGTTTTTTTCAATGTATAATAATATTATTTTTTGTTATTTAATCTAATTTAGTTTATTGGAACCAATTTCACACTGAATTTTGATATAAAAATATGTTATCCTTTTAATATCTTAATTTGAAAATATTATTTCTCGATCTCTCAATGTGATTAATATTTAATTAATTATAGACACTTATATGAATTAATTTTTAAAATATGTATGTACATGGTATTAATAATTTTCAAAATTTTGATCTCATATGTTGATGATAATTTTTCATGAATAGTAATTTCTATGACAATTTATTTTACCACAATTAATGGTAAATCAGGTAATTAAAGGTTAAATAATTTTATAAATATTATTAAACTAACATAAAACTTGAACTAAAGTATTTAGATGAGTTATTCTTGTACATTAAAATCCATGGGTCTAAATTTAATTCATTATAAGCCACATGGGTGTGATTATGACATTTATAACATTTTTTTAAAGTAAATAGAAAGATATCATAATCACATCAGTTATTACTAAAAAAATTTAATAAGGGGTTATATAAGTGATGTATTCAACATTAAATATTATTAAGAAATATATTATTATTTCCTACATCATTTTAATATATTTATAATTTTTTGAAATAGTTATTTAAATTAAATTGTGAAAATATGATGATGTGGTAATTTCATAATTAATGAATGAAACAAGTAAAATACATTATAAATATTTCAAAAAATATACTTTGAAACAATTTCTTCCATAAAAAAATTATGGATTACTTTTACAAATTTATGTTGTTTTAAATTATCTTTCATGACTATATATTGATGTTATGTTGTTTTTAAAAAGTCAATATATGAATAGTTTCAAAATTAATATAAATGATATTTTAAAATATAAAATATTCTATTAAATGATTTAAAATTTATAAAAATATTTGACTCAACAAAAAAGTGTATATAAGTATATAAATGTCATTAATGAAACATTAATTTGTTGTTTGGTATGTTATGGTAATTATATTAAACCTAGAAGTGTAAATTACCTGATAAAACGGTAAGAGTCAAAAGGGTTAAAACAAAAATTCAACTGTTAAAAAATAAAATATACTAGTAAAATTATATTTTTAAGTAATTTTTTTATCCAAAATCATCCTATATGTTATATAATATATTTTTTATCCATTTTTTATATAAAATGAATTTATATTAATTTAATACTTTTATTAATTCCAATAGTTCCTCTCCCCTCTCCTACAAAAGGGTACCCATTCATCTCTATTACATACACTTATAAAACAATTTGGTTCTTCCAGTATATACCCAAATCCCTTCTTATAATCCCTACCCATAATTTGAGTCATTATTTCAGGCATAACATATTACTTAGAGGTGTGAAGGTGTTAATCAAAGGATATCATCGGGGAAGAGGTGTCCCTTTTATTTAAGTGTTTCTATTTTATTTCTTCATTAACATACTTAAAATATCCTAAAACCATGATGAAATAAAAACTACCATATCCTAAATATAATTATATGTTATATTTTTAATATAATCTCCTAAATCTATCTCTACTTCTATTAAATTGGAAAATAATTAATCATTCGTGCGTACGTGTGAACTATCACTTCCATGAACTGAAATATTTCATTTTCTATAAATTCCTCCCATGATTGGTTATAATGATGGAATTAATGTTCATATGTGATATTAATTACTTATTTATCATTATAAGAGAACTATATATCAATTATATTCTCACTTTCGATACATATATAAATGATAATGTCATTCTTGCGTACATGTGAAAAATCCCCTATACAAAGCAATGTGATTAGTTTTGAATCACCACATCACATGTGTGATATTTAAAATCTTGTTTAATTGATTAATATTATTAAAGTCATATTATTATAATTATGTAAATGTAATATTATAATTAACTTCTTTCAATAATGATCATTGAATAATGAAATCATTTATCATGTGTATGTACCACATAACGTCTCCATGATTGTAGGGTTGTTCATTTTTTATATCCATATGTAATGAATGGATTTAAAAGTATAATTTATTTATAAAAATTTATAATTATTTCATTAATAGTATTATGGATATTATGGAATAATGACCTATTTGTCTATTAACATTGTACAAATATAATTTGGAACTAATGTACCGGACATTGTCAAAACATCGGATGTGAACATAAAATACGATGTAATTGTTATAACATGCCAATAAGTGTTACTAAATGAATAATAAGACATTATATTGGTCCAAATTATGTTATTAATTAACAAATAAATATTATTTTGGATTATAAATAACAAACATGATGATTCAAACTTAAGGTAAGGGACATCCTCTCAATCTCTATTTATTCTGGTATATTTTGTTGTTATACACCATATTATTTTATAAGGTGTATAATCCAACAAATTCAATTTTGATTTTAATAAAATCTTTTAAAATGATTTTTTATATTAAAACTTTTACTAAATCAAAAAATTAATTTTTTAATGTATAATTTGTCAATAAATTTTCTGTCATCGTGACCATTATATGATATTCGAATTCCTATGTAAGCTGTAATGTTTATAAATAAAAAAGATATAGAATATTTTATTTTAAGGTATTTTGGTATTGAAATTAGTTTTGATAATGTATTGAATATATCAATATATTGAAATGATATATTGTGATTTCAAATTAGAAATGATATTTTTCCATTATTTTTGTTGTTATTATTATATTATATTTGTTAAGTTTTGTTTACAAGTACTAGTTGTTCCATGATAAAACGAGGGCGGGTGAGCCCATGATGTCAGTATAATTCATTGTGTACTTAGATGGAGTTAATTTTATTGGTTTCTCTTAAGATATTTTGGGAATATACAATGATTTCTATTCCAAATGAAAACATGAATGTTACTCCTTGTATATTTGTGAAATCTACAATGTAAGAATGATATGGATGCTAGAAGATACCTATTTTATTTATGAATTGTATGGATTTTTATATTAATCTTATGATTTTCATTAGGTTAGTTAGGTGTTTATGTATTATGTGTGGAAAGTATGAATTTTTTGAAAATAATTTCATGGGTTTATAATTATTCATGGATTATAATTTTAGTTCCTTATTTTTTATAACGTGATGAAATTTTTTATTTCAACCCTATTTTTAAATTTTTTTCATAGGTATTAATATTGTTATGGAACAAGAGGATTTAATTATGAAATTATTTATGATGTTATATGAGGTGAAATATTGTATTATTTTAAAAGGGTTTCTTTTGGTGGAAAAAATGGAAATTGTGTATGACATTCCACATGTAATGTATGGGTCTATATGGTAAGAGTTTTTCCTAATCCTATAAAACACTAAAATGAAAACATCCTAAGAGGTAAATTATAGTGCAAAAGCATAAGAATAATTTATGTTTAATGTTGGGTCTCAACTATTTTTGTGAAAGAGGGTCCAAGGTGATGAAATTTTGTGAAGGAACGAGTCCCTCCTTATAATTGAGGTGAGGGGAAACATCGGAATCATATTATATTTTAAAAAATATAAAATATAAAATATAGTTAAAGAAATCCAAACTACCTTAAAATATAAAAGGAATTATATCTTTTATATAATATTATTATATTTTAACTTATTCAAAAATACCTTTTTTTCAAATTATGTTATTGAATATAATGTTCATGAACATAATTTTATAAAATTAAACAGTATTCATAAATATGGCATTAAAATCATCAATAAAATTATTAAAAATTTTAAAAAAATATTTTAATTTATCCTAAACATTTTAGATAAATCTATTTATTTCAATTATCAGCTTAATATTCTCATATTATATTTATTTTAACATATTTTATTTATTTTATTTTATTTTATCAATAATTAAATATTGGTTGCTTCATTATTGTACAAGCCTTTATGGTATTTAAATATTTTATAATATTGTAAAACAAATTTATATTAAAGTGATAAATTTTTATCATTCAAAATATTTTTTTCGAACGAAATTATTTCATGAATATTATATATTAATATATTATAATAATTAAAATCTAAAGTTTCAACATTTTTCTTCCTTTCAAAATGTATTAATATAGGGATCATAATCATATTTATGGAAAACGTGGCAATAGAAAAAAAATTCTCAAATTCAAGAAAATATATGTGAATGTAAGAATGAAATATACCTTTACCCGTCGAATTTTATCATCTTAATTATCTTATATTTAGTTTAACATATTTTTAGATTCTCATGTTACTTCTTTTATTTTATGATTTTTCCAATGTACCTTTACCAATCAAATCATCTGATTCCTCGAAACGTATTTTTTAGTGTCATGAATCATGATAGGATATTCAGAGTTTAATAAGTCATGTTCTAGATATATTTCATCATAAGTGAGAACATGCATTGAGTCTTTAATTTACGTGTATAACAAAGATATTTGGAATGCATTGTGTACTTTATAAATTCTAGGGGAATCAAAAAATGATAGGCCACCAATAATATTCCATAGAGGATTTCAAAAGGTCCAATATAATTGGGTCTCATTTTACCATTTATACCAATCCTTATAACACACTTCTTTGGAGAAACCTTCTAGAAAAGATGATATCCAACCTAACAATAATTTCATTCATTTAGTTTTTACCATAAATATTTTTCATACATTGAGATCATTTGATATGGGTTTTCATATTTTTTACATATTCTTTTGTTTCTTACACATGTTCTTGGCCTACAAGATTCTATTCACCATGTTCATCCAAACATAGTGGGGTACAAAATCTATTTCCATATAATGATTTATATGGTTCCCTCTAAATACATGAATAGAAACCATAGTTCTTAGAAAACTCTACTATACTAAATTAATAATCCAAAATATGATGAATGTTAATTGATCATGATATCAACTTGTCTTATTATGTTTTGAACATCTTTTCTGACATCCCATCTGTTTTAAGGTGATAATAAATACTCAGATGACACTCAGTAAGGAAATATTTTTGTTTTCATTTCTAAAATATCAATCTAAATCATGGATTTAAATAAAAAAATTGAAATAGGTGCACAATGAATTCTTAAAACATTGTTAATATATATTTTTGATGGTCACTCTAGTGGGAAATACTCCCATAATAGAAAGAAATTTGATAATTTGGTAATGCTATCAACAATAACACATGTCGTATCATTCGTTACAGGTGTCCTTGGTAGTCAATTGACAACGTCTAATATAATATCATTCCATTTCAACTTATATATAGGAATAAGTTACATGAATCCTCTTTTATTTCCTCTCATAACCACATCTTGTTGAAATAATAGTTAGAAACTTCATACATCATATTATCCCACTAGAATTTTTCCTTAAAATCTCCATATCTTTTAGTGCTACCAAGGTGTATAGAGAAATTTGAGTGATGAGAATCATCTAATAATTACCTTTTAATATGGATTATATAGGGAATAAAATTCCCCTTCACAAATTTCAAAATTTCATACACATATACGAATTATACAAATTTCCCATATTTAACCACATGAATTTTCATTCGAAAATTATCATCAGTGTACTAGGAATGATTAATCATTTCTAATAAAGATTGTTGGGTAACCAATAGAATAAGTAATGATTTTTTACCTCCCTTGATAATTCACATATCCATATTTACTAGATCCACATACACATGATTATTCACAATCCTCATTTTTTTTATAACACCATGATATTTCCAAATAAAAGCATATTTTACGTTATTTTTCTTTACTATGAGGTATTTTATTGATAAATAATCGACCATGAGTATATTTTTCTATTTAATTAACATCATATTTAATTCCATATATGAGAATGAATATTTCAAACTCTTGGGTTGTGTAAATATCTCAAATCGATCAATATATAGATAGTGTATCCATATATTAATAGAAATTATTAATGATACTAACTCAAGATCTTGTGTTGGATATTACTATTCATGTGTTTTTACCTATATTTATTCAATGAAAATAAATCAAACATTCGACATAAGGATATACCCAAATCCTTTCATCGATGCATATCTACTAATATAAAATTATCCATTTCCAGATTGTAGAGAAAAGATCAAAACATTAATTAATATCATATTCAATTCATCAAATTAATCGTCACATTCATATTTTTTAATAAACATAACCCCTTTATGAGTAATATTTGTTAATGAGTCAACTAATATAAAAAAACATAGAATTAAAATCTGATAGTAATATACTAAAAAATTACATTGCGTACCTCAATTATGTTCATTGGTATTTTCTATTCATGAAATACGATTGTCTTTATATGATCAATTTATATTATGCATTTAGAGTAAGTATGTGCAAGAAATAAAATTTTTTGAAGGAGAAATTCACAATTTTTTAACATTCCAACTACGATATATTTTCTTTTGAAATATCTTCATTATTTTAATGAAATTGATGATATACTGAACGAAGATCAATCCTCAAAAAATATTGATCTCCATGAATTTGATAAAATAAATAATTAATGTGAGGCAATAAAAACATGTTTTTTATTATAATGGCTTCAATTTATCAACAGTCTATGCACAACTACATGGATCTATCTTTCTTCATAATAATGAGAAATAGGGATCCCCATGGAGAACCACTAGGGAGGATAAATCCCTTATTAATCAACTCTTATAATTTCTTCTACATATCCACAAATTCATTAGTATCTATTATATAGGGTATAATTTATATTGGGATAGAGATATGGATTAATTTTATGGTAAACTCAAAATCATGCTCTGTGGGGTTTCCAAGTAATTTTATAGGAAATACATCAATGTATTTCACTACAGTAGGTACATCCTCTATTTGAATATTTATTTCCACATCCGTTGATGATGTCTATATTCTTACTAAAAATTTTCATTCAGTAGAGCTAATAGGGGTGCAGCTATATAAGATTTATATTATAAGGTTTCTCCTCTATAGACAATGGATTCTCCAAATTCCTCAAAAAACGTAATTTCCTTATTCTTATAGAAAATTTTCTCATCATATAATGAATGTATTTATATACAAAGAATTATATCAAAGTCAACCATAGGTATGATGATAGTTTCAATAACTAAATATTTTTTAAGTATTATAAAGTATACTGACCGATGTATTTTTTTTAATGAATCTACCCTTAAGAGTTTTATTGAAATCTATAAAATTAAATCAAAATGAATATGACTAATTTTCATGATAAAAATTCTAGACAAAAAACTATGTGATGACGTAAAATAAAATAGGGAATTGAATATATTTGAAGATAATATTTATTTACCTACCACCATATTATTAGAATCTTCATCTTCAGCTGTTTTGACCACATAAGATTGGAATTTCCACCATGGCATTTTCTAAGGAAATATTTTTTGAATTATAGTACAATCATTTATATAGTTCATAATCTCCCTAAAATTATATATTTGAACATAGGTAAGTTCTTTCTTGCCCATAAAATCAGGTCTATGTTATTCATTTTCAACACTATTGAAGTAAAGTCATTTTTATTTTAAGAATTCCTCTTGGGGTTTCCCTATTAAACCATCACACGTTAGAAAATTCTCATTTTTATTCTATATATCTGTTCTTTTCACCTCCACCCCATTAATCACTTTCTATCAATTAAATTAATAATACATACAAAATAATTTCACTATGTTGATAGAACAAGAGTCAATGTCATCATATGATGAGAATGTTTTGGAGATCAATTACCTTTGTAAGAATGGATTCAACCCATCAATGAATCTATAAATATTTATCTTTTTATTATGTATATAATCCATTGCATTCCTTGGTAACCATGTAAATTTTGATTCATAAAGGGAATATTTTTCATCAACTTTCATGTCTTTACCTCATCTATTTTTCCTCTATATACACACATTGTTCCCAAGGGAAATATTATTCTATGAAAAATATTGTAAAATCCTTCCATTGCATAATTTTAATTTCTTTCTCCACTTTTGTGTTTTGAATCAATGACCTAAATATATTTCCATCACATGAGAGATGATAAAATTTTATGGTAAACTTATCCCTTTAATTACATCCCATGAAATTTAAATATATTCTCTAAGGAACTTATCAATTGCTCAGGTACAAAGGGATTTTTAGTCATTTTGAATGGTGGAGGTTGTTCTCTGATGAAGAGATCTAACATTGTTTCTATGTGTTATGGATCAATATGTTCCATAAAGTTAGGGTAATTGATCATAACCTGCTTTAGTTTCCATAGTACATATATGTTGATCAGAACTTGTTGCAGTTCTAGGCCAAATATAATTATCTTGCCTGGGAGGGAATTCCATGCATGGAACACATTCATTTGAACGATTTCAATTCATTCCACTAGAATCCATTTATTAATAATTACATATAGTATATTATATCATAACATTATGTAACATAATTTATAATCTCATAACTAGTGAATAATATAATAATAAAATGAAAATTTTTATATATCTACTCTCTAAATCACCAACATTGGTACTTTAAGAATATTCAAAATGTTAGTAAAATAGTTATATATCTATATTATATGTTTTCCTACATTTATATTCCAATGATCCTACTAATATTCCTCTTATACAATCATTAAAGACCATGACCATAGTATCCTAGAGATGGTTCCTTAATTAATTATATTTGTAATATGGAAAATAGATTACATTATAAAAGATCAACTTTTTGTAGATTTTGAAAACTATATAAAAATAATTGTTACATTACATAATTTATAGGAAAAAGCATATAAAATCTATTTTAAACACCTTTCAACTCCTAAATTAACCATGAAAATCATATTTATTAAACATCTTCATGTCCTGGGGAAAAATAAAACCTTTTAAAGAGGCGATCTCAGATTCCTACAAGTGTAATAAATATTGAGGAAGTGTTCAAAAATAAACATAAGAAAGAAATAAATGTGAATAACGGAAAAAACATGATTTTAAAACATAGTCTTGAGCATAATATTATTGGATCCAAATCTGATTAAATAATGATATATAAATAATCATATATGAATGAAACATAACCATGGATATTTTATTATTCAAATAGTCACATTGATTTTCAATTACTAATATAATAATTATGGAATTCATATTAATGGAAATTTAAAATATAAACATGAGACCTAGGCCAAGACATTTAAAAATAAATGGGTAAGGCCTCAGCCAAATATCAATCTGGATTGCCTAATGAGACCTACCGATGCAATTAGGGGATATAACGGGCCCCTCTAATCAATTACTAAATACAACACATTCCTCATATGAATCGTGTGAAACATAAACAATAAACACATAAGAAATGTAAATAATCTTCCCCAATTAGTAATCCTAGTCCCTAAACATTCTGAGTAATATATTGAGTGGTATCAATATAGCACATTCATATTCCAACTGATCATAAACCATTTAATAAAATATTTTATATGATATCATAAAATTTAAATCTCAAATATTCATAATATTCTGAATATAGTGTTGAAATATATATGAAAATACATAAGTAAGATCTTAGATGAATTCTTGAGATAAATACCCTATTAACATTTCAAAAATGATTTATTTATGATAATTCATTTGTATTTGTCATAAAATGATATTTTACCATTTATATCCTAGAAAAAGAATGACAAGGAAAATAAATTATATTTTATAATCATTATAAGAACATCCATGTTGTAATTTGGAAAGAATGTGTAATAATGAAAAGAATAAAAATTGGTTTCAAGAATCCCCTTACCTTATGTCAAAAAGTGTAATGTACCTTCACATAATATATTAGATATTGAAATTAAATTACATAATAATTTAAATAATAATATATTCAATATTTATTTAATTTATTATAATTTTATTACTTTCATTTATTCCATTTTTCATTATTTATAATTTTCAATTTCTTTTCTCCTGGAGTGTTTGTTTCCTTGGTTTTCATGATTAGTTTATATATATTAAAATTCTTGTTAAATTGGAATATTTATATAAAATTAATATTATAGGTTATTAATTATATTAATGAATATTTAACAGTCTTATAAATCTTTTTATATTATAAAATTTGAATGATTCATTAGAAAAATCATTAATGGCATCCATTTAGATTATTTTGGTGTTTTTCCAATTGTTACGAACTAGTTTGTTTTATTAAATAATATTATAAATATATACTTGTTCCATAGTAGCAAATAAGTTTTAATACATATTTAATAGAATATTTTGACCAAAAATATGGTTTTATGGATTCCCTTTATTGAATAATTGAAAAATGGATACTCATCGTCTACAAAAGAGGTAAATTGGTAACTCACAGATGATGTTTTCATTTTTTGAATAAACTACGAGCAGAAACGTTTTGACAGTAGACATCCCATTAACATAATAAAATTCCAAAATATATATGATATTAGAGTTATAATTAAGGTTTTTATATAATTTATTAGTAAAGGATAAGAACAAAAAAGAAATTGAAATAAAATTTAATGGAAAAAAGAGGATTTTAACTCTTGAATTATTCTCCTTGAGAACCATATTATGGAATATGGAAGTGGTATTTTTGTGAGACTATAAAAACTATAATTTTAATATGGATTATTATAATTTAATATGGAAGAGGATAGTTGGGAATGAAGGGTTAAGATGATGAAATTATGTTTTGGAAAGATTCCGTCTTTTTAATTGAGGTGAGGGGAATCATAAGAATTACATAAAATACTAAAATATAATAAGTATATGATAAGGTTAAATACATAAAATGTACCTAAATATCTTAATTAGGTATCATTTTCTATATAATATTTACATATTTTTAAATATACATTATTTTTATTATTTTTATTTAATTAAATCTTTATTATATTAATGAAAATATTTTTCTCAAATTAAACATTAGTCATAGATAGGAAATTAATACGTAAATAAAATTATTAAAATTAGAGCCAAATATTTTATTATATCTAAAACATGACATATTTATCTAGATAACAAATTTGTAATCTTAATTACCTCAAATTATATTTATATTAATATTTATAATATCATTTATTGGATTTTATCATTAATTAAATACATACTCTATCATCGTTGTACAATAATTTATGGTAATTATTTATTCCCTAAAAAATAAACACAAATATACATTAATATGATAAATTTATTATATCTATAGTGTGAAAAAATTGAATTTCTTTTAAATAAAATAATATAAGGGTCAAAATCATATACATGTGCTCAAAATGTTCATCAATTAGACACATAGAAAAAATTTCAATATATAATCAACTAATATTATTGTATACATTTTTGGGTTATTTAATGGTTCTTATAATTTTAGTTAAAATCATTTTTTAAATTTTTCTTCAACTTTCGCAAGAAATTAATCGACATTTCACAAGCGTAAAATATATTTATTTCATACATGAAAAATCAATAATAAATTCATGTCATAAA
Source organism: Viscum album (assembly GCA_963277665.1). NCBI lineage: Eukaryota > Viridiplantae > Streptophyta > Magnoliopsida > Santalales > Viscaceae > Viscum > Viscum album. The sequence goes on along the minus strand of OY728165.1, from coordinate 707,761,277 downwards.
ATTAAATTAATTAGGTTCATTATGAAATTTTATATTCATTAAATATGTATATTTAATCTTATATGTGTCCAGAGAACTCTATTAATTGGTTAATTTGACTTTTCGTGCCTTGTGCATGCATTACCCATGCATTTGGTTATGATTCAAGTTATATAACAGTAAAATTTGAATTTATCATAAAACTAAATCAATCATATATAATAATTAATTAAATATTGAAAAAATGTCTTTTTTGGACAATAATTATTATCAAAATGGAACCAAATGTAACTTTTTCAATGTTGTGCAGACACTTCACTGACCATGAAAATGATTTTTATGCATATCATGAAATAATTCAAAATTTATAATTTATGAATAATTTGGAATGAAAATTTTCTAATAATATCATACCTTAGTAATTCATTAAATTTTATTTTATCATAACTATGTCTTGATTATTCCAAAATACTATTTGTGTTTAAAAGTTGTATTTTTTACTATTCTCCTAAAATTCAAATTTTTTATAAAAATATCAAAAATTCATATCATTATAATTACAACATTACAAATTAAAAAATTAATTTTGTTTTATCAAATTTAAATTCCTTAATTTGAGAATGAATCATTTAAATAAATAACCATATAAGGAATTTTGTATTTTATTAATTACATAACAAAAAGAATATAAATATTTAAATCTAGAATACTAATAAATATAGAAAAATATTATTACATTTATACCTAGGTTCTGTCAATATTTTTATATAATTATTCCATAAATCATAGACAAAAAATATAATACAAAGTGGAAACTCTCAATTTTTACCCATTATTCCCATAATATATAATTTTAAAATAAAACATTATTTCCATCCATGGAAATTAACCAATACTTTCAACATGAATTATTCCTTTCACATAAATATTTTTAAACTCTGTAAAAAACATTTAAAAATTTTGGATGAGAATAAAATAATAGTATGGTGTATGGATAAAATGGAAGCCATTTTTTCAGTAAAAACATAAAAACACATGAAATATTTACAATTATATAATTTTTCATTAATCAATAGAAACAAACATATTCATAAGAAAATGAATGTGTGATTTCTCAAATAAATCCTTTAATACACTTATCATGAAATTAATATAACTTTTATCTTACTTAGAGCATTGTTTTCATAAAACCCACTGAAACCCCTTTTAAATGTATTAACCATACTCGTGACTTCCAATATAATACTTACATAATGAATTGTTAATATATAATAGGGATCACCATTCCTATATGTTATATATGTCCCACCAATGATATATAATTTGGATCATCCCTTCAAATAATCTATAATAGACATTCATATTTTTCAATACCTTTAATGTGTCTCAACATTTCAACTAAGATATATCGGTCTCACCCATGAGTGATAAAGGGGGGATATTTGTATAAGTTGTACCAAAATAAACTTTTTAATATATTATTCTAGTAACATATAATGAATAATAAAATTTAATCATAAATCACTTTCAAAAACTCACAATAAATCATATGAAGAAAGATTTCAAAAAAAACTTCTATTTTCTTTAAAAATCCAATTTTCAATACCCAAAAACAATTTTTATTGAAAACCATTGTAATACGAAAATATAAAAAATGGGAGAGGCTGTTTAATTTATGAAAATAAAATTAGTATTCAAATTTAATATAGAAATAATATAATAATTTCTGAGGAGGATATGCAATTTCCCCATTGAAAATTAATAATAGAACACCCCTTTTGTCGTTTTTTGTAAACATCCCTACAAAACATTTAAAAAGATTAACTATTGAGAAAACCAAAATAATTTTATGGGGCATAAAATTTACTCCAAAAAATTTTTATTTCCATATAAAACAATTTATAAAATAATTTTTTAATACATGGACATGTAAGATAAAGATCGTTTGAAGAAAAAACATTAAAATTAGATTTTAATGGAAAAGTACCTTATTACTTGGGAAACACTTGAATCATAATAATCATGATTTTTTAATTCAAAACAAAATTAAATAACCTGATAACAGTGATATGTATTATATTACATGTAAAAAGGTCTATATATACACCTTATAAATGAATATAGGTGCACAACTTCAAAAAAATACCTTATTGAAAGGAAGTTGAGACATAGTCCATTATCTTATATCTGATTCATCATGTGAAACTTTATATTCCAAAATAATAAACTTATGTAAATTATTCAAATTATTGAAAACAATTTTCATTTTTATTATTAATTTCACTTCACTTATTAACATATTATTTACAATTACACAATTAATAAATTTTATGTCGTTTGTTTTGACTATTTTCGTCTTATGTATCAAAATTTCATTGGTATGTTGACTATGGTCAAAGAGTTCATTATTAGAAAATATATATATAATGACTATAATTAAATAATTATAGTATTTTTACTTTAATTATACTTTTAAAATAAATCATGGATGATTTTTATGAACTAATGTTATGGTCATAGAGACGGTAGGATGTACTTACACATGAATAATATTTACATTTTTCAATAATAATTATAGAATGAGGGTATGTAAAATTTATCTTTCTATAATGATAATTATATTATAATTAACATAATACATTATTATATATACATATATATATATCATTATTTTAATGTGTATATGGAAAAATAATCACCTCACTTCGAGGAGGTGGTAGTCCAAATATCCACAAATGATTTTATCACTTTTTAGTGAGTTAAAAATAAAGAAATAAAATGTTATATTATACATCCAAAATGATAAATATGTCATCAATTCCATAATATTTCATTTATATAACATATATTAATTATATATGTCTTTATTACCTTCTGCGTAACCCATTAGTGAAAATGAATCTCATCCCTTCGTGAGGTGGTAGTCTTTCGTACACACAAACGATTTTATTATATCCATTATGTGTTGACTAAAAAAGGGTATATATATAATATATTTAATCATGGGGAATAATAATTATATATATATCATATATAAAAATTATATCTATAGTTATTCCCAATATTGAGATATAGTTATGGAAAAATGAATGACATCATTTTGTGTGATGGTAGTCCTCTATGAACACAAATGATGATTTTGTAACCCATTTAATGGACGTGTGTGTGGTTGTAGGGGTAACCTCAACATAAATACATATCATTATATCATGTATACATTAGTTGATATTTAATATTTTTTTAATGTAATTTAATTATTTTGCAGAAGGAAATAAAATAAATAAGCTTATTGATTATCATTACCGCTTCTCCGAGTATCTTTCTTTGGTTTGAACTAATACCCTCCTAGGATGATTTTATTCCTAAAAAATATTATAGGATTAGTTTATGAGTTTTGGGGAAAGATTTGGTTATGGGTGTTATGAGAAAAATCACATAATATTTGTGGAGAAGTGGTGAGGGTGATATCCCTTTTATAGAGGAGGAGGTGTACGATTTATATAAATAATCCAATGTATTCACTCTTAGGAGTTATCCATTGACTCATGAGATTAAAAAATGGATAGACAATTTAGTGGATGAAAATTATGGTCGATCCACAATAAAAATTAAAAAAAATAATTTTTATAATTTTTCGTTCCATTTCCAATTTTTTTACTAAATTTTACCCGTTTTATTTCAATAGTAAATAGTTTTCTATCCAACGAAATTTATCCATTAAGAATAAAATAATTTGATAATTGTTATAAATTTTTTAATAATTTTCTATAAATATGATTTCTGATTTATAAAATAAAAAACACATCTTTTATGGAAATTATTTTTAATAGAAGCGCATGTATGGTGAATAAAGAATGCTTTAAACATAACATCACAAACAGATGTTTTTTACTATGTTAGGGTAAAAATGGTCATTATATAATATTATTTAGTAAATTAATATACCATGTTTTAAATTTTTTAACATTTTAAAATATCATGATTAAGGATATTTTTTTTTAATTTCAAAATATTTTAATGTAATATGATTTATTTTAAAATAAAATTAACATCAATATTAAAATTGTTTATTTAATTTAAATTTACAAACACCAATATAATGATGGAATTTGAATATATTAATTGAAAACCAATTTAAAATGATATATTCCTATGAAAATGCAATGTATTTAAATAATTAGTTAAATTTATTATACTTTTTTATATTTCAAATATAATTTTTCAGTTAATTTTTTAATAAATAATTAATTATTTGGCATTTAATAATTTTAAGTAACTAATTCATATGTAAAAAATATAGATAAATTATTATATTGATAAAAATTTATTTATACTTCCATATAATATTAATAGCTGAACCAATATATAATTTTAACATATCCCAAAGCATTATATATATTATAATCAAAGAACGTTCCTTATTTATTTTTATATTCACTATACAAATTATGTAGGTGATATTCATGGAATAAAATCCCATTAATTCATAAAAATATATAATATGGTGGGAAGCGTAGAAATATTTCCAATAAATTGGCGATGAACAAATTTTTAGGTTATTTTAATCCTTATGTGATAAGTTTAAATATTACGTAAACTTATTTTTACCATAATCACTATAATTAATATTTACTATTTGCACAGATAATTATAGAAAAAAACTAATTTGACTATATTGGATAATATTAAGTATTATTTTTTCAAAATATGGAATCTATTTTTCTAATTTAAATTCACATATGTGATATAATAAAAATTATTATTAATGTCCCAAAAGTGACCAAAAACACTATTTAACAGTGAAAATGTTTGAAATATGACAAGGGTTTTCTATCCGAATTCAAAATAGAAATAATTACAATGACATATATTAGATTAATATATGTATAATGAAAATATTATTAATTTAAAACAAATATAAAATATAATTTAACATTAAAAGTTATTTAGATGAAAAATTAGTTTTCAATTAAAATCATGTATTTCTCACTCTTTATTAAAATATAAATCATTTTTGAAAAATAACATAAATTCACTCTAAAATTATTTTTTATTCACATTTCAAACATTAAATATATTATCATATAAATTTTAAAAATGTGGTAAAATGGAATTTTAAATTATATTTTCCAAGGATGATTGAATTTTTTTTAGAAAAAAAAAACTATTTTTCCAAAGTAAATCGATTTACAATCTCATGATTATGATATAATTAATAAATAATAGATAATTTATATATGATTGTGAACACTATATATTCATATTTTAGATAATCCTATTGAAAAATTATATGGAAAATATTATATGATAACTATTATATTAAATAACAATATTAATGGTATATTGTTGTTCTGTAAAACATGGTCTTGCGTGTAACAAAATAAATTGAATAAAACCACTGTTGAAAGTATCATATGATAAACTCGTTGTTTCATTCCCACTATGATATAAAATATAATTTTATTATTTTAAAAATTCATGGTGTTAAAAACCTACAATGGTTTTACACACAATCTATTATTTCAATCTAACCTGTTTTAAGATCAAGGTAAATCTTCTGAACCTAGCTAACCTAAATGTTTTTCATATTTAACAACAATATCTATAGAGTTATAAAACAATAAAAATAAATTTATGTAGATATAATACCCCCACTTATCTATAAAATTTATTGTTCTTTTCCTCTTTATACAAATCATTCATCACATCACAATTAACCAATGGAAAAAATGTGTTCCATAACATTTTTTAACTTTATTAGTAAAATTTAGCTCAATAATGCGACATATAGAAACCCAAAATTAAATCTCCCAAATATATAATTTCAATTTAAAATTTATAGGATGATTCATGAGAAATAATTTAAATGGTAATATTCAATTTCAATATAAATATGATATTGGATTTACAATCCAGAATGAGTTTATATAAAATTCATCTATCATGGGAATAAAATATGTATTTAAATTAACATTTCATATTCCTTTTTAAAATGGATAAGTGAATAATTTGGAAATATATTTACCTTTAGAAGAAAATTTCAATAGTGGATACTAGAAAAATTCATAAATCATTCAAAAAATGTAATATAAAACCAATTTTACTTTTATTAATTTTAAAAAATTATTAAATAACATATATTTATAATGAAATCATAGTTATCAAAAAAAAATTAGTGTGTGATAAAAAAAATTATTTTTAAAGGTTTTAAATCATGTTATATATTTTTAAATAACATTTTTTTAAACTCAAATTTATGATGGATTAAAACAATATTCAATTAATTCGTTTTATTAAATTATTTGAGGTCAAACGACTAAACATATATTTTAATATTTGAATAATGATGATACATTTTTTTGATTTACGAAAATGGAAAAAGTGTAAAAATTATCCTTAAAGAAGATGATATTGTATCCTTAAACTGATTCCCATTTAAGAAAAGGAAATTCATCGATAACAAATCCTTGAGTGGAAAAAAATATTCCCCCCAAAAAACTTTTCATATCCATTAGAATAGGAAATATATTATATTATTAAACATATATCAATTATTTTCATGTTATATCATTTTAAATCATAGATATGAAATTATAATTAACTAAATCCCTTGTTGATGTCACAATTCTTAATGAAATAAAAATTTATAAATGGTATTATATAGTTATATTGTAAATAACTAAAAAAAGAGGTATGATGAAACAAAATATAATCAAATAGAATGATATTCTATACTTTTATGAGATAATATCAAGATTATCAATGATTTCTCAATATATGAAAATTGAGATTCTAAAAACATTTACGACATTGGTAATGTAAGAATCACTATGTTACCATTAAATTAAATTTCAAGTAACATAAATGAGAGTTATTCATTATACTATAAGGTGATTGGTTAGTGTACACATATAATATAATTAATTGTGGTGTGAAATATCAAAAAATTCGCATGGTATTGAAAATGAGACAGAAAAACATTACCTTATAGATATAAGAGTATGATATATATGTGTGGCATAAGAATAATAATAGAAATCATATGTCTATTTGTAACATCCCAAGTAAATAAAGAATATAAAATTTTCATATTTATTAATATTTATAAATTAAATATCAATTTTACTTTAAATGGGATGCTATGTCTGATAGCGTACTCAACACGTAACAACGAGTTTTTTGAAATCTTATGTTGCACACAACGTTTAGTTATACTAAAAAAAATACAATATTATTATTTTAAATGGAAGTTAATTCATAGATTTTTTATTGGAAGGAATGAATACAACTTACTAAAATATTATTGTACATGTTTTTTAAATGATTTTTACATTTATCCAATGAATGTTAGAGGTTTAAAATTTGAATGAATCCAAATTTAAGAATTAATTCACTCACACTCTTTAAAATTTTGATTTATTGCCTTTTGATAGAGAACCCTTTTTAAATATTTTCATTGTAACCATTATATTTTCTTTTTGAAAAAATAATATTCTTATTTATAATTAGGACATCAATATTTACTTTGGATGAAATTTTGTTATTTTTCTGATAATGTTCATTTTTTATGATTTGTGAAAAATAATTCATTTTAATTCCAAACTGCCTTTTAATATAATTTATTTCCAAGGTTACATTATCATTTTAATTTATTTTAAAGGTTAATTAGTTTATATTTTTACCACTTAATATAAAGTTGTTCATAGGAAGTAATTTTACTTCAAAATTGGACATAAACAACTATGAATATTTTGATATTTATTATTTCATAAAAACATGGTTTTTGTTAGGACAATGAAAATTAATTTTAAATTGATTTCATAAAATTATCTTTTTTTTATTTGAAAATATGGATTAAAAATTTTTAATCAAGTAGTAAAACTTGTGTAAAGAGGTAACTTTTATTTTTATACAATATAAATATTTAAATTATTAAATATTTTATTTACAATGGCTAAATGGTAAATCTGGTAAAGAAGGGTAAACAAATATTATTATTATAATATTAAATTACACTAAAATGTGTCCAAATTATATTGGTTTATACATTTAAATCCATTTTAATCCTTTGGATTATTTGGGGACCCCATAGATCCACATGGGAGTGATAATGAAACTTTATATTAATTAATTTAAAGTAAAGGAACACGTGACATAAACATAAATCATTTAGTAAAAAAAATTATATGGGATTATATTAGTTATATCATTGGATATAAATATTAATTTAACATCTAAAATGATTTCATACATCATGGTATTTTATATATAATTTTTTGAAATCAAATAATTAAAAATATTTATGACACAATGATGATGCAATGATTACCTTCTTAATGAATGATTTAAATAAATGAGATTATAAAAATTAAACAGTTATCTAAAACATGTCCAATTATAATAAGATGATTTATTTTGAAAAAGTGTCATCTTATCTTCGAATATAATGAGCTTCGGAACTCTTTGAAAACAAAAATAAGGTTTATAATAAAAAATTAATTTTGAACTTTCATAAAGAGCCCCTCCTCCCACTTATAAAAATCCATCACCCCTAACCCAATTCACATACCTCTCAAGCCCCTTGGATCTTCCAAAATCGGACCAATTAATCTCACTAAATCCAAATATTCCCTGTATAATCCTTCAATTAGGTATAAGGAAATTCTAGTAATCATTTTGGTTCAAACCAAAGGGAGATATCTGATTTAAAGGTAACATATTCTCTTATGTTCTTTAATTTTCTTTTACTTCTCCAACCCCCTAAACACATTACTCGTTTATTTTATATCAAAACCCACATCGTTATTAAACTAGGTTGTTTTTAAGAGATTTATTATAACTACACATCCACACACCTCCGTCTAATGTATATGAACATACTGTTTCTGTTGACGGTAAACTACTACATCACGAAAAGATGATAGTCCAAATATCTCCAACCGCCTCTCATGGTGGAAATTATGATTGCACATTATTTTTATATGAAATATATTAGGATTATATATTCTATATGAATATTTTTTTCATTTATATAATACCATTATGGTTTCCATAATGAGTAAATACAATAATTTTATTTGAGGAAGTGCGGACTACCGCCCACTCAATGTGATATGACTCATTCATACCATATGTGGGATGTATAAAAGATGGTGTTAATTAAAATATGTAACATATATGGAATATGATGTTATAATATAATTATAAAATACCTATGTATATTTTAGTTTTCATTTCTTTAAAAATGAAAAATAAATGAAAGTAACATTCATGCGTACGTATGGCTTACGGTCTTTAGGAACGGTGCATTTTATTTCATATGTCCAAATGTTATGGTATATTATAAATACATATATATGGGATATATATGATATAGATAATATATAAATGATTAATATAATTCTAGAGATAATTTACTTTTGACCACATGGACAATTTGTAATTATTACAAGATAATTTTTTACTCGAGTTCCGACCATTGACAAAATGTCGGATATGAACTAAAATAATAAACTAATTGTTATAGAAAGGTAATAGGTGATATAAAAGGAATAATTAAAATAAAAAACTTTCTTAATCAATTTGAAATTAACTTATGTTAATTATTCAGGAAGAACAAGGAACAAACTAGTGAAGTCGTACATGAGGTAAAAGGTTTACATCTCACTTTGTATTCCCATAAAAATCATCTTATATTTGTCACTATTTCCTTTTTTGTGGTGTATGTAATTCCAATGATTGTATTAATTGTGTAATATACTTTAATTATTTGGTATTTACATCTTTATTGTATTATCCTTCATTCATTTGGTGTATGTTTCATAAGATACCAAATTGGCAAGGAAACCTCTTAACTCAATTTCAATTCATTGGGAAAAATTTATACTTATTGATTATGTCTTGATATAGATTATTTTTAATGAAATATAATTGTTTTACACTTAATAAACACATATATTGGGTTTAATTATATTTATCACTCCTAATTATTTCATTTATTTATACTTCATTTAACGATACAATCAATTTAAGGGAACCTTTCACCGTCTACATTTAGTCAATGACTTATTTTAGGTTATGTCTTTTAATTTCCACTATATAATATTGGGTTATGTCATTATATATCCTTATTTCTATACATTTTATGTCCATATAATGATATATCCTTTTTATCTCTTATCAAATAATTTTTTTAATTTCAATGTGACATCATTAGGCTGCCTAATTTTCATAAGGGACTATGTCTCAATCTCCTTTCATTTGAGGAATAACTTGATATTATGGAACATTATTATCTTATAAGGTGTATATGCTAATATTTGACATATTATATCACGAATATCCTTATTCTAATGATATAATATGTTTTGTTTAATTTAATTATTTAATTATTTTTATTCATGTATTTTATATGGAGCAATAGACTCTTTAACTAAAACATTGTTTTAAATCTTTTAAACATTTAATCTATTAAATAATTCACATTAGTTTCCATATTTACCAAATGTTTTTAAGTATTTTATTATATTGAAATTATTGTTTCAAAATTTTTATCCCTTTAAAATTTTCAAAGTGGTGTGGGACTCTTTGACTCAAAAATCTTTTTAAAAAATGTTTTAAATGGTTCTATAAATAGATAGAATATTTATGTATCTATAAATCTTATATTTTCATTGGAATGTGGAAATAATATCTTTACAATTTTTTTTATAACAATTTTATGGTTCTTTGGGATCTTTTATGCATATGGGTGGATCTACGATAATCATAGAGTGGGTGAGCCTAAGATAGATTTCCAATGAATTGGGTAACGTGAGATAAGTAAAATAAAATATTTATCATAGGAGATTTATGAAATATAATGTGATGGGTATTCCAAATGTTATTCCCAATGTAGATATGAAATCTTCAATTTATGTATGTTATGTATTCCATAAGTTAAATTTATGATTTATTTTTTTATGTGTTATTCATAAATATTTGGATTTCATGAGGTATGTTATAATTGAAAATCATAGTTTAATTGATTTTATTTATTTATGTTTTAATTTTTTTTCCTTATTTTATAACCCTTTCTAAGCTTTTTATGATCACCCCATGTTTTGAAATGGTTTTCATAGGACATAAAGATGAATAGGGTCAAGGATTTGATCAAGTAAAAGTCATGATGTATAAAACATGGAAGTAAACGTGTTTATTTTTTAAGAGTTTTTATTTTATGAAAAAAATGGAAACTGAGTAAAAGTGTCTACTTTTTAATTTTTTGAGATGTAATTTAATAGTTATGTCCAAATTCACTAAAACTATATACCTGAAAAGATCATGAATGTGAATTGTTCATGTAATTAATGATTATGTAATGTTTTATGGTTGGGTCCTTAATATTGGTATCAATGGTTGGTTTAAAAAACGTTAAGGATTTGGACTTTTTGTTAAACCCATGGTTAGTCCTTATGTCTATTATTTCAATTAAATCCTTGTTTTATATCTTTTTCAAATAAAGGAATGTATGTTACAAATGGAAGGAGGAGGATCTCAAACAAAATTCTTAGATATTCTTGATGACATGCTTGCGATAATTATTGAAAACTCATGTTCAGATGATTGTGAAACTTTTTCAATCATACAACTCACTTGAAAGAAATTGTTTGAGATATCAGACACCTCCAGTAAACCGAGATTCCATCATGGGTCATGGGATGTATTTAATGAAATCTTATTTTCTCAATATTCTCATATGTTTATTAAAGGTAAATATTATCAATTCATTTACAAATATTTTACCTTATGATATGATTTTAAAGTGTATTATGATTTTGAAAAAAGTGATAAAGAAGGAGACCCTTGTGCATCCTATTTATATTTGTTTTTAAATTGTAGTCATTCAGAATATATTTATGGTATTTTAAAATGGCCATTGATTGAATGCTTCAACTAAAACTCAGTCAGACTGTTTTATAGAAAGAATGTTTTATTGGATGTTTTGAAATAATATTTCTTACATGATTATTTTCCGTAATTATTTTTTTGGGGTAACCCATATAACCCATGTTGTACAAGGTGTATTTGGATAAAAGAATCAGATGATTTTTAAGGATATCTAAATCATTGATGAAATTCATCGACCAGTCTATCTACGTGAACATGATGATGATGAAACTAGGTGGAGACCATGACTAAGTTATGATGTTCTTTCTTTGGGGATAGTGTTATTATTTAGAGGTGAAAATGTATTTAATATATATAAGACTTACTAAATTAATATATTGATGTCTGTATGAATTGGGGTGAAAAAGAGAGGCATAAGACAACCATTGAGGTTAAATCATGTTATGATTATTTTTTTAGAGTTTATCTCATTTTTTGGAGTGTAATAGAATAATTTATTTTTTGAAAGAGGATGATAAACAGACCGTGTGACAACCCATCACATCAAAAAGAGCTGTAGGAATTGAACCCACAACCAAAGTGTGATTGGGATTTATCGCCTACCCCTGGACAACGTGATGTCCCTAGTTGGTATGACATATCATTTTTAGTTAAATGATTTTATTGATCAATAATATATTGATTTTTGATATTATGTTTTATCAAAAATATATCCTTAGTATAGGAAAATGAATTAGGGAATAAGTGATAATGGTTATTTGGGAAGACGATTTCTCTTTTGGGGAAACTATATGCCTATAGAAAAGGGAGTACTTTGGGATTTCAATTGTGGAGTAATGGTTGAATTTTATTTTGAAAGATTATATGTTTTTATTATGGACATATAGAAATTTTTGTTATTTACAGAACTGATTATCCTATCATAGAGAATTGTTTATTTGGTTAATTACACATTAGTAAGAGACATTAAGATTAGTAAATGTTATTTGCAAATAAATGTTAAGATTTAAAATGCATGACTATGTGATATAATATTTTTAAATTTTGGGTTTCATACATAGTTTGGATTATTTAAGGAATTTTTTTAGTTTTGAGTATTGAATGGTATTTCTTGAGATTTGGGTTTTTATTCAATTTTAGAGATTAATAGAAGTCTTTCATTTTTTATAAAATATTAACCATTTTGGGGATTATCTGATCTTTTACTAATCATTTTGGTTTTTGATAATTTCCAAGTATAGTGAAAAATATAGGATTCATTTTTTGTGGATTATGTGATTCTCTAGATGATCATTCTAGCACTTTAGGTCTGACCAAGTCATCTGGAATACTCATTGTTTGAATAAAAGATGAGTTTTTGGTATAAATTTACTAAACGATGAAACTATGTTTGAAAAGTAATTGAATTTCTATATGTCCTTAGTGAATATCATAAATAAATTTTCCATCATGATGAAATAGAACATAAAAAACATTGTCTATTTACTTTTCTTACTGGGAAACCAATGACCGTTTAACCCATCGCACGTTTGTAGTTTTTGGTTGTCAACGTTCACTTGATCATGTTCTCTATCACTCTGCATAAAATTTTGATGGTTAGTTTTATCGTACATATCAATGTTTTCATTGAATATTAGTATGGTCTATCTAGGGTGACATTTTTACTTTTCATTCTTTCTTTTAATGTGATATTTTTATTGACACTTTTTTCAATGTGGTACTTTTAATGATATTTGACAGCCCAATTTTAAAATTTCGGAGACACAATTTCCAAAAGGGGGAAGAATATAACATCACCCATAAATAGAGAATATGAAATTTTTATATTTATTAATATTTGTGAATTAAATATCAATTTTTATTTAAATGGGATTCTATGTTTCATCGTGTACTCAACACACAATAATGGGTTTCATTAAAATCTTATGTTTCACACAACATTGAGTTATACTGAAAAAAAATTATATAACAAAATTATTTTACATTGTATTTAATTAATAGACATTGTATTTGTGGGAATTAATAGAACTAACTAAAATATTATTATACATGTTTATTAAATGTTTTTACATTTATCAAATGAATGTTATAGGCTTAAAATTTGAATGAATCAACTTTTAAGCATAAATACTCTAATAATCTTTAAAAGGTTGATTTACTGAAATTAATGGAGATAACTTTTTAGATAATTTTGTTTCCCTTATATATGTGATATTTGAAAACCATAATACTCTTCTCTATAATAAGGACATCAAAATTTACTTTGGATGAAATTTTGGTAATTTTCTGATAATGTTCGTTTTTTTATGAATAGTGAAAAATACTGCATTTTAATTGAAAGTCACCTTTTAATCAAATTAATTTATATGGTTAGAGTGTCTTTTTAATTAGTTTTAAATTTTAATTAGATTATATGTTTACCATTTAATCCAATGTTTGTCATTGGATGTAATTTCACACTAAAATTGGACATAATCAAGTGCCAATCATTTAACAGTTATTATTTCTTAAAAACAAACTTTTTGTTTTGTCTACAAGAATTAATTTAAAATTAATTTATTCTAATTATGTGTTTTCAGTTTTCAAAAATTTATTCAATAATTGGAATCATGATGCCCAAATTTTGTAAATAGGTAACTTTTATTTTTAGATATTATGAATATTTATTTCAGTAAATATTTTATTTATTCTGGTTATATGTAAATCATGTAACTAAGGGTAATGAAATATTATAATAATAATATTTAAATAACATAAATGTTTCCTAATTCTATTTTTTGATACAAATCCGACTATGGGCATTTTCTGGTCAATTTTGGGACCCCATGGAGCCACATGGGAGTGATAATTACCCTTGATATTAATTAATTTAAATAAAGAAAAAATTACATAGACATATATCTTTTATTAAAAAGCATTTTATATGGGGTTATATAAATTATATTTTCAAATATAAAAATCCATTTTAATGTAAAAAATATTTCATACATCATGTTATTTTATTTATAATTTTTAGACTTCAAATAAATAAAATTATTTATGACACAATGATGATGCAACAATTACCTTATTGATAGAAGATTCAAATGAAAGAGATTATAAAAATTAAAAAATATATATGTAACCTGTCCAATTCGTATTGGATGATTTTATATATAAAAAGAGTATTCTTATCTTTTAATTTATGGGGTTTTTTATCTTTTGAATCCGAAAATAGGTTTACAATAATTTTTTTTCAAACTATTCTGAAGAGACTCTCCTACCCATTATAAAAATCCACCCCCTCTAACCAATTAATCACTTCTCTAAATCCCCTTGGCTAGTCCAAACTCTTCCCAATTAATCTCCCTATATCCATTTATTTTTCCTAGAAGCATTACTTTATGAATAAGTCAATTAATTTAAACCTTTTGGTTCTAATGAAGGGGAGATACCCGATTTAAAGGGAACACCTTCTCTTAAATTATTTTCTTTTATTTAACATCTCCAACCCCCTAAACTCTCATTATTAACTTATTTTAAAACAACACATGTATCCTAACTATAATAGATTGTTTTTATATGATTTATTCAAACTAAAACTCCACACACCTTCATCTAAATGATACGAATATACTGTTTATGTGGACGACAATCTACTGCATCACGAAATGATGATTATTCAAATATTTCTAACTGCCTCTCATGGTGGCAATTATGATGGAACTGTATTTATATATGATATATATTATTTTTATTTTTTCTATATTCTTCTTTATATTTCATTAATATCATATCTTTATATTTTCCATAATGGGTAAATACAATAATTTCATTTGAGGAAGTGCGGACTACCGCCCCCTCAAAGTGATATAACTCGTTAATGTCACGTGTGGAACTTATAAAAGATGGTGTTAGTGAACTTATGTAACATATTTAAAAAACTTATATCATAATGGTATTACAATATACCTATGTATCATTTAGTTTTCATTCCTTTAAAAATGATAAAAATGATATTAGCGTTCATGCGTACGTACGACTTTCGTCTCCATGACCAGTGTATTTCATTTCTTAGGTTCAAATGTTATGGTCTATTCTAAATACATATTTATCGGATATATAAAATATATAAGATATCTAAATCATGAATATCATTCTAGATATAATTTAGTTTTGACCACATGGACAATTAGTAATTATAACAAGTTTAATTTTGACTGAAGTTCCAGACATCGACAAAATGTCTGATATAAAATAAAATAATTAAATAACTCATATAGATGGGTAATAAGTTATATAAAATGAATAATAAAATATAAAATGTTTCTCTATAAAGTATAAATTAACATATTTTTATTATTCATAAAGAACAAGGGACAAATGAGTCAATTTGGACATGAGGTTAGGGGTTTTCATCTCATTTTTCATTCTCATGAGATTAATGCTATATTTGCAACTATTTACTATTGTGTGGTGTATATACTTCACATGATTGTATTATTTTTGGAATATAATTAATTTATGGGTACTTACATATTTATTTTTTGATAGTTCGTTCATGTGGTGTATGTTTTGTAAGTTACCGAATTGGTATGGGAACTTCTTCACCGAATTTACATTCATTGGGTTGAACTTATTCTTCTTGATTATGTCATGCTATAGATATGTGTGAATGAAATATAATTGTTTTATACTAAATAAAAACATATATAATGTGTATTTATATATTTCACACATAATTATGTCATTGATTTATCATTAATTTAATGATTCAATCATTGTAAGGAAACCTTTCACCCTACTTTTTTAGTCAATGACTTATTTTATGTTATTTATTTTAATTTCCATTATATTATGTTGTGATATGTTCTTATATATAATTATTTATGTAAATTTTATTTCAAGTCTTGATATACCATTTTTTCTCAAATAAAATCATTTTCTGAATTTTAATGTGATGTCGTTAGGCTGGTGAATTTTCTTAAGGGACTATGTCTTAATCTTCCTTTATTTGAGGTATATCATCATATTGTGAACCTTTATTATACTATAAGGTGTATATAATGTCCTTTGACATATTATATCATGAATATACTTATTTTCATGATATTATAATTATAGTTTAATGTAAATCTTAAATTTATTTATTCATTTATTTTCTAAGTGGAAAGGAACCATTAAATATATCATTGTTTTAAATGTTTTAGTCATTTAATCTTCTAAATCTTCTCATTAATTTCCATGATTTAAAATTGGATTTATTGATTTAATTATATGGAAATTACTTTTTTAAAATGTTAATCTCTTTATAATATTCAAAGTGGTATGCGACACATTGACACAAAAATCTATATATTAAATTTTTTAAATGGTTTTGGAAATAGATTGGATATGTAAATCTCATGAAATGTTATATTTTGATTGGAATTTGGAAATTTTATATTTTCTTTTATGATTGTTTTATGTTTTATGAATATGTTATGGTTCTTGGGAATTATTTACACATACTGGTGGTTCTGTGAAAAACCTAGGGAGGGTGAGGTTGAGATAGCTCTCCAATGCATTGAGTGATGTAAAAGAGGTAAAAATTACTGTTTCTACTAAGATATTTATGGAATATACTCTGATGGGTATTAAAAATGTAATTCCCTGTTCATTTGAGGATGATTCAATTTATGTATGTTATGTATTATCTATTTTACCTTTATGATTTATGGTTTCTATGTGTTATTCATAAATCTTATGATTTCATGAGGTATGTTATGATTGAAAATCATGGTTTAATTTATCTGTATTTATTGATGGGTTAATGTTTCTTTTTCTAATTTTATAACCCCTACTGATCATTTTATTCTCATACCATGTTTTGAAATTTTTTCCACAATAAATAAATATGAATAGGGTCAATTATGTGATCATTGATAATCCATGATGTCTAAAACATGGAACTAGACAAGTTTCTTTTTTCAAGAGATTATTTTAGGAGAAAAATGAAAACTTAGTTAAAGTGACTAATTTGTAATTTTTTGAGATGTAATGTAGTAATTATAGCCTAATTCTCTAAAACTCTAAACCTAAAAAGATCCTAATTGTGAATTATTCATTTAATTAAATATTTTGTAATGTTCTAAGGGTAGTTCTTTATTTTTTGTATCCAAGGTTAGTTTAGACAGATTTAGGGATTATGATTTTTTGTTAACTACAAGGTTAGTCCCTATGTCTATTTTTTTTACATCCTTGTTTTAGAACTTTTTCAAATAAAGTAATGTCTCTTACAAATTGAAGGAAGAGGATCTAAAAAAATTCTTATCTTTTTCTAATAACATATTTGCAATAATTTTTATATTTTCATGTTCAGATGATTGTGAAAATTTTTCTACCATACAACTCACTTGTAAGCAATTTATTGAGATACCAAACACCTCCAGTATACCTCAACACCGTTGTGGATCAAGTGGTGTATTTAATTAATTCTTATTTTATCAATATTCTCATATTTTCAAGAAAGGACAATACTATCAAATAATTTTCAATTATTTTACCCTACCACTATATTTTGAATCAAATTATGATTTAAAAAAAAGTGCTGAAAAGGGGACCTTTGCACATTGAATTTATATTTGATTTTAAATTTAAGTCATTCATCACATACTAATGGTATTATTAAATGGCCAATAATATAATGTTTCAACTAAAACTCTATCAAAGTTTTTTATAGAATGTTTTATCATATGTTTTGAAATTATATGTCATAAAAGATTATTTACCAAATTAGTTTTTTGTGATCACCCATATGACCCATGTTGTATGAGGGGTATTTGGATAAAGGAATCAGATGATTTTGAATATGTCTAAAACATTTTTGCACTACATGATCCATCTATCTATGTGAATAAGATAATGATGAACCAAGGTGGACACCGTGATCAAGTTACGATGTTCTTTATTTGGGAATAGTGTTATTTTATGGAGTTAAAAAATTCTATATATATAAAAATTGATGGATTAAGATATTGAGGTCATTTTGAGTGGTGATAAAAATGAGAGGCATAAGAAAACCATTGAGTATATCTCATGTTATGGTTATTTTTAGAATTTTATTTCATTTTTGGGAATGTTATAAAAATGTATAGTTTTTTAAAAAGGACACCACACAGACATTGTTACAACTCGTTGTGTCAGTCAAAGCTGTGGGAATCAAACACACAAGAAAAGTGTGATTGATATTTATTACCTGCCACTTGACTACAAGAAGTCCCAGGATACTATTACTTATTATTATTAGTTAAATGATTTTATTGATCAAGAATATATTGGTTTTGGATCTTCTATATTATCATATTGATATCCTTAGTAAAGGAAAATTATTTGGGGATTAAGTCATAATAGTTATTTTGGAAAACATTTTCCCTTTTGGTAAACAATATGCCTATGTAAAATAAAATACATTGGGATTTTAATTTAGTAGTAATGGTGGAATATCATTTTGGAAGATTATATGTTTTTATTATGGACATATGGTGATTTCAGTTATTTATGGAAATGATTAACCTATCATAGAGAATATGTGATCTGGTGAATTATAATTCAGTTTGTGACATTAAGAGTAGATGATTTTATTTGGAGATAAATGTTAAGATTTACAGTGGATGACTTGGTGATTAAATCTATCAAAATTTTGGGTTTCATACATTGTTTGGATTATTTTAATTAATTTTAAGGAAATTTTTTTATTGAATGGACTTTGTTGAGATTTGGGTATTGCTTATTCAATTTTGGATATTTAAATTAGTATTTATTTTTTATAAAAGATTATCTTATTTTGGGATTATCTGATCTTGTAATAACCATTATGAATTTTTCTAATGTCTAAAGACATGTTAAATATATGTTTTATCTTTTGTGGATTTTTTAATTCTCTAGATGTTCATTCTGGTGCTTTAGGTATGGCCTAGTCATCTTAAATACTCATCGTTTGGAGAAATGTTGAGTTTTTGTTAGAAACATACTAAATGATAAAACTCAACATGAAAAGTAATTATATTTACTTTTATCCTTATTAAATGTCAAAAATAAATTCTTTATCTTTATGAAATGTAACTTAATACAAAAAAATTGGCTGTTTACTTTTCCTACATGGAAGCCAATGACTGTTTAACCCATCACAAATTTGTGGTTTTCTTATTCTTAACTTTCACTAGATAATGTTTTCAATCACTCTTCATCAGAACATGATGGTTAGTTTTCTTTTTCATATCCTTGTTTTTATGGAATCATGGTATGGGTTATCTTAGGTGAGTATTGTAATTTTCATTCTTTCTTTTAAAATGACAGTTTTGATGACTCTTTTTCTAATGTGGGACTTTTAATGAAATATCCTTAACCAATTTTAAAATTGTTAGGATGAAATTTCAGAAAGGGTGGAGGATAAAATATCCCATGTAAATAAAGAATATGGGATTTTTATATTTATTAATATTTTTTAATTATATATCAATTTTACTTGAATAGGGATGCTATTTCTGATAGCGTAATCAACCCAAAACAGCAAGTTTCATGGAAATCTTATTTTTCACAAAAAGTTGAGTTATAATGAAAAATAATAGCATAATATTATATTTTAAATGTTAGTTAATTCATAGAAATTTTATTGGTGAGAATTAAAAGAACTATATAAAATATGATAATACATGTTTGTTAAATGTTTTTACATTTATCCAATGAAATATAGAGGCTTAAAAGGTGAAAAAATCAAATTTTAAGAATAAATACTCTAATACTGTTTAATAGGTCGATTTACCAACTTTTTATGGAGAAAAAAATTCATATATATATTTTTAACGTTTATTTTTTTTGAAAAAAAGATTATTCTTATTTATAATTGGAACATCAAAATTTAATTTTGATGGAATTTTGTTATTTTTTTATAATGTTCATTTTATTATGAATAATGAAAATTAATTCATTTTAATTCAAAATTTACTTTTATTATAATTTATTTATATCGATAGATTATATATTAATTGGTTTTAAAGTGTAATTTTATTATATTTTTACCATATAACCCAATGTTGGTCATTGGCCGCAATTTCACATTGAAATTGGACATAAACAGGTGTTTGTCAGTGGATAATTATTATTTCTTAAAAACAAGCTTTTTGTTTTGACAACAGTAATTAATTTTTAACTAATTTGTTCTAATTATGTGTTTGGAATTAAGAAAATGGATTCCATATATGGTATCAGGAGGTCCAAATTGTGTAAATATGTTACTTTTATTTTTAGACATTTCGAAGATTTATTTCAGTAAATATTTTACTTATCATGGATAAAAGGTAAATCTGGAATATAAGGGAAAAAATATTATTATAATAATAATCAATTACCCTAAATTTTTTTTAATCCTATTGGTTGATATATTTCAGACCATAGGAATCCTTGGGTTGATTTTTGGACCCCATGGATCCAGTTGGATTGATAATGACACTTTATAATTATTAATTTTAAGTAAAGACCAAAATGACTTAAACATATATATTTTGGTAAAAAATTATATGGGGTTCTATAAGTTATATCTTTGACTATAAATATTAATTTGATATATAAAATTATTTACTACATCATGGTGTTTTATTTATAATTTTTAGACATCAAATAAATATAACTATTTTTGACATCATGATGAATCAACAATTACACAAATAATGAATGATTGAAATTAATGAGATTATAAAAATTAAAAAAAAAATTAAAACCTTTCCAATTCATATTAGAATATTTTATTTTGAACAATAGTCATCTTATATTTGAATTTAAAGAGTTTTGGACCATTTGAAATAAAAAATAAATTTATAATAAAAAAAATACATTCAAACATTCCAAAATATCCCCTTATCCCCATTTTAAAAAGTCATCACCCATAACTTTTTACTCACAAATATATAGCCCCCTGAAACATCTAAACTATACCCAATTTCACTCTCTATATCCCTCTATTCCTCCTAGAACCTCCACTTTGTAATACGGAAATTCATGTAACCCTTTTGGATCAAACCAAAGGGGGATACCTGATTTATTGGTAACATCTTCTCTTAAGTTAATTTATTTTATTTTACTTCTCCAACCCCATAAAATCTCTTAATTCCTATATTTTATGAAAAAACAGTATCCTCAATATAATAGGTAGTTGTTATGTAATTTAATTGTTCTAAACTTGTACAAACCTCTATCTAATGGATAAAAATATACTGTTTATATGGACGACAATCCACTGCCTCACGAAACGATGATGGTTCAAATATCTCCAACCGCCTCTCAAGGTGTTCATTATGATAGAACTGTATTTATATATGATATATATTATGTCTATGTTTTCTCTATGATTCTGTATATTTCAATTTTATCATACATTTATGGAGTTATATTGGGTAAATATGATAATTTTATTTGAGGAACGGCGGACAACCGCCCCCTCAAAGTGATATCACTCATTCATAACATATGTGGGACGTATAAAGGATGATGTTAATGATCTTATGGAATGAATATAAAATATTATATTATAACAGAATAATAATATAACCATGTATCATTGAGTTTTCATTCCTTTAAAAATGAAAAATAAATGAAATTGGCGTTCATGCGTATGTACGACTTACAGTCTCCATGAACGGTGTATTTTATTTCTTATGACCAAATGTTATGGTTATTAAAAAAACATATATACTAGATATATATGATATATATGATATATAAATCATTAATATCATTATGGAGATTATAACAACCCTATTTTTTATTAAAAACTAAAACATTACATAAGCCTCACTTGATTCAACCTAGAAGATTGATAGGTTTGGTGTATTTGGTGTTTATGATCATTAAATAACATCTTAAAACATGAAATACAACATTCTTATTGAAAACGCACTTTACATGACCACTACATTCCCTCATACTTAGTGTTGCATGGGATAACCTGAGGACATGCATAAGAAAAGGGTGAGCTATAAATCCCAGTAAGGGAATAAACATGGAATTACATGAGGAATAAAATACATGTCAGACAATAGTCATATCAATATAAGACAAGAGAAGAATTAAAATAAAGGCATGATAAATCATGATAATCATAACATGGAAATGTGGCAACAACACTTAACATTGAATTAGCATGACCCAAGGCTCATTGCACATAGAGGTTGAGTAAACCATCATTACACATGAATAAAAAGTAAACCATTGTTTCACTTTTATTAGCATGATAAAACAACCATTTCATATAATTTATCATGATACTATACTTTACCCAATGCATGGGAGCGCTATTAGGGCGCACCCTTCTCAAAAATTTCATTTCATGAATAAGTCTTCTACATGGATCATAAAACATTGAATCATTTAACACAATCATTTATTCCATGATAAATGAATGTAGAATAAAAACTATCAACTCTTTAAACAAGAAGTAAATGTTCATAAAGGTGAATACCATTGATAGATAAATAAGCATGGTATTCACTACACAATGACTTTGGCTTGGAAAAACGCAGTACAATTTCGACAGCATAACGACGTGACATAAGAATTAATAAAAATGGAGGATGGGAGTGAAAGGGGTGTATCATAATATTTACATGACATGGAATTTAAGTGGGGTTAATTAGATAAATTTCAAACAAATTTAATCGAATTTAGGTTCATGATACAAAATAATTTCTTGAATGTAAATGAGTAGTGGGAAATTCCTTTTAGAATTGCAACATATTAACAAGTGTACATGGGAGGCATTTAATGAGAGAGAATGGGGTCTCCCATCATTCAAACATAAAGCGGAAAGTATAGGGGAGGTTTGAAACAATACCATAACAATTAAAATTGAAATTATAAGGGCATAAAAACTTAAAGAAAATCGGACAAAAATGATAAAGGAAGAAAATACCTTACTTGGAAGTATGCTTACAAAGGAATGAGAGATGCTTGATAGAGGCTTCATGGAATCTTGGGGCACCTTGGGAGGATTCTAGTTAGAGGAGGGCCGATGTTGGATGAAAATTGAGGAGGAAGTGTGAGATGGGTGGGTTTATATAGGAAAGGTGAGGGAATTTTTTATTATTTGTGTTTGGGACACTCACATTAAACTAATCCAAAAAAACGTCCAATGGTTTTTGGCCATGGTTTTTTGAAAAGGGAAGTAGAAAAAAATATTTTTGAAGTCCAATGTCCTAAATTCTTAAAATAATTGGGTTTCTTATGTGGAGGTGAGTCACACTCACAAGGAAAACAATTTAAAAATACAAGATGTTTAATAAGTCTTGAAGGGTCCATTAATGCTTTGTAAAATTATTCAAATTAACCCAAAATCACATTATTTTAATATTAAAACATATATTGGCCGAACATAAGTCTTAGAGTATTTTATTACATCACTATTGGGTCATTATTATGTCATAAAACATATTATTTATTTAAACAGTATTTAATTTTTATCCAAAAAATTTACTATCTCAGAAAATTATGAAATATTCACTATTGGATAATTTCGATGTCCTGATTCCATATATAATATACATTTTTTCAAAATATTTTTCTAAATATTTAAAATTTTACTTTTAAAATAAAAACCAACATTTATCAAAAATTAATGGGTTTTGACCAAAATGGCTTTCAAACATTAATAAAAATTACAATTGCATTCATCAAATTTCATGATCATTTATATTTTAAAAAAATATTTTAATAATTATTATTATATTTTATTAAAACATTATTTAATTCAAGAATCTACTAATTCATTAAAATATATTTTTTAGTTGAACATTAACTAAAAATATTATTTGTGCTTTAAAAACTATTTTCAAGGAAATAATAATAAAATGAGAGTATATTTATTATTATATACAAAAATAATGTACATAAACATTGTACTAGGGTCTTGTTAGATAACCCCTTAAAACACTCGCATAAGACCGAATGGTGAGGTGGGCGATGGCGACAAACTCTTGAGGTGGCTCGGATAAAATTGCACATGTGGTGATCTCTATCAACATCCACATCTCTTGTATATGGTTCCGTTCGAGCTTCACCTGTTGAATCTCAACATGGCCTTGGTCAAGAGTGAAGCCCAAGGATGCCACCTCCTTTCCGAGCCCCAACAAATGGGTATCGTATGGAGCAATTCTACTGGATGAGGCCATCACTTCCATTTTCTGATTAAATTACATTCTTAAAGCCCATATTTATACTAATCATGTGATCACTATTCAACATCTATATTATCAATGGTCACAATTCTTTATGGTATTTAAAAATCCAAAAAACATAAAACAAATGAAGTGAATATGTTGTATGAAAATTTCACATATTAATGAATTAAATTAGATCAAGATGGATTTCTATTAACCAATGTTTAGGTCGTTAAAATTTTTGTGCCTTAAAAAATTTCACCCTCGAAATTTCATTATACATTTTATGCCAAAAATAGATGCAGGTACTTTTCCTTCATTTCTTCCTCCAGTTCCCATGTTTCTTCTTTGTACTTATGGTTTTTCCATAGTTCCTTGACTAGATGAGTAGTCTTGTAATGCAGAACATTGTCTCTACGATCCAAGATATTCATTGGATACTCTTCCTAGAAAAGATCATCCTCCAATTGTACCACCTCAGAAGAGAGTACATGAGAAGTGTCTGGTACATACTTCATTATGAGGGATACATGAAAGACATCATTTACATTGGCCATGGTAGGTGGAAGTTATGGTCGATAGTCCATAACCCCAACATGATCAAGAATATCAAAGGGGTCTATATACCTTGGACTTAACATTCCGTTCATTCCAACCCTCATGACATTCTTCCATAGAGATGTGCATAGAAATACCATGTATACAACTTTAAACTCAAGGTCTCATCAATAGTTATCTGCATAACTCTTTTGTCGACTCTAGGTTGCCTTGATATGCTACTGAATGGTTTTCAACTTCCCCACCATTTCATTGACCATTTTTGGTCCAAGAAACTTACGCTCATCTGCCTCATCCCAACACACTAGTGTTTTACACCTTTTCCCATAAATGGCTTCATAAGGAGCCATTTGGATGCTCAAGTGGAAACTGTTGTTATATAAGAACTCAAACAAAGGAAGATGTTGATCCCATCCTCATTTTTAGTCCATTGAGTATTCTCTAAACATGTCCTCAAGGGTTCAGATAGTGTTCTTGGATTGGACATCAGTTTGAGGATGAGAGACCATACTGAAGTTCAGTTCAGTACTCAGAGCATGTTGAAGACTCTTCCAACACATAGAGTTGAATCTTGGATCTAAATTGAACACGATAGATAGTGGTACTCCATACTGATTTACCATTTTCATGATATATATCTATGCATGTTGATCTAAAGAGAAATCCTTCTAAATAGCAATGAAGTGTGTATCTTTTATAAGACGATCCAAAAAACCCATATTGCATTGTTTCCCTCGAATTACTTCGATAGTCTAGTGAAAAATTCCATGGTGATGTTCTCCCATTTCCATTTTGGTATAGGAAATGGTTGCATCATCCCCTTAGAATTCTACCGCTCTTCCTTCCTTGCTGACATACCAGACAATTTGATATATATTCACCAATTTCCCTTTTCATATTGTTCCACCAAATGTTTTCTCGGAGATATCGGTATGTTATTGAGCTCCGTGGGTGGATAGAGAAGGTCTAGCTTTTTGCATCTTTCAATAGCTCCTTTTTTTCTCTGGATTGTATGGTGCACATAATCACATCCCAAATCTTACAAATCCTTCCTCATTAATTATTAAATCAAACTATTTCTCATTTCTTACAGCACCCACCCTTTTCTGAATTTCCACATCTTTTCCTTGAGCATCAATTTTTCTCTCCAAGATGGATGGATGAGCATTCATTTTAGAAATTATTGATGATGTTCCTCCATTAATTATTCCCATGACCATACTTTCCAAATATAAGAATATATGATCCTTTTCAATTATATTAATTGATAAACATGCATGATCCTTTCTACTTAGAGCATCTACCACCAAGTTTTCCTTTCTGGGATGGTAGTGGATTCAGCCGCCATAGTCTTTCATCAACACTAACCATCATCGTTGGTGCATGTTCAGCTCTTTCTATGTGAATATATATTTGAGGATTTTGTGGTCTATATATATTTCGCACTTCTCCCCAAATAGATAATGCCACCAAATTTTCAAAGCGAATATCACTGCGGAAAACTCGAGGTCATGTGTTGGATAGTTGTGTTCACGAACATTCAATTTTGTTGAAGCATAGGCAACGACTTTGTCATTTTTCATCAACACACATCCTAGAACCTTCTTCGAAGCATCACTAAATACCACAAAATGTTATCCACTTGTCGGTAAAGTGAGCACAAGTGCAGTGATAAGCATTTTTTTTCTCCATGAATCTTGCTTTGAATTC
Source organism: Viscum album (assembly GCA_963277665.1). Lineage (NCBI taxonomy): Eukaryota > Viridiplantae > Streptophyta > Magnoliopsida > Santalales > Viscaceae > Viscum > Viscum album. The sequence goes on along the minus strand of OY728165.1, from coordinate 707,733,975 downwards.
ATCACTCTAAGAAAACATTACACACTTCCGAGTTAGCTTGGTAAGAGTGTTGGAAAATCGTGAGAAGTTTCTCTCAAATTGTCAATAATATCCTGTTATCCCCAAGAAGCTACAGATATTCGTTACCGATATTGGCCTCGGCCATCCCTCTACTGTAGTTTTCTTTGAGGGATCCACAAATATCTCATTGCTTATGATGATATGACCCAATAATAAGACCTCATTCAACCAAAACTCACACTTATTGTACTTTTCATAGATCCTTTGCTTCCATAAGGTCTCTAGTACATATCGTAGATGATCCTCATGATCCTCCATTGTTTTGGAGTATGTCATAATATCATCTATAAATACTATAAAAATTTTTGAGGTAATCTCTAAAGACTCTATTCATTATGTTCATGAAATTTTCTAGAGAATTAGTGAGTCCGAATGGCATTAATATGAATTCATAGTGCCTGTATCTTGTTAAAGAAGCAGTCGTGGGGATATCTTCCTTCTTCGCCCTTATGTGATAATATACCAACTAGAAATATACCTTGGAGAAGTATTGTGCTCCACGATGCTAATCTAATAAGTCATCAATCAATGGGAGATGATACTTGTCCGTTATCATGATTTTTTTGAGGTCACGATAATCGATGCAAAGGTGCATTGACCCATCCTTCTTCTTAATGAATATAACTGGCTCACCCTATGGTGAAGCACTTGGGAATATAATCCCTTTATCTAGATTCTCCTATAGTTGTTTCTTAAGCTCCTAAAACTCCACAACAACCATTCTATACGGAGTCTTGGATATTGTCAATTCCCCAGGTATATGTTCAACTGATAATTCAACATATCTTTTTGAAGGACAGCCAGGAAATTCCTCTGGAAACACTTCAGAGAATTCCCTCACAATAGACATGTCCTCTAGGATGGTTTCCTTTTTAGACTCAATGATCTGAGCCAGATACGCATGATCATAGGGAAGTAATATCCATGCTTGAGATAATAGAGCTAAAGAAGATTCATCTTCCTCTGTGCACTTTTAATGAATCTGGGGTCAATTCTCCAAATGGAGAGTGATTTCCCTCTCACGACAATCTATGTTTTCTCTATATAAGGAAATTCAATCCATGACATCAATTGAATCAAATTCCACCAGAGGAAGTATGATGTGGTTCTCCAGGATGTTCAATCCACATATTATGATAGGAGAGGAGTTATATTCATGGGATGCAATGATTGCCCTATTTTCTGTACTCACCAACATCTTCAATTAGATTATTTGTGGTGGTGCTGAGAATGTTCTACTTAACATATGAGATATTAAAGAATGCATATATTCTAAATTAAAGAGTAAGTTCTCAATTTTTGAGTGGATAACTTGTATACCTTTCACCACATTGTTTTCTAGATCAACCCCAGTGGTTGTGATAGAATAAGACCTTCTTTATTTCCATGGAAGTTGTTGTTGGTTACCTCCGACAACACTCGGCTTTAGGAAATTTTTTGCATAATGTCCAAGCTCCATGCGGTTTTAGACTTCACTGCTAGATGAGTGTTGATATGAACCATCGTTTATTCTTCAAAATTTTCAGGATTTTTCATATCCCTTCAGCAGTTCTGGGCCAGATGACCAAACATTCCACATTTGATGAAATTATTGGTTCCCTTGAGACAATTACCAGGATGTTTCTTCCCACAATTTTTGAAAGTGAAAATGTCAGGCTTCTATCCATCATGTGATTTGTTTGATGGACCACCCATGTTGTTCTCTATTTTCCACTTCTGGAAACAGGGACCATGAGACCACTGAGAGTCTTCAATCTCCATTTCAACCTTGAGGAAAAAACAAACAATATCTTCATAACTGTGGAAGTACAGAATTGCCAATTCTTTTCATAGACTCAGCATTATCCCAATAATGATGTGATCCACCTTACATTACGTGTTCATGAAAAAGCCAATGGTGTACCTTGAAAGCCTAGTAACATTTGCTTCATATTCCCCGATGGGCTCATATTCCTTTTTCTTGAGTCCGAGGAAATATCTTTTCATCATGACACGGAGGGTTCAAGGAAAATATTTGTTGAAAAACAACCTCTTAAATTCATCCCAATTCATGGAATCAATTTCCTATAGGGAATTTTAATTCTTGATTAGTTTCCACCACTAATCAACTTACCTATCAAAATGGTAGACTGACAGTACAATTTTTCCTCTTCGGAGCACTAGAGGACGGAGAATATATTTTCAATGTAGTTAATTCATTGTTCTGCAAGGAGGGGATTAGATGGTCCACTAAACATGGGAGGTATTTGCCGCATGACGGATTCTATGACAACATGTTATTTCCTTGGAGGAGGAATGATTTTTTCCTGATTCATGTTATTATTCATAACTCGAGCTATCTGAGAAAGTACTGTCATGAGGTTTTGAGCACCCGCTCCCATCATATAAGTCATATCATTATGGAAATCTTCACATTCCCTATCAAATTGGATATTGTAATGTGCCATTATATTTAATGCCATTAACTAAAAAAAGGGTGTATAATTAGAGGTCTTGAATACTTAGCAAAAAAAACTTTGAACATAATAGTATAAACTTATAAATAATAAGTATATCATATCTTTTGATCTATTTTATCCTGAATCTATTTCTTAACTTATATTCTTATGGGAATTTTTTTATACCTCAATAACAGTTTGTATTAAGCTTGTGAATCTACTAAAACATATTCGCTGTGAGTGTTGTAACCAAGAGTGCAGCAAAGCCCGTTGTCGTGCAATAGTTTTCGTTTGAGTGTAGATCAAAGCGGTGTTTTCGGTTTTACCCCTAGGATACATTTGTGCCAGAGCCTCCTCTACCTACTCGTTTCCATACATGGATGTATTTTCATGATAAACCACTCACCAAATACTCAAAAAAACATAGGGATGATTTTATTAGTCTTGTCTCTAAGGCTTCCATGGGGTTTTCTAACCCCAATCCCAAAAACAACTAAAACTATCCTCTGATACCATCTATAACAACCTTGATTTTTATTACAAACATAAAATTTATATAAACATCACTTGATACAAACTAGATGATCGAGAGGTTACATCTTTTTAGGGCTTAGGATCATTAAATAACAACTTAAAACATGAAATACAACATCCTTATTTAAATCTTCCTTTACATGACCACTACATTCCCACATACTTAGCATTTCATGGGATAACCTGAGGACATGCATTAGAAAAGGGTGAGCTATAAAGCATAGTATGGGAATAAAAATGGAATAACATGAGGAATACAATACATGTTAGACAATAGTCCTATAAATTGAGCTCAAGGGAAGCATAAAATTAATGGAATGTTAAAGAATGATTGTCATAAAATGGAAATGTGGCAACACTTAACATGGAATTAGCATGAGCTAAGGCTCATTGCACACAGAGCTTGAGTAAAAACAAATTTCAAATGAAGCACGATTAAACCCTTGTTTCACTTGTATTATCATTAGTAAACATCCATTGAACATAACGTATCATGATCCTATACATTACCCAATGCATAAGAGCACTATCAGGGTGCACCCTTCTTAAACATTTCATTTCATGCATAAGTGTTCAACATGGATCATAAAACATTGAATCATTCAACATAATCATTTATTTCACAATAAACGAATGTGGAATACATAGTTGAAACTCATTAAACAATAAGTAAATGTTCATAAAGGTGAATACCCTCGATAGAGAAATGTTAATGGTATTCACTACACAATGACATTGGCATGGAAAAACCCAGTGCAATTTCGGTTGCATAATGGCACAGCATAAGATTTCATAAAAAGGGTTTATGAGAAATAAAGGGGTGTCTCATCATATTTAAATGACATGGACATTAAGGGGGTTCATTTAGATACATGTCCAACAAATGTAATGGAATTTAGAGTCATGATACAAAATAATTTCTTGAATGTAAATGAGGAGATGAAAATTTCTTTGGGAATTCCTGCATAGTAACAAGTGTGCATGGGAGGCATTTAATGAGATAGAAATGGGAATACCATCATTAGAAAATAAATAGGGTAGTATAGGAGAAGGGTGAAACCATACACTATCATTTATAATTTAAATTAATAGGGAATAACAACATAAAGAGAATTGAACAAATATGTGAAAGGAATAAAATACCCTTACTTGGATGTACGCTTCCAAAGGCTTGTGAGAGGCTTCTTAGAAGCTTGAGTCACCTTGAAAGGATTATAGAGATATGAGGGAAGAGGTTGGACAAACATAAAAGGCTTTTAGTGAGTAGGAAGTGGGTTCTTCGGTGGGTTTATATACAAAAGGTGATGGAATTCTTTATTATTTAGGTTTGGGACCCTCACATTAAACTAATCCAAAAAAATTAACTATCCCATGGTTTTTTCCCATGGTTTTTGGAAAAGGGAATTGGAAAATAATATTTTATAAGGCCAACATCCGAAATTCATATAATAATAGGGTTGCTTATGTGGAGGTCAGTCACACTCCCAAGGAAAACAATTTAAAAAGACAAGATGTTTAATAAGTCTTGAAGGATCCATTAATGCTTTGTAAAATAAGTCAAACAAACACATAATCACCTTATTTTAATGGTAAAACATATATTGGCCGAACATAAGGCTTATTATGTTGTATTACATCACTATTTGGTCATTAATATGTCATAAAACTTATTATATATTTAAAGGTATTTAATTTTTACACAAAAATTTGACTGTCTTAGAAAATAATAAAAACTTTACCGTTGGATAATTTCGACATCTAGATTCGAGAAATTATATTCATTTTATCTAAATAATTTTCTAAATATGTTAATTTTAACTTTTAAAATAATAACTGATATTTACTGAAAATTTATGGGTTTTGAATAAATGGCTTTCAAACCATAATAAAAATTACAATTGCATTCATTAAATTACATGATCATTTATATTTAATAAAAATTAATATAATAATATTATTATTATTTTAATAAAAAAAATATTTAATTAAAAAATCCATGAATTCATAAAAATAGATTTCCTAGTACTACATTAACTAAAAATAATATTTGTGCTTCAAAAACTATATTCAATGTAACAATAATAAAAGTAGAGTATATTAATTATTATATACAAAAAATAATGTATATAAAAAAAGAAATAAGGTCTTTTTAAATAATCCCTTAAAACACTTGCATATGAACAAAGGGTGAGGTGAACGATGGTGACAGACTCTTGGGGTGGCTCGGATAACAATGCATGAGTGGTGATCTCTATCAACATCCACTTCTCCCATAGATGGTTCTGTTCGAGCTAAACCTGTTGAAGCTCAACTTGGGAGCGAAGCCCAATGATGCCACCTCCTTTCCAAGTTCAAAAAAATGGGCTTCATATGGAGAAATTATACTTGTTGTGGCCATCACTTCCTTTGTCTGAGTAAATTAGATTGTTAAATACCATATTTATACTAATCATGTGATCAATGGTCAATGGCTATATTAGCAACAGTCATAATTCTTAAGGGTATTTTATAATCCAAAAACATAAAACATAGTAAGTTCATATGTTGTATGACCATTTTAAATATTTATGTATTTAATTATAAAAAGTGGGATTTTCATTAACCAATGTTTTGGTTGTTACAGAGATAATTTAAGTTTGACCCCATGGAAAATTTGTAATTATAACAAGTTCATTCTTGACTCAAGTTCCAAACATCGACAAAATATTCTATATGAACTCAAATAATTATCAAATTATTATAGAAATGTAATAAGTGATATAAAATAAATAATAAAATTGAAAAAGTTTCTTAATCAAGTATAAATTAACTTTCTTTAATTATTTAGAAAAAAACGATTCAATTCGGACACGATGAATGGGGTTTTAATCTTACTTTTTATTCTCGTGAGATTCATTATATATTGTCCACTATTTCCTATTTTTTTGGTGTATGTACTGCCAATGATTGTATTTTTTTGTGTAATATACAAAAATTTATGGTTATTTACATCTTCATTGTATGATCATTCTTTCATGTGGTGTATGTTTTGTATTTTATCAAATTGGTAAGAGAACTTCTTCACCAAATTTCCATTCTATGGTTTGAAAATATTCTTCTTGATTATGTCATTATATAGATATGGGTGAATGACCGATTATTTTTTTACACTTAATACACAATTATATTAGGTCTATTTATATATCTCACATATAATTATGTCATTGATTTATCTTTAATTTAATGATACAATCTTTGTAAGGGAACCATTCAACCATCTCTTTTAGTTAAAGACTTATTTAATGTTATATCTTTTAGTTTCAATTATCAAATTTTGGGATATGTTCTTATATATTCTTATTGTTATACATTTTATGACCATGTGATGATATACCCTTTTTTCTCTCATCAACTCATTTTCTGAATTTTACAGTGATTGTGCTTCACTGCCGAATTTTCATAAGGGACTATGTCTCAATATCCATTCATTTGAGGAATATCTTGATATTTTTCCCCTTTATTATCCTATAAGGTGTATATAATTACCATTTAAATATTATATCATGAATCTCTTTATTCTCATGATATTAAAAAAATAAATTTTTAATTATTTTTATTCAAGTATTTTCTATGTTGTAATGGTCTCTTTAAATAAATCATTGTTTTAATTGTTATAAACATTTAATCTTATAAATATTTATCATTAATGTACATGATTTTAAAATGGTTTTAAGGATTTAATTATATTGAAATTAATGTTTTAAAATTTTAATCCCTTTAATATTTTCACAGTGGTATGGGACACATGGACTCAAACATTTATTTATTCAATGTTTTAAATTGTTTCGGAAATAGATTGGATGTTTCATTATCTTGAGATGTTATATTGTGATTAGAATGTAGAAATGATATCTTTACTTTATGTTTGTTTTATGTGTTATGATTAAGTTATTATTACTGGGAATTTTTTACTCTTAAGGGTGGTTCCGTGATAAACCTAGAACCGGTGAGCCTGATATAGCTCTGCAATGAATTGGGTAACATGATATAGGAAAACGTTATTGTTTCTTCTAATATATTTAGAGAATATAATTTTATTGGTTTTGTAAATGTAATTCCATATGAAGATGTGAAATATACAATGTAATTATGTTATTTATTCCATATGTTAACTTTATGATTTATGATTTCTATATGTTATTCATAAATCTTATGATTTCCTGAGGTATATTATGATTGAAAAGTATAGTTTCATTGATTTGTATTTATAGATGGGTTAATGTTTCCTTACTTGACATTTTAACCATTACTGCGGTTTTCTTGCTCATATCATGTTTTTAAATATTTTTTCAGGACTTAAAGATGAATAGGGTCATGGATGGGATCAGGGGAAAGCCATGCTATCTAAAATAGTGAAGTAGACATGTTTCTTTTTTTATGAGTATTTATTTTATGAAAAAAATTGAAACTTAGTAGAAGTGTATAAATTTTAATTTTTTGAGATTTAATATAATTGTTATGGCCTAATTCTTTAAATCTCTAAACCTGAATAGATTCTCAATGTGAATTATTCATTTAATTAAATATTATGTAATGTTTTAAGGTTGTGTCCTTATACTATTTTACCAACAAATAAATTAAGAATATAGTATACTTTTTACAACCACACATGTACCTTCTTGGGCTTGGTATTACATCAAGTGTACCGTTATTATGATTGGACATACCAACTGTGTAACCATCATGGTCTAGATATTATCCTACTTATACCATTGGGATTGGTATAATCATCTAGTTAATATTTATATTTATATAATCATCCATTATACCCTTTATATTGGGATAATTCACCAATGTACCCTTTATCTTGGGATACTCCTCTTATGTACCCAATGGATTGGGATAATCCCCCCATATAACCATTTGAGATCATGGGATATAAACTTTGAAAATAAAATTTTGTGATATATAATTACTCAAAAATCATAATAATAATAATCATTTATACATTTTTATTCAATTAAAATGTGAATTCACACTTCTTTAAAACATCACTTAAATAAGAAGTTGAATAGAGTCAGGTTTCATGAATGACAATCATAGAATATACCCTATGACATTTGATAAAGAATATTAAAGGTTCAATAATGATATAACCCTATTGTAAAAAATATATTATAATGTTATTTAGACAAATATTAAAAACCATTTTGATGGTATTTACTTAGTCAATTTGAAAAAAAATAAAAAAACATAGATTTTTTAAATTCAAAAAAAAACTATTAAAATTTTCTACTTAAAACCAAATATATTGATACTGATAAATACATTTAATAATACAAATTTTAAAAACTGTTATAAAAATATATATTCTGTAACACCCCAGGTAAATAAAGAATATTCCATTTTTTATTTATCCATTTTTTTGAATAAAATATTAATATTACTTTAAAGGGAATGCTATGCTCGAGGGCGTACCCAATACGCAACAACGAGTTTCTTTGAAATCTTACGTTGCACTCTAGTAATAAAATAATATTATTTTAAAAGGTAGTTAATGCCTAGATGTTGTAATGGTTGGAGTGAACGGAACTAACTAAAAAATTATTATATATGTTTTTCAAATATTTTTACTTTTATCCAATAAATGTTGGAGGCTTAAAATGCAAATGAATCCAAATTTAAGCATAAATCTTCTAATATTCATTAAAAGGTAGATTAACCGCATTTTGATGGAGAACCCTTTTTAAATATACTTTTGACAATTTTATATGTTTTATTTGACAAAATAAATCCTTCTTTAGAATCTGGACATCAAAATTTACTTTGTGTAAAATTTTGTTATTTTTTCGATAAAGATCATTTTTATTGAAAATGTTGCATTTTAATTCAAAAACTCCTTTTAATATGATTTATTTATATGGATAGATTATATTTTTAATTTATATTAGAGTTTATTTAGAATATATTTTTACCATTTAATCTAATGGTGGTCATTAGAATTAATTTCACTTTGAAATTGGACTTAAACTAGTGTCAATCTTTTAATAGATATTGTTACTTAAAAACACGCTATTTGTTTTGACAGTGGGAATTAATTATTAAATTGATTAATGCAACATATATATTTCGAATTTTGTAAAATAGACATCATTTTTGAATTCGGAATATCAAATATAGCTTAGTGTGAATTTTTGGTATTTTTCTGAAAAACATCATTTTTTTTATGAATAGTGAAACCACTACGTGGTAGTTTAAAAACTGATTTATCGTTTAAATGAAACATTACCACATCTGTGATTTGAATTTCAAAAATCCGACATACATGGTTTTCATTAGGATGTAAAATGTGGTTCAATGGGATTAAAATAATTTTTGGGTGAATAGTAACTTTTAAGTTTTTAATCGCGATTAGAGGTATTTAGTGTAATTTAAGGTAAAAATAATGTCTTAATAATATGAAATGACCTAGACACAAGTACTACCCTCATTGGATGTGTCATGGCATACCAAGACAATCCATGGGACAACATGGGTACCCCATGGAGCCACTTTGGTTGGAAAATGACATAAATAACTTTTTATTTAAAGATAAAATAAAAATGTCACAAGCATGAGTTGTTTTACTAAAACAATTTTTAAATGGTGTTATACAAGTCATATTTTTGACTATAAATATTAATTATAAAGATAAAAAGATTTCCTATATCATGATATTTGTTTTATAATTTTTAGACATTATATAAATTAAATTATTTATGACATCATGATGATACATCGATTACCTCATTAATAAAGGATTTAAATAAAATGAAAAGATAATGTTAAAACTATAACTGAAACTTGTCAAAGACCTATTGGATGAGTATATTTCGAACCCTTACCACCTTATCCTCAAAAGACATCAATGTGGGACCTTTAAAATTTGAAACTCATTTGAAAATAAAGTAACATTTTGTAACTTTCCAAGAGTGCCCCTCATCTCTTCTTATAAAAGGCCCCAACCTCTACCACCTTACCCACACCTCTCAAGACTTTGTCTCGGCCAACCCCTACTCATTTTGTCTCTACACATACCTATCTTACTCCTAGAAGCCTCACATTGGGCATAAGTTTTCCCAAGGAAGCCTTTGATCTCAAATCAAAGAGAGATACCTGATTTTAAGGTAATGTCTTCACTTGTGTTCTTTTGTTTTATTTTGCTTCTCCAACCCCCTAAACTCTTTTTATTCATTTATTTTGTAAGAAATACATTATCTTAAATATATTAGGATTTTTTCTTAATAATTATCCGATATACACTTATACACAGCTACATCTAATGGTTAAAGAACATACTATTTCTGTGGATGGTGAATTTCGGCCTCACGAAACGATGATTGTTCAATATTCATTTAACACCCTAAGAGGTGGACATTAATATGTCACTATATTAATATATTATATATAATATGTTTATGTTTTACTTAAGCTTCTGTATTTTTCATTTATGGCATACCTTTATGGTTTTCATTATGGTTAAACGTGATATCTTCATTTTAGAAAGTGCGGACAACCGCCCCCTCAAAGTGATTTGATTCGTTAATACCATATGTGGTACATATAAAAGATAGATTTAATGATACAATATATGATAACATACTGTAATTATAATACTATTATGTATCATTATGTTTTAATTCAATTAAATAAGAAATAGAAATGGAAGTAGCGTTCATGCATACATACGGCTTACCGTCTCCATGAACGATGCATTCCATTTCATACCTCTAAATGTTATGTAATATTATAAATGCAGGTATATAATGGATATATATGATATATATGATATATACATAATGAATATTATTCTGGATATAATATATATTTTACCACATGAACAGCTTGTAATTATAATGATTTTATTTTTGAATCAAGTAGCAATGATCTACAAAACGACCATTATTAACTTAAATAATTACATAGTGTTAATAGCATGGTAGTAAGTTATATAAAAGGAATAATGAACTTGAAAAAGTTTCTTAAGCAATTAGAAATTAACTCAAGTTTATTATTTATGAGGTTAAAGAACGATCGAGTCAAGTCGGACCCGGGGTAAGGGATCCTACCCCTTTCTTTCTTTTTAAGTACACTCTTTTATATCATTCCTTTTAAGCTCATCTTTCTTATGATTGGGATGTTCTTTTATATTAATATTACTGTACTTTTTATTTTTATATGATGAGAGACCCAATTTTCTCTCATCAATCCATTTTGGAAGTTTTAATCGGCACCGTTAGGCTGCCGAAATTTCGTAAGGGGCTTTTTATCTCACTTTGTGTTTTCGTGAGATTCATGCTACATTTGCCAATATTTCCTTTTGAGTGGTGTATGAACTGTCCATTATTCTACTCTTTGTATAACATACTTTATTTTATGAGTATTTACATCAATGTTGTATAGTCCTTCTTTCATGGGGTGTACGTTTCCAAAGTTACCCAAATCGGTAAGGGAACCATTCACCCTCCTCTTTTTAAAAGACTTATTTTGTTATGTATTTTAATTTTAATCTTATTATGTGGGGATATGTTCTTATATATCCTTATTGCATTAAATTTAATGTCCATGTGATGAGATACCTTTTATCTCTCTCAACAACTCTTTTTCTAAAATTTGATGTGACGTCGTTAGGCTGTCAAGGGAACTTCTTAACCCAATTTCGATTTCATTGGGTTCAACATGTAGTTATTGAATATGTCATCATTTAAATATGTGTGAATGACCATTGATTATTTATACATAATATCCACTTATATTGTGTGTATTTATATTTGTCGCACATAATTATGAGATTTATTTATCCTTAATTTAAGGATATCATCTTTATAATGGATTTCATCTCAATTTACATTTCCATTGAGACTTCATTGTTGTTATGCACCAATTCACTTTTATATGGTGTATATACTGTCATTTGAAATATTATATCATGAATCCCTTCATTCTCATGATATTATAAAGTTTTGATGAAATGTTATTCCTTAATTATTGTATTCAAGTGTCTCTCATTTTGTTAAAAACCCGTTAACTAAAATATCGTTCTAAATGTTTTAATGATTTAATCTTATAAATATTTCTCATTAATATCCATGTTTTCAAAATGGTTTTACGGATTTATTTATATGAATATTAATGGTTTAAAATGTTAAAAGCTTCAATGCGGTATGAGACACTTTGATTTAAAAATCTCTTTATTAAATGTTTTAAATGGTATTGAAAATGGTTTTTAGAATGGATAGATTATTTCAATATCTTAAAATGTTATATTGTCATTGCAATGAGGGAATGTTATCTTTCCTTTATGCTTATGTTATGTGCTATGATTATGTTATGGTTCTTGGGCATTGTTATAAAGACGGGTGGTTCTGTGATAAACTATGGGCGGGTGAGCCCGATATAGCTCTCCAATGCATTGGGTAACGTGAAGGAGTTAAACATTAAGGTTTCTCCGAAGAGATTTAGGGAATATACTGTGATGGGTATTGCAAACGTAACCATGAGGTTTACTCCCTACGTAAGAATGTTATGAATGACTCAAGTTTCCATTATGTCTTATGATTTCTATGATTTATTCATGATTTTATGAGGTATGATAAAGTGCTTATGTTTTATGGGTAATGTATGATTTCATTCTTATGTATATATGTACTCATGTTTCCTTTCCATACTTTTTATAACCCTTACTGAGCTTTTTATGTTCATCCCATGTTTTTGAAATGTTTTTCACAGGTCAAGGGAATGGTACATGATATGATGATAGTGTCAAAGAAGTGTCAAGAAAGAATCCATGTTTTATTTTAAATATGTTTCCATTGATGGGAAAAATGAATACTATCTTTTATGTAACCACTTTGTATAAATGTGGAATGTAATGCAAGTTTTGTGATCTAATTCTCTAAAACTCTAAACCTGAAAAGATCCTCAATGTGTAATCTTGTAATAACTCAAGATTAAGTAAGGTTTAAGGCTGTGGCTTTATATATTCTACCAATGGAATATTCTTTCAATGAATCTGAATTTTTTTTATTAAAAAAAAACAAGTAATTTAAATCTTGTTTTAAAAAATAATAATTCTTTTAAATGTAAAATTTTATTTATGAAAAATAGAAGAATGTTTTCCTTTAATTTCAAAATAATAAATAATTAAAATCATATAAAATAATAATCTATTACATAGAAACAAATATTTTCATAGAATAATGAAAATATAGTAAAAAAATATAATTGATATTTTAGAAAATATTTGTGCCACAATCATAAAATTTTATGCAATGGGTCATTATTAAAATTTTATTTCAACATAGGTTAAGTGTAAAATTTTGTAATACATTAGTTTTAATGTTTAATTAAATAATATAAACCTTAATATTCTATATTTGTTTTTAGTTTAAATGTGTTTGGGTAAATATTTTTTTTTTAAATTTGAAAGGATGAAAAAGAATTTAAATAATTAAAAAAAATTAAATCCCATATAATTGAAACAGATAAGGAAACATGATTTGTTAAAATGGACTAATTAAATATAAATTAAAAATGAGATAACACATAATTTGGTTTCCAATTATATAGGAGAACAATAATATGAAGGTAAAATATAATAATGAATGAAAATTATTTATTAATAATAATGTCAATTATTCCTATAAATTTCATACCATTATGAAGAAGAACATAATCATCAAAATTAGAATTTAGTTAAAGACTTATTTATGATATATTAGAATATAAAATAAAATAGAATACAATTTCATTATAGAGGAGACTAGTCATTTATGAAAGATGTACAAAAATAAATAACATAACTCAATGATAGATGTTTGGAGATATCAATGTCTTTTAGGTATTTGGAATAATTTAAATAATATCCCCTTTAAATAATAGGATTATAAATAATGTTAAAATAAAATGAACAAATTTTAATTCATGATATTATATATCTAATATATGGTATATACACTACCAAGGGAAAATTATGTGAACAAATATAACATGTTTAAATAAAAATAAATTGATTTGAAACACCCATACAGTAAATCTAATAGGTAATAATATGGTATTACTTCATATAAAAAATAAAAATTTCAATCTAAAATTTAATAACAATATTCATATATGTTTAATTTATACAAATATACCAAAATAATTTATTGAAAATATAATAGTTAGATATAATTTCTTTTCAACATCGAGGGACAGAAACATTAGTTGCTTGTTACATTCTGATTTTAATCATGGATTTTACTATGAATTTATTATTAAAAAAGGAAATCATTCATATAAAATCTATGATACTATTATAATGTTTTTTTGATGATTCATCATTTTCCATTTTCATTGTGGTAATGATTAATTTATGGATTCTAAAAATGGAAGTTGCGGTGAACTAGTATTGATGTGTTTAATAGTCAAAATGTGATATATGAATAAATATCCATCCAACGGCCCGAAGACCTTCAATTTTATTATTATAATAATAATAAACCCCCTTTTAAGGGAATAAGGGGGAACCCAGACTACATATGACATTACATGACCCAAAGGTCGAAGGACTTCACTGACTTAAGACATCAAAACATACCCAACCAAAAGCCAAAAAACCAAATCAGGCCACAACGGAAAGCCCCAACCCAGCATAAACAACATTAAGTCCAGTTTCCACCATTCCAATGGTGCACGACAAGCTGTCCCATACAAAGACGTGCAAGTACTGATGGCTAAGGTCATACCCTCTAAAACATCCAAATTAGTCCGATGAAAAAACTGCAGCTCTAATCCTCTTCCAGAGGAGTATTTGAAGATAATCTGGAAATATGAACCCTTGAACGATAGACTCCAACAACGATTGAATCAGAGCAACCCACGGATCACCATTTTCATAGCCAAACCATCATTGCACAACATAACCAAATCAAAAAGCCTGAAAAAAACACACATAAACGCCGAAGCACAGGACCCCCCCCCCCCCCTCCGAGCCACTCCAGATCCGCCGTTGAGCCACACCGGAAGCACGGTGGAGGCGTCACCTGGCCGAGCCGGACCGAATCGAGAACAGATCCACTCCAATCACGCCGTCCCGACCGAGCCACATCGGACCACACACCGGAAGAGCGTCGACATGACTGAGAAGCCAGATCTACTCTGAGCCACCAGAAACGTCATCGCGACCGAGCCGCGTCAGGATGATCCGAGACGTCGGAGCCCCGACAAGCCACAGCGCCACAGGAGGGTCCAAGCCGCACCGAACCGAGCTGAGAAGCTGGAACACCGCGGAGCCATGAACTAACTGAGCGGAGAATACAGAGATAGCGCCGCACCACACCGGATCCCCACTGCGCCACGCCGAAGCCAAGCCACGCCAAGGTGAGCCAATCCTGAAGAGTCCGACCTCGAGACCGAGTCAGACAGAAGGGGGAAGGGAAGCTAAAACTAAGGGAAACCCTAGTCGCCGCGAGCGGGAGAGGAGAAGCCGCTCTGAGGCTCCTGACTCTCAAAAAAATGATATATGAATTAATATAATAAATATAAATAAAACCATTTATAAATCATAATAAATAATAAATAAATTATTATTACACTTTATTATCCATGTATAATATTAGTTAATCATTCATGATATAAATATAATAACATCATTGATGTAGTTAATAAAATTGAACTAAGCAGTAGTATTTTATATATGTGTTTTGACAAAAAAAATATATCCTATTATGATAATATAAAATTAAAAATATTTAAAATAAAATACATTTCTTATGTCTTCAATAAATTCATTCATATGACTATTCATGAAGAGTGGTGATGAGAAATGAATTTTGTTGTTCATGGAGGTGGTAATATACACACCCATACGATTAACAATTCCACTTATCTAATGAATGCGATGGAATTATTTTATATGATAAATTAACTCTTATCGATCATTTTTTATATATTACGTATTGACAAGTAAAATACATCATTTTTACTATTCAATTGTGGTGGTGATGAAAAACTATCCAAATTTATTTATGGAGGGGTTTTTCTAGAGAGACACATGAATAACATCATTTTTTTAGTGGATTATAATTATTTAAAAATTTATTATATATTAATATAATAAAAATAAAAAAATATATTATTATTATTATTTGATCTCATATTGGAGTGGGTATAAATATTTATGAAGATGATGATTAAAATAGTGATGTTAAGGAGTAAGAAATTCTCATTCAGAAAAAAAAAATATTTCTTTTGGAAATATCTATTGATGTATACTCTTTTGGATAAAACAATATGACTATAGGAAAATTTAAAATATATATGATTCCTATATGATATGTTTCATTAATGTTGGATTAAATTCAATGGCTTATGGAAATCATGTTGAGGTGGGAGTAAACTCATTTTATAAGTAAAGATATGGGTAATTTTGGAAGTATAAATAACATTTAAATAATTGTATTAATTTATTCCAGAGTAAAAGGATACAAAAGATAAAAAACATAGAAGTGATGAAATTTCGGTGATCCACGTCCATTCTATGCTCTTGGAGGAATGTTTTAATAATATTTTCATTCTTTTACACTTATTAAAAATCATTTGTATCATTTTTTTCTTTTATGATTGTAACTAAAGTTCTAACACATGATATTTTATTTTAGTCACCAAAATTATATTTTTCCCCATTACATAATTTAAATATTATTTTATAAAACCTTTAAAAATAACATTATCAAAAAAAATCATATATTTTAGGAAAATTAATTTTATTATTTGTGTACATAACACTTGATGATAATTTTTTGAAAAGATAGTTTTTTAAGAATAAAATATTCTTGCGTAAAACAATTATAGATGTTATTAAAATTAAATACATTAATTGATTTATCATATAATAAAATAATATTTCCATTACATAGAAACAAGTTGAAATGAAATTCCACCTTGATTTTACTTAATGAAAATGTTTGAACATAAATAGTTTTAATTTGATTAAAACATATTATTGTATTTTCAAATATTAGAAATAGGTTTACTAAGACTAACTGAATTTTTAAAAATACATTATTTTACACCATAAATATATATATTATTGATTAAAATTTTCTAAAAAAATATAGGTTTTACTTATATAAAATTAAATACATAAATGGAAGGTTTTTTTGAATTTGTTTATCACTATTCACCTTAAAATTAATTACCTTATAAAAATATG
The DNA here is from genome assembly GCA_963277665.1 of Viscum album. Lineage (NCBI taxonomy): Eukaryota > Viridiplantae > Streptophyta > Magnoliopsida > Santalales > Viscaceae > Viscum > Viscum album. The sequence continues at coordinate 707,716,731 of OY728165.1, read as the reverse complement.
ACAAATTAATTTTTAGATAGTTGGGATATTTAGATTTAAAAAATTATTTTATTTTTAACAAATTAATTATTTTATTTACTGGAAATTAATTTTATTATAAAAATTGATATGTGGTGGAAAAAATTATTTTTAAAAATATTTAATGAATCATGTATTAATCTTCCATTAATAAGATTTTTCATAATTAAATTATTTATATTGATACCAATCAATTTAACTAATATAATATATTTATCATTAATAATAATTTTATTTTCATAATGTATAATTTTTTTAGTTTGATGTTGTGTTTAATAGATGCTATCAAACATAGTATTAATTTGGATGAAAATATATAACAAAAAATAATGGTGTTGTATTCTCCCACTAAATTATGGTCATCCTCAAAATATTAATGATATCTAATTTTCAATATAATCATGAGAATCCTAAAATACTCATATGACACAATATATAATATCTAACCAAACAATTATAACTTTTTCCATATAATATTGTTTTTTCTAACCATTACATCCATGTTTCTATAATTATTTAGTTTTTTGACATAGATAACATATTTCTTTTATAATGGATGATCATTTTCATCCCCCAATTAATATATTATCATATTTTCAAATGGTATATTATTTCCTAATCTTTTTTGTAATCATTCTTCTAAGAAGAGTGAACCAAACCGTTTAAAAAATAAAAAAAATTCATATAAAAGTTCGTTTGTTATATTTTCATAAGTAAGATTTTCTTAAACAAAATCATCAGATACAATATAATGGGGTGTTTTTATTTATAATATAATTATTGGTGTAGTGATTTAATGACCTTTTAAATAACCTAAAATACACAATATAGTAATCCAATATGATTTCCACAAATATAAATTTGAGGATACATAGTCTTTAATTATCATGATCTATATAAATATTTGTGATTATTTCTTAATTCCATTTTTTTAGTTGTTTTAAGGGGTTTTTTATAATAATACTATTGTTATATCCTATATTTTTTACATCTATCTACATTATTACAATACTCCTTGTATTTCAATAATTTAATTGTGGATGGTGTATTAGTCTCGAATCCAGTATATTCCATTATAGTGTCGACCTCTTCATCTCTATTTATATATAAAGATCATGACTTCCAATCCTTAGACACATGAAGCATCTTAATGTTCCTCTGATACATTCCATTTTATGCTTCTTCCTAAATATTTTACATGATTGGAATTGAATATTTTTTTCTTCAAAATATTCATCATATTTTTTTCATTTAAAAATTATACATATCATAATTGGTGTGTTCATTAGTTTAGTGAGATTGATGTTATTAATCATATGTTGAGAAAGTTTTGTAGTCATAAATAGATACTTTTAATTAAAAAAATTTATCCCATTATTATTATTATTAGTAATATTTATATATATTCCATTACTAACATTAATAATATGTTCTCAAGATTCTCCAACCATTACTAGAAAAAAATTATATTAATAATAGTACTATTTAATTTTGTGTCAGTTTAAAAAATATATAACTACAAACATAAATAAAATAAATATTACTGGAATATGTTTCTAAATATTAAAATTTGAATTATTTAATCTACTTCCTTCATTATCTTTCACATATTAAGTTTCTTAACCATACCATAAATATGTTTACAAATAAATCATAATGGATTGAAGAGATATGTTTATTATCCAAATTATGTCCCTCAGGATGGTCAAGCTAAGTAATTATTGTTAGGCGCACTCATCTATAACGGTGTGATGATAATGATAATATTCAACCAGCCTTTTGGGGTGGTTAACCCAAGATGATTTTTTTTTTCAAATCTGTGTCCACTTTCTAGTATCTTAAGTATGATTAAATTTATAGGAAACCATGAAATATATAATTTTTCAAAACATTATTATGCTTTAATATACTTATAATTATCATTTAGATTATCAGTAATGTTTCATTATCTTATTCCCCAAAATAACTACACTAATTCTCAAAAATAACAAAACACTTCTATAATAACAACTGAGTTTCTCAAAAAACACACACCCTGGTCCAATGGTAAAAGAACATTCTTAAGATTATTAATTTTATTGAATATTATATGGAACTATTATTTAATTTATAAAATTTATATAAGAAAATATTTACTTATAAAAAAAATTACATATTCCCACAAATAGAAGGTTTACTATCATTGTGGATCACATATATAAGAATCTTATCTTCCAATTATTGTAATAATTTATCAATATTTTAACAATAGTAGATATCCTTCTAGATTTCTTTTACGTAGTATTAATATCTATAACATGGAAAATTGAAACATAAAATGTCATGAAGTAAAATTCTCAAGGATTAAAAATTATCAACATATCATCAGTAGTCAGTTAATAAGAATATGAGAAAAAAATTATTGTTAAATATTTTTTTAAAAACAATATGGAACAATAATAATTAAGTATAATTGATGATAAAATTAAATTTATTTTTAAACAAACAATGATATATCATAACACATGAGTATAGAATCATTATATAAAAAAAGGGAGATATAAAATTTCGTAGGAATAATATTATGACATAATAGTGTAGCATGAACATAACAATAGAAATACAATATCATGGTAACCCACTAAGACATTGATAAAACAATAGGATTGGGTTAACCACCATTTTATATTTTATGATTGGGATTACCACACATCTACCCCCACTAAGTCATGTTTCAATGAAACATATACCCTTCTTACATATTGGATAATTCTCCCTTGTACCATTTGGATTCTGATAAATATCCCATATAACAATTTTTTGGATATTCCTCTCTTGTATCATTTGTATTGGAATAATCCTCCCATTTACCCTTTAGCTTGGGATAATCATCCTGTGTAACCTTCGAATGAGGATAATCCTCCTGCATACCCTTCTGAGAACACGATATAGAAGCATTATTAATGTATTAGAGGTATAAATAGGAACTACTCTATCTTAACAATTATATTCCATACTAATTTTTGATGTGAGAACATGAGAACAATACTACATAAGTCATTACATAATACACCCATAGAAAATATATGGTGTTCATAATAAACATTCATATAAAAATTGATATTTTATATATAGAATGACGATATATGGTAGTTTAAAAACATATCTCTAATATAATATATATAACTCCAACGTACATTGACATTGATGAAAAAAACCACCACACAAATTTTTGGTTAATAACATTGGAAAAACATTAAGAAATTTTTTTCTTCAAAATTATTTAATCATTATAAGAAAATCTATTAAAAAAATTATATTTTATCAGGATGAATCATTTTAAGGATTTAACATTAAAACCAAAAAATGAATTAATAAAACAAATATTTATAAATGATATGTTGTTTTCAAAACTATAAATAAATATTTCATAATAATAATATACCATAAAAACACTTTCAAAAAATTAATACTTCAATTAAAAATATAACATTTTGCTTCAAAAAATAGTAGATTTTTTTTTTCAAAATAATCATTATAAAAAATAAAATATGAAACTATTTTAAAACATTACATGGAGGATTCATAAACATGAATGGTTATATTATAAAAAAACCATTATTAATTTTAGAAATTTATTTTATGATTCTCGTAAAATGTGTTGTTATAATTGACATTTAGAAAATATTTTTCATAATAGTGAAGTGAAATAATTGAAAAAAAGAAAAAATAATTTTATTTTAAATAGAAGGGAAATGGTTTAATATGTTGTAATACATTTCTATTAAACCCTCATTATTAGTAGGGTTAGGAAAATATAATATCCAAAACAAGAAAATTGAAGGATGGAAGACATATGAGATAACACAAAATTTGTTTTAAAAATAATATATACAATATTTTGGGTAAGGGGAAATATGGGCATTGATAGAAAATAATTCTTCAAGAAAATGATAATTATTCATATTAATGTCATAATGTTATCGGGAATAAATTCATTCTAGAATGAAAATTGAATTGGAAAAAAAATTTCCTTTGAGAAGTTGTTATCAAAAAGTATAGTATATTTTTGCCATGAAGTAACCCAATAATTTTTGAAATATACTGAACATGAAATTATAAATCTTAATGAATTAATTTTTCAGTTATCAATACCCATTATAGAATCCAACGCCCATATACACGAGTGGTAAATAAAACATATTGTAATCTGAAAGACCCATGATAAAATCTGGATGGGGGTGGATTTTCCATGTTACTGTAGTAGTATTGTATCACATAATATCACAAAAACATTAGAAATTACTATAAAAGTGTAAGTATTCAACTGATCTGGGGCTATGTTCCATAAATATGGGAAATCAAACTACATGGACTCTGGGAAACCATCGAATATTGGGCCACAGGGCCTTCAGGTAACCATAGTCCTTCATCCCATGGGAATAAGGGGTATAGTTACCAAGAATAATCCTAAGAATATGACACAAGAATAGGCTATAAATGAGGATTCATGGAAATTTGTAGCCACCAATGTTAATCGAACTAGAATGGTTAAATGAGATGGTATGAAAATAACAATCAGTAGAGAAATATGACACACTTCAGGGGGAAATATTAGTTGATCAGTGATGAAAGGTGAGGGGTTATTCCTTCAATGATGTAGATTTCGAGGTGGATTGGTTTTATAGTGTAGTTATGTTGAGAATTCATGTGTTGTTTTGGTTTTTTTGCCTCTAGACGTTTTGTTCATATACTTGAACTATTTCAATGGGCCTACAGGTCATTTGATATTTCCCTCTCAACCTAGCATTAATTATTATTTAAAAAAATTAATATCTATGGCCTTTGATCAATATAGGAAATACAAATTATGAATAAAAGAAATTAAAAAAAACCCTTGAAAGAGAGGTTTAAAAATGGAAAATAAAATTTCATGAATTGAAGTTAATTCATTATAATATATATCCCACAAGAATTATACGCATTTTATAAATCATATAATGCTTTTATATAAAAAATTTCTCAACTAAATAAAATTTAGACGAAACACCCTTAACTTTAATATGTTTTAGCCAAAAAGGTATAACCACTTAAAAGGAAAAAAATAATTATCTTAATCACCTATTTTAGAGCCTTAGTCATATATATTTTCCTACATACACTTCTTTTATATCAATTTATTAGAAATTTGTTAGTTTTTTATAGTTCATTTTCATCAAAAAAAAGGAATAAACTGTGATGTTTATTCGAACTAGTTATATAATTCCATTTTATATTATTTATTATAATCAAAACCATCATTATTAAAATATTTTAAAATATAAAAAATTTATTTTTTCATTGATTCATAATATCTCATTGTTATTTGGTGACGGATAAATCTAGGTTTTTTGATAATGGGAATTGTGATGAAATACATTCAGTATGTTTAACGATATAAAATTGATATATTAATAAATATATTAAATATAAAAATACAATACATGTTTATTTAAATAAAATAAAATTAATTATTTTTAATTAAAAATAAAATTATATATTATTGATTATTCATTATCATATAATTTTATTTGCATCATTCACATTGGTTGTAAAATAGACCCACAATGAAGCATGTTATAATGATTTAATGAGTAAGGAGGGTTTTTATTTATTAATAATATAATATTTAAAAAATAATAAAAATATCATAAATATCATATAATTATAATACTTTTATTCCTACAACAATAAAAAATAGATGGTGATGAACATTGAAATTCATCAATTTTTTTGATATAGTCCACACAGATGATAGATTGTCTTTTCAATTTCTCTATGAATGTGATATAATTTTGTTATAAGTTAAATTATAATTTCAAAATAATTATTATTATTTAAAAACCATATTTGTTATTAAAATACATCGATTTTACTAGTCATGAAAGAATTTAATATAAATCATCACATTTCTTCGTAGAGGTAGAAGTTTGCATATACACACGATCGATGTTTTATTATTATTATTAATTGATGAAAGGGGTTCAATAATTGTTTCACTATTAATATAATAAAATTATAGTATTTTAATATTAATTAATTTATAATATTATTGGGGATGTAAATTTTTTTGGCGAGGATGATTAAAAAGAAAATGATAATTGGTAAAAAATCATCTTGTTGAGAACATGAAATTTCTCCTGGAAATATCATTTCAAATTGACTCCAAGGAATTAATAATTGGTTCAAAATTATTATGATCATTACATATAATTAATGGATATAGAAATTAATTTTATGATTATCACACATGACATATTAAAACTACTTCCCGTGTATTTTTAAGAATAAAATTAATGTGCAGTGGTTATTTATCAATGTTATTAACGTTCACGATGTAATATGGATAATTATATAAAAAAATTATTTTGATTGAAATGAATAAAAAGTATAATTTCACCTGTGGAATAATTAATTAATTGATAAGGCCAAAAATTAGATTTTTATTTGATTAAAAATATTTTTATGTTATAAAATTTTGGATGTCAGATTTCTAAGATTACCATAATCATTTAAAATAATTAATTTCACTCCTTAAATTTATAATTTATTTATTAAAACTTCTTATAGATATCTATATCTCACTAACATAATAATTAATTCATAATTTGTATAGTTTTGGTAAAATCAGTATTTCTAACTATTCAACAAAAATCAGTTATTTTATTAAAATAAAAAAATTAATATTAGGGAAAATATAATATAAGGAATGAAAAAAATATTTTAATATTTTGAAATTAATTTCCTAAATTTGATAGAAATTAATTTTAATATGAAAAATCTCATATAGAAACTAAAAGTAGACTTAATCAAAATATATGACACTTGTATTACTATATATTTTCACATAGTTTTCATATAGTGGTTAAATATTTTGATACATTCCAAATTAACTTCTAATTTATATTGGTCAAAGTTATTAATATTATTTTATTAACTTGTCATGATTTTTATGATTATCATATTATTTTGTTTTTTTGTAAGGCAAGAAATCCTAAAAAGCATTAATTTGGAGAAAAATATACTCTAAAATTATGGGAAGTCAAAATAGAAAATTGTTATATTTAATAAAGAATGAAATATAAAAAAATATCTTCACTTTGGTACAAATTTTTTATGGAGGTCATTTCCTCCATAAAATCCAAAATCACAGGTAAATATGTTAAGTTCATTAATATAATAGTGGTTTAAATCCTTGGTCAATATATTCAATTTTAAAATACATATATGTGAATCAAGGATAGAGGAAGACATTAATAATAAATCTTACATCATTAAACCATGTCATATTAAAATTGTTATGCTTGAAAAGAACATTATAGAAAATCTCTACATTATCGGTGGGTATGATGATAGGTTTTTGGTAACTAATAAAGAAGGTAATAATAATTGGTAAAATTTTCTTCTCTATTTGATCCAAAAATAATTTAACGAAATAATGAAGAATGATTAAGAAATTAAAACCCTCATATTTCACATGGTATCACTCACACATGTGATAACTATCAAAAAGGGAGAATCATTTAGAATAATGAAAATATGAATGATTAAATGATGATTAGATTGATTGAGTTAGTGTATATTTATGTCTATGGTAAAATATCAACCAAATACATGGATAAGAAGTATTATAAAACAATATTAATTAATTATTACTATATTATGGAATGAAAAACACTGCTATCTAAAAAATATAGACCATTTATTTAATGGTTTGTTCCTTATTATCTCATTACATTTATAGTTTATAAATTGAGAGGCTTTTAGAGATTTATCAAGGAATATTTATGGAGGATAGATCCACATTATTACTAAATTTGTCCTTTTAAACATTAAAATAGGTTTTATGGATAATTTTGTAATCTACAACCTCATAAACTACTGGTTTATGGATTTTACATGGCGAGATGGTGGGTTTTAAATGGTTTTATTCTATAATAAATGGAATTATTCCAAAAGTATTTTCCTAACGAAGGAGCCATGTTTTTTAGTGTAAAATGAATTTATGGCCTAAAAGTAGTTTTACATTATTATTTTCTTGTATCCTATGTGTTTTACCCTATAAATATGTGATTTACATCATTAAATTGGTGGAATCTAATTTGTTTATAAGTATTAAATTATCCATTTTTACAATAATACATTCAGTCCACTTATGTTTTGATGAAATACTTAAATGTAAAAGGATAATATTATAGTCCTCCTTCTATGTATTGGGTTATTGGATCTAAACATGGTGTTTCATAAATTAGCGGTAAACCATTCTCTATTTCTTAGATGTTTTCTCTATTTCATCTCTCAAAGATATATTGTGACCATTTTGTTTCTATTTAGTAATTATTTGGGATATGTTTTGATGATTCATTGGTGTGATGAAGGTTTAACCATGGTTTCATAGTGTGTTTTTAGTTTTTGTGTTGTTTCTTCATCAACCTACTATGCATAATAAGATTAGAAATCTTTTTTCCAGAAGGTTATGCTCATTGTCACTATTTTTCATAATATATGTTAGAATTTATTGGTTTTTTACCTTTATATAGATTCAATGGTTCATCATAATAATCATAAATTTCATTTAATATTCATATAGATAATAAAATTTTTACAGATATATTATTGTTTGTGTGATAAGAATCATTCAAATTAAATATGTATTTTCATAAAATCTCCAAAATAAATTATGTATTCCGAATTTTGATGTTGTTATATGATTTTTTTTGTTTTTTCCATGTGTGTCACAATATAGTTTTGATGTTGTGGTGAAAACATTATAAGAATTATAGTATGTGGGGATATGAAGAGCCCTTATTGGTTGGAATGGATGATGCATGGGATGTTGTGTCATATGCTGTGAACTAGTTGTGATGTGAAGTTATTGTCATATGAAGCGATTGTGGTGTACAATTGTTTGGATGTGCAAGAGCTGTGGTGTGTCGTGGTTGTGTTTGTATGGAGGTTGTGATGTGGGGTGTTTTAGTGATATGGATTGGTATATATGGAATGGTTATGATGGTTTATGTTTTGTTTTGTAGTGATGGTTGTTTAAATTGGATTAGTTTTTGCGAGTTGTTGTTGTGTTAGATTCCTGGTTATCCATGGAATAATTTATAATGAATAAAATATTAAATAATAAGGTTTTAAATATGAAATTTAATTTCCTAAAAATTTAATTGGTATTGTGTATATTTTAAATTAGGGATATGTATGGTTATTTGTGGTGGTGTGGTTTGTTTCATAATGTGTTGTAAGCAGTTGAGATGGTAGATGTGTTACGTATTGGTGGTGAGGTGGTGTTATTTTGATTCATTGATGTAAAACCATAAGTTTCATTTTGGGTTAAAAATATTAATCATTTTTTTTAATTTATATTTGCACCATATACACACATGTATTGCGGCTTGGATAAATAATTTTTTTGTTATATATTTCTAGTATAGTAAGTCGTCCTATAAGTTTTTTATGAAAGGTGAGTGCACACAAAACATGTTTCTCACTTTTCATTTAATTTATTATAATATGTTTTTATTTTTTAGAGAAAATGTGAGATGAAAGTTGTTTAATTTAATTTATTTGAAATAATTTTTTTAGATATTGATTAGTGTAGGTTTGGCTAGAACTATGCAGTACTATCACCATTTCCTTTTTTACAAATTTTTCTTCTACTAACTAATAAGGGAGATATTCATCAATCAATTCATCACACCACCATAAAAAAATTTTAGAGTGAGAATATAATTATATGAAAATCCGAGGATCTTCTACCCTCCATCCTATATATATAACTATTTATGTGTTTCCCATTATTTAATTAGAGAAGTTCTGTACCATGTGTTGTCATTTCTTAATTACTAATAGTAACAAAATGATAATAAAAATGTGTTTATTATCTTTGATCCCTCACTACCAAAACCTAATAAATTCCACCATATATATAAACTATTTTTTTTGATGAGAAATGGATCATCATGTAAGAAAATTAGAATAAATTGATTCAAAACCTATTAATGTTACATTCAAAATATGAAACAATAAATAAGAATTCAATGAATGAAGAAGAAAAAGTAATTGATTATTATTCAATTTAGAAAAAAAAACACTAGAATAACAAAACACTTCCAGTCTCCCCATTTCTTTATCATTAATAGAACCGACCCATCCAGGTATGGAAAATATGTGATTATTTGGGATAGGGGACACATTACAAGAAAGAAAAAATTATTCAAGGAATGCAAGGAAATAAATATTTCGTAGGTTTTTGTCCTTATATTCCCCTAACCGAGTGATACCCTTTCTAATACTCCATTTTATTTAATATATAGGCATAAATTATGGCCATACGGTGTCATAATTGGGCAATAAATAATTTTATGTGAATCGTGAGGTTAATATGTACTCCAAAGGTAAAAAATATTGTGTTCTTCCCTAATTACAATTAAATATTACAATTTTTTTGTCTCTCAATACTATTCACATTATTAATATATTTAATAATAAGTAATATATATGGTTTAAACTTCTCATGGAATGTTTCATGCATTAAAATTACCTTTTGTAATCCTTTATATTTCATTCCATCATCAAAATTCAAGATATATTTTTTTAGTAGTTTTTTTATTTTCATCCCAAATATTCTTTTTCATGCATTGGAAATTATACTTGGCATTTTAAATATGAATTGGTGACCTTCTGTCATGGAATGCATTAATAATAACTTATCCATCCAAACAAATTTCAGAACTCCAATGTATGAAAATGGTAGAAAATTTTAATTTACATCAATCAATCAATTATATTCAATAAGTTTTTAAAAGTTAAACATACATTATTCACTATAATTATTCAATTCCTCATATTAGTCATTAAAAAAAATTAGTATAAAAATTTCTAACATGGAATCAATGGATTACTACCAAATTTACATCTCTTAGGCTGATCATGTAATGTATGAAATATTAACATAGTCATACTAATTTTTTTTTCTCATAAATATATTTGAAAAAACAATTTAGGTAATTCAATAGATTGTTAATATAAAATAATACTCTCTCAACAATGATGCTTCTGTCTATTTCTACAGGTCTTTTTGATTCAGTTCTATGCTGCATCACATACACAACATGTAAACTATTCATGGCATGGATTTTTTATAGTTTCAATTTCCTAGTGATAACATTATTATGGACCTAAAAATTAATTATAATAAAAAATGATAGTAATTTCATATTCAATCATTATCAAATATAGTAAATAAGCGGGTATGACTATAAAAAGAAAATTTCAATTTCCTCAAGGAGTTGATTTTTGTTACATTATTCTATCGACTAAAAAATGAACAAAATTAATGAAATTGTAGTCTATAAGATTCCTTCTCCCACACTGAATAATAATGTAACCATAGTACATTTAAATTGAGTTTTCATATATGTATTTTAGAAAATGGATTTTGGAATTTAATCAATTTTTAAGGAAATATACAACTAGGTGGATCATGACTTGTAATCAGGGAAAATAAGTGTAATATCTCTCATTGGGTCTTGAGGTATTATATCACGGTAATTTTTTAGCCTCTAGAAGTTTATAGTTAATGGGTATTTGTCACGACAGAACCTAATAGGGATTGACCTTTGTCTCCCCAGGCCCACCAACAATTGTCTAGGGGAGGGAAGCTTTCACTGAGTAGGCTATCACACACATGGGATGCCTTGGCCTATCATACCTATACAAACAAAAAAACCACATACACCTCCATGCAAGAGTGAAAAGATATGTGAAAACTAAAAATAAATATAGGCACCCATCTAACCCAACAAAAGTATATCAATATTACAGAAAATGGAAAATACATCCCTACCAAAATTAAAATAAAAACGTGTCCAACCTGCTCAGATAGAGGGGATCATGGTCAAACTACAACCAGTATGCTCCTCGACCAAGTTCCAATATACACCCAGATCATACTATCTCAATAATTTCTTCTTACCCTGGGTCCTCTTTGGACTTCATCGAAAGTATTGTGGTCTATAAAAGGTACAATAGATCAGTGGTAAAATCCCTTAATGGGGTGAGTGTACAGATATTCAGTACAAACCCCAAAACCCCCAAAAGAAATTGGAGAAACCGAAATGAAACATTATACTCATCCTAGCCAAAGGCAACCTAGATGAGATAGAAACTCCATATCGAGACCATCCTAGCATAAAAAACAATTAATATCATATCACCAAATATGTTTTTAAAAAAGTTAAAACTCTAAATGAAAAACCCATAAATTATTCATATATACTTTTCTCAGGAACCAAACCTTATATGGTTATGGACTTATCACCAGCGATCAGTTCTACTCGAGTAACATCCAGAAACAATTCATTAATCATCACCCCAACGGCCTGTATAAGAGCTCATACAAATGATGAACTGCAGTCAAGACATGGTATGAAGAACTAGTTTGGATAGTCTTTCTCCATTCTACTTCCTTATAGTCGAGGGATTACTAGATCCATAACCAACACATGACACCATTTTCACTCCTATAAATTGGAGCCCATAGGGGAATTCTACTCCATAGGTGTGTACATCTACCTTAGTATGATCGAGGAGTAGAACTTTAAGAAACATGAACCCACACCCTAACCAAATAGGGGAGCACTACTCTGAGAAACATGAACCAACACCCTATCTCGGAGGAGGCAATCTACTCCACGAAACATGGGCCCACACCCTAAAATAGTAGGAGAAAACTATTCCGAGAAACCTGGATCATCACCCTAAACTAGTAGGAGACCTCCATTAAAAGAAATGTATACCCACACCCTAACCTAATAGGGGATCTCCACTATGATCCTAGAGGAATTTATCCCTGGTACAATGGTGGGGTACTGACTCTGCCACCCAATGCAATTGAAAATCATATTCCCTAGAATAACAGTGGAGAAATCCAACTCTTTGATTTCCATGTGTAACTTGTACCATATTCAATCAATAGAGTAGCCTTAGAGGATACTTCAAAAAGGTAATGAACTGATTCCAACAATGTGATGAGTCTTATCTTTACCTAAGAATATGTATGGTAAACCCTCGCCCTGATTCCATATGGGAGTACCTGACCCAAAACATCTCTTGTAAAACCCCACAAATCTCCAACATTAGTCATCCAATACTACACATACGTCATTCTCAATTCATGAAACCTCATATCTCAAAATCCATATTTGAGGCCACCATCACATTCTACGTAGAAAACCACTATAGATAGGTTACTCATAGTCATGAATCTGAGTTCCAGAGAAGTAGACAAAAATTTCATAAGGCCTCAAGGAGATCCTCAAGAAAAACCTGTTTCAGAATTTTTTTTCCAAAATATCTTTTAAATGGTCTTGATAGGACAAAAGGATCAAACCATTATGATATATGTGAAGAAACACTTATAATAGACTACTCACATTCCCAAATTTAACTTTCATGGAACAAAGTGAAAAAATATTTTATTGAAAAAGTACTTGGAATATAATTTTGAGAACACTTTGCATACTATAATCTATCCTTATGGCCATGTACTTTTACATGTCCATAAATTCATGGGGTCCGCCTATGTAAAACTATATTGTGTGAACATTATAGTATACATCGTGTACATTTTAGAAACCATATTTCCATGTGATTTTTCACATGGACACATAAAATGTACCACTATATAGTGTGGACTAAAATTTAATAGACTATACCCCTTAAAATTTCATCTTCATTGAATGGGATTAACACACGTCATGTCTGACAATATTACACACCATGTAGGTGAGAATATACGATTAGATTTCTTTAAAAATACCCCATATCACCCCTATTCACCCCAAAACACAAATATCTACCCATCATGGGTCCCTAACTGATTTTTATGGGCTTAATAACCCCCAAAACACATAAAAATAATGATATGGACTAAAATGCAACAAAAAAACCAACCACGTGGGAGAAACGTTGAAGCCTCAATGTCGAATCAGTGCTCGGAAGATATTGTTGCTTCATATAGGAACATATACTATCAAGATATGAGATTGAAGACACTTCGCATGCTCAATTCATCCTTCAGGTCATTCATCAATAATGATGGAGAGAGTGGGGAATCATGTCATGCTCAATAAGGGGTGGGGTAGGAGGAATATTGATTTGATTTTATTTGACCAATAACCAACATTTTACCCCCCGCTCACAATACTACTCCAAACTGTCACCTGAAACTGACAATGTTTATGTCTCATCTAGGGTAAATACAACATTATGGAATCTATTGTGGTCTCATAAATCCAATATATGTTTCTGAATGTGAGTTATCCCACGATTAAAAAGAAAATAATCTCATGTGATAAATTATATATAATATATTAAAAAATAAACACCCTAGGGACCTCGGACCCTAGTTCTTAGCACTGACTCATCTCCCAGATTTAGAAATATTCTCCAGAATATTCCAAAGTATTACTGGTCAAAACCAGAGTAACTACATCCTCCACATCTTAAGGTTTTTAATTTTTGAAATGAAAAATTCTAGGCTCACAGAATGAAATTGAGCTCTGAACATGGACTCCCACACCAAATAGATCACCACAACAACCCCGAAGGCCACCAGGGGTTCTCATGATACCATCAATCCTAAAATTATGGGATCCAAAAATCATAACCAAACCCGAGACCATATCTAATAGGATGATGTCATATAACTAGTGGCACACGTCTTCTCTAATACGATTGGTGAAAAAACAAAAGTGCATGTCCTACCTATAGTTAGAGGGTCTATTAGAACTCACCCCTCACTAATGTGACGCAAAGACCAAAAAACCCTAATCCATACTCACAAGTAAAAGGTACTCATCACCCACACCTTGATATTATACTCATTCAATGGAACTGACTCATCCACATAGTTTTGCATCACATCTCATGAACATGTCTTAGCGGGGAAAATTTTACTTATCCTCATTAGGGTGAAGTTATGTTAAACAACACCATGATATCATTAGATGTCTTGAATTCAATCCAACACCATAGATGTGAGGGTACCAATTAATGAATAGGGATTCACAAGCACACACCCTAGGACTTTCCAAGACCTTCACACAAACTACCTTCACATACCCCTACCCCAATCACACATGTTAGAGGGACTCATCAACCACACCACGAAACCCTTTTCTTTGGGAAGAAACAACTGGTTATCATGGATTTAGATTGCATCAAAAAAATTATTAGTGGGGGATGTATCCTTCTTTCTCATGAATTCAAAGCTACACCAAACATTACCAACACATGGTCTTAACAATGGGTATAAAAATTTCTAGAAATATTTTCCATGTCGTCGCAAGAATAACATTGCTTCTAATACTTCTAACCAGATCCATGACTTAGCTCCTATTATTCATACCCTCATGGCTAAATTTTGGCATGGGTATGATTACAATGATTTTGTCCTACTGTATTATGCCTTCAAGTTGTGTCTGAAGTCTCATCCTTAAAACCTCAATGTAGTCCTCATTAACCTATCCCTCATCCAGGAAGATCTACACCACTAGATCCCACTGCTGTTACCCTGGATAGGTGGGAATGAAAAAAGAATCCACACCTGTGTAGACATCTCTATAGAGGCCCAACTAGAAATTATGAGGCATAAACAATAGGTCCTAAACCATATCCAGGGATTAACATGATAGGTTAGTGAACATCCTAGAGCACTCTATCATGGTCATGATACCCTGCAAAAGCTGCAGAAGTTCCTAAATACACACTAGACTCATCTTGTCTAGATAGAACTCATCCTTGATGAGACTCTCAAAATAAACCCAATAGAAAGTCTTCACATCATAGGTGTATGTCATGTGGATCTCCCAATTATTAGGAAAACCTTGAAAAAGACTCTCTACAAGGACCACCATCGGATCGATATGTGTTCTTAGAAGGAAAAAACCTCTCATGACTGTTGTGAGCCAATCATCAGCTACTGGGGGTCTTGGTCACACGAGAACCATATAGGTTTCTTCAAATAGAACTCTTTCACCACACTCATCCTACAGGATTCTTCATCATGCACTGTGGGAATAACTAGCTACTTGATGGGTGGGAGAACAATAGGTCTGGCACCTGGAGGTCTACCCTCAGATCCAGTTCCCTACACTAAAGCCTTGTCTCGGGGTGGATCAGCACTAAAATCCCTCCATACTACCTTATCTAGTTACCATCATGAAGGAATCCTGAAATGAAAACAATGAAACACCATTTTAAATGAGTATATCTAGGGATCTGACTTAATAAGGATAAAAAACAAGAAATCTAGTCATATATGATGAATGTTCCATTATTTCCCTATGACAAGTGTCCCAATGTAATAAGGTGAAAGGTATGTTATCAGAGTCCCAGGGAATAATTATGATGGTTGCTGCACCAACACTAGAGTCCTTTTCATGAAATCGAAACTCAAAACACCCTAACACTGTCATTATGTAATCCAAACAAAGCTCACAAAATTTCAGTCCCAAAGTAGATTCTGCTCTCATACCACTATGTCATGACCCAACATAATGGGAATCAATCTGCGACTCCCCATGACTTCCTTCAGTAGGATAAGGGTTAGGGAAATACACCAAGTAGGCTATCACACAGTTGGCAGGCCTTAGCCTATCATACATATACACAAGAACCAACATGTACCTCCTTGGAATTTTTCATAGATATATAAAAACTAAAAATAAATTCCTGCTAAAATATATCCCAAACAGAGTATCGAAAATGTACAAATATGAAAAATACATGCCACCAATAGAAAACTAAAAAATAATCCACCCTACTTATATGGAGGGGCTCACTGTCAAACACCTTCTAGTAATATCCTAAAAAACACATGTATACATTATGTAAGGTGTATCTCACACAGCTATACCAACTTTGTATCCACCTAGGACATTATCGAAAGGCATTTGATCTTCACAAGACACAAAAAATGGGTTGGAAAAGCCTATGTAGGGGTGAATATAAAGATACTTAGTAGACACAGTTGAAATTAAAAATAAATGGGGGAAACTGAAAGGCAACAGTCCTTCCATCCCAACCAGATGGATCATAAATGAGAGAGAATATCCATATCAATACTATAATCAACTAAAGATGAAATATTAGTTCATTCCATCTAGTGTGAAATTGAAAATGTTACAGCACCACAAAAAACCTTAAATCACCCTGATATACTAATCACATGTCCCACTCCTCATAAGGTTCTGAACTCACCACCAGTGATAGGTTATACTCGAGACTCTTCCTGAAATAATGCAGTAACATCCTCTCTAGTTCCCATCATCATATGTTATTACAGTGTAGACATGAAATCAATAAAAGGTCAATATAATCCTTATGGAGAGTCCCACACCTCGCCACTACCCCATAGCCAAGGGAGTACTAGCTCCTCAACAAACCAGTGAAACATATGATCCACAAGTATTGAGGGGTATGCACCCTATCATGGTTGGGAAACTCTACTCTGTTGGTCTGAACCCATACCTTGGTATGTTTAAAGATTAGCACTCTAGGAAATTTTATCCCACACCCTAAATAGATAGGGGAGCACACCACTGAAAAACGTGAGACCTCTCCATATCTCAGTAGGGGAGCACCACTCCTAGAAACATAGAATCATACACTAACCTGGTAAGGGATTTCTATTCTGAGAATTATGGTCTTAAATCCTAAATTGTTAGTGAAGCATCATTTTCAGAAACATGGGCCACACCCTAACCCAATAGGGGAGCTCCACATGGAATCTAGAGGACTAACACCAAGATATCAAAGGGAATTACTGACTCTACCACGCAACATGATTCGAGAGATGGTTCCCTAGAACAATAGGGAAGTAGTCCAACATTACAGTCACCATGAGGAACCCTCACGAAATTCATTCCTAGGAGTAGCCCCGTAGGATACTTCCCAATGACAATGAACTCATCCCCTAAAAGATAGGAGTCCCATCTATACCAAAGAAAATGTAAGTAAAACCCACACCCTGATTCTATAGGGGATTAACTAATGTATAATCCCTCTATTAAAACCCAACAGATCTCCAACATCATTCGAGCATGACTACATATGTGTCTTTCTAGATTCACAACAACTTGTTTCAGAAAAGGTAAAATAAATTCCACCATCATTCTCTACAATGAAAACTGCTCAGGATAACCTACTCACAAGCCTGAATCTGAGTCCCAAAAAAATATACGGAAGGTGTATGACCTCAAGGAGATAATCAAGGAAAACCACTTACCGAATCAAATTTTTTTAAAACAACTTTTAAATGAAATAGATAATTCACAATGATATGACCATTGTGATCTATGTGTAAAAATGCTCAGAATGGACTACCCACATGCCAAAATATTACTTCTAGGGAACAAAAACCCAAAAACTATAAGCTGGTAAAAGTGAATAGAGTGTACATTGGAATACATGGAATGTAATCAAATATTTCCTCTTAAACCTATGATTATACATGTCCAGAGACACATGGGGTCAACCTATGTAAAAATACCTGATGTTTACTTTAAGTCACATGGCCTCTACTGTTCAAAAATCATATTTACGTGTTATTTTTTAACACGAACACACGACCATGTAATACTACATTATGTGTACTTAGATTACATAAAATGTACCTCTAAAAACTCATTATTACCTTTAT
The DNA here is from genome assembly GCA_963277665.1 of Viscum album. NCBI lineage: Eukaryota > Viridiplantae > Streptophyta > Magnoliopsida > Santalales > Viscaceae > Viscum > Viscum album. Next base: position 707,697,986 of record OY728165.1, on the reverse strand, counting down.
TGGAAGAATATAGGGCTTGTATGTCTAGTTTATATTCTGTGTATAGTTAAAAATCTAATGGGATTTCCCAGAAAATATCCTGGATAACCCCTGTTCACCACAAAACACACAGATTGACCCATTAGGGGTCCCTAGAAGTTGTATAAGAGCTTTATAACCTCACAAAATACATGAAAATGGGAATTAGGACTAATATAAGAAACCAACTACCTCGTGGAAAAAATGTTGAAGCTACATGTTCGAATCGACACTTTGAAGCTGCTGCTTCTCGATACGGGAGCATCTGCCCTCACGATCCGATATTGATGACATTTTTTTGCTTTATCAAGCCTTCAATTTAATCATTGCTAATGTGGGAGAGGGATGGGGTCTCCCATATTGTGCACCAAGGGGTGGAGGAGGAGAAATATTTGGATTATTTTTTTGAACCAATATCCTATATTAAACAACCCTGTCACGATATGCCTACAAGCCATCACTTGGCATAGAAAACGTTTATGTTGAGCCTAGGTTAAACATGAAATTCCACACCCAATCGCAGTCTTAGAAATCTGATTTGAGAATCATATTGGTAGTTAACCCACATTTCAAAAGAAACCTTTCTCTTTTGATAATTTATATTTAATATAATTAAAATCACTACCCTGGGGACTCCGAGCCCTAGTTCCCCATGCATAATCAGTGCCGAACATCAATAATATTCTTCGAAATATTACATAGTCTTATGGGTAAAGTGCATAGTTGATGCAGTCATCACCAACACCTTTTTCAATCTGTGCTGCATCGAAGGGGTATAAATGAATAGCAATTAAGTGTCATTCTCATATATATGGTATCTTTCCTTGAATCAGTTTATGTATATATTTTTATTAATAAAAATGATATCTACATTTGAATTTTATTAGTTCCATTATCTATTCATGGTCCATCCATGATCATCATTTGTAAATCATATATTTTTCAAATTATACTCGCCATATTTCATCTAGTTCTGACATCTTCAATCTACTATCATTCCTTGCTTTGTGAAGGTCCATGTTCATCTATCTTACTTTCAAGTAAGTTTTTTATTTCATTTCCACATGTAAGTGGTAGATCATTCCATAAATAAATCTATAGGGACTCATCCATATGGGTAACTTGTATGTGTTCCAATAATCACATATGGTATCTTCAAACATTTTTTCCAAGTCATTCATTTTTTTTTATTCCATTTTCTATAAATACAATGATTTCTATATTATATACATGTATATGACCATTTATTTTTGGATGGTATGGTGATTATGTTTTATAATGTTTGTCATACATCTTCAGTAATTCCTTTATCAACCTATTTAAAAATGAGTTCTTTGCTGTAGAATTATTTATCATGAATCTAAAAAATACTAGATTATGTTAGACCAAACCAAATCATAGATATTATTGGCATCATCTATCCTAGTGTCTTTTACTTCCACACATTTTAAAACATAATCCAATACTAACAGAATATAAAAATAACCAAATGAAACATGCATTGGTCTAATTAATTATATTTTGGACAATTAAAAAATTTCACAAAAATTAATTTTATAAGGATTTTCATGTCGTTTTGATAAATCACAAAAAAATTGGAATTTTTCACAGATTCTCAGAAATAAATAATCATACCTGAATAAGGTGACCAACTATTTTTTGATTCTATATTTCCTTTGAGGTCCAAAATGGCCACCATAAGCTATATTCTGATAGAATATAACCCCCAATTCAATTTCACTACCAATTAAAAATATGATAATTATGTGATTGGGGGTTATCTTCCCTAAGAATGGGACTTCCCAAATTTAAAATAAAAATTAATATTTATGTTTATATTGAATATGAGATTTTAAATGGGTTTTTACAAAATAGGTCAAACAATTATTGACTATTTTTGTATAACATGGTACATTACCTTATAGGATGTAAAATTTTTCACCAGGAAACTATTAATTGAGTGTGGTTGCATATTGTATCCACACTTTAGTGATATGGGGTAGTTGATGTAGATGACCTGTGATCGAATTTTGGATAACATCATGTCATTAATTTCTAAGTGGAACACCTAAAAATTAATAATATATCTCACTATTTGTGTGTAATCATCCTTCTTCTTTGTTAAATACCTATGATATTCATGATTTGAAAAAACAACAACATTATTTACAATAAGAAATTATCTAAATTTATCAATCAAAAAAACAATGGAGGAATATTTTTTTGTAGTAGTGTAATAGAACAATGTGGAATTAAATTTCCTTGATACATATGAAATTTCATGATAATTTTACTCAATTGTTTTTTTAGAGTGGGGCTCGCACAACTTGATTTGAGGAGTCATATAGGATCTTGAGAGGGTTGTCCGAATTGGGAGCTTTCATTATTGGAGGTGTAATCATCCATTGTTTCAACTCAATTAATTTTTCCCTACACCTATAACCATAATTACTATAGGCTATGGTAAAAATAAATCTCAACATAGTTTTATATATCTTACTAAATCCATTGATAATTTTTGGAACAAATCAACATAGACAAAAAGTGATGTAACATTCGAATGAAAAGTAATATATGAGAATGTTTTTATTAAAAAATAATTGAACTATCTACCTAAATTTAATTCCTTGAAATTATACGTCCTAATTTTTTTTTCTTTTTAACCATAAATGAAATTTTTTTATTCAAAAAAAAATTATTTTCAAAGAATGTTTCCGAATATTTTTCACAATTTCCAATTAAATTATAAATAAAATTATCAAAAATAGATAAATCACTAAAAAAACCTCTATGTAGATTTAAATATAAACCTATTAAATAAACACCATATATCCATTGAATTGTAATTAGGGTGTATCACATCCCGAAAAAAACTTCTACTATGAGAAGGTGCTAATAGGGCAGGTGAAGGTCACCTTATCTAGATTTTATGGTGAAATTGGTACCAAGAAGTACCATCTAAACCCATCAAAAAAGATATAGTGAGTATTTAAAAATAATATTTCAAGAATATAATAAATGAATGTGATGGAGAATTTTCCTTTTTTGGTAACATGATTTATATTTCTGTAATATATACACACACTTTGGATTATTTTCAATCTCATGGGGATCAATTCTTTTTTATCATTTTTTATTATTAATATACATGTTTTTTGATATACCAAAAGGATTCGTTTAAACCACTAAGAATGAGATATTGGGTAAATGATGTTGGTTGATGCAATTTTTTTTATTTTTCTTAACAACCTAAATGCTTATATCATTATGTATTCTCTTTGGATGCCTTACTAATAGGGAATCACCCTGTAAAAATATTATATGAGAGAATGATGTTGGGTTAATCCTTTTGATATATCATAGAATCCATCTATATTATGTTCATTTATATTAAAAATGTATTTAAAACATTCTTCATAATTATTGGATAGATTATTCTCAATGATTAATAGATGTTTCTACCCATCCATAAGGTAAATATACTTAAAATCACTTGTTAGTGGATTTAAATTAAGACTTATAGGTAGTTCAAGAGATGAGATATAACACCTCAAACATTACATGGTAAGTTTCTATTAATTAAATTATATTCATTAGATTGCATATAATTCATGAAGAAACAAATATTAATGAAAAAAGGTTATTTATATGATAATGTAAAAACATACCATCAAACATAAATTTTCCACATACGTGGTTTGAATTTCAAAAAATAGTCATTATTATTTGTGATCAGAAAGTGATTTGGTGTCTGATAGAACCAAACTTTTTTATTAATATTAACATTTCATTATAAATAGTAATATGAATAGTAATATGAAATTTTTTAATATTAAATAATAATATTATTTTATTTTCTTTCAGTAATAAGATAATGATATCTAGATTAACATTTCAATGTGAAATAACACAAATTAGAGTTTTAGGATTGTTCTTTTTCGAATAAACTATGCTATTATTTAAAAATAATTAATCATATTTAATAATTATTTTTATAAAATGGAGTTCATTTTTTAATTCTACACATTGAATGATGGTTAGGGTGAATTTTTGGGATTTTTATAAAATTCATGATTTTTTATGAAAAGTGAAATACTGTAAAATACTGTATATACAAAATTTTAAGTTAAATACACTATTTATGATATCATGAGTTATGAAAGTCATCGTGTTTCAAACTCAAATTCAATTATTACTATTATGGGTCACATGAGACAAACTTTTTGGTTGTCATGAAGAAAATAATAAAAAATGAGTAAAATATTCAAAATTCACTCCTCTCATCCACTATTAAACAACCTGTCACCCCTTTCCCTCCCACTCCACTCAAGATTCAAGGATTTGATCAGTTTTGATAAATTATACCCCTAAGATCATCCCCCATGTTTATGACTTTCATGTCTCACCAATAGGACAAAAGCAGAGACCATAATGATTTCTCAAGGAGGAGTACTCCAGAGGTGAGTCTCTCTTCTATTTTCATTCAAATCCTCTTACATGTTCCATTATTTTGATGCACTATCCTCACCACCCCAAATCCACGTGATATGATAATTCTAGTACCCTAAATGGAATGTAAATTTTTTATTCTAATATAAAATTTCATCACCATTTCTCCATTCACCCACCTCTTAAATAAAAATTGAAAATATTGTCTGAGATGTCTTAATATATCACATTCAAGAACGAGGGGTTTTCAATTTTTATTACTATCTTCATGACTGGACATGAAACTATTTAATGGTTCAAACATATAATAGTATATTTATTTTACCTTAATCAGTTTTCTAGAATTATTATACACTCATAATAAAAAATAGTAATACAAAACAAGTTTATTATTTAAAAAATTACATTGTTAATCCATGCCTTTAACAATAACATTTAACTAGTGAATAATCTTCTATTATATAAACCAAAATCATTGTAATATCATTTATAATGTCATTAATTATATATATTATCAATTCTGTATGTTTAAAAAAATTTCAAAAGAACTTCCATTCATGAATACATGTAAATCAATCTGGAAAACCAAGGATGAAAATGCATCCAAAACTGTAAATTGGAATATATTAAACCCATAAAAATAGAATTAAAGAACCTAATATGTTTATACTATATCAACTAATTGTTTATGATGTTCTGAACTTATTAATTAACAAATATAAATTTTATTATTCAGGTCATTAAGAATAACCGAGATCCCTTTTGAGCATAAGGTAAGGGATCCTCTGTCTCACTTTTGTTCAAGAATTACCCCAATGTTGTGTCCTTTTATTATTGTTTCCTAATGATGGGGTATGTTTTAATACATCCCCAATACTTCCCTTATGATTTATAAATCATGGTATACACCATTACCTCTCATTAATCCTCTAAAATAGCTCTTGTTACCATGCCAAAATGTTTGTAAGTGGTTTTTAATATAACTTTTAATTATATAAGATTTCCATTGGTTTCCACTTATGTCATGCATGTGTTGTATTGTGTACTTACATTTGATATAAATTATCATTTTTATATTTATATTACTGTTATTATGTGATTCATTTGATCATTTTTTTTGTTCATACGACTCTATTGATTACAATGTAGTATGGGTCTTTGTCTCAATTTCCATTTCATTAAGTCTTACTAGTATTGTGCACATAATATTTCTTATGTGGAGTATTCACAACCCATTTTTGATAATTTTTCACTTGAAATAGTAAATATATTTTATATTCATATTCTGGTTTCATGGATATGAGTTTTTTCTTCAGTCGTATACCCTTTGATATATGGTAGTTATTTTGAAGGTTGTTTTAACTATGAAAATATTAATGAATCAGTATCCTCTACTCTATATAGATATTGAGAAACCACATTTTACTTATGTTAAATAAATTTATAAAGAATGTTTTTTATTTTTTTTTGTGATGTATGGGGCCATCTATATCCCCTTAATGCATCGACAGGTTTCATGAGGCAAATTAGTTGGCAAAAAACCCTTTGATTTTGATTCAAAAAATAAGACAGGTTTCTACACATAGAACTATACCCTTTTAATGGTATTGTGGTATCATGTTCCAAATACATGACTTCTAATTAATAAGAATTCTCTTCATTCATTTTCAGTTATTACTATCCATGAAAGTTTCACTATGACAAAATATAAGGATGCAGAATCATTTTATTTTTATTAATGGTGTGTGTTTGTCATTTATTCACAATGAAATATTTGTTTATGATTTAGTCATTAGGGGATCATTAATCCGTTACCTATAAATCTTACCAAACATTTCATCTCACTCCTTTATTTTGTATACCTTCAACTAGTTAAGAATATGAGAATATTTATTGAGATTTCATGGCTTCACTTTATTAGTTTTTTTATGTGTTGTACTTTGTTACCATTCCCAATGTAATTTGATTTTCCTCTATATATCTTGTTTCTTCTAAACTAATAAAATAATAATTCATTCACAATTTATTTCTTCTTAATCATTCCAATGTAATAAATAATTCATCAGCTTTGATCTAGAGGGGTTGAGGTGTTTCAGTTGGTATAAGAGAAAATTTAACAGAAACATTGGAAACATTATTAGAAAATGTATATTAGTGACATATCCCTATGTTAACATTTGTGAAAAAATATACAAGAACATCATAGAATATTGGTATGGAATAGATTATGTGGAACTTTTTAGAAAATACATCCCTATCTAGATAAAATAAATTGTAGAGGTTTCATTGGCATAGATGTTCCTAGGTGTAAAATATATCACAAGGAGTTTCAGGTTGGATCTGGGGTATCATAGTACATAAAAAAAGGCCTTATTAAATTCACGGTATTGAAACTATTTTGGGTTATTCTAAGGATAATTAATGTTTTTAGTACAATCCATTATGAAAGATTTTATTGTTAATTTTTCCTCATAAAACCATGTTTATGAGATTAGATATTCATAGAATTTAAATCTATGTTATGTGTATTTCTATTTGAGTTTCATAACCTAATCTAGTGTATTACATTATTTAGAAGTGACTCCTATGGGAAGAAGGGGAATTAATAATCATGGAATATTTAGGGATTTCACCACTTTGAAATTTAACAGATTAAATGTCAGAGCATATCAGATCATGAATATATTGGGACATCATACTCATGTTGTAAAAAATAACCACACTACACCTTTTATGGATCGTTTTATGTTGATAATGTTCACATATTTTAGTTGGACCACTTATCCAGTGGAAGCTGTGAAGAGGATCAAGTGCATTGAAATTATATTTTGAGTTTTAAGATGAAATTAAAATTAAAAGGTAGATCTAGGAGTCTATTGTATCAAGGGAGATGCCTATCAATGGTGGTCCTTGATCAATAATACCATGGAATATGAAGAAATATTTGATATGGAATGACAGAATTTTAATATAATGATCATCGAAAAATATTTCCCTCATGAGAAATGAACTGAAATGGAGAGGAAATTATTTATCTTAATAAAAAGGGATGAAGACAGTGTTAGATATTATGAGTCTACCTTCAAAAGACAAGCCATGCATGCCATATATTATATATGTTACTTGGGAGACAAAAATGATCATTTCATTGAAGGTCATAATCCATGTCTTCGAAAGAAATATTATTTTAAAATGTAACCCCCCGACCCTAGTTACACAGAGTCAGTGCATTATTACATAACATTTTCATGATCACAAGAAATATCAAATATCGAAAGACCGATTGGTTTAGTAGCCTTAGAAACACTAGATATATTCATAATGTTTTACATTACATCATAAAGTGAAAAACTACTACAAAAACATATTGTCTCCATAGTCCACACTATTATCCCCTCATAATATCCCTACAGTTCATTCATAATTTACTTCTTCACATCCTGGGAAAAATAAAACATAGAAAAGGGGTGAGGTCAAATTTCCAGTAAGGATAACAATATAGCAGAAACTTTCATAAATAAGAATAAATATTTAAGGCAGTGTATAACTAAAATAAAAGCCTTTTAAACTTGAACTTAAACATATTATGTAAAAAATAAAATGAAATAATGCCATTTACTTATTCACATGGATATTCTACTAATCGAATAATCACATGCAATATCAATAACAACTTTCATAATGATAGAACGCATAATGCCAGACTATCATAACCACATATCCAAGGCCTCGTGCCATGACTATGAATAAGATTTTGTCAAGGCCTTGTGCCAAGACACTAGTTTGTCTCATGAGACCTACTGATGCATCGAGGAGCTATAGAGGGCTCCACCCGTCACATATTAAGTCCAATGCATTCCTAATATGAACATGTTTAAACATAACATAAACATTCGTATTAAAACTAGCATACGAAATGTCAATACTTTCTTCATAAACTATGAATGGTATAAAAATAACACATCCACATTCAAACATATCACAAAACCATCAATACAATATGGAAGTATTGTATCATAATAAACCAACTTCAAATAAACTTAAAATCTATCAAAGGATGTTGACATAGATGAAATCAAAACTATTTTTAAAGAAATATCTATTTCTATTTTGAAATAATTTAAGAGTCGTATATTTATAAAATAAATCATTTTCATTGAAAATATTATTATAATCTTGTAAGGGAAGCTTCAACGATTTTATAACTGCGGAAAATAGCCGTACCCGCCGTATAAGTTAAAAAAACTTTCTTTCCTTAATTCTGTTGAAAAGGTTAAAAAGCATCTTGTTTGGAAAACAACAGAAATATTCCTTTATAAACCTCTTATAAAAAGTCAAACAAGGGTATAAATGAATTTAACCTATATTCTAGTAAATATTAAAAATGTTTTGAAATACATTTTTTAAATAAACATGGGTGTCGATGATAAAGAATTCCCAGTAGATTATTACGTATAAACAACCTCGGATAATGAAGAGATTGCGAAATAAACCCTTACCTTGTACTTTTCCTTGGATGGGTGTAGGTTAAACTCCTGTATAATGGTGAAATAATTGTTATTAAATTATACAATAATCGTATATATTAATATGATATCATATATGATCTTTTAACATTGATTTGTTTATAATATCTTAGTATTATCGTTGTTTCTGGTGTTAACTTACTCGTTTTCTTTTATATGTTTTGTTACATAAGCCGTGTTTGTCATGGATAGGTTGTATATTAATCATATCTAGAATGATATCAAGTACTTATATACTATTATTAATCATCAAATGAGAATTATACTTGAATGAATACGACGGAGAATGAATCTTATCACGTTCGTGGAGACAGTAGTCCGTACGTACGCAGGAGCGACAATATCATTCTTTTGATATTAAAATAATATATAATTGGATGGTATATAATATATAAATAATAATTATCATGTTATATTTATTATTTACATGAATTAAACATCATTGTTATACCCATCCAAATAATAATATATTGAATAACAATTACACCACGACGTGGAGACGGTAAGTCGTACGTACGCACTTATGGTGACATGTCATTCAAAGGATGGATATAATACTGAATATGGTTGTGCGATATTTATAATAATATTAATGTATATAGGAGACACTTGATTAATTATTTTAGAATGGAAATAATAAAGAATGAAGAAGTGGAAGAAGAAATGAATTTGAAAAAGGGTGGTGAAAACATTACCTCTTCTTCGGGTTCTTCCTTTTGATTTGATCAAAAGGGCTCCTTAAGTTGGCTTTCTGACTAAAGTAAGGCCTCTAGGATGAAGTGAGGGAAGTTGAGAGAGTATTTTGGCAGAGGTTGGCTGATCAAAAAGGCTTTGAAGGTGTGAATTAATGAAAGGAGTGTGCCCTTTTATAAGAGGGGTGAGGGGCACCTTTGGAAAAGCTAGAAATATTAGTTTATAATAAATTGATATTCGGTTTCTAATGGCTCCAAAGTGGATTATTTAAAGGTTAATGTGGGGATGGGTCGAAATACACTCAACCAATCGAATTTATACAGGTTTGGGTTACTATATTAACATTATCATTAGGGTATTAACTCTAAGTTAATTAGTTTCACTTTTACAATGTCTCTTTGTATTTTTATATTATATGGTTAATAAACATAAAATATACATCCAAAAGACCACCAAGTGGTCCATTAATGATAAAAATATCATTATATAAGTCTATTGGCCGAACCTTATATTTTTAGGAATTTAATATCAATTAATAATATAATATTTGTTTTAAAAACTCTTTTATGTCAAATTTGACACTATTCAATAATTGATTTTTGTAAAAATCATAACAGAATGATTACTTCAAAAAAAGTTACTTAATTCAATACTAATATGTCATATTATCCTAGAAAATTAGTGTAATTCATTAAAAGTGTAAAATTATACTTATTTGGGTATTTATAATATTAATTGTTTTAAATTTTCACTATTATGGTAATTACTGCATCATCATTGTGTCATAAATAAATTAAATTATTTAATATCTAAAAATTATAAATAAAATATAATTATGTAGGAAATCGTTTTATATTTCTAATTAATATTTACAATCTAATTTATCCTAGGTATAACCCTATATTAAAAATGTTTTTGTAAATAAACTTTGATTTTAACTCTTTTAACTCTTCTTTGAATTAAATAATAATAAATTTCCTAATCTAATCCAAGTGAACGTAAATGATAATATTTTATTTCTAAGGTTGTTTTTGGTAGAGATAAACTTGTCCAATAGAATTAGGACATGTGTTAGGGTAACATTAATATCATTTTTACCCTTAATTACCCTATTTACTTTTAACCGTGGTAAATAAAAGTAAAAAGTTACTATTCACCAAAAATTATTTTCATCTCATTGAACCACATTTTACTCCTTGATATTAACCATGTTTCTCCGATTTTCTAAATTCCAATCACAGAAGCGGTAAAATTAAGTTTTATGAAAAATTCAGTTTTTTAACTACCACTTAGTAGTTTCACTATTCATAAAAAATTGAAGTTTTTCAGAACAATGCCAAAATTTCACCCTAAGCTATAATTGATATTCCAAATTCAAAAATGATGTCTATTTTAAAAAATTCAAAAAATATAAGTTGCATTAATTAATTTTATAATTAATTCCTACTGTTACAACAAATAGCGTGTTTTTAAGAAACAATATATATCAAAAGATTGACAATTGTTTATGTCCAATTTCAAAGTGAAATTAATTCTAATGAACACCATTGGATAAAATCGTAAAAATATATTCTAATTATACTTTAAAACCACTAAATAATATAATTTATCACTATAAATTATTTTGATTAATTTTTTTTAAGTATTTTTCACTATTTATAAAAATTGGAAGTTCTCAAAAAAATACCAAAAATTCAACTTAGGATAATTTTGATATTCTGAATCCAAAAATGAAGTCCATTTTGAAATATAAAATATATATAATTTCAAAAAGTAGGTATTACTATTCATAACAGCTAGTTTGATTGGTTGTGGTGTGTTAGAACTCGATGTTGCGTACAATACACGCTATCGCATTATTCCAATAGAAGCATACCGTAGAAGCTTGGGGTGTTAAATTCTCCCCTACTTCAAATAATTTCATCCTCGAAATTTCTAGAATACTACCGCATGAAAAGACTCGGGTGGTTCTTCATCATAAGTTCCTCGGGTTCCCACGTTGCCTCTTCCCAAATTTCAAAATTCCATCTTCATACACAAAGTCTCTCAATCTCCCATCATTCACAACTTTAATATTCTTTTTAAATTCTTCATCATTGGTTTGAGAAGTCTTAATCCTTTCTAGTAAAGATGGTTTGGCAACCATTTGAAAAAGAATTTATGTTTCACCTTCCCTGGTTATTCTCATGTCCATCTTCACTAGATCCATGATAATTGGATCCCTTTCAATTCTCATATTGTTCAAAACTCCATGATCTTTTATGCTCAAAGCATCTGCCACCTTGTTGGCCTTCCCCGGGTGGTAGTGTATCGTTCAATCATAATCCTTGATTAATTCAAGCCATCTCCTTTGCCTCATGTTGAGTACTTTTTTTGAGAAAATATACTTCAAAATATTATGATCAGTATAAATTTCACATTTTTCACCATAGAGTTAGTGCCTCCATATCTTCAAAGCAAAGATCACAGCTGATAACTCGAGATCATGAGTAAGATAGTTTTGTTCATGAATTTTCAACTGTCATGATGCATAGGCAATAACTCTATCATTCTGCATAAGGACACAACCAAGTCCTTTTTTCCATGCATCACTATAAATAACGAACCCATCATTCCCTGATGGTAGAGTCAATATAGGAGCATTGACTAATCTTATCTTCAGTTCTTTGAAACATTCTTCACACTCTTTTGTCCAAACAAATTTAACCCCTTTACGTGTGAGCTTCGTTAATGGGTTAGCCAATCGGGCAAAATTCTGGACGAAAAGTCGGTAAGAACCTGCCAAACCAATAAAACTGCATACCTCGGTTATACTCGTAGGTGCTGGCTATTCTTGGATTGCCTTGGTCTTAGAAGGATCAACAGAGATTCCATCTTTAGAGACAATATGGCCAAGAAAAGAAATCTCCAGAAGCCAGAATTCCCACTTGCTAAACTTACCATATAATTCATGTCTTCTCATAGTTTTCCAGATAATGCGCAAGTTATTTTCATGATCTTCGTAGCTTTTAGAGTATACCAAGATATCATCAATAAATAACACCACAAATTCATCGAGATATTCCTTGAAAACTCTATTCATCAGATCCATGAATACTGAGGGTGAATTAGTCAATCCAAAAGGCATTACTGTAAACTCGTAATGCTCGTACCTGGTTCGAAATGCTGTCTTCAGAATGTCTTCCTTCTTCACACACAACTGATGGTATCCAGATCTAAGGTCAATATTTGAAAAGTATTGATCTCCATGCAGTTGGTCAAATAAATCATCAATGCGAGGTAGGGGATACTTGTTCTTTATTGTTATAACATTGATCTCCCTGTAGTCGATACATAACCTCATAGATCCATCTTTGTTTTTACCAAAAAGAACAGGAGCTCCCCATAGAGAAACACTAGGGAGAATAAATCCCTTATTACTCAATTCCTCTAGTTGTTTCTTTAGTTAAACTAATTCTACAGTGTCCATTATATAAGGGGTCTTCGATATAGGCCTCGATCCAGGAATTAAATCAATGGAAAACTCAACTTCTCGTTCTGGAGGATGTCCATGAAAATCTTCCAGAAATACATCTACATATTCTTTCACAACAGGTACATCCTCTATTTGAACATTCCCTTCCTCACCCATAGTCTTTTCATTCTATTCATCCCCAATAATTGAATTTAGTTGAGCTACTGGGGGTTGATCTAGATAAGAATTAGGTGGTGACGATTCTTCTCTAAAGATATGGTGTTCCTTATCATCATCATCAAAAATCGTAGCCTCCTTCTTCTTACAATAAATCTTCACATAATAATACAAAAGCCAATCCATACTGAGGATTATATCAAACTCAATCATAGGTATGATGATGAGATCAGAGGATAAAGAACATTTATGTGCTCTAATGGGTACTGATTCACAAAACATTGTTGCAATGATACTTCCCTTAGGAGTTTTAACTGACAACTCCCTTGTTAAATCAAATTGGAAATATCTAATTTTCATAGCAAACTGGGAAGATATGAAACAATGAGATGATCCAGAATCAAATAATGCATTGTCTAAACTTGAGGAAACCATTAAATTATCTGCCACCACGTCTTTTGGAGTTTCTACCTCAGTAGTAGTGATAGAAAAAGCTCGGCCTTGATCCCTTGTCCTTTTCTGAGGTAAGTTCCCCTGATGATTAGGACATTCATTTCTATAATGTCCCATCTCCCTGCAATTGTAGCACTGAACATTGGTAGCTTCCCTCTTCCCTTTGAAATCACGAGCTTGGTGGCCTTTTTCGCCACATTTGTAACAGACGCCCATTCCCTTCAAGAAAGTACCAGGGTGTTTCTTCCCACATTTACCATAGGATGGATATTCAAACTTTCCCTTCTTCCCCTTATTTATATTCCCAGATTGATCAGCAGATCTCTTCTTCTCTTGCTTTGCTTTAAAGTCATAAGACTTAGAGAATTCCTTTTCTGTCTTGATAGCACATGAGACAATGTCTTCGTACGACGAGAAGGATTGTGAGACTAATGCTCGATGGAGAAATGGTTTTCACCCATCAAAGAAATGATCAATCTTATTTCTTGGGTTACGTATATAATCCCCATCATACCTTGCAAACCTTGTAAAGTTAGCCTCATACTTTGCGACATTCTCATCCTCCTTTTGTCTCAGACTCAGAAATTTCCTTTCCATATCTGCTCGATGGTCACGAGGAAAGTATTTTTCTAAAAACAGATCTTTGAACGCCCTCCTTTTTCATATTTTATACTTCATCATCTTCCTTTGGGTTTTGAATCAATGACTACCATTGATCAGCATCTCCAGTGAGGCGGGAAACTGCCATGATAACTTTTTCCCTTTCACTACTCCCCAAATCCTGAAATATTTTCTCTAGGGAATTTATCCATTGCTCAGCTACTAAGGTATTTTTACTCCCGTTGAACATTGGTTGTTTTTGCCTCATGAATCGATCTAACATTGATCCTCCACGCTGCGGATCGGGGTGCTCCATACGGGTAAGGTTATTATTCATAACCTGAGTGAGTTGTCCCAGTATAGTGATTAACTGATCGGGACCAGTTGCATCACCAGCTCCACTATAATTATCTTGAGCAGGAGGGAAATCCCTACATAGAGTGTGTGTATTGATACAGCTTCCATTTCTTACACTAGGCGCCATTTATAAACAATGGCATAAACTAGATCAATTTATGCATCAATATACATAATTCCATACTTATAAAACACTTAACATAAATTGAACTATTTATGGATATAATCCATAATCATAAAATTTTTTTCTTTGAGGAAGTATATACTCATAAACCCTTCATAATTATTTTTAAAGAAAATGAGAGTTATCCTAAGCATATCCCCTGGGAGTGTCGTAACCAAGAGTGCAGCAAGGCCCGTTGTCGTGCACAAGTTCCCGTTCGAGTCTAGCTCAAAGCAGTGTTTTCGTGTTTTACTCCTAGGTACATCTGTGCCAGATCCACCTCTACCTGATCGTATCCAGACATGGATGTATTGCTCAGAAAACTCACAAAATCTCTAAAATACCAAAATTCTAGGAAGTTATTCTATACTAATCCTCAAAGTCCATCTTAGGTCTACGTGCTCTAATCAGAGTTTATCTAAATCTAGCTTCCAAGGTTTGTACTAAACATCCTCTGATACCAACTGTAACGACCTGACCCCAGTTACCCAGATTCGGTGCATTATTACATAACATTGGCATGATCACAAGAAAGATCAAATCTCGAAAGACCGATTGGTTTAGTAGCATTGGAAAAACTAAATATATTCATAAATTTTTACATTATATCATAAAGTGAAAAACTACTACAACAACATATTGTCACCATAGTCCACACTATTATCACCTCATAATATCCCTGCAGGTCATTCATAATTTACTTCTTCACATCCTGGGAAAAATAAATCATAGAAAAGGGGTGAGCTCAAATGCCCAGTAAGGATAACAATATAGCAGAAACTTTCATAAATAAGAAAAAACATTTAAGGTAGTGTATAACTAAAACAAAAGCCTTTTAAACTTGAAATTCAACATAGTATTGAAAAAATAAAATTAAATAACTCCATTTACTTATTCACATGGATATTCTACTAATCTAATAATCACATGCAATATCAATAACCACTTTCAAAATGATGGAATGCATAATGCCAGACTATCATAACCACATAGCCAAGGCCTCCTGCCAAGACTACAAATAAGATTTTGTCAAGGCCTTAATCCAAGACACTAGTTTGTCTCATGAGACCTACCGATGCATCGAGGGGATATAGAGGGCTCCACCCGTCACATATTAAGTCCAATGTATTCTTCATATGAACAGGTTTAAACATAACATAAACAATCGTATTAAAACTAGAATACGAAATGTCAATACTTTCTTCATAAACAATGAATGGTATAAAAATAACACATCCACAGCCAAACATATCACAAAAACATAAATAAAATATAGAAGTATTGTATCATAATAAACCAACTTCAAATAAACTTAAAATCCATCCAAGGATGTTGACATAGAAGAAATCAAAACTCTTTTTAATGAAATATCTATTTCTATTTTGAAATAATTTAAGAGTCATATATTTATAAAATAAAACATTTTCTTTGAAAATATTCTTATAAGATTGTAAGGGAAGCTTCAACAATTTTATAACGGCAAAAAATAGCCGCACCCTCCGCATACATTAAAAAAACATTCTTTCCTTAATTCTGTCAAAAAGGTTAAAAAACACCTTGTTTGGAAAACGACGGAAAGATTCCTTTATAAAACCCTTATAAAAAGTCAAAAAAGGGTATAAATGAATTTAACCCATATTCTAGTAAATATTAAAAATGTTTTGAAATAAATGTTTTTAAGAAACATGGATGTGGATAATAAAGAAGTCCCAGTAGATTATTACGTATAAACAACCTCGGATAATGAAGAGATTGAGAAATAAACCCTTACCTTGTACTTTTACTTGGTTGGAGGTAGGTTAAACTCTTGTATAATGGTGAAATAATTTTTATTCAATTATACAAGAATCATATATATTAATATGATATCATATATGATCTTTTAACATGGATTTGTTAATAATATCTTAGTATTATCGTTGTTTTGAGTGTTAACTTACTCGTTTTCTTTTATATGTTTTGTTACGTAAGCCGTGTTTTTCATGGATAGTTTGTATCATTATAATATCCATAATTATATCACGTTCTTAGATACTATTATTAATCATCAAATGAGAATTATACTTGAATGGATACGATGGAGAATGAATCTTATCACGTTCGTGGAGACGGTAGTCCGTACGTACGCACGAGCGACAATATCATTCTTTTGATATTAAAATAATATATAATTGGATGGTATACCATATATACAGAATCATTATCATGTTATATTTATTATTTACATGAATTAAACATCATTTTTATACCCATCCAAATAATAATACATTGAATAACAATTACACCACGACGTGGAGACGGTAAGCCGTACGTACGCATGTATGGTGACATGTCATTCAAAGGATGGATATAATACTGAATATGGTTGTGAAATATTTATAATAATATTAAATTATATAGGAGATACTGGATTCATTATTTTATAATGGTAATAACAAAGAAAGAAGAAGTGGAAGAAGTAATGAATTTGAAAAAGGGTGGTGAAAACATTACCTCTTCTTCGGGTTCGTCCTTTTGATATGATCAAAAGGGATCCTTAAGTTGGATTTCTGAATAAAGGAAGGCCTCTAGGATTAATTTATGGAAGTTGAGATAGTATTTGGGCAGAGTTTGGATGAGCCAAAAGGCTTTGAAGGTGTTAATTAATGAGAAGGGGTAGTGCCCTTTTATAAGAGGGGTGAGGGGCACCTTTGGAAATGCTAGAAATATTATTTTATAATAAATTCATATTCGGTTTATAATGGCTAAAAAGTGGATTGTTTAAATGTTAAGGTGGAAATGGGTCTAAAAACACTCAACCAATAGAATTTAGACAAGTTTGGGTTACTATATTATCATTATCATTAGGTATTAACTCTTAGTTAATTAGTTTCACTTTTTCAATGTCTCTTTGTATTTTTATATTATATGGTTAATAAACATACTATATACATCCAAGAGACCCCCAAGTGGTCCATTAATGAAACACCTATCATTATATAAGTCTCTTGGCAGATCCTTAGATTTTTAGGAATTTAATATCAATTAATAATATAATATTTGTTTTAAAAACCCTTTTATGTCAATTTTGACACTGTTCAATAATTGATTTTTGTAAAAATAATAATAGAAAGATTACTTCAAAAAAAGTTACTTAGGTCAATACTAATAGGTCATATTATCCTATAAAATTAGTGTAATTCATTAAAAGTCTCAAATTATATTTATTTGGGTATTTAGAATATCAATTATTGTAATTGTTAACTATTATGATAATTACTGTATCATCATTGTGTCATACATAAATTAAATTATTTAATATCTAAAAATTATAAATAAAATTTCATTATGTAGGAAAGCTTTTTATATTTCTAATTAATATTTAAAATTGAATTTATTTTAGGTGTAACCCTATATTAAAAATGTTTTAGTAAATAAACTTTGATTTTAACTCTTTTAACTCTTTTTGAATTAAATAATAATAAATGTCCTAATCTAATCCAAGTGGACCTAAATGATAATATTTTATTCCTAAGGTTGTTTTTGGTCGAGATACACTTATCCAATATAATTAATACATGTGTTAGGCTAACAATAATATCATTTTTACCCTTAATTACCCTATTTACTCATAACCGTGGTAAATAGAAGTAAAAAATTACGATTCACCAAAAATTATTTTCATCTCATTGAACCACATTTTACTACTTTATATTAACCGCGTCTCTCAGATTTTCGGAATTCCAATCACAGAAGTGGTAAAATTAAGTTTTATGAAAAATTCAGTTTTTTGACTACCACTTAGTAGTTTCACTATTCATCAAAAATTGAAGTTTTTCAGAACAATGCAAAAATTTCACCCTAAGCTATAATTGATATTCCGAATTCAAAAATGATGTATATTTTACAAAATTCCAAACATATAAGGTGCATTAATTAATTTTATAACTAATTCCCGCTGTTACAACAAATAGCGTGTTTTTAAGAAACAATATATATCAAAAGATTGACAATTGTTTATGTCCAATTTCAAAGTGAAATTAATTATAATGAACACCATTGGATAAAATGGTAAAAATATATTCTAAATATACTTTAAAACCACTAAATAATATTATTTATCACTATAAATTATTTTTATTAATAAAGTTGTTTTTAAGTATTTTTCACTATTCATAAAAATTGGAAGTTCTCAGAAAAATACCAAAAATTCAACTTAGGATAATTTCGATATTATGAATCCAAAAATGAAGTCCATTTTGAAATATAAAATATATATAATTTCAAAAAGTAGGTATTACTATTCATAACTTCTAGTTTGATTGGTTATGGTGTGTTGGAACTCGATGTTGCATACAACACACGCTATCGTATTATTCCAAGAGAAGCGTACCGTAGAAGCTTGGGGTGTTACATAAAACATATTCATAATATGATGAAATTGTATTAAATATACTGAAAATAGAGAGGGAGTTTTCTAGATCATATATTTTGAAGGGAAACAAAGATAATAAGCTCTACATTGATATCCAAAAATAGGTGAAGCACCAAATAAGAACAAGGGAATTAAGAAATTCCCATTATGCGGGAGCTGTGGAATGAATTATCCTGGGAAATTCTTGAAGGTAATGGGAGTCTGCTATATGTTTGGAGAATGGGGTCTTCTATCTAATTAATGCAAGGGGATGAAATAAGTAAATTATATTTATTACTACAATTTTAAGGATATGTGACACAATGTGAATAAGTATCCTACCCTCCAAGGATACCGTCCTCAAAAAAGACCATGGGATATAGGGAAATATTTTTCAATTACAAACGTATAGGATGGAGTTTCAAATGATATGGTGGTATGTACTTTAATTGTGTCCTCAAACTTATCCAATGCTTTATTTTATTCTGGATCATCCCATTCATTTATAGCTTCCCAGATTTCCATGAAAAATAGACATGTCTTATTTGTTTTAATGAATGAGTTTATAGTCAAAACTCTTATGGGATGTATCATTGAAACAAAGTCATGTCGATTAGTCCCTCTCATGACACGTATACAAGTTATAATTTCTAACCTTATTATCAAAAAATGAATAATTTTTATATAATTCTCAGAATTAATTGGATTTCAAATTATGATGTGATGATCTATTTCAAGATGACGGAAGTTAAAATATTTGAAAATGGTTTAGAACCCCTAATTTTTAGTGCAATAACCTTTCAATCTGTTTATTATCATGAACCACCATGAATAGCCTTATGGAATACAATTCTTAGATAGGAGGAGAAAACAATGACTATGGGCAAGGAAATAAATCTTAATATTTTAGTATGTACATATAGTCCAAGAATACAGTAATGTATTTCTAAACGATTAACCTGAATATCCTCAAGTTTAGGAAGTTTAGTTCTCTATTGATTTAATTCCTGGTGGAAGACCTATATCAAAGAATCCCTATTGAATGGCCACAGTGGAATTAATGGAGCTAATGAAAAAACATGGGTAATTGAGTAACAAAGATTTAATAAAAAATATGTTTCTCCATGTGGATCACATGTCCTCTTTTTCATGTTGAATGAATGATCCAAGAGGCTATGTATTGATTATAGGTAAATAAATAATATTACAATAAAAAATATGTATCATCTTCAATGAATTATTGATTTATTTTATCATATTCATGGGGGGGAAAACAGGTTTTAATGATTGAACTTAGATCTAGATATCATCAGGCATGTGTGAGGAAGAAATATATTCAAATGAAATTGTTTCGAACTAGGTATGGGCATTACGAGTTTATAGTGATGTGTTTTCAACTGACTAATGAACCCTATTTTTTCATGGATGTGATGAATAACGTTTTCAAGGAATATCATGAAAAGTTTTTGTGGTATTTATCAATTATATCACGGTATACTGTATAATCTATGAATACCATGAGAATCGCATGTGGATTATTCTAAAAGCACTTAGAATAAATGAATTATATGGTAAGTTTATCAAGTGTGAGTTATGGATTCATTTAGTTCATTTCTATGCCATATTGTCTCTAAGGATGGAATCATAGTTGAATCATCAAATTTAAAGACAATATAAGAATGCCCCAGTCAAAAAAACATTAGCGAGGTTTTCATTTTGATTGACTTATTAGGTTACTATAATATTTTTGTTCATAATGTTTCCTGATTGGATAACCCAATAAGCAAGCTCACACCTAAAGGTTTTAAGTTTGTATGGACAAAATAATGTACAAAAATCATCGAATATTTGAAAAGAATATTTTTCAATGATCAAATTTTGAATCTTCCATCTGGAAATGTTAGATATGTGATAAACAATGATGCATCAAAAATGAACTCGGTTGCATCCTTATGAAAAATTATTAAGTTATATCTTAGTCATCAAGGATGTTGAAGACACATGAGAAAAATTACCGAACTAAAAATACCGAGTTAGCTGTCGTAATCGTTGCTCTAAAAAATTGGAAACATTATCTCTATTGTAAATGATGTGAGATATACATGGATCACAAGAGTTTGAAATACATTCTCACTCAAAAAGAACTCAACATGAGACGAAGGAGATGGCTTATGTTACTCGACTATTATGATTGTTTAATACATTACTACCATGAAATAGAAAATAAGGTTGCATATGCATTAACCATGAATGATCATGGACATCTGAACCAAATGAGGATTAGGAGAGATCATATGTTCATGGATATACTAAAAATAGATATAGGAATTATTAACCAAGGGGGAACATCTCTCCTCTTTAAATGATTACTAAACCATATTTACAATATAATATTAAAATTTCTCAATCTGATGATGAGAATCTACACAAGATAATTATTGCCATTAAAAATAATAAATTGGTAGAATTTGTGTATGAGGAAGGAGTTATAAAATTTGGGGAGTGGTTTTGCATTCCATCAGTACATGAGCTAAAAAGGGAACAATAAGTAAATTTCTATAGTATAAATTTATAAATACCCAAGGGTATCACAAATATGTTCAAAAATATAAAGGAATATATTTTGTGGGATAATATTAAGCGAGAAATTGCTAACTACATGTCTAAGAGTCTAGTTTGTCAACAAGTGAAGTCAGAGAGAAAACATCCTAGAGGGTTAATGCATCCTCTATATAGTCCCATGTGGAATTGGTATAAAATTATTATGTATTAATTCACTAGACTAATGTTGAATCCTATAAAAAATGATGTAATTTGGGAAATTGTTATTTGTCTCACAAAATCAGCACATTTCTTGCTATACGATAGGATTTACCACTTTAGATCTGAGAAAAAAATTATATTAATGAATTTGTAAGACTTCATGGTTCACCTCTATCGGTTGTGTCTGATAGAGATACCATTTATAAATAAAAATTATTGAAAAGTATTGAGAAGGATTTGGATACTGAGCTTTATATGAGTACTGCTTATCACCCTCAAACCAATGGATCGTCTAAAAGGATAATTCATACACTTGAAGATATGTTGAGATCATGATATTTTAAATTTCATGGTATGTGGGATCGATACATGAATTTGGTGTAGTTTTCTTATAATAATGTCTTACATTCTATAATTAAATTGTTAATATATGAAGAATTATATTCTAGGAGGTGCCAAACTCCAACTTGTTGGGAGAAGTTGGAGGGATGAAACTTTTAGGCCTACAACTAATCCAAGAGACAACATCAAAGGTAATGAGTATTAAGGTATATATTAATGAAGATTAAAGTAGTAAAAAGAGTTATTCTGACAACTGGAGAAATGATATTGAATTTCAAGTAAGAGATCACATCTTTCTAAAAGTATCTCAGTGGAAGGGCATCTTATAGATCAGTTATAATATGAAACTTAGTGTCAGGCACATCAGACCATTAGAAATTTTGGAAAGGATCAGAGTTGTAGATTACCATTTCTCAATGGCCTATGTCTCCCCAATGTTCATAATATTTTCCAGGTTTAATTTTTTAAGATATAAATACCATAACCAATGCATGTACTCACCTATAAATAAATATAACTAGAACACAATTTGTAATACTATTATGATCCTATCGAGATTATTGACACAAAAAATATAGTATTGAGAAATTAAACAAATATTCTAGTAAAGGTTCTTTGGAGAAACCATATTTTTGGGGAAACAATGTGCTAACCTATGGATGTTAATGAAAAATAACCGCCCACTTCTCTTTGAAGGGCTTTATAAATGAAAATTTTTGAGGATTAAATTTACGGAGGGAATAATATAACACCCCAAATAATTCAATGTAAAATTATATTAAATTAATTATATTAATTAGATATCCTATATATAATTAATAACTTAGTCTGTATGAAAGAAAACTTGGTTATTTATATTATAGTGTCAAAACCTACAATTAAACATAAATTTTCTACATCTGTGTGTTGAATTTCAAAAAATGGTCATCTACGATTGTAAAAAGCAAGTGATTTTGAGTTTGATAGAACTGAATTATTTTTTTATTAAGAGTAACATTCCATTAAGAATAGTAATATGAATAATAATATAACCCTTATTAATTGTAAATAATGATATTTTTTTTATTTTCATAAGATTACAAGATAATGAGATCTTGATTAATGTTTCTATGTAATATAAAAGGAATTTTAGTTTTAAAATTGTTATTTTTAAAATAAACAATGATATAATTTTTTTATTAAATTAATCATATTTTGAATATTATTTTTTTTAAAAAAATTGTCTTCATTTTTTAATTCTACACATTTAAAAATGGATAGGGTGAATTCTTGTTATTATTCTAAAATTCATTATTTTTTATATGAAAAGTGGAATACGGTAAAATACTGTATATAAAAATTATCAATTAAATGAAATATTAATGATATCATGAGTGATGTAAGGAAACTTGAATAGATATGACATGCACATTCTACTATTAGGGGTCCCATGAAATAACACTATTGGTTTTCTTGAGGTAAATAATTAAATAATGAATAAAATACTCAAAATTCACTCCTTCCCTCCACTATATAATTTACCCCTCACCCCTCTTCCTCCCACACAAATCAAGAATAAAACCTTTCATAAATTCATATCAATTATCTTCCTAAGATCATCCCCATGTCCTTGTCATACTGGTTTCACCAAAAATCCCAAATGAAAGGCCTTAAAGGATTCTCATGGATAAGTACTCAAGAGGTGAACCCTTGTTCTCAATTCATTCAAATTATTTTAAAAGTTTTTTTTATTTTTATCCTATCTCTTCAAATCCCCAAATTCAAAATCTATGATATTTCTAGTACCTTAAATGGAATAAAATTTCATTATTCTATTGGAACATTTCATCATCATCTCTTCATTCCCCAACCTCTTACATTAAAAATTAAAATATCATCCGAGATGATTTAATTTAACACATTTCAGGACAATGATTTCCAATTTCTGTTAATATATTCAAGAATGGTCATGATAAATTTTAATTGTTGAACCGGTTCATAATTTATGTATTTTACCTTAATCAATATTCTAGAATCCTTACACACTCATTATACTAAATAATAATACAAAACAAGGTCATTTTTCACAAAACCATAAGGTTAATCCAAGCGTTTATGAATAAATTCTAAATAATTAATCAAACTCATTTATATATCCCACAATATTATAATATCATTTATACTGTCCCTGATAATATATGTTTACAATTATTGTTGTTTAACCAAATTTCAAAACAACTTCCATTCAATAATTCAAGTAAACCGGTCATGAAAACCAAGGAATAAAATGATTCAAAAACAATAAAATTTATTCTCTTAAACCCATCAAAAAGGGCATGAATGAACTTAAAAAGGATATACCATATCAATTAAATGTTTATTAGATTATGTAATTCTTAATTAAAAAATATAAATTTTATTATTCAGATCATTATGAACAATCAAGAACACCACAGAGCATAAGTTAAAGGATCCTCTCTCTCACATTTGTTCAAGAATTCCCCCTATGTTGTGCCCTTTTATTTTTTTACAAGTATAGGGAATATTTCTGAACCTACTCTATACTTACCTTATGATATATAAATGATTGTATACCCTTTAACTCTCATTAAGACCTCAAAATAACACATGTTACGATGGAAAAAAAATTTCAAGGGGTTTCTTATCTCAATTTTAATTCTGTGTGGCTTCCATAGTTTCACACTTATTTTTTTCATATGGTGTATGGTGTACTAATACTTGATATATATTATCATGATTCTATTTATATTAATCATATTCTATGATACATTTGGTGGTTATTAAATTTTGGTCATACAACTCAATTGATTACAACTTGGTAACAGACTTGGTCTCAATTTATATTTTATTGATACTTACATGGTATTGGGAACCCACTCATTATTATTTGGTGTATCTGTTTCCCATTTGAAATAATTTTTCAATTGATATTTGAAATATATTATATATCCATATTATGTTTTCATGGATACGAGTATTTTCTTACAATGTATACCCTTTTACATACAATCATTATTTGGACTTTTGTTTTAACTATGAAAATATTGATTAATATGTATCCTCTTCTATATATTAAATTTTAGATATCATATTATACTTGTATTAAATCCAAGTATAATTAATTATTTGGATTTTAAGTGACTGGAGGGGCTGGCGACAGCCCCTCGATGCATCGATATGTCTCATGAGACAAATCAGTTTTTGACAAATCCTTCGAGTTTGATTCCAAAAATCAGATGGGTTTCTACCCACAGAACTAAAAAAATTTAATTGTATTATGGTATCATGTTCTAGATACATTACGTCCAATTAATAATAATTATATTTATTCAATTTCAGTTATTATTATTAATGAGGTTTTCACTATGACAAAATATATGGATGTAGTGTCATTTTCAGTTTAATAATTCTGTGTGTTTAATTTATTCACCATGCTATATTTGTTTATAATTTAGTTATTATTGGTTCATTATTCCATAACATGTAACCCTCAATAATAGTTTGATATCATCCCTTTAATTTGTTTAGATTCAATAGGTTATGAATAAGAGACTATTTATTGAGTTTTCGTAGTTGCAGTTAGTTTGTTATTGTTATGTGATGTACTTTGTTACCTTTCCCAATGTAAGATGAGTTATGTCTTTATATATAGTTTCTTTAAGACTACTAAACTGATAGTTCCATTAGTATTTCCACCCGCTTAATCATGCCAATGTACTAAATAATGGACAAGCTCCATTATAGAGGGGTCTGGGCATTGCATGAGATTCATTTCAGGTTTCCTAACTCAATGTCCCGGATCACATGTATCATTTTAGTATATTTTAATGAATAATCAAAAAAATCATAAGTACCCTATTATTATAAAAATAAAATTTTAAATATTTTGGTTTTGGTTATTGTTATTTTCAAATGAAAAATTCTCACATAATGATAATAATTCACAATGAATACCTGAATATTCAATTGGGAAGGTATTGTTTTCATGATTTATGGTATTAGGTGAATGGATTCATAATGGATTCATCATTACATATAGTTTTTCAACGTGTAGTGTACCATATATTGGTTTCCTTTTTTGTTTACCTCCATATATATTAACTATGTATTTATCCTTGATTAGTAATGTACACTAGGGAATGATGGTTGAGGGACATGGTGACATATCCTCTCCAATGGTATGGACATATAATTAAAATGGGAAAATAAAAAAATTCTATTCTATTGCTATATATTCTACAAGTTTAGTGGGGAATACATTGGATTTATTTTCTAATTTCACTTCTAATCTAGTTATATTTATTTCACCAACTTATAAATAAGATATCTTCATGTGAGGAATCCTAGTAATTAAATCACCTAAATCTCATAATGCATATGATAAATTTAACAATCCAATAGTTCATGAAAAATTAATGTCACTAGATCTTGGTAGTTTTATATTATTAGTTATGTGATCAATGTTGAGTTGAGTCTCTCATTCCTACCTATTTTTCTTCCCTCTGTTCATAACACTAAGAGAAATTTTTCTAATTTAGGGAATTTTTGGATTTCATATAATAATAAGATATTAATTCTATCCATATGAAATGTAACATGAATTATTTTTTGTAGATGAACTTGTTAAACATTCTTTTACACAACAACATTACTAAGGAATGTTTCTATATTTTCAAATTTTTTCGTTCGTTATTATATAAGGGAATTTCATGTCGATTATTTATGAAACTAGTTCTGGTTATTTCATTGCTCTACTCCACTACTTTTGGAAGGATGTTTTGAGAGTCATATTAATACTGTGAATCATATTCCTTAATGTGAACAAGTTTATGGATAGTTTTTTCAAATAATATTTTAATAAAATTTATATTTAATATGGGGATTATAACTATTTCCATTGGATGATTTTCTAGGATCATCGATGAATAGTATTACAGAGTGTTGACTATGAATGATTATTATTTTATGGATTCATTCAATCCATCATCTTTGTAATATAGTTTCTCACCATATGATTCACCAATTGATGGATTCTCACTAGTCTTCATTTTGAAAGGAAGGTAAAAATTATATTCATCTGGTTGTCAAAAAGGTAGTGGGTTATTGTATTTTTGGTATTGATACTATTGTAAGGGGGGTTGTAGCGGGAATTGTTTTTGACAAAAGCAATTAATTTTATTCTGGTCATATCCATATTTTTCTTATGGGTAAATCAACTAACTCTTATGGAGATGTCATTAATGAAGGGTCATAACACAACTTTTTATCCCCCGCACTTCCATACAATAATTTGTAAAATGTGTTGGTGAAAAACATAAACAACATAAATGAGATGATGTTTTTTATACACTATATATTTTCATATCAATATTTAAAACAAACTTGAAGAGGTTATCCACCATGGATTTAATGAAAATCCATGAATCATATTTTTATACCTCATTGACACCTCTGGTGATGGTTCTTCTCCTTCTAAATTGTTGTGAGTTTTTAAAATTTTTTTGGTCTATCATCATCCCTTATCTACTAAATTTTCAACCATGGATCTTCTAGATGAGGACTCATGATCAGTGTAATCATTTTCAAAAAAAAAATTTATAGATGAAAATATGTAATTGATGTTCCTGATTTTTTTACATGTGCGCATCTTACAATTAATTTCATGAAACATTCACAATATTTATACAAGTTATCCTTGGATGATTATTAAACAACATAGATTTTTTTGATATATGTTATTTATGTTGTTGAAAATAATCATTGAATGAAGCATAATTTTAGTTTTTCTATGTCACTAACCTCTACCAATTTCTTATTATACAACCATTCATGTGTTTCTTCTTCTAATTATTAGGGGAACTATCTCTTCTAGAATTGGTCTTTAGGTGCTCCTTTCATCCTGTAACGATAGAAGATAAATATGAATACCTATATATTTCTGTTGTGGTAAAATATTACACGACCATGATATTTTTATAGAACTTGAGTCATATTATCATGAAGTCCAAAATAATTTAGTAAGGTATATAAAATATTTTTTTTTAATTTAAAATAGTTATTTGAGGAGTATATATTTCTTTTCTCATCTCGTTGAGATTGGTAACTAGGATTTTAGGTTCATAGTGAGAAATGAGACAACAACTTGAATCTAAATGATTTATTTTCTAAAATTATATTCTAAAATTTTATTTTTATATTTTGGATACATTTTTCATGAGTTTTAGGATCAAAATAAATTAATTAGTTTCTAAACCTTATTTCATTTAAAATAATATATTTTTTATATTCAAGGAATAGCCTCGCTGAAAATGGTTCCATGATTGTTGAATGTGTGTCATGTGGAATGGGAAAAAAATTATTACCTATGAATATTATAGTTAATTATCCCTTATGATGTCATAGAATGAATAGTTCACAAAAAAAGTTTTTTTTACTTTTTGGTTAATGTATAAATAGATGGTTTTAATTTATTTTGATAAATTTTTGGTAGAAAATAGTTTAATTAAAATTTTATAAACTATTTTTTAAGATGGTGACTAGAGAATGTTTGTATTGACCTATGAAATGATATCACAGTTTTATTTTTTAAAAAATATTTATTCAAACGACTGAAAATAGATAGTTTCAACTAGTGATTCCCACCTCCCCCTTGGCCAGAAGGTTATGGTGAGAATATCCTTATTTGAAAACAACATGTTATCCTACTATCCTTTTTATGGGTTCAGGTGTTTTTTCATTCCTCTTGATTAATTATTAAATACATGAATGCTTATTGTTATTTCTTAATTACCAATGGTTCTCATCTTACACTTTCACAAGTCATGACCATCGTTAATAACATATAACACATTCAAAATGTAGTACACCATATATAAAATATAATTGGGTGGAGGGTGAATTGAATTATTTCCAATTGATATTTATATTAATATAAAAAACAAATTCAACATCAATTGGAATGTTAAACAATAAATAATAATTAAAATAAGAATGAATAATATTGAATTGATAGATTTTAAAATATGATACAGACATGTGCATAAAATAATAGGTCCAACATTTCACATTCATGTTCACTCTCAAAAGCTACCACTCCGTGGATGGTGAATTCAAGGAGATTTTAAAGAGGGGAGATATCACAACAAAAATAATATAAAAAATAAATAAAGGAAATAAATTATATATAGTTCATCGTCTAGATCATCCTCTTTATGAGTGATCCCCTTTCCAATCTGCATAAGCCTCTTATTTATATGCCTATATTGTGACAGCATAACATCATAATTGGAATCAAATTGGGACATTATTGGGTTGGATTGGTTACAATAGGGTCAAAAATATTGTGTTCTAGATAAATTGTATTCGAATATATTGAATTTTAGTCTGTTAGACCATTTGACAACATGAATAGTTTTTAGGATGTTTGTTGTACATGGGAAATTTTTTTCACATAATGTTTCATGAATGGAATTCCCATCTTGTAATACTTTAGGGTTCATGAAATGAATGATATTAATGACATGAAATTGTTTTTTTTCAATTGTGTTTTCACTCTTTCAACTCTATTCTCCCTTCCCAAACATCAGACATAGTCCTTGACATGTTCAATATTTTGATTTCATGTTGCACTACTCCACGTTGTAGTTCAAATTGTATGAACCCTTCTTAATTCATTAATTTATTATTTTTTCCATATTTTTATGGTATCCTACCACAAAAAAATAAAAAAAATCATTAGATAATGTATAATAAATTAAAATTTCATTATCAATATTTTTTTCTTCAAATATACATGAAAAATATTGCTATGTTAGTTCCATACATGTGTTAGATATGCTTACAAACTCCTTGAGGTTATGTGTTCCAACTATTTTACCCAATATCCATGATGACAGTGATACATATTCCTTGCATCCCCATCTTCCACACTCTTCCATTTGTAGTGAAGGAACAGGTTTCATATATATACATATGAAAGTTTAAACCAAAATGTTTCAAGTGTGGTGGGATGTGACCTGATGAATCAGTGATGTGATGTGATATGTGGTGGGGTCATATATGGTTGTATAAGGGAACAAGGTTTATTTCCATCACAATCATGATAACATATTTCTCTAGTTATGTAATTTTATATGGTATGATCGCCCAAGCATCTTATGCTGAGGTGTGTTGTGGTGGAATATGTGTCTCAGCGTGAGATGTAGTTCTATTACGATTTGATTTGATGGTTCTAGATGCTAGCACACGATTATATAACTTATAAGGATGGGTTATGTTCTAATTCAAAAATAATCAAATTAGATATTTGTTCTGATATTTTATATGTATGGAATAGATAAGATGATATAAAGTTCATTATTGGGTAGTGAGAGAGGAAAATTAGTGGGGATGTGCCAGTAGGGAACCTTACATTATATCATTTTAATATAAATATTATATATTAGATTTGTAAATTGGTTAGATAGATATAGTGAGTCTATGTATTATTAAGTGATCTATTATGCGCTTCTTGGTTTTGTAGTTCTCTTAATTGTGAATTAGAGTACTCTTTCACATGTTTAATTGAGACCCTGTGTATTATCCTACTATGTATACATGTATGATCTCCCTATGTATATAAATAGTTTTTCATGTTCCTATGTGAGTCTTTGGGATTCTGTTAGGCATTTATAGCTTTTTTGTAAGCTTACATGAAGTTTATGTTGTGAGACTAATACTTTGGTACTTTACTTTTATACTTTTATAGGTATTCGTTACCTTGCACATTCACATTGTGATACGTGATAATTTAATTTTATATATATGTTCTAGAGTTTTTTGGATGTATATAAACTCATATGCGTTTATTATTTTTTTTATAGAGGGTAATGTCACCCATGTGTGATGTTTTTATACTCTAATTTAATGTCACCAATCTGAGGCCTACTAGACGCCAGACTTGGTGTTCATTACATTCCTTCAATCATCGGGTTATCATTGGAAATATGGGTTCATGAAAGAATGGTAGTAGAGGATTTTGGTTGATTGATAGGATGGATTTTTGAGTTGGGAAAATTGGTGTGTGCATGAGTAGGTAGGGTAGTGGTCCCAATAGATCATAGTCCACAGAATAAGAAATGGAGAATGGATAGGGTATGAGATTTTAGGGCCATATTTGATCTAATTAATTCACATTGATCCAATTAATAGGCCATGTGATGTTGATCTATTCATAAGGTAGATACCCAAGAGAGTTATAGACATCATTATTATTTTTGCACATGTCCAAATTATGATTTATTTTGGAAAAAAATGATTTACATAAATAATTTTTTTATAAAATTACCTTCTACTAGAATTAGGATGTTCTCCTTTTTCATGAATGAATCATGGTCATCATATGATATTGGTTTAGGTAGGTAAGATTCATCATGCTAATCTAGTTAATCATTAAAGGTTTGATTTGGCAGAACATGATGAGGCATGGAAAAAGGGAATTCTGTGAAATTTAAAATAAAATTTTGTTAAATTATGAGGGTATCCACTTTGATTTGTAAAGGTATTCCTAGTTTGTGGAAATTAATTTAATTTTTGGTCTAACCCATGAATGTGATTACTTCCTTGTGTTATTGGTGGATATTCTGATGTGGGGATCTATGTGTCGGTGGTTGAATCAGTATCTTGGTGACTATAAAAAAGAAATATGTGTTATGTCATAACTTATAGATATTGGTACATTCATAATTCCAATCATCTGTGGTGAGGGAATTTGAATAGAAAGAAATTATCTTCCATCATCAGGGGATCTATAATGCATGGGAGATTGGAATCATGTTTAAGGGAATCCTTTATTATGGTCAGCATATTATTCTACCTTAGGAGTCCAAATCACAACATCTAGACGTAATATTTCTATTATTGATAAACTATAAAATCACACAGTTTATGACTCATATGTATCTAGAGGTGATGAAATTGGTGGAGGTTATCAAGTGGATGCATTTATTTGGATTTTAGCCTTGATAGAGTTGGATGTAGGGCATTTCAACGGTAAGGGATATAGGCAGTGGACCAGGGAATTTCAAATAATCATGATTTCAGTTGATGGGGATACATCCATAATAGTTATCTTTACATTATTCTAAATCATGGGTCACTAGATCAACTTAACAATGATTTTTTTTCTATACTACATTATTGGAGGATATAGACACCACTAGTACTAGTTTAGAACATTTCAAAGAGGTTGGTTT
Organism: Viscum album; assembly: GCA_963277665.1. Lineage (NCBI taxonomy): Eukaryota > Viridiplantae > Streptophyta > Magnoliopsida > Santalales > Viscaceae > Viscum > Viscum album. The sequence goes on along the minus strand of OY728165.1, from coordinate 707,665,366 downwards.
TAGGTTTCTGTTGAGGCCCCTTTTTAGAATCGACTGCAATTATTTATGAAGTAATTTTAGCATATGAACCACTGATATTTTTTTATTTGTTGAGAGTATTTGTATTAGAAAATAGAATAATTTGGATAGAACTTATCGACAGAGAACATATCTAGAGATCTATAATTTAGGTGGGAAGTAGACATGTAGAATATTTTTTCATGTTCATCATTAGGTTTTCTAGGCATCATCACTTATAGGTAATAGATTTGTCGATGAAATGATTAATTTATTATCTACCATTTTTTGTGTGTTGAATGATTCAGAATCCTATCACTCTATTTCCTCTCATGATTTGGTCCATATTCTAGGAAATGATGTGGAGATAATTAATAATCCCCTTGTGATATATATAAAAAATTTAAACGTTAGGTTGTTTTTTGTGTACATGGGGATGTAGATTGGTGATGATGATACCCCAGTCATGGAGGTATTTCTTCATTATATAGATATAGTTGTACAATTTCATCCTTAACATGGATTAAATTTATATCATTTTTGAAGACATAAACTACTTCTTGAGATGATTTTAATTTTCACATGTGGAGTTTCATGCAGTCGAGTTAATTTTTGAGTGAGGTTCCCAGATGGGTGGTACAAATTTGGATACACATTTTTCAATGTTAGTGGATATTTCAGTGAAATATCGAGAAAGTGATAGTGATAGGGTTATGGAGGAGTTTTTTTGATGTTTTCTAAGATGTGGTTGTATTACATACCTCTTGACGATAAATCATGTTTGGGATAGATTTATAATCAGTTGCAACTATGATTTATATTTCCCCTACCTAATGGTGATTATATAGCTATGTGGATTGATGTTATATGGGGATGATGTAATACAAATGAGTTCCATTCAACCAAGTGTGTCTGAATAGGGTTCTCTAATTATGTCTTCTAAGGAGGTTGTTTGATGTATAAGATTTTTTATATACGAACATAGGTTTAATATAGTGAATGTAATGTTCTAATAATGACATATATGCACAAAAAATATTTTTGACATGTTGAGGGTGTCTAGTTAGTTTTCAAGATTCATCTACAGTAGGGATATCATAATTTAATGGTGAAAGGGGGGGATATAATTAAGAAATGATTTAGGTGTATGTATATACATGTTGATATTTTGGTCATGTAGTTATGTTTCATGAACACACAAGATCCGTTCCTCTTGATCACAATAATCAATATTACATGTGTTCATGGACCATTTTTTAATTATGTTCATCAATGATATCTTAGATTACATGAATTTACTAAAGGAGTATACAGAGCATCTCATAGTTTCCATGGTGGTCCTTCAACACCACCATATCTATTTTGATGTTTTCCTACTTAATGTTCTAGACAATAGTGGTGAATTTTTATAGACATGTGGTGTGCCATCATGGAGTAGATTTAGACTTGTCGATGGTCTATGAAATTCATTCGTAGGTAGGACCATTTAACACTGTATACTTTCATACTTTCCTTGGCCTAAAAAGATATTATCAAATATGTTTTGCATGTTTTATCTCATTTTAAATCCCTGCTAAAAATTTTTACAAGGAAGAAACAAGATTTTACGTGGACTGATTGGTTCTATGTGAGGTTCAATAACATTAAGTAGAAGTAAGTGAATGTACTATTACATCAGTCTTATATGGGGGTGTGATGTTTTAGGTTCTTTATGATATGTTAATTGTTTCTTGGGACTTGTAAAAAATCATTAGTGTGAAATTATCACTTATTGGTAAAGTCATTTATGTACCCACAAGCATAAAAATGAAACTCCTGATCTCTAGTTTTTCAGAATAGGTGTTCATAGTAAATTTGTGGTGTGGCTTCTTTATCATTGAGCATATCTTGTTTCTCATGGTCCACAAGATCCTGAAATAAATATGTATTTTGTAATATATGAATATGTTAAAATGGGGGTTGATAGATTTTCCTTCATATTATGATTTTGAGATCTCTTACAATCCATGAAAGCGGAATTTGTTTTTAGATGGGTTGAGTTGAAAGTCCCAAAGAGATGTGGTTTGTGGTTCTTTGGATGTTTGTAAATGGGTGGAGGATATTGCGATGATTAATATAGACATTGGAAATATAATGGATTTATGTTTTATTTATTATATGAATTTTGGATCATCTTTGATGTGGTAGTTGGAGATGCCTCAATGGAGGGACACTGAGGTAGTGGTGATGTGTGACTTTATTTTCTATAGTGATGTTCCTTAGGTATGGTCAAAGTATGGTCATAACCAGATGCTTTCTAAGGGAGGTTTTATTTTCCATTGGAAAATTTTTAGTTTGTTCCCTTTCGGTTAAAAACTTTTCCTTTTATTATATATCATTTTTTCAAAAACATATATTGTGTCTAGAGGTGGTAGCTTTGTTGGTCAGGAATAAATGGTCAATGGAAGAGATTATTCCAATGTGTCTTGGAGAATGTGAAATTAGGGAATCATTTCCATAAAGGATTTTTGAATTATTTATATGTACCTATGTTTAAATGTGAAAAAATTTCAGTTTATTTAAACATTAGGTTACCTTGGGAAGAGAGAGGTTGGGTTACAACTTTTTTGATAGGAGAATGATAGAAAAATTCATATTAAGTTTTGGGGATCCATGAGAAAATTATCATGGATGTATTAACATGATGTTTTGAGAACAATTTTTATTTGCATCATGGTGTATCAATGATAATAATATCTAATTGGGATACGTATTTTACCTGGTTATTCTTGATGGTGTTATAGAGAACTATTGGCTCCATGTTTAACCTTAGCACTGATTCTCACCCTCACACATATAGAAATATGGAGCATATCATCCCTGAACTAAAGGATATGTTCTGAAATTTAATTCTAGTCATTGTAATAACATGGTAATGACACATTACAATGATTTAGTTTTCATAAAAAAAAATTTATCACTCATCCGTCAGTGTCGCTACATTTAATTCATTGTACGAAAAATTATTCCTTTCACCGTAGTGTTTGATAAATGTTGGGGAAACATCAATTCCAAGTTATAATGTGGTGAAGATCATGACAAGGATGATCTTTCTAGTTTGATGGAGGATGAGTAAGGAACATGACAAAAAAATCATGTTGATTATCATAGAATAAGAACCGTGGAGTAAATAGTTTCATAAATTTCTATCTTGATTGTACACACTATATGGGGACAATAATTGATCTATTTGGGGAGTAATATTTCCCCCCAAAATAATTTTACATTTTTAAGAGACTGAGTGAGTTTTTTGGGGGGGTATTATTTTGTACATCTACAATTGATAGATAGGATCCACAATTTTTCCATGTTAAAAATCATTTTTGGTATCTTAAGTATTACTCCAATGTCATTGACTGGGGTGAAATCAATTTCATGGATGATGCAACATTCATAGACCATTCAATAGAGATATATGATTAATGATAAAATGTGATTTGTGGGTGAATCATTCCATTTTCACATCGTGTGGAAGATCTATGTCTTGGAGGAGAGTATATAGAACTAAGATATATATTCCCATGGTCATTGAACAGATTTTATTTTTTGTTTTTATTTGTATTATATTTTTGGGATTTTTTTATTTTTAGATAATTATTTTTATGAGATGTGTTTTCCAATATATTTTAGGTGTGATAATTATATTATTATATGAAATAGGTAATACCTAATTCCATATATAGATCTACTATTCTTGAACAATATTAAAACCATATAGGTGTGTCAGTTACACCTAAATTAGATTACATCTTGAACTAGAATACGTGAGTCCAAGAATTGTGTGCCCATTGAGTGGTGTTAATGTGGATGTGTGGTTTGTTATGTGGTAATTTGTGTTTAGATAGAATATAACGTGTTAGAGTGTGAGGTGTAACAATAAACTTCATAGGTATCTGTTTGTGTGGTTGTTTGACCCTTACATTTCTTTCTGTATTGGATTTGATTCCCAAATACGTGAATAATTTGAGAGGAATCTAATATAATAGTCCACGTATTATCAGTATGTTTCATGTACACATTAGGTTATTATATATGTTTAGAGGATACTCAAAGAAATTAGTTATAATATCGAGCTACAACAAAAATATAGTAGGACAATTTGTTGTAAAATAGGATATAATAGTGGATGTTTATTGTTTACAGTTTGAGAATATAGTGGTCTATGGATTGTATATGGAAAGGTGTTGGGCATGAAATTGTTTTATAATATAAAAATAAAAATTAAATCATATGTCAAGTCCACCCTGATTTATGTTTTCTTTAGTAATGAATAAATCTATGTCTTAAACATGGTTTTAGGGAATTATTTTTATGGATCTTGTGGGTTTTATGCCATATATCATATTTTTGTTCCATAAAATATATGACTCCCCTAAATTTTTATGTATTATTCCATAAACTTTTCCTCCCATTATGATGTTATTATCTCATTTTTAGTAAACCCTAAATGCCTATAGAGTATATTCCACCCCCCTTTCTCCATCATTCTTTATTGGTTTCGGTGGGGGTGTATCGACAACTGGTGGTAATCCCTTCTCCATTTCTCGGGTTTTCCCTCTTTTTTCACTCATAGAACCACTACCATGTTTTCATTTCATTTTAGGGGTCTGTTTGTATTCATTTTTACGACCCTTAATATAATCTAGGATTTCATTTTGTTTCATAATGATTCTATGATTTTCATTCTATTTATTTTCTACCATATATTTCACACTGAGATCAAAATTATTCTTGGATGTAGGGGTACTAATTATCAGTAATTTACATGCTTTCTTGGTAATTTAAGGTTTTTTTCACTTTGGATGGATACAAAGGGTCTCTATGAATAATATTATTTATTATCACGATTAAAATTGATGGGAATGGGGATTAATTGCATGTTTTGATGCCTTGTTATATATTTCTAATGAGTATATTCCAAGTTGTTTACTAGATGAAAATATAGTCTTTTAGGAGCATTGTTTGAAAAATATATCATATGTTGTTATAAAAATTGTTATATTGTTGTGTGATCACATCATTAATAAAAGGATAATGAATGTATACATTTATAATAAAATGGGTTCCCATAGAATCTATTTTATGTGATGATACCCATTATGATTAAAGAATTAATGTGAATAATTTTAATAATTAAGTTTTCTAATATGGAATGTGTTGGTGTTGGGTGTGGTTTTATTTTTTTCTTATGTGTCATGGTCCATTTTGATGGTTTTTTGATGATATGTTATGCTTCGTAGTGCATGGATCCATGCTGTGACATGGTGTGTTGAAAATGATATGAAATTATAACTTATGTGATTTGTTGCAAAATGGTTATAATGTGCATTGAATTTGATTTTTAGTGGTTTTGATGCATAGTGGTTGTAATGAATAGGAGTTTTTGGATTCAGTGGTTTTTATTGTGTGGAAATTGTGATGTCTGGTTTTAGGGGTTATATGGATTTGTCTATGTTTGTGGTGACGATATTGGAATTGTGTTATAGTGGTTATAGTTTTGTGTGTTGGGATAGTTTTTTTTATCCATTTTTGTGTTATTTTCCTCGCAATCCATTAAATTATATTCAATATAATAAATTCTTATGAATATTTTTTAAATTTAAATTTAAATGGATTTAAAATAAAAGGGGAAGAGTGTGTAATTGAATTTGTAGAGATGTGTGGTTATATGTGATGGTGTGGTGTGTTTCCTATAGTTGTGGCATCATTTTATTGTTAGACTTGTGATATTGTGGTGGTGATGTTTTGTAGGCATTTGTATTTAATTTGGACCCATTGTTTTGCTATATATTCTATCTATATATCATGTATTTTATGTTATTTCTATTTGAAACCCACTGAAGTTGGATAAATTTATCAATTATTGGAGGTTATGTGATATGTGTGTTTCCCCAAAATCATGAACAATGCTATCATGGATGGAAAGATGCACCCTATTCACATATCTTCCTTCATTATTAATAGTCAATGTGTCTTTGGGGGAGATGTGCAGTAGTGGCCTTGTTGTTTTTAGGTGGGGTGAGATGTGAGGTGATGAGGAAGAAATGTAATGTGATATGTGTTTATAGTCATGTGTGGTAAGAGTATAAGAGAAGTTTTATGTCTATCTCATTGTGAATACCCTAATTCACTACTAATGTGATGTTATGTGGTATGATGGCCCATGTTTCTTTGAGTGATGAGTGTAATGATGTCATAAGTGTTTTCGGGCGAGAAATGGTGAGATTTAACTATTATATAACGGTTCATGATGTTAATACCATGTTCTAGATCTTTTTATTGTGGGGTTGGTTGGGATTAATCAATCACATATCAAATATGTGTAATGATAAACAATATATATGAAAGCGATAAAAGAACATAACAATAAAAATTGGGTTGTGATGAAAATTAGGGGGAACCAGTTGTGGGGATCCTTGACTGAAATTATTTTGTTACTATGATACTATATTGGATGTTATATTTACTAAGTTATATATAGTAATGATGTGTTCATTATTTAACATACTTTTTCATTGTTGGTTTTATTGGTTTTTAACTATCGTATAAGAAAACACTTTTCAAAAATTCACATGATACAATTGGGTATGTTCATAGTGAGTATACATGCATTGTCTTCCAACATATATAATCTATATCTAGGTTTTTAAAGGTCCTTTGGGAATTAAATTGGAAATTAATATCTTAAGTTTTAGCTACTGGCGTGTTCCATATATTTTATTTTTCTTTCAGGTACATTACTTTTGATACCTTTAAATTTTCTGGTTACCATTCTCATGCATTGTTGGATATCTTTTAGTTTACTTATATATATATGTATATATATATATGATGGGTTTTTTGTGTTCATTTATCATATCTATGTATATTTTTATTTATAGAATATAATACATCCAATATGATATATTTATATACCCTCAGTGCTCGTCACCAACATGGGGCCTACTAGAGGAGGGACTCATGGTTCATCATCTACTTCTTCCATTATGGCATCATTATCTAGAGGGGGTTATGGAAGTTCAAATTTATTATAGTGTATCTTAGATTCACAGAGATGACTTATACGGTAAAAATACTAACATTTCAAACTAATAATCGAATGGTGTTCACTAGAAAATATTTTTTCGAGAATATCATGAATCGTGGAATACGACAACATGTTCCAGTAGTGATGACACATGAAAAAAATTTCTTCATTGGAATTAGATAATGGATTTTAAAAAATATGTCACCAATGATTCTGATAGATAAAAATGTGTTGGTTTTATATTGTAAAGAACTGGTTCTAAAATTTGATTTTATTCATTATAGGGCCTTATTATATTTTATTGAATATAATACACATTTAGATATAGTATTATAAGATTCCGAGACTAAACAAGTGTTTAATTTTGATAAATAATTGATTTCATGAAAATATGTATAAGTACATCAGGTGTGAATCTCATGGGGGAGATTTCATATTCATGTATACTCAACCAAAATAAATGAGTTATAATTATACATAAATATAATTACGAAATTTTATTAAATTCAAGACATGACTGTTATGAAAAGTGGGAATATTTCATAATACAGAAAACAATTTTAAAAGTGAAACTAGGATCAAATATTAGAGGAGATTGATGTAGAAGTGATTGTTAGAAATCAAAATAATGAGACTATTGAAGAATTATATGTAGACAGTAATGATGATTGAAATACGAATGTATTAATAGTTATAGTGAATCACTGAATGTAGTCAAATATTAGTTGTGGAACTGTCATAATTAAATGAAAATTTCTAGTTCAAATACAAAAGAATATGACTCAAAAAAGTCATGTTTCTTATCTAATGTGTATTCTATTTTTTTAATACGCTTCAAATTTTTTGAATTAGATAAAATCAATGCATGATGTTCATGTCCAATTTGAAATAAATGAAACATAATAAATTTTCACCATTGAAAAATATAAATATTCCATCTGAATAATGTGAGGTATTAATAATAATATAAATAAATATGAAACGGTAAATTAAAACAAAAAATTATTTCTGTGATTGGTATATTGAAAAATTAATGGGATTCATGATGATAAGAAACTTCTACATGTATCTTGGTTTTAATTTTTTTTATTATTCATGGAAATATCACTTCATATAAGAATCATTATGAACCAAATGAAATTAAAATATGTATACCATAGTGGATTCCTTGATGTCATGGGGAACATCAAAAATAATTATAGACTTATTTTTAATAAATATGAGAGATATTTTGTCAATATGAAGTAGTAATTGTATGGGTTTATGAATGCATTATGTACTCTGTATTCTAAGATGGATCATTTCATGTAAATATTAAATTATAATGAGGTAGGGTTGATCACAATAAATAAATAAATAATTATAATGGCCAATATACATCATTTAAATTTTATTTAAGAGAAATAATTTTTGGATGGATGGATGAGTTAAATTTATTTATTTTTGAAAAATATAAGAGGTATGAGTTAAAATTATCAATGAATTGGGTGTTAACATGTTTCATGGATTAAACCTAATTAAAATAAGTAATTGAAAGTTTATTTCAAGTACATAATATACCAATGTGATATTTTTGAGGATTTAAATTTAGGATTATAGACTACAGATATCAATAGTGGATACCTATATGAATTTATAAATTTATTTTAATTATATTAATGTCAATTTAATGGAATATTTCAAAATATTGGACGTTTATTTTTCATAATAATGATAAAAATTTAAATTAACTTTTCCAAATTAAAATTTATATGAAACCAAATATATTAAACGTCAACCCACTTAAAAAATTAAATTATTTCATTTTTATATTTATAGAAGAGTGTATTTTAGTTTTTTTTATAGAACATAGTTGAAGGATTTTTTGGGATACATTGATGTAGATTTGGATTGTTCAATGTCTTTTCATGATTTGATATTAGGTGATCTATTATATAAATTAGGCTTGTTTATTTATTCATTGAGAACTTATCATGACTATATAAAACATTGTAATATAAATACTGAATATATATATTCAACACAAGTATGTACAAAATTTCTATTGATGACAAAAAATCATTTTGATGCTAGTATTGAGGTGAAATCTCTTGTTTCAATAAGTTGTTATAACTTCAGTTATAATAATCTAAAAAAATCATATCCATCATTAATTGATGAATAATTTTGTGAAAAAAAATCAGTCCATAAAATTGATACTTAATTAAGTGATATTTAAGTTGGAGTATGAGTTACGCAAAATTAGGTTATTGACATAATTATAAGGGCATTTCCAAAGGATAATTTATAATGGAATTTTTCAGTTCATAGATTCCATTAGACCCCATAAATCTATATGGTTTTTAAAAGTAACCCTCACACCTCAATGTGATTTTTTATTTATCCCCACTTATTGTGACTTCATTGAATTAATTGTTTAGATAATTAATACTCATTTATAGACATTCAGAAAATAGATAATTGGTTTAGATGATTAAATAGGAAGAAGATATCCATTAATATTAACTGTGATATGTTGTCTATGGATTGTAGTGTTATTTATTATTAAAAAAGAGGGTAAATCTTTTTTGGGTTTTTTGGAAATGGGTATTGTTCCTCAATATCTATTCCATGGGAGCTGTATTGTAAACTTTTAGTGGAACTATATTCATGTGATAATTTTTATTTAACTATTTTCCATTATGTTGATAATTACTTATGTTGGAATAGAGTTTATTATTAGTTAATCATTGATAAACTATTTTTATGAAATGGATCAGGATATAGAGTATAATCGTTTTGAGGATTTTAGAGGGATGTAGTGAATTAGTTGTGAATAAGTGATGAATAGACTTAAATGGAGATATAGTTAAAAAAATTATCATGTTGAATTTTTCAGCTATATTTATTTAAATTTGTGGTATGGTAATACATAAAATGTTTTTTTATATAATCTGAAGGTGTTTTTAAGAATAATCCTGGAATTGGAGAAATGTTTTTAGTAAGATCAGGGTCACACCCTAACAAATTAATTCATGTGTTGAGAATATTTTTTTAAAGGATTGGTTCACTTATTTGGTATCGTATCGAGTATATTAAGTCCAAAAAACCATATAATGGATAAAATATTGGGTTTTTATGTCTACAAAGGTATGTCACACCATTATAATTAGTGTGGCATGGTAACATCATTTACCACTACTAATTGGGTTATAAGTAAGAGTAATTCAATCCATGATGAAAATGTTTAAAAATATGTATAATAATATGTATAAAATTTTCCATTTTAATAGACGATATTGGAGTATATAATATTTAATCATTATTTGAATATTTTTCACATTTCTTGGAGGAGCATATGCGGATTTCAAATCAATGAGACAAATAATCTATTAATTAATGTGTAGATCATTAAATTATTTTGAGGGTTGTTATATGATCATATATTTAAAGGTAAATGTTGATGTTATAGAAAAAACATAATTTTTTGTTGTTTTCCATGAAATTTTGATATGGGGATCAACAAGTAGTGATGATTATTTTCACACTATGTAGATGATTGAATTTTGGATCTTGGTCTTCAAATAAATAAAACATCTTATTATGATATTGATTATCATTACTTGATAGTGATGACTTAGTGAATGTCTACATTAAAATATCCAATCCTTCAGGTGAAAGAACTATGAATTGAATGACTGATCGTGAAATAGTTTTTATGAGGTTTATTGGATGATTTTTTGAATCATAATAAATTTTTTATTGATGAAAAATTATATGGGAAATATTTTCAGTTTATATATATATGACAGATATTTACATCTATTAGAAGTGAATGCTGATCTTAAATCATATATTATAGATTATAGATAAAGAATTAATTTTTTTAGAATGACTAAATAGATATCTAAGAATCCATATAAAAGGAGGTGCATGGATTTATTCAATTGACAAATTAATCTTATTATAACACCGATTTTATTTTAAACTCTATAAATTGATCATGAAGTACCATAAAATACAACTTAATGTGGTTTAAATATTTCACAGTGGTTTAGCGCACTGATTTATTTATTATATCATGATTAAAATAATTTTTTTTCTCATTCTTAAAATTCTAATGATATGTAATGTTACTTATGTTTTTGGTGCATTAACAAATTTTCATTTAATTCACCTTGGATTAGTACAGTATGGGTCAAAAAAGTAAATTTTTTATTTATCACAAGTATTATATTTAACACTTCATATCATCTATGTTTGTGTGTATTTATCCCCCATAAGAATTCAATTTGATTTCTCAAATTATATATTTGTAAAAAATATACACACCACGACTCACCCTCTTTATCCTTATCGTATTCATATTTTTAGGATCAATATAGTGATCCATTTCTTTCATACAATGATATCTCATCTTAATATATGAAAATATATTATATTTTACAAATACATGTCCACATATTGTAATGTTTAATTGTATATGGAGACTATCTACACAATATTTTTTTCATAAATTATCATCATCATCTCCCATCAATATATTTTCAAATTATACACTTTGTATACAAACAATACATAAAAATGTTCTTAACAACCAGGGGAAATCGAACCAAAAAAATTGTAAGTTCTGACTATTACTAAGGGTAAATAAGAGAGATATCAATTATCATTTAATTATAACATTGTCATAATGGTAAAATAACATGTTCTTATAATTTCAAATCCATAACTTATATAACACCGATAATAATATTTTGTCATAGAAGAAATTTTTGTTGTTCACTAAACATGTATCATAAATGAATCATATAACAGCACCCATGAGTGCAAAATATAGACATAGTAATGTGACAAAAACATAATATTATAATATTGTGACCATATATAAATATAATTAGATTTACCCAATATCTTCAGAAAATTAAATCAAACCCTCTCAGAAACTTATGTACATGAATCCAGGTCCAAGAATAATCTTATTGACCTAAAATCTATGTATACGAATAATAATGTTAGTTCACATTAAAAATAATATTTCTGTATCATGATATCATAAAGGATTAAATTTATGTTAAATCACATTATATTAATAAAACACTAGAGGGGAAGAAACTTCATATGTTTTATTAGAGGTATATCATGAAATTTCTGTACCAAACACTAATTCATGAACAATATTGATAAGTAGTGAAATTATAACATGACTCTGTAACCAATTTGGTGTCTTCATATTCAACCCCTCATAAAAGAGGGAATCATATATAAACATTTATAAATGTTTAATTTTAAATAGAATCATTATAATATAGAATTAGGGCATGTTTATAAAGATCATAAATGAAATATGTGGTTAATATGGCATGTTTCTCTCTAAAAATAATGTTAGAAAAAAAATAAATTACCTAATGTTTTTCTCTTTTCAAACCCACTTCAGCAACATATATAATATAAATTAATTTATTATACTAATATAAAATAATAATATACGAAATTTTTATATCATATATTATCCACATATAACATTTTAACAATAGTTTCTTAATAACACTTTATTAAAATCATCATTTCAATGTTTTCATCGTTGTGTTTTTCATGAGAATTTCAGTTCAGTAATTCCAGTCCTTGTACTTGGATCATGTTCCAATAATCTATTGAATGTTTTACATTATAAACTAATATTATATATTAATTATTTATATTTTTATATTCATCCATAAAATCTATATATAAAATAATGTTTTACACCATTCATGGAGATGGTAGGCTCTATGTATGCCCAAATGTTTTTTTTCCACTTTTTGATGGCTGAAAAAATTGATAAATAATAAATAACCATTACAGAATAATTATAATATCAATTATATACTTTTTAAAGTAAATTTGTTCTTATCTTCATTCATGTAATGAATAAATTAAAATTTAATCTCATCACTTTATGGAGGTGGTATTCCACATATACATTTATGTGACATTATAATTTCCTAAAATATGGGAAGGTAAAAAGGATATAAGATATTATAATTCTAAATGAATAATTGTACCATAAATATCATATAAAATCTTTAATAACTCCATTATAAATATAAATAAAACATGGAAATAAAAAATTAAATGAAATTTCTTTTTGGATATTGTAGTCCACACATACCCAGAAGTGATACATTCACTTCCCATTTGATGGAATAGATGATGGATATTGGTTGTTAAATAATAATAATAAAATTTGAATATATTGATGATACTAAATTAAGTAATTTATTATTAATATATAAATTTAGATAATGTATAAAAATAAATAAATTTAATGCAGTCTGGTAAGACAATTACATCTTTTTCCGTATGCCTCCTTTAGTTACCTTCTTAGGGATCATGAGAATGATATTTTAAAAGTGTCATTATCTCTAATTCATGTCAAGTGAGGTTTATAAATTAATTTTATAGTTTTTTATCTATATGGATCAAATTGGTGTAATTAAAAGAGACAATGGGATTCTCTTTATAAGGGAGGCAATATATACACAAGGATTTAGAAAATATCTCAAAATACAATTAAGTCATTCTGAAGAAATATCATTCGATGTAGAAATAGATTTAATGAAAAACTGATGATGTAAAAATTTCCATATAAATTGAAATTATTAATGGTTTTTTATCATTTTATGATTTATTTTTTTAACCCCATCATTAACCAATTTTAATATTAACTATCATAATGAGATTTTAAAAATAAAAGGGTTCTAATATTACATCTAGAGTAACAATTAGTTCTTTATTGAATAAGGTATGACAATATAGACCCTTTATAAATTTTTTTAAATTCAAAATTTTAAATATTTTAAATATATTTAATAATATATTCTTAAAATAAATACTATTAATTAAATTTTATAAACTATTTTTATAATCTGATGTCAAAAAAAAACATGAATGATATTTAATTTTAATATAAACCTTTGAAACATCCCTAAATAATATATTAAAACCCAAAAAATCATGTAACATATCAATTGATCCAAGTTGTAATAAATTTAATACAATTTCAATTACTTATTATTTTTATCTATTATTTCTGAAGATATTGAATTAGAAGTGTGTAAGAATTTATGGTAATTCTTTAATAACTAAAAATTTAAAAAAAATATGATAATATTTTTTATACTAAAAATAAATATTTATTATTAAAGATATCATCTCTTAATATTTATGTTAAAATTTTTGAGATAGAAAATTTATTAGTGACATTTTTTATTTATTCTTTTATAAAATTAATATTACAGACATTATGTTAAGCCCTGGCCCCTCTAGACTGGAGTCGGTGCATTACTAATTACGTTGACATGATTACAAGGAATGAAATCACGAAGAACCAAGTAGTTTGTTAGACATGAAGAAACTAAAAACATACTTGTAACTCACATTACATTAGGAAATGTAACAAAATAAAACGCATTACAAAAACTAAAATACTACATCCATTAGAACTCATTGAATGGTCTCCTCTTCATAACCCGTTGAAGGTAATCAAATGAAAGGTCTGATCTCAAATTCCCAATAAAGGATAAAAATAGTAGAAGAATTAATCAATTATAACCGAACCATAAATAATTACACATATAAAATTTTGAATTGGGAATAACGAAAAAACATGCGCCTTTAATAAACTAATAATGAAAATACACCATGGGTTTATTCAGAGTGAATACATCACAGACAGTAATAAATGAAAATGAATAAAGATAATTCTTATTAATTTTACATCATGTATCTGGTACATAATATCACAATACCGTAAAAATTGTTTAAGTCTTTTGAGGATACAGATTCATCAAAGGATGTTTACATAAATAAAGATACTTTTAAATGAGACCATTGAAAAAATATTGAGGAAATAATCCTTAAACATTCCATAGTGTCCCATACAACCTAAAAAAATTCAAATAATTAACCCTTTAGAATATCATGGTAATATAGAGACTCTCGATATGATATACAAAATGGTAGTACCAACACCACAGGAATGAAATAAGCATGAATGAGGTATATATCTCAAAAATATAAAGTGTGAGAAGAAAATTACATTTTACTTTGGAAAGAATAGTTCACCTGGTAAATCATTTATATTTTCCATAAATCTGGTTTTAAACATCTATAAACAAGAAAATAAACATTAAGGAATATGATATTACAATTGAGGCACAAATTATGTCTTAGTGATGTTAAATCATGTAATAGGTGTTTTTAAAGAAGCTTAAGAATTAAAACATTTTAGGGCGGTTTAAGGAATTCATTAAAGAGATTTTAAGGTGTAAAAGAATTTTTAATTTAATAAAACCAAAAATATGTAAAATAGAATTTAAAATATGTGATTTAAAAATATAAACATGGAGTTAACGATATTATAAAGTGATCATCAAAATAAGTACAAATTTTAGATGTTATTTGAATCAAGATTACATTTTGGAATTATTTTTAACATTATTTTAAAACATGTAACCTCCCAAAAAATATTGAAATATTTTGATCGGTATACATATATAGAATATTTAAACAGAATTTATGAGGTGTACAAAATAATATACAAGAATTTAATAGAGGACAATAGAGAATAATAACATCCTAAATGAAATTGGAGCTTCAGGTTGAATACACTTACTACTTTTTAATCAATTAAACCCTATGCACCAAATTTAATAGTTATCAAATGATTAATTTAATTTCATAAAAATAAATAGATTCATGGTATGAAACATAAATGGGAATTATACATAAACCATAAACAAGTAATATTAGTGAATTTTAAATATCTCACAATGATGGAAGTGGGAAGAAGAAACCCCTACCGTGAACATATCATTAGATTGAGGAAAAATCAATGAAATAATTACTTTTGAAAAACCAAAACACAAAAAATTAAAATGTATATATTGAATAAAAAAATAATTGTTCATTCACACATATCTTGGTAAAACTAATGGCATTTATGTTTAACACAACCAATTCAAATTCAGTTATGATATCCCTTACATAAGCTCGAAGGTGTTATTGATTGTTTTTAATGATCGGAATTAAAATATTTAGCATCCTTAACTAATAATTCCCAAACCTCATAAACATTTAATTTATATGTTATAACCTTATTATGTTCATTAATGACCTTTTTATGGGTTTAAGATATTCAATTTTATTGTATTTGAGGCATTTTCTTCCTTGGTTTTTATTATCTGTTTACTTGTATTCATGAATAGAAATTTTTATGAAATGTGGTTAAACATCCAAAATTGTTAATATATTTTATTTATGACATTAAGGAGATATAGATGATCTTATAATTATTTTTCGTTATATACTTGAGGAGTACTCTTTAGTTATTTGTTATTGATAAATGCTTGGATTAACTTTTCCCATTGGTGCATAATGAACATGTTTTGTATAATGAGTGTGTAAGGACACAAGAATATCTAATAAGGTAAAATAAATATATTAAGATCTGGTTCAAACATTAAAATTTTCTCATAACCATTTTTGAGGATAATAATGAAAATTGGAAACCCTTCTTCGTTGAGTGTGATAATTTAACACATCTCAGACGGTGTTTGCATTTACAGTACAAAAGAAGGAGAAAGTGATATGATGATGAAATATTTCATTAGCATATTAAAATTCATGTTCACGTAAGGTAATTTAATTATCATAGAATTTTTATTAGGGTATATAATTAAATAATTAGAAAATAAAGGATCTCATAATATAATAAAATTAAGAAATCTATTACAAAAATTATGCAGGCTAAGAGTGTAACTTAAAATGTATTGAAATAGTTTTAGGAGAAAAAGGGTTTATCAAATCACTCTTAAATATTTTGTGGATTAAAGGGGATATATAATGAAATAACCCAAAATAATTGAATTTAAATTAAAAATAAATACATAAAATGAATGAAAATAATGAAAACAAAAGAGGATGTTTTTCTCTTGATCTATTCTCCATGAAATCCTTCTAAATGCCTCTGGTTTTGGCCTTTTGGTAACACCAGAAACATTATGACGTGGGGAAGAGTCTTGGTAGGGTTATTATGCAAAATATAGGTAAAAATCAAGTCATTAGAGGTGTGTTGGGAAGAGTTAAATGAGGGTGGTATTTATAGTGGAGGAGGGGAGGTATTTTTCATTATTTTAATCATTATTATACTATTTTTTAACAAGACAATGAATAATCATAAATCATGTGACCAAAAATAGTAATAATGAAATTTTATTTCTAACCAAGTGGTCTTGCATCACTTATGATATCATAAATAGTGTATTATATAGATAGTTTTTATATATAGAATTTTACCATATTTCACAATTCATAAAAAATTCCAGAATTTCAAAAAAATCCCAAAAATTTACCCTAACCAATTTCTAATGTGTAGATTTTAAAAATAAACTCAAATTTTAAAAAATAATTTTCTAAATATTATTAGTTTTTTTTTAAATAAATTCATAATTAATTTGAAAAATAACAATGTTAAGTGTATAAATAGTTTTATATCACATTGAAATCATAATTATGATCTTATCATCTTATTACCTTAAAAAAATAAAATAAACTTATTTTTTTCTATTCACATGGGACATATTAATATTTATATTAATATTTCCAAGGGTATGTTACTTTTCATCAAAAAATCATGTTCGTTCTATCAGTCTCTAAATGACATGCATTTCACGACTCTAGATGGCAATTTTTTAATTTCAAAACATAGTAGAGGAATAGTTGTGCTTAAAAAAGATTATAAAATGTGTTGTTTTGTAGGGACATAATGTTTCATGCATTCTAAATTAAATATATTTGTAAATTTTTGGGGTGTTTCACATTATCAAGAAAAAGGAACCATTTTGTCAGATATAAGATGTGTGGACGGAAATAGAAAAACATCACCCTTAAAGTATGATAAATAAAAGTATACAAGATATATTGTATCCTTATCCCAATGTTTTACCACTATACCAATTTCACCATAACCGAGGTGGAAAATATTTATTTTGTTACTAATCAATAGAATCAAAAATAAAATTGATCTATTTTCTAAATTTTAACAAGAATAATCCAAATATGTAATATTTTATTAATATTCAGTCTCTCTATATGGAATAAATAAATTTTAATATAAACATTTAGCCCTGGAATATAATTTTTTTATAATATTTATTTTTATAATATAATTAATATTATATAAAAATCATGAATATTTCCGAACCAAAAATAAATAATTTGATTTTTCTAAAAAACATAATATATTTCACTTTTACAAAAAATACAAAATATAATGGAACTATTAAATTACTTTATTATATGAAAATAAATTATAGTATATGATAAATGGAGCTATTCAATATTCACTGAAAAATTATTCATCGCAGAAAAATCCAAAAACTATACAATATACAAATTCTTAAATGTTAATTTAAAAAAATATATAATTTTTAAATTATGATTCCAAAATGTGTGAAAACTTATTTATTATATTATCACACAAAAATAAATAAAAATATTTTATTAATAAAATAAAATTTTCGAGAATAAAATAAAATTACTAAAAATTGAGTTCTTATTTTATATAAAAAATCAAAAAATTATTTTTAGAGTTACAATTATTCATATATTTAATAATTTTATTACTCATATTCATACACATAAATATTAAATCAGTGCTGCAATGGTCACATTTAAATAAAAATATTTATTTAATTTATTAAAATTCTCATAAACCTCGACATTATGTTTTATGAAATTTATCACGATTATTAATCATTTATAAAAAATATTTTGGGTGTTATATAATATCCCCTTAAATAAATATAACCCAATAAATATTATCTCAACAATCAAAAGTCCAATTTTTGTAAATACCTTCAATGAAATTGCACATATTAAAGAGGGTTTCTATTAAAAATTGAATGTGGGGAAAATATATTAACCATAAATTAAACATATTCATGTTCTTAGATTTGGGGGAAATTAGTCGAAAGTAAAATATAGAAATAGTGGAGAAAATTTTCATCCAAGGACTAATAGATAATGATTTATAACATTGCAATGAAACAATAAATATCAATAAAACTATAAATCTATAACGGATTATAATAAAATATTTGCATTAGAAAGATGGGAAAAGTATAACATTTAAATTTCAATACTTATTTAAAAAATATGAGTTATTATTTAAATATCGAGATTGAGAAGATGAGAATTTGTAAATAATTTATTTATTTTAATTTTATTACCCCATTTTCAACATTTGGTTTCACTTTAATGAATTTCCACCTCAACTCTTACTCCAAGATATGAATATTCAAGATGAATATTTCTTTCCTAAAACATGAAAAATAACATTCAATGGATTATATGCTCCATAACATAAGGATAATTCAATCATTATATCAAATATTATCATTAAATGAAAAATGGATAAAATAATGTATCTAATACGGATAAATACAATAAATTAACCACTAAAACCTCAATAATATCACCTAAAGGTCAATATTCTGCATTATATAAATATTTATCCTTTAGAATCATCCATAATATGTCTAGTAACATTTAAAACCATGATATATGAATTATGTGATAAATTTTATTAATATGTACTTCAAATGTTGTCCTCGTGAAAAAATATATAGCTCATAATGTCATAAACAATGCATTTGAATACCACTATTCGCATAAAACATTCTAATATCGTAAATAAAAATAAATACTCAATAAATACATATATAATTTCAAAAATTAACTCTCTCCATATTCCATAACAAATATCTCAAACTGTTAAATATTTTCCACGAATCAAAATATTCAATAATCTTCCTAAAAATGACCAAAATCACATTTTCATAAAATCAATATCCATTTTCAACGTCATCATTACTATTCCATTTATTTCATCAATTTCATTCATTATTAATCTCAACTAAACACTTTAAATTCCAAAAAATCCCATATTATGGGTTATATTTCACTTAGTCATATCTTCCCAACAATTTAAATCACACAACAAAAACACTTTTCTTAGTAATCAGTACCATTATGTATCTATTTTAAAATCCATAAAAAAGAACTACTATTGATTTTTAAATAGATGTTTCAGGGTTTTAATAACTAAAACCACATTTATATAACAGTTTTTCAATATAATCCATTATTCTAGATACATAAACACTTCAACAATCATTATTATATGATTATAATAATAGAGGTCCTTTATTTAAATTTTATTTAACACTTGGTTTAGGGATTTATATGTATAATTCCCATGTTCCCCACACATAAGGCACTGAATTTATTAACAATTTTTTGCTATATAACCTTTATTTCTTCATATAAATCATATTCCCATTATTTTGATACATTATCTAAGGTGAACCTTACAACATACTTGACATTAATAAAATTTCACTTTCATCCCTACATGGTCATTATTTCATGATCATCCATAAATGTCAATATTCCTATTATTTAAATCATTAGTAAACTCACCACAAATAAGGCTATAAGTAATATATCATGATAAATGATTAGATATTATCACATGTTTTTAATTTATTAACGTTAATTAATTTACTTTTTTATAAGGAAAATCCATCCATTTTCAATCAAATACAAATATAAAATAAATCATCCTCCTTCCATCCATATTCTAAAACAAAAAAACCATAGTGTGAGAACTAATAATTATATTAGGAATCAAGAAAAATCATATATAGAATCTCTAAATCATTAATCCTCCATGAAAGTTAAATGTAACTGTATTATCATCATAGGTAATACTTTGTTATATTCTATTAAAATAATTCATAATAGTTCATAATGGAAGTTTCATTTAACACATGAATTTTTTAAGAAGATACAATCCAATTTTTCAGTTTTTGTACACTCACCATGCAATAGAATAATGTTATCGATATAATCAACGAACTATTTTTGGTTTTATTACACTTAGATGAATCTCTTTAAAAAATCCCCATGTATTATCCATAAAATGAGTTATTTCTAGGAGAACCACATTTCTTATTCCATAACAAATTATTATGGTGTTATCCTATACATAAAAATTCCCCGATGTTTTTTACAAATGTCGTATAATTCAAATTTATTATGATTTAATAATCCATTTTTTGATAATAACTATAGAAATATAATATTTTCACATTTAGAAATTACACTTAAATATAATAATATCCAATATAATTTTAAAGAAAAATTATTAGGACTATATCTTTTTAATATCATTGGAGAGTATATATAGAATCTTTATATATAATAAAATATATTCAACATTTCAAACAATGATCAGAAAATATTGAAATTAGATTAAAATAAAATTACATAAATCAATCTTCATAACATGTGGGAAATAATCATAAGAAATGTTCTTCATAGAAACTCAGTAAGGGTAAACAATAATGACATCAATTATAACTTATGCATGAGAGGAGAATAAATCTATTAGAACACGAGATTTACATATGGAAACCATAACCTATATATCATACATCATAATACAATGTCATGCAATAAATAATGTATATTTATATGAAATAAATCCTAGATGAATCAAATAATGTTATCCTTTATTGAATATTATAAACATAGGAATGTTGAATTCAATATAATCCTATAACATTTGCCACATGTATAAATTGAAATGTTTTTTCTCAATATGTTTTTTATAAGAGATCAGGACCTCACATAATACAATCTACATGAAACTAGGTCCACACATAATCATATATGAAATAAATCTTGGTCCAAACATGTAACACCCCAATTTTATTTTGACTTTTATGAAGTAATTGAGTATTTTGATATTTTATATCTCATGAAACACTTAATATAATGAATGAAATATGTGTGGCATATGTTATAAGAAATACGATTTCAATATAGTTCTAAATAAAAAAAATATATTATCTTAGGTACAAAAAATACTATGTTTGGATTGTATTACATAGAATTCATAGTCCTTTTACAACATTCATAATACAAAAGGATGTGTTTTACCAAATTAGCTGATATTATTATTATTATTATTATTCATATATTATTATAGCTACCATGAAGATGTTCCAATGGATGATACGAATAAGATTAACTAAAGTTATAAAATATTATTTATAACATTATATGAAATAAATCCATTGCTTATCAATTATTATAAGTGATTGTAAGAACTATTTGAAAGTAATGAAATTAATTTTTTTACAAATTAAATTGTTCTATGTACACACATAATTTTATCTCAAAAAATTAAATAATCACATTTCATTATTGTTTTTAATAAAATTTATATTATATATAAAAAATAATTTCATATTATACTCATCCAATAGATTTTATAGGTATTGGATAATAATATATTCAATTTTATTAATAAAAAGATTTATTTTTGTAAAAGGTAACTTTAAAACCTTTTAATGGAGAGACCATTTAAAATATTATTTTTTACACACATATATTTTTAATTCGAAAAAATAAAATTAATTTTATAAAATAATAAAATAAATATTTACATTGGGTAATTTTTTTGGAATATTTATAACAAGATACATGTTTTATGAATAGTGAAAAGCACTGAATTTTATATGAAAAAATATTTTTTTTCTTTTTTATTTATATATTTAAATTATATTTTAGTCCTTAATAATAATAATTTCATATTTTTTAACTCATTAATGACAATTTAGGTCATTATAACCAAATTTTCAATGAAATTGTATATAAAAACAATTCAAATGTTAAGACCCTTTCAAGTAAAAAATCCACTACAATCGCACATCAGCATGATTATTTTTAAATCCATATCTTTCAATTATGAGATTTGAATTTTTTTCAAATGGAAAACTGATATTAAATTATCATAATTTTTTATTTCTAATATTTTCAACATAATTTATTACAAAATGTATTAATGAATTTAATTATTAATATGTTTAATCATTCGTAGAATAATTAGCTTAATGAAGGACTAAACATTAAACATAATCCCAAAATGACATAAAAACTCTTCAAAATTCTATATTATATTAATATTTAGACTCTGACCCCCCTACTCTCAGTTTTGGTTCATTATTTGAAAAACAATTCATTGTAAAACCATGGTGGGAATTCTATTTTCAAGAATTAAAACGGATGTCACTCCTCCTTTATGAAAAGGAACTCACCCCTCACACTTATTCACTCCTCTAAATACCATTGTATCAACCAAAATATAATAAAATAATCTACCATAATCACTCAATTCATCATATAATCATCCCTTTAGGCAGAAAACCAACCATGTAACCCCTTTTATGCAAACCAATAAGAGTTACCCAATGAGGAGGCAACACCCTTCCTCAAGATCCTTAGATATTTTAACATTATCTATCCCAAAGAATATTCTTATTACATAATTAAATAATAAACTAATTATCCTAAATATACACCGCTGTTTTTATTATCATGGTTTGATGTAAACATACAAAGACATCCATCTAACGGGTAATGAAATTATAGTTCTTATGTACGGTGAGTTTCCGCATCATGAATCCATGTTGTTAGTTTCCTTTAAAACCAATAATGGATGGGAATTATGAAGGAAAATATGTATTTATATTATATATAGGATATTCATGATTTATTCTTTCTTATATAATTATTATATATAAAATAACATCATTTTTTCCATTTTTTGTAAACAAGATTACTTCATTTGTGGACATGTGGACTTGTGGACTACCACCTGCTCAAAGTGATGTGATTCATTCCACCTATCATGGAAGGTATTCAAGAAGGGTTTAGTGAAATTATATGATATATATTAAAAAATAATAATAATTAATTTATTATAGCTATAGATATTTATATTACAATTACTATATTTCGTTCAATATGATAAGATAACGAGGGCAACATTCATGCATATGTGTGGCTTACAATATTCATGGACGGTCAATTCCATTTCCCATGTTTATCTATTGTAGAATATTATATATATTTACACAATAAATATCTATTATATATAATTTTGTTAAATTATAGAAATATTTTAATCATGATCTATGTTGGAGGATCAATTACAATATGTCAAAACATATACAAAAAACAATGCATATATTACCAAAAATGTAACATTAACATGGAATTATTAATAAAAATGTAATAAATAGTCATAATAAAATCATATATTGTATTAGATATAATTATATCATATTATGTAAAAATTATAATAAAATTATTTTTATTATACAGTAGTTTTAAACATGTTCAAGAAACATAAGACATAAGAAAATTCGATTTCTAGTCTATATTTTAGTTTTGTGAGTTTCATGCTATATTCACCACTAATTTCTTTTTTGTGGTGTATATAATTAAAATTAATATATTATATGTTCCAAAATAATAAAATTTTGGGTATTTATATATAAATTTTATGATCTCTCTTTCATGAAGTTTATGGCTCAAAAGATACCAAATTGTAAATATAAATTTGTTTGGATATTCCTTCATTGAGATACATATAAAGTTATATGATGTGATTTATATGAAATCACTAAGTTTTTCTTGCATTATACACAATACCATGTCATTATATTTCTATATGAAACTCATATATTATCATTTGGTACACACTACACTATCTTTGGCGTGTATTACACACAATTCCATGTCCCTTTTATGGATATTATCAAACACAATGTCATAGTTTACAGAACTACAAGATACTATAAATATTTATATTAAACTATTATTATTTTTACAATATAGAAACAATAATGGATTTTACAAATAATTTTAGAAAATTTGTGAAAATATTATTTACCAACCAGGCCCCTGGGACGAAAAAGCCAATAACTCTCAGACCGAGCGTCCAATTGACGCGCCGTCTGTTGCGTTGAGTTCCTATTGACGATACGGAACTTTTGGATACATCAAATTTGGACTGTGTGACAGTTAATGTATCAGCCTCTTGGCTCGTGGAGCGGACCCTCCCGAAAGAGCTTGCTGTGTGCGGGAACCCTAGTGCTGGTTGCGACTGTGACTGCTACTGCTACTGCTACTATGACTGCGACGACGACAGTACAAAGATCCTTGGTGGATTCGACGATGACTACAACACTCAGCGATCCTACGTGGATCAGTGCTACAGGTCCTGTGTGGGCCCAATCATGTGTGGGTCCGATCCTGTGTGGGTCATTGCGCTCAGCGGTCCTGTGTGAACCAGCGCCTATAGGTCCTGTGTGGGCCCGATCCTGTGTGGGTCTTTGCGGGGGTTAGTTACCTATCGATCCTTCGTGGGTCCGACGACTTAGATGGATCAGAGATCATCTTTATCATCCTTCGAAGAAGTATACCTGTGTGAGCTGAATCCTGTTGCTTTCCTGTGTGGATTGTGTTATGTTATCCTGTGTGGATTTTCATTTTTCTTTCCTGTGTGGAATACGTATACTTTCCTGTGTGGACTGAGTTTTAATTGGGCTCGGAGGTTGGAGCGTATTGGAATTCATGACTTAGGTATATGTATGGGAATATACCTAAGCAGTGTCGGTTGTTACTTCGTGTTTGTATCTTTCCTTTGTGGTTTATCCTTTGTGGATTTTGGGAGACCTTCGGGGGTCTCGGGGTCCCTACTGAGTAGCTTATACTCACCCCTGCAAGGGTTATTCCCGCACTATGTTGTGTTGGTTGCAGACGACGGACAGCGTTGATCATGGTTGAGGCTTGCAGAGCAGGACGGTACCTGGAGGGGGACCACTGGGCGGGACGTACTCGGAGCGGACGGTGGGACCCGTGGAGCAGTGGAGCTATCTGTACCCACCCTTCAGGTGGGATTTCCAGTGGACAGCTCGGTGTAGCGGCTTTTACTTTACAGTTGCTCTTTTCCCTTTCAAGTTGTACTTTACTTTCATTTTGGGTTTGTATACTGGCCCATTTACTTTTACGCACTTCAGTTGTACTTTGTTTTTACTTAGTGTTTACTTTTCCGCTTTCTTACTCTGTGGTGTTTGTTTACTTTTCAAAGGCAATGCCTTCCCTTTTTACTGGTATTTACGCCTTGGTGCTAGTCTCCAGTCCCTGGCCTATGAAAGGCGGGCTTGGGGTAGTCACGACATGGGCCCCGAGGATGGGTCGTGACAAATTGGTATTAGAGGAGTTCGGTTCTACCACGAACTCTGATCTTTTCTATGTGAAGCAATAATATTTAGCGTATTGAGTGTGGTTATCAGTCCAGGGAGTCCAGTGTTGGTGCGGCGGCCGACGTATCCGTACACCAGGACCCTGACTTCTGATTTCCGACTTAATGCATGAAAACATTGATTGCATGTGTGTTTCAAAGTTTTCTTTGTGATTACTTTATATCAGCTCACCAGGTATACTGTTCTGACCATGGCGCACCTGTTTCCTTTTTCAGGATGGCCCCACGACGGCAGCCAGCTAGGGTTCCAAGAGTTGAACGTGACGACATCTCACCGAGCGACGAGGCCTCGGTGCATGGCCCTTTGTCAGCAGTGGCACCGACGGTAGCTCTACCCGCCGAGCCACCATGCTTCCAGCACCAGCCGCTGAGGATGCACGTCGCCTTAGAGCTCTGCACGAGTTCCAGCGCCAGCGACTGCCTAGGTTCCGTGGGGAGACGGACCCCCAGGCAGCAGAGGACTGGCTGGAGGCAGTGGTACGAGTTTTTAGGCTAGTGAGGACACCTGCAGACCTCAGGGTGATCCTCGCTGCGAGCCTACTGCACGCAGCAACGGGCCGATGGTGGAGCTTGATGCTCTAGGTGCACGATGAGGAATCTCTACTATGGACAAACTTTGAGAGCCTCTTCCGCTCGGAGTTCGTCCCATCCACCCTTCGTGCGGTGCATATCCAGGAGATTCTTCAGCTGCGGCAGGGCAGCATGACGGTCGCTCAGTACTCGGCGATATTTACTGATCTCTCGTGCTACTCAACCGACATGGTATGGGACCCATTCTTCCGGGCCTGGACCTTCGAGCAAGGATTGAGACACTAGATCAGGGCATCACTGATCTCCCTCAGCATACCGACTCAGACATGAATACTGGAGCAGACCCTTTTGATCGAGAGATTCCTTGCTGAGTCTACACCAGCGTCGAGACCCACCGCAGGGCGACACGTGGCAGAGTCATCTGCAGCAGGCAGTCGACGGATGACTCAGGGGTCCAGGCAGACTAGACCTTCTGGAAGACGACCTCAGGACACTGGCTCAGCAGTGCGGGGCACACAGCACGGAGCCAGTCTTTCGAGAGGCAGACAATGCTACTCGTG
Organism: Viscum album; assembly: GCA_963277665.1. Lineage (NCBI taxonomy): Eukaryota > Viridiplantae > Streptophyta > Magnoliopsida > Santalales > Viscaceae > Viscum > Viscum album. Next base: position 707,638,011 of record OY728165.1, on the reverse strand, counting down.
CGGCGGGCAGGGCCACATGGCTCGTCACTGCCCGACCCGCCGTGCCGAGGAGCAGCAGACGGTTGAGGGACCACCGAGGCAGAGGTAGAGGGTCGACCATGGCGGTCCGAAGGGAGGAGGCGGACGAGGGAGAGGACCTGGCCGAGCAGCAGGTGGTGGGCGACGCTTTGAGGCTCTGCCACCACCACCACCAGGAGGTCCACCCCGACCATAGGGAGCAGGCGGGCAGAGAAAGGCACAGCTCCAGGCAGTAGAGGCCTACGACCACGGTGCACCCGAGATGATTTGAGGTACTATCTGTGTCTATTACACCCTTGCTGCAGTACTTATAGACACAGGAGCGCGTCACTCTTTCATAGCCGCTGCCCTTGTTCGGAGCTCGGAGATTCTGACAGAGCCGTTGGCTCGATCCTTACAGCTAGAGACTCCTACGAGAGCAGACTCGACGATTACGCACTGGTGCCGGCAGTGTGAGCTTACTCTAGGAGGCGAGAGCTTCGGCTGGGATCTTCTTGTAGCAGTTTCGAGGCCTTACAACGTCATCTTGGGCATGGATTGGCTATCTACGGTCCATGCACAGATTGAATGTTTTAGGCGCAAGGTGCGATGTGTACGCACCGACGGGAGCGGGTTCACCTTCACCGGCGAGAAGGGAGCCTTTGCAGCATAGGATGGACTTCCGTAGAGGAGAGGACAGCCCATCACTCATCAGTTGGCTAGCCTCATCCTTGGAGTAGTTGACGCGCGGAGTCCTGGTTTTCCTGCAGTGGTGGATCAGTTTGCGGACGTTTTTCCCGACGACCTTCCAGGGCTACCTCCTCACAGATAGGTAGACTTTTATATTGTTCTGTACCCCGGGATAGCCCCGATATCCACTCCAGCATATCGGATGGCCCCCTCCGAGCTTCGAGAGCTACGGGTACAGTTGGAGGACTTGCATGGCAAGGGGTTCATTCGACCCAGTGTTTCACCCTGGTCTTCCCCGATATTGTTCGCCAAGAAGGTGGACGGGAGCTTGCGACTTTGTGTTGACTATCGTCGCCTGAATCAGGTGACAGTGAGGAACAAGTATCCTCTACCGAGGATTGATGACCTCTTTGATCAGCTCAAGGGAGCACGGTGGTTCTCGAAGATAGACCTCAGGTCTGGCTATCATCAGCTCAGAGTCAGAGACGAGGACGTGCAGAAGATGGCCTTCAGATGCCGGTATGGCCACTATGAGTTCTTGGTTATGCCTTTCGGTGTAACCAATGCTCCAGCAGTGTTCATGGACCTCATGAACAGGATCTTTCAGCCATACCTCGATCGATTTGTCGTGGTCTTCATCGACGACATTTTTATTTACTCTACGACTTCGGAGGAGCACGCCTATCACTTGAGAGTTGTACTAGACACACTCTGAGAGCACCAGCTTTATGGTAAGCTCTCGAAGTTCCAGTTCTAGATACGTGAGGTCCACTTCTTGGGACACGTTATCTCTGAGGCAGGAGTTGCAGTGGATCCTGCGAAGATCAAGGCTGTGTTAGCATGGGAGCCACCCAGGAGCGTGACTGAGGTTCGGAGTTTCTTGGGACTAGCTGGATACTGTCGGAGATTCGTGCCAGACTTCTATAGAGTTGCGGCACCACTCACAGCTTTGACGAAGAAAGGGAAACCCTTCGTGTGGCCAGACAGTTGTCAGTAGAGCTTCCAGGAACTGAGACAGAGATTGACCAGCGCACCTATCTTGAGGTTGCCCGAGGAGGGAGTAGGGTACGTAGTCTACTGCGATGCATCAAGGACCGGACTCGGATGTGTTCTGATGCAGGAGCGGGCAGTGATCACCTATGGATCACGTCAGTTGAGGCCGCATGAGCAGAACTACGCTACCCATGACCTGGAGTTAGCAACAGTGGTCTTCGCTCTGAAGACATGACGACATTACCTAATGGGTGAGCGTTTTACAGTCTTTTCTGATCATCAGAGTCTCAGGTATATCTTCTCGCAGAAGGACCTGAACCTGAGACAGCGGCGATGGCTCGAGTTCCTCCAGGACTATGACTTTGTGATAGTCTATAATCCTGGGAAGGGGAACATAGTAGCCGATGCCCTCAGCAGGAGGACGGGCATTCAGCTACTTGAGGAGGTGATGAAGCAGCTAGCCTCTTTGCAGTTATCCTTCGTGGATAGAGATGGAGTAGCCTTCCTTCAGTTTCTCATAGTCACCCCTCCACTACTGCAGCGGGTCAGAGAGGCACAGCGTGAGGACGCTGACTGTGAGACATGACGTGCACAGATATCCTTGGGACAGGCACCTGATGGTTTCTCCCTTGGAGCAGAGCACGACATCCTTTTCAGAGGACGTACCATGGTACCGGTCGCTTTGCGAGAGGAGGTGCTGAGAGAGTTTCACACTTCTCCTTTTGCGGTACATCCTGGAGTGGCGAAGATGTACCAGGATCTCAGACGACAGTACTGGTGGCCGGGCATGAAGAAGGCTGTAGCATAGTTCGTTTCTCGATGGCTCACCTGCCAACAGGTGAAGGCAGAGCATCAGGTACCAGCAGGCTTGGTACAACCCTTGGAGGTCCTGGAGTGGAAGTGGGATGAGATATCTATGGACTTCATGACTGGACTTCCATGCACTTCCAGAGGTCACGACTCCATTTGGGTGATTGTTGACCGACTCACCAAGTCGGCACACTTCTTACCCATCAGAGAGCAGGGCTCAGTGGAGAGCTTGGGACGTCTCTACGTTCAGAAGATTGTGCGGCTCCACAGTGTGCCATCATCTATCGTCTCCGATCGAGATGCTCGCTTTACTTCTCGGCTTTGTAAGGGGTTACAGTAGGCATTCGGGACGCAGCTACGTCTGAGCATAGCCTTTCACCCTCTGACGGATGGTCAGACGGAAAGGACCATTCAGACTCTCGAGGACATGCTCCGTGCACGTGTCCTCGACTTTGGTCGCAGCTGGGAGGACCACCTACCGTTGGTGGAGTTTGCGTACAACAACAGCTACCACTACACCATCGGGATGGAACCGTACGAGGCGTTGTACGGCCGACCTTGTAGATCTCCTTTGTGCTGGACAGACCTTGGGGAGTCAGCACTTGTGGGACCAGAGATGGTCCAGGCCACGACAGAGAAGGTCCAGGTCATCCAGGAGCGGATGAGGAAAGCTCAGAGCCGGCAGAAGTCATACGCTGACAGGAGGTGGAGGCCACTAGAGTTCAAGGATGGCGACCACGTCTTCTTGCGGGTCTCACCTCGACGTGGTATACAGAGATTTGGCCGAGGCGGCAAGTTATCTCCGCGCTTCATTGGACCCTTCCAGGTCCTCAGCAGGATTATCGAGGTGGCTTATCGCCTGGCTCTACCACCTCAGTTGCACCAGGTGCACGACGTCTTTCACATATCTCAGCTGAGGAGATACGTGCATGACCTGACAGACATCATTGACCATGGGGAGCTTGACGTTGACGATGGGGCAAATTTTACGGAGGTCCCGGTGGAGATAGAGGATCGACAGGAGCGGGTCCTACGTGGGCGATCGATCCCTCTTGTGCGCATCAGATGGTAGCACGGGAACCTCCAGGAGAGCACATGGGAGCGGGAGGCTCAGATGCGTGCTCAGTACCCTCATTTGTTTCCCTAGTTTTGATGTATCTTTACGGGGACGTAAATCCCTGAGGTGGGAGTAATGTAAAGACCCGTAAAATTCAAGGGAAATTTTTTCTTAATTTTCTTTGGAGTTTTACAAGAACGCGGTTTCTGACGGCTCCTGATTCCGAGGCCCGGTGTGCCCGGAATAATTTTCCGAAGTTTGGCTCGGGTACGTTCAGTGAATGAACGAGCGGGAATTTCTAACTTTTGATCCGGTGCTCGGAATTGAAATCCAAGGACACCGATGAACTCGCAGCGCCGATATTCGCTTAAGGAGACCTTTTCCGAGGTTGCGTTTATTGCGAGTTGAGAGTTAGTTTTTGGGAGTTTAGAATAAGTTAAATAAAAATTGTGGAATACAAATTTTTATTTTAACTTGTTGGTTAACTTCTCCCAAAGGGAGTTAGAGGTGGGACCCACATCCACTTAACCTCCCTTGGGAGGATTAAGTGTGGTGGGGCCCACATGAAGCATAACTCTTCACCTTTTTTTTAAAACTCCCTTAAACTCCTCTTTTAATGAACATGACAACTTGTTAATTAATGGAGTTGAATTGTTTGAATTTCAAACCTTTGAAATTCAAATTGATAATTTTGTGAATAAAATAAGACTTTAGCTTATTTTATTTGGGTTAGAATTCTCTAGCCACCTTGAGAGAATTTGGAGCCTTCTTCTTCTTCTTCAAGCCTTGACAAAGAACGCGAAGAACCTTCGAATATCGACGAAGAATGCCACGTTCTTGGGAATCATCTTCCGCGACGCCATACCCGTGACACCGATGACGTCTTCTTCCGTGTCATCTCTTCCGTGACGATTTCCCGCGACGAAATCGTCGTCAAAGAACTTAAGAATCCTCGCTTCACGACATCAACGTCCTTCTTCCGTGACGCCGACCACCGCGACACGTCTTCCGCGGGTCGTTGACGATCATCGTTCTTGAAACCGAGGTAGGGGTTTGTTGTTGATTATTTATTTATTCTCATTCTTGGTTCTAGCATGACAATCTTGAGGATAATTGTTTATGTTCTATCATCTAATGAGAGGGGGGCCGGACCGCACAAACACGGCTGAATCCCCCCCTCCTTTGTTCTGGATTATTATTTTCTTGTGGATGAACGAGATGGCGTGGTGCCGTCGCACCACGCGAGAATCACACGGAAAATATTGCGCGGCACCGTCGCGCCACACCATGGAAAGATTATCATGAACACGACTCCGTCGCGCCACATCGAAGGAAACCGAAGGCGCCGTGGCCGGAGCGGGGCCGCGGCGGAGGGGCGCGATGCCATCGCACCGCGCCGGACGACGAAGACTGCGGCCGGTTCCGGGCCGCGGTGGAAACGGGAAGACCGGCGGCCAGCCGGGCTGCCGGTGTCGGAAGCCGGAAGGGGACCGGCTTTGCCGGTCCCATTGAAGAAGAACCGGCCGGCCAGGTCAGGCCGACCGGAAGGGGAAAAAACCAGGGGAATTTAATTCCCCCGGCCAACTTGAATGGCCCCCCATTAAGAGGGGGGCCGGTTTCACAAAGGGGGGCAGGCGGCCCCCCCGTTTTTCTCAAAAGCAGGCCCCCACGTGGGGGGGGGGGGGGGCGTTGATCAAAGGCGCGGCTTTCGGCCGCACCGCCAGCAGAGGAGGCGGGGGCTTTGCCCCCCGCGCGTGGCACCCAAGCGGCGCCCAGGCCGCGCCGCCGTGCCGGACCGCGCCGCCGGCCGGGTGGGGTCGGACCCGGGTCGGGTCGACCCGGTTCGGGCCGACCCGGGGGGGGGGGGGGGGGGGGTGGGTCGGGTCGGGTCGGCCCGGACCCGGACCCCCCGTTTTCGAATCAACTTTAGTCTTTTGCCCATAACTTGAGATACGTACCTCCGATTGACGAACCGTCAGCGGTGATGCGATCCTTGGATCGAGACAGTCGATTCGGTATATTGTACTCAATGTTTCGGAATACTTTGAGTTCGGCCGGGTTGGTTCGTACACGAAACCAACCGGGCCCTCGGAGCGGAAACACTCATATCTTGAGCTACGGACGTCCGATTGACGTGCCGTCAGCTTTGTTGTGTTCCTCTTAGTGAGACGGATCTTTTGGCATACTCCGCCTGAGGTTTGGACGCAGGTGGAGTACGATCGGGTTGGTTTTGCCTTAAAAACCAACCGGGCCCCTGGGACGAAAAAGCCAATAACTCTCAGACCGGGCGTCCGATTGACGCGCCGTCTGTTGCATTGAGTTCCTGTTGATGATACAGAACTTTTGGATACATCAACTCTGGACTGTGTGACAATTGATGTATCAACCTCTCGGTTTGTGGAGCGGACCCTCCCGAACGAGCTTGCTGTGTGCGGGAACCCTAGTGCTGGCTGCGACTGTGACTGCTACTGCTACTGCTACTGTGACTGCAAAGACGACAGTACAGAGATCCTTGGTGGATTCGACGACGACTACAGCACTCAGCGATCCTACGTGGATCAGTGCTACAGGTCCTGTGTGGGCCCGATCCTGTGTGGGTCCGATCCTGTGTGGGTCATTGCGCTCAGCGGTCCTATGTGAACCAGCGCCTACAGGTCCTGTGTGGGCCCGATCCTGTGTGGGTCTTTGCGGGGGTTAGTTACCTATCGATCCTTCATGGGTCCGACGACTTAGATGGATCAGAGATCATCTTTATTGTCCTTCGAAGAAGTATACCTATGTGATCTGAATCCTGTTTCTTTCCTGTGTGGATTGTGTTGTGTTATCCTGTGTGGATTTTCGTTTTTCTTTCCTGTGTGGAATACGTATGCTTTCCTGTGTGGGCTGAGTTGTACTTGGGCTCGGAGGTTGGAGCGTATTAAAATTTATGACTTAGGTATATGTATGGGCATATACCTAAGCAGTGTCGGTTGTTACTTCGTGTTTGTATCTTTCCTTTGTGGTTTATCCTTTGTGGATTTTGGGAGACCTTCGGGGGTCTCAGGGTCCCTACTGAGTAGCTTATACTCACCTCTGCACAGGCTATGCCCGCACTACGTTGTGTTGGTTGCAGATGACGGACATCGTTGATCGTGGTTGAGGCTTGCAGAGCAGGACGATACCTGGAGGTGGACCACTGGGCGGGACGTACTCAGAGCGGACGGTGGGACCCGTGGAGCAGTGGAGCTATCTGTACCCACCTTTCAGGTGGGATTTCCAGTGGACAACTCGGTGTAGTGGCTTTTACTTTACAGTTGTTGTTTTCCCTTTCGAGTTGTACTTTACTTTCAGTTAGGGTCTGTATACTGGCCCATTTACTTTTCCGCACTTCAGTTGTACTCTGTTTTTACTTAGTGTTTACTTTTCCGCTTGCTTACTCTGTGGTGTTTGTTTACTTTTCCAAGGCAATGCCTTCCCTTTTTACTGGGATTTACACCTTGGTGCTAGTCGCCAGCCCCTGGCCTATGGAAGGCGGGCTTGGGGTAGTCACGGCACGGGCCCCAAGGACGGGTCGTGACAATTATTAGATGATTATATAATAACATCAGTATAAAAAATATACTTATAAATTTTTATTCTATGTTTTAAACCAACACATACACACAATTCCATATAATGGGCAATGAACATACCATTCTTGTCTACGGAGAACTACCGCTTCACGAAACAAAGTTGTTGTTTTTTCCTTCACCACCTATCATGGATGAAAATTAAATATTAAATATTTTTATATATGATACATTTGATATGAATTATGTATTAATTATTTGGGATTTATTATTATAGAAAAAATAAAATAATTATTTCCATTTGTTTAAATACAATAACTTCGTTTGTTGACGTGTGGACAACCGCCTCCTCAAAGCGATGTAATTTCTCCATAGATTATGTATAGTGTATTGTGGATGGGTTTGTGAAATTATATAAAATATATTAATAAATAATAAAACATTAATTATTATATATATATATTAATACATTTCAATTAATTCCTTTTTTTTCTTTATAAAAATAAAATAGAAAGAACGTTAATGTGTATATACATTATACCTCCTCCATTGATGGTGTATTACATTAATTTTATCGATATTTTATTGATTGTTATAAATAATTATATAATTAAAATATACCTCATATATATATATATATAATTTTTTAAATTCACTAAATAATTAAATCATGATCTATGTAAGTGAATAAAGAATAGCATGTCAAGACATATGTGAAAAACAATGTGGATATTACCTGAAATGTAACGTTAATATTAAATGTTAAATAAAAGGGTAATATAAATTCATAATAAAATAATATAGGGTATTATATGTAATTATATGTTCCTATTTTATATTTGTAATAAACTTATATTTATTATAGATGTGGTTTTAACATTATTAAAAAAAATTAAATCTTCGTGTAATTGGATATCTAGTCTCATATTTATTTATATGAGATTCTCGCATTCCTCACCACTCGATTCTTTTATCTAGTGTAAATAATAACCATGAATATATTCAAAGATTTATATAATTAAATTTATTAGAATTTAAATATCCATTTGTTATCTTTATTTTAAAGGGATTATTGCTCAAAAGTTACAAAATATGTAACGTATTTTAGTCTAAAATTGCCTTCTTTGAGATACTTTCCATGTTTGGAAATAATATTTTTTTGGGTAAATATACAGCCCGTCGAAAAGTTATATCCTGATTATTCATATTTTAATGATTATTTATTCTTAATGTAACCTTATTCTTTCTTGGTTATTATGTCTCAATGTTATTAATGTTGTAATAGTTCAGGGCAACAATCTCATCATTTTTAAGGATTGTTTGTTATTATGATTCAATTAATGAAATATTATGATCCATATCTCAATAACACTCATTATGATTCTTATCTTATGGATATCTATGATATATTATTATATTTCTACCATATTTACACTCTTTGGTACTTAATATAATTTAAAAAAAAATTATGTAATATGATGTTATTTCTCATTTTAGTTTGAAATAATGTTTCTTTAAAAACCATGTATTCTGAAAATGTATTAAAATTTTTTATACTATTATTTTATGATCTAGTAAATACATGCTTATACATTGGTTACCCTTTAAAACAAAATCATTTTTAAGAAATTAATCTTGTATTCATTTCTTTATGGAAGTACTTTTCTTAATATTTTACACTGCAAAAGGAATGTTTCTCATGTATGGATTTATCCACAGTACCAACCATAATTTATTAATGAATCATTTAAATGTTTATAAGATAATTTTTTATGAACTATTATTTCCCAACTAATTTGTATATTTATTTTTATTAAACTATTTTTAAAATATTTTTTTTTCAAAAATGATTCATGATTATGAAGACTTTTTAGATATTTTTATTGTTTACACTAAATGTTTTCAATGATATTTTTAAATAAAATGGTTTCCAAAAATTAATTCTATTTATAAACTATTTTAAAAATTTTTAAATCTTCTTTTATATTTTTCATGAAAAATGGTTTCAGAATTTTTTCAATAATTTATTATAAATATTCAAAGATATATTAAAATAAATTTTTTTTCAACATTATTTATGTTTTAATGGGTTTTTTTCAAGGTTCAAAAGATATTTCCCTTATGAAATGTTTTTTTTAAAAATTGATGATTACTTTATATGTTCTCAAAGTGGTTTCAAATTAAAATATTTTTTAAATGTTATATGTTTCTAAAAGTGATGTTCCATGGTGTATTTATAAATTTATTTCTATCTAAGATGTAATACTTTGATATTGTTCAGGCTTTAATAGGGATCTCATCCAGTGACACCATTCATAAACTTCTTTATGAATAGTTTATGTTTTGATGGAATTATTTTTACGAAATATTTTCCTTTTTCAAGAGTTATATTCCTATGAATCCTACTTATTTTCATGATTTTTTCTTTGATTAATTTATAATTAAACATGTATATTTCTATATGCTAGGATACGATTATATGTTCATGAAAACAATTTAATTTCATCGTTTATGATAGTATTTTTTATGAATTTGTGAATATGTATGTATGATTTAATTATAAGATGGTTGAGACCTATATATCCCTCGAATTCATTGGGTAAGGATTTATAACTCACTAGATAGTGGTGGTAATAAATTGGATGGGATAGATACACTATGGAAGATGGGGAAAATAATTTTTATAAAGGATTATGGGGAAACCTAATCCACTATGAGATATAGGGAAACCAGAACCCTAATAATTAAATAACTGTTATTGGGGATGGTGTTGTGCCCAATCCAGTAGGTGTAGTCCCCATTAAGTTCCTTAATTATATTTTGGAAATGATACTTGACCTATAGGGAAGTATATTACATTTTTATGTATTTAATACAAAATCAGTTTCTTATTACTCTAATATGATCACATAGTACAAGGTCTTTATTAACTTATGATTCATGTATTATAAACTACAAATCATTATTTCCCATATCATGTTTTTTATCATTGATATGAATAATATGATCTTTAAATGTCAAACTCATGTTCTCATACCCTTATGTTCATGTTATGATTTTGCATTTCCTTTATTTACCCTTACCAAGCATTTAAGATCACTCAATTCTTGTGTTTAATTTCCATTATTAATGAATAGATGATTTATGTAGGATAATTTTAGGGGATGATATTTATAGGAAATTTACAATTTATTTCAACAAACTAGAATACTATTTTTCATGATTCAAAAGAAATTAAACAATTATGTTCCCCAAGATTTTTTTATAATTTAATGAATATTTATCTAAAGGATATAATATGCTTGTATGTTATGTATGGGTCACTATTACACAAAAAGATATGGTCAAAAAAAATTGTCCCACTAATAATTTGTTCGATATAAAATCATATATTCATAAACATATGGAAATGAAAAAAATTCTGACAAAAAATCACATGGATATGAGGCTAGGCCCACTCATAATCATATAGAAATAAAAACTAACTCGATGTATAAAATATTTATCATAAAATTTTGTTCACATATAAAATGCCAATATCATTACTTATCCATAATTACTAAATGCATTGGATCAATATATTACATTATGATGGTGGTATGTTCTATTGATGGTATATATGTCATCAATGATTCAACTCAAATTATCGATACAATTACAAAATTAATAAGTTTACAAAATTATAATACGATTAATTTTAAACCATTTTCGAAAAATTAAAACATGGGTAAATATGTATTTAAAAATCATTACATTTTAATGAATACATTCATAGATTTTTTTATAAAACATGGATATCAATAAAAAAGAATTTTGAAATAAATATATATTTAATGTGGTTTTTCATAATGAACATTCTTTTGTAATTTTGAGTTATTGATGTTAGGAAAATAAATATAAAACATGTATTATAGTGATTTATATAGAGGATAGGAAATTGTATTGTTTTATTGAGATGTAAAACATGAAATATAATCAGCAGAAGTCATTCAAAACTTATCCATATAAAAATTGATATTGTAACATAAATCTCTTACCCAAATGGTAATGTTTGATTTAAAACCTCATGAAAGAGAGAAAATTAGATATAAATTTACATTCCAATATTTTTTACTATATTAATCATAAAATACAATCATTGTTAGTATATACAACATAAAAGGGAGCAGGAAGTGAATATAGAGTATGTCTCACAAAAATATATGTTATACGAAAATCATTTTCATTGATATTGACTTTCATAATAATTTTATAATCCCTTGTATAATAAATTTTAATTTTTTATAATTATATACAATTTTTAGTTACATATTAATAATATTATACATGATCCTATTATAAAATTTTGACACCCATTTATTAATAACTATTTATAAAAATTAATATTTTGTGTTGCTCAATATTTTTTAAGGATAATTTATGTTTTGGGGTTCTTGTAATTATAGATGGATAATAGTTACATAGTATACGTATTGTTAAAAGTGATATAAATATAATATATACTCATTATATATATCTTAACAATCATCCAAAAAATTCATATATTGAAAATGAATTAAACTATTCATAGAGATGGTAGGTCATATGTACACATGACCACAATTTTCTATTTTCGATGGATGAATGGAAAAAAAATAAAAATAAAAAGTCTCCACTATTGAATTAATATTATATTATATATATCACAGTTATTCATTAAATATATGATTATTACCATACCTACAATTGTGAAATGGTAAACGAATCTTCCCACACCATGAAGGTGGTAATCCACATGTACAAACGAGCGAAGTGATAGTTTTCCTACAGATTAAATATTAAGAATTCAAATATGATATTAAAATTAATTAGGAATAAATATTCCCTAAATTTAATATATATAATTTAAAACCATAATAATAACCATCCATCAATGATGCTGATGGAAAATGAATTTTCCTGCTATGTGGAGGTGGTATTCGACACGTCAGAACGAGCAATACATGCACGTCCTATTTTTGGGAAATGAGTTTGATATTATTGGATACATAATCTTAATAAAATTTAATTATATTGAATATATTTAAGTTAATCTGTTATCATGAACACCAAATATTTAGAGAATTAATAAAAATAAATAAATTTAATGATGTCAGGAATGAAGACTACCTCATCATCGGTAGGCCTTAATTTGATAAAACATTAAGGACCCAATAATTTATATTTTAAAAATATAATCACCACTAAATTATTTATTAGGATGTTTAAATATTAATTGGTAATTGTTTATCCAAGGTAGATTTCCCAAAATGTTAATAAGAAAAGTGACAGGGTGTGTCCTTTTATAAGAGAGAGAAGTAAAATAAAATAAAATTATTAAATAGACTAAAATACATTCACTCAAGGAAAATGATACAAAATTCATAGTAGTTCAATGGAAAAAAGTATATGGTAAGAATAAAATCATAAAATTAATATTTTTTAAACGTTTTTATGTATCATTTTCATCCTTACCATTTGGTTTAACACCTTTTGAACCATAATAAATCTCGATTTGGGTAACAAATTTTCAAATATAAAAGGTTTATCATTTAACATTTAAAGTAATAATCTGAAAATAATTAACCCAAGGATGAAATCTTATACCCTTTATAATATTATATGAAATTTAATTTTTTTTTTTTATGTTTAAATAAATAAATTAATAATTTATTTAGAAAATAATATTAATGTTAGTTTGACAACTCTTATCATAATTTTATTTTTAGAACAACATGAGATAAATGATATTTTAAAATTATCTATTACCACATCTATAATATGTAATATTAACCTAAAATATTCCTTTCACATAATTATTCAATAATATATTGTTTCATCCAATATTTTCAAAATCAATAATTTTATTTTTCTATTAATTGAATTAATACAATTTCACTGTTGTAAATGTATTTATTGTAATTTTTTGAACACTAAATTTTATGAATACCTTAAAATGTCAAAAAAATAAATTTAAATTAATAAAATTGGAACCAAAGTTATCTTATTTATATCATTATGTAATTAATGTATTTATATTATAGTCATGGGAGATAATTTTCTTATTTAATGTTTTTTGGAGTCAATATAATGGTGATAATAAATAATTGTGGAATAGAGTGGCTATATATAAAAGACATGGATTTAAATTGGTATAATAAACTCAAGAAATGGGGTAAATTTTTTTTATATATCTTTTAAAGCCTTATCTCAATGTTTTTACCCTGTTTTAATTTTTTCACCCTTACCAAGTTTAAAAAAGTCAACCAAGGTTTCTATTAAAAATAAAGAAAATAAAAGAAAACTCTTTACCAAATTTAAACCTCCTATATTAAAACAGTCTATCCATTTTTCATGATTCAATCCATACATGTGGTAAAAATCGATTTTAATATAATTTTGAAAAACACAACAACAAAATAGTTTTTTGAAAAAATGTATTTATAAAAATAAAAAGAAAATTATATCAAAATCATGAATACTAATAATTCAATTGGAATTATTGATATGATAATAAATTATATGGATAACATATTACTTTAATAAAAATGAAAAAAATATAATGGGATATTTAAATTACAATATTTAATGATAAGAAATGAAAATATATGATAAATGTTATTTTTAAATACTGCTTGAAAATTATATAATTTTACAATGAAACAAAACTATTTAGACTCAATTTATTATTTTATGATGATTTAAAAAATATATTTAATTTATGAAACACAATTTCTAAATATATCAAAAATTAATTATTATTTCCAGCCAAATAGTACAATAAAATCATTTATGAATAAAATAGATTTTTAAATAATAATATGACATTACTAAAAATTTATTACTTATTTTAAAATAATTAATCCATGAATTTTTATTAAGTAAGACAATTATTGATATATTTCATAATTTAGAATATTAAATTCATATCCTCAATTTCAATTACAATGTTATAATAGTCACATTTAAATAATCATATTTTTATCAAATATTACTATTCACATAATGACTAGTGATTCTTATTAAGAAATTTATCAAGATTAAAGCACTTTTAAACTAAATTATTAGCATTCTATAGTATCTATAGAAATCAATTATATATTTGTGTAATAGCAGGTTAACATAGAAAAATGTACATAATATTTAATCATTTTAGTTTAAAATATAATATATTACATAATAGTTTACACCCTAGAATTGTAACGTTTTATGATATATAATGAATATATATGTAATAATATTATTTCTTTAAATGTCATTAACATGTACCATTATTGTTTTTCACAAGGTACCCACTATAAAGACACCATACTTAATACATTTTTTAGTGGTGTGGGAACAAATTAACATAAGAATGCTTGACATCATATAATAATTAAGGATAATAATTTGAAACTTCAATTGAATATTATAGTGATCATAATTTAAGAACAAGGGTCTCAGAATAAGATTGTGACATCTCATTACCATCATTATGGTATTTCCCTTCTCTTTACTAGTTCTCCACTTTAATTGGTTATGTCTTCAGAATATTGTGGATATAGATAATTTGATAGTGAAATAACATAAATATCTGGGATGTATGAATTTTTAAATTAATGGAGTCTTGGTATAAATGGGTTAATTACTTTTTCTGCATTATTCTTGAGTACGTAGAATCCCCGAGTTGGCATATGTAATTTTTTTAAGAATCTATATTTTAAGATGTGTTTTTGGAGATGAAATGATTTTTAAATAATTTAAATGATGCGTTGTCTGTATCTAGACATAGGCTGTGAACTTGGAACATAGTGTGGATGTAATACACTTCATGTAATAGTTACTCACCATGTATGTTTCAAAGTTGTGTTTTATTAAAAAATGTGATTAGGGTTTCTTGAATACTTTAAAAACATGGATTACATGATGTGTAAAGGGTTAAATATAATTTAACTATCTGGAGTCTGGGTTTTAGGGTGCTGCATTGGTTGATTGTTTCGTATTCTTCAATATCCCACCTTTTTTTATTGACCTAAAATTATTCCCTGATGTTTTTCATAGTCTTCATTCATTTGGGAAAAGTTTTTTCATTATTAGATCATAGTTTTGGTAAGAGATAATTTATATGGTTGAGTAATACATTATGGTTCATCATTAATTTGATCGTGGAAGTGTTGTTGCATTATGTTATCTAATTCATTGATATGTATTGATGTTTCCTTTTTTTCTCTAGATCCATTGCGTGAGCTTGTTACATGGGGTTGATTTTCATTATTGGATTCTGTATTGGTGGTTGATCATGTTTCGGGCATGTGTGAACTAGGTGTTGAGGTATGTGATTCTACCTCTAGCCTATGTTGGATGAACTTTATAGCTAATGATTTATAACATTATTTTTAAATAAATTTAAAATTATTTTTTATCTTTTTAAATGGATTTGTGATAAGATATGGGTTGTCAATGATTTTTGGGTTAATGGGAAGGGGTTATTTTCTATGCCTTTAAATTATTAATGATATTAAGTACATGGTATTCCATGTGTACATATGTAAAAGGATTAGCTTAAGTCCATTGTTGATATTACTATAGAGAGGTTTTCTCATGGATATTTTCTTTCTTATTTCTAGTCCTCTAATTTTAGTGAAATTTTCATAACATTATTTTTTGGGTTCAGTCATGGGTTGTTCCTATCATCCTCTTGCATATTTTAAAATAAAATCACTAGTCAACACTTGTGGCATGATAAGTTTGATGGACTAACCTGTTAACTTCATTGGCATGATTTAACTGTTTAGAGATTTGTACTATTGTGGATTTTATATACATGATTTGGTTTTTAGTGTTCTATATTGGAAATTATAATTATAATTTATTTACATTCCAATGTTTTAGAAATATTTAAACTTCTTTTGATAAAACATCATTACTACTTATCATGCCATTTTTTAAAAATGATCATGCCTATGTTATTTTTATAGAGGCTTTTTATAGAACAGCTTGGTGTTTCCCCACTAAATATGAATGCTCAATCTGCATGTACATATTTGCTGTTTTATAGACCATTGTATGCCTTTCAATGATGGAAAAGAAAACAATCCATTGTGATGTGGTGAGGTTTCTTGTCACCTGATTCTGAGAAACATGTTGTGGATAGTGAGGCTTTTCTTGTACTATCACATGTAGTTTTAGTTATGGTTTTATTTTCCATTGATATATGGACATGTTTATAGATTTTGAATCTCATTTTAGTTGGTTAGTTTCTAATATTTTTTACTTATAAAATATATATCTCTTGTATAGTTTTATATTTTATCTAAATATATTGCATGATGTTGCATTGGGGTGGGTGAAATCATTCCATAAATTTATTATGTGATTCCTAGGTGGTCATTTCGAACATGTGGGGATCAGAAATTACCTTTTGGTTTATCATGTTTTGGTTCAGGTACTAGTTTGAAAGGTTATTCGGGTAGGTTCGTTATAATTTTGTATCCAACATTGTTTGTCCATTATTGTCCATATATTGGGAAATTTGGTTGATTAAATATTGTATTGTCTGGACTTGAGAGGTATATTTCAGGGAGTATTAGGAAAACTCTTATCATGATGAGACACATTTTTCAACGGGATATTGGGATGTGTGTCCCCACGTTTTAGTTTTCATGTTAATGTCATTTTTTTCTTATAGGTTTTATAATCTAAGATTGTTCTATCTTCTGATCATTTATTCGATTTCAATGTTCATATATATGCCTCTCAGACATGTTCTGATTGTTCATTGAGTTTGTGTAAATGATGCTCCTCAAGTAAATCCAATAATAGATCAAAATATTTTTGAAACTATCACGTGTTTAGTTTATGTAATTAATATGAATATACTTCAAGTTCATAATATTGTTCTTAAAGTATTTCCAGAAGCTAGTAGAGATTGGGATCAATCATAAGGGTTCAGGGGTGATAAGTTGACATCCTTTATGAGTTAAAATGACCCTCAAGAGGTAGAGTATTGGTTTTACAAGATCGATCAAATCTTCAACATACTTGATAAACTTAAGAATATCATGTTTAAGTGTGTGGCATTCCGACATGAGGGACAAAATAATCTATTATGGGATTCCATAGTATTGGCTGATAACCATAGGGATTAGACTAAAAGGGTTTCAAGACTCTCTTCTTCTAGAAGTTATTTCTAGATTCACATATGATGATGAAGTATATGTTTTTTCTATCATTACATTAGTGATAGTGTGTGTTGTTGATATACACTAATATGTTTCCTGATCTAGTTCATTTTTCTCCAATGGTGGTGAAGAGTGACCAACTGAGGGGTCAAATTTTCCAATAGGGTTTATGCATGAATTTCAAATAATAGATATTTATGTTGATGCTTTACACCTAGGTGGAGATAGTAGGCATGGATCTGATGGAAGAAATTAATATTAAATTAATGTTTAGACCATAAAAATATTCTTTTCCTCTTATTGGGGGCTTCAATGGTGCAATAAGGAAAAAGGAAAAAGGAACTGATGAACTATCATCATAGGTGTGGTTGATTTGGATCCTAACGGAATACCACATAATCCACTTTGGTTTTAGTTTGAGGTGTGTCTATTACTTTATATCAGTCGGGTAGGGTCAAAAACACCCCACATTCTTGTCACACTCTATAAAAGATGTGTAACAGATATGATAATATGGACAAATACAAAACTACTATCAGTCCATGTTTACTCCTAATTATGGGTAGGGATCGTCAGCTCCAAAGGATATGACATTATAGTTAAATGAATCAAAATGAATAGGGTTCCATTTGTAGTCATCAAGAGTGAAGCACCATCACACAGTAAGTGAGCTTCCAGTCATGGTAGAAGTGGGTCTATAGGTAGTGAGAGGTACCATCTTTATTTCATCCTCAAGAGTGATTTCATTATTTGATAATGGTGTTAACCACTTGTCTATATTTGTTCAATTGTTAAGTATTATTAACATTCCTTTGGAACTCAATTCCTATGAATTGGTGTTCGAAACACCTCTTGGGAAGAGGAAAGAGATGGGTTTTTGGTCACCAACTTTTGTGTTTTCAATTTCTTATATTGATCTAGTCTTTCATTTCTTTATTTTTGATATTGATTTATTTTATATAATCATCAAGATGGATGGATTATTTCTCATCGATAAAAGGTTCATTTATATAGTTTTTGTGTATCATTTATTATTGATAAATGGATTTCATTGGTGTTTTATAGAGAGTGGGATATGAGGTGGGTTGGGTAGGACCTTCATGATACTAGTATAGGTCATTTGATTTTTCTACTACAATTAACCTAAATGATGTTTCTTTTATAGTTGATCTTCCCATCATTATTTATGTTTTTCATTTTTTTAAGATATTTTCTCTTGGATTACATTAAATAGAGATGTATATTTTTTTATTCACATAGTTTTATGTAAAAATAAATTTTGATTCCTTTTCATTGTGTGGAACCAGTCATGATAAAAGGGATCAAGGTTAAATTGGATAACCAGATGAAAAATCTTTTTGTTCTCACTATTGTTTATCCTTGGGAATCCCCAGTTTTATTTTCCAAGCATATATGAAATTCACACTGATTACGTGTAGACTATCTGAAGATGAATTGGGAAATGATTAATAATAAGTATCCTTTCCCCCATTTGTATGATTTGTTTGATCAATTAAAGGTTGAAATGTGGGTTTTGAATATTAATCATTGGTTAGGTTATCATCTGCTCATATTTCAGTAGTCTGATATTCCAAATAATTCTTTTAGGATAATTTATGGTCATTACGGATATCTTTTTATGATATTTTTTCTAAAAAAATATGCTTCAATTTTATTTTATTTGATTAATAAAATATTCTATAAGTATATGTATGGATCAGTGGAAGTTTTCATAAATTAAATTTTGAAGTACGCGATATCTTAGTTTGATGACAATCACCATATATGGTTGGTTTTGGAAGTCTTTTGAAGTTTCCATTTATGTTGAAAGCTTTCAAAATTTAATTTTTGGATCTATTAATTAATATTCATATGGAATGTGATTTCTAGACATATCATATCAATTAATCCTAAAATATTAATTTCATTGTTATCAAGGTAAGGGCTATGTAATGTCATGAAGGTTAGACCTTCCTCAATATTGATATATAATATTGACAATTCATCTTGGACAACTCCATGTTGGAATCATCTTTGAATACTCTTACAGAGAAATTAATAAAATTCACATGGGAAGAAAACTTTCAGAATACATTTGATGAGCTAAAACAAATTATGAATTCCTCCTATGTTTTGATCATATGTGATACAGGTATGGGATATGTGGTTTTATGTTAAACTTCAACAACATTTTTGGGATATGATAACAGACAGGTTGATCAGGTGATGGATTAAAATTCTTGTCAGGTTAGACAGTATGAGAATCATTACCCCACCCAAGATTTAGATCTTGTTTGATATATTCATGTGATTATGTATTAGAGACATTATATTATTGGGAAAAGGTTCACAATAAATTCTAACTATAATATTTTGATTTAAAAATTTTCCTATATTGATATTAATGTCAGATAAATTTTTTGGGAGGAATATATTCATATGATTAAAATCTATATAAATTATATCCTGGGTATGGGTAATGTATTTTGATATTAAAAAATCTAGAATGTACCCTCATAGGATGTGTTGGAATCGAAGGAAGAGTGGAACCTGGTGGGAATATTCTCATAGTTACATTTGGACCCCAAAGAGGATGTTTTGGGAATCGTTTTGATGAGTGTTAAATTATATTTATCTCCCTTTGAGCCTATTGTCTATTGTAAATAGTAGGATGAAATTTTCACTATAATTCATAAAACCCAATACGGTGGGGACATCATTCAGAGATGATAAGATTCATCAAGAGGTATACTCTATTTTGGGGATCAGTTTGTTTTCCTAAACAGTGATGATCTGAGTTTTATTTTGTTTTCAATGGTCTTTAGGGTTAATTCATCCCATAACTAAAATTATTTATTATAATATGGGATCATGATTTTTTGTACAGGTATGAATCATAACATTTCTGATTATGTGTCCCACTTTTATGAGTATTAGTAGATAAACTAATATCATCTAAATCAATTTGGATTTGTTCAGCCTCTTACAATCCTTGTTTAGAGATAGGGTGAGTTATCCATGGAATGTTTTTCAAATTACCTAATTCTCTCAAATGGTGGAATTCTATATGTATGGTTAATGATCAATTCGAAAATCCACTTCATATTTTTTCAAACAAATACACTGAAAATTGATAATTTGGGTAAGCTGTATGTGAAAGAATTTTTGAGGATAAAATGAAACACCACGAGATTTTATAAGATATATTATATATAATTTTATTGATATATATTTTTATGCTACACCAAAATTATCTTGCTCTATATGAAACAATGTATTAGTTTTATGTATACGCAACATTATTCATGTCATGTGTTGCACAAAATTTCAAGTTCCTTTGATATAATTCATTTCATGCAACCCTAAGTATAGATTTTATTAAACGTATAAATAAAATATGTCTGTATTATGTTATAAGGAACCCAAAAGGATGGTTTTACTACATGCAACAATTTTTTGGATTGCATTAACTGTAAGAGAGACCATCCTCGATAGCTTGTTTCGTATGAAATATCGAGTTTCACTAAAGAACGATATACTATTAAATTATTAAATAAATAAATTTAATGCATAATATTAACCGAATTTTAAATTTTATAACATTATAATTCATATTAAAAAATTCCTGGTATCATTGTATGATAACTAATTCAATTTTTCTGATAATAGAAGTATTTTTCAAAAAATTAGTTTTACCGCCTTTTAATGGTGCAACAATTTTAAATCAAGTTTTTGACACTATTATAGGTTAAATTTGAGAAACTAAACTTCTTCTTTATAAGAGAGACATCAAAATCTATTTTGGGTAATTTTTTTGGTATTTTTTGATAAAGTTCATTTTTTAATGAATAGTAAAAAATACTGCATTTTAAATCAAAACTATCTTTTCATATAATTTATTTATATAGTTAGATTATAAATATAATTTGTTTTAATGTGTAACTAGATTATATTTTTACAATTTAATCTAATGTTGGTCATTGGAAGTAATTTCACATTCATATTGGAGATAAATAGATATCAATCTTTTGATAGTTATTATTTCTTAAAAACCCTATTGTTGGTTTTGAAAATGAAAATTAATATTAAAATAATTTCATTCAATTGTGAGTTTTTAATTGGAAAAAACGGATTCCATATTTAGAATCTAGAGGTCCAAATTGTGTAATT
Source organism: Viscum album (assembly GCA_963277665.1). Lineage (NCBI taxonomy): Eukaryota > Viridiplantae > Streptophyta > Magnoliopsida > Santalales > Viscaceae > Viscum > Viscum album. Next base: position 707,616,568 of record OY728165.1, on the reverse strand, counting down.
ATATATCTTTTATTTTTCAACATTATGAATAAAAACATCCGTAAATATTTTATTTACCATGGTTAAAGGTAAATCTGATAAAAAAGGGTAAACATTAAGGTTATAATTACCCTAAAACATGTTATAACCCTTGGGGATGATACATGTTCTACCATGATAATTATTAGGTAGCTTTTGGGACCATATGGAGCCACTTTTAACTAGAAATGACATTTAATTTCATTTAATTTAATGTTAAGGAAAATATAACCTAAACATATATCGTTTACCAAAACATTTTTTATAAGGTTTTATATAAGAGATATATTTGACTATTAATATTAATTATAATTATAATGTGATTTTATATATCAATATATTTTATTTTCAATTTTTTGTCATTAAAAAAATAAATTTAATTATTAAACAAAGATGATAAAGTGATTGTTTCATTAATAAAAGATTCAAATAAATGAATTTATAAATATTAAAACATATGTAATACTGTTATATTGATGTTATAAAATAATTTTATAGATTCTATTAACATGTTATATTTAATTTAATTCTTAATTTTAGATGTAATGATGTTCTTATAAATTTTTAAAAAAATTCATGTATGAATATTGTCAAAATTGACATAATTCATAACATTAAACATAAAATAGTTTATTAAAAAATATTAAATTCATAAAAATCTATGATTCATCCAAATAGTTATTATAAGCCCAAATATGTCATAAATAACTTTTTTTTGGGTCGATTTACATGATATGGTAATTACATTAACCCAAAATGTGTAAATAAAATAATATCACAATAAGATAAAAAAGCATAAAATAATGTCAAAACAAAAAATATAAGTATAAAAAAATATTCAAAACATGAAAAAAAATTATTGTATAATGTGTATTCAAACAAAAATAATATTATATTTGAATTAAATTGGTTTTGGACCATTTTAAATTGAAATTTATTTTATAATAAATTAATATTTTGGAACATTCCTTAGGTGCTCCTCTCCTCTCTTATAAAAGGGAACCTCTTACCTCTCCTTTTCTATCTATTTTAACTCATCAAGCATGGACCCCCACTACCCATTTTTATTATAAAATTACATAATAAAATTCAATAGGATTTGGGCTTCTCAAAAGGATAATTGTAGTTCCCTAAGAGGAAGGTTAAAGGAGGCCCGTCGAGGAAGAGGCGATATCTTTTACCAATTCATTCAAATTTATTTCATATACTAATTACTATTATTTAGTTTCTTAATTATAAAATAATAAATTTATTATCAATAATATTATGATATTTTTTATAAATATGAAAAACCCATCTCCCACTTTATATCCATCCTATGAATAACGAAATCACTGTGCATGCGTACGTGCAACTTACCTTCTCCATAGCATGGTGTAATCTGTTTTTCACCACAACTTTAAATTGATTGCTATAATGGTGGTAATAATATATATATATGAATATTATAACATGATATTAATTATGAGAAATTATACACTGTTAAATTTAGTAACATTAAACAATTATGGGAACAATATTATCATTCGTGCGTATGTACATCTTATTGTCTCCACGATGCGATGAGATTCCTTCTCCATGTTAACCATTCAAGAATAAATATAATGTATATATAATAAATAATCATGAAATATATGACATAATAATTCTATTTTATTTTTTTATATATAAATATATATAATTTACTATCTTCCAATCAATTTAATACAAAATGAAAATAGTGTTCATCTGTACGTACGACCGACCGTCTCTAGGAATAGTGTCTTCCATTCCATTTATTGATCTATTATATATATTTTTATACTGAATATATATGAAATATAAATAATTTTATACATTTATGAAGTAATTAAATAATGATATCGTTAATCTTATAAATAATAACAAGTCAAAACACGTATGGTAAATGAAACAATTATTACCTAAAATGTTGCTTTAACATGGAATTGAAAAATTAACATGTAATAGAATGTTATAAGTTAATCATATACGATATCATAAATATTATTATGGTTCCATTAAATGTTAATAATATGTTTGAACCCACTAAACATGATTTTCATACACAAATAGAAAAAATTGGAACTAAGGTAAGGTGATAATTTTTCAATCTCATTTTATTCTGAGATTTTTTATACGCATGTGTTTACTGGGGGTCTATTTATCATTCACATCCATGTTTTATAAAAATGTTTCCATTACATTTTATCTATTATTTTATGTATTTTTAAACTAATTTTTATCCCTTTTTGACTTTTAATACATTGTATGGAAGGAATCATACTTTTGTTTACCATACGAGGTACTTTTTGACTTTTCTTGTAAATGTGAAAGTAGAATGTTTTTTTACTTATACTATATGAATGGATTTTAACATATTATTAATACCTTATTTCCATGAATGTTCCTCTATAATACTTCATTAATATTTTAAACTAAATTCATTTTTTAAAATTTCACGGCATTTTGATAAAAAAAATTGTTTTTAAAGAAGAAATGATATTTTCATTTGGAATTATGATCAAGTGTTTTATATATATTATTTTTCAAATAAGATGTCATAGTGTTATGTTTATATCCCTATTAGTAATTTTATTTGATTACATTTATGATGTAATTTTTTTTATGATGTCCATTTAACTTATATGGATTTTGTTATGATGGAATGATGTTTATGAATTAAATTTTATTACATGGGTTATGCAATGATGAATGATTTATATTATTGTGGACCATTTATTAATGATATAATTAGGAGACAGGTGGGACCTCTATCTCCATCTAATACACTGGATAAAGATTCATATCTCATATGATAGACATGACTGGAAAGACAGGTAAATATAGTTCATTAATACATGGCTGGAACAGTTAGTAAACCCGGTTTAGTAATGGAATTTGACCACTATGATGGCCTTAGAAAAAATTCCTTTCCTACTATAGAAATCATGTTTTGTGATTATTAGTTTGAAACATTTACATGTTTTATAAAGATTCTATTCTATCATGGTTAATGGTCTTTTATGATCTATGCCTTACGTATTTCCAAGATTTATGTCATTTCTCATGACTTTGATGTTTAAACATTAAGTCCATGTTATTATATTCCAATTTTTAAGTAATATTTTATGTTTTACACGATTAACTATAATGAGAATTTATTCTCTCCCTTTTCTGTTTTCTTTCCCCGGGATATAAATAATGTTTTTAGGAAGAAATAAACAGGGAGGATCTTTATGGGAGATGTTTAATATCACTCTCCATGATTAGAATATTATGTTTAGAGTTTCAAAAGGAAATAAACTAATACTCTCTTTGGTAATATGTTTTGTCATGTATATATTATTCCACAAAATAAATGTATTTTCTATGTATGTCAAGCTAGTGTCTCTACCGTTGGTATTAGAGCAAAGGAGGTAAAAATGAATTCGATCCTTGGGAACTCTCACGTGTGAGAATTGGACAAAGCATGTATCTCCACCCAAGGGATTCATGAGGAAATGTATGACACTAGGGATGATGGTGTCTCCCACGTAGGGGGTGTATACACCCATGGAGTGTTCTGATAGGTATCAATTAGAGTCCACAGGAAATAATTATCGACCGCTATAGATGGTATCAGAGTGATGTTTTAGTTAACCATTGGAAAATTGGATGAAAATTCAGTAGTGAGATCCCTAGAAATATTTATAAGTTATGTCTAGCGATTTATCTAAGATAAAGTATAAGTATAGTCTGCATTCCTATAATTATGGTAATAATCATAAATAATCTAGTTTTAAACACATTATGTCAGAGATTGAAAGTACTTACCCTTGATTGTGTTGTTTTCATAGAATGGATTTTTCCTCTCAGACTATTATTTTGGTGTTTTAGTCAATGGAGGGAATGATAAGTAATTGGGTAAACATTGAATCTGATGATGAAATTGGTGACTATGAGAAACTAAGTTGTGTAATGACTAGAATGAATGATATTGTGATTATGAAAAATCAGTCATCGTGGTATATGATTGACCAGGTGACGATTAGTTGTGTTCCTATGTAATCAAATAAGAGGAAGTTGGACTTTTATTCTTGTTCCGATGGTGATGAACATATAAGAATGAAGATTATGATTCCTACAAATAAAGAAGAAGGGAAAATGAACCTTTATAAATACCTCAAATGGAGGGGAAGATGTTATCTTTGTGGGAAAAGGTCCATTGATTTATGAATATTCATAGAGTTCAATGTCAGCTCCATGTAAAACATGGGATTTACACAACTCAATGCCCAGATATAATGATCTACTTCTACGATAAGGAAGGACATATTCCAATCCATCAATTAAATTAGAGGGATTTAATTATTTAGGTATTTTAATACATGAATGATGAATGATGAATTATATATGAGTTATTGGTTTAGTATTATCACTAAGTATTTACAAGAATACTTTGAATAGTTATAATGGATTAAAAAATAGATATAGTAAAAAGGGGATATTCTTAACAAACCCATGATTAAGGGAAGTATACCCATTAATATGAGAACGATTTTGAGATAATGATATTTTTATGAAGATTAGTTGGATGATATTAGTTACTTTGGAACTAGTTAAGGATTTTTTGAAATGTGGGTTATGTTGTCACATATGATGTATACAACTTTTTAGGACTTAAAGAATATATCTAATAAGTTTTTTAATAAAGAAACATGAATGTTTTCAAAAAGTATATATAGTAATTTTGGTTATTAACATGACTCAATATAATTAATGATGAATTCATTCAAATGTTTGTAATGTGACCACCAAAATATTCTTATGATATGTGCGGGATAAATGATGGTATTCTCAAGCTTGTTATATGACCATTATGGTAATTGTTTTCATTGTACTGTGAAATTGGACAAAAGTATTTTGGATAATACTAAAGGTTGGAATTGATTTTTTTTGGACATTAGATAGTATTTTTTATGTCTATAACATCTTTTATATTATTTCTATATTTTTATAATATTATAGTTCTAGAAAATGTAAATCCCATAGGATGAGCGACAACTCATCACGTCGAAAAAGGCAATGGGAATCATACCCACAAATGAAGTGCGGAAGACCTTTATTTCCAACCACTGGCTTATATGTAGTCCTTGGTTTGTATATTTTTATTTTATTTTATTAAGTGGTATGTTAGATGATATATAATTCAATTTTTATAACCATATATGATTAATCTTACCAGGGATGGACTTATGTATATTTAATAGCATGTGTAAACATTTTTAGGATAACAATAGATGGAATCATCAATCATTCTATAACATGATCTTCTAACACTTCATGAAAGACAAATTCCACTTTATTTCCTTATATAAGAAAGGAATTGGAAATTTTTTAAGTCACAACAAATGGTGAGATTGTAAAAAAATCAAGTAAGTATTTATTCTCATGAAAAATTATTCAACTTTGGGGAAAAGATCCTGAAAAATAATAGTGTTATATTTGTACCTTAGTATATGATGAAACATATGTCTCTTAAATAATTGTATATTTATGTCTTTCTGGTAGTTAACCTTCACCAAACATTATTCTCTATAACTATCTATCAGAAGATGATGGTTAGATTTCTATTTCATATCCATGTTTTCACATCCCACCTATGTTCTCCAATATGGAAACCCAATGATGAGTTACTTTGGGTAACCATTTTTTTTTCTAAATTTCATTTTTAAAATTATGTTTTAGTGTTCCTTTTTACGATGTTGTTCTCTATGAAAGAAACATTGAATTGGAAATCCATTTATAACCCTGACAGATTTCGAGGGTGAACATTATTTTAAGTGGGTAGAATGTAACACCTTGATAATTTTTTAGATATATTATTTTTAATTTCCTTTATTTCTTGTTATTTATGATACACCATGATTATCGTATTCTATATGAAACAATGTATTAGTTTGCAGTATACACAACACTATTGTTGTCTTGTGTTGCACAAAATTTCAAGTTCTTTTCATACAATTCATTTCACGCAACACTAAGTGTAGTTTTTTTCTATTTATAAATGAACTATGTTTCAACTATATTATATGCAACATCAAAGGATTTTTTACTACACATAACATAGACTTGTCTTGCGTTACATGCAAGATCGACCTTCCTCAAGATCATGTGTTGTACACAATACTGAGATTCATTAAACAATGATATATTATTAAAATATTATATAACAAGCTGTTATAAATAAAATTTACCACATACTGAATTTTATAACATTATCACATATCATACACATTTTCTAGAAACATGGTAGGAAAAAAATCAATTTTATGGATATAAGTAGTATTTATAAAAAAATGCAGTTTTACCGCATTTTAGTGGTGCACCAATTTTAATTATTTTTTTGAAAGTTTTATAAGTTTAATTAGAAAAAAACTTATTCTTTATAATATTTAAATAAAAATTTACTTTTTGTTATATTTTGGTATTATTTTGATAATGTTCAAATTTCTAATGAATAGTATAAAATAAGGCATTTTATGTCCATAATGTCTTTTCATCTAATTTTTTTATTATTATACTGTAATTGTAATTGGGTTTAATGTTTAATTGGATTATATTTTTATCATTTAATCGAATTTGGGTCATCGGAAGTAATTTCACTTTCATATTGGACATTAATAGATGTCAATTTTTTAATAATTTTTATTTAATAAAAACCCACTTTCTTGATCTGACAAAGAGAATTAATTTTAAATTAATTCCATCCAATTATATTATTTTAATATAGAAAAATGGATTCCATATTTTTAATCCTGAGGTCCCAATTGTGTTAATATGTATATTTTATTTTCAATCATTATGAATTGTAACTTGATTAAATATTGTATTTAACATGGTGAAAGGGTAAAACTGGTAAACAAGGGTAAAAAATAGTACTATAATTACTCTAACACATTAAAAAAACCTATTATAAGATACATTTACGACTATGGGCATCCTTTCATCGATTTTGGTAATCTAGGGAGGCACTTATAAGTGAAAATGACATTTATTTACTTTTTATTTAATGTAATGGAAAATTAAACCTAAAAATATATCATTTACTAAAACAGTTATTATATTTAGTTATATAAGTGATATATTTGACTATAAATATTATTTAGAATGATAAAGATATTTTTTACATCATGATATTTTATTTTTTATTTTTTGATGTTAAATAAATAAATTAAATTTTGACAAAAAGATGATGCAGTGATTGCTTCATTAATAAAGGAATAAAATAAATGAATAAATAAATATTAAAAGGAATGTAATTTGGTTATTTTGTTGTCATCCATGAATTTTCTGAACTGTATTGACATATTATATTTGAGTTAATGCATTATTTTTTGAAGGAATTAGTTTTTTATGAATTTTTAAAAAAATTCAAGTATGAATATAGTCCAAAATTGATACAATCCATAACCTAAAACATAAAATAGTTTATTAAATGTTATTCAATTCCTAAAAATCTACGATTCGGTCAAATGTTTAATATATGTCCATATATTTCATAAATAGATTTTTTTGTCTTTTTACATGATATTGTAATTACATTTACCCACAATGTGTAAATAACATGATATCATAATAAGATTAAAAAGGGTAAAATAAATGTTAAACCAGAAAGATAAGGATAAAAAAATATTCAAAACATGAAAAAAATATTAGATGATTTTTATTTGACAAAAAATCATCTTATAATATAATAAAAAATGTTTTGGACCTTATTAAATCTATATTTAATTTTTTATAAATTAATATATTAGAACTTTCATAATGTGCCCCTCCCATATCGTACAAAAGGGACCCTCCAACCTATCCTATTCACATCATTTTAAGACTTCATGTTCAGAAAAAATCTACCTATTTCTCTTCTCAACATCCCTAATAACATCATACAGGTTCTGGTCTTCTTAAAAGACTAACTCTAGTGGCCTAAGAGAATGATTAATGGAGGCACGTCGAGGAAGAGGTAATCTATTCTACTGATTCATTAAAATTTATTTCTTCGTCTACTTCTTCTTCTTATGTTGTTTTAATAAAAAATAATAACTTTAGTATCACTCGTATTCTATTATGTTATTATAAATTTTAAAAAACATATTTCACTTTCTATCCATCCTACGAAAATTGAAATCACCTCGCGTGTGTACGTACGACTTACCATCTCCAAGGCGTGGTGTAATATGTTTATCACTACCACCTTACATGGATGGGTATAATTGTGGAAATAATAAATATATATGATAATTTTAACATGATACCAATTCTTAGATATTATACTCTATCCACTTCAATACCATTCAATTACTATGTTATTGATATCATTGCTTGTGTGTACGTATGGTTTACTATCTCCATGACGCGATGAGATTCATTCTCTATGTGAACAATTCAAGAATGATTATAAAGAAAATATAATAAATAATAATGAAATATATGAAATAAAAATTATACTATATTTATTTATATATATTTCATTTACTTCCAATCACTTTAATAAGGAAATAAAAACAACGTTCATGCATACGTACGACCTACCATCTCAAAGAACGTTGTATTTCATTCCATTTATATAAATATTATATATATTTATATAGAGAATATATAAGATATATATATATATATATATTATTTTTTACATTCTGTAACTAAATATATCATGATCTATTTAATCATAGGAATAATAACATGTCCAAATACGTACAATAAATGAAATGATCATTACCTAAAATGAAACTTTAATATAGAATTGACAAATGGATGGGTAATATAATGTCTTAAGTGAACCATATATGATATCCTAAATGTTATAATGGTTCTATTACTAGTTACTAAAATGATAAAACCCATTATACAGAAGATTCAGACACATACGAGAGTAATTGGACCTAAGGTATGGGGGTAATTTTTTAATCTCATTTTTATCTGAGATTTTTTATACACAAGTGTTTACTTGGGTTCTATTTATCGTCCACGTCCATGTTTTCTAAAAATGTTTTCAGAAAATTTTTACTATTATTATATGTATTTATAAATTCATTTTTACCTCTTTTTGACTATTACTACATGGTATGGAAGGAATATTTTTATTTTTTACAATACGAGGTACTTTTGGACTTCTTTTGAAAAAATAAAAAGAGAATGTTTTTTATCATATATGAAATGAATTAATATTTTACTTCTTCTTAATAACTTATTTTAATTAATCTTACTCTAAAATATTTCATGTTTATTTCCAATGAAATAATTTTTTTAATTTTCAAGAAAAATTGTGAATAGATATATTTTTTTAAGAAGATATGATATTTTTATCAAGAATTAAGTTCAAATGTGTTATCAAAATTATTTATCCTCTAAGATGTCATAGGGTTATGTTTCTATCCCTATTATTAAATTAATTTTATTATTTTTAGGGTGTAATCATTTTTATTAGGTTCATTAATCTTATATGGATTATGTTATGATGGCATGATATTTTAGGATCCCATTTTATTACATGTGTTGTTCTATAATGAATGATTTATATTTTTTGATGAACATGTATGAATGGTATCATAATTATATGGATATGACCTATATCTCCATAAAATTAATTTTGTAATGATTTATATCCCATAAGATAGATATGAATGAAACTACAGGTAAATACGGTTTAGTAATACATGGTTGGAATGGAAAGTAAACGTAGTTCAGTAATAGTCATTGTCCACTATGATGGTCTTGGAATGAATTTTGTCGCTACTTTTGAAATCATGTTATGTTATTATTAGTATTCCATAATTAAATGTTTTATTCCATTGCTATTTTATCATGGTTAATGTTCCTCTATGATTTACTCATTAAGTGCAGCCAAGATATATTTCATTGCTCAATATTTTTATGTTTAAACAATATTTTCATGTTTTAATGTTCAAATGTTTCTGGCATGTTTTATGTTCTCTATGATTACCCTTACTGAGAATTTGTGCTCACCCTTTTAATGTTTTCTTTTCCCCAGGATATAAAGATAGGTTTTAGGTAGAAAAAAGGGCAAGATATTTATGAGAGATGGTGAAGATCATTTACCATGATTAGAAGATGATGTTCTGAGCTTCCAAATACACTAAAATAATAAGGACTTTGGGAATTAGTTTGTGTCATGTAATATGTATTTTTGAAAAGAAATTTAATATCTACTTATGTTAATCTAGGGTCTCTACATACATGGGGTTTCATAAGCCTTTGATTCAAACTGAGATCCTAGGTTTATGTTTGGGTTTTGGAGGAGTCTCTAGGAGGTGATGTAGACTTATGTCATATTGAGTATAGTTTACTTTACAAAGACATATGGTCAAACAGAGCATGTTATTCATATTCTCTATGATATGCTCTATTCCTGTGTTTGGGATCCTAATGGATATTTTGATACACATTTTGTATTGATTGATATTGTTTATAAAAACAATTATCAGTCATCAATTATAATGGATTATTTTGAGGCTTTATATTGTCTCCCTTTTTGGTCACCTCTTTGTTTGGCAATGATTTTATATGAATATTTGGTGGGACCGAGTTTGGTTCAGAAGATTTCCTCAAGGGTTCAAGATATACATCAAAAACATGTTATATCACAGAGATGGAAGAAATATTCTACGGATTAATGACATCATCTTTATATATTTTCCATATGTGGCTTGGTAATCATGAATGTTTCTCATCGATTGGATCACCGCTATATTGGAAAATAAGGAATGTAGGATCTGAGATATTTTGGAAATTTTGTGGTCATTGAGTGGATTATTAATGATGAATATTGGTTTTCATTATCGACATAGTTGAAAATCATTCATGAATATATATATATATATATAGCAGATCAAAAAAATCATTCTGATCCCTCTCACATTTTGAGGTGTGAATATATTGAGTTAGAGAAATATGTTCATGTTGTTGATTAGATTTTTGAGATCATTGACTACCATGTGAATGGCTTACAGTAATTTTATATTTCATTATTCATTGTTTTAGTCAGAAAAGGATCAGATTCTCATGAGACTTTAGATCATGGGTCATTGATGAAGGAAAAATGGACTCAAATCTTTTATAGACATCAATATTCAACTACACTTCCATGTGATAGAATGTCTTATGATGGGGAGTTTTTAGTATCCCATTACAATCGTTCAGGTTTCTTCCACATCCTTGCATGTTTTCTTCCTTAATTAGGCGGAGATTATGACTCCCTTTAATGAGGATATTTTTTTCTTCAAAATGACCTAAATTTTGGGAATATTTGTTTGTTTGAATTAATAGTGCCTAGGTGTAAAATAGTTAAGGCCATTATGGGGATCTTCCTAATTATATAGAATTTTTGAGTTTGTTAGTGTTTTTCGGCAAGAATATGGGTTTTTTTTGTGTGTAGTGATATTACATGGCATGTGAAGGGTTTACATGAAGTGTACCTGGTTCCCATAAAAAAGTCATGAATATGGTACATAACATGGAAGTTAGAGAATTTTTGTATCCTTTGAATATTTTTTTAATTAAAAAGATGCCTAGTTTTTTAGAGTACTTGGAAGTCATGGAATATATGAAATGTAAATGGGTAACACATCTTGTAACTGTCAAGAGTTCAGTTTTAATAGTGCTTAATCTGGTGATTTTCAGATATTTTGTCACACCCCTCCTCTAGCTTTTGACCTTGACGGATTATCCATCAATTTTGGGAGTCTACATTTGTTTCAGATTCATTTATTCAGCTTTAGATCACTATTTTAATTGGATCACATCTCTCTAGGTGAGTAATCCTTTCTAATTCTTTGTTAATTTCGTTTTGGTTATGCCTTTCCATTATATTATCATATTATCTTGATATCTAGTGGTGTTTTCTTTTGTTTCTATCTATATTTGGGTTGAATTTTCTCTTCTGACGGCCACTATTATTATTTTCTCATTCCTTCTTATTGGTGCATCTGGTCACGAGCATGTGAAAACTATGTTTTGACGTAGTTGGTTTCATTTATAAACTATGAAGGAGGAGCAATATTTCTCATGTTTTTTAAATTTATTTATAAATAAATATTTCATTAATTTTGTGTGTGTAATAGATTATTGATATGTAACATCCTACACAATGTCATTGGATTGAGAGGTTGTGGGAATGCTACATGGCCTTAATCATCATTCCCAATTTACAAAAGGTTGGGAATAAATGCTGAGGGATTCATGAACAAATTGGGGAATGATTTTCCATTAAGACAAAACAAACCAAACCACCCACTAACAACAACAATATTATGCATGTCAAAAAAACAATTAATCATGTATTACCCAAAAGAAAACCAAGTTGTTCAACAATACAACACAAAACAATTAAAACATGACATAATATCATAGTACTATGCATAAGGCTAAACAAGTGACCCCAATATGAAACAAGACACACTCCACAACTCCACACCAAGCTCCATGCTCCAATCACCAACACATCTCCCAAGAATCAACACAATCCACTAGCAATGAGATGCATTACCTTTACATGTGTCCCAAAAATGACATCTATAAAATCCCCAAGTTCCAAAGTAGGGGGTGAGTACTAATAATCAGTATTATTTTACCATATGGCTTCCCTACACATGCCACTAGGATAAAACCATTTGAAATTTTATATAAATAATTTTATATAAAATTATCACAAGTTCAACCATTATCATAAGCCAAGCATTACCTTACAAAGCCACCTAACCCAAACCAAAAAAACCAAGGGAAATCAAAAAAAATCATGCCATAATACATCTCATCATTTAACCATATCTCAAAAATTTATAACATGCAAAATAGTGTGCAATAAGACTACTATAATGGTGGGACCTCTGCACATCTCGTTCACCCCATTCTCAACTAGCAGTACTTCCTAACCACTAACCATAATTGTGGTTCTTCTAACCAATTTCCATCACCATTTCTAGTGTGAGTTCCTAACCACTCCCACACAACCCACACAAGCCATAACACTCAGTCAATCAATAAGAACAAAACACCATGGCCACACAATAATAGCATAACCATTTCCAACACATTCCAATTCAATTCAATAAATCCCCCATTTATTTAAAACAAAATTTTATAATTTTCCCTAGAAAAAAGAAATTAATAAAACCACATCATTATAGAAAACCATTTTTCATTAACCATCTCCCCAAATCAATCTCAACAACCGATTTTAAAATATCCATTTTAAAATCCACAACAGGATCATTTCACCACAAAACCCCTTTTCCCAAAAATCCCCAAAACATCACCAATGGGATTTACATACAATTTATCACATAAAGAATACATTTAATATCAATAAAAAAAGTAAATTGTATCCATGATTCATTTTATAGAAAAGTGTAATCGAAAGACAAGTCACTTACCTTTAGTCTTTGCGAGAAATCAACCCACTATCAACCGCACCTCAAACCCAAAAAACGCATCACAAAACCACTCATGATCCCCTTCCCTAACATAAAAAATCCTTAAAATTAACACCCAAGGCTACTGAAACCTTTGATCTACATTCCAAAGACGTAGATCTAGAAAACAATGAAGGATCGATGAGTAGATCTATAGAGAAAACCATAGAAGCAAACATGAGAGACTTACCCTTGAGAAATCACCTTAAATCCACCATGAAACAGCTTCAAATCGCTTCCAAAACGTGTGGGATAGACCCTCCAACCTTTGAGAATATAAAACCCAACTGAGGCTCAGGTGGGATGATGTTTGGAGAGAAATGAGGAAAGCTCATGTGAACACTAGTTTGAAAACTGTACTTTAATGTGGTCACACGGTTAGTCCGCACAGTTTGGAAAAATGTGCGCTAACTATGCACATGGTACTTCTTCGAGAGAAGGGGTTCACACTATTTCCTCGAATAGTTTTGGAATCATTGTCAAAGTTGTGCGAAGCCTACTATCTGTTTTTTAATTGTTTCTTGGAGAACTCGCACGGGATCCCTTTCTCGTGCTCAAATTATGTTCCCTTAGAAAAGTCTCCAAATCTATTCAAAACAATTCCAAACACCCCCAAACTCATCCCAACACATCCCAAGTTCATTAAATACAAAAAAATGAATAAATAAGTCTACATACATCAATCAAGGGGTGCTATATTCTTCCTACCATTGAAAATTCCATTCTGGGTAAGTAGAGAATCGTCTTGTTGTTGAATGAACACGGGCCATTGCTCGTCCATCTTTTTATCTTGCTCCCAAGTATCCTATTGAATATGACCATGCTTCTACAAAATAGGAACTAAAATGATGATTTACCATGAATTTATTTCTATTTACTATACAGAATCCTCACTACAATGTGCACCATGTATGCATCAAGATCTAGCTCATCATGATCCCAACGAATCACTTAGTCCCGATTCAACTGATTCTTTCTCAACTACGACACATAAAAAATATTGTAAATATCAATAAACCATGGTGGAAAAGAAAAATGATAATCTAGATCTCCAATATGCTAATGTATCTCAAAATAACCAATATACCTTAGATATAACTTACATTTCTTCCCAAACCGAGGATGTCCCAACCTAGAGAAGATTCTGAAAAACACTAGATCATCCACCATGAAAAACAAGGGTCATCGATAATGGTCAACATACGATTTATGATGACATTGAGTTTTCCCCATCCCCTTCATTGTCAACTTTATTTTTGTTCATAGAATTTTGGTCAAGGATTGGTCCAACCATTTATGTAATTCCCATTTCCTCCCAATATAGTAAGGAATGACAAAGACACCCATACAAAGACTCAAATGAAGCCATATCTATCAAAGCATGATAACTATTATTATAGGATTACTCCACAAATGGTATGTTCTCCTCCCATGAACCACAATAAATATCACAAAATCCATTAACATATCTTCCATGGTTTGTATTATCCTCCATGATTGTCCATCAATACAATGATTATATTCCCTCCTCATAGTCAATGGTGTCCCAAGGTATTGCTGTATGGATTTCTAAAAACGAGATGTGATCCTCAAATATCTATCTGATATGATTGAAATAGGAACATCATGCCTCTTTACAACCACCTGGATACAGATTTTTGATAGATCCTCCACCCTATGAGATCCATAAATCAAGATGAAATGTGTCACCTTTGTGAAACGATCAAAAATCACCCATATGGATTTGTGTTTCTGGACTATTCTATGGAGACCAGTCACAAAATCTATTATTATTTTCTCTCATTTCCAGAGTGAGATATGTAAAGACTACAACATTCCTACTGGCCACTGATGCTCTACCTTGACCTGCTAACTAGTAAATCATTTCAAAAAAAACATGGCCACATCCCTTTTCATTCTTGACCACTAAATCTGCACATTCAACACCTTATACATCTTCTAAATTCCATGATGGAAATCCCACCTAGAATTATGAACAACACAGAAAAGTTCCCCTTGAAAAGCCATTGGTACCACCATCAGATTCTGAAAACCCAGGACCAGATTCTCATTAAGATCCCAGTTTTCAATGGTCTCCCCACTATTGTGTTTCATCCTCATCACTATACACTAAGAATCCAATGTGTGTGGCTCTTTAACCATACCAACCAATTCAGGAACCAAAAAAACTGAAAAGAAGACATATTTGTCACCTCGTTCCCAACATTCCAACCACATGTCGGCTATGACCAACATCAACTACAGTGGATCTCATACATGCTTCACCCCTTGAGAAGATTATTTCTAAAATACTTAATATTCCACTAAGTTTCATTTACCTATTGTGTACATTAATTAAAAACCAAACATCTAGAGATATTCCATAAATCTCATTGTCTCTGGTTCAAATATATTTGGGAAAAGATATGCATTGGTCAGTAAACACTATAAAATTTTCAATAAAGAGATAATGATGCCACATTTTTAAAGAATGAACCAATACTGCCGACTCCAAGTCATGTTTTGGGTATTTATTCCTAGGAAACCTCATCCACCATGATCCATATGTAACTACATGACCCCTAGCACGAGAACACACTCCAACACTGATCTCAATGAGTCCTAATACACCCCATACCCTTTCCTGGGTTCTAGAAAAACCAAGACTGGTGATGATGTAAGGTGATTATTTATCTCTTCAAAAACATTTCTAAAATTGATCATCACATTTAAATAGAACATTATTCATTGTTAAATCTATCATTGAAGTATACAATAGTGAAAAATCACGAACAAAAAGTCAATAATACCCAGCTAGACCAAGGATGATCTATATCTTGAAAACATTCTTTTGTGGTTGCCTGAGATAACAACTACTATCGTTTTTGGATCAACCGAAACACCCATCTCATAAATAAAATGTCCAAGGAAATGAACCACTTCTATCCAAGACTCACACTTTGACAATTTTTCATTCAACCTATAATCCCTCATGATACCCAACATGATCACCATGTTCTTCTCATGCTCTACCCTTGACCACAAATACACAAGTATATCATTAACAAATACCACCACAAACAAATCTAGATAATTCTGAAATATCTGATTTATGAATTCAATGAAAAATGCTAGTATATTACTTAGACCAAAGGGAATAACCACATAATGGTAATGGACATTTCTAAATCTGAAAGATGTTTTGGGAATACCCTTCTTCCTCCCTCGTAGCTGATGATACCCTGATTGCATGTAAATTTTGGAGAACCATTATGATCCCCTTAACATTTCAAACAAATCATCATGGTGTGGAAGTGGATCTCGGTTCTTTGTCACTACATGATTTACTCTACGATAGTCAAAACATAACCTCAATGTTACTTTTTCCTTCTTAACAAAAAAACACCAGCACTGCTCATGAAGATGTACTAAGATGAATGATCCCTTTGTTCTCTAACTCTTAAATAATAAATTTTAGTTCACATAATTCTACTGGTGTCATCTAACAAGATGGGAGTGAGATCGAACATGTCCCCATAATGAGATCACTTTTAAACTCCACTTCTATCACGGGTGGTAACCTTGAGAATTATTTGGAAAAAACATCCATCACTAAATCCACAACCACTTGAAAAATTATCTACTGAACTACTTCCACTAATAATAATGACAAAGCCTCCAATTGATTTGAGATCGTGATAACATGTGGTGCCAATAGATGTGTTGTACCCAGCTTTGAACTGTTCCCCCTATAAATAGATATCTAATTCCATCCTCCATAAAAAACGATCCATTCCGCCATAGAAGTCAATGTGGGTCTTAAACATTTTCAACCAATCCATTCCCAAGATTATATTATACACATCCATCTCTAGCACTGAGAAATACTATGCCAACTCATACTCATCCAGAATTATACGAAATGCTCTTCACAAGAAAGCTCGACACTCTTTTTCACCCTGAGGAGTTTGATTTTTGGGAACCATATGCATCATTTACACAATTAATCCCAACAAATAAACGATGTGAGAAGCCATAAAATAATTGGAAACACCAATATAAAAACATAATTACATCAATTTGGACTATAAAAGAACAATACCTCACACCGTGGATGGTCCTAACCGATCATCCATCACAACCTGTTCAGTTTCAATCAACATATTTCTTGTGACACCATATTCCTTGCTACCCTACTGAGACTTTTCTAGAGGAGTCGTGGTGTTTGCAGAATCAGCATGACTGACTCGACTATAATGAAGAGGTGTATACTACTGCCCTCATCCCATTAAGGAATACGAACCCTGTGACCCCTGAAGAGTTTCATGGACACCTGAACATGGTGTATTCTGAAAATAATTATGAATATTCTCCATCTACTTACAATTATGACATGATCAAGGTAGTGTAGTAAAATCCCACTTGATATGGATCATATAACCACCCTGAAAATATCCAAGTTTACTATGAGGGTTTGGAGGAAGATTCACTGATCCTGTTAGTTGGATTCAGAGTAATAGTCTCAACGAAGAAATATGTGTCCCTCTTCCAAGTGAACCCAGAGTTCGAGTTCCACCTATTCCCTATGGGATCTAATACCCATCCTCTGCTCGTAGACCCCATGAGATACATTTTTCCCCTGAGGATATAATCACTATCTATGTATAATCATCTATACACAGCTTTATATCCCAGTAAAAATGTCCTGCCTCAAACAAGATTCGGCTATACAAACCTTCCAATATGTACTACCTACCACCTCAGGTTCAAACCAAACTATGTTCATAAAAATGGCGGCATACTCTGTTACAGAAGTTTATCCTATTTCAAACAGAAGAAATTCATTATGTGCTGAATTATGAATGTATGAGGGTAGATTTTTTTGTTAAATATTTCCTTAAACCCCTCTCATGTCACACATTAGACCATCCCAGCATGGATCACCATTTCCAACCACCAAAGGAAATGATATTCGAACAAATATGTGGATAGATTCACTTTTACCTCTATCAATGTTCCAATGAAGTCAAATATCATATTCATTCGGTTCAACCATGCATCATCTGTGAGGGTGTCCTTCCTCGGATCGCGTCGGTGACGACTCTTGTTCCCTTTCCATAGATCAAAGACCCATCTTTCCTCATCCATTATCAGCTTGTTAGTATGTATAATTTTCCCTATAAGGTTATGGATAAAATTATGAATATGAGGCTATCTTGTATACTCCCTCGTTGGTTATCAGTGGAGAGACATGGATTTGTTCATTACCAATGGATTCATGGAGCCATGGAGATGGCATAGGAGATGATGAAGGATTTGAATATGAAATATTGGGGCTCTAATGTGGCTGTCAAGCTCGAAATGATCATGGCATGTGATATTATGGAGCGGGGCTTCATGAACAAGGTTCTCGCCAAGATGGGTTTGTCCAATTGGTCTTGCGATATCATTTTAAGGCATGTTTGTTCACCATTTACGGAAGTGTCCTTTATAGCGAGATCGAATGGTTTTTTAAAGTCTGTGAGTGGCCTTCGGCAATGTGATCCGTTATCACCGAGAATTTTTCTCCTAATACAGTATACCCTTAATAGACTGATAAATAAAAAGACTCCTAGTGGAGAGATTCAGCCATTCCGTAGAAAGCATGACCTTCTTCCAACATCACATTTGATCTATGATTATGACATGATCATCTTTATGAATGCTGGTTTAAGGTCTATCAGAGCACTGAACATGATTCTGGTGAAGTACAGCCGCTGGAGTGGGTAGGTTGTTAACAGGGAGAAGAGTAGCTTCTATATAGCAAAATCTTGTGCTTCAAGTAGGGTGGACAAGTTGAGTGGGGAGCTGGGCATGGGGCGAGGGTCTCTCCCAATGGTGTATCTCAGTACACCAATATCCTCAGGAAGTTTGCGAACTAGGGACTTCGAAAAAGTGGTGAACATGATGATGTATTGTATTCAGAACTAGAAAAATCACATCTTATCTTTCGGTGGGCGGATCAACTTGGTTAATAGTGTTTTCTTAGCTATCCTGGGGCATGTTATGGCCTCTAATAGTTTCCCTAATGGGGTTATTAAAATCATAGAAATAATCCTTGCTCTGTTTATTTGGGATGGCTTGTCTGAAGGTAAGAGGCAGTGGTTATCCTGGAGAAGGATGGCCTGACCTATCTTCAAAGGAGGTATTAATGTCCGGAGTCTAGCGGATAAAATTCATTTCATGTGTGAGAAACTATCATGGGAGATTATTGAGGAACTCACCCTATGGTGGAGGACCATGTCTCAATGATTCAAGGCTGGGGATGTAGTTCCACTGCTCAGGGGTTCATCCTTGTGGGCCTCAGTTTGTAGTATTATCCCGACTATTCTTCCGCACTCACAATAGATTATTAGGGATGGGAATATATTATTTTGGCATCATAAATGGCCAGGCAGTGTGCTAGGATACTCAGGATGCCCGACTCTATTTATATCCTCCAGGGAGGTAAGCATGCACCATTTATTTTTCAGGTTGGTTCTGGACACTCCTCAACCTGCAGTTTTTGACTTAATCCTTATGAATTCTGAGCAAGACAGGTGCATTTATACTCCTTCCATCTCAGGTAAGTTCAACTCAAAGGAATTCTATAGGAGAAATATATCTCAGGGGTAGTAGGAGAGATAGAACAGAGTGGCTTGGGGTAATAAAATTCCGATGAAACATAATTTTATCACTTGGCATATCTGGTATAATACTATACCCTCTGATGTCAATATAAAATCCATAGGCACAAGCTTAGATTCCTCCTTCCACTGCTGTGTGAACAAAAAAGAGGATAATACGTACCATATATTCTCTGAGGGCGATTGGTCCCATCAGGTGTGGATTGTTTTTGGTATGTGCATGGGATACTAGGTCCAATTTGACAACTATAAGAGGTTCATGGATTATTGGATCCAGGGAACCAATTGTAACATGAAGGAGGCCGAGGCCCGCGCTATATTCTACATTGTGGGATGCTGGGTGTTATGGAAAGCATGGAACATTTTCAGGTTTGAGTGAGTCTCTTCATCAAGTAGAGCAGTGGAGGCTAGATATAGATGTTTGTTGATTGAACTTCCCAGAATTGATGGTATCAGGAAGGAGGTGCTTTCTATCCGTGCTTTGTAGGTCCTGCAGCTTTTGGTTTGGTAGCACGGTCCCGGGGTGCAGGGGAGATGGATCCGCTGTTATCCTCATTATGGAGTCCTGAAGTTGAACACTAATGAATCATGCACTATTGGTGTCATGTGTGGATGAGGGTTTATTTGTGATTATAGAGGGAGTGTGGTGTTGGCTTTCACATCCCCCCATGGTTATGGAAACTCTGTTTGAGAGGAGGCTCTTGCAGTTCTCATAGGGTTGTCCAGGTGTAATAAGAGGGACCTTAGCATCGCACAACTAGAAACCGACTCTTTGTTTGTCCATGATGATTTGCATGGGAGATGCACTACCTCTGGTCCATCACTTATACAATTAGACAATGAAAATCCCTCCTTAGCAACAATGTTAGAGTTTCCCACACTTGGTGCGAGGAGAACAAAGTGGCAGATTACCTGGCCTCTCTTGCAGTTCCCGAGAATCCTGTTTTTTGTTTTTATAATTTATCTCACCTCAAACCGGTGGGGGTGAATTTGAATAGGGGAGATTCAAATGGCCTCCATTACATCTATCCAGTTTGGGTAAGGGTGTCTTTAACCTAGTATGGTCATGTTTTTTAGGAATAAATATCGTAATTTTGGATGGATGGAGTCTCAAAATCTTAATAGGAAAGGGTGTACAATTTTCATATTCAATTATATAAAAACTAACACAACCATAATTTCTATAATATAAATTTCCCATATTGTACAATTTAGAAAAAACCACCATGTTTTGAAAATCAACACATCATCAAAATACCACCAGTTTCCATGTTTCAAATACTTATGTTTTGAAACCCAATTCAGATATTCAAACTTCACACATTCATATCACACCATAGATCATTTTATCAAATTAACTATACATCCTAGTGAGGAATCAAATCTACCATGTATTCCATGCTCATTTAATTGGCTATACCCATGACGATGAAATTTTCAATTCCTATATATGTCTCCAAAACACTTGTGTACCAAACACCCTAGTAACGTGAAGTTCAGCATAAAAGGGTTACCTACGTCCTTTTCTGCTATAAATTCCATGTTTTAAAAAACTTGCATCATGCTAGCATCCTGACATAAGGAATAGGACATGAAATAATATCAACACCATGACCAAGGATCAACACCAATGGTCGAACAACTGCTCTCACATGAAATCCACAGACCGAAAAAACTGATACCACTTGTAACATCTTTCCCCATCTCATTATCTTGAGATGGTGGAGGAAAGCTATTTGTCCTTAAGAGATGTTCCCAAGGCACCAAAGGATGGAAATAAATTCTGAGGTCTTTGTAAATAAATTGTGGAACAATTTTCCTTAAAGAAAAAACCAACCAAACAATCCACAAACAACAACTGTATGATGCATGTCAATAAAACATTCAAGCATGTATTACCAAAAATAAAACCAAGTTGTTCCAATACACAACCCAAAACCAATAAAACCAAACACTATATCAGATTACTATCAAGAATACTAAATAGTATAACCAAAAATAAAATAAGACCCCCTCCACAGCTCCACACTAGGCTCCATGATACCAGAACCAACACATCCCCCATGCATCACCACAAGCCACTAACAATGAGATGTTATACCATTAACTATGTCCCAAAATACGAAATTTGTAAAAGCATCCATGCGCTAATTAAGGGGGTGAGTACTAATATTCTATAGGTTTTCCCTAAATGACTTCCCTACACATTCCAATAGGATAAAACTGATAGAAAATTTATATAAATATGTTTATATAAAATAATCACAATTTAAACCATTATATAAAGCCAAACATACCCTTAAGAATCCACCTCACCCAAACCAAGAAACCAAAGGGAAAGCTAATAAATCATTCCATAATCCATATCACCATTTAACCTTATCAAAACAATTTCCATCTTTCAAAATATTGCACAATAAGAAAACTAAAATGGTGGGACTTCTGTCGATCCTATCCACCCCATCCTCAACTTGTGGTACATTCAGATCACTACCCATGAGGGTGGTTCTTACAAACACTATTGATCACCTTTTATTGTGACATTTTCCACCCACATCCACATAACCAACAAAATCCAAAACTCTCAATCACCCATCAAGCTCAAAGCACATAGGCCGCACAATAAGCACACAACCATTTCCAACACATGCCAATCCACATCAATAAATAAAAAATTTATAGAAAACTCCCATTAATCATTTTCCATGCCAAAAAATGTAAATAAAACAAAATATTCATTGAAAACCATTTTTAATCAATGATTTTCAAAAATCAATCTCAACAAACCAATTTAAAATATTGATTTTAAAATCAACAACAAGAGCATTTCACCATGAACCACCTTTTCCAAAAAATCCACAAAACATCACAAAAGAGATTTATAAAAAATTTAGAACATAAAAAACAAAAATAATCTCATGATAAAAATTATTTTTAAACATGCATCAAGTACTAGAAAAGTGTAATCAAGAGAGAATCCTCCCACATTTAGGGTTCTGGTGAAATCGACCCACAACAATGGAGCCCTAATTCGGGAAATAGATTCATCGAAACCTATATAGATCACCTTAACTACCATACAAAAGCCTTAAAATTAACACCCAACTCAACAAAAACCCTATATCTACGAACTATAAATGTAGATCTAGAAGAAAAAAGATATAGTGAAGAGTGGATTTTAAGAGAAACGAAAAAAATCAAATAGGAGAGACTTACCTAGTAGAAATCACCTTCAATACACCATGAAACCTCTTAAAATCACAAACAAAACGTTTTGGAGAGCCCTCCAACCATTGATAAGAGAAATACTAATTTGGGCTCGGGTGGGAGGATTCTTGGAGGTAAATTTTGCAATCCCAACTGAACCTATGCTTTAAAACCCTATTTTATGGGACTACACAGCTAGTCCGCACGGTTTGGATAACAATGCGTTAACCATGAAAAAGCCACTGTATTAAGATATGGGGTCTACATGGTTGCCTCAAAATATTTGGAAAACCTTGTATAGGCCGTGAAAATCCTACTCTCTCTCCATGCACAGTTTCTTGGAGAACCTGTATGATTTCCCCAAAATTTTCTCAAATGTTGCGCCCTTAAAAAGGTCTCCAAAATTATTCTAGACCATTAAAAACTATACCAACCTCATCTCAAGTACATTAAATACAAAATATTGAATATAAAAGGCTACATACCTCATACCCTAGGTGCTATATTATATATGTGGGTTTTCCATCTTTTTTGGAAAATTGAAAAGGGTTATTTAATAAGAATTGAAATGATTTATAAAATGCAGCACATAAAAAGCATTTGATATGTAGGTGGAAGGTTAATCTTAGTAGAACCATCCATTTTATCATGGAAGGTTTTTCTCATGGGGATTTCCTTTTCTCCAAAGGAATGTCATTCTAGGGATATTTTCATGATATTTTTAGGGGGTTCCCTCATTAGGGGTCTATATTATCCTTAGGTATTTGTTCTATGAGTATTTTGTTGAAAATTCATTCATTATAGTATAAGTAGTATTCTATCATGTTCAATTGAGTACCTTATAGTGACTTACCTATTCTTGGAGTTTTAATTTTTTACATTGATATACATTCTTGGGTTTTTGGTATGTGATAATAGAAACTAGGCTAAAAATTTATATACATTACTATTTTTGGAACTGCTGGAAGAGGGAAATATTTACCTTGCTGTTAATAAAAATTATTTACTACTTCTCAGTCAATATTTTATTTAAAGTGAGAATAAGGGAGTTATTTTTACATATACCTATTATGGAAGACCAGGGCAGGACCATACTGAGCCTATTAGTGCACACACGGAACCCCTCTTTAGGGGTTCATAAACCATTGTTTTTTTTATTTAGGGAAATTTATGTAGCAATAATGTTATTGAAAGGTTTCTCATCAGGCGAGTATAGATTTATTATAGTGAATGGTTGGAGTATTAATATGTTA
Source organism: Viscum album (assembly GCA_963277665.1). Taxonomy (NCBI): domain Eukaryota; kingdom Viridiplantae; phylum Streptophyta; class Magnoliopsida; order Santalales; family Viscaceae; genus Viscum; species Viscum album. Next base: position 707,591,956 of record OY728165.1, on the reverse strand, counting down.
TCTCATGGAGTAGTAGTTGTCGATTTGTTGTCCTTTTATGTTTGGACTTATACTTGGAGGTTTTATCTTATATGAGTTGGTTGTTTTATTCAATATGTTTCAGTTATAGAATATGTATATTTTAATGAATTGTCTCTTTTATAAATATATTTTCCTTGTTGTTTCATCTGGAATGGTGTAATCATTCCCAATGGTTGTTGTGTGATGCATGGGTGCCAGTCACCAGCCTGGGGGGATGCAAAATTTCCTTCAAGTATATAATTGGTCGAGTTATGTACCAATTTGAGAGGGTATATGGGTTTTTTCATTAAATTACATATATATTAATAAATATATATTCATTTAGAAATATATAATAAATCAATATTTGATGAATAAAACATTGTCATAATAGGAGACATGATTAATATGCATTTGTAGTCAATGATAATCAATCATGATCCAAGATGCAATATCAGAAACATATAAATATTTAATTGAATAAAATTGAATAATAATAATCATATAAGATGGTATAATTATTTAATTTAGCTTCCCATACTATCATAAAACTGATTACAGAGCCCCATAGCGGATTCGGTTCATTCTGCATTCCCTTTCCAATCATGGTGGATAGATTCCAATATTTGATTGGGTTCACTCCACATTTGCTTTCAAATTATCTAAAGAGATATCCATTATTAACTAATGATATATAGTGATATATAATATTTTTACAACACATCATACAATAAAAACCATTATATTTATACCCAATGATCACAAAAACATTCATAAATTCATCATAGATTAACCTGTAAAAGAAGAAACGAGTTTCATAATGAATCTTTCATCTTGTAAAATTATGAAATCAATTAAAAATTGATAGTAACATCATATAAAAATTTCAATTCAATCACAATATTCTATAAAGTATTATTACATATTTGAAAAATATTTTTGAAAAGTCATTTTAAATATTCATCCAAAAAAAGATTAAACATCATTTTCTTTTGATAAATTTTTTAAAAAATAATGTTCCTAGGAATGTGGAAATAATATTTTACATTTTAAACAATGGAATAAAATAAAGTAATCATTATGATGAATAATTTCCATTAAAGATTAAAAATATTTTACTATAAAAAATGTTAAAAAACATTATTTTTTTTATCTTTTTTAAAAAGGGGAATATGTGGCCCAAATGAAAATTGTTAAAAATATTTCTTTTGAATGATTGAAATTAAAGAAAAAATGTATTTGTAATAGAAATTTTAGAAAATATTATATTTAAAATATATATTTCAAAAACCAATTTATATAAAATGGATATTGATTAATAAAATTCATAGTAGAGAATAATAAATAAGATAAGCTTTTCAAGAAAATATTCCATCAGTATTTTGAGTTACAATGTTGTGGAAAACAACAAAATATTTGAAATATAAAATTATCACTATAAGAAAATAAAAAAAATTATTTAATAGATAAATAGGGTTATAAATATAGATACATAAATAGACTATATAATTTCCCCAATGGATATATAGACAATACTAATCCTGATTAAAAATGATATTACCACATAAACCATTACCTCATGTCTGGAGTATCATTGTACATGTTATAAAATCTTATAAGGAAAATTTTATTTTTTATAAATTTATATAATAACGTTAATCACTCTTTTATTACCATATATAATTCATTTATAATTTGTAAACCCATATTTTTTAATAATTCCATATAAAGATCAATATTCTATTTGATAACAGATTCATTTTTTGTATATATTTCATATGGGATATTTACATACATGAACTCTGATAATGGATTCACCATCTCTAGATTATTATTAATTTCATATATATCATATTTATTTATTGAATTCAATTTTTATATTATTCATGCAATGTTTTAATGAATAATTAATTACATTACTTCCTGGATGTTTTAGTCTGCATGTATGCATGGGTGATACTTTAATTTCTCAATGAATGGGATGGAAAAGAGGATCAAAATAACTTCACACTACTGGAAAGGCTAGATATCAAAAAACATCTACACCAACGGTTCATTGATCAGTTGGTATAGATTCCCTTTACTAATGTTTTTAATAGACCATTGGTAGAGGTGTGGTTAGGGAAGGATTTTCCAACAGTTTGAAGAAACCTTTGAGAAATCCATGATTTTCCCAATGATTTTTAATAGCCGTTGGGAAATTAATAATCTTCCCAAAGGTTTTTAATAACTGTTGGGAAATCCATGATTTTCCAAAGGTTTTTTAATTACATTTCAGAAAAACCCCCAAAAAATTCACTGAAACAGAACCCCCCGACTACCTGAACCGCCCCATTTCCAGAAGCACATTGGTGACTCCCTAAAGCGCCCACCCAGGTCAACCTCTACCATCCGATCAGATGCATCTCTCCCATTCCGGTTAGAGATTTTCATCCTCTTCTCATATTAAAAAAGGATATACTTTTATTATCAAAATTTCTCCATTTATTTCACTATTTAGAAAGATCACACCATTTTTCCCTATATCTAGGGATTTCAGAAAATTTTGTGATTCACTTTTCCCTTCACGAATTGTGTACTCAAATCACTACATCAATTTACACATTGACAAATTAATATTTTCATTACACATATACATTTATAAGGGCATGGTCTCTTTCTTGTGTTCTAATTTTAAAAATTCATAGTTTTATTTAATATCAATGCTCCAAATATTATAACTTCATGTATATGAACTCATAAGAAATTGTTTGTAATATTAATTCATAGTATTTCATAAAAACCATTCCTTTCATTAAGATCATGTCAAACATGAAGATCTTATTCATCTTAATTTTGTACATTATGTGTGTTACATAACAAGTATGTATCAAGTTTCTATCAAAATATTTATATATATAAAATGACACACTGTTCACTTATCCTTTGCACAATAGAACATATGGAGTATCTTATTAAAATTTGAAAAATAGTATGTGGTCCCTAATTATTTTTCACAGAAGAAATAAGAAACACTTAACTGTACAATCCAATGTTCATTATGAATAAAATATCTATAAAGAAAACTCTCGGTGGGACCTCTCCTTCTCTCATGTAGTAATTCTTCTTTCTTCATAAAACTAATTCATAGAAATCCCTTTAAGATTTTTTCTCCTGAAACATAGAAAACCCATTTTGATTTTTTATTTGTTTCATTAATTTATCATATCATTATATTAAAATGTTATATAAATAGAGTTTATAGTTATAGAATTCTCTGTGGTCACCTACATGAATTTTATCTCACACATTGTTCGAGATTTTATTGGGTACCTAGATAAAATACATGACTATATGTTTAGACTAGGGGAAGCACCTTTTATAGATACAAGACTACTCACATGACATAGGATGGATCATGTAGTAGAATATTGGGTTGTAGCTCAAGAAACATGGTCTAATTTTAGAATTTATTGAGCCTCGTGAATAGTACTACATCCTACTAGTTGTAACTATGTTTTTCTTCTTGATACATGACATATAGTGTTACTTCATAGTTCTCATCACAATGAAGAACTGTTGTTACCTTTTCGTGAGATACATACTCTTAGTATATTGTCAAATACTATGTCATGCATAAGAAAAATCGTGGTGTTATAAGAAGATTATTAAAATTAAAAAATATTAATGCATGTTATCATAAAGTACACCAAATTTGGTTCTAGGGACCTAACTTTAACACTCATGATGTATATATAGATGGATATTTTTTTCTAGATACATTACCACCACTATAGTGACCCTCAATTTTCATATAATAAAAGTACATCACTTGTATAAAATAAATATTAAATTATAAAGTCAAATTCCCAAATAATGTATTAGTTTAGTGCCTTTTGAAACATATAAACATAAACTCTAGTACATGATTGATCTTAATATTGTCCCACCAGGTTCTCTAAGAATAATCCCCTCTTAGACATATTATATATAAAATATATCTTCATAACATGTTGATCTATATAAAAAAACTGGTGATTTCATTTTTTTCAGCAAGGGTAAAAGATAAAAACATGATGTAATAAACATTATCATAAGAATATAAGAACATGGTTCTGAAAATTGAAGATCATACTATACATATAAAATATTATAAAAATGAATCATAGAATAAATCATATATTTTCATTATAAATGAATCATAAGTAAATAAAGAATACAATACATGAAATAATATCATATGAATAAAACATGGAGTTGTGAAAGACAAATAATAATATATAATTATTTCTATAGTTTTCAAGGCATTTCTGCAAGGAATATCTTAGTGTAAAAATTGAATCAACGAACTAGGTTCACACCCTATTCCATCCCTATATTTCTGAAATGTGTTCACTACTAAATCAACCTCTCTATTACTGAACCAATATTCTTTTTTATTAGGTCCATGAATATATCCTTAGATATAAATCATTACCCAATTCATTGGATAGATTTATAGATACCACCCATCTCATTATGAAATCAAAAATTAATGTTCCAAAAAATCATAAATGATCACATCATAACCCATGAAATGAAATTTATATCATAAAAAATGTATTCATATCAAAACATACGAAAAAATATAAAGGTTCTATATTAATTCCATTATATGAATAGACCATGAACATAAGCGGTTTAAAAATCATATAACCCATGAAATAGTAATAGGTGTCATAAATATAATTCGATCAAAACATAAACCATTCCAGAAATATTATTAATGGAACCTTTGGATCGTTTTCATTATAGGAATTAGTAACATCAACAGATATCATCTTATAAAGATGATAAATTGGATGTATAATTTTGAAAACATTTCGTGAGTAAAATATTTTTTTTTACAATTTCACTTTAAAACATATTACCATTTGAAATCCACTTCTTATTAAAATACTTTATAATCATATAAATAATTATTAATATGCATTTTCTATTAAAACATATAAAACAATCTTTAAAACATTATAAAAACTTTTTTAATTGAAAAGATTTTTGAAAATTAATAATGGACTCATTGAAAATAATAAAACATTTTAGAAAATTTTTTCAATGAAAAATATCTTCAAGGAATATTTAAAAACTTTTTTTAAAACATTTTGTAAAACATGTAGTTTGTAATAAAAGATATTTCCAACTGAAGAGAGAAATATGATCTTAGTTTGTTAAAAACATGTTATTAATTATTTTAAATAACAAAAAGTGGACAATTTGTTCTAAATAATGTATATATCTAGAATAAACAAAGGATAAAGAAATTCATGAGTGTTATTGAAATATGGATCATAAGATGTCATCAAATAATAATTATCATAAACAATCATAAAAAGCGATGAGATTGATTCAATAAACTATTATCACATGGTGACATGGGATCAAAAACTAAATTGAAGAAAAGGAAATTATATGAATAATTAAATATAATTAAAAAAATTATATTATTGATATAACAGGTAAAATGGAATTATATACACCTCAAAAAATAATTTATGTTTATAATAAAACATGAGACTTAATGAAGACAAATCGAGACAAAACCTTTTTACCAATTTGGTAACTATTGAAAAGTAAACCCTATAAAATAAATATAATAAAATTTATATTTAAATACCAAGAAAATAAATAATAAGATTCATATAATAAATTAATTTAAAATATATACACCACTAAAAAAATAGTGGTGAACATGACATGTATCTCATAGAAAAAAAGCATGATGAAATACCATTACCTTATGTATTGGCTCTCTTTGTAATAGAAAAAAATTCCTATATAATAAATTTAAATTTATAAAAAATATTTCATAGATTAATATTATTTTTTATTCCATATATGGTTTTATATTACTGTCTTGTTTACAATTTTATTGAAAGGTGCCACTTTTGGAAATATTTACATCATTTTTCACATGTGTGATAATTTGTTATATCATTAGACCTTATAAATATATAATGATTTATAGAATGAAAAAAATTATATAAATATCATTTATATGAATTTCATGTGTATTTTAATAATCAATATAATATAGAATTTTTAAATTTAATACACCTTTCATGGAGACGGTGGGTCGTATGTACGCATGAACGTTGCTTCCATTTTCTTGTAATATTGAAATAAATAGAGTAAATCACTTATACGTTAATAAATATAATTATTCATGTAATAATATAATATTATATATATCATATTATTTCAATAAACCCATCCATGATACTTACCATGAAGTGTATGAATGAGTCATATCGCTTTGAGGGGCTATAGTCCACACTTCCTCAAACCAAATTATCATATTTACACCAAATGAAAATTATATGTATATGTGTTATAAAAGAATAAAAAAAGAATAAATACAAAATAAAAATAATATTTAACATATATAAATATATTTTATATCATAATTTCTATTATGAGATATGTAAATATAAAAATGAACAATTATCATTTTGTGGGGTGGTAGATTTCTGTACATGTAAACAGTATGTTTGTTACTAATTAGATGAAATTGAGTGTAAATTTAGGTACACAACATAGCCTAAAAAATCATAGTATATTTAGGATAATATTTTTTAAAATCATGGAATAATAATATTTTAGGGTGTGGATAAATAAATAAATGAAAGGAGTTTGAGGGAGAATGTTACCTATCAATCGGTTAAATCCTTTTGGTTTGCTCCAAAAAGGCTTCCATGAAAGGATTTATTACTAAATTGATACTTCTAGGAGTAATGTAGGTAATTTTTTAGGGACTATTTGGTTATATTTTAGAGGATCCAAAGAGGCTTGAGAGGTTTCTATGAGGGGTAGAGCGGTTTCATTTATATAGTAGAGGGGGGATACACTCTTGTAGATACCAAACAGTATTCAACAATGGGAAGCATAATTTTCATAATGTTCCTATAAAATGAAAAAAATAATGTGAAATTATGGTCTAATAAAATATACACAACCTAAAAATATGTTCATTTTAATAATTTGGTTCCTTAACATCAATGGTTCCCCAATTTAATTATTTTGGTTTTTATTTAAGCATCTAGTTTTTGAACATATGTAATTTAACCATTATGAATCATATAAAGTGATATTAATTATATATTATATATCTACTGAATTATAAATATGATACATAATTTAAGAAGAAAAAACTCATATTTTTTTAATTAATTTTTAAAAAATACAAATGTGATGTACCAATAACTGCTTGAAACTGTATCAGGAAAACAATATTTTTACATAATATAGATCAATATATTTATTATATAAAATAAATTTGTTCATTAATAGTCTATATTTAATATTTTTTAAACCTTTAAAATAATTTGGCAGAATATAGTGTATTTATTAATTTTCAATCGTTTAATAAAATATTATATATTGTAAAATAACAATAATGTCAATTTTGACATTATATAATTAATTTTAACTTTGAAATCTCAAAAAAAATATTGGAATTAAAATAAATTAAGTATATAGATTTGAAATATGATATATTGATTTTTAAAAATTATTTTATGTTATAATAAAATCATGAAACTTCCCTTTTAACAATTATAGTATCATTTATTTTAGTTAATTATTAAATAAATAATAACTAAATTTTTGTTTCATAACCATTTTATGTAACTAAATTATATATAAAATTAGTAATAATTTATTATGATAAAAAACCCACATATATTTAAAAATGGAATTTATAACCTAATATGTGATTTTTTACATATCTCAATGTTTAATAAGTGTCAATGGTAATTGAAGTTCTCTTTTAATATTTTCCCTTACTTTACTTTTTATATAGGGAACTTACATTTAGTAATATATCAGTGACCCATAAAATTAAAACTAATAGAATATATGGTATAATTATTGGAATAAAATTTATTTTTTACATGTTTCACAGTCATTTTGTTATTTAAGATTAATGTTTAGTACTTAATTAAGATTAATCATATCTTAATCATTATGATTAAATTTAATCACATTCACCAATCATTTTGGTAAAAATTTAAGTTAATATTATTAGACAAAAAACATCAGAATAATTATAACTTTTTTTTCAATTTTCTAAAAATCAGATATATAAGTGGTAAAGTTTAATTTAATGCTAATCTCGTATACCTAGGGAGAAAAAGGGTTTTTAATGTAAAAACATTCCAATGTTATATAAGTTTTTTATCTAATTTTAATATAAAAAATCACTCCAATGACCTAAATTTGACAAATATATCAATAATTGATCTATTAAGACTTTAAAACCCAATTTAACATATGATTTATCACCATGCATTTTTTAAAATAAAGGGCTATTTTTAACTAAATTTGAGTTACTTTTTAATATTCCTCAAAAAATGATGTTTCTCAAAAGACATATCACAAATTAATCCTTAGATAATTTGGTCATTATAAATTTAAAAAATATTTTTATTTTATCAAATTAAAATTCCTTTAATGTCTAAAATTAATTTTACTATTGTGCACAGACGAATATAAAAAGCAGTCTCATAAAGAAGGTATTATTTTAAATCATATAACGACTTTACCAAAAATATATATAATTAATTATCAATATGTTTTATTTATGTGAAGAAATGTAAATAATATTTGAAAAGTAGTTATTACTTTTCATATTGCTATGTTTAACGTCTAGGTCATAATTACCTCATTAAAATAATTAGAGCAATAAAATGATGTTTTGAAGAAACTTAATTTTGCGTATAACACATCCCATATTGGTGTTTCCTATAAAGGAATCCAAGTTTGTTCCATGTTAAATGTATATTTTACATAGTGTAGTGAAATAAATAAAGTGAAATTAACTCAATTAAAGAATACATGAATATTTCACAACATCTCGGGGTGTTGCATTATACTCCCCTTAAAATGAATTTCCCCCCCTTGAAATTGAATTGGATTTTCAATGTATTAATACTTGAAATTATCATTCATAGAAACCCACCTCATTAAAATTAATACTAAAACATCCCTTAAAATGGAATGATTGAACAATAATTGTTACCCCAAATGACACATAACCAGATTCCCAAATTGGAGAACATTGGTCAGAATAGAGAACATGGAAAAGGAAGATAAATATTACCATAAATTTCTGATAGAGAGTGATAGAGAATAAGGTCGGGAGAATGTTATGATATTATAAACCATAAATCATTGATGGCCTAAGGGACCTTATGATTCATCGGAAATTGAGGTACTATAACATCATTGTTATCATGAAAATATTTTTTCCAAAATATGAATAATTTTCATGGAAATATATATTTTCAAGTATTTTTTACAATGTCACCCATTTTCATTACTTAATCTAATTCACATAATTATATTAAAAGTAAATGAACTTTTTCATTCTTTAAGTACTAATATATCAAGAGACCCATGATGTTCCAACTCATGAGTTATCATCATCAAAAATTAGATTGAACGAGCTAGGCAATATACATTAGTCCTCTTATTGAGAGATAACAATTTAATATTACTAACTTAATCTTATGTTTAACAGAAAAATTCCTAAAATAGTTAAACATATAGCCCTTCTGAATGATGAATATTTAATGATTTAGTAATAAAGATATCAAAATGACTTAAAATTGATCCCTATATATAACAAACTACCACATGGTTGTTATATTCTAAACGTGGGAATACCCTCGTCAAATATTCCCTTAATTTCTATAAACCCTTTTTGAAAATTTCCATTCTTACTTGTTCCATGGATTTCGTTATAAATTCATTAAACACATGATGTTTTAATCATCATCCTTGATGGCATGAATTTTTTTTTTCAAAAATCAGTTCCAAGGTAATATGTATCGCCCAATTTAGCTATTAGTATCCATAATATCATTATCCAAACATCATTATCTTAATATTAGTCATCAATTATGAGATACCATATCTTAATAAAAATATCACCTTACATGAAATTTTATTTCTATGTATTCATGAACATTCAATGTTTACATTTCAATCCTTAATGAAAATTTATACTAAACATACATATATATTTCTTGATTCATATTCCTTCAATTCCAAAAAGATAAAACTTAATACATCCAAAATTATTCTTAAACATTTACATCAGATTCATCAACTTATTCCATAACACCTCTTTCCTATAATATGAAATATGAATCATGTCTTAAGGTTCCTCAACCTTAATATAATAATGCTTCTTATGTTAAATGTATACAATACTAGAAGAGCGTCACATACCTTTCACATATAATTTGTTGTCTCTTTATTTTCAAAAGTATAACCCATACACGTTCCACCATCAAGATACGATTTAAGAGGTTTCCACATGGTAAATAAATTTTTCCAAATTCCCGTACGTCCAATATCTGAAACATTAAATGTTTACCATGTTCCTTCTAGTTCTCCCTATTGACTAAAAATAGATATCATAGTGTGTGAAATTTTTATCATATAGGGATACCATATAATAATGAAAAATATTATAGGGTTCATAAATCATGGATCATACTTATTCAATCGATGAAACCTTAGGTTTATCCTAGGTTATTAAAATCCTTAATCTATTTAAATACATTATGATGGTTTGAAAATATTTTTTCAATTATCAAATCATATCCCACAACAGTGTCAATCCATGTGTGTAACAAGGCATATAGTCTTGTACTAGATTACCTTGAGTCAGGCCCAAGATATCTTCTCAATGTTTTCCCCTAGGTACATTTTTTCCAGATTCACATCAACTTATAGCATTTTGATAGAGATTTATTTCAAGGAATCTAGTCACCCAATACTTTACCAAAATTGTCGGACATTTTCCTCAGCATTAACACATTCTAATACTTATCCTTAGATACATCCATATAAATATACATATAAATATACCTAGGGATATCACTAAATCATTATCATCAGAGATTACAAAGGTTGACTAAACCATTTATTTGATTCTAACTATAGAAACCATTTATTTTCGTATATTAATATTACATCACTTTTGGGGAAAAAATAATACACTATACAAACAAACACTCAAAATTTTTTAGTGTAGTGCCTTTAGAAACCTGGAAATATAATCCCTGGTATTTGAGGGTGCTATATATTCTCCCACTTGGTTCACCCTTACTATCACCCCTCTACGAAATATAATACAAGAAATATATCATCATAACATGGAGAAGGATACATAAAAATGGGTAATCTAAGAAGCACTACATGGGTGAACAAGTGGTAAATGTAATCATAACCATGAGAATAAGGGTATTTAAACATGATCATTAAAATAAAAGATCATAAACTATATATCAAGGATCATAAACATGAATGATGGCCTAAATCTTAGCAGTTCAGAATAAATGAATCACAATGATATAAAGAACATAATCCATGAAAACATAAAATAGGAATAAAAAATGGAATTATAGAATACAAATAAGAATTTATAATAAATTTTATAGTAGTTAATGCATTGTGGTCGAGGCCGTCTTGGTGGAAAATTACTTTTATGTACCATGTTCACACCCAATTGTTGCCCTATATTACTGAAAAATGTTAACTCCTTATTCAAACCATGTATTACTGAATTGACTTCATATCTCATTCCATCCATGTCTATCATATGGGATATAAATATTTAACTAATATATTGGTCATAGATTTAGGTCTTAGCCATCTCATTATTAAATCATATATAAATGTGCCACAAAATCATAATCAATAATATCATAACCCATGAAATGAATTTTTTTTTTCAAAAAAATGTAATCATATCATAACATGTTGAAAAATATATATTTTTCATAATCATTTTATCATAAGAATAACTCTAAAAAATAAGTAGGTTTCAAAAGCATAGAACCCTTGAAATTGAAATGAGTTTCATATTCACCATTCCATCAAATCATAAACCATTCAAGAAATAATATAAATTGAACCTTTTGATTATTTCCTAGAAGGGCATGAGTAACATCATAGTTTGTAATATTAAATGGAAAATAACTTGGATGAATATTTTGAAAACATTTATTGACGAAAATATTGTTTATTGTTTTTAAAATTATCTTTAAAACATAAATCCTTTTAAAACCATTTTCATTTGAAAATATATTGAAAACACTGAAAGAATGATTGAAACCAATTTTTAATACTTTTTCCTTAGGAACATATAAAATATTCATGAAAGAATTTTCAAAATCATATTCCTTAAAAAAATTATAATATAATATTGATAAAATTGGAAAATAAATTTTTATTGAAAATATATACAATAATCTTGAAAACATTTTCACAACCATTTCCCTCAAAATAATATAAAATAAGCTTCAATATATTTTAAAAAACATTTTATTTGAAAATAAATTTCAAAATTTATAAAGGAATTTTTGAAAATAATTAAACATTTTATGAATCCTTTTTCAATGAAAATGATATTCAAGGATCATTTGAAAACAATTTGTAGAACTTTTTTTAAAACATGCTTTTTGTAATAAAGCAGATTTCTAATGGAAGAGAAAAATAAGGTCATAATTTCAATATAATAATTTCTTAATTATATTAAGTACAAAAGAGTGGAAAATGGTACAAATACATTAATTATATCGACTAAACAAACGATAAATTAACTCATGAGTTTTATTTATAGATGGATCATTATATTTTATAAAATAATCATAATCATTGACAATCTTGAAAAACAATGTGATTATTTCTATACAATTTTATTAATTGTTAATATGGAATCATACTATCGATGTAAGAAATGAAAATTAAATGAATCTAAAAATTTCATTAATTTGAGGATCTTCATGATATAAAATGTAAAATTTAATTATATACACCTTGAAATATAGTTAAGTAGCATAATAAAATATGAGTCTCAAAGAAGGAAAATTAAGAAAAAACTATTTTACTGGTTTGATAACATTTGAAACATAAACTCCATGAAAGAAAAATCATAAAATGGATATATAAATACCCACAAATTTTATTAATAATTTTCATAAAATAAATTCATGTTAATTATATATTCCAAATAAAATGCAAGAGTACTGATCATGGAATGCATATCAAAGAAATAAAAAGTTAAACAAAATTCTCTTACCTTATGTCTTGACTCTCATTGTACTCGAAAAAATATTCTATTATATTAAATATAATTATATTGGATATCATATATAGAATAATATTACTACATATAATTCTATATATCTTGTAATATTAACCTATTGTTAACAATATTATATCATGTTTTCACATTAATTAATATTCTCTTTGTGTTTTTATTATTTCAAAATTTGTTATATCATTGGTCTTCAGACATATATAATGATTTAAAGAATGTAAAACATGATATAAATATAAATTATATAAATAATATTCAATATATTTTTATTATAATAATAAATATAATATGTAATTATGAAATTTAATACACCGTTCCTAAAGACGGTAGGTCGTACGTAAGCATAAACGTTGTCTCTGTTTTATTGTATTAGTGAGAGAAAAAAATATATATATATATTAGTAAAATTTCTATATCATATATATTTTTTATAATTTCACTAAACCCATGAATAATAATTCTTATGTAGTTAGTGAACGAATCACATCTCTTGGAAGTGGCAGTAGTCCGCACTTCCTCAAACTAAATTATCATGTTTACCCAAAATGGAAAGTATTATTTTATATTTTTAAAATGATTATATAATTCAAATTAAATTATAAATATAATATATAAAATATATAAACATATTTTCTTTCATAATTTCTACCATTATTGGCAGTAATAAATGAATATTCATTATTTTGTGGGGTGGTAGTTCGTTGTACACATAAACAGTTTGTTTGTTACCCATTAGATAGATGTGTGTGTAATTTTAGGTCAAAACCTTACAATAAAAAAATTATTATATTAATTACACTAGAGTTGTTATAAAACCACAGAATAAGATTATTTGAGTAAATGGATAAGGAAATAAATAAATATGTTTGAGGGAGGGTGTTTGTGGGATCGGTTAATCCCGGCCCATCGATATTGTCCGCTCTGGCCCAGTTTCTACCCTGGGCCTCACGGCTTTAAAACGCGTCGATGAGGGGAAGGTAGGCACGGGATTTTAAAAACCCACCAATCTCCTTCCACAACCGATGTGGGATTGGTTCAGTCGGGCAGCGGGCTAACAATCCTAGCCAGGGACCACAACAATCCCCCCCCCCCCCAAGCCCACAGCGGTCCCGAAACCACCCTCTGATACCAATTGTGGGATCGGAACAAACGAGGAATGATGGCAAGAGGGGGGGTGAATTGACTTTTAAAAAATAATTAACAAATTAAAATCAAAGTTAAAAATGCAGCGGAAAGTAAAGAGGCAAGACACAAGAAATTGATAACGGAGTTCGGCCAAAACCCGGCCTACGTCTCCGCTCCCAACTCAACCGTTGAGAGATTCCTACCGCTTGCTTTTCAATGGTTTTAGCAAGAAACCCACTAGGCTTTGAGGTAGCACTAGGACCTATTACAGCTTGCTTTTAGTGGTTGAGCAAGAACCCACTTGCTTTTAATGGTTCAGCAAGAACCCACTATCCTTCTTACAGGTGAAGGATAGCTCACCTACGTCTCAAGCTTTTTAAAGGAAAAGCTTGTGAACCTCTTCACACCTTAGTGGTGATGTGAAACCCAAAGGAAAGAGGGGATGAGAAAATTGGGAGTTTGTAGGCACAAACTCAAATTTAAGCTCAAAAGGAATAAAACAATAAAAACCGTATTTGGAGAAGCCTTGGGCACCAATGGATGATTGGAGTTGAAGACGTGCACTCCCAAGCTTCTTGAATGGAGCTCCTTGGATGTGGAAAAGTGTTGGAGCTATTGGGGTTCCCTTGGAGGAATGCGCCGGAGGTACGCCAAATGATCAACAAGGTGTCCGTGGGCTTCCGTATAGTTCCGGTTAGTGTCCGGGGCTTCCTTGGCCTTTATTTATAGGCATGGAACCCATTGGGGGCCTTCGGAGCCGTTGGAGAAGTCCTCGGAGCCGTTGGAGGCCAAAAGAGGGTTGACTGGTCAAACCCAACGGCTAGTTTGACTGGGCTACCGGCTGGCCGGTACAGGGCCACCGGCTGGCCGGTGCCTTGACAGAGGAGGAGAATTCTGGTCCAGGCTCCACCGGCTGGCCGGTGGCAAGACAGTGGCTCACACTGTTTGATCTGGGTGCCACCAGCTGGCCGGTGACAGAGCCACCGGCTGACCGGTGAAGCCTGGCAGTGGGCAATGCCTCTGCCAGGTCCACCGGCTGGCCGGTGCTATCACACCGGTTGGCCGGTGGACTGAATTTCAGTCCACTTGATGTGCTTCATGGACCATTTCCTTGGAAATCTTTTGCCTATCATCCACAACACTTAAAACACAATATTAGATAAATAAGAAGGTGATTGTGATCATGAAAATCAAACAACGAGGGGAATGAGAGGTACAACAATCTCCCCCTATTTTGATGATCACAATCACCGAAACAATCAAAGTAAAAGACTAAAAAAGAGAGGCATGCTTTAAAATATTTTTCCCCCAATCAATCAAAAATTTCTCCCCCTTTGTGATTATCAAAATAGAATGGGGCATAAAACTTGATTGAGGGAAGAATTGAAAATCAAGATCAATTGGAATTTTTGAAAATTGAATTGAAAGTTTTGAATCAAGAATTAAAATGAAAATTTTGAACCAAAAATTGAATTGAAAGTTTTGAATCAAGAAAAATTGAATATTTTGTAATGAAAATTTTGATACCAAGTGTTGAAATTGAAAGTTGGAATCGAAAATTTTGAAATTGAAATGCTTAATCAATCCTAACTCCCCCTAAATAAAACAAAAGATCATCGGGGAGAGGGATTTTGAAAAGAGATGATTTTAGGCCCGGAGAGACTCGCTAGAAGGGATTTTTCAATCCATACTTGTCTCATGGCGGGTCTTCTCCTATAAAACTCATCGGAATAGAAAATAGACTTGGGTTGGCCGTACCGGGCGTTTTTGCAATTACATTCATATATCATGTGCCCGGGTTTTTTGCAATAGTTACAAAATTTAAAACAAGAGCTCCCCCTTACAAAAACAGTGGGTGCATGGGAGGAGGAGGCTTGGTTGGAATAACCAAGCCCTTGGGTGGTTCTAGATATTCGTTGGGAACCTAGGAGATTGTTCAAATTTTGTTCCCCTTGGGTGAACTTAGCTAGGGTCTCCCTTAGGTCTTTGATGGTTGATTCCATAGAATCAACATTTGGAAAATTTTGGATTTTGAGGGTGAGTTCCTCCTTCTCTTTGAGAAGTTGTTCTTTTTCGGAGGAAAGTTTTTTGAAATTCTTTTTCAAAGCAACAAATTTGGACGATAAAGCATGAAAACCTTTTTCTAGTTGGTCTCTAGCGTGTGAGAGTTCTTCATAAGATAAATGATTTAAAGAATTGGAATTTGAAGAAAAAGAGGAGGAGTCGGAAGATGTTACCTCATGGAATGCCATTAGGCATTTTGTACCTTGGTCGCTCGAGGAGGAGGAGGAGGAGGATGATGAGGAGGTGTCACTCCATGTCGCCTTGAGGACCTTTTTCTTTCCTTTTTCCTTAGCCCGTTTCTTGTTGAGTTGGCAATCGGGCTTGTAATGGCCCTTTTCGCCGCACCCGTAGCATTTTACCTTGGGCTCGGATCTTGCGGTGGGTTCTTGCTTTCGCGCCTTGCGAGATTTCTTCTTCTTCTTGTGCTTCTTCATGAATTTTTGCATTTGGCGGGCGAGATTCTCCATTTCCGAGTCGCCGCTTGATGATGAAGAAGATGAAGATGATGATGAGGAGGAGCTTACTTCTTTTTGTACCTTGAGGGCAATGTTCTTTGGTGTCTTGATTGGTGTGCCCTCCTTTTGAGCTTGCCTCCTCATCGTGATGTCATAAGTCATGAGGGATCCGATGAGCTCTTCGACCGGCATATTCTTTACATCCTTAACTTCTTGGATAGCTGTCACCTTAGGTGCCCATGAGCTCGGAAGGACCCATAGGATCTTCTTGACCATTGCTTCAGCTGAAACATCATCACCAAGAGATTTTCTACCATTGCAAACGTCAGTGAAGCGTGTAAACATTTCAGAAATAGACTCATTTGGATGCATTGAAAAAGATTCAAAGTCTTGTCTATACATATCCAATCGAGTATCCTTGACTTTGTTGGTCCCCTCATGGGTAACCTCCAAAAGTTTCCAGATTTCATGTGAGGAGGTGCATGTGGAAACTCGATTGAATTCATTTCGGTCAAGGCCGCAATGTAGAGCATTCATGGCTTTGCCATCAAGCTCGAAATTTCTAATATCGGCTTGGGTCCATTTGGATTCATCGGGGGAAGACAAAGAATAACCTTGCATGACAATTTTATAAATGGGATATCCTATGCTTCTAAGAAAGGTAGTCATGCGGGTTTTCCAATAATTATAGTCGGTCCCAGTTTCTACCCTGGGCCTCACGGCTTTAAAACGCGTCGATGAGGGGAAGGTAGGCACGGGATTTTAAACACCCACCAATCTCCTTCCACAACCGATGTGGGATTGGTTCAGTCGGGCATCGGGCTAACAATCCTAGCCAGGGACCACAACAGTGTTGCCTCTTAATTGGGTAAATCCTTTTGGTTTGCACCAACATAATTCCAAGGAAGTATTTATTCCTAAATATAGGATTCTAGAAATAAGTTATGAGTTTTTATAGACATTTTGGGTAATTTTTTTACTATCCAAATTCCCTTTATGGGTGTGAGGAAGGGGTAGAGTGCTTTCCATTTATTGTAGAGGGGTGGAACTCATTTAAATAAAAAAAGGTAATCAATAATGGGTTGTATCCATTACATTATGTTACTAAAAATGTAAAAATAATTTATTAATGTGAATTTATGTATGAATAAAATATAAACCATTGAAAAATGTGTGCATTTAAATAATTTTTATCCATAACATATAAGATTCCCCAATTTTTTTATTTTGGTGTTTATTAAAGAATCTAGTTTTATAACCTAAATAAATTAACCATTAATTCTAAAATAATGTTATATTTTATAAATAATATTTAAAAATTTAATTATAAATATGACACTAAATTTAAAAAATAACGAAGTAATTTTTGAAATTAATTTTAAAAACAAGTGTATGTAATGTGTAAAACATTACTTAATCCTATATTATGCTAACAATGTTTTCACAATATATTTGTCAATATGTTAATTATAAAATATAAAATGGTCCATTAATAGACTATATTTAATATTTCTTAACCCTTAAATATCATTGGCAGAATATATGCTTTTTATTAAATATAACTCTTTTAATAAAATAATATTTATTATAAAATTTCAATAATGAAAATTTTAACGTTATTTATTTAATTTAAATTTTAAATAACCAAATAAATATTTTTATTCAAATAAATAAAGTCTAAATATGGTATAAATGATATATTAATCTTAAAAAATAATAAAATACTATAATTTGATTTATTAAATTCACTTCTAATTTTTATAGTATCATTTATTTTTGTTTTTATTAACTAAATAATCACTACATTTTCCATTCGTAAGCATGTTAAGTATCAAAATCATTTATAAAAGTCAATTATAATTTATTGTGGTAAAAATAACGCATTTATATTTAAAAATGGTATATATAACCAAAAATATTATGTTTCTTACATATCATAATGTTTTCTAAATGTTACAGGTAATGAAACTTAGCTTTTTGTCTTTTTCTATACCTAATAATTTATATAGGGAATCCCATTTAATAATATCCTAATTACCAAAAAAGTTAGTTACAAGAAATGATATGGATTAATTATAAGTATCTACTATCTTTTATACATGTATCGAGGTCTATTTGTTCCATAATACGATGGATTAGTCCTTAATTAAGCGTAATCTTACCTTAATTGGTGGGATTAGTTTTAATCACATTCAATAATCTTTTTTGAAAAATTTTATTTTATCTTATTAGAATGAAAATTAATACTAATTAAACCTGTGTATTTAGAAAAAATTAAATCATGGAAGTGTGAAAATTAATTTTAATGTTAATCCCGCAGACATGGCGAAAAAGTTGGTTTTTAGTGTAAAAATGTTCAAATATTCAATAATTTTTTATATCTAATTTTAATATAAAATGACTTCAATGACCTAAATTGTATTACTATATTATTAAATGATCTATTAGGACTTCAAAAACAAATTTAAAATATTATTTAACACTAATCATTGTTTAAACAAAAATGTGGTTTTTAACTAAATTGTAGTACTTTTTATTAATCACAAAGATAATGAAATTTCTTGTAAAAATCACAAATACTCACCATAAGATCATTTTAAAATTATGAATTCAAAAATTCAAATCTTTTTATCAAAATTAATTTATATTTAGTATCTAAAATTAATTATAATATTGTTCACGGAAATACATAAAAATCAATTTCATTAAGAAAATTATTATATTTAAACATATAATAACTTTACAAAAAATAAATTATATTCATTATCAATATGTTTTATTTATGTGAAGGAATTTTAAATAATATATGAAAGGTATTTATTTTTATTCACATTACAATGTTTAATGTCGAGGTTATAATTAACTAATTTAAATAATTATCATACTAAAATAATGTTTTGTAGAAACTCATTATTGCATATAATATATGGAAGGTTAGTTTTATATATATCACAAGACATTTAGGTTCTATGTGAAAGGAATATTTGAATTATTTTTATGAAATATATAAACGAAAAAAATTCCTTCCATGAATAATAAAATCCAAAAAATATCAGGCTGTTATATTCTACACCCCTTAATATGAATTTCACCCTCAAAATTCCTATGGGTTCTCAAAACATTTAATAATTGAATGTTTCATTCATAGAAACCCGTGGAATAAAAATTAATACCAAAGCATGCCTTAAAAGGATAATGTTGGAACCATAACTGTTACCCAAAGTAACGAATCATGAGATTCCCACATAACAGAACATTGGTGGAAAGTGAAAACATTGAAATTGAAGATAAATATTACCATCAAGTTATGATGGATATTGATATAGAAAAAATTGGGGAGAAAATTAAAAATCTCAAACCCATAAATCAGGGATGGCCTACAAGACCATCTGATTCCTCTAAAATGAATGTACTCGGAGAACAATTTTGGATTGAAGATCATTTTTCAAAAATATTATAAAATTTAGTAAATATATATACTTTCCTGATTTTAGGACAATGTCCCCCTTTGTTGTTATTTGATCTAATTCAACTCTTTCCCTAAAAAGGTTGGTAAATTTTTCATTTGTGAAATTCTAACAGGTCATAAGACCCATGATATTCCAACCCATCCGTTATCATCAACACAAATTATTTTGTTCATGCTATCAAATATGAATAACTCCCCATATAGAGATATAACACATTAATATTACTAACATCATCTATATATTGAATTTAAGTTGCCATAAATTTTAAATATTATCACCCTTTTAAAAGAAAAAAATTCATATATTTAGAAATAATTTCTTAAAATCATCTTAACAATGACCCCAATATATCAAAAATTATGGATTGGTTCTCACCTTCAAAACACGTGAATACCCTCATCGTATATTCCCTTAATTACCATAAATACTTTTTGAAAACATGCATGATTCATTATTCCAATGATTACTGTATATATTATTTAAATCCAATAAGTTTTAAAAAACATCCTTGATAACAGAGAACACTTTGTTAGTAATGAATTATAGGGTAATTTGATTTATCAAATTTATTTATTAATATTCAACATATCTTTATCCAAAAATTATTAGCTCATTGTCATGAATTAATTAAGTGTTATATTCTCTTAATGAAAATGTCATCGTTCTGTGGAAAATATATTATAAGAATTTATCACCATTCTACATGTCCTTTTAAATCCTTAATGAAAACTTATATAGAAAATAATTATATATTTACTTATTTATAATATTTTAAATCCAAAACGTAAATACTTCATTCATCCATCATTATTCTTATACCATTACTTCGGATTTTTCAATTAATTCCTTAATAACACTTTCTTGGAGTATGAAATATGAATCATGTATTATGGTTCTTCAACCTCAATCTAATCATGTTTATTAATATAAATTTAAATAAAAATAGAAGAGAATCATATACCTTTCACATATCGTTTATGACATCTTTATCTTTAGATGTTTAACACATACTCGTACCACCTTCATGATTCTATTTATGAGATTTCAAATTTGGAAATAGATTCTCATAATACTGATATATCCCCCATCTGAGATATTTAATTTTTTACAATGCTCATTCTAGTTCTCCTAATTGACTAAAAACAGAAATCATAGTGTGAGAAACATTTATCATACTGGGAAATAATATAATCATGAAAAATTACTTATAGGGTGTCTAAATCATGGATCCTACTTATATAATATATTTTAACCATAGTTTTATA
Organism: Viscum album; assembly: GCA_963277665.1. Lineage (NCBI taxonomy): Eukaryota > Viridiplantae > Streptophyta > Magnoliopsida > Santalales > Viscaceae > Viscum > Viscum album. The sequence continues at coordinate 707,570,448 of OY728165.1, read as the reverse complement.
CTAGTTTATTAACAGTCATACTATATGTAAATATTAAATTATATCTTGTAAAAAGATTTAGAATTATAAACTCATATCCCATGGGAGTGCAAAACCTGGTGAGCAGTAAATCCCGATGATCTGTACCTAATTATCCCATGTCAGGCTCGGGAAATCATGTTGGAGTTGTTACTTCTAGGTAAATCTGTACTAGGGTTTAAACAACTTGTAGTATCCAGAAAGTGATTTATTGATAGAAACCACCGACTCTATCATTTACCAATATTCTAGGACATTTTCCTTAATGATAACTCATACGTATAATTATCCTAATATACATCCCTAGACATATCTTTAAAAAAATACCTAGTTATCTAACTGAATCTTTCTTATCCTAGTTTCCAAATGTAGATTAAACCTTCACATTAATACCAATTGTAGAAAACCTAAATTTATATACCTTAACATTACATCAATTTGATGTAATAATTAATACATTATAAAAACAAATGCTCAAAGACTGTATTAGTATAACACCTTTTAAAACATGTAAACATAATCAATAGTACATGAGGGAGCTACATAATATCCCACTAGGTTCACCAAGATTATCACACCTCTTGGAAATATAATACAAGAAATATATCATCATAACACGGGGAATGAAATATAAAAAGGGGTGAGATCAAATGCTCAGTAAGGGTAAACAAGGGGGACATCTAAGAAAAACCATGAGTATAATGAAATGATAACATGAACATTAAAATAGAAGATCATACCCTATATATTAAAGATCATAAATATGAATTACATCATAAATCATGGAAGTTAATAAGATATAAATCATAAGGGAATAAAGAACACAAGACATGAAATTATGAAATAGGAATAAAATGTGGAATTATAGAAGAAACATATGAATATACAATGATTCCCATTGTAGTCTATTTTTTTTATAATGTCATCTTAGTGGAAAAAACCTTCAATGAACTAAGTCAACTCCCAGTTCCAACTCTGTATTACTGAACGAAGTTCAGTCCTCATTTCGGCCCTGTATTACATAACCAAGTTCATTTTTCCTTACAACTATGTCAATCTCATGAGATATAAATCTTTACCTAATTAATTAGAGGGATATATAGGTCCCAACCATATCGTAATAAAATTATACATACATGTGACACAATATCATAAACAATCTTATCATAACCCATGAAATGATATGGGTATCATAATCACGTATTAATATCATACCCTATGAAAAAAGATGCAGGTTTCATAATAATTTCATCCTAATAATAACATGTGGAATGAAGAGAGTTTAAAAATAATATAACCCATTAAAGGGAAATAGGTTTCATAAGAATAATTTCATCAAAACATAAACCATTAAAGAAGGAATATGAATTCAATCTTTGTATTATTTAATAATAGGACATGAGTAACATCAAAAGAAGTCATATTAGATGGAAAATAATAGGGAAGGTTATTTTGAGAACATATCTTGACGAAAATATAATTTATTCTTTGAAAAAATCTCTTTAAAATATAAAACTATTCATACTTATTTCCTTTGATTTTTTTTGAAAACATACAAACAAGAGTTGGAAACATTTTGATAGATATTTTATTACAAAACATAAAAAATAAGACTCACTGAATTTAAAAAACTAATATTTTTAATACTTATAAAATAATCTTGAAATATTTTGATAAACATTTTCTTTCATAATTTATAAAATAACATTGAAATAATTTTAAAAACCATTTTCCTTGAAAATTTATTAAATAATTTTCTAAATGTTTTAAAAGCATTATTATTTTAAAATATCGTCAAAAAAATATAAAGGAATATTTGAAAATAATAAAATATTTTTTATAATAAATTTTTCATGAAAAAAATATTCATGATCATTTAAATACATTTTTTAAATATTGGTTTTGTTAAAAAAAATTTGAGCCGAAGAGGGAAATTCTGTCTAATTTTCATTATAAAATTTTCTTAATTATGATAAGCACCAAAGAGTGGAAACAGTTTACTGATACATAAATACATCTTGCGTAAAAATTGTGTAAGTAAACTCTTGAGGTTCTTAGGATATGGATCATATTATTTTACCAAATAAGCATAATCATTTATAATCTCTAAATGCAATGAGATTGTTTCAAAAAACACTTATCACATGGTAACCTGGGATCATACTCTCCATTTAAAAAATGATGTTAAATTAATATAAAAATATCCTTAATATGAGTAGATTCATGATATTATATGTAATATTTATGTACATACACCTCATTAATGAATTTAGGTGAATAAGAAAACATGAATCTAAAAAAAGGAAAATTGAGATATAATTATTTTACTGATTTATTAAATTTTGAAACATAAATACCATGAAAGGAATATAATAAAATTGATATTTAAATTATAATAAATTCAATAATAATATTCATATAATATATTCATGTTCATTTTATACACCATGGAAAAGATAATAGTGGTAAAAATTGCATGTATGTCACTAAAATAAAATGTGAGCTGAAATACCCTTAACATAAGTTTTCACTCTCTTTGTAAAAAAAATATTCTAGTATAAAAAATTTTAGTTTATTAAAAATATTTTTCAAATAATATTATTATATACAATACCATATATATCTTTTTATATAACTCTCTTGTTAACAATTTTTTGTTAAGGTTTCACTTCGAGTAATATTTTCTTTATTTTTAACTTGTGTAAAAATTTGTTATACCATTTGTATTTATACATATATCATTATTTGAATATTTTAAAACATTATATAAATATAATTTATATTCAGTATATTTATATTATAATAATATATAGAATATTTTTGTATGAAATGGAATACATCATTTATGTGGACGGTAGGTCGTATGTACGCATGAACATTATTTCAGATTTTCTGTCATATTGAAAGAGAGAAACTAAATTAAATATATTTATATAAATTTATATATATAATTATTATATTGTCATTATTATATCACATATGTAAACAATTTGAAAAATCTCATCCTCAATACTTTCCATGTTGTGTGTGAATGAATCGTGTCGCTTCGTGGGAGAGGTAGTCCACACTTCCTCAAGAAAAATTATCATATTTACACAAAATATAAATTATAATAATTTGTGTTTTAAAAGTATTAAATAGTTTTATATACATAATTAATATAATATATAAATATATAAATATTTTTTCAAATATAATTTCCACCATGAGAAGAGGTAAAGGAAAAATTAACCATCATCATTTTATGGGGAGGTAGTTTTTTGTATACGTAAACAATATGTTTGTATCCAATTATATGGAATAGTATATATGTTTAAGTATAGAAATTATAATAACTACATCATAATATATTTAGGATAATTTTTTTATACAACCCCAGAATAAGAATAATTTATGATCTGAAGAATGAAATAAAAGAAATGAGTTTGAGGGACGGTGTTACCTATTAATCATGAAAATACTTTTTTTAACCCAAGGGGTTCAATGGAATGATTTATTAAAAAATATAGTCTTCAAAGAAGATTTAATGGATTTTTTGAGACTATTTTGGTGGATTTTGGATGATCCAATTTGTCTTGAGAGGTATGGGGATGGGGTAGAGTGCTTTCCTTTTCATAGTGGAGGGGAGGGTCACTCCTGTAAATACCTAAAGGTATTGTATAATGGGAGACCTCATTTAACTAATGTACCTAAAAAATAGAAAAAATATTGGATTAATGTGAATTTTTTTTTCAATAAAATCTACATCATACAAAAATATGTTCATATTTATAATTTGGTTCTTTAAGATTAATGATTCCCCAATTTTATTATTTTTGTTTTTATTAAATCTTTAACATATTAAAACTAAGTAATTTAACCATTAACACTGAAATAAAGTAATATTTACAAAATTATATAAATTAAAGTAATTATAAATATGATATATAAATGAAAAAAATACCTTCTGTTTTAGTAATTAATATTAAAGACAAGAAAATGTGATGTGAAAAACAATGCATATACTCGTAATGTGCTAACAATGTTTTTACAGTGTATGGGTCAATATGTTAATTATAAAAGATATATTGGTCAGTTAATATATGAAATTTAATATTTTCCAACCATTAAAAATCACAAGGAATAATCTATTATTTTAAATTAATTTTAAACCAATTAATGAAAAATAATTTATTATAAAATAAGAATAATGTCACTTTTGGACATTATTTATTTATTTGTAATTTTAAAATATCCAAATAATATTTGAAATAAAGTTAATAAGATTAAATATTTTTACAATTAAATGTTAATCTCTAAAAAATATTAAATATAATAAATCAATCAATTGACTTCACCTTCAACATGTATTGTATCATTGATGTTAGTTAATTATTTATTAAATAATGACTAAATTTTCGATTCGTAAGAATTTTAAGTAACAAAGTCATCTCAAAAACTTATTAATACTTTATTATGATAAAAATAACAAAATTAATTTTCAATGGGGTATCTATAACAGAGAAAATGATTTTTTTTACATATCTAATATTTTTATAAATGATAAAGTTAAAGAAAGTTCACTTTTTTGACTTTTTCCTTTTATAACCTTTAATATAGGGAACATCCATTTAATAATACCTTAATAACACATAAAATTATCACAATGAGTGTATATTGTAAAATTATTGGTATAAAATTATTTTCTACAGGCTTATATGTCATTTTTTTCTTAAGATCATGTTTTAGTTATTAATTAAGCTTAATCTCTCCTAATTCATTGTTATTAATTTTAATCACTTTAAATAATATTTTAGGAAAAAATTTATGCTAATATTATTAGAATAAAAATATCGTAATTATTACCACCATTTCAGTAAATTTTTCAAAATTTAAATCACATAATTGGGAAAATTTTGTTTAATGTTAATCCTGCAGACGTGGTGAGAATGTGTGGTTTGAAAGTAAAAACATTCAAAAGATCAATATGTATTTATATATAATTCCATAATAAAAAATAACCCAAATTATTTAAATTTGACTAATATATTCAGAATTTATCTATTGTGACATTAAAAAACTAATTCATAATATAATTTTACACTAATAATTTTTTAAACAAAAAGGTTGTTTTTAACAAATTTTTTGTAATTTTGAATATTAACTCAAAAATAATGTTTCTCAGGAAAATCCCAAAAAATACACCCTATGAAAATATCAAAATTCATAATTGAATTTTTTTTGGAAAAACTTCATTTCTATTATTGTCTAAAATTTATTTTAATATTATTTATACAAGGACATGGAATGTAGTTTCTTTAGGAAAATATTATTTTAAAACATATAAAATCATGTAAAAATTATATATATTATTATCATTTTTTTATTTATGTGAAAAAATTATAAATTAAATATGAAAGGTAGTTATTACAATTCATATTTTTATTTTTAACATTAAGGTAATAATTATCATTTTTAAATAATTATAACAATAAAATGATGGTCGTAGAAACTCGTTGTTTCATATAATGCACTCCATGATGGTGTTTCATCAAGCTCAATCCTAGTAGTATACATGTGGAATGAATATATTCATTTTTTAATGAAATAAATCAATTAAAAATAATTTATTCATAGGAGAATAAAAATATATTTCAAAAAATCTCAGGGTGTTACAACCATAAATATCATGTTTCCTCTATGGAAAACCATTATCAACAGACATAGTTTAGATGAAGCAATATGATATGATTAAAATTATATATCATTTTATCTTAACCATAAAGTAAAAAATAATTTATGAGTATTAAATTTACATTATCCAAACACCTAAAGACATCTATATCATCTTTTAAAAAGCACTATAATGACACATCCATAAGAATTAAATATTCGAGCGACATTAAACTAGAATCATAATTTTTAAAATCAAGATGTTATATTCAGTATAGAGTTTTAGAATATTAGAAATAAATAAGGAAATGTAAACAAATACATTATAGGGGGACACTACTATATTGTATCCATTTATTCAAAAAATAAAATGACATTAAAATAAAAAAAGAATTATTTTCATTATAAATCTTAATAATTGTCATATTAATCTCATACTTGTCCTAAATATTCAACCAATACTATGAATAATTTTGTCAAAACATGGTATAAAAAAATATCTTAGTTAGGGACATAAAAAAATAAATATATTAGCCCGATGAAAAATATAAAATCCCATAAAACGTTTACCTGTATCTTGATTTTCATTGAGAAAATGAAATTAATGAATTTTGCACAAAAATACGAAAACATATAACTAAAATAAAACCATTAAATCCCATAAATATCAAAATAAAACCCTTTCTAGAAACATAGATCATCACATTACGAAAACCCATTCCAAACAATTTTAATTGGAATTACCATACTGATGAACTCCAATATTATCATTACCTAATGCATTTAGATAACTGTCTAGGACACTACATTATATATGTTTTAATGTGATTATTAGATGATAGTTGGGAAACTCCATCATATAGGCTATAACATACTCTGTAACACCATGCCCCTACCTCATTGGCTTGAGGAGGAAGTGAGGGTTACTTGGCCTTAAGCGACATTCCCTAGGTTCTAAAGGCAGGAAATAAATGTCGAGGGATATGAGATACAATTGAGGAAATTTTTTCCCTTGAGACAAAACCAATAAACCATATTATCCACTATCAACAAACTAGATGATGCATGTCAATAAAAAGACCAACTCATACATTACAAAAAGGGAACTACACTATTCCACAATACAACCCACCAATCAATACAACCACCACAAATATCAGAGTACTATGTGGAAGACTAAACAAAAGACCCAAAATAATCCCAGACACACTTCATGGCTATACCCCAAGCTCCTTGTTCCAATAACCAACACCTCTCCCAAGCATCACCATGAACCAAAAGCAAATAGATGCCTTACCTTTACCTATGTCTCAGAATATGACATCTACAAAAGCACTTAAGTGCCAGAGAAGGGGGTGAGTACTAATACTCAGTAGGCTTTCCCCCAATAACTTCCCTACACATGACACTAGGAAAAAACTATTAGCACATTTATATAAAAAATTTTATATAAATAAAAACCAAGCAACAAATTGTTTATAAGGCAATAATTCCATAAGACAAACATTACACACAAGGAATCCAAATCAACCAAGCCACGCAAGGAAGCCAATTCAACCATTCTACAAGTCGATTACCATTTTCATAATTCACTCACAAGCCCCATCTACAACCATCACCTGCAAAGTAGACAACAAACCATGGTGGCACTTCCCATCCAACCCATGCACAGATCAAACCATGGTGGATCTTCCCGTCCAACCCATGCACACAACAAAACATGGTGTCACTTCCTGTCAATTCCATGAACACAAAAATCCATGGTGGCACTTCTCATCCAACCCATGCACACAAAAAACCATGGTGGCACTTCCTATCCCACCCATTCTCCCAAAAAACCATGGGGGTACATCCCTCCCACTTACTATTGATTTTGGCACATCTCGTCCACTATCCATCCCTTTTTTATAGTGGCCCTTCTAGTTCTCTCTAACACGTCCCAATATTATCTAGACAATGATATCACCCATTTCCACACAAGCCTCAAACATAATCATTTATTATTGTTAATACCAACAATTAAAATTTTCATGCCAAACAGACTTCAATATCACAAGTCTATTGAAAACAATACACATTCATAAAATCATTACCATTTTAAAATCACCCATTTAAAATTAACCAATTGATCCAATTTCAACACAACCCCAATTTCATTCCAAAACCCTCAAATCATCACACATTTTATTTTCCAAAAAAAAAATCACACAAAATGATCACAATTAAATTAAATCAACCAATTTAATTGTAAATGAACTTCAAAATTCAACCTAGTGGAGTTTAGAGAGAGGCCAACTACATATAGGGTTCCGACAAAATCTACCCACAGGAAATCGCACCTCAAATCCGGAGAAAGTACCACAGAAACCACTCTTGATCCCCTTCCCTAACACCCAAAGGCATTAAAATTAATATCCAAGGAATCCAAAACCCTAAATCTACACACAACAAGTGTAGATCTAGAAAACCAAAAGAGAGGGAGATGTAGATCTTGAGGAAATCACAAAGAACCACAAGAGGAGACTTACTTGAGAAGAACCACCTTCAAACAACCATGAAATTCCCTCGAATTTTGTTCAAAATGTGTGGTAGTGCCCCTAGAACCTTTGAGAGGAGACAATCCTGAGTGATGCTCAGGTGTGAGAGAGTTTGGAGAGTAATGAGGCAAGCCTGAGTGCACCTGGGTTTTAAAACCTTCTTTTTTATGTGGCCACACGGTTAGCCGGTATGGTTTGAAATACATTGCGCTAATTGTGAACACACAACTTCCATGAGATGAGGGGTCTGCATGGTTTCCTCGCAAGGTATTTCAAACCATATATAGGCCATGCGAATCCTACTGTCTCCCCTACACGGTTTCCTAGAGAACCCGCACAGTTTCCTCTAATAGTGCTCAAACCTTGATCCCTATGAAAATCCTCCAAATTTATTCAGAACCATTCCAAACTCAGAAATCCTCTTCCCAACACATCACATGCACGTTAAACAGATAAATAAAATTATAAAGGCAACATACCTTAAACCGGGGGTGCTACATTTTCCCCACCATTGGATATTATGTCCTATGAAAGTAGTGAACCCACCCTTTTCCTAAAGAGCTCGAGCCGTTGCTCGACCATCTCTTTCCCCCACTCTGAAGTCTTCTCTTGGATCTGTCCATGGTGCCAAAATACCCGAACCAGACCGATGTTTTTACCCTACAAGAAAAACTCTTACCTATCCAAAACCCACACTAGCAAGTGCACCAATGATTCTTCTAGCTCTAACTCAACACGATGCATCAAATAATGTGACCCAGATCCGACTGATACTTTTTCAACTACGACACATGAAAAACATTTTTCACCACACTTAACCTAGGTGGAAAAGTCAAATGACAAGCCACCTCACCAACCCGCTCAAGAATATCAAAAGGTCCAATATACCTCAGAGATAACTTTACCTGCTTCCCAAACTGATGTTGTCCCAACCAAGGTGAGATCCTTAGGAAAACATGATCACTCACCTCAACCGACAAAGGTCGTCGACGATGATCTGCATACGATTTCTGAAGACTCTGATCTGTCTCCATTCTCTTCTTGATTAACCTGATCTTTTCCATAGTCTTCTAGAAAAGGTCGGTACAACCATCTAGTACTAACATGTTTCCACCTAGAATAGTGGAGAATGACATGATCACCCATAAAATGCTTCAAATATATCCATATGTATGGAAGCCTGATAATTGTTATTGTACGATAAATAAAACAACAAAAAGTGCTCCTCCCACGAACCACCAAAATCCATGACATAAGCCCGCAACATATCCTCCAAAGTGTGTATCGTCCTCTCGGATTGATCATCTATCCGAGGATGATATGTCGTGCTCATAGTCAACAGTGTCCCAAGGGCATTTTGTAAGGATTTCCCAAAAAGATATGTAAACATTAGATATCTATCTAATACAATCGAAACTACAACACCATGCCTCTTTATAACCTCCCAGATATTGATTTTGGACAGATCCTCCACCGTATGAGATTCACGAATTGGGATGAAATGGTCCGAATTCGTTAGCCGATCCACTATCACAAAAATGGAATCATGCTTCCTGACCATTCTTGGGAGACCTGTGAAAAAATTCATTACTATTTTCTCCCACATCCAAAAAGGTATTGGTAAAGAATACAACATTCTTGTTTGCCTTAGATGCACTGTCTGGACCTGCTAGTATGTTAAGCATATCGAGACAAACTCAGCCAAACATTTTTTTTATACCAGCCCACTAGAATAGCGCTTTCAACGCTTTATACTTTTTATGAATTCCAGGATGAACAACCCACCTGGAATGGTGATACGCCCCGAGAAGAGCCTCCTGAAAAGCAACTGGTACAACCATCCAATTCTTAAAACACAAAACTGAATCTCTATTCAGTTTACAATCCTCAATGGTCTCTCCACCATTAAGTTTCGACCTCATCGCACACACTATGAATTAGATATTTGTGCCTCTTTAACTAGTGAAACCAAGTCAGGAATTAACAAGACCATAAAGAATACTTCTCTATCCCCATGTTCCTCACCTTCCAACCACATGTCATCTATAACCAAGATCAACTTCCACTAGTCTGATGCCTGTTTCACCACCCGAGCGTATGATTTTATACTTAATGCATTCGCCACTGAATTTACCTTACTCGGTGTGTACATCAAGTCAAAATAAAACATATGGATATATTTCATCCATCTTCACTTCCTCATGTTCTAATCCCTCTGTGATAAAATGTGCTTCAAGATCTTAGGATCTGTATATACCCTGAATTTATCACCATAGAGATAATGATGACACACTTTCAAAACATGGACCACTACTTATAATTACAAATCATGAGTTGGGTAGTTCTTCTCATTCATCCTCTACTATCATGATCCATACACAACCAAATGATTCCCTTTCATGAGAACGCACCCCAACCCTAATCCGGATTCATCACAATACATCACATACCCTTTACAAGGTTCTAGAAAAACCATGATTGGTGATGATGTAAGGTGACCCTTTAGCTCTTTGAAATACTACAAACAATGTTCGTTCCACTATAAAGGAACATTCATTCTTGTCAAAGATGTCATCGATGAAGCAAAAAGTGAAAAATCAGGAACAAAACACTGATAATACCCAGCTAGACCGAAAAAACTGCATACTTAAAACACATTATTTGGCAGTTTCCAAAAGATAATAGCCTTTATCTTTTCTAGATCCACTGAAACACCCTTTTCAGATATAACATGGCCAAGAAAACTGACTTCCTGTATCCAAAAGTTACACTTTGACAATTTGGCAGACAACCGATGATCCCTCAAGATCCCAACACTCTCGTATAGTACTTCTCATGATCCACCCTTATCTTTGAATACATCAGAATATCATCTACAAAAACCACCACAAATGAATCCATGTATCTCTAAAAAATATGACACATAAATGTCATGAACAATGATAGCACATTCATTAGACCAAATGGCATAACCAAATATTCATAATGGACTTATCTACTTTTGAAATCTGTTTTAGGAAAATCTTCCTTTATCACCAGTAATTATTGTTATCCCAACCTCTGGTCGATCATGGCGAACCACTGGGCTCCCCTCAAATGGTTGATCAAATCATCAATTCATGGAAGTTGATATCTATTCTTTATCATAACTTAGTTAAATATATAATAATAAACACAAAGCCTCAATGTTCCATCCTCCTTTTCACAAACTACATCGGTGCTGCCCACAAAGACTTGCTAGGATGGATAAACCCTTTATTTTATAACTCTTCAAAATAGACATTCAATTCCCGCAATTCACTAGGTTCCATTCGGTATGACAAAGTGAGATAGGACTGGTCCCCAGATGGAGATCAATCTTAAAATCTACTTCTCTTATGGGAGGTAACCCAAATAATTCATCAGGAAAAATATCCATGAACTGATGCACCACTGCCAGAAGAACACTCCCTTTAACACCCACTATTGACTCCAACGACACCACCACCAAAAGTGTCGATAACGTTCCCACATCTGCTGAAAACAAACCTATTTCACCCTTTCCTTCACTCCTCTCTCCTATAATGAGATTTCTAATGCCATCGTGTATCGTAAAAGCCATTGTTCTCACATTACAGTCGATGTGGGCCATAAACTCCCCTAGCCAATCCATTCCGAGGATTACATCATATCCATACATCTCAAGCACAGAGAAATTAAAAATTATCTCAACCTCACCCACAACAATATTGTATGATCTACATAGGAAGGCTCAATACTCTCTTCGACCCAGAGGAGTTTGAAGTTTCAAAACTGAATGCGTCATTTCTTCCTTTAATCCCAACAACTCAACCACATGTTCAGCAATAAAAGAGTGTGAAGAACCTATATTAAACAATACCTGCATCAAGGTATAATTTAAAAGAATAGTACCTCAAACCGTGGATGGTCCCGACTGATCATCCACCCTAACCTGCTTGGCTCTAAACAATGCCTTGGTTTCCACACTATTCTCTTTGTTGCTCTGCTGAGGATTTATAGTGTTCCAAGAACCACCATAACTAAATTTTCTCCGCTGAAAAAGGGGTATGTTGTTGTCCCCATCCCGTCAAAGAATATGATGTCTAAAATCCATGAGGAGTGTCATGTGCACCCGACCTCGGAGAATTCCAACAATAGTGCTAAAGATGCCCCATTTGCTTGCAATTGTGACATGCTCAAGGTTGTTTCATGCAATCCCGCTTGATGTGTGTCGTAGAGCCACACAGAAAACATCCTGGTTTTCTTTGGCACTTCAGTGGATGATTTACTGATCCTTCCATCAGATTATGTTTCATACTTCCACCCTAGGAATAAGTGTCCCTCCTCTTCTTGAACCCAGAGTTAGAGTTACCACTTTCCCCCATGGGTACCACTATGATTCCTCTACTTGGAGCTCCAAACAGATCTCGCTCAACCACCGAGTCTCGATTCAATATCTCTGTGTAATCACTGATAACCAGAACTTCTATTTTTGAATGGATCTCTTGACTTAACCCTTCCTTGAATATCCTTTCCTTCAAAGATGTGATACCCGCCACCTCGAGTGCAAACCACACTATGCTCATATACTTAGCTCTATACTTCGTCGCAGACATATGCTCTTGCATCAGACTAAAGAAATCAGTTTTGTGTTGAATTATAAACAAATGTGGGTACAATTGTTTATTAAAAAATTCCTCAAAGCCTTCCCATGTCAAACCCTAGTCTATCCCTGCATGGAATACCAAGTCCAACCACTGATGAGAATTATCCTCTAACTTATACGTTTCAATCCTTAGTAAATGCTCTACCAGTATCACCAAGAATTTGAAAATTTGGTTTATTCTAGATAGCCATCCCTCAACCCCTTCTGGATCCGAATCACCACTAAAGATGGGTGGATCCTTCCTTGGAAACTGAGATACATAATCAACATGATCTGTCTCCTCTCTATTCAAACTTCCCACAACATGGAATTCTTTTACTATACTCTGGACTAATGGCTGGTTCACCTGGGAATCAGTTGCAAGCATGTTCTCATCAGCCACTTCCAGTTGGTATCTATAGTGCCTACCCAGTGCCATTTCTATAAATAGAAAACAAAAAACCATGATTCTCACTTATGTAGACATCAAGAATTCCCATTTCAAATCGCATTACACAACACCATCACAACTATGCTTTCCACCATTACACATTTTCCAGGTTTCACAATTTTTGAAAAAAAAACCATTTTCAAGACACCAAATTTATCCATATTACAGTTTCAAACATTTGAAAATCCATTTATCAATTCAGACCATAAATCATTATTCCCAATGAAATATTCATCCTAGAGAGAATTTATTTCTACCATGCATGCCATGCTCATCTCATTGGCTACACCCACGACTATCATATATCCAATGCCTATAAGTGTCTCCAACCACTTATGTACCCAAATCCCTGGTAACATGATGTTCAGCATAAAAGGGTTAGCTACGTTCTTTTATGCTATACATTCCATCTTCCTACATTCCTACGCCTTGCTACCATCCTGACTCGAGGAATAGGCCAAGAACGAATGTCAACACCAAGACTGATGATCAACACCAAGGATTGAAAAAATGCTCTCACTTGAAAGCTAAGGCCCGAAAAAACTGATACCACTTATAACAGCCTGCCCCTACCTCATTGGCATGAGAAGGCGGTGAGGGTAAATTTTCCTTAAACGACATTCCCAAGGCACCAAAGGCTTTCAATAAATGGCCAGGGCTATGAGAAATGATTGCGGAACGATTATACCTCGTGAAAAACCCAACCAACCAAATGATCCATGTTCAATAAACTACATGAAGAATGTCAAAAAAACAACCATCTTATACATTACAAAAAGGGAACTGTACTATTTCAAAATACAACCCACACACCAATACAACCACCACAAATATCATAGTACTATGAGGAAGACTAAACAAAAGTCACAAAATAATCCAAGATTTACTCCACAGCTCTACCCTAAGATCCTTGTTCCAAGCACCAGCACCTCTCCCAAGCATCACCACAAACCACTAGTAATGAGATGCCTAACCATTACATGTGTCTCAGAATACAACATCTAAAAAAGCACCAAAGTGACAAAGGAGGGGGTGAGTACTAATACTCAGTTGTATTTCCCCAAATGACTTCTCTACACACGCCACAAGGATCAAATTGCAAGAAACATTATCTACAAAATTTTATATAAAGAAAAACCAAGATACCGATTGTTTATAATCCAAACATGACATAAGACAAACATGCCGGACAAGGAAGACAAATTAACCATGCTAGGAAAGGAATCCAATTCAACCAGGCTACAAGAAGATTACCATTCTCATAATTCACTCACAAGTCCCATCTGAAACCATCACCAAAAAAGCACACAAAAACCATAGTGACACTTCTTATCCAACTCATGAACAAAAAAAACCATTTTGGAAATTCTCGTCCAACACATGCACATAATGATCCATGGTTTCACTTCTCGTCCAACCCATGTTGAAAAAAAACCATGGTGGATCTTCCCGTCCAACCCATGCACACAATAATCCATGGTGGCACTTCCCTCCCACTTTCTATTTATGGTGTCATTTCTCATCCACTATAAATACCCTTTTTATAGTGTCCCTTATCGTCAACTCTATCGCGTCCAAACATCATCCACTAAATGATATCACCCATTTCCACAGAAGCCTCAACCATAATCATTCATTGTTGTTAATACCGATAATTACCACTTCTATGCCATACACACTTCAATATCACCCATATATTTAAAATAATACACATTCTCACAATCATTATAATTTTAAAATCACCCATTTAAAATTAACCAATTGATACCATTTCAACACAACCCCAATTTCATGCCAATGCCCACAAATCATCACCCATTTGATTTTCTAATGAAATTTACAAGACATGATTAAAATTAAATTAAATAAACCAATTTAATTGTAAATGAACTTCACATTTCAACCTAGTGGAGTTGAGAGAGAATCCACCTACCTTTAGGGTTATGACAAAATTGATCCACAAGCAATCACACCTCAAATCAGGTGAACGAACCACCTCAACCTCTTTAGATCCCCTTACCTAACATTCAAAATCATTAAAATTAACTTCCATGGAAACCATAACCCTAGATCTACAAAAAATGGGTGTAGATCTAGAAAAACGATAGAGAGGGAGATGTAGATATAGAGGAAACAACAAAGAAACCCGAGAAAAGACTTACCCGAGAAGAACTGCCTTAAAAAAACCATGAAACCCCTTCTAATGGATTCTATAACATTTTGGAGATCCCCTCCAACCATTGAAAGGATAAAATCCCAAGTGAGGCTTGGGTGTGAGAGGATTTGGAGAGGAATGAGGCAAGCCTGAGTGAACCCAAGTTTTAAAACCCTACTTTTAATTGGTCGCACGGTTAGCCCGCACGGTTTGACAAACTATGTGCATGCTACTGCCTCAAGATGAGGGGTCTGCATGGTTTCCTTTCACATTTTGGGAAACCGTGCACAGGCTCTGTGAAGCCTACTATCAACCCCTCCACGATTTTCTGGAGAACTCGCACGGTTTCCTCTAACTGTGCTCAAAACCTGGTCCCTAATAAAATCCCCCAAACATATTCAAAACCATTCCAAACTCACCCAACCTCTTCCCAACTCATCCAATGAACTTTAAGCACATAAAGAATCATTAAAAAGGCTAAAAAACTCAAACTGGGGGTTCTAAATACTCACTTGACGCTATCTGTGCCACCCTATCATATATGATATAACGGGATCACCTGGTACTATTTGGGAAACCCAAATGTATAAGTTGTAAGGGGATCAAGAAACACTATCTAGGAACACCCATTTCTTATATGTAATTCTCAGGTAGAATACTATGAATACAACCTTTTTTATTTTAAAATTTTTTCATAATAAAATATTTGAAAAAAATAAAATCACATTGTGATATCAAAATAGAATATAAAAATATCATATCATTGAAGTGATCTGTAATATAATAAATCTGTTGTGTGAATCATCCATAAATCCACATAGACATGTGTAAATAAAAAATTATATAACAAAAATACATTTCAAACATATTTTTATTAATACATAAATAATGTATTAGTGGTTTAACCCAATGAATAGAAATTAAGTTAAGAATTTAATTTACCACTTTATAATAAGTTGAATCATATATAAAATGAAACAAAACATTAAATATCATGATAATAGAGAAATTAGTGGTATAATATGTTTAAGGGGTTCTATATACACATAATTATTACATCAAAATATGCTTCAATGAAAAGAAAATGATACAAACATCATTACTAGATTTTGGTATCATATCAACTATACATAATTATTCATAAATTGTTTTTACAAAGGAAAAATTGTATATAATAATTTTTACATCAAAAGTATTGTAATATGGATTTTTAAAATCATATAACATCCATAATAATAGTAAATTAAATGTATAAAAAATACGGTTCTTGAAATTAAAATAATACAGAGGATGTTAAGGGATTTAATACCTTGTATCTAAAAGGGATATACACATGATCTTATGTATTGTATAATAAATTATAGATATTAATTAATAAATTTATAACATATTTAAAATATATTTTCCATATTATAATTTTATTATGTTAATTTTTGCCCATTTTTTTAGTTATAAATTTAATTATTTTTGTTCCAGGAGCTTTCGACTCATTGCATCGTGGTTGGTTCACAGGTGTATAATTTCATTTGTTTCTTTAAAAATTGTAATATTACTTAAGAAGAAGAATATGGTGTTATAAATGAAAATATATATGTCTCAAAGGAAATATAAACCATATTTTCTGACAATATGGTAATTCATTTGATAAAATGTTAATGATAAATGTTTAGCTTATTTTTGTGGTTTTTCCAACCATCACAAACTATATTGATTTTATTTAATATTATGCCTACTTATTAGTAATACAACAAGAAATTATTTAAAACTTACTTATTAAAATATGATTTAAACACAATTATAGTTTTTATGGAATATGGTAATGGGAAATGAAAAATCATTATACATAGATATGGTTAACCACTATAATTGGGATATAGTTTCATTTCATTGAATAATAATGTATAAAAAATGGAAGGATATAATTTATTACATTATAGACCTAAAATCTTCATATATACATGATAGTTTGTTTATTATTATTTGATTGATGATGGAGTTTTGGAGAAGGTATAAGTAGATATGAAATTAAGATAGGTGGATTGAAAAATTTACCTCATGAATATAACATCCTTGAAATATCCCTTAAAGAACATGGAATTGGTATTTAGGTGAGATCATAAGTACATGTAAATTTTTAGAGTTTAGAGTAGTGGTTTTTTCAGTGTTTTTATGTGCTTAATGTATTTTTGGGAGAAATAGGTTGGTGGGAAGTAGTATTTATAATTTAGGAGGGGTTGTTTTATGTTATTTCATAATGATTATTTTAATGTTAAAATCAACCACAATTTGGAGGAATTAATTCCAAAGAAATAAATTTTTAATAAATTTTTAAAATTACTATTAAGTTATATAATCACATTACATTTCCATTTACTTATATATTATTATGTATTTTTTTATGTTATCTTTATATATTAAATCACTTCATTATTTTACATATACATCAGTAAATATTGTTTCACATGGGTATCATTTTTATGCTTAATAAAATGACCTTAATAAATAATTTTAAACTCTTGATTCCAAATATAGATTCCCATTTAAAAATTTCAATTGATATATTTAGAAAATTTAATTTTATAACCAAACTCATAGACGTGATGATGATGTAGGTTTTCAAGAAGTGTAATTTTTAATAAAAAATGATTTTATATTAACTTTAATACTAAAAATAATAATTTTATATAAATAAATTAATATTTATTGATATATAAATTATAAAATTTGTTTCAAATTTTTTCTATTTATTTATTATTTTATATAATTAAAAATTAGAAACATTCTGTACTTTAGAATAGTTTTCAGAAAAATCACTTTTTAATCCCAAAAAGTAAGTTATTCAAAAATATAATATAAAATTAATTACAAAGAATTTAATTGGAAGTAATATAAATAAATAATATATATATTATGTGAAAACATATTTAAAACATAATTTTACTTTTAAATTTTCTAATTTATTGAAAATAAAGGACATTTTTACAAATATATATATTTTTCACAATTCACTAAAATTTAATATTTTAACAAAATTGTCAATAATTAATCGTAAGATAATTTTGGAAATCTATGAAAAAAAATTAAATAATTTTTTTTAAAATTGAAATTCTACAATTTGAAAGAATATATTTTTTATATTACTATATTTTAAATTAGATTAATAAAATTATTTCCATTTTTATTTTATGAATTATTTTATATTGAATTAAACAGTTTAATTCAAGAAAAAAAATAAATATGGAAAAAATTTATTCCATCAACTCATGGGTTTCCAAAGTCTCTATAAATCATAATACACAGTATATATGCTTTTTCACCCTTTTAATTTCCTAATAAACTAACAATAATATTCAAAATGATTACTTTATATAGTCTAATTATTTGATATTGTTTATAATAAGTAATATTTCATCCATATAAAACACCAGAAATTTCGTGAATCTCTAAATAACCCACTTATGTATACTAGATTAATACACATTCTTGATCAAATAATACCCTTAGATTATATTATCAAACCTAGTACTATAACATTGAAAATATTTTATCAATCGTTAAGATTAACTTTTCAACTTGAGTAAATTAATAATAATGTTTAGAGATGAAAATATTTGGGATTCATTGTATAATTGTCCTTGATCTTTTTTGAAAATTACATTTGAAATTCATTTGATATATCTAATAAAAAATGAGGTAACACTATGTGATAATTATATGTATAAATTCTACCATACACATACATATTCTTGTAAATAAATCCACTTTCGACATATAGGTTTCACCCTTTGATGTCTAATATCTATATTTTAAACATGGATAATTTTCATAGAGTATATGATTTATTTTAATGAAGCTAATAATTTCATTGAGTTAGAACTACCAATGGACACATTGTAAGAGGTTGGTAAATATTCTGTGAAAGTCACTTAATCATCATTTACCCCCAATAGTATATACTTCTTAGGCTCATGATCATTCCTTTAAGACCTTCAAGGTTCCCCTGAATCTTGATTTGTTGATGATTATATAACTCTTTAGGGAATAGATTAACATTATATATTAGGAATAATAAATTTTTTTCTCTTTAACTAAACAAAATTTATCCCCAAATTATTGTGATAAATATTGTGGTAAAAAATATATCAATATTTAACAAAATTATATTCTAATAAATTATAAAAACAATAACTCAATGTTTCCTTTGGATATCCAAAATAACGGAAATATACATATTATAGGATATGATTATATTTAAATTCCTACATTATAAAATATTTTTATACCAACATATTTTTTCATCATGAATATATTAATAAGATAATAGATTAGTTTGATAATTATTGCTTCTAGATCATATCCCATGAATGATATATCACAGTTATACTAAAACATCATTGATTAAAGACGTCTAAAAATTTATTTTTCCTCCAATTATACTACATGTGCCATTATTGTGTTTTCAAAATTTGTGATATGAAAATATTCTACAATCTAATAAAAGATTAGTAAATTAATTAATCAACTCTTTACCACCGTAATCTGGTTGAAGATTCATAATATATTTAAAAGGATATTTTTTACTTCATTTTTTATATATTTTTCTAAAAAATGTTTTCATCATATACACCATATGAAAAGGATAATTGTAACGTTTAATTCATTATAAATGTTTAAAAATTACTAGTACCATCACATTCTTGTGTTCTCATTTTTTTAACATGCATAACAACATATTATGCTTAAAAGTTCATTTTCTCACCCACTTATTTGAAAAAGTATATAATTTTTTCTAATAAAAATTATTATATTTAATGATATTATTAATATTAAAATGTTTCCAATAAAAAATCCATATGAATTTTTTAATTTAATATAGCATTTATTTTATCACGGTGATAATTCCACAAATATAAAGGGATAAAACACTACTGTGAAATTTTAATATTGATTTTTATCGATTAGAGTTACCATATCTATATCTATAATACATTGATAATATTATAAATGTAATAAAACATATCATTTATTTATATTTTAAATTTTTTCTTCATAAAAATTAATGAGAATAGTTTCGTTTTTAAACGAGTTATATCAAAAAAATTAATTGAATATATTGAATGTTTCACAATTCATCAATTGATCTACTATGTGGAAATATATCAAATATATAATTATAGTGCAACAAGTCTTTCATATTAAAAAAAAATTAGTATTATTTTCTATTTATATATTATCTCTTATTTATAAATTATCTGACATTAATAGAAAAATTTTCATCGCAACATGATTCCAATAACCATTTTTCATTTAGATAATTTTTTATATAACTTTCAGAACATTATACCAAGATGATGACCCCTTAAAATCACTTAACGAAATCCAATTATAATCAATTAAAATTTAATAATTAACAATTACATATCTCTAAATGATATTCAATATTCAATCTATAATCTATAATAATAAATATTTATTTTTTGAGTATCATTTTTTTATCAATTTAATAAAAATATTATTGATCATACTCTACTAAATAATATTACCCCATACATCAAAATTATTATTGAGAAAACATACATAACTCACTAAAACCTTTGTCTCATTTTTTATTCATCATAAAAAATATTCATTTTTAAGATTAACTAAATAAATATGACTCATTGGTAATTAGACTAACAATTGTTTCTTAAGATTCATCATATAAATATTCCGTAACACTATTCCTATAATTACCTACAATTTAAGGATATATGGACATGTAATAACCAATGATCACAGTGATATATGATCACATAAGGTTTAGGGTTATATATATAATTTATTCTATTATTATGTCAAACTAAAGGTTTCTAACACATAGGGATATACAAAATGAATGATTGACACCATTACATGTGATTTCTTTGGAAGGAGTTATACACATTTAATAAGGAGTATTTTATTTGGCCTCTAAATATCTATATTAATCTCATATATAAATTTTCATTTCATTTAATCCATATATGTATAAATACATCAATTAATTAATTTATTTATATTATAACAACAAATAAATTAATTTTATATAATCATATAAATGTATAAAACTTTATATTTCTATTTATTTTAGTTATTTTCTAAAAAAATAAAAGATATTTTTACCTAAAAATATCAAAATAAAACACATTTATAAGGTTCATGAAACCCTTTCAACAAACATTTTTTAAATATATGAAATCAAAATCTTCCAGTGTGAATATCTAGTGTTCTTGGTATCGATACCCAACATTTTTAAGAATAAATTCTATATTCAAAGAAAAAGTGGAAATATATACCAAATTCTAACCTTATAAGGATCATTACTTGATACATACCTTAACTCTAATATAGTCTTAAAATATAATATAAACACAAATAAAAAAATATAATTATATTTATAACTCATTAAAAATTATATCCTTAGTTGCATGTAATGAATTCATAGGACATACCTAACATATCACTATAATATACATGGAATGATAATTATAAGAATAAATTTACAAAATTTAATGTCAATAAGGAAATTATTTATAACATAAAAAATTATACATGATTATTAAATATTTAAAATAAATAAATTATTGAATAATATATTATTTTCCATGAGAATTTAGAGTTTTTAATAATGATAAATGATTGTATTATAGTCATGCATACATTATTAACATCTTTTAAAGAAAACAATTTGACATGATCTGGATATTTTTTTGTATAAATGGATTTCAAAGGTATATAATGCCATTTTTTCTCAATATATGTCATATTAAGAAATTATCCTCTCAAATATCTCATATTATACTATGGCTTGTTACTCTTTGTCTATATCAATATTTTTTCATGGAAATCTATTTCTACTAAAAGAAAGACATTTTAAATCAAAATTTGTTTTTATGACTCATTTTTTAAATTATAATTCACGTTGTATAAAAAAAATATTTTATTAAAAATAAAACGCAATCCATCACATGTTTATGTATACCATGTAGTAATTCTAGAAAATATTTAATTTGATTCCATTTATTAATATATTTCTTTATGATTCATTATAGGAACTAATTGTAATACTAATAATTGTTTTTGAATAACATATTTATTCTCAAAATGTAACAGAGTATAACACAAAACCTAACCAAAAGACTGAGTCAAAGAAGAAATAGAATAATGAAAATTAAAATAAACCACACATTCTTAAGTAATGATCATTATTAATTCATTCTATGTTTGTTTTATTAAGAACCCTTATAATATTATAACAAGAACATACCTATAATGGTATGCACTATAAAAAATGAATCACTTAATTAAAATTTAGTATTTAGTTTTTAATGATGGTGTACTTGAACTATATCCAAGGAAAATGATATTAAGGAAATGATAGAAAAATATATTAGGAAAATATATAATTAAAAAAATATTATTTATCTATTCTTTAAATATTTACCATTAATTAAAAAAGGAGTTTATTATTTACTTTGACATATCATTAATTATAAAAAATTTATATTTGATTTATCTATTATATCATTGTTAATTAACTCTACATTTATTAATTGATTTTTATACTCTTATAAAATTTACTAAGTTATTTAAACAACATCACAGGATAATTTATATATAGCATACACCATGATAATCATCATTGGGGAGTTATCTACATGATTTCTTTTATCCATAATTATTATGAACAGAAGTTCATAGAATAAGAAACCATTTCATAAGAAAAACCATGATATAGTGAATTTCACTAAATTATGGTTTTATGTATATGATGATTTTTATAACACTAATTTTTTTTAAATTTTTGATATTTTAAATTTTTTAAAAAATGGTGTTTCATTTTATTTTATATACAGATAATGATTTAACAATATTATCTTCATGCCAATTATTTTAATAACATAAATGAAAAATGATTATGTTGGTAATTTTACATGAGTTATTTGAATAACTAGATAGTTATTTATAGAGAAATTCCTTTGATTTTTCGTAAAATAATTTACATTAAATATAACATAATATATTTTTTATTTAAAATAACCTAAATTATAAACTATTATTTTAACTATCATCATGTTTGGGTAGTTTTTGTGATGATGGTAATTTATATAATATTCATGTTAAAAAGAAATCAATGACATTATTTAAAATTATAATGAAAACTAAATTTGTTATATCCCTGAAAATGGATTCATCAAAAATATAAAAGTTTCTACTTCATAAGTTGAATAAAAAAATCAATATAAATTGTAATTAATTTTTAAAAACTATTTAAAATTTAACTTTAAATGTGACGATTAAATATGTGGTTGTGAAGAACATGATAGCTTAAGGCCTCATGTGATGGTATTACATAAATAAAATGGGTGAAATTATCTATATTTAGTTTCATATATTGTTAAAAATTTAAATGAAAGAAAAGTATAATCAATATAAAAAAGAAAATATGGAACAAATATTGGATATGAGGTAATATGGGTTGTTATAACAAATGATTGGATAATTTGGCATGGATAATTATATGTGTTCATGACTAGTAAATATACATGTTATTATATTTATGATGTTAATGATATATTTTATTACACATTATGTGATTTGATAATTGATATGTTATTTTTTATAATACTATAACATCATTTGGGATTTTTTGTATTTTTTTATATAATAGGATTCATTAATATAATAATTTTTGATATTATTATGTACTTAAAAGTTTATAA
The DNA here is from genome assembly GCA_963277665.1 of Viscum album. Taxonomy (NCBI): domain Eukaryota; kingdom Viridiplantae; phylum Streptophyta; class Magnoliopsida; order Santalales; family Viscaceae; genus Viscum; species Viscum album. Next base: position 707,546,249 of record OY728165.1, on the reverse strand, counting down.
TTTAATTTTCTTTAACGATTCAATTTATATTATATGATATGATGAGATATTTTTATTTATAAACCACACATTAACATTGTTTTATTTTTTAATTAATACCCTAGTTCATATTATTAAATAGTGGTGTTTTTCAATATAGACTTAGTTGAATGGGATTGTTATGTGAGATTTATTTCTCCTTGTAGAAATGTTTTATTTGTTCTCTCCCATATTAACATAACAATGTGATATTTTCATTTTGGTATATCTATTGAGGATTCTCAAATGGGTTATTTTCACTCATGGAACAACTCTTATGGATGTTAATTTAAGTTGCAATGAATTTAAATTACCTTTGTGTATAACTAGAGGGGATGTCACAACTATATATTTTAACTCTTAATTTGATTCATGATGACACCCCCTCTAACCAATATTACATGTGTTTATTCACATCTAAGTGGATCCAATTAGAATTATCTCATGGGTCTCTCAACATTATGATTGAATCAAATGGAATATTTCAATAATTATGTTTTTTTAATTATTTGATACATGTTACTCATTTAGAATCGATGTAGACAATATTTTTATTGTTTTTTTGAAATGGTTATTATTTATCATAAATTTTATCTCTCCTACTGGTATGAAATAAGGTTTTATTTTTATGATTTTATCTATTGTATATTTATTCATTTATCTTATTATATTATTTTAATATTATATATATTTCTTCACAGTTGAGTAATTATATGACATGTCATAAAATAATAACATGAATTCATTATGGTAAACATACACAAAACAATATTTTTATTATGTAAAATCTATCATGTTATGGAATTCAACTTATACCTAATCCAAATATACAATTCTCTTTGTGTATAGATTCAACTTGAATGATTTGAATGTTTTTCTGGTGACGCGAAATATGTAATCGATTATTGAGGAGTCTATAATTTTCAATGTAACTGATGTGTTGGTTTATTGATATGGTGTGTATTGGTCCAAAACATATATTATTATTTTTTATTTCTATTACCCATGTAAAATGTTATTTATTTATTTATTTATATTAATAAATATCAATGTTTTTTTCTTCCCACATACATTTATATATATATATATATTCTACTAATTTTTATGAGTATATTATGAGATACTTAATGTTAACTATATAATTTCCACCAACTATAAATTTAAATTCTTGACATACTAATGAATTATGCTGGATTATCTGAATAAATTGTTTATGCACACTATATTGGATAAATTTTGAAAATCATTTGACATTATTTTTTGAATCCATGTAACTATTATTAATACTCAAATTATTAAGAACGAATTACTAAGATTATATAAGGATTTTATTTGGAACATGATAGATTTTAGGTTGTATAGAGGTTCATGAATTTATAGTTGAGAGATTGTTAATACTATTACAATATTATGGTAGAATTTTTCATATAGGATGATATACTAATTTTTATATTTAATTAATGTATATAATAAATTTATTTGAGGGAAAATATATTTAAAAACAACATTTTTATTTAAATATATAATTTATTATTAATAAGAGAAAATTGCCTATGGGATAAGATAAAGTGGAATTGGATGTTTTAATCATAAAAAATAATTATTATATAGTGGTATCATCGATTTACAAGAAGATAATACTTTTAAATAATATAATTTAATAAAGGAATTGAATGTCTGTGGAGGATAATAATGTACTATGTTCTTGGGTGATATTGAAACTGGAGGATTCTAGACTCCAGTGGTAATAAAATTTGAAGTTTTTAAAAAAAATTATTCAGATCACGAGGGGATTTATTTTATGTCCTTTTGGGAGTTTAAATCATAGTGTACTACAAAAAAATATCTTAGTAGGGTTTTTTGAAATTTATTAATTTTTTTAAATGTGGTTACATAAATAATGGGTTACTAGGTATAGTTTCACCTGTTACCTATATAAGTGTAAAAATGTGTCATAAATTTATTCGATCAACTAAAGAATGTTTCATCTACTATTGGTTATATAGTGATCCACATGGTATTTAGTGGATGACCATTGGGTACCGATTAGTAACCAACCATATTTCCATCATGCATATTTATCTTCAATTTTATATTTTTTTATTTAAAATTTATCACTAAAGGGATGTTATTATTTATAAAAACATGGTAAGGGGATTTTTGTCTTATCCTCCTCAATATACCTCTATTTTTACCCTTGATCCATGTGCTTTTTATATGTTTTTCAATCACTAACCATTGTAATGATTTATTATTCCCTTTTATTTCTTTTTCATCTTATTATTGTATGATATTTTTGGAACATAGTTAGGGGTTATAGTCCAATCATCATCACACCATGGTAAAATACACCTTATTCATCATTTATTGAAATTATAATAGATAGGGGAAATAAATGGGGTAAATTTAAATTATGTTTTTCATCATTTGGATATCACAATGAATAATTTTTTATAAAATTCATATATATATAAGGGTTGTACATGTAATAGAATTTTTTATTTTTTCCCATCAAATTACTAAGGCTTTGTTTTTCATTAATAATAATTAAATGGTTAGTTTTTTGAAAATATTGAAATTCCAAATGATAATTCATTAACTTTTTCTGATTAATGGAAAAAATTTAAATATAATAGTAGATGGAATTATATTTATTTTGATGAGATAATTATTTTTTTTGGTATTTTGGGAAGCCTAACTGACCTTTGAAAAAATAAGAGGCACTTTTATATAGTTGTTTTCCTTTATTCATTATTTATATTTATGTTTCATATTTTAATATATATCTTATTTGTTTTATCCTATTAGTTTGATTATTATAATTATTATAATGTTCATGATTGGATGAGAATATAGAAGTCTATAAAAGAGGATGTACTTACACCTATAGAGTATTTACCAAAGGATTTTATAGATTTTACAAATAGTTACCCTTTTAATTCCAATGTTGAAAAGGGACTAATAAAATATTAGAATTCACATGTTTAGTATGAGTTGGTGTTTTCACTATTTTCGATCATTTAATATAATTGTATTTAAAAAGTTAATTATTAATGAATTCATAACTTAAAAAGTAAATCTCAATGAATATAAATTTGGTTTAAATTATTATATTTGTACTATGATGCCAAAACAATAAAATGATTTCTATTAAGTGTGTTTCCACTTCATTTAAACTAGGAACCATGGGTTTATAAAAGAAATAATATTCTATTTTAAATCTATGTAAAATAGGTTTTTGTCAAAGATATAAATTGGTGTATTGAATGAATTATAAGAAAAAAGGATTTCAAATGATTGACCTTGTGTACGTAGTGATATATTTTGTTGGTTTAAATCATTTTATTTTATTAATATATCATTATTTCTTTGTAAAAATTTAAAGAATATATGATGATGTTTGAGGAAATGTTATTACCATATTAATTTAATTACCATTTAAAACAACATGGTTAATAAAGGGAAAATATTTTGTGGTCCAATTGTATAACATTTATTAATAAGCAAATGTTGTTACCTTATGAATTTTGTATAGATTATAGTACCCATTGGTACCCAAAATACATGTAATTGATTCATGGGATTTATGTGATAATATTTGGGTTATTTCACATTGGTTTAATTTGGATCATTATATTACTTTGGAATGTCGTAAGACAAATTGTACTAACTGGGAGATGAGAGTTGAAGATAACTGTCAAAAATTAGGTTAGTGGTTACCATGATTTTGGTTAATGTATGGTTGAATCAATTGATGTCCAATTTTGGTTTTAAGAAGGTAGTTTTACTATTATTCTAATCATATTTTGGTTTACTATATTAGTATAATAGTTGGTGGGTCTTCGTTTTTGTCTAATTTAATGATATCTGGTACGTAGGTTATAACACTAGGATGATAGAGGATAAGATATGGTTAGTTTAGTAGAAGACATCAATCATTGTGGTGATATTTATTATGACACATCATATATGGACGAAACAATTAATATGGGTTAAATGGCCCTGATAATATCAATTATATATTTAAATATATTTTATTGAAGTCATACAAAAGAACATTGATATACATTGTGATGATAGTTCCATTGTTACTAGTTCATAAACACTTTAAATACTATATGTCATGCAGTATTGGATTATACACATGGAAAGAATTTTATCCCCACTAATGGACATGATAGCACCTTCTTGACAAGAGTTTTTATTCATCATTTTGGTCACACTATGTTAGGGACATGAACATAACACCAAAGATAATGATGATGATGATGATACATGAAATTTGATTTTAATGACTACTATGTAGTTGTCGTAATATCTAATTGGTAATGGGGAGCCAAATCATGTGATAAATTTCAATGTATAAGAAAACATATTAGATTATATATTGGTAGTATGTAATATATCATTGGTGATGACTAGTGAGGTGGGATGAGACATTTTTGGACAGATATGACACATGTTATTTCTTGAATTAGGGATTCATTATCTTTCAATCTGTTTTTTCATATTATTTTTATTTTTTTCATATTTATTTATTTGGTATCGGTTAGACATAAATTATATTTTTTTTTTCATTTCAGGATTCTGGTTAATTTTTTTCAAACTATTTTATATCTTAAATTATATTAATCATGATATATTAGTAACTTCTAATGATATTTTACCATTTAGATAATTCATTGATAAATAAATGATTGATGGGACATGTCAAATATGTCCAGAGAGTCCTCGTTGATGATATATGATATAACTATATGATATTGTTTGATAATATGAGATTGGACTTATGGAATATGTTATCTGGATATATTGTTATATGTTTCTTCATTTATAGGTACGTTAGTCCTAGACTATGATTAATGGTACTTGTATATGTCTTTGGGGTTTGTATTACTTAATCAATATGATGGTGTATATGTATTCTCATTTTTCATAATAATTCATTGGTTCTTATTATATTGTTGATTGTGTGAAACTAAAAAAATTATCTAACATTCATCCAATTGAACTCTAGTACATTTAAAAATAATTATACCTTTGTAATCATATCAGTTCATTAGACTCACCCATTATCCAATATACGTGAAATGAGAATAATTATAAAATGGTATACCATCGTATAACATTAAAGGAATAGGTATAATATTAAATTTAGAGATATATATTGAGATGATCAGTTTCATGATGGTTGATGATTCAACATGAGATTATCTATTGAGTTTGATCATAGTCCAACATAATTTATTTCAGTTATTATACTACATATGTGTTGAAATTTCCAAGAATATTATTTATTTTTTATTTTTGTTTTCTATGATTATATTTTTTTCACTATATATGTGGATTCATATCATATAGACTATTTTTTTACTTTATATACCAGACTTGTGTATGCCACTCGAACTCCATGTTATTTGTTATACGAGTTTTTGATGTGATTGATAAATGAAAGGGTCATACCAATTTGTTTTAAAACTTAGGAATGAATATAATGGTTAATTCATAATTGAGAGTAAAATAATAGTTATTGTAGGCCTCACCACTAACCAACATTTATTATATTGGGAGATTCACCTAAGATACAATGATGTTCTGCCATAGTAACTGGCATGAAAAATTGGGTCATGGCATTAAAAAAATGAAATACATGTGTGTGATTAGTATAAAAAGTGTTAGATTGAGGAAAAGTTACGAGATAGAAAAAGAAGCCGACCTCTTTCACTAGAGTTTCCCCCCTTCTTGTTTGAAAATTATGCATTAGATTTTACTGAACCTTGAAATTGTAAGATTCGATCCTGAATGGGAGAGCGTAACTGAAGCTACAAAGTCGGGGTCGGATGTTTCCCTTGCTAAAAGGCCAAAAGGAATATCCTTTCTCTATGTGCTTAGTGGGTTTGATTGCAGCAATGCAGTATCGTCAAAGCTTCCGCTATGCAGGAAGCTCGAAGATGGAATATTTTTAGTTGATGAGGATCCTGAGGCTGTTCAGCAATGCACACAGCTTTTCCAAATCTCTCTATTGGGGCCCATCTCATACCTCAAATGGGACATGCCATAGCCGAAACCGGAGCTGAAAATGCGAATCTCTCACATTTGGGGGATAAATGACTGGAAATTGATCCCGATTGGAAAAGGATATTTTAATTTGCTTGTAAAATATCAGTCTGACCATGATCGTGTTTGTAGATTTTGAAATCTTCAGTTTAAGCTGGGTGTTCTTCGTATCTCAGACTGGGATTACTCCTTCAATCCGAACACCGCAAAGAACAACTTGGGCCAGATAAGGGTGCGGATCCACGGGCTAAACTGGTATTTTTGGCCCCCAAAAATCCTCAATGACATTGCCTCCTGTATAGGTACTCTGATTAAGATTGAACCTCACACACTGAATGCCGAACATGGACTCTATGTGAGGGTGATGATCGAAGTTGACATTGCAACCAAACTTCTAGAATTCATTGTCTTCAACACGAATGAATTCAAGACGGAGGTAAGGGTCGAATGTGAACACATGCCACCTTTCTGTGAATATTGTAAAATTGTTGGTCACTCAATTCTGAAATGTCAGGTAGTTATGTTCCAGGTTGCGCCCTCAGGAGATGATGGATGGACTGATGGCAAGCATAAAAAAAATCCAAAGATCCTACCTTCACCAAAATTGAACCTATAAAAAATGCTTCGGATGTCTGGGTGAGGCGTCCGATCCTTCTAGGTGAGTCCTCGGGTACCTCCTTGGCTGACCAAGATGAAGAAGAGGAAAATAAGATTATTGATCGCAACATCTTGGAATACATTGAGAACTCAGATAGGAATATCCTCCAATATCCTATCCCTAAGGATCCGAAAACTGAGCTGATGATCTCTGAAGTCCAATTGCACCCTTATACTATTACATCTGAACAGCCCCCCGCGATTTTGGCCTTAGTGTCAATGGCTACTCCCCCTGCTCCGCGGGTTGAGAAGGATTCTGGTATTTCAATCCAGCAAGTGTCTCCCCCTCCTGCTAGTGCAGTCTATAAAGGAAATGAAGGATTGATTCTTTTAGTTTTTCATATTCTCCTAATAGTCCTCAAATGACAATAAGACCACAATAGAACACTAAATTACCTACTTCCATCATTTTGAACCATGTTTTGAATTATGAAAACTTAATAAACCCTCCCAATGAATCTGCTAATGCAGTGGGAAGAATACCTCATCTGACCGGCCTGCTGAATAGAACAAGGGTTGTCCACTGGAAGATGAAAGTGAGACCAAAACCATGGACCTCAAATCTCCTGAAACTGTAGAACCCTGCATATTATCAAATTCTTCAAACACATCATTTGATCCTTATATCAGTAAGAAGGAACATAATACCCCCAGACCCCTCCTCAAATCCTCTAAGATCAAAGTGGAAGAAAGGATCAAGTGGATCAAAGATTAAAAAGGTTAACTCCCAATCAAAAAATAGGTTTTAATGGATTTGGTTTTATGGAATTGTCAAGGAATTGATAACGCCGATACACTTTCTTTCCTGAGAAGGATTCTGATGAAACATAAGCCGAAAATATTTTCAATTGCTGAACCTAAGATTAAATTCTTCTTGAATTTTAGGTATGTTTCTTCTATTGGTTATAATTTTCTTGATGCTTGCAAAAATGATATTGTTGTTGATTAACTCTGGGTTTTTTCCACTCTTCACTCTGAAATGTTGTTGTTTACAATATTTCTAATCAAATTCTTACTTTTCATTTTTCTTATAACAATCTACACTACTTTTGCACCATGGTTTATGCCAAGAATAGATACCAAGATCGTCATCCCCTCTCATAGGACCTCCCAACCATAGCTAGCTCTATTCAAGAGACCTATATAATTATTGGTGACTTTAATTCCATCCTTTCTAACAGTGAGAAGATTGGCCCCCTCCCTCACCAATATAATCTAGAGAGTTTAGAACCTCGGTTGAAACTTTCAATTTAATTGAAATAAACCTCTCAGGTGCTAAATTCACATGGTACATGAGGCACTACAACAAAATTATTGCTAGAAAGCTTGATGGAGCCTTTGTTAACATGTTAGCCTTAGACGTCTGGAACACAATCTCAAGAACTACCTTACCTAGACTGAACTTGGATCATCACCCCATACTTGTTAAACTCTTATCTAAAAATGAAAAACTCAATATTACCTTTAAATTAAACAATTCTTGGTCTGAGAACATGAAATGATCTCAACTCATCCAAAATGGCTGTATTAACATGAATCAATACTCTGATGATTTTTCTTGTGTCACTAAGATAAAACACCTCAAACACTGCCTAATGGGCTGGTGCAAGGATAAACTCAATCAAATGGATGTTGATATTTCCTCACATGAATCAAATCTCAATCAAATTCAAAATAACTTAACATGGGATGATTTTCCTCTGATCCCCAAAATGAGTTGAGCATGTCCTTGAAGCTCAATTATCTTTTGAGACATAAATACAACTTGCGCCAATAGAATTTCAAAACAAAATGGCTCTCTAATGGTGATATGAAGACCAAATTTTACAACACTCTTCAAAGAGTTATAAAATCTTCCCATCCTTCATCCTTTCATAAAGATAATGGCACACTTTTTGATTCTAATGAAACTATAGCCAATCACATGGTCTCCTACTTTCACAATATTTTCAATGGGCCTAGTATAAATAATGACCTCATCCCTAGGATCATTACAAATATGATCAATGGACTAGATAATCTCTCCCTTTTAAGCACTCCTCTTGACCATGAAATAAAAGATACAGTCTTCAGCTTCAACTCCAATAGAGCCCCTATTCCAGATAGCTTCAATAATGGATTCTTTCAATAGCATCAGGAGGTTTTTCACGCAGATGTTCATAAACTGGTTCGACATTTCTTCACTTATGATGTTCCCCCTTATGGTTTTAATGCTCAATTCCTGACACTTATTCCCAAAGTTGATATTGACCTTGAACTACACCTATTACACCCCATTCCTCTCATCAACTCCCTCTATAAAGTCATTAATAAACATATTTCCAATAGGCTTTCTCTCATATGTAATAAAATTATTTCATGGAATCAATTTGTGTTCATTAAGGGAAGATCCATCAAATATTGCATTTTCACTGCCTCGGAGTGCATTAACTCATTAAATTTAAAATCTTGAGGGGGAATATTTATGTTAAAATAGATATTTAAAAAGGGTTTGACAAAATCGATTGGATCTTTATTTTCAACGTCGTTAATAATTTTGGATTCAATGAAACATTTTCGAATGGATAAACTATCTTTTCAACCCGGCTTTTATATGCATCCTCATTAGTGGTTCTCCAAAGGGATACTTTAAATTCTCAAAAGGGGTGCGACAAGGAGACCCCCACTCTGCGATTCTATTTTCCATTGTAGAAGATTACCTCAGTAGGTATATATCCTCTCTTGTTCAAAAAAACAAGCTCAAACCCATTCAGGCTGCCAGAAACCATGATGTCCAAACCCACCTCCTTTATGCTGACGATATAATTATTTTCCGTAACGGGGACAAGAAAAACATTATTAACCTTAAAAAGGCTTTGTCTCATTATGAAGAGGTCTCTGGATAATCAGTCAGCTAGAATAAATCCTCTATCTATTTTGGAAAAGCCTTTTCCCCTACTAGAAAAGGTTTTATCATTGAAACTATTGGTATAAAAGAGGGATCCATACCTTTTACCTATCTTGGAGTTACCATCTTCTGTGGTAGGCCAAAACCTACCTACTTCAATATGGTCATGGAACATGTGACTAAACAAATTACCTCTTGTAAAGGGGATTCCCTTTCCATGGCTGGCAGAATCTTCCTCGTAAAATGCACAATTATCTCCAAAATGTTCTACCTTATGATGATTTATAAATGGCCTAATAGTATCATCAAAAAATTTAATGGCTACATGAATTTTTTTTTTATACTGGTAGCATTCTTGAGAGAAATCTTGTCAGTGTCCTTTGGTCGACATGTTGCAATCCCCTAGAAATAAGTGGCCTTGGAATTAAAAACCTAAAATATTTTAATGAGGCTCTTCAAGATAAGCTCACTTGGAGGATGATCAACAATATATCTGACTCCATATCCTTCTTTTGCAACAGGTTTTTGAAAAATCATAAAAAGAGTCAATCTAGTTACCTTAACTCTTCTTATTGGCCATCCATTCGTATTGTTTTTGCAAACATAATGCACAACTCAAGATGGATGGTTAGTTCCGACTCCACCATAAATTTATGGCTTGATAACTGGACTGGTTCTCCCCTAATTTAAACTCTTACTCCTGAAAACCCTCTATATAATGCCAATTTAACCATAAATCATGTTGTTCACTCTAGCACAACCAACCTTCTTGATCACATCCTGCAAATTTTGGACAATTACCCATTTATAAATGGGGAGGATCTCCTTTCTTGGGAACCTTCCCACAATGGAATCTTGGATTCCAAAAACTACTATCAACATTGTTTTAATAATTCCAACCCCTTTATCTCTTGGTTGAAACCTTTTGATAATACTTAGATTAAACCCTCAATGCATAACCTTTTCTCCACATTTCCCACAATTGCATTCCCACAGAGGTCTGTCTTCAGTCTTTTTCTATCCAACTATGCTCTAAATATAAATTTTTCCATCAATATAAATAGGAAACTAATCATATTTTCTTATCTTTTTCTACTGCCTCTGCTCTTTGGAATTATGTTACTGATAATTTTGATTTCATATGGTTAGATGGTGACTTTATCCATTCCCAAATTAAGCATTGTGTGGAACTTGATACCTCTTGAAAAATCAAGAATCTTTTCTTATCTAGGATTGTGGAGGTCCTTAATGTGATCTGGTATGATAGAAATGCTATTATTTACAATAATTACTCTCATAATATTAATGCAGGTAGGATGAGGATCACAATGGCCATCCAGGAATCATCCCTCATCCTGAAAGGAAACTACCACAACTTGGTCGGGGACTTTATGATTCTTCGGAGCCTCAACATGGATGGTGTCTACACTAAGACGAAGCTCCCTCTTGAAGTTTTTTTGGAATGATCTGACACCTGGATGGATCAAGATCAATGTTAATGGAGCTTCCAGAGTAAATACTATCCTTGCGGGATGTGGGGAAATATTTAGAGATTATCTTTTTCGGGGTCAAGGATGCTTCTTCGGAAGCTGCGACACTACCTCTGCCTTAGAAGCTGAGGTGATGGCTATGATTCAGGCCATTGATTTTGTTAAGATAAAAGGTTGGAACAACATCTGGATTGAGAGTGACTCCACCACCATTGTGCAAGCTATTTTTAATGGAGTTCATCACCTCACATTGACCCACACTGCTCGGTGGATAAACACTCTCAACGACCTTCTCGAGATCAGACATGTTTCCACTCATAAATATCATGAAGCTATCGTGGTTTCTGGTGGCCTTACTAACAAAAGTGTCAACCAAACCATGACAAAGAGTTATTATCTACCAGTTGATCTTCTTTCCCATTTTGTTAGAGATTTTAATAAGGTTCTATCTTTTTGACTCATGTAATATTTCTCTATATTTTCTCTTTTAATAAAATCTTCTGCTTCCATTAAAAATAAGGAAAAGATACGATGATCAAACATTTATTGTCGATCATGAGAATTTTTTCATCACATAAATTTTGTTACTACCCGATTTTGTAGAGAATTTATTGCATTGAAGGTAGGAACTCTATGTTTTGTGAGGTTTAGGTCCATGATTCTTAGTGGTGAGTAGTTTTGAGTTCGGATGTCTCATAAGTCCAAATGTAGAGACATTTCTTATATTATATATGAATTCTTATAGATTTAATATTTTCTCCTGGTGCACATCCATAATGGTACAATCGAATAATTATTTTCCCTAAAATAACAAAATATTAATTAATATCCAAAAATAATATACTTTATTCATTCCCAAAAAAATATTTTAGGTGGAATAATTAAATTGGATTGCATTGATTTTCTTATTAATTATTATTTTTCATCTTTTATAGGTTAATATTATTGTATATTTTGGGTTTATTAGTAAAATATAGTTTTTAAAATGATGTTTTTTATTTTCACAATGTGAATTAAATATTTATGGGTGGATTTTCAATAATTACAAGTAAGTCTTAAAGATTTTTTTTTGTTTTTAGGAATCTAGGGGAAATTGGTTTTTAATTAAATTTTAAAATCATTGGAATTTGGTTTTGATAAATGGTATTGGTTTTAAAGAAATGGGATAATTTGTTTTAACACTTTTTAATTTTTAGTTTTGATTAAAATACATTAAAAACTCATGTAATTGTTTTATATTTTTTTTTATTATTTTAAAACTATGAAATCGATATGCATATTACTAGGTGTTGATTTTTATATTTGGACCGAGAGTGAATCATGAATTTCGAATTTTGTGATTAAATTAGATGTTTGGAAAAATATTTGTGGAATGTGTATCATAAGAATTATATCTAATCAATAAGGTAATAGAATTTTTGATCAAAATTTATGGTAGGAGCGATCAATTAGGTTTTGGACTTGATGAATTTGTTATTTTGATAATTTGGGGTGTGATTTTGGTAAGATTATCCTATCATTGGGATAACTATTGTATGTGAATGAGTTTTTATAGTGATTCATTATTTTATGTAGAATAATAGGGCCCTGAATGGAATTTTCATTAATGTTTTAGTAGTGAGGGTTATGTTTCACATAATTCTTGTTTCATGGTAGTAGATGTGGGTCATGTTTTTAGAGGATTCATATTATATTTTTATATAATGTGGTGTAAACTAAAATTTAATTATATATACTGAGGATAAGAAGACCATTCTGAATTAAAATGATCCTTGATGACTGTTTGACATAAAATTCATAATATAACAAAATTAATGAACATAGTCTCATAGAGGAATGACCAGTGCTCATGGATATAACATAGTAATCTACTCATGAATTAATAACCATGATAAGAATATTTTTATAGATAAATGGTAAATATTGAAATTTAATGGTGAAATTTTCAATATTGGGAATCTATAATAGCCTAAGTGGGTGGATTATTTTTAGAAAATGGGGATTTAGAACTCTAATAGAGTGGAATCATAGAAACTTTTCTATTTTTTTCAATTTTGAACAAGTGGGATGTATGGTTTTTTATCTTGATATTTTACGTGGATTTTTATATGTTGTGAAATGTTTGAAAATTCCCAAATGAGGGTATTGTAGAACCCTCCAAAAATGTATTTTGAATATATGTATCGAGAATACAATTGGTACATGATGATGCATCAGGGATCACTAGAATAATGTTTAGGAAAATAGTTGGCCAATTTTTTACCACTATTTTCCATGGAAGCCCTTGGATATCTTGTGAATTTTCAAAAAAGTAACCATTAAGTTCAAAATATATATTTTTTTAACAAAGATTTTTTTAATTTGATATTTTCTATTAAAAATTTCACATAGGAGTATTTTTATTTAGCAAGAAACGATAGGATATAGGTTGTCACATCACAATCCTTCTCATTCCCTTATTCACCATTGGTAAATGGGAATTACAAATAGTTTCTAGTCACTTAATTTATATAACCTCTTCACCTCAAAAATATATTATTATTATTATTCTTCCCTTTTTTTGTGATCAAAATAGGGAATCTAAATCAGTTTTCATTGGAACTAGGTGATTTTCATTAAAATCAATGGTTATTTCTGAAGTAGTATAATTACAATGAAATGAAACTAAGAAAACATATAATCTTCCATAATATTATTATGATTAATTTGTTTTTTGATATGTAATTTATTTTATAAAAATTAAAAATTAAATTTGTTTACTAATGGGTTCTTAAACATTTATATTTTTAATCTTTGTTTACCATGTTCCTATTGTTGTTTTTTTGTCATGTTTTCATGTATATTATAAAATTATAACTACATAGTGTGATTTTTATATCTTTTGAATAAGGTAAGATATAATATTTAATTAAATTAATTTTGTAATAATGTAAATTATGAAAATATATGTGTTCACTGGAATAAGATCTTAAATAAATATATAGTTTTATATATGGGTTTAGTAGCCTTAGAGAATTAAATATATTTATGTTTTGAGTTATAAAGGTTTTACTACTGGAGATTTTTTATTCAGGTGACAATTAGTATTAATATGATCATCATTGTATAAGATTTTATAACTATAAAATCAGATCGACTCATTTGATATTTATAACCAATAAAAAATCATGTATCATTTAAAATGATTTATTTGGTAGTGCACCTACTAATTGAGTGGTAGAAGAATATTTTATAGTTTTTATGGAAAATATGGATTAATGATTGACCTACTTTTTAATATGGAATTAAATCATATTTTAAATTAGTTTTTAGAGAAATAGTAGTTTTTGAAATAACATTTTAAAGGAATGGATAAGGTTTTCATGAGTGGTTTTGAAATATAATTTCAAAATAATTAAAGGGATCCCCAATGGAGGGTATTCACCAGATTATAACCAAGATCTATAGGTTTGTGTGTGTGTGCGTGTTTATATATATAACCATATAATTTTTTAATAGTTTTTAAATATTATTTTATTCCAATTTTAATATAAATTATATATTATGTTTTTTCAAAAAAAAAATTTGTTATATTGAACCCATATATATTGTTACCAATTTTATATGTGTGTGCCCCTATGTTATATCTAAATAAAAATGTTTCATTATAATACATCCATGAATAAACAATAAATAATGGTGATATGTATTAACCATATCTGAAACATTACATATTTTAGGGGTTGGTTAGATTAGGATGAGGTATCTACTGAATTCCATGTGGACCATCCATTAATATGTAATTGAGTGTTCTTAATGATATTACAAAATCGTGTTAGGATATTATGTTCCCTGATCTAATTGAAAATAATTATAAGGAGTTTGTTAATAGAGTTTGGGTGATCCTATATTGGTCTTGATCAGTTAATTTGATGACCTTTGAATGGTATTAGATATATTTTATCAACTATAAAATGGGTTAGGGATTTTACCATCAATCTTTGGCGGGTTAACACTCAATTCATTTAACCATTATTTATTTTATTGGTGGTTATGGTCATGTTCATATTTAAAATCCAAGTACTATTTTAATATTTCACTAGGGTTAGGATATTGAGATAAGGGTGGAGTGGGTTAACTCCATGGTATAGTTCACTTATTTCTATAATGTGAAGTAGGGTTATTGGTAAAATATCATACAAATAATATTAGCTTTATAGATGTGCGAGATTCATAGATGAAATTTATTGGATGGCATCATAGACAAATATATTGAAAAAAATTGGATTGGTTTTTAGATACGACCTATGTGATCATGATCGAGCTTAATTTTTTCATTAGTCTTTAAATTTAGTGGTTGTAAAAATGGATGATGATATTATAATAAATGAATGTGGCTCCCACACTAATTATATAAAAGTGGCATGGGATCATCTCAAGATCTAGGTGAAAAGAGTTAAACCCTTGGTACATGTGACAATACATTCATTTGATAACCATTGTTTTTTTATCTAAATCTCATCAGTGTATTACAATTATTATAGCACACTATTTAATTATGTTTATGGTCATTCTTGACATTCAACACAAGGATTCAAGGTGTAGTAATAGCATAATAATACCATGTAGTAGGATCTATCACCAGTGACGAATTATGATTGATCAGAGAGAGTGTGGAATAAATTATGGGTAATATAATTGATTTCCTTAGTGATAGATGGTGAAGCGAGATATATCATGGAGTAATAGATATGGTATCTATTATTTATTATGGTTAAACCACTTAATTTATTTACATATAAATTTTTTAATGGGATATTTTATCAATGATATTTACTAATTTTTTAACTCTATGATAATATTTCATTACAATTTTTTATTTAATGATTAATATTAATTTGTGCGACCTATATTATTTCCCATATTTTTTTATGATATAATCATTATTTCCCATGAAATTTTGGAATTATTATTACTTATCTAGTGGTGGAATACTTTTTTTTTGTTTAGTGGGTTTCTAATAAGGGGGTCATTATTGATATTAAATGATACATTTTTATGATAATTTATGTTGATATAACAATGACCATATGTTAGACCTCATACTTATATAATTATAAACAAGACATTAGTTGTAGGAATGCAGGTCATAGCCTAAGTTGAGTAGTACTGTTGTATTCTCATAGGCTGAATCTGTCTTTATCTCCATTAAGGAATATAATTATAATGTTATTTATTGAGAATCAATGGATTATGATATTTGGTGGGTTATGTTACGATCCCAATATAATTTCATATTTATCTTCTAGATCATTGAAACTCTATTAGTTGATGTGAGTAATGGAATCCTATTAGGTCATTTAACTTGACCCCCATTTATAGACAAGGCATGCGTTTTGATGTTCATTGGAATACCTCAGGATTTAGTACATTTTGTGTATAAAAAAGGATATGTAGATATTAAAGATGTTCAGAACATCAATTGTAATTCATTATTAAATATTATTAGTTTTCTCTAAGGTAAATAGTATGTTTCTCAAGCAACACAAGCCAAAATGAAAAGTGAAAAATTTTAATGGGTTAAATATATTTGTTTTGTATAAGAAATGGAATTTATGTTTATATATAATGGTAATAAAATTATGAAATATCATGAAAACAATTATTGTTAATTTTAATTTTAATGCAATAATGCAATCATTATAGTATATAAAATATATAATAAGATCATTTCATACTTGAAAATATATTTTTTTATAAAATTTTATTTTAGGAAATATTCATTTTTATATCAAGGAACTAATATTTTTTATGATATAAAAATACAATAACACTATTTTGAATTATTTGTTAATTGGATATATGAATAAGTGTAGTAAATATATAAATTCATTTTCACATAACATTAGTTTTTATTATATTAATGTTTTTATTTAAATATTTAATTCAAGAAGATTATAATTATAATCTGAAAAAATGAAATTAATTATTTAATTATTCATAAATATATTATCCTTAGATGTTTTTTTTTATTTTTCTGAAATTGTAAATTTTTTGGTGAAAAGTGAAAAATATAGTTTTTATCAAAACTTTATTTTTTAAAAAATTATCATTATATAATAAATAAATTTATGTTAAGAAAAAAGTTTAATTGGACAATTATAAATTTATATAATATAATTATGAATTCAAATATTATTTGTTGGATTTATAAAACATATGTTTAACATTTTGGAACATTACTAATTTTATATTCTAAAAAAATTATTTTCTTTATTCCATTTAATTAAATATTAAAATATTAAAATTAGGTTTTTTATTAATTTTTATGCGATATAAAACCAAATTTTAAAAAATGCATCATTACATTTTCATGAAAATTGAAATCATTGACACTTTTGTCTTAATGATAAATTTTTTTCTTAAAAATACCCTACATTAAAAAATGATTTATGTGCCTTATGTGTGCTATTACATAGATGAATTTTTAATATTTTTATAAATTTTACATGATATAATTATTTTCATATTATAAATTTTCATGTTTAAATTTGGTAATATGATTATTTTAATTTTTTGTTAAACTTTATTACCATGGTTAAAAATTAGTAACCATGTTCCAAGTCTAAATATGTAAATATAATTTTACTAATTATAGCTGACATAAAAACATGTTATAAACATTGATCCAAATTAATTTTTGAGGTTTGGTTCGATCAAAATTTATCTCATAAACATTATTTTTTAATTTGATTCAATATTACTTGTAAAACATGTGCTACCTATATATTAAGAAGTGATAATTAAAACAAAAATTGCATTCCCTCAACCTATAAAAAGATCCTTCAACAACCAATTCAAGGGAACTCAAAAATTATAATTCATGTTATACCAAATCCTTTTATAATTCCACTATATCCATCACCCACTTTTTTCATCCCCTTAATCAAAATAAAATCTGTAAATTCATCATTTCAAAGAGGTACTCTACTATAAGGTCAAAACACTCGATGTGAGTACTAATCACTTATTAATTTATTTCTTCTCTATATTACTCAAAAAAATATATATTTTACCATAATAATAAATTGAAATAATAAATTATAATTTAATTAAATAATATTATTCTAATATTATAACCATTATCTATGCTTCCCCTTAGAAAAATGTGATAGTCATTTTTGAGAATGTATGGAATACTGCCTCCATGGAGAAATGAATTTCAATTATAAAATAATTTATAAATGGATAGATATAAAATATTTTTTTATAAATAAATATATCATTTATAATTTTTTTTGGATTCTAAATAATAACCCTTTTTCCACCTTCGGCTAATTATTTGTCAAATGATAAACATTTTATGTGTGTACATGTGGACTACCACCTCCATTGAATGAATAATTTTTTACATAACTAATATAATTAATAATATAAAATAATTTATAAAATGAATTTAAATTAATTTTTGTACAATTTTATGGATTTTGAAGGATTATTTTAATAATTGTAATTTTATTAACATACCATCATTAATTCCTCAAAACTTACCAAAATAATATCATCATCGATTATGTTTTCATGATTCATAACAAAAATTATAAAGGAATAAATGTATAAAGATATAAATAATTATAAATAACATATTTAAATAACCCAATTAATATAGTAATGATGAATTTGGTATTAATTAGTGGTAATCAACATTCACAATTTAAATCATGTGTGATACAATCAAAATCAATGACATCTGGTAGTAAAACTAAATTACTAATAATTATGAAATTTGTAATAAATTATTATAATTGAAGAGAAAATGTAAATATATATGAATATAGTCTGGAAATATGTGATTAATAAGGTTATGTGTACGATTTAATAGACTAAAATTCATTCACATCATTCGAGAGTGAAAGAATGTTATTTTCTTGACAGAACATCTTTTATTGAGCTAAACTAATTAATCTTTGAATACAGTTTTACAATGTTATTTTATTATATTATATTAGGGTATTAAAATTCTTTTACAACTTTATTCCTAGGTTATTACATTGATATATTTCTCTCTTTATAAATTTAAATGATGTAAATAATTATACACATCATTTTTAAATGAGTTATTTTTCATCCCAATCAATGTACAATATTATTTATAATATTCTCCTTTATGATATTAAAATCAAAGTATGTTTTATTTAAATATATATTAAAAAATTTCTTCAAATATTTTCCAAAATAATATATACCAGTATTTTTAAAAAATGATTTTATAATAGCTATATTTTTAAATGATAAAATGAATTTAATTACTTTATCAAATGTTTATTTTATCGTCCAGTCCATATTCATAGAAATTTGATTTATTTATTATTAGAGGAAAAGTATTTTTAATTATTTAAAAGTAATTTTTTAAATGTTATTTCCAGGAATCACCTTATTTTTTTTTTAAATTGACATATAACTACATTTGTTAATGAAAATTGTATGAAATAGTAGTTTCAAATTTGGATTACATATTCCATTTTATCTCCTAGAGATCTAAATTATATAGATTTATGTTATATGAATAGATTTATTAATTCCATCCTGAAATTTTACCATCGGATTTTTTATTTATTATTAATTTATAAAATATTTGATTTCATTTTATATGATACTATTTCTAAATTATGTGAACCCATTTCATGTAGACGTGTTATTTATGATGTGATGAATCACTTTTTTCAAGTGGAACAAATATTTATATATGATGCTATGTGTAATTATATATATCCCTTAATGTATTGGTTAATGATTTAAATCTCACGATGTAATTACTCATAGAATTGATAATTTTTTTTGAATGCATGGTTAGTGTTGAGGGACTTATAGAGGTGATGATTCCATGTGATTATGTTTTTTAAAAGTTATTTATTATACTATGTTTAACGGTTTTGTTAAATTTGAGTACCATATTCTAGTGATTGTTATATATTTGTCATTTTTAATAACCCTTGATTCAGAACTCATTTTCCATGGTATATGGCAGCTCGTTTAAGATTATGTTTCCTTTTATCATGACTTATTGAAAAAAATTATTGTTATATGTTCATTATAATAAGACATTTATCTGAAGATCCTATTTTCTAAAATAATAAAAATCTATCCCATGATGAAATGTTTATAAATATTTTTCCCTTACTAAAATTTTGATCTCATCCCTTTCTTATGTTTCCATTCCCCACGAAATTGAATGTGATTATAACTCATGAGATGTAAAAAAATTGGGTCTAAAGTGGTTCAATTTTAGATAATTGATCACAATTATTGTATAATATGATTCTTATATCACAAGGAAACGATGAAACTAACCCTTTGAAACATGGTATTTTTCATTAATTTTTATACGTATTGTTTAAATTATGGAAATGATGAAAAAAATTATCATGGGACATATCACTTGGTATTAAATATTATATGTAATGTATGTTATTTGGAAATGAAGCAATGATTTAAGGTTTGAAGAGTCTCATTTTTTATTGGAGTAGTGTATATTTATTTTTAGGATTACTTTAATTTATTTTTAGATATCGATTTAGTTATTAGGATGAGAGGACATTATTGGAATCCCATTTTTAAGTATACATATATGTTAATATAATGATGTTTTAGTAAAGTATATATTGTGGGGTTTCCTGAATATGGGAAGCAAAATTAGATACTACATTTTTAACACCTCAACATTTTATGGTATTTCTATTTTAAAAATCCATGATAGCTTATGTTCTACACAATACCATGTTTAAAAAAACCATATACTATTAAATATTTTTATTTCAACTTGATTTTTATAACCTAGTCATAAAATTGGTGGCTATTAATAAGAATAAATAAATTATAAAATAAATATGAAGCTTAAATTCAATGAAATGTATTTATTAATTAGAAATAAGGATACAATTGTTTAGTAAATTCATTTTATTCTTCGAAAATAAGTATTAATCAAAAGAGATTTTATTACATTTAAGTGAAAAAATAATACTTTTTCAAATGTTTATAAAATTTATATGATTAAAAATTAATTTTTTAAATCATCATATCAAAATTATATTATGGTGAAAGTTTTTTAAATTTATGAAAAGTAAAATATTTGGTGAATAGTAAAAATAGTTTTTTATAAAATAAGGTATCTTTTATGATATCTCCAAAATAACACTACTATATAATTTTTTTTAAAATTTATTCAAATAACATTTTATTATAATATAATATATATATAATTCAAAAATAATGTAGAAAATATAATTTATTAATTATTTCATGATAAAAAACAAACATTTTCAGTGTCAACACAGTGCACTCATATCATTAAAAACGTAAAATTTCAGGTCTTATAAATATTAATATATAGGTAAAAATTATTTTCCAGAATTTATTATTAATTATAATTCTTAAATTGTTATTTTTAATTGTATTTTATATTTTTTGACTTATATTACATTAATAACATCGTAATGTTTTCCAATGCTTGTATAAGTCAACAAATGTCAAATTAAAAAACGAAATATGTTTTGTTGACATAAATTTGAGTAAATATATATAATTCATTAAAATAAAGAACAATATTGATCCAAATTTATTTATTTTTATTGTTATAATTTATATTTAATTTTTATATATGAAATAATTGAATTTAATTTTTATGAAACACTGATGTAGTGCTTGTGAAAGAAGAAGAAAAACAAGAACAATGATTAAAATTAAAATTATCATAACCATTAAATGACACAAAAAATGAGTAAATATTATTTTATGTGTCATATTTGACCACAATAATCCATGGGTCACATTTATGACCCATTAGAGCAATGTTATTGACATTAAATCCCTGATAGTATTTAATTTTAAAAAATATCAATTCATTCACACTTTGATTTTTAATAAGGATA
This sequence comes from Viscum album, assembly GCA_963277665.1. Taxonomy (NCBI): domain Eukaryota; kingdom Viridiplantae; phylum Streptophyta; class Magnoliopsida; order Santalales; family Viscaceae; genus Viscum; species Viscum album. The sequence continues at coordinate 707,524,233 of OY728165.1, read as the reverse complement.
ACATCTTTATTATATATATTTTTTAAAAATATTCTCAACAATAAATAGTAATTTTAAATAGAAGACATTTATTTTCATCATGCCAATTTAATTTTAATTTTTAGGGATGAAAGAATTTCCTTAAATGAATCCATAACGTTGCTGCAGTGATTATAAAATTAATGAAAAAACTAAATAAATGATATAAAAAATAAAAAATATATATAATTTTATGATTTAATTTCAAAAAAAAAATTATGTTGAGGATTATGAAATTTCAATTATATATTAAATAGTCATTTTTAATTAGACTTGTTCTACTACGGTTTTTCATTTCAATGTAATTAATAGTATCAAATTTGACAATAATTATATTTCATTAGCATAATATTTTATTAAATTATTTCAAAAATAATTAAAATATTAAATAAGTCTAAAGGGTATAATATATGGTCAAAAATTACATTACTAGTTTATTTGAGGGATATATGGAATTATTTGTTTCTATAACGGTTTTATTATATTATAATGTTGTGAGAAATTTCTAAACTACCCCTCACCTCAATAATAAAAGTGAACCTCCTCCCTCACTTATTCACAAAAACCTTAAGTCTTATTGCTCAACCATATCATGAGAAATTCTATTTCAAATATCATTATCCATGTTTTTGAGGATATATCATCTAAAAATACATACTCTAAACCCCTTAATAATATATCTATGTGAAGTTTTCAAAAGAGGAAAAAAAATATTTACCCACTCATTTAGCTTTTTTCATCTTCTAATTCATCTTTATTTGTTTTTACTGTCCTATAATAATAAATATAGTATCATATATATAATGATATGATTTTTTTATTATGAAATAAACATAATCTACCTTTTAATAGTCATATAAAAAACTAAATCACTACACGTGGGTACGTAAGTCATACCATATCCACAAAGCGATGTGATTTGTTTTTTATCACTAATTTACATGGATGGTTATAATAATGTAAATAATGGATATATTTTTTAATTATTATTTGATATGGATTATGTAAAATTAATATAATTTCCATCTAGTTACCATTTCAACCATTTAAAAATGAAATCATCGCTCAAGAAAATGTATGACTTACAATCTCCACGATGTGATGCGATTCATTTTCTATGTTCAACATTCAAAATGGATCTAAAAATTTATTTCATTATCAAACATGATATTTATTACATTAGTCTTAATCTTATGATTTTTTATCTATATAATTTTCACGAAAAAAGAACATTAAAGACTGAAAAATCACGATAAAACAATTCAATTTACATTTAAAATAGTTAAATGAATAAAATATTATTAACAAATCAGTGGTAAACTTATATAAGGGGATCATATATGATATCATAAATATAAATATAATTTTTTTATAATTTATGATTTTTTTTAAAAAATTATACAGGTGGTTCAGACATGTGTGAAGGAAGTGCAACCAGATGTATTTAAATTCTTTACCCAATTTCTATTATTTTGGTTAAACTTATATTCCATTGATTAATTAATTATATGATTATGCGTGAAATGAATTTATATTATATTATTTTTTTTCTTAGATGTTTTATGTGTATTTAAATATTATTCCCATAAGTAATACATTTTATTAATTCTCACATCAATTATAGGGTTATGATCATTGATTAGAAAAAATTATTACCATTTTATATACTAGTTTCATCATAAATATATATATTGATTATGTTTTGACCCATTCATATGAGGGATTATTTGGAATTAGTAAGTGATGGGATGTGTCCAATACATCTCCTTAGTTCATTGGTGGATCTCATGAAATAAAAATGTTTTGTTATTAGTTGATGACTTACCCATTAATTTATGGTGTCTTGGCCAAATCCTTGGTAGAATGTTTATGATATCATGTATTATTCATTCCCTCATTATTAGATCAATTATTGATAATCCTTGTAATTATTCGATTAATATAATATCTAGTTTTATGTTTCATTCTCATTTGATTATTTTTATTGAATAAATTTTTGTTCATTTATTCATACCATATTATACACATGAATATGTTTAAATGGAACGTGTTTCAATTATTAATGATGCCTTATTTTTTATGCTTTATTATCCATGATAGCTTCCATTAAATGATTACCATACTAGGAATCTAATATTACACTTTTATTTTGTTTTATTTTTATTAGGATTCTATGATTTATATTATGATTTACATATAGGGATAATCCATGAGAATAATGGTGCTTTCAAACGATTTATTATCTAGAATTTCATTTTCTCAATTGTAAAGTATGATCCATGTATGTATCTACTTTTCCAAAGCTGCTAATTTTTTTAGTCCTTTGGTATGTGATCACTTATACCTAGTACCAGTGTAATAAGGTTACAAACAACTTTAGTCTAATAGGTTTTGAGTATTTAAAGATGATTTTAGAGAAATGGAGTAGAAAAATTTGAATCTAGATGTAGAAAAAAATAGATTAGAAAAATATAAACTTATAACTAACATTGGGAATATTCCCAACGTAACCAATATTATGTTTTTGAAACTAGTTCTGCATAAATTATTAATTTTTATAAATTAATTTCCTAGTTCGAAACTTGAAATTATAGTTCACAATTTAATCAATTAAATTCCAATTTTTAGAAATGGTTCCAAGTGAAAGTAATAGTAATTGTATCATCAACCAAAATCTATGATGGTATTTTATTCCAAGAAAGTGTAATTATTTTAATGACGAATTTTTTACTGGATTCGAATAAATTATAACTATATTGGGGAAACTGACTCAATTTATGATAAATAAACATAATCAAATGGAGAATCCTGATCCACAATGCAGTACAATAATATTAGACCTCTTCATGGGACAATAATATTCAATATTCAATGGTACTATCAATTTATATATGTTAAATGGATAACATATTTAAAGAAGATATTTGTCCCTTTGAATATTAATGAAAGAGGAAAAGTTTTCATTGAAGTTTATCATCTCTCTAGACATGTGGATTAATGGTGGTCCTTTATTCTAATCACTAAGGAGGCAGATTAAATATCAAATATAGAAGGGAATGTTTTGAAGGAAATTTTATTTGAAAAATATTTTTCCCATGAAAAATGAGTGAATATGGAGAGAAAATTCATTAGTCCAAGATAGATAGAGGATGAAATCATTATAATTTATTAATCATAATTTATAATGATTCCAAGGAATTTAATGGACTAGATATATAATGAAAAAAATCAAGATTAAATATTTATTTTATGGTCTTAAGTTAATTAATTAAATGTCGCCAGAATCCTAAATATTCTCAAAATATGAGAATACCATTACATGTAAAATCAAGGAAAGAACATTAATTCAACATGTATTATATCATTAAAAGGAAACATGATGAATAAATAGATAGTAAGTACTCCAGAATAGAAAATAAGGAAAAATCTAAGAAATGGAATAATGAAATTACAAATATTAATTAATGTGGAAAAAAATTATCATGGAACATGACTAATTTTAATGGGAGTTTGTTGAATGTGTGTAGAAAAATGCCATTATGCCTATAATTACACGTGTCAGAAAGAATCAAGAAATGTGTAATGATTCAGTTATAAGGATATGTGAATCTAAGAAAATTATTTCCTTAATAATTAAATAAACATTCCCCAAAAAGGTAATAGAGAAAGTTCAATCTTATTTGATCACAAAAGCTAAAGATGATGTTCTTAATAATGTTGTGTCTGGTACTTTAATCATCTTCAAAAATTTATCTAGTTTTTTATTTGATTTGGATGATAAAATTATTTTATATCTTTAGAGTTTCCAATAAAAATTATACATTTCCCATTTACCTTAGTTAAGGAGTGGACTGAAAAAAACTACATGTGGAAATATCATTGAATTAAATATTTTTCAAGAAATTCCAATTATAACACCCAAAATTTCTCTAACTAATTATTTTATTATATATATATGTATATATTATATTGAAATAATCCTTGTTATGTAATTTATTTCCAAATATAAAGATTTTTTTTTTCAAATAATAAAAAATTATGGTACATGATGAGGATATATAATTTCATATCTATAGAGTGGAGACCTCATTATTTGAATCATATATAGATCCACCAATATAATCTCTTATAAATGTTATTATTGGATAAGATGATAAGAATAACCTATCAGTGAAAAATGTAATATTATAATTAAATAATTACATAGAATTCAAGAATAAATTGACGAATTTACTAAAGAACTGTGTGGATATCAACCTGACAAGGATTTTATTTTTCTATTGATTTAATCACTAATTAAAGAAATATATCAATGAATCCATATAAAATGGACACTCTATATTAATATCATTTACGAAAAACCAAATGGATTTGAGTGATAAGGGATTTATACACCCTAGTGTTTCACCTTGGGGATCCCTCATACTTTTTGTTGTGAAGATTGATTGATTTACGACGTTGTGTGTTGATTATAGGGAAATAAATGGTATTACGAAAAAGAACAAGCATCCTATTACTTAAATTAATGAATTATTTGAAAAAAAGATAAATTTTTAATATTTTTTAAAGAATTATCTTCAATATAGATAACATCGATTGTGTGTAAAGATAGAAGATATTATGAAATGAATATTTTGAAAATGTAATGGACATTATGAGTTTATTTTAATACTATTTTCATTGAAAACTGCACCCTATGTTTCTATAGACCTAATGAATATGGTATTCAAATAATATCTTGATTTGTTGTTGTAATATGTTATGATATCGTTCTATATTTAATAAACTATGAGGACCATGATAAACACTTTAAGGGTTTTTTAGACTCTTAGAATAAAGAGTCATATTGAGAATTTAAAAACTATGAATTGTGGTTCATAAAAGTATATTTTCATGGATATATTGTCTCCAATGATGGATTCTCTATTTATCCTAAAAAGACTAATGTAGTCTATGAGTGGAGTACACCAAAAAAAAAGTAGCATGGTATGCAGTTTAATTTGATTATTAGGTTACTATTAGTGATTTGTTCAAAAAAATTCATGATTAGCTAACTCATTGACTAGGATTATTCATAAAGGGGTTATGATTTTTAGAAAAGGGAATGTGAATAATGTTTTGAATAATTGATGGGTAGATTGGTGAATTCACTGATTTTTACTCTACCATCGGGAAATTGAGGGTTTGTGATTTATAGTAATGCATCGAGGTAATGAATTTTTTTTATGAATAATGATAGAGTAATTTTTTATGTGCCAAAGTTGTTGAAATATGATGAATAGAACAATATAAATAATGATATTGGGTTACCAATTGTAATCGTTTCACTTATGATATGGAGAAAATATATCAATGGTAAAATACATGAGATATATAAATTTTAAAATATTTTGAAATATATTTTCTCATAGAATAAAATAAATATTAAGAAAATTAGATGGATCAAGTTACTCAAGGATCATGTTTTATAATATTCTACCACCTAGGTAAGGAATATATGGTAGCATATTATTTTCTCATTAAGGATCATGAAGTTATGGTCAAAATGAGGATCAATAGAGATCATTTTTACATAGATCAAGTTAATATGGTATTTATAATTATTACAAATTTGGAAACATCACTTCAATATAAAATGGTTTCCAAACCATATTTATTAGTAATGATAAAAATTTATCATTCTGATGAGGACAATTTTCTGAAGAAAATTAAATATGATATTGATGGGAAAATGGAAGACTTCGTATATGAAGATGAATTTCTAAATTTTTTAAAGAGGCTTTATTTCCCTCTATAACTAATCCAAAAAGGTAATTATTGGTTGATCTAGATATCTTGAATTTATATATAAACCCTAGTATCACCAATATGTATAGGTATTTGAATGAACATTTTTAGTGGTATAATATAAAGTGGAAAATTTCTGATTATGTGTCAGGATATTTAGTTTATCGACAGGTGAAGGCTGAAATAAAAAATCCTAGAAGAATCATAAAACCTCTGCCTATTCTTATATGGAAATATCATGAAATTACGATGTAATGTTTTACTGTATTACCAAATACACCACAAAATAATTATCTAATATGGGTAATTATTTATTGACATAAAAAATATGCACATTTCCTCGCAATAATTGAGGGTTTCCACTAGATCACCCTACACGACTCTATATTAACGAGGTTATAATACTTAATGTTGAACTTAATTCAATTGTCTCTAATCGTGATCTAATATTTACATCAAAATTTTTGAAATGTCTTCAGAAGGCTCCTAATATTGAGCTTTATTTTAGCACTTTTTATCAGCATAAAACTAACAGGCTGTTAGAAAGGAAAATTTATACATAATAATACACATTGATGTCATTCTCATATGAAATTATATGTATGTGGGATAAATATTTAAATTTGGTAGAATTTTCCTATAAGTATATCTTCCATTCAAGTATTCAAATGGAACTGTATAAAGCATTATATAGAAAGAGATTTCAGACACCAATTTTTTAGGATCCTGTTGGTGAAAGGTAGCTTCAAGAACTAGAAGTTGTTTAAGAAACAATAATAAAGGTAAATACTATTCAAACCCATATCAAGGAATCTCAATGTTGGAATAATAGTTATGTCTATAATAGAAGGAAATAAATGATGTCTTAAGTGGGAGATCTGGTTTTCTTGAAGGCGCCTCCCTGGAAGGGTGTTATAAGATTTTAAAAAACGGTATCTGAGCCCCAAGTACATCGAACTTTTTAAAAAATAATAGATAATTGGAGTTATGGATTACCACTTTTCAATGCCACCGGGCCTTTCTAAAGTGCACGATGACTTATATATATATATATATATATATATATCTTTTTTAAGGAAGTACATGAAAGACCCAATGCATGTTCTCACTTCTGAATAAATATAACTGAATCCTAATTTATCTTACTCAAATGAACCTCTCTGGATTTTGGACACTAATGAAAACTTTTGATCAATCAAATGAATAAGTTTATAAATGTACATTGTCAAATTCATAAACTAGAGGAGGTAATGTGGGAACCTGAGGAAATAATGATATAGAACTACCCAAATCTATTTATGAGGTAACATTTTAGAAATTTTATGGATGGAAATTTTTGAATATGGGGAGAATGTAAAATCATAATATGTTTTTTTATGTCTCTTTTTAAAATCGTTAATATCTTATGATACATGAAACATCAATTTTTAGTCCATGATATGCTATTAGATATTATTATTTTTCCACATCCTTTATAATATAATCATTAAATTTGTAGATGTGAATAGTAACAACTATATTATGAAAAATATATAAAGGTCATATTAAATACAAATTTATTTATTCTCAGAAAATAAAAACACAAATTTTCAGTAATGTCATTTTATTCTTCAATTACATGTTTTAATCAAAAAGCTATTTTATTTCTTTCTATGTAAAAATCAATATAATTAATTTTTTATACATTTATAAAATTTATTTCATTAAATAAAATTAATTTTTAAATTTAAAATATCAAAATTATTCTATGGATAAATTTTAATAAATTTCTCAATAACTTAATTTATACGTGAATAGTAAAAAATGCATTTTTTTTGAAATTTGATATCTATTTGTTGGTTAGAGTGGATACTCAAAAGGGGGTTGAATTGAGGTCCAATTAAAATTTCTGTTAAAATTATTTCTCTTAAAATCCCTCTATTTAAAAACAAAGTTAAACTATAGTGAATTTATATACAGTGTAAATGTTCAATTATTATCTCAAAGATTGATTAGGTCTCAGTTGACCTAATCAGAAGATGAAATTAAATTTTGAAACTAACTTATTGGTTTAAAATAAATATAAAAACATTATAATTTAACTATCAAAGAATATTTAAAAATAGTTTTGTATTTCAAAGTAGTTAGCAGCGTAATATTATATATATATATATATATATTATACTTATGATTTAAACTAAAATGCACAACAGATGTAATCAAGAGGTTCAGTCTCAAGACGAGACTTAGTCCTCTCAAACAATTTATATAAATTGATCCCGACCCTGGATTAGGGTAAACAACAGTGAACACACTATCCAGGTACAATGACCTCTTCCACAGTTCTACGTGGGAAAAAAAACAACAACTCATAGCTGTCCTGGTCTTAGTCGACCTCTACCACTATCCACAGTGGGAAACAAAGAGTTATAGAGTTTGGGTGAGGATTTAAGAATCCTCAAATTTAGCTCCGGAGATAGTGTGTGTGAAAAATAAATAGGGTACACACACTACTTGAAATATAAATGAAAGAATCACTAAAGTAAGTGAGAATGAGTTTAGAATAGATTTAGTGATTGGCAGTGCAGCTCTGGACTCGTTTGGTTGGTCAGAAAAGCTTCTGAGTCCTTCTATGGTTTTTGTTCAGAAAACAGAGTGTCGTTTTCTTAGTTTTTCCAGGTACAGCTTATCAGCTTGAGTGCATGAAGTGTTTGTTTATTTTATTCACTCAAGATGCATCTTGTGGTTTCCTTTAGAGGAGTGGCTTCAAGTATATCCAGGATACTTGGAGTATGGATGAAGAATTGTGTGAATGCACCCCATTTGAATGTTATTGAGCCCTCTTAGTTTACTGTGATTTCTGTATGAAACCAATTCACTTTATATCTCCGTGTGTATATTCGGTTGGGTCTTTATCTTCCCTTTTATATCTTTCAGCTCCGACAAAAAGGAATGATTAATTTTTTCATGGGTATTAGGTATGGTTCCCTGACATGTCCACAGATATCATTAAATAACATTAACGACATTAAAAACATCCAATGTAACTGTTAGCTTAATAAATAAATAGTATTGAAAGAATAGAGTTTTACTGGTTGGTCAATCATTAGTGGCCTTCTGTTGGTAGACGTATGCAATGGAATTTCTGTTGTAGGACCTTCCATCAGTAGCTCTTTTGAACTTGTATCGGTAGCTATATATATTGGTGACTTCATTCTATCGGTTGCTCTTATTCCCTAGGTAGATCTTAATCAATCGGTAGCTCGATGTATCGGTGGCTCTGTACTTGTATCGGTAGACTATGTCAGTTGCTTCATATTAGTTGCTAGTCTATGTAGTAGGACAGTCAGTAGCTCTTATTGGTAGACCTACTCTATCGGAAGACTTCTATCAGTAACCGTCTGTGAACTGGTTCTATCAGTAGACTTCTTCATATCGGTAGCTCTTTACATATCAACGATCAAGTGTATACAAGAAGACTTAAGCATACCGGTAGACCTGTTCTATCAGTAGCTTGGCTTCTGTCGGTAGCTCTGTACATATAGGTAGCCTTAGCTTATCAGTGACTCTATCTATCAATAGACTAAGTCTATCGGTAAGCTGAGTACTGATAACTCTTTATCAGTACCTATACACAGATCAGTGACTTAACAATTATCTGTTTTATGAAAAACACATCCAATTTTGTTAGAATTAATTTATAACTTATATAAACATAGATAACCATTGATTAACATATCTCAAGATTTATTTTAACATTATTATCATCTTGATAACAGAATATCATATATTGAGAGAATTTGAATGTAGATAAATATTAATTGGGATTATCAAAACATATTAAAGCATAGTTGGTATTATTAAAATAGGCGAGGTTAACAATCTCCCCCTTTTTTGATAATAACAACTTATGATATTATTATTTTAATATAGTAAGTAATTATATTAAAGGATATAGAATGGAATTAAATTTTCTCAGAGAAAACAGTATATTGTAGAACATAATTTATCAGATATAGAATTATATGTAATAGTATCAGAGAATTAAGTGTAACAATATTAGAGGGAAAATCATGATAGCTATTCCTTAGATAAAATTTCTCCCCATTGGATAATTTCTCCCAAAAATTTATTTTCCCCATTTATAGAAACTTTGTAGAATATTTCTCCCCATTTGAGATAATAAAAAAGTGGGAAACAACAATGAGAAGAGGGAAAAATTGAGAAAAGAGATAAAAGCAAGTTTTATTACATGGGGGAAATATGGTACAATGAAATAAAAAAAATACAATGGATTCCTATCAAATAGTCTAGCCACTTGTTCAATCCACATCCTCAATGTGAGATTTTCCCTTGGGAGTAGAAGAGGTTTCAGGTGGGGTGGATGAAGGTGATGGCTTAGGAACACCAGAGATGATCACAAGAGGCTGAGCCATCGACACTGTGCCTGGCATGTACTGAGGAGTTCTTTGACTGATCATAGTTGTGAGGATTCGAATTTATTGATCAGGAGTCATCTGAACTGGAGAAGCGGTAGAGGCATAAGTAGGTAAGGATGAAGGTATAATCACTGGCCTAGCATCAACATGTAGAAAAGGCAGCAACCGATTTCTGAAATCCATAATTATTCCTCCGCCTCTCTTTATATCAGATATGAAGTCATCGTTATTCTCTATAAATTTGTCCAATTCTAGAGTCATTTCTCTTAGCTTGCTAACTTGTTCTTTGAAGGATTCATTGACAGAAGGAAGCTTCATATTCTCGGTCAGAAGTATGAAGTGTCTGGTCATTTGGTTCTTTGTGTAAATATTTTGGAAATAATAATCCACTTTATCATTCACATATTTTTGAGAAGTAGAAGCTTCTCTCATATAGTCTTGGACTATCTTCATTATTTCTTGAGCTAAATCTCCAATAGAAAGATCAACTTTTCTCAGTTCAGATGAGTCCACATAGCCACTGGTTGAAGCTGAACGATGTTCCTCCTTCATCACAACTCGAATTTGATTCAAATATACTGAAGGTTTAGATGTAACCGAACCAATAGAGAAGTTTACTGTTTCATGGAGGTTTTAAAACCTTTGAACACTGAAAACATCTGACAGAAAACACTCTTGACATAGGCTATGTCCTTGTATGCTTGAGATTTTTAACTCATGTAAGATACCAAAGAGATAACCAGTTTTTTTAAAGGTTCCAGATCTGCTTCTAGTCTAGATATTTGAGTTTGGAAGTCTTTAACTTCATCCACTATTTCTTCCATAAAGGATGACAAATTACAACCAAGAGAGAGTTGAGAAGATCTTTCCAACATACTCATATCTTCAGAAAAACAGTGTTTCATCTCAGCAACTAAGGCACTAAAAGATTCTTTAAGCTCATCCTTTAAGGATTCAAGTTCATCCCTGATGATCATATCAGCAGAAGAAACTGCAATAGGTACACTTTCAGATGCTAAACTGACCATTGAGTCAGTCATGATCGATTGAATTGATGATACCAAATAAAATTCCATCTTATGTACCTCTTCCATAAAACTGTCCTTAAGATTTTTCTTCAAAGTATCCAGGTAAAGCATTCTAACCACATCTTCAGGTAACAACTCTATCTCAAAATCATAAATTATTTTTGGTCTATTTAGATATGCTTCCTTCTCAGAATCGGGATAGTCTAAACCACAGAATACAAAACCTGGTTCTTCTGCCCAGTCCTCAATATCAACAGCCACTATAACACTTCCAAACATAGTTTGATGCTCCCCTTCAACTTGTGCATCCTCAAGTAAAACAACTTCATTTTCAACAACATCCTCAGCAGGTCTTCCTTTTTATGAGAATCTTCTACTATCAATTATTTCTCTGTAATAGATGGAAGGTCTTCCAAAATAGGCAAGTGTACATCGATTTCATTTTAATACTTAGTAGGAAATAACGATTGTCAAATCACTAGACTAAGGCTCAAATCAGCTGACAGAGATGCTTCACTTTCACGAACATCTTCTTCATTCTCTACAGCAGCCACTTCAACATCCTCTAAAGCAGTTTCTTCCTTATATGATTTATGTTGATCAATATTTTCAGGAGTGGGATAGGAGGTAAGTCAGGGTCTCCTCCTTCATCAGCAGAGGACTCTTCCTCTTCTGAATCATCACTGTATTCTGGCTCCTTTTCATCAGATCCCAAACCTGGATCCCAAATATCCTTTGGTCATAAAGGATGATCCACATGATTGAACTTATCATACACCTTCTAGTTATCAGGGACATATTCTCCTCTCCACGGGTTCCAATTTATTTTCGTGTATTTGAAAACTGTACTAGTGAGATGGAAATTGTTCCTTACTACCACTGTCTCATATTGAGACTCACCTATTCCTTTTACTTTGATCATTACTAAGATCAACTTGGAAATGAACAAGGCAATAGTTTTTGACTTGGGTATAATCATATCCTCCATTTGATTCATCAGAAATATGAATAGATTCACCTTGACTCCATGTCTCAAAAGGCGCAGGATATAGATATCCTGATATCTTAAATTTTCAATGTCTCCTCACCTTGGTATTAAAACATGCTGAACAAACATGAACAACAATCTGTTCTCTCCATCTATTTCAGCAGCTACTACTTGTATTTGATTTCCATCACCAGTAAGCTCTTCCAAAGTAGTCTCATAGTCGAAAATATCACTTTTAGGTGGTATAGCTCTAGAGACATATCCAGATACACCTTCGTGTGGAACATTCAGACATTTAGTCCACTTAGTCGATGAAAAGGAAAACTCTTTTCCATTCACAAATGAATTTACTCAGTTCTCATCTTCAGATTTCTCAAAACAAACATAGTCATAAAACTGTTTCACAAGCTTCGGATAGTAGGGACCACTGTTTTTTGAAAAACAATATACCCATTCTTGATCTTTCAGCACTTCGAGAACTAACGATTTACTTTCCATCAATCATTCCACACACAACTCTTTTTCAATCACAAAAACTCTATTCATCAAATGAGGATTTACTGGTCGTCTTCCAGATCTTGTTCTTCGAGCACTTCCACTTTCTTCTAACTTGTACCTTTGCTTCTTTGCCTTAGGTTCATCGACAACATCTCTAACAGAAGGGAGTTTGGTTTTTTCCATCTCAGATTTGAGGGATTTAGGGTTCTCGAAATATTCGGGAGTAATGTTTGAGGGTAAACGGTATGAGGCTCGGTGGATTGAGAAGTATCTCGGACTTTGTTTTCATCATTTAAGAATCATAAAATAAATAAATAAAATAATATAAAGTAAAAACGATTCAGATTCTGGTGGCGGACAGAAGTTTAAAAAACTGTACTCATCGGTAGGGTTTTATCAGTGAGAATTTATCATTGAGGATTTATTAGTGAGGATTTATGTCAGTGAGGATTTACATCGGTGAGGTAGCTACCGATCAAGTTTAATCATTCCCAACTCATGTCTAATGTAACTTAACCTATCCGAACTCAATGGTTTGGTGAAAATGTCAAATAATTGATGTTCAGTACCTATAAACTCAAGAATAATATCAGCCTTTTGGTAATGATCTCTTAATAAATAGTGCCTTACATCAATGTTTTTGGTCCTAGAGTGAGATACAGGGTTCTTAGAGATTTTTATTTCACTAGTGTTGTTACAATTAATTGGGACACGCCTAAAGTCATATCCATAGTCCAAAAGAGTGTGTTTCATCCACAGAATTTGTGCACAGCAACTACCAGCAGCTATATACTCCACTTCGACAGTGGACAATGCTACATAATTATACTTCTTACTACACCAAGATACTAATGACTTTCCCAATAAATGACACACTCCTGATGTGCTTTTTCAATCCAACATGCAACCAGAAAAGTCCGCATCTGAATAATTAATTAACTCAAAGGATTGTCCTTTTGGGTAAAACAAACCTAAGTTTACAGTGTTTTTAAGATACTTAAAAATTCATTTAACCGCAAACAAATGAGATTCTTTTGGATTAGCTTGAAATCTTGGACACATACACACACTAAACATAATATCTAGTCGACTATCAGTAAGGTAAATTATGCTTCCAATCATACCTCTGTAATTGGTTTGATCCACTGGTTTCCCAGTTTCATTTGTATCCAATTTATAGACTGTACTCATAAGAGTTTCACTTTCCTTAATAATTTCTATACCAAAACGTTTTAAAAGATCCTTTGTATATTTACATCGATTAAAAATAATACCATTTTCATTTGAAAAAACTTGAAATCTAAGAAAATATTTGAGTCTTACCATTAAACTCATTTCAAATTCATTTTTCATAGTATTTGAAAAATCAGTACATAAGGAGTGTTTATAATATCCAAAAATATTATCATTAACATATATTTATACTAAAAAAATATCTTTAGAAATTCTTTTAATAAAAAGAGTTGGATCAGCAATCCCTTTAGTAAAACTTTTGGAAATAAGATAATTACTTAGTCTATCATACCATGCTCTTAGAGATTTTTTTAAACCATATAAAGCTTCAAAAAATTCGAAAACATGATCTGGAAAATGAGGATCACTAAATCTAGGTGGTTGTTCAAGAAAAAACATATTCAATTATAAATCCATTCAGAAAAGAACTTTTGACATCTATTTTATATAACTTGAAATTCAGATGAGCAGCATAGGAAAGTAGAATTCTAATAGCTTCTAATCTGGCTACAGGTGAAAAGGTTTTCTCATAGTCTATACCGACCTCTTGACTATATCCTTGTGCAACTAGCATGACTTTTTTTTCTAACTATGTTTCCTGACTCATAAACCTTGTTTCTAAAAACCCATTTTGTGCCTATTGTCAATGTGTCCTTGGGTCTGTCAACTAATTCCTAGAATTTGTTTCTTTTAAATTGATTTAACTCTTCTTGAATATCCATTGCCCAAAATTCATCATTGATTTCATCATTGACATTTTTAGGTTCTATCTGTGAAAGAAAGACTTGATGTTCAACCTGGTTTCTTAGAGAAGATCTAGTTTGTGTCCCTCTATCGAGATTACCAACAACATCATCTAAAGGATGATTCTTTAGAATCCTTGTTGATCTAGTAAAAGAAGGACTAGAAATTTCTGGTTCATCTCTAAGTTCATTTTCTATAGAAGCAGATTTTGGAATATGTCTAGAACTAGATGTTTTTACAACAGGTTCTTTAGATTTATCATTAAGGTCTAGAACACTCAAATCTTCTTCAATATATTCAAGAGAGGTTTTAGGCTCATGCGGATCAGTTTCATCAAACATGATGTGAACATATTCTTACACACATTTGGTTCCTTTATTAAAGAATCTATAGGCTTTTCTAGTTAATGAATAACCAAGAAAAATTCCTTCATCACTTTTAGAAGAAAATTTGTAAAGATTATCCTTTGTATTAAGAATAAAAACATTGAATCCAAAGAATCTAAAGTGTCTAACTTTAGGTTTTCTATTATTACATAACTCATATGTGGTATTCTTATGAACTGGTCTAATGAATACTCTATTAATAATATAGCAAGCTGTATTCATAGCTTGAACCCAAAAATAAATAGGCAGGTCATACTCGTTAAGCGTGGTTCTAGATATTTCTTGAAGGTTTCTATTTATTCTTTCTACTACACCATTTGGCTGAGGTATCCTAGGAGAAAAAAAGTTGTAACTATTTCCTTTATGTGATCGATAAGATTAAAACTCATGATTTTCAAACTCATGGCCATGATCACTTCTCAGAGATTTAATCTTAAGTCCACTAAAGTTTTCTACAGATTTGGAGTATTTGCTAAAGTAAGAACAAACTTCACTTTTGTGAGCTAAGAAGTATTCACAAGTATAGCTAGAAATGTCATCTACTAGGACATAGACAAAGTGCTTCCCATTTAGAATAGAAACTTTGGAATGTCCAAACAAGTCCATGTGAACCAACTCAAGAGGTTGAGATGTTGACACTTCTTTATTTTATTTAAAAGAAACTTTATGTTACTTTCCCTTTTGACAGGGAATACAAACTTTGTCATTTGGTAATTCAAGTTCAGCTAGGTCTCTAACTAAGTTCTTCCTAGTCAAATTTCTAAGTGAATAGATGTTTCAGTGTCCTAATCTTCTGTGCCAAAGCCATGACTCATTATGAAAATCATTTAAAAAAGTAAAAATTTTCTTAGCTAAAGAATTCAGATCCACAACATAAACATTTTCATTTCATAAAGCATAAAATACTAAAATATTTTAAGAGATAAAAACATTATAAGAATAATTTTCAAACATAACATTAAAACAATCATCACATAATTGAGAAATATATAATAGGTTATACTTATGTCCATAAACAAATAAAACTTTAGAAATTAAAACTGAATCAGTGTTACCAATCTAGCCTAAGACGATGATTTTTCCTTTAGAATTATTACCAACGGTGACATGGACTCCATCAACCTTTATTTAGGTTTTTGAATCATGAATAGTCACCAGACATATGCCTTGAACATCCACTGTCCAAGTACCATAACATTTTTTAAGAACTCTTAAAGAAGGTTTCCTACAAAACAGATTTAAACAAAAAATGATTTTGGTACCCAGATCTTCTTTGGTCCAGAAAGGTTAGAAATCAAAGCTTTAGGTACCCATATTTTTCTAATAGATTTCATATAATTTACAGAATCAATAGATTTTGAAAGATAAACGTTATTTGATCTATACCCATATGAATAACTAGTTGAAGCATAGGAATTTCCAGAACTGGAATAAGCAGAATTTTGACCAGACTGAGGAATAAATCGAGTTTTAGTGAACTGTTTCTGTCCAGGTTGGTATCCCAAACCAGTACTATAATTTGGTGAAACTTGTTTTCCTAACATTTGAGTAAGTGTATATTTTCCATTTTTTAACTTTTCTATGTCCTTTCTATGTTGCTCATTGGACATTTTCAGTTCAGTATTTTCCTTTAATAGTTGAGCATTATTTTCTTTTTCTATATCAAAGGCAGATTTAACCTTGATAGTGAGAGAATGCTGTTTCTTTAGTGACATATATTTATCCTTAAGTTTATTACATGTTTCTTCTAGCATATTACAATATTCAAACAATTAAGACTTAGAAATATTTTCCTCATTGTCTGAAACACTGTTATTTCCAGAATAATAATCATTCATCATAGGAGAAATAGGTACCTTAGAGGTATTAGTTATGAAACACATGTTGGAATGATTATTTTCAGAATCAGAAACTTCAGATTCACTTGAGCTATCCTCCGAAGCACTCCAAGTAGCTTTCGTGGCTTTCTTTTACTTCTTGTCCTTATAATAATGTTTCTGTTTGAATTTAAATTATGGAAATTCAGCCTTGACGTGACCTTTCCTCTTGCGCTCATAGCAAAAAATATCATCTTCCTTATCATATTTCGTCCAATTATTCATCCAATAACCCTTGTTTTAATACTTTACATTGTAGTTAAGTTTTATAAAGAACTTATTCTTCATATAAAATATCGTGAATCTCTTCGATTTTTGGGCCATTTCAGCATCACTATCTGAATCAAAATCTTCACTGGTTGAACATTCAGTAGGTTCAAGCATTTTCTCCTTGTCTTTGATATTTGAAGCAGTAGACTTGAATGCCACAGATTGTATCTTGGGTTCATCATATTCCTCTTTATTTACCTTATGTTCTTCCTAATACATCATTAATTTACTAATAATCTATTTTACAGGGAGAGCTGCAATGTCACAAGATTCCCTGATTGAAACAAAAGTGCCCCTCCGTCGATCTGGTAGACATCTCAAGATTCCCATGATTTGTTCCTTTACTGGAACAACCTTTCCAAGTGAGCTCTTAGTTTTGAAAATATCATTGAACCTAAGATACATGTCAGAAATAGGTTCATCAGTCTTCATTTTATAATTATCATATTTAATAGTATAAGTTTTTAATTTCATTTCTTTAACATTGGTTGTTCCTTAATGAGAAACACCCAAAGTATCCCATATTTCATAATCAGTTTTTCAAGAAGATATTCTATTAAATTCATCATCTCCTAGAGAATAGTACATGGCATTCATAACATTACAATTATTATTGTAAGAAGTCTTTTTAGGTTCATCCCAAGTTGTTCTTTCAGTTTTTGGAATTTTATATTGCGATTCTATAACAGTCCAGATATCAAAACCCATACTTTCTAGATGAATTTTCATTTTCAGTTTCCACTGGGCATAATTTGTACCATTGAAGAAAGGTGGCCAGTTAGTAGCTGCACCCTCTAGTCTATTGTCCATAACTAGATTTTAGAAAATATTTATAAAGAAATAAAATATAGAACTAAAAAAAATTTATGATCCTTAATGATGCAGCTAAAATCACAGTTGAAAAACAGAATGTTTTGAAAATTTGTATTTATAAACAATCCTCTGATACCAAATGTTGGTCGGAGTTGATACTCAAGAGGGGGTGAATTGAGTTCCAATTAAATTTTCCATTAAAATTATTTCTCTTAAAATCCCTTATTTTAAAAAAAGATAAACAGTAGTGAATTTATACAGAGTGTAAATGTTAAATTATTTTCTCAAAGATTTATTAGGTCTCAGTTAACTTAAACAGAAGATGAAATTAATTTTTGAAAATAACATACCTATTTACAATAAGTATAAACACTTGAAAATTCAACTATCAAAGTATCTTTAAAAATAGTTTTGTATTTAAAAGTAGTTAGCAGAGAATATGATATATATATATATATATTATACTTATGATTTAAACTAAAATGCACAACAGATGTAACCAAGATGTTTAGTATCAAGCCGAGACTTAGTCCTCTCAAACAATTTATATAAATTGATCCACACCCTAGATCAGGGTAAAAAACAGCGAACACACTATCCATGTACAAGGACCTCTACCACAGTTCTACATGGGAAAACAAATAACATCTCATAGCTGTCCAGGTCTTAGTTGACCTCTACCACTATCTATAGTGGAAAAAAGAGTTATATAGTTTGAGTGAGGATTTAAGAGTCCTCCAGTTTAACTCAGGAGGCAGTGTGTGTGAAAAATAAATAGGGTATACACATTGATCATAAAGTAAAAGAAAGAATCACTAAAGTAAGTGAGAATGAGTTTAGAAGAGCTTTAGTGATTGGGTGTGTAGATCTGAACTCATTTGGTTGGTCATATAAGCTTCTGAGTCCTTCTCTAGTTTCTGTTTAGAAAACATAGTGTTATTTTCTTCTTTGTTACAGGTACAGCTTATCAGCTTGAGTGAATGAAGTGTTTGTTGTAGTTCTTCACACAAGATGAAGCTTGTGGTTTCCTTCAGATGAGTGGCTTCAAGTATATCCTGGATACTTGGAGTATGGATGAAGCCTTGTGTGAATTCACCACGTTTGAATGTTATTGAGAACACATAGTTTATTGTGTTTTCCGTATGGAACCATATTACTTTCTATCTCTGTGTGTATATTCAGCTATGTCTTTATCTTCCATTTTACAGCTTTCAGCTCTGGAAAAAAGGAATGATTAACTTTTTCATGGGTGCTAGGTACAGTTCCCTGAAATGTCAACAGATATAATTAAATAACATTAACTGCATTAAAAACATCAAATGTAACCATTATCTTAATAAATAAATATTATTGAGAGAATAGAGTTCGACTGGATGGTCATTAATTAGTAGCCTTTTGTTGGTAGATGTGTGAAATGGACTTTGTGTAGCAGGAACTTCCATCGGTATCTCTTTTTAACTTGTATCCGTAGCTATATATATCGGTGACTTCATTCTGTCAGTAGCTCTTAATCCATCGGTAGATCTTAATCCATCGGTAGCTCGATGTATCAGTGACTATGTACTTGTATCGGTAGACTATGTCAGTCACTTCATATCAGTTGCTAGTCTGTGCAGTAGGCTGGTCAAAAGCTCTTATCGGTTGACTTACTCTATCATCAGACTTCAATTGGTAACCGTTTGTGAACTAGTTCTACAGGTTGACTTCTTCATATCGGTAGCTCTGTACATATCAGCGATCAAGTGTATACTAGAAGACAAAAGAATACCGGTAGAACTGTTCTATCGGTAGATCAGTATCTTTCGGTAGCTCTGTACATATCTTTAGACTTATCTTATCCGTGACTCTGTCTATCAGTAGAAAAAGTCTATCGGTAGACTGAGTCCCGATAGCTCTTTATCAGTAGCTATACACAGATCAGCGACTTAACACTTATCTGTTTTATGCAAAACACCTCCAATTGAGTTAGAATTAATTTATAACTTATATAAACAAAGATAATCATTGACTGACATATCTCAAGGATTATTTTAACATTATTATCATCTTGATAAAAGAATATCATATATTGAGAGAATTTGAAAATAGATAAACATTAATTAGGATAATCAAAACATATGAAAGAATAATTAGGATTATCAAAACAGGTGAGGTCAACACTATTATTAATTAATAATAACATAACTATGTTATAAAAATTTATAAAAATTATATAAAGGCTCATTCATGATATTATAATACAAATATCGTACAAAAATAATCTAAAACATATATATTTAAAATTATTTAATAATAAATATAAATAACATTTTTAGTGCAAATGCAGTGCCTTTGTAGCATTGAAAAAGTCAAATGTGACATCATATAAATATAAATTTTGAGGTAAAAAGTATTTGAATGAATTTATTATTTAAAATAATTCAAAAATTCTTTAATAACATTTTTTTAATTTTAGACTTTTATAACCTGAATCATGTAAAAATTCTTTTTAAATGCATCTGCAGGGCTAAAAAATTCAAATTAACAAAGTAAATATATTTTCGTAACATAGCTACGGGTAAATATAAATAATGAATGAATTTTAAGTACAATATTGAGAAAAATTAATTTAATTTTATGGTATTAATTTATATTTAACATTTTATTATAAAATATTTATCTTTAATGTATATTAAATGTTGACATAGTGTATATGCATACAGAAACAAATCAATAAAATTATTTTAATTACAATCATAAGATCATTAAATGACCAACATTTTTGATTAAATAATATTTTATGAGTAATTTTTGACCAAAATAACTCATGGATGAATTTATTACACTTTGTATCTATATGGTTTACATTATGTATCTTATAGTATTTTATTTAAAAGAAAGTTAAACTATTCACATTATTATTTAAAAAAATATAAAATTTTCAAAATTTGTTTTTATATAAATGATATTCATCCATAAATTTTCATATTAAATATAATATATTTATATTAATTACAGAAACTAATTTTAATTATTTAAGGAATAAATAATAACCATAAAGGCTTTCACAATGATGATGCATTAATAATTAAATTAATATAAAATAAAATAAAATAAATTTAATTTGATAAAATAAATATAATTTATGATTTTTAAGGCCATAAAAGAATTATATAGAGATATATGACATGTATATGACATAATTAAATTGTTTCTTATAATTATACTTGTTTTATGGATGTTTTTAATTTCAAAATAGTGAATAATATCAAAGATGACAATAGTAATAATTCATAAATATAATATTTTATTACATTTAAAAAAATTAAATTATTAAATAATGCCATATTGGATAATATATTGTATTAAATATAATAATTTGTTCATTTAGAGGATATTCATAATTATATGGCTATAGAATACACTTATTATATTTTTTTATTTTGAGAAATTCTTAAATTTTCACTCTCCTCAATTATAAAATAGAACATACTCCATCAGTTCGTCAAAAAAAAAAAACATGAGCCTAATATATCAACCAAACCATGATCATTTTTCTTTAAAAACATTATTTAGGTTATAGAGGTTTTGGTCATCCAAATATACAAACTCTTGATCCCTAATGATTATATCTAATGGAAGTCCCCTAAAGAGGAGGTAAAAATCATTACCAACGCTTTAAAAATTTTATATTATTCTACATCCTAATCATGGGTTGTTTCTATCCAAAAAATACCGTATAATTTATTTAATGGGATGTTATTATGTATATAAAACAACCATATTCTACCTTTTATCCATCCTACAAAAATCCAAATCATCGCATTGAGTACGTACAACATACCACTCCACATAGAGGTGTGATTCATTTTTTATCACCAAATCAATTGGATATTTTTTAAAAAAGTAATAATTGATATTTTTGATAAATATGAAATTATATTGATTATTTAAAAACAATATAACATTCTGTTCTTTACCCTTTCATCAATTTGAAAATGATATCATCGCTCGTGTATACGTATGGCTTACCATCTCTAGGATAGGATACAATTGATTTTCTATGTTAAACATTCAAGAATAGTTTAAAATGTATTTAATATTTAATTATTATTTTTTGTAGATTAATGTTATTATATATATTTACAATCTACATTCTATTCAAGATAATTGAGTAAATAAATACAAAATAAGTATGACAAAACAATGAAATAAACTCCCAAAACAGTGAAATGAATAAAACATTTATAATAAATGAATGGTAAAATGTCATAAGGGAATCATACATGAAATAAAAATATTTATATGATTCCATTATTAGTTATTAATAAGGTTAACCCCACTATATTGTATATTCAGGCACATTTGAAGGTAGTCAAACCCGAGGTTAGGTAATTCTTAAGCCAATTTACATTCTTTGGGTTAAACTTATACTCCATCGATTATGTCATGCTATTTTTATGTGTTAAATTACACTATATTATATTAAGTTAAATATACACTTTTTTATATGGATTTAAATATGATACATCTAATATATTCATTTTATTAATTCTAGCATCAAATATATGATTATGTTTATTGATTGGGGAATGTTTTTAACATTCGATATTTTAGTTTCAATATGAATATATATGTGAATTATATTTAACACCTTTCATATTATTAATGAATTGGAAAGAGTAAGTGAATTGTGGGTCCCACTATATCTCCTTCATGTATCGATAGGTCTAATGAGACAAACTAGTTTGGGTATTGTCTTATGACATACCCATTTATAAATATTATCCTTGTCGAAGCATTGATATTATATTTATGATGTCTCACATTATAAATTCCCTCATTTTAAGATTTGTTATTGATAATCCGTGCGAATATTTTATTAGTATAATATAAATGGTTATGTTTCATTATCATGTGATTATTTATATGGAATAATTTTATGTTAATTATTTTCATCCATATTTTGATCAAGACTATATTTAAAGGGAACAAATTTTAGTTATTAAAAATTATTTATTGTTTATATATATTTATTCATGATATCATTCACTGTAAGATTATCCTAATTGAGCATCTGAGATCACTAATTTCTTTTTTTCCATGATTCCAAGACATATATTATGATTTTAATTTAGGGATAAATAAGGTAAATAATGGTGTGTTCAAAAGAGATTATATCTTTTATATTTTCTTCAATTGTAATATAAGATCCAAGTTTGTATCAAGCGTTCCAAAAATACTAATCTTTTTGGTTCTATGGAATGTAATCACTTATACATAGTATCAATATAATAATGTAACCACCGACTCTAGGATACTATTGTAGGGGTATTTACAACTTGTTGATGTAGGCTCTAGAATTGATGTACCAATGAATAATAACCTAATAATGGATTGTTAATTGTTAACATGTTCTTTATATGGTTCATAATAAAGAGGAAAACCTCATCACATGGTTTTAAACTCATGGCGTATATTTTTTTAAATCACATTATCTTTAAAAATGTTATAAAATATTTTTGTATTTTTTTATAGTATAGTAAGAGAACCTATTACAAAAAATATAACTAATAACCTCCAATGAATCATAGAAATTTATAGGTTTTGGCTCATACATAATTTTATATTTATCCATTTTATTTTAATAGTTTATCATATTAGATTAATTATTATTATTATTAATGTTTCTTTATTTGAAAAATGGTTATATAAAAGAGAATATTGGTTAACAAAGGGTTTTATGGCTACTGCGTTAATTATCAAAATGGGTGACCTAATTGGATGGGATAAGGATTGTAGAATAATGTAGTAATTCTCACCTATATAATTCAATCTATGATGAATAATTCTAGCCATGTTGAAATACATAATAAACCAAGAATGTAAAGGATTTCAATCTTGTCTATCATATAAAAACTCCTATCCTCCTTCAATTGAATTTCCAATCAACTTATTTCTATGAAATGGATCAATTTGATAGAACAAAAATTTTATGTTCATTTTTTGTTAAAAGATTTTAAATTTGTTCTAGTTAATTATATTTTGGATGGTGAAGCTATCTAGTGATACACTCATATTAATAATACAATAAAAATGATAATAGAAAATCTATTGATCGGTATTATTTCAAGAAAGCATTTTTCTACATGTTTTTCATTGAATTTTTATGTCTGATGATAGAGAGTGAATTACTATAGTTTAAAAAAGTATATGATGAATCTATAGTCCCATATAAACCGAAATTCATATGGATTTCATGTTATACTTATTCTTTTCTATTTTACCGGATGAATTAAATCATTCATTTATCTAGTTTCTTAAATATAATTATTTAAATGGAATTAGACATAATAGAAATTGAAAGATATGAAGAGAGTGTATAGTGTGCACTTAAAGTGGATATTGTAACTAGATAATCACGTTATTATAGATAAATAGAGAGAGATTGAGATAAACTATAGTATTGTATATTCTCTAATTATAAGTCATCTATGGGAAATCAATTTCTAATTACTACATGTCAAATATATAGAATAATTCACCTCGATAATTTTATCATGTGATCAATGATGTGTTCTATTTGTGGTAATGCTATATAATTATTAGAAAAAAAATAATTTAATTCAATGATATTAATTAAAATAATGGAGGTTATTAAATCTCTAACTATTGCACCACTTAGAAATCAATGATACAAATGAATGGTTCTTTTTCAATTTGAAGATCAAATATCTAATGAAGATAATATACACCCTATAATAGCATAAACAAAGTTATAAAGGATAATTTTATTATATCAAAACTTCTTTGGTGGATCGTGATAGTTATGTGATTCTAGGTACACTCATTCATCACACTAGATATGTGAGTCACTAATTTTTATCTCGATCTTTTAATTCATTCATATTATTCATGTTGAAAAAGGCTATTGATTCATCACCCCATGAATTGGATATTTAAATATCCTTAAAAAACTTGTGGCATAATGATTGATTTTATAAATATAAATCTTCTCTAATATATTTTTTTTGGATAATTCTTTACACAGATCTTGTTCGTATTCCCTTTGATGGATTTTAACGAATATAGGGTATTTATTAGGTTTCCTTACAATGAGAACATTTAAATTATGAAGATTAAGAAATTTCACTTTTTATATTGAGTAATTATATTATTAAATATAAATTTCAATATGTTTATGAACTCCCCTTGGATGAAAATTCTATAAAATAGGTCCCAATACCCATAAATGGGGGAATTATAGGTCAAATGATTAGGTAATATACTAAAATCAATAACATTACTATTGTAAAGAAATATAATTATGTTTTTTTACGAATTCCATTATCTTCACCTAGAGCATGAGATCGAGATTTTTATTGATTTCTACCCTATGTCAATTATTTTTTTCAATCCACTCAATGAATCAGAGTACTTATTAATGAATGACCTTTGATTTAAATATCATTAGTTATGGGTCAAAAGGAAGTATATTTCAAACCCAAAATTCTATAAAAGTTTTGTACACTATAAATTTATTATTTTTTCATTTGGGCTTAAATATTCTCCCTCTATATTCATCAATTTAATTAAAAAAAATTTAGAGACTGCCATGAAAAAAATGATTTCTTCATAAAAAATTCCCTTATATTCTAATATAATGGAAGGAAACAATGGTCATTTTCAGATTATATTTAAGGAATCATGATAGTATAATATATATTCCTAGTATTATGGGTTTGAATATGGATTCATAAAATATAATTGTTATGTAATGTATTCATGTGAAATGTAATATTTATAGATCTTTCAATGATTGAATTTTTTGAATGATGTCCTTGACTGATCCTAGTAAATGAGACCTATAGGTTTCTAAGTTTAACTACATATTAACAACAGTTTGTTAAAAATTTACCACAGTTATAAAATCCATTTACAATGTTGACATAGAAGTGAGTGATGTTCATTTAGTAATAATAATTTGAAGAATGTTTCGTGGAACAAAAAAAGAGGCATGTCACTGCACTTGTACATACAATAATGTATAATGGTTAAGGGTATGTAATGTACATGGATTATACATTAAATTTAATGGTGTGAACCCTCAGGTATAATGATAATTTAGTTCCATATTCCTCGTATCATTTAAAAACTCATGAGAAAAATTACTTGATTCATGATTTTGAGATACCAAAAGGGATTTTTCATTAAATATTTATAAACCTAATTTCTGTTGTGAAAGGTGTTATATACATAGTGATCACAAAATGTTGAATTATATATTAACATATAATTCTTTAAACTCACAAAAAAATAAATGGATGAAATTTATCAAATACTATTACTGCTCAATAAATTACCACCTTGTGAATGGAAACTAGTTTGTTTCCACCCGATGTAGGAAAGATTATGCTTCCATATCTATGAGTAGGACTAAAAAAGACATAATACTCATGAACATGAATAATATAAATCCTGAATTCATAATTTAATGTGATAAATCTTATGTTTTCTTAATTAATATTCAACTAACCATCCATGTGAAGGTTAAACAATCTAAAAAAGTTAATGTGAATAAATGGAAAAAGGTATCGAATATTCCTGAGTTTATCCTAGAGAAAGACAGACATGTAATTTTTTATTCATGATATATAGTCCATAAAAATCCAACCATAAAAGGTATATTTTTTATTAATCATAAATCTTATCCTTCTCTATTAATCTAATAATCATGATGTTGTATATATCTCTAAAGAAAACCTTCTAATGGGATAACATGAAGAGGGATATTGAATTATACGTATGTTGATGTTTGGAATGTTGGGATGTTAAGGGAAAATTAAAATTTTATATGAGGATAATTTATCCATTACCCATATATGTATATAACCATTAAAATATCACCATTAACATTTTCATAGAACTCCCCAAAACACCTAAAGGACATAATTAGGTTTTAATTGTTTTTTATCAACATATAATTTTATGAAAATTTATTATCACAAAAGAAAATTTATTCCTTAACCAAAATAATAATATTTACATTAAGAATGTTTTATTAATACATGTAGTCCCAAAATATATTATATCTCATAATGATATGGATATTTCCATGAGGTTTTGAAAAATTCTTTAGCATGAATTGGTGAAGGTGTCGAGTTTCAGGATTTCTTATCACCTTCAAATAGATAGTCATAATCGAACATTGAAACTCTTGAAGATATATTGATATCATATTCGACGTAATTATAAGGATTTTGGAATAAACACCACCCCTACTAGAGTACTCATATTAAAAAATTTTATATTTTAGCATTCATATGTCACTATTTTTGCCTTTATTTGGGACGATATGTTGTACTCTATAATTCTAGGATAAAGATACATATATAAAGCTAATAGAATCAAACCTTATATAATAAATAATACCAAAGTTTCAAAATGTTCAATGAGATATTAAAGAGTCCATATGTTTATTGAAGAGTTATATATATAATTTTCAATGAGATCTATAATTTTAAATCGGGTAAAAATAGTTCCACTAAATTTCTCTAAAGATGTGGGTTATGAGAATTGGGATGTAAGAGAGGTTCCACCCAAGATATATCAATCCCTTCGATAAAAATTGATGATTTTTGGGTTTGTAACATATCACTTATTACTCCATATAGACATCTCCCTAGTACATGATGTGTTCCATGTATCACATTAATGCAAGTGCACATCACACCCATTATATGTTCCAAACATAGAATTTTTCCCGCTAGAACATGATCTCATATATAGGTAACAAGAAGTGTAAATTCTAGTATAATTGATAATTTTTCTCCGAACAAGACCACCCATATTACTAATGATCAATGGAAAACATTAAATTTGATGAAGCAACATGGGAACCTAAGCATTTAATGAGATATAAACATCATCATTTTTTCATTCAACAAATAAATGTACATGAAAAAATAATTGTTAATGTTATATAATGTAACACACCAAAGGTTTAGTATTAACTACATCTTCAATATAAACATGTGTTATATATCATGTTTTCCATGAAACTCCAATTCAAAATGAACTGTGAAACATTTAATTTTGATAACTATAACTATTGTATAAAATTTATTCAATTATATGGTTTAAATAAAGGAATATTCATTATGAAATATTTATATAGTAAATTAAATTATGATCCCTTATATTAAAAATTTACTAATTATATAAAATTAGTATAAATGACCAAATAATATGATCATTTTATACTCAAAAATGTATTTTCTAAAAAATTTCTCTATATAAGATTTAATATTTTTAATCATATGAATATATAATTATTAAATGATGATAAGATATAATAACACTTATTTATGTTAGTAATTTATTAGGAATGATAATTATAATAATTAATATTTTAAAAGTATATTCCATATAAAAATAGTTATCACTACATTCATGTTCCAATATAAAAAAAAATTCATAAAATTTAGTATTTTAATTATAAATAATTAAAATAATTTTCGGATTCATCATAAATGTAATATATTATGATGAATTTTTTCAATGTTTTTAAATAATTAACATTTAGGTCACAATTTAAAATAAATGTTTTTAAAAATATTCTAAATTTTTAAAATTTTATCATTATATAAAACATAATTAGAAATTTATAAAAAAGATATTTATCTGGGATTCATTTAAGGAATAAAATTATGATTTTAAAAAATAAAATGTGACATTTATAAAACAAATTTTTAAATTTTTGAAAAAAAATATATTTTATTTGGATAAAGATTAATTTGGACTTTTCATTTAACTGAATACTATCATGCTGAATTTAGGATTGAACATGAATTTAACTCTATATAACTATTATATGATTTAAATTAAATCATATAATATTATATATTTCATCAATATTTATTAATTTTATCAAATTGATAATTTTTATGCTTAAAAATACACATTTTCATAAAATGGTTTTTTCATATTATGTGCACTTATAGTGAAAGTAAATTTTCTCACCCTTAGTAATTTAATTTGATAAAATTATTTTTTATATTTGAAATAGGCATTTAGAATAATTAATAAGAAATTTTTAAATATTTTTAATTAAAATAAATTACCAAAATTAAATGTTAATTTCCATTGTGAAAGTAAAAAAAGTTAATAAGGGTTTTACTATGTGGAAATGAACAGAAACATGTGGAAACATTTTATAAATGAATGGTTAAGGTGTGGGTTGGCCAAAAAATATATAAACTCCATTATTTTCCACTTTTAATTCTTTAATCCATGTGAAACATGTGATCACTTTATATTAATATGTGATATTTACAAAAATTTTATTCCCTTGACTTATAATATGACCCTTCAATATACCCATTCACTGACATTCAAAAATTAAATTTCCTATTGAACATCATCCATTTATTACATCCCCATGGTACACCACCCACTTTTCAAACCCTTAATATAAAAAAATACCTAAATATTCAATGCCCAAGTAGAACTCCAAAAGAAGTTATATACACTCAAAATGAGTGTTAGTCACTTGTCATCCCTTTTTCTTCCATATAATCCTACACAAAACCTTTTTTCCCATTTTATAATATACCTCAATTGTTATTATTAATACATCAAAATGATATTATTTTAATGGTATTACTAGTTTCTACCCTTTTCCTTAGAAAAAATGAGAACATAACTCATCTATATATGTGGATTACTTCATCCTCATAGTAGTGTATTTAATTTATCATAACCTCTATAAATTAATATTTATAAAATCTCATTTGGAGAATATATCATAAAATTATAACATATTTATAATTATGAAAAAAATAAATTTCCAACCTAAAATATCCCAAACCCAATTAAAATTAAGTCCTGGATGAAATTATTTTTTAATGAATGTTTCCCAACTGTAAGACAAGCCTCATGGGTGATATAGGGGTTCAAGGCACACAATATAGGAAAAGAAGGAATGTTGAGCATGTTTTATGTTTGGTACATAGTTAGTTTAACAATGTGCCATAACATTAGGGGTGTGGGTTCTTTGGACAGATCCAAAGACATGACCTTCACATTGATTAACAATCATGTGGGACTACCCCCAAAAACTATTCAATCAATACCTCCTCTTTGACAGAGGCTCGTGCACTAGCTCTACATGGTTTTTCAAATGATGAATGTGCCCTTGAAAGTACATGCTATGTGGTCCTCTCTTGGATATAAGTATCCACACGGTTGGAATATGGTTTGGCCAACCATGAAGGAAAACCATGTGCCTCTTTAGAAATGAAAAAATTCCTATTTTTCCTCTTGACAATTAAGATACATCCCCTCATATTCCCCCCACATTTGACCGACATCAGCTATGGTGAAAAATCAACAACCGACTCATACACCATGGTGTTTTAACCATTATTGTTAGGTGTTTGAGGTGTCTTTTACTATGAATCGAAGATCAAGGTAATTATTAGAATTTTTGTCTTCTATTTTATATAATAATATTTTTATATTGATTCAGCTCCATATAAATATCTAAAAATTTATTTTCTAGGGTGTTCTTATCTTTAGTGTTTGAGGCTGTTTTCGCTTGAATAAATTGTCTATGTTGGAAAAGTGGATGCCTATGAGAATGACGTACGTGGTCGATAATATTTTTCTTCTAGTAATCATATTTTAGTATGTTTATGTGATTGTGACTATGTATTTACTTGATTCATTTAATATATTTATGTAACGAAAGTAATTTGGGACTTAGATTGAGGTGAGCGACCCTTCCATGACATAAGTGGGTTCATTGACCATATCAGATTGAACCTAGGGATACTCATGGGGCATTCCAAACCCCTTAAAATTTAATAATTAATTGGAAAACATTGAGTTATGGATATTATCAGGGTGAATGGGTAGGGGTGGATATGTAGCTAATAGTAATGGATAAGGGGATGGTTGAATGATTATATTCTAGAATTTGTGAAATTACTAGAATCCTTTTGAAATTTTTTTAAATGATTCATTTTGGGTTTTGATTCAGTCATGGTTTTCAATGATAGAAAATGATATTTTAGAGTGGGTAATGTCTAAAATGGATGTTTAGTCCTAAAATTAATTTAAAATTTTGTTTCTTAATATATTTCAAATGATTAATTGAAATGATTGTGTATTTCCCCTTTTGTGATATTACTGAAGGGATATTTTAAATGGTTGGAAATATAAATGAATACCTTGGGAACTATATTAGGTTTTCAAATAATAATTTCCATGTTTTAAAGGGTGATTTCTAGATTATTTTAAAATAGTGTTTTGATTTGGTATTTTTTGCCATATGAAAAGGGTTGGATTATAATAAAAATATGATTTGGGTTAATGGTCTATTGGAACCTTTGTAAATGAAAATATGAAGTTGGTAAATGTGATAAATTGTTAAAGAAGTATGTCTATTTGGTAAATTCAGTGGTTGGGTATTGGACTGAGGTTCTACTATAACAGGTTATGATAAAGTGATGTTATATTACTCACTCTTGTATTATATGTATAGATTATTCTACTAAGGATACTAATATTTGAGTTTTCCTAGAGATTCTTTAGGCGCCACTAAGGTAATTCCAAGTTTAGGATGTCCAAATAAGGGTCTATACCTCTAAATATGGAATATTTTAGGATGTTATAATAAGGATCTATAATCCCAATGTATGGAAATGATTTTATTACCTAGATTAATGCTCTGAGGATTGTTGTTAAATTTATATGGTTAGTAAACTCCTTTACATAATGTATGAAACCCATTAATGTTTAGGACTAGGATCAAATCATAGCCAAAGTGGGTTAGTTTTGTTGGATATTATGATAGAACTTAATTTATAAAATTGTTAATTAATAATTGTTTATGTGTGAAACATGATTAGTTTGTTCCCCAGATTATTTATTTCTTCTCTATTATATAAATATTATTATTACATAGACTCTATATATATTTAGACAACATTGGTGGTGTCCTATTGAGTTTTACTCACATCTTTCTCAGGTCACCATTTCACTTGAGTACCCAAGAAGACACTACTTGTTTTCTAGTATAGGTTCAGGATAAGTACTTGGTGTTCGGTTCTGTATGGTATGATGGGTTAGAGAATGAAAAGTCTAAAAAGGGTTAGACCCAAATTATGTTGAGGTTTTTTAATTTTTGATATTTTTTCACTTTTACCATATGAATGACTGAAATGTTTTTATACATTACATATTTATATAAAATTTAACATGTATTATGACGGGTCATTGACTGAATTCATCATGTGGTAATGTTTTATTTGTTGATATATATTTTGATATTAATTCATTATGGTTTTACATTGATATGTATATACAGTCTCCACATTCTACCTTTATATATGTTCACTACTAGTTTACAATCTTTGGTAGAAGGCGATATGTGCCTGAGATCATGTGGTGGTCCTGCTTGGGGAACCAGTTATATTGGCTATCGGGTCTTGGAATTACACTATCATTCTCTTAATCAATCTAAAATTAAAACACCATATATATGTACATTTAAACTCCTTTATCCTTATAAAATCATATTTAAAATATTTTTTATATCATGTTTAAGGTTATTGAGTGGTTATTTTAATATCTAACATCATTTTATCATAACAACTTCTATTTATTATAGTATTCTAAAACAAGATCATTATAGACTCCATCAACACAAATCATGACTAAAATTATTATTTAATAATAGTAGGGATTTATAATTCATTATACAGAATCTATTATAGTACATTAGATAATATTTTAATGATTAAATTGGTATTAATTAATGCTAATAAACATAAACATTTTAAATAATACATGAAACAATCAATATCATTGATATTTGGTGAAGAAAGTAAACTATAATGAACAAATATATGTATAATAAATTGTTATAAATAAATATTAAAAATGGAAATATATAAAAAAAATACTATTAAATAGGTGATTAAGATTGTTATGTTTATGATACATGTGATTAATTCACATTCAAAGAAGTCTATAAAAATTCAAGGGGTTTCCTTGAATCAAGTTATTTTCTTGAGTAATAATGTCTTCTCTTAGAACGTGGTTTAAGAATCTGGTTTTATTATATTCCAAAATTATATTATAATATAATTCCTCATACATTTATATATAACTATATAAATGGATATTTTTTTTAAAAAATATAAATATTTTTAGACTAATACAAATCCATTACAATTTTTCCATTTTTTCATCCATACGAAAATTCACTCTAACTACTAATGATTACCATAATTATTTTGAAATCCAAATATGTTTTATTTTTAAATCTATTTAAGATTATATCTACAACTATTTAAAGTGTTTATTTATCACTATACTTATGATGTGGTATTTCAATATATATATATTTTAAATTGTTGATATGGTTTTCAAGCCTTTCTTGAATGTATGTTTTATCTTACAATATAGATTTATTGACATTAGATTTATTTATATTATATAGTCCTTTACTATGACTTCATTATAAATAATGTTTTAATAATGATTTCTAATAACCCTCATGAATATTTTATTGAAATTGACTCATAACTACACCTTTTGGGAAAATGTTATGAAATTTATTTTTTATGATTTTACAACCATTATGATATTTATATCTAATAGATCAAACTCAAATGAAGATATGTTTCATTAATTAGCCTCTAAATTAAATTTTGATTTATTATTTTTGGTTTAGTGAATTATTTTATTATTAAATATAATCCCTAAATTAAATTAATGTGATAAAACTTTGAAATGATATGAAACCCATTTTTTCTATTTTTTATTTTTCGATGTGATTAATGAATGTCTTAATGTTGAATACATATGTATATATGATGATGATTGGGGTCCAATATAGGAATCCAAAAAATTTATAAATGATTTATATCTCATTATATAAGTATTAATGGATAAAATTAAGCTATATCTTAATATCATGACACCATGTTCTTATTTTTAGTACAATGTTATTTGTTATGCTACGTGTTATGGAAATTTTATATTTTAATGCCATATGCCTATGATTTTTCACTCTCAGTAATTTTTATTATCTCATGAACGGACACGTTTTGTCATGTTATATGTAGTTTTTAATATTAAATTACTTTCTATTTTGATTTAGGGAAAATTTTATTGTTTTATGTTCATTTTTTAAGATATTTCAACATTTCTCATGTTTAATCACATTCTTATGATATAATCCTTTTTGGAATTTTTATAAGTTTTATTTTATATTATGTGTATTATGAGATGTATGATTTATTATTTTTATATTCCTAATTTTTTATATATTATTATAATATTTTAGTATTCGTGAAGGGGGTATATAGGGATTTAATTATTGAAATTTTTCAAAAGTATTGAAAATAAGTTTCATATCTAGATAGTAACCAAAGATACTATAACATTGAACCTTATTATTTTTATTCATTGTGAGATATGTTGTTTAAATTATGGAATTGATGAAATATATATATACATATATATATATATATTAGTCCCTCAAGGTATTAAAACTTATGTGTAATGTATTTTTTTAGCACTAGCTCGGTAATTTTTGGTCCAGGGAACCTTATCCACAAAGGTTGATGATATGGTAATCTATTTTTAGTAGAGTTTTTTAGATACTATTTTACATTATTCTAGTTATTATAGTAGATATATATCATCCATATTTCCATACATAATTTATTAGTTATTTCTATAGTATATATATTTATATTGTTTTATTGTATGTTTGTGTGTATTAATATCTTTTAGAATGTTGTTTAAATATATATACTATAAAATAGGAAACTACTATGTATCTATAGTTTTTCTCTATAAGTTTTGGGTATGTTCAATGTTTAGAAGTTTCATGGAAATTTATTTTTTGATTCAAGAATTATCATTGTAGGTTACCCATGAGGAAATTATATCCAAAGGAATTTTTTAGACTATTTATACTACCTAAGGGTGCCTTTAATTATCTTAAGAAAACCTTATTTATAAATTTATAAAATATAAAACTATAGTAACTAAAGTTATAATTAATTAGTCTAGTATTATAATTTCTTCAGATTGATCCCATAAGGATGAGATGTAGAATATGGCCATCCAATAATTAGGATATAAACTATGATTTATTGTAAAAAATTAATCATAACTACTTTGAATGTGTATACTAGAGAGTTGGGTGGAGAAAAGGAAAAAATACTACCAAACATATAATTTCTTGGTTTATTTACTAATCATATTTAGGATAATGTTTTTTTAAAAAAATTTGTTTAATTAATCCCCTTGTTCTATTTGATCATACTCCCAATCACTGTCCCCTCATTTATAATGGTTAGGTACATCAGTTAGTTAGTGAGAGAGAAAATTTAAACCAATTTTAAAAAACTAAACCAAAATATTTATTATTGTCATGGTGAATGTTGATTCTAGTTTCATATTATATAACACACAATTAAATGACACACAATGGTCATTCATGAATAATAAAATAGAAAAGGGTGGGAGTGAATTGAAATGTGAAAAAACAACATGAAATTTAATAAATTACATTACCATAAATCCCATTCAGCTATATTTTTTACATGAAATTAATCACTAACTCATGATAGTCATTGGAGGGTGATAAAAGATAGAGAATAAAAATACTAAAAATATAATCACATGGCATGGTGATGGACTCGATAGATGTACAACACCTCGCATCTGCTTCTGTCACAATGTCTCCTTTTCAGTAATGAAAAACAATTCTATTTATAAGAAAATATTTATAACATGGTAATAATTTGAGGGAAAAAATATACCCATTTAATGAATTTTGGTCATTTATATTGGGGAACTATTCTATTGTGGTTTTATTGTAATATTTCACAATGTTATAAGAGATGTAACATAATGAATCATCGAGCACACCATCTGTGAGTCCCTTTGCTAATTAAACATTCATTAAATTATATCAACATAATTCAATTTATGAATTAGGGTGTTATTGTTCAAAATGTTGTTTCTCAATTCATTCACTTATATTACACTTCATTTTTTTAGTTGTCACAATGTTCCTCTTTATATCACAACAAGAAATCTATATAACTCTTCATGATCATATTCTACCCCTTTAAATTGAATTCAAATATCACCTACTATATAATTAATAATTTTTTGCATTTTCATTAATAATCACTTTAAATTAAAAAATAAATTAATTTTATTTTAAGAATATATTAATGGAATTTTTATACCATCTATTCCACTAGTTTAAATCCTTTGTTGTATAAGGATGTGTGTCTAACATCATGTGACATTCCATCTAAGGGATTGATACTGAAAGACTATTCATAATTTTAAAAGGATTTTAATATTTTAAAAGTAGTGAAGGTACTCCTATTCATCAAAAAAAAATTCATCCTATTTTCTCCCATTAGGCGTCTTTGTACCTCTCATTGTATTATTATAATACTATTTAAATAATTAAATAGATTTTAAACAATTATTTACTTTGAATGATCTTTTTGTAAGGGACTGTGATCTCTTCTTTTCCGCCAATGAAATTAAAATTTTATTTTTTCATTAATGATTAATGTTAAATATAGAAATTTTGTAAAAATGTTTAAAATTGAATCTAATTATTCTTGATGCATTTTTCATTCTAACAATTGTAAATATATTATGAAATGAATAATGGTTAATCATAATAGTATGATATTTGAAATGGTTTTTTTTGGATAAATTGAGTTTTAAATGAGCATATGTGAAGTAAAAATTCATAATAATACATAAATATTAATGAAATACTTATTTATGCAATTTATTAAGTGGGAAATCATGGATATAATTATTATTAAAATATTTTTATTAGAAAACTAGTTTATTAAATGTGAAATAGTGGGATGATTTGGAATGTTGCTTGTATGTTTTTGTCAAAAGGTGTTTAATAATCAAATTGAAAAATGATAAACGATTAATGAATATTTATGATTCGATGATCTAGTTTAATGAAGTTTTATTTAAGTGGAAACCAATAATTTTATTGAAGACTTATTATGAGTCGAGTTCATACGGAAGAATTTTAGAAAACAAATCATTTTAAATATAATCATTGATAATGAATAACTATGATTTTATTTATCGTAAAACAATAGCATTATTAAACCACAGTAATAGTCTTTAGTGTTTTAAATAATTTAGTTTGAATATATCTCAAGAAACAATACCATGATCAAACAACATTATAATTAATGGACCTGGTAATATTTGTGTTTTATTAATTTTAGTTAAGATTGATTTTTTACAATTCTTATTAAGACATTTTTAATGGGAAATATTCAGGAAATTTCTCATAAAGCTATATCTTTATAAATAAAATACATGTAATGGTTACATATGATATAAATTTTAATTTATAGAAATAGGGTAAAATCAAGAATAAAGATATTTGTTAGATCTAGTTTTCAAATTAAATAAATTTACCAAAAAAAATATATCATTGTATGGTATGATATTTCATTATTTTCAAGATATCCACGTGATATAAAATTTAATGTATCTCTAAAAATATAAAAACATTAGAATGCTTGTGGAATGTTTTTTGAAATTTTTTTTAAATATTTTTGAATACTTAATACTATGTGTTATGTGGCATAAAATCTTATTATTGTTTACAAGATAAATCTTAAATATATGAAAAGATATAAATTAATAACATGGAATTCAAGGAAAATAAAATACCAAATTAAATATACTATATATTTCATAAACATATTGTAACAAATTTAAAGTAATAATTACTTATTTTAAGATTCATAATAATTTATGATGATGGGGATATAGATAAACACCTACACATTTTTGGTATTATTTAAATTTGATACATTCATTATAAGAGTCATTGAGATGAACGGTTATTACCTTTTCTTGATTTAGTGAAATAAGAGATAATATTAGGCTGTGATTTTTCATGTAACATCCTAAGATATTATGATATATTTTTTTAAATTTAAATTAAATTTATTTTATATCTTGTGAAATA
Source organism: Viscum album (assembly GCA_963277665.1). Lineage (NCBI taxonomy): Eukaryota > Viridiplantae > Streptophyta > Magnoliopsida > Santalales > Viscaceae > Viscum > Viscum album. The sequence continues at coordinate 707,486,126 of OY728165.1, read as the reverse complement.
AGAACCCCTAAGTCTAAATAAACTATAATATAGTATAATGGTATATCCTAGCCATTAAAATGGAAGGTATGAAGATAGATAACGAAATTATGAAAAATTTATGGTTTAAACACATAAAAAACAAATACATTTTTAATAAATTTATTATTATAAAAAACAATTCATTGGAATGTAAAAGAGTAGTATTTCAAAAAAAAAAATATTTAGGTTATGTAATTTTTGTATAAATAAATTTTATTATACACTATTGGTTAATGATTTTAATGAAATATATATATATTTTTTATTTAATAAAATGTATTAACATTAATATTTTTTTTCTAGTCATGAGTTAAGAATATATGCGATGTTTAATTCTTAAAAATGTAATATCCTAAAAAAATGTTTTTGTGGGGTTTTGTGAGTTTTTATTCTGAGTAATTTATACCACTTATAAAAATTGAATCTTGACAAATGAATTTTATAATTCGAATAAATATGATAAAATTCTATACATAATGTTTTTATTAATTATTAATATAAATAGTAACTATAGTAAATTTTTGTTTCACCAATAATGGTAAAACTAGTAAAAAGGATTTGAACGTAGTGATAAGGAATTAAAGTTTATCTAACACTTAAGTTTATCTAATTTCATGGATTATGTTAAAAAATATTCATCCAAGGTTCTCTATTCCGGGATCATTATATTTTAATGTAATTTAATAGGTAAGTTATATTTATCTCACATTTACTATTATGAGATTCATTTCCTTTTCACCAATTATTTCTTTTATATAGTTTACACTGTACCCTTGAAGGAATTTTGTGATTCTTCCCATGAAAATTATAAGGATTTATATATGCATCTGTTATTCACTCTTTCATGAGATTTTATTTTAAATTTATCAAATCAGTAAGGTATTTTTGTTACAATCCCATTGTTTATCATGATTATTTTTTATCATGTTTCACATAATGACTTAACTGAGTTACCTTTCCAAAATATAATTAATTTACTTCATCAATGATTAATTATTGATAATAAATTTTTTCCTTTATTTCTCATCACTTTTATTTCTGGGGAGACTAAAAGCATTTTTTACGGAAAAATTGAATTTATTTCCCTCTTTAGTAAAAAAATCCATTTTCTTAATACTTCTATTTCTAAAAATATCCAATAAAAATTGATTAATATATTCTTATATGAATGTTTAAAGAAGTTTTTACCCATGATTTAATTTTTAATAAATATATTAAAATTAACATTCTTTTTTTCTAAATGAGGCATTTTGGATATTTTACATATATTTTTAAAGGATTTTTTTAACTTACATGACATGAATTGAATTTAGAACCATCATGTCTGCTGAAATATTTAAATAATACTTTATAATTTTTAATGGTTCTTTTAAAATTATTTTTATTTATTAATATTTTGGATTTTTTAAGGCATTTATTTCAAAATTACAAGAATATTTTTACTAAAAAATATTCTTGAAATATTTTAAATGTGGTTTTATTTAAGATGGAATCCATTGATTGTACTCATTATTTACCGTAGATATGATCCAATGGTACAATTGAAATTAATTCTTTGAATTAATTGTAATGATGATTATTTAAGGATGATTATATAAAAATTTTGTTCCCATGGTTTAATTATATTATCATGAAAAAATTATAAAACTTTTTCATTTTTCATGGGTTATATTATGAATATTTGATTAAATGTTAAGGAATCTATTTTCATTCCATGGGTTATGCTATGATGAATGATTTATGATCTTTTGGAACACATATGTATGATTTTCATTACGTGATAGGTGGGAGTAAAATTAAATATCCCCCTAATGCATTAGTTGAAAATGGATTTTTCATGAGATAATAAAGACCATAATGGGGAGTAAAAATTGTTCTATAAGGGAATTTTTCCAATATAATATTCTAATTAGTGAACCTTGATTAATGACATGATTATTTATAGAGTGAACCAAGTCCTCTAAAATATATTTGAAATAGAGATTTAACTATAAAATAAAAAAAAATTCTACGCTATTATGTGCACCGAAAATATATATTTTATACCAAAGTTATTATTTTATGGATCGTTCTCTTTGATAACATCATGATTTACATCTTTTTAACTACACATATATAGGTAATTATTATTTTTTAATATTATATATGATTTTCTACATTTATTTTCCATAGTTTGGGAAATCACAAACACTTTCCAAAAACCTTATTTTACCGAATTTATAAACCTCAAGGATTTTAGTATGTTATTTTATAAATCATTATTTTATAACAAATTAATATATATGTATAATATAAAATTAATATAAATATTTTTTATTCAATCTGAACCATCAGAATGAAGGCGAGTCCCATACATTTGAAAAAACTGGTATTCTTACCAATGGCTAGATTTTTTACTTTTCTTTCAAAATGAAAAATTAATGATCATGGACTAACATGAGTACAGATACATAAGATTAAACTTTTTTAAGTTTATCATTTTGATAATGAATATGAATTCTATCAGACTATCCAAATTTGATAATAATAGTTATTAAAATTAAAGATGTCGAATGGAATCAATAATAGAATTGTAATTGTGTAAAAAATATGTTGTAAAAATTAAATATATTTTATTATTAGATTTCAAGAATCAAGTTCCGAAAAAGTATGAGCTGTTAATGTGAAATCATGTTCTTATTACAATGAAACAAACAAAAAAATATAACTATTAGATGATCTAATTTAAATAGGAGGTCATTTGAAAAGCTAGATACTGATGCATTTTAAACTAAACAAGGGTAAAGATAACTCAGTGTGATTGTATCATTCTTAAAAATTATAAACTATTAGTGATTTTTAATTTAATGGAATCCTTTTGATGCTCTTATATTCCTTATAACTTTTTCTTTTGTATCCGCTATGTCTTATCATGGTTAGATCAAGGGATTTCGTGGATAATAAGATGGGTGAATATGATCCATCTGATTGAATTATTCTAGAGCTATGAAGACTAGGATGTTGATCATCATAATGAGGACTTCAAGGGAATTGTAATATCGTGTGACCGATCATCAAATTGAGAACTTTACTAATAAACATTGTTAGACCTTAACATTATGTATTAAATTAATGGACATCTTTTGTTAGTATTTATTAATTTAATTTTAATTAACCTTAATGATAAAAATATTTTAAAATTTTTTAATGTGATTTATACTACTATATGATCTCATATTTTTTTATAACCTTTTTTACATTCCACTATAAAATATATTAAAATTTTGGTCTTTTAATTATATTTCTAATAAATTTTTTAATTAGATTTTTTATGATACAAATAATTACTCTGATTTATCAAATGCTTAATAGATCTGATTTATATACTCGGATCATTAGACGATTTGTGAGTCTGGTATTTTTTATAAAGTGGTTTTTTATTTCTTAGTTTAATTTTTTTATAAGATAATTCAACCCCTATTATAGCCATAATATACTCTGAATATTCAAAAGACTATATAAGATTATTTCTTTATACTATTCATAATGTGTTTTTATTCTTGTTAAAATTTTCAATTTATTAATTTTTTTTATAAAATAATTTTTTTATAAATTTTTATTATACTACCATGTTTTTGTAGAAAAGAGTTTCTATTTTTAGAAATATGATTGGGATAAATGTAGGAATACTAGAAAATATAAATTTGAGTGTACCACTTATATTTTTAGGTTCTGATTGTGAATAATGGAGAGATTAGATGAATACATTCATTATTAATACCGGTGTAGATAACTTTATGATGGTTACTATTAATAGTATGATTTTTAATAAGGATGTTAATACCTTAAAAATAATTAAAATTAATAATCTCAACTAATTTATATAGTTTGAAAAACTATTTTATGTTATAGGACGTGAAATATATATAGTGATATTTCTTCATGTGAATCTACTAACAGTATTTAGAAGTAGATTGAAGTGGCACTTTTTAGAACATCTAAGGTTATCAAAATAAAAATTATTATGCTTTATGATGATTATCATTCATTATATTTTCTATATAGAGAGTCATATTCTAATATACACCCAATGTTTATGAATATTATATATAGTTTATATCCATTTGGAGAAAAATATCTTGAAGAAAATATTTCAGTTTTTAATATTATCGAGATCATATAAAATGAGTGGGAATCCAAAAGAATAGATTTGGTTTATTCAAGGAGTATTTATAATCTTACCCTTGATAATATTAATGGTACCCTTATAAAATATTAATAAATATTTGAAATGGATTCTAAAATGACAAAAAACAAAAATGGAGGGGTATCTTTTGTAAAAAAATAAAATATTACTATCAAAGCTCATTCTGCTAAGAATGATGTCAAATTTTCTAACAAGAATAAGGTTGTTATTGAATCAGATACTAGTTCATTGTAAATGACCAAGAATTAATTTGAAAATATTTCTAGAATAATGAATATTATTGTTATAATTAAATAATTTTAATATATATATAATAAAATTCATAATGATATTACATATAAGAAAGAGACTTCAGTAGAAATCTGTTTTGAAAGAAAAAAGGATACATTTTACCTGATTTTAATAAGCTTAAAAGTAATAAAAATAAAAATAATAAATAAAATAGTAACTCTAAGAATGATTATAACAACAAGATAAAAAAAGATTAAAATATTTTAACACTTGCAGTGTAAGTGGGGGAGATTATTCTTCAAATAATTTTTTTGATAATGAATGTTCTTGATATGGAAATCTTTATTTATATTCAAAAAACAAAAGGTTAATAAATTTAATATGTTTATGGAATATATTGGTGAATCTCTTACCAACCATACAGTAAATAAAAATCCCCCTGAAATTAATAAAAATAAAAAATTTCATCTTTAGATGAAGAATAATCCTCAAATAAAGAATATAATACTTATATATCTTTTGAAGAATTGTCATGGTTTTCTAAAATTCTTGAAAAATAATATTTCAATGTTTCTAATAAAATAGATAATTCCAAAGAAAAAATAGTGAAGGAAAATCTATAATTTCTACTATTTCTACTAAAATATCAGGTCCTTCTAGAGATCTTGATAAGCCTAATTTTGAAAATGATATAATTTTTAAATACCATGAAAAACATATTTCAATGAAAAATAGTTTAAAAATGACTATGAAATAATTACACATAAAACATCTACTACTCAGGATAAAAAATTATTTATTAAACTAAAATATGAATATTATAGTGTAAAAACGATTTTCAATGTTTTACTTTTGGGTGGAAAACATTTATAAAATCAAGAAGAAAATTAAACCCTGTACGGTAATTTCTAGATTTTTTTACTAATGAAAAACCAATTTTTAGTAATAATTAATTTTTCCAAATAGTTATTAATTTTGAACAAAATGTAAAATTGGTGGACACTAGAAGAAGATTTTTTTCTTTAAATAATTTTTAGTCATTGGGTTTTCATTAATCACATTTTTGACAACAAATAAAATTTTACAAATGTAGTAATTTTAAAAATAAATATTTACCTATGATTTGATTTTAATTATATTATAAGACCCAATAAGTTTTGGTTTACAAAAAAACCAATTTCATTGTTTTTGGGAAAATACATAAAGTACCAACAATAAAATGAACATCTGTTACATGAATACTGGTAGTTATAGACATATTAATAGAAAAAAATATTTCATTAAGAATATCATAATGATTAAAGGTGGAAATGTAGACTTTGGATAGAATCCTCAAGTAGAAATTATTAGTATATTGTAATATTTTTCTTCTTAGAAATGTTTTAACATTGAATCATTTATTTGTTTTATGAATTAAATATAACCTTATAATAAAAATTAAATTGTCTTATTAGAGTTATCTTATGTACAATAGAAATTGAGATTTTATTTTTTGTAGTTCTGAAGATGAATTTCCTTTTTTGTAAATTAGTATTAGAATTATTCAACATTAAAAATAAAAGAACATAGGATCTATTATCTGCATTTACTTAGTGAAAAGAATTATCAATATTGGATATGGAATACAATTTTAGGACTGTGTAATATTATAAATTTAGCTATGTTTTTTATGAAATAACTAATGAAAGAACTACCGACACTAAGGTATGATTCTTCTTAAGTATTTGATCCTAGTCAATTTGATAAGAAACATAAGTCAAGTATTAAATCTATTAGTAATGTCCTAAATTTTGAATCATTAAAATTAATGCACATGGACTTATTTGTTCATTCAAACCTTAGATGAGTTAGTGTAAAATACTATGTGTATTTTTTTATATGATTACACAAGATATACTTAGGACTATTTTCTATCATTGAAATATGAAGACATTAATTGGTTTAATTTTTTTAGCCAGAGTAAAATACAAGAAAAATCCTTCCTTGATAACTATTCCTATTGTTTATGGTAGATAATTTGGAAATTATGAATTTGAAACTTTTTCAAGTAATAAAGTCACGATACATTACTATTTAGCACCAAGAACCCTATTGTAAAATGGCGATGTTAAATGAAAAAATAAATTTATTCAAGTGATTAATAAAACCATGCTAAGTGAATACTCAATTTCTAATCGAGTTTGTGTTGAAGCTATTATTACTGCATGTTATACTCTAAATCGAGGGTTAATAAGACCTTTTATTAATAAAAAAATTTATGAATTGTGGACATGAAGAAAAGAAAGACCTTTTTACATAAAATTTATTTGGATGCAAAGTATTCATCATGAATAATAAATATAACTTACATAATTTTGCACCAAAATTAGAAATGGGTATTTTTAGTTATTCCACCACTACTAAGGAATATAATGTTTTTAATAAAAATAAATGTATTATTGAAAAAATGTTACATGTTATGTTTATTGAAACATGGAATTTTTATTTTAAAAAAATCCCGACCTATATCTTTAGATGTTATTAGTAAAACTGATTTTAAACCAATTTTAGAAATTTATTTTAATGATAAAATATCTAATGAAAATATTTCTAAGGATTTTCCGCAGGAATATTTTCAACATATCATTGAAGAATATAGTTTTACAAATCCAATACATCAATTATTTCTTTGTAATTGACATAGTGATAATATAATTAGTATTGCTGATCAACCAGTTAAAAATAGAAGTTATTGGAGAAATTAAATTAAACATCTAGAATTATTATCACAATTAGATCCTAATAATCATGATAATGATTTATGTGATAACGATTTGATAAAATAAATGGGAGATGAACTAAAAAAGATAGAAAAGAACCATGTTAGATTATTAGTTAAACATCATAATGGTAGTTATATAATTGGAGGGAAAATATTCATTCATAATAAATGTGTTTAAAAAGATACAATAATTATGAATAATGCTATACTTTTTTCTAATGGTTATATTAAACAAGAAGTGAAAAATGGTTAATAAACATATTCTATCGTAGCTAGACCTGAATCTATTTTTTACATGAATATTATGCAGTTTTTTAAATTTCAATCTATTATAAGTTGATATGATGTGTGTATTCCGTAATTCATATGTTCATAAGGAATTTTATTTCGGGAAACCAACTATTTTTGAAATTAAAAAAATCTAGAACTTGTTTATAAATTTTTTTAAGAACTATATAGAATTAAAGAAAGCCTTAGAGCCTGGTATGATAGGTTAACATGATTTTCATTACAGAATTATTATTAATGGATCTATAGATTAAAATAATTTTCTAATATAAGTTAGTAAAAAAAATTATTTACCATATATATTTTAATGGCATTATATTCTGATCAAATCAAATTTATTTAATATATTCCTTCATAGATCCTATGAAATCTAATTTTAAAATTAGTATGGTTGGTTAATTAATATACTTTATAGGTTTTCAAATTTCACACAAAAGATAAATATCTTTTATGTATCAACATAATTATATAAAATATATTTTTACAAAAAACGTTTAATTAAACAGAAAATATATATGTAATATCATTGAAATATCAAATACATTAGATATTGGAGAATCTTAGAAACTGGTTGATTGAAATACTTTTAAAAATATGATTAGAAGCTTATGTTACTTAATAATTAGTTTTATAGAAGTAATTTTCTCTTTAATATCATGTTCTAGATATCAATCCAATCAAAAAGAGACCCATATTTATGGTTTTGAAAGAAATTTTCAACAACTTAAGGGAATTGAGGATTTCTGTTTCTTTACACTTCTTGAATTCATTTTCTGTTAAATAATTTTTTTATATGTATAAATTAGTAGATATATAAAATATTATAAAAGTAAATCTTCAACTTTTCATTTATTTTGAGAAGCTTTATTTCATGGGCTTGTAAGAAACAGCACTCAGTGGCACTTTCCAATATTGAATCCGGATATGTGTCTGGTGGAATTTGTTATGATTATGTCTTATTAATGATAAACCCACTCATTGAGTTTAAAATGAATTTAAAAAAAATATTGTGTGGTAACATAATTTATAATTCCTAAATTAAAATCCCAAAACATCACTCTTATGATAAAAACATAGATATATGACACCATTTAATTTTTTATCTCACGTAAAACATAGATATCAATTTTTAATTCATCAAATCTCTTGAAAACCCTTCTTATATTATTAATAAAACTATTAGTTCTGATAAATATTAACATATTAAATAGAATAAGTTAATGATCAATATCAAATGATTATTCCTATCTACTACTAATTTAAAAATATCTTAATATTAATGAACCAATTCTCGAAGGGGGAGTAAATGAGCTTTAGTCTTATAAAAACTTTAATTTTATAAAAAATATTTTTTCCAATAAAATTTATATTTTTCTACAATGTTTTTTATTTTAAATATTAAACATTCCAGAAATAAATTTATTTAAGAAAATCTCGGTGTTAGGATTTTTTTATTTTTTTTCTAGAGTTAAAATTTTTAATAAATTATTTTTTGAATCAATTTTTTGGAATATATTTCCAAACTAAAAAATTATAATAAATATTTACAAAAAATTACCACATTATAAATTTTATCAATGTCAATTTCTTTTCAAAAACCAATAAAAACATATACCTCATACTGATGAAACACTTCTACTATGAAAGGTAATATTATTTTAGTTTTTCTATTTATCCATTAATTTAGTTTATATAAGTTATTATAAATATTATTTTAGTTACTATAATATTAATTGTGTTTCAAACATAATGTTTCTATACTCAGATAAATTCTTATTCCAATTAAATAAATTTGACACAAACTTTAAGATTTCATAATTATATTTAAAATAATTCCTTTTTAAATCTCGAGCCAAATATTATATGACAATACACAATATATGCTATTGAAATTTATAAAAAGTGAAAATTAACCTATCATGCATATATAAAGGGTGGATCAACCTGTTTCCTATATTTATTTTCAAATTATATTCTCCCTACTCTCACCACAAATTTTATTTCTCAATACTATCTTTTTCCATTCATCCAACTACTTATACCAGTTTCACTATGATGGAACTACTTATGATTTTACTAGAAGAGAAGCTTTCAAATAAATACTCATCAGTAAAACATGGTATGAAAAATAAAATTCTTTTCTAAAACGAGTTATAATGTTTTAGTCTTGGGAAATATATGTGTTCAAAAAGTTGACTTCGAAATATATAACCCTATGAATGTGCGATTTTTTTTGATTTAGTTGATTTTATTTATAAAGAAGATAATGATGAAGTGTTTTTTAATTTTTTTGGTGAAAGGTATCAAAATTCATACCAATAAGTATTTGTGATGGTAGAAGTAAAATTAAAGGGTTATTCTTATCTCCCATCTCACAAACTTCCTGAAATTCTAGGGAGTTAGGTAAAATCAAAAGTTTGAACATATTATTTTACATTGTTTGAGAATGTATGAAAATATTCTTATCTTACACTAGATTATAGGGTAGTAACCTTATAGATACAATGTTATGTGATTCTAATAAATGGTGACAGGGATACCCTCAAAGCATTGGATATATTTTTATAATTTTTCAAACAAATATAAAGCAGATCAACATTGTAATGTTTTTTTCTATTGATAAAATAATTCATAAAATTATAAATGAAACTACACATTTTAATAATTCCATAATTTATATAATATTTTTAGTAAATATCAAGGAACATTTAAAGATTAAAATTTAAACATATGCTATGTGGTAAAGGATATATTTTATTGGAAAAGAGACTTTATCGAGGAAAAATATATTTTTTATTCAATGTTGATTTTTTTTTGGGTCCATTAGATATAAATGAATTCGATGTAAGACTTGTTAAAGGTAAGAAATCTATTAAGGAAGAAAAATGTTATAAAACTCACCCCTTAAATTTCCAAATAAACTAAAATTAATGAAACATGAATAATTATAGAATTCTTGGGATCAAAAAAACATAGAAGAAACTTGCTGATCCTTCTTTTCAATTAGAAATGTTTTAGGCCATGGCATTGAATATTCAAACGACTATTAAGCTAAAAGAGGATGAAAAAAAGAAAAAAATATAATGAAAGGATTTTTTAAGCTAGAATGGGTGAATTTTAAAATAAAAGGTTATAAATATAATCAAATGTATAACTATATCTATTTCACTCTAACTAGTTGAAATCCCAATTCATCGAATTGAAACAGTTCATCCAAGTGATCTAATTATTCCAGATTCCAGTTTGGAATTTGTAGAAACTTCTACAGTCCCATAAAATTATCTAATAGTATATGAGAAAAGGAAAGTTTAATATATTGTATAAAAAGATTCCCAATCTGTCCCAGCATATGTTCAAAAGTCCTTTGAGAAGAAGAAAATAAAATCCATTCAAAATGTTGGAAAATGTGTTCTTAGAACTAATGAGTAGTTGGAAAAGGGACTAGAAGAAGAATAAGAAGAATAAGAGGAATAAGAGGAGTACGAGGAAGAATATGAAAAATAATATGAATATGAAGAACAATAAAACATTGGTATAGAATCAAATAATGAGTAAACTCTATCAGATTTAGCCTCAATGTCCGTAAAATTATCATCTCAGTTAAAGATAATTTCATAAATACATGTTTTTATGAAAGTTCCTTCATAATATAAAGTGAATGTTAAATTACGATCTAAATAGAATGAAGAAAACATAAATATCTAATTAATGTTTATGAAAAGGTTAATCTTGATAAATAAGTAGATAATATAACATTTTTAAAAGATGAATTTTTTTCATTGAATGAAAATGATTAAATGGTTTCAAAAAAGATAGATGTTAAAACATGAAGTGCACATATCTTAGAAGTACCATCTAAATCATAAAACTAAACTACCATAGACGTACAGACAAATAATGATTTCATTATCCAAAAATTAACATTTATTGATGAATTGGTTCCATATTTACCAAAAATTAAATCAATGTTTCAAAAGAATAAAAAATCTCTCCACGAAAAATAAAAATCATTAAATATGTTGACCGAGAATACTTTCTAAAATCAGTTAGAAGTGAAATCATTCAAAGATAAATCAAAGGAATGATTGAAAAGTTTCAACCAAAGGATAATATAGTCATGGTAGGAAAACAATGACATAATAAATTTTGAGGATCAATTAGTTGGTGTAAAAAAAATTTCCCTTATGTATGTTAATTCTTTTGAAATGTTTTTCACAAATGTTTCTGATAGATTATCATTTTTTTAATGAATGTATATATGTAAATTTATTTTTTTCAAAATAATATATTTTTTATTGTGTTCCAATTTATTGTACATATGTCATTTATTTTATATCATGGATGAATACTTAATTTACATATAATTGTTTTTGTATTTTATAATTTTCTATCATTTTGGGATGTTATACTTCCCATATTTTTTATGAATCACAATGGGTAATTTATGGGAGAAAACTTGGTGAAATATTTTGATTATTATTGTTTTGGGAAAATTTATTTTTGTAGAACGTTTTTTATGATAATATTTCTAGATGAGATATTATATTAATGGGAGAATATTATTGAAAAATATTTTTTACAATGACGGAGAATCTAAAGTATTTCTTTCCATAGAATCATAAAGAAGTCATAATATCATTGGGATCTATGATATGAATTATAAATTTGATGACAAAAAAACAGAGGGTTATATGTACTTAAATGATATTTTTTTCATTTTAAGTTTTATGTTTTCTGATTTCTATAATTGGAGAGATTATTAACTCAAAATTTTTTCTTTCTAATTTATTTTCCTTACTTTTAGAATTTACAAAAACTATATTACAACTGTATTTTACTAATATTATATATAATAAGTGTTTTATTATGTTTGTGTATAAAATATTCATTTACAGTAATGCTTAAAATAGTTAGAATATAAAATACATATAAACTTTTGTTATTCTATCTGATTCATCAGACAAAAGGTGTGTTTAATACATCAGATCAAGTATTGTTCGAGTGATGGGATAGATTTGTATCTTGCCTATTAAAAGTAAATAATCCATGACTACTTAATTTAAATTAGTGCAGATACATCATGTTAACCATTATTCAATTTATCATGTTTAAAATCATAGGAAATCACATTGGAATATCCAATGATCATAACTAGATTGATTAGAATTATATCTATCAGTTGAAATCCATAATAGCATTGTAATTGTGTTAAACAAAATGAAGTTAGAAAAATAAAATATTTTTTAGGATTTGCTTTCATGATTCATGATTCAGATCATTATGAGTTATCAAAGTGAATTTTGTCTAATACCATTGTAGCAAACATATAATTATGACAGTTTGAGGAATAACTATAAATAAAAGATCTTCAAAGAGTAGGGAGATGATTAATTTTAAACTCAACACATATAAAGATCAGTATAGGTGAAAATATAATTCTTAAACATTTTAACATTTCATAGATATCTAATACAAATTAATTAATGTTAGGATTAAAAATTATATAGAAATATTTTGTCTGTTTTCACTATGTGAAATCATTTTTAGATTGAGGGATTATAGGGATATGAATCATGGTGAATCTAATCCACTAGATCGAGATACTCAGGGTCTAAGAAGACTGAAATGTTTATCTTTATATTAATGAATTCAAGGGGAATATGAAACATAGTTACTGATCATCATATAGAGGGATGTTCTGGTATGTATAGATTGACAATTTCAGTTGGTATTAAAACTATTGATATCTTATGTCGGGATTTATGGATTCCTTACCGTTTAAGTTTAATGATTGAATTTCATTATAAATATTTAATTTCATTTTTACTACTATAATATTTTGTAATTATTTTTTGTAAAAGTTTTAAATTCAAATAAACATTACATTAGAGTATATATTCATTACATGTATTTATAATAATCTATCTTATTGGTGTGTATGTGATACCGATAATTTATCTGTTTTAGCAGATTCTTTCTAGATCTTATTTATATAATTTTTTCATTAGATGATATATGAGTCTATTCTTTTTGTTCAAAGGGATTTTTTGTTTTGAATTATTTTATTTTTTAAAACTACAATTTATCCCACTTTTTTAGCCATCATAAACTCTTACTATCTAACGGATTCAAGTTTATCATCTATGACATCTGGGTTATGGTATGAAAATGTTTTATTTGTATTTATATAACCTTAAGATCATGTTATGTTTAAGTGACCATTGTTTTATCCCTTTATAGCCATAGTAATAATTTTCTCTCACCCTTTCGTATATTTATTGTCCTCGGGTTATAATAAATTATTTGGTATGATATTTCTTGGAAGGGAGATAGTTATGAAGAAAATTATGGGAGATTATGTGGAAATCATATGAAAAATATGTTTATGAATCCATCATATCAAAGATATATGCCCTATATGTTTCTTGCGTGGATCTTTATGTTACCTCATGAAGATTAATCTATTAATATATAATATCTTTGTTTGAAATGTATGAGTAGTTATAGATGGTATTAGAGTAAGGATTAGATTCCATTAGAAACAAAGATAAGAAGTCATTAGTAATATCCCAAGGGATAAGTCCAAGTGTAGTAAAATATCACAATATATTGGTAATGATAATAGATAACCTACTTTGAAACTATGGTTTCATAGATAATACACAAGGTGCCTTTATTTTTACATCTAATAAATGATTTTTTTATGATTATGTGGTTTCCCACAATGAATATTATTCCATCACACAATGATTTTTTGTTTTATTCAAATAATGAAACATGAAAAAATATTTTTAATACTGAATGTGAAGGAAAATGCCATGATTTTCCTCTTTAGAAAACAAATTATTTGAGATTGAAAAAATATAAATATTTTACTTATGATTCATTCTTAGGATATGAATCTGTAAGAGCATCCAAATAAGCAGTGTAGGTAACAATGTTCTTTTAAGGCCTTAACGAGGAATCACCCACCTTCTTCTAGTATAAATTATGACCCACTTGTTTTGGAATAATGGATAAGTATAACTAAAAATTAGTTTCCATTTTCTAGTGTTCATAATATGAAAAAAATTATTTTTCATATTTTTCATTTGGATGGTGATGAATATAAATTGTCGAATCTTATTAAGAACATGAGTAAATTTATAGATAATATCTTTATGGTTTTGTATGAGTTTAAGAACTTATTTTTCAATAAGTTCATTCCTTTTGTTATTCATAAAAAAATGATAAATAATTCCTTGATCAAAATTATATGGATGATGAATCTAACAGTACCCATTGAGAAAATTTCAAAAAACTATTGAGGTATAATTAAAGTATCATCATTCATGATTAAAGTTTGATCAATTATTTACTATCTTAAAACTAAGTATTTGAAGGGATTTATCCATAAGATACTTGAGTCTAAATGAATAAATAATTCCATGTTCTATTAATATTGAAATGGAGATTATTGTTACCTATTAATCTTATTATTTTTCTAATAAAAAAATATTGAATTAAAAAAAATTAGGAAAAAAAATAAGGAGAGAAAATGATGAAATATACGTTGCCATTGATGTGTAGAAGAATGAATGATATAAATTTTCCACGTAGGGAAGGAAAATGTTTTATTTTTAGAAAATAAGGACATAGTGAAATAAAAATTTGGAGTGATGGTATGAAGATAAAAATTGGTGGAGAAATCCCACCACAAATTACATCACCCACACTCTTTTGTTTCAAATATAATGAGTAGGGGAACTTTGTGTACTAGTTATGAAATGGGAAGTTTAATGATGATGATTACCATAAAAACCCACTTTATCCTGGGGAAAAAATTTAAATATCATGTGATCATTACATTTTATTTAGTGTACATTTACAAAGTCATAAAAGTTAAATTTTCGATCCACTCTAGAAATGATAACATGTTATTCAATTCGAGATATATCTAAAATTTTATATATAATGTATTTAAAAAGGGTGTTATAGGACCACCTATATATGTAGATGTTGAGTTATTAGTGAATCCCTAGAATAGTATGATAATTTAATCACATGTCTATAACTCTTCTCATATTCCTTTGGGTGGAATGTACTTCATCTTAATGTATATATTCTCTCTCTACATGAATTTATTGTTATTTTGATAATATAATCGATTTAATTACAAAAATAATACCTCAATTAATAAGGAGGGGAAGTAGTTTCTAAATTCAATGTTATTTTGGTCTTAGATTGGATTTTATTACAAGAATCACAGTTCAATTATTAAGGTGGGTGTGTAATATTTGATATTATGAAATAACTTATGATCATATATCAGGGAAATAGTAATTATAAACATATAATGGAAATTAAATACATTTAATGGATCATGGTTCCTTTTCATAATGGGTTTTATCTTGGTAGGATGGGTAAAAACACAACCCATATTATTTTCTTATTGTGGGGGATATTTTTGATGCCTTTCTAAAATATTTTCCTAGTATTCCACTGATCCCGGAATATGAGTTCCCAATAGAACTCATACATAGAACTGCACATATTTCAAATTATTTATATATAATAGACTTAATTTAGTTGTAGTAATATATGAATCAACCCAAATAAAATATTTAAAAGGTATTAATTTATCTAGGTGCATCAACATTGGGTGAACTAGTTCTTGTTATTAAAAATAAATATGAATCAATGAAAGTATGAATTGAATTTTAGTAATATAAAAAGATCCCAATCAGGAATAAGTGTCATATTCCTTGTATTTATGGAAAGTATTATAAATTAATAGAGCTCTATACATTTCAAATATTGATATTTTTTAGATATCATTAATTGAGGATCAAGAAGGAGGATATATCAAAGACAATATTCCATACAAGGTATTGGAACAATGAATATATAGTGACTCTATATGGTCTTCCTTATTCACTATCTATATTTATATATTCAATGAATAGAGTAATTATATATTACCTTGATTAGTTTTTTCTAGTATTTATAGTTTATTTAATTATAAATTAAAACTTAATGTAAAAGTATGATGACCAATTTAGGTTTGTATTAACTTCCCTATGGAAGAAGAATCTATAAGTAGTAATTGTAGAGTGTGGATTGTAGCTAAAAAAGATTCATTTTTACGTATTATAATTTCAATCTAGGGTCTATCATGGGATTCTTCAAAGGCAATTGTTATTTAATGTTTTCTAATACCAACCACTAAGATTTATATTCATAGTTTTCTTGTTTTGGATGAATATTATTGATTCTCATTGGAGAATTTCTCAAAAAATTCAAATCCAATCACCATGTCATCATATAAGGGTTCAATATTCCTTTTTTTAGATAAATGTGTAGAAAATATGAAGGATATAAAGGGCATAATTTTAGGTTCACAATTTAATACACTACATAATAGTGGAGAAGGGTTTATTGTAAAACATTGATATTTTTTGAAAATTATTTATTCAAATAAACTGGATCATTTCAATATTTTGTGTAACCCAAAACAATGATTTTAGTTTGTTTTATAAGTAACCATGATGTTATATTATGTTACACACAACAATAATTTTATCTTATGGTACACACAATACTAATTTTATAATGTGCTACAAGCAACACCGAGTTTAAATGAAATGTGACATCCAATTAAAATATTATTATTTTATATTATTATTATAACCTATTTGTTTGAAAGGTGGGTATGAATAATATTTAATAAATTAGGATAATAATGTTTAAACAAGTATATATAATTAATTCTTTGGGTACCTATTAATTATAATTTAAAATAAAAACTATTCAAAGATAATAGATTTTTTTCCTAAAAATGTATTTTTGTGGAAACAAATGTGGTTTATCTCAATAAAATAATAACAAATTGATTATTTGTAATTATTTTATTTAAATTTATATACTATATATACTAAATAAACTATTTAAAATTAATTTTTTTGATTTCAAGAAAATAGATACGAAGAAATCCAATTTTACGCTTAAAACTGTATTTTTCTAAAAAGTAGTATTTTCCTTTTTTTTCTAGCACATTAAATTTAAAAAAAATGACAATTTTAGAAATTTTTTTTATAAAATAAAATTATTATTCCAAATAATCATTTCAATATTATCTTATGGTGAATATTTTGGATTTTTTTATGTTTACGTTTTGATGAATAGTGAAAAATAATAATTTTTAATTGAAAATATTAATTTGCCATTAACTATTTATAAAGATATATGAAATTTAAAATAGGTTTTAAAGTAAAATTATTTAAATTATACATATATTAATCCACTTTAGGTCATTATTATCAATTTCATATTAAAAATGGATATGAAAACTTTCCAAACATCTGATCATTTTTGTATTAAAACCTTCTTTCTCATAACGTTAGTGAGATTAAAATTGGAATAATTTTTTCCACATCTATGAATTAAATTAGTAAAATATGAATCCATTTTTAAAATAAAAATAGTATATATTATATAAAAATTCACTATATTTAATGACCAAAATGAATAGTGAACACAATAAAATTTATTTACCACGATTAAGGTAAAAATGGCTAAAAATGGGGGTTAAACTAAAAATAAAATTGTAAAAATAACCAATAAAATTTTATAGATATTATTCTTGGACATATTTTAATATTAATCCATGATTAATTTAGAATAATTCATTTTTACCCTTGTGAGAAATGAAAAACTTGGTATCATTCAACGCTTTTCAAAAATAACAAGTAGGTTCTATCCCCTACTTATAAAAGGACACCCACTCTCATCTCTTCTTTACACCTTAACAAATCGCTTTCTTACCCAATAACTGCCAAAATCACTTCCCAACTTACCTAAACTCATCCTAGAATCTATTTTTTTTTGGAAAAAATCAATCCTAGAATAGATCTTAGTTCAATCCTAAAGAAGATAACAGATGGAGAGGTAACCTTCATCGACACACATTTTTGTATTATTTCCTCCTCCACACCCTTAAATTACTATTATAGAATATTATATAATATATTCAGTATATTTTATATACTTATTCTTTTTTATGTTAAGGTTAATAATTAAAATTACCTCCACTTCCATCAAATGGGTCAACAAATCATCAATCATGTGTATAGCGGTCTACCATCTGACAAACTGATGTCCTTAATTATTTCTTTACCACCTTCACATATTTATATGGGGATGTATTTATTTTTTTATCTTATTTTTATGATATTTATTATTTTATTATGATTATTTAATTTTTATATCACACATACCTTCATTCTTTCTATTTTAATGGAATTGGATAATGTCGTTCGTCAGTACAATGGACTATCACCTTACGAAGCGATGTGATTCCTTTATAATGAGGGTCACTGGCCTTATGCCATAGATGGAAATACCATAGATCATTATTCTCATAATAGTTTCCTAAAACATATTCCATATCCTTTCAAAAATTATTTGAGTTTTCTTAGTACACTCAATGATCCAGGGTTGAATATTTGGGACTTATATTAGGTATAAAACTAAACCCTTACCTATTAGACTATATCCAACATGATTAAAGTCTTCTTTCCTTGCCTAGTTTTCAAAAACCTGAGGGTCAACAACCATAAAAATTCATCTTACCAATTTTAATCCATGGACATGTTCACATTGATGATATTGAAACACATTGATATTTTTGGCTATATTTCAACTAAAATAAAATTAATTTCATTATTAGTATTATTTAGACAAAACCATAAGTTCAAATTAACTATGATATAATATACCATTATAAAGTTTCTATTAAAATATGATTATCAATACTAATAAACATATTATAAAAAAAATATGTATAAGTATATAATATAATTAAAATCTATATAATGGTGTATAAAAACTATATACTGAATTCTAGTAGTCATTTTATGCTTCAAAAAAATGTTTTCTTCAAAAAATGTTTTTATTATATTTTATGAACATATATTTTTTTTAATTTCTTCCACTTTTATAAATTTTATTTTATAAAATAATATAAATTTTTAAATAACCAAATGAATATTATCCGAACTCAATATTTTAGAATTTTTTTTTTAAAAAAATTTTTTTTTCTAGTGAATTGTTAAAAATATACAAATTTTATATAAAATTTTATATTCCATTTTATTATTTAAAAAATTATTTTATTTGGGTTTTTTATGAAATTTAATTATAATAAATTTCATTAAAATATCCAATAAATTTATTTATAATCAAAATTATGCTTCATTTTTCTATAAAATTTTGTATCCATAAAAAATAGTTTTCCAAGAAAACTATTTTTATTCTATTTTTTTGTGTTTTTTTAATTAATTTATGAAATAGGAAAAAATTTAAAATGATAAAGTGGATTCCAAATTTTTAATCATAATTTTTATGTTTTTTAATAATCAAACCATCATCTTTGTTTCTTATGATTAGTGACATTGGTACAACCAAATAAATTCCAATAGTATGAGAAAATAATTGTTTAAACTAGAATAATAAGATTGAAAGTGATCTAAAAGAAATTTGGAATTCTTTTTTATGGTTATATTTTGATCCTATGTAATAGAAAATTCAGTTATGAATCATTTTGGACCCATATATCTTTAATTAGACAATAATGTATTTTAATTATTTGAAAAATTTCAAGCGTGTCCTCACCCTCTTTTATAAATGGTCATCGACACTCCTCTCTTAATCTCTCTTCATAAACCTAATATTTTTACCAATAATCCAAAATAAATTCATTATATACAATTTAATGATTTATAGGTCCTTTTTTTATAAAAAATTATATCCATTTAATGAATAAGATGCAAGCCAATGGATGTTTTCAAGTGAAGAGGTATAGCCCTTAACAGAGTGTTTTCATTTTATTTATTCTTATACCTCATTTAATTATGTTCTGACTATGTTAATAAATTTAAATTAGTATCAGAAATATGATAATATATTATTATGTTTTAATAATAAATTTTTTTATTCCCCATATATGTCAAATAAAAATGATAGTATTGCCCGTGCATATGTGTGGAATACTACCCCTACTTAGTGATATAATTCTTTTTTAAACATCTTGTTAAATTACTAGTTATTATAATTTATTTAAGTTTTTATATAATATTTACTATATAATTATAATATTATAATTAAAATATATTATCTACATACATTCCATCTCATTCTTTGTGAAATTATAACACCACACAAGCATAAATGTAGACTACCAATTCAGGAATATGGTAAGAGGGTTTTTTAGTCTCACCCATATGGTAAACGATCCCACATCTAATAAGGTGTAAGGAGAGTCACATCACGTAACCTATAGAACCATCCTATATATAGGGTAATTTTCACCTTCATTTATGTTATCTGAGTCTATATTTCTACCTGTATTGTTTATCTATTAGAATACTGATGATATTTACGGTTCCCTGACTATATCTGTCCTATGTAAAATGAAATAAGATCCAAAATGTCAAAAGTGATGTGAAAATTTCAGAAAACAATTCCCTAGGATATTTGTTATATATTTTCGGAGGAAATGTAAAAATTACACTGTATATATATACAGTTATTAATGACCCCATCAATGTTCTTTTTTCCATTAAAATAAAAATTTGGGTAAAACCGTGAAAGCAGCACACACGCAAGAAAGAAAATACATTAAACTGCTAGCCTGGGGACTTGACCCCAGGACCACTCCCCAAACCCCTACCCACCCTTACCACCCCACCCGAGCATGACTCTTGATTGGCTCCATCATTAATTGTCAAAATAATAATTTATAACCCATTGATATATAGGTTGAAAATCTCTTGATTTTTATTATGTTTAATATTTTGGAAAACTTCACATTATCTATATATGTGATTCATATACCACATGAAATTAAAAAACGTATACCATTTGTCCTTATTAGTTACTGGATAATCACTCTCAAAATAGCAGTCCCCATGGTATATATAAGTTTGGGAAACCTAAACCCCCTTAATACTCAGTTTATTTCCCCTCATATAACCATTTAACCAAAAAATTTTGTTACTTATTTCTTCCTCACCTCATATTATTTTTATGAAAAATAATCTATTATATTTTATGCCATTAGAAATATTTTTATTCTATATGATTGATATATTTGGGTATTTTAGCCATAGTTCTTCTTATAAGGAACTTCCTTATGCCCAATTGAACATTATATACTGCTACGAACTAAACTCTATATAGACTTATGGATATAGTATATCACTGGGATATAAGTATATACAAGAGTTTGTATACCTTAGTTCAAATATAATGAAAGTGTTTCAATATATATTTATATATATATCAAATATCGACACAAATACCCTCTTGAGTTTCCATCAGTTATAGTTTTGATTCCAACATATATTGTTTCTCCACTAATAAATATGTTTGTGGTTCCTATTTTTGTATTTATAGTCATGAAAATTTACATTAAATCCTATAAGAGTAATTTTAATCTCAAATTACATCACATTCAACCCATATCAATAATATTTCATCTCATAAATCTACTATATATAACCTCATATCATACCCAACACACTTATACATCACAATTTTCCTCATTTAGACTTTTCAAAAGGGATTGAAATTGAATAATGAATGTATCATCATTTATATGAGATACCATACACCATTCATTGTGAAGGGATGGATACCAAATACATCATGGATGAATGAACTAAATCGGTAATTCATAATTTCAACAACACTAAAATGTTCACATGACTTGAATTTATCGACTACCCAACCCCACAATACCTAAAAACACCCAAATAAATTTAATGAATAAATTTCATTATGTATTTTTAGTATGAATTCATGAATCTAGTACAATACGAGAATAACAATTAACATAAGTCTTCCCTATACTAACCTGATTCCCATCACAAATTTTCTCTTCCATACACCAACGTGTGAATCATGAAACATCATAATGTATGAACATAGACACATTAAACATAATAAAGAAATTTTATTTGGGGTATCTAAGCCATAGTTGATATTGTATCCCCATCTTTTACAGTGGCTAGATTCCAGTTTGGGCTAGTAGTGGTTGGGGTTCCACTGTTCTTCATCGTGGGAAATATTATGTGATACTATACAGATACTCTAAAATATTGTGGTAAATATTGATAAAAGTAAATTTTTGCATGTGGATGGGGATTTATCACTATATAAATTATTTCTTCCATCAATAGTTTCTAGACCAATGGTGGAGTCCAAATAAAATCTCACCATGCAGCCTTTGGGGTAATGAATTCATCAGAACTGACATCAAGGATTTATTCTCTATAAACCCTATATATTTAGCACTTTCTAATTCTAAGATACACATTTAATATGTAGATTGAGTTTTTATATGTATTTTAGTGGATTAGATTCTTATGGATAATATGTTTATTCTCATACTAATACATCTATGATATTTATACATATTTTTATATGGATGTTACATTTAGTATCTTTCCAAATACAGCACAAGCTTGTTGAATCCAATTTTCTTACACAAATTTGGTCTCAAACTCGCCTTTGGAATATATATCTCATACATAATTACAACCTTTAAGTTTATCACTTTTTTCTAGAGTTAAGTGATATCATAACGGTGTGTTGGGATCTAGAACATTTTGAAAATGTTCAAAAGTCACATTTATTTTCCACACAACATGTATACTATTAGAGGGGCCTAAATTAATATATTACCCTAAGGATGATATGTTAAAAAACTCTAGGTTCATATATTGAGTTACAAATGAGTATAAAACGTTATAATCCTACTACAAAATGTAGAATATATTTTTACACCATGAATCTAATGTTTTAGATATGTGTTTTTGGGGATATTTTTATCACACTAGTATTACCTAAGATTGGGATAAAAATACAATCTACATTGTATGGATTATCCTTATTCAACATCTTGATATATTTGATTAATACATAAACTGAATATTATATAAGTAATTTTTTAAATATCTATTTATTTATTAAAAATAATGTTAATAAAAATACTTTTTTATTTTAGGGAATAAATCATATCGAATGTGTATATGAAAAAGAGTATCATTTGGGGCATAAAAAAGTGGGTGAAAATTTTCATTTTGGATCTATTTTAACCCATTTTCATGTTCCCATGTCTCTATCACTTAATACATATTTCATAGATACTCATTCCAAAAATCGGTGGACAATGAAATTGTGTTGAGACATTCAACCTCATCATACATATAAATATATTGTGCACATATTGTGTCCTAATACTCATTCCGAAAATGAGAATAGAGTTTGTGATGAGAGAATCCATAACCTCACTATTTTACATGCAAATAGATTAAAAAATCTATATTATTCACCTAGTTCTTAAGGGGTCAATTAAAAATGTTGTCCCCTCATACCTTTAGGTGATGACCATGTCCCACATCAAACACAAAGAGCCAAATAATGTGATTTGAGAAGAGTGCACATCATTTTATCATATGTAATCCTTATTCACCTGATCATTTTCATTGATCCATACTATTGACTAAATAATAAATAAATTATAATATTATCATCTTCATATAAATCATATCCATGTTTTATGGGGTACTTTTTAGGGATCTAATTATAATGTTGGGAGAATTATACTAGGTCTTTGATATAGTTTTAATGTTTTCAATAGTGGTAATGAAACATATAACCATAAATTTAATCTCATCCCCGTGTATTAAATGTGTGAACATTACCTATTAGTGTGTAATATTTGTTCCCAGTCATCCTTATCTCTGGACCACCCTATATTACCATCCTAGCTCGTAAACACACTACATTACCTTATCAACGAGGGTGGATAACAAATTGATGTAGCTAATTTTTTTAGGATCAAAACTATCATTTCTTATATAGGTCCCACTAGATAACCAATTATGATTCCAACTGAGTAGAAGTGTGAAATGAGTGTGGTGAAGAATAATTGATAACAAATTATTCCATGGAATATATTCCCCACTCTTCGAAGATCCTCCTTATATTTTTTTCGATTTCAAAACAAACAAATGTTAATGGAAGGGAAGGTGGTTTCCATATTTTAATGAATATGATAATTCTGATACCACTTCACCTACGTTATCACCATGATGAAGGAGAAGTAACTTCATTAATATTTTCTCTCTTGATAATAGTATGTGACATCATGGTACCTTATCTATCACAAAGGGGGTGTATTCAGATCTTCTTGAAGGGGGTTTCACCCAACTCTTAGTACCCATAAAATTGAGTTCACATTTACTCGATTATATAAGTAATAAAATAATATTACTCCCAAATCCTCCATTACTAGGAAACCACGAGCCTAGGTATTCTTATTTAGGTTATCCAATATTATATAATGGAGCACCACATTCTCCCATGTTACCTACCAGGGATCCCATTCTCATAGGTCACCTACCCGATGCCTAATTGACTCAACTATCCTACATGGTTTCCACATTAATTTTGGTCACCCATATTGGAACTTATCTATCCATTCATCATCCAGGACCTCTAAAAATTCATTATTGTATTTGGAACATCAAATATATACTATTTGATCATGTATTGCATTGATAATAGGGGTTGGGAAGCCTAATAAAAATTATACATACTATTTTCCATCTAGTTTATAGGACCCTCATGGTTTAAATAATCATGTATTAACCTAATAACATGGGTCCATATCATAAGGATATTTTTGAACCCTACCCCCATTTCATGATTATATTTCACATTGCAGAAGCTATATTTAAATTCTTCAATCATCCTCATTGTATTCCTTTGTCTACTAATTATTTAAGGATTCATATTTAGGATTCAAATTAGGTATAATCCCTAATCTATCCTCAAGAATACATATCCACCTTAATTCATGTATTACATCCTCATCTAGTTACCAAAAGAATATAAGTTGATTTCCATATTTGGGTATTCTATATGGTGTAATCCCCAACCACGTTTTCATCAATTATCTCACCCATTTTACCCTATTCATGATCCAAAAAGATAAAGGGCCTCAAACCATGTGTAACTTCTTATATATAGAAATAATTAATGAGAAAATTATTCTCATATTTTTGATCTATAATAACAATTACACGAAACCTTTCTTTGTATAGTCAATTATGTACAATTTTAAACTAAACTAATATTTAATTGCTTTTTGTTACATTACCTTAAAAGGATACATATATATTTCATTTAGTAAAAACATTAAAGGAATGATGTGTCCCATTAAGCTTCATTGAACTATCTGGGTTAGGATTTCCTTTATTGAAATACATTATAATACCCTATCATAATTTAAATACCATAATTATAATTCCAACCACATATATGGATGGATATAAATTATATATTTACTAGATATGTGGTTTTAAACCATACTATTTTAAACAAGAAGAATATTGATGGAAAACATATGAAACAAACAACTTTTCACATTAATTTGTTGTGAATATCAATCACTCTCATGTCTGGGATAATTAGAATCATCATTGAGAATGTTTCATGGATATGTCTTCAACCTATATGAGGGTCACATAGTGATAAATAATTCAACATAATGTATGAACTTAACTCACATCCTTAGAAAAATTCATAGTTTAATGCATTCATAAAATTTCCCAATGACAACCTACCTAGGGAAAGTATGTCAGCCCTTATTCAAAATATACGGGTATAGAGCAGAAGTGGTAATAATAATATAGTAAATTAAGTGTGAAATTATGGTTTTATCCAAAGGAATTAATGGATGTAAGTGAATAAATTTAAAATATATATTCTAAATATTCTTTTATTATATCATAAATAGAAGTTGATTTTATTCTAGATGCGGTATGGATGGTTTTTATGATACCTATTTTTAGGTACCACTATGATATATTTACTAATATACTCATAATTCAGGACTCACATTCCCACTTTCCATAGGCGGTAGTCTTGTCACCACCAAGGTGATACGTATGGTACCATTTATATTAATGGAAGGATAAGAGTTAATCTCATCTCACTATACATCTGGGTCCATAGTATCATATTTCATCATAGATTTAAAAATTTATCATGAGTACTAGTATTGACACCATACTTATAAAAAATCTATTAACTACATCACTTTTTACCTTATTAGTGTGACAATATATTGGTCAAAAAGAATCAGTGTATTTGGTGTTTGTTATAAAATTTGTTTCTTTATCTACATTATTTTGGGATATGAGATCATATTATGATAAATAAACATAATTTAATTTGCATATATAATTTATAGAAGTGTATAAATGGTGTTTTACCATTCTCATGATAGTTTATAAGCGATGTTTATGGCTATCACATAATAAATCCTAGTTTCATCATATTTTTTATCATATACTGATCACATAAAGAACTATATTTGCAACATAATTAGCATTGTATTTTCATCTCATAGGGTTGGATATAATATTATCTTTTAATATATATTCTTCATGTTAGTCCATGATGGCATCTTATGATCATCACATAATAGAAAAAAAGTCATCTTATGTTTTCACATCAGACATCTAATGATAGTTATATAATTTTATTATTCTTACGCTCGTCACATAAGGGTGTTTTATGTTATTATGATCCTTACATATGATAATTCAATGTATAAAGTCATTTGGTGTTAGTAATAGTGTATAATGTAATGGGGAAACTCAGGGTTTAATTTCTAGTTGGGGTTCTATTAAATCTTTAGTTCTATCAACAAAGGTGGTCATGATTTGGTGATACTACATATCATGGTAGAGATGATATAGTTATGGGGTTTTTATTGAATGTAGAAAATAAATCACTTTTATCCCAGTAGAATATGAATAAAAACCCATTGTTTTAAAGTTAACAAATTTATGGTCATGTCATAGGACCAATCCAGATAGTTTAATATCATGTTTTATAAATTCTAATGTAAAAAAATTAATAACGAAAACAGGTTGTATGTTTATTATGCATTTTAATTACTAGAAATTTTATATATGTAGTTTGGATATGTATGGTACATATGAAAATTAATCCTTGTTCATTCATCAAATATGAAATAATGCATGTAGTTTTAATATTAATAGTGATCTTCCATTAGCTGATGTAGAGTAATCAGTGGAGAAATTATACAATTCATGTTAAGTGTATATATTCTGAATGAGTAAATATTTATTGGTAATATATGGTTCCTAGGAGACAAAACCTCTCATAGAATGTATCTTTATTGAATATACTGAAAATGGGTTTCCACAAGACTCTTTAATGAATGATTGGGATTATCTAAGAATTTGAATCGAATAAGGTATTTAAATTTCAAAAAATTATATTATTCATGGTGAGGGAGTTACATTAAATTTTAACAATCGTATTCCATAATATTTTAGTTTGTACATGATGAAATTATACTAAATTTTCATAAACATAAAAATCCATGGAAATAGAATGGATATAAATGTCTAGAAATAAGAAGTTTATTTCTAAAAACTAAGATGCCCCGACTTCCCCCAAAGATCTAAAATCCCATAAAGGGGATACCTGAAAAGTATTTATTGAATTATAGATCATGAAATTGGATTTCCTAAGTAATAGTTGTGTTTTCATGAAACTATAAATTTCGATACGTCGAAATTTATGGACTCACAACATTTTTTCTCTCATACAACATTTTATTACATAGAATCACAAAGTACATCCTTTAACAACTCATACTAAATGAGAATTTATACACTTTTTCTATAATCAATTTTATTTTATTTTCTCATTATTCCTATGAGGTTAGGGATAATTTAATTCAAAGGAATAATATAACATTATTTTGATTAAAAAAATATTCAAATCTTTACATTGACTAGTGACTTTTTGGAATAGTGTGAAAAAATAATGTCACAAAAGTTTGATAGTTCAAGGGTATAGGAAACTTCCCATGCGGTGAAGATTCTTCACGTAACGCGTTAGGATATATCCTTATGGGTATAGGATGGGAACTATATTTAGGATCTCACTCTGATGATAGACGAGTTAGTTCATATACTGAGGAATCATCTAGATATTGTTGAAGCCTATTTTGAAAATGTGATTTTTTGTGTGAAGGAGTATAGAGATCAAGACATTGACCTCTATTTTTATGTGGATCTGGTTTGTATTAATGGGGATGATAGAATTGGGGGGTTAAATGGGATGGAGTAGGATATCGAATAATCACATTATAGGTTGTAAAAGATTTAGTGTCTCATAATATATGCGTTATCATATTGTTTTTTGTAATGATGTAGAGGATACAACATATATATTATACCTTACCTTTTTATGTAATAATATTACTACTAGTTTGGACTCCATGTTGTGGGAATTGATTTTATCTTGATAATTTTAATGGAATTATCAACTGAAATCACTATTCTAATTTGTTTCATACAAAGTGGGATAAATAAAAGATAAGATAATATTATCAATATTAAAAGAGAGTGAAAATAGGATAGGATGGGTCTGGGATGGAATGTAACATTAACCACCAAAAGGAAACCCATAATGATGCAGATCAAGGTTGGATAATTCCAAAAAAAATAAATTGTTACCATAGGAGGGATATCTAAAAAGTGAGATCATTTAATCTATTACTTAGAATTATTGAGGAAAATATTGAGGATTATTGTTTACAATGATTAAAAACCATGCTCCATTATATTCAAACATAGGATGTTTCTTCTATGAAATACACATTAGAAAAATAATGTCTAGGATTGGGGGATGTGATACCTTATCATAGACCAATGGAACCCTATGTAGAAATTAATTTTTGATTTTCATTCAAATTAGGAGAAAAATTTTGTTTGTGAAAGAGGGGTAGATAATAAAAATGTTTTTATATAAATTTTACTATACACTGTAGTGTATTAGGTATATTGATTTTATTACACGCCATAAAAATGATGATAAAAATTACATGAATTAATGATAATATTTCATTATAATACATTTTCATAACCTTTTAGATTTAGGTATTTATAGAATTTTCTAAAAACATTTACTTAAAAAACTCTATTCATTTTCAAATATTGGATATTTTTTCCACCATATAAGCTACATTTTAATCCATGAAAACTTTTCAACATATCCCAGTAATTCAACATATAAGATAATCATCAAGACTTTTCATGACATTCATATCTTAATAACCTATGGAAATTGTAACATAAGAAATAGGTGTGCTAAAATGATCAATAATGGTAAACCTAATTGATAAATATCAAAGATCATAAGTAAGTATAAGATGAAAATACGGTTATAATTAGGAAACATATGAATTTTATACCAAAAAAATCATATATAATAAATCATGAAATATTAAAAGAGAGAATCATTAAAATGATGAATTTAATATAAATAAGCATTATATGATAATTATTAAACACATTTAATTATATAAATCATAACATAATGGATCATGTTTCACAGTCTATTTCTCCAAGTCGACCAAGCTTTAATTCTTGTTTCCCTTTGTGGATCAGGGTTCACTCGTCTATTCTCCATTGTGTATCAAGCTTCACTAACCTATTTCACATACAAAATTTTGACATGAAAAGTCATTTTCCATTAAATCATGTGATATAAAACCTTAACCAATGCATTAGAGGATTAAATTAGACCTCACCTATCATGAAATATTCATTTATGTGTCTCATAAAATAATTTATCATAACATCATAAAGATATCATGGATATAAAATATATTTCATATTATTTTAAAAACTAATAACATAAAGAAAACATTCATAATTTCATCAATTATTGGAACATCCTGTAATTATGGAAAATAAATGGGTTTCTAAATATATTCTATTTATTTTTAGGAAAATATATTTAAATAAATTTAATAGAGAATATGGTAGATACACTTTTAGATAAATGTGTATTTGTATGTCAATAATTTACCTATGAAAATGATGAATATGTGTCTTGGAGAAAACCCATAAATAAATTCAAAGAGATAAGAAGTTTTCACATAATAAATGTATTCGAATAAAAACAATGCCTATATAAATTTGAAAAGGAAGCAATGGATCATTATTATGATAACAATGAAAATTTCATATGTTTTCCATAGAAAAATTGTGGATGGTTATAAAAGATCAAATACCCAGTTTAACAAATAAACATAAAAAGGATGTTAAAATAAATGAATAGAATACGTGAAAAATAATTTGTTAAACAGTATCTCTAAATAAGGGTTCAAAAACTAAAAAATTATTATCATTATTTCAACCCCCATAATAATAAATTTATAAATTTATAAGACGGTAAATCATGTAATATAAATCTTATTAATGTAAATATTTTATAATATGGAAATTAAAATTTATTTCAAAACATAAAAAAGTTTTTAGAAGCCATTTTTAAAATTTATGTAAAATAAAAACTTGTATGTCAAATTCAGTAGTAACTTTTTAATAGGTTATGTTAACTATTTTGAGAAAAAATACTTTTAAAAATAATACATGATAATGGATATTTGATAACGATGTATTGGTTTTTATAGAAAATTTAAAGGTAATGTTAATATATTTGATTATAAATGGAAAAAAGACTTTTTAATACATGGAAAATACCTTTTATGATAAACAATATTAAAAAAAGTGTAAAAAAATATTCTTTTTATTCAAATATCATTTTACCAAATAGGGTTATAAAAACAATATAATAAAATATTTGCATGGTAGAACTCAAGATTTGATTTTAAACATCCCTTATTAGAAATATACTCCAAAAAGTAATAAATGTTTAATAAGGATTTATGTCATAGGAATACAAATCAATGGAAAAAAATTAAACTATACAATATAATATAATAAATGGTTGAATGTACATAACATATATGAAATATGTTCAAAATAATGATCATAACTTAATGAACGAATGATATCTTATTAAAATATTTACTACTGGGTATATAATTATATCCAAAACCATTTGAAAATTCCAATATGATTTTTATTATTATATGAAATGAAATATAAAATATATTATGATAAACATACATGCATTAGAAGTAATTACACTATACAAGGAAAACATAGGGCACAAATTGTATTATGTCTCAAATATCAGAATTAATACTAATAAAACCCTTAACTATTATCATATATTCCAAAAACATACATTAAAATATTGTATGAAAAACATATCTATATTAATCGAATAATGAATAAACATAATCAAATCCATATTAATTTATGATATTCATATATAGTAATTCTCTATTTTAATTATAGTTAGATAATTTTTTACATATTTTCACATATTGGGTCCGTATACTTTTGATAATTTGTATTAATTTCATAATAAATGTTAATGTATTAATTATTCATAAACTTTTGACCTTTACTACGTCATTAATGTAACTGTTATAGTTGATTACATATTTTCTAAATTGATTTCATTATTTTTTTTAATTATTATCCGTGAAGAAGAAATATATAACTAGCATGTATTAGAGATTCTTTATAAATGAAATGTGTTTTCTTAATTAATTAATTAATTAATAATGATACAATTTCATAACCAATAAAATATTTATTTTATTATTTATATCAAATTACACCAGTAATTAATTTACCATTTTAATCCATGATTTAAATTTATATATTTTTTTATTTTTGTTATTACACCAAACTAAACACAGACATGAAATGATAAATGGATGAAAATGTGGTTGTTTAGCTATAATATAATTAAAACATAAATATAATGATCAAATTTTGTGTTCATTAGATTTATAAATCATAATTTCATGTAATTTGAATAATAATTAAGGGATATGAAAATATTATGTAATATGAATTAAATTACATTCCACTTGGAACAATTATTTGAAAGATTGAATTATTAATGATCATCTTTTGGGATTCTAGTTAATAGGTTCTCTAGTTTTTAATACTATAACATTAATGATATTATAAACACTATAATTATAAATTAAACCATTATTATTAATAATCATGAAATTAGGTAATGAAAATAGAAATGTTTCATTTATCAATGTGGTAGTCATCATACACTTATGAGAAAAGTTCTATTTTATCAATTAAATGGGAGAAGAATAGAAAATGATAATACACATAAATAATGAAATTTAATATATTTTTCATACTTTTTACACTATTTTCCTTTGGTTATAATGTATTTATAAAATTGTAGGTTATATTTATAATTAAAAAAGGTTAAAGGGTATGTACTGCTTTAATTGAAAATTTTTATCATCTCTTGAAGTATCCTTAAAAAATAATAGACTTGTGGAATTTTTTGAGTCTATAGGATACAAATATACTATAAGGACTCTAAAAGTTTAAATTTGGAATAATTTTATTGGAATTTATAAATAGATTTGTATTTTGAAATGGGAGGATGTAATCTCCTTTTATATGTGAAAAGGTGGGACAAATCATTGGAAATAGAATGTTTAGTAAGGGATAAGAAGGTAATTACAATAGATTCAATATTTTATTGTGGTAACATTTTAGTGATACATGTAGTGATAATATTTAAAACTAAAAAATTATTTTATAAATTTTCTTTGTCAAAATGGTTTATTAAAATTAGATCCATATATGATTACGGATTTTAACACATATTAATCGCGTTTTTATATTAAAAATGGTAATTATTTTATCACTAAAAATATAAGATGACACTTATTAAATACTTTCACCATGATAAATCTAAATTTTGGATTAATATAATTGAATTAAATGTCATAATACAAGAAAAATATTATATAAATTAAAACATATAATGTGTTAAAAAATATTTTTTTAGGAAAATGTAATATTAATAATTAAGTGTTCTTAATCTTAGTTAATATTTATTAACAATTAAATGGGTTTTTTAATTATTTCTATATATTAAAAAAACCATATATATTATTTTAATATATAAATAAAAAATTTAAAATCAAAATATTTAGAAAACTATCATTCCTTGAAAAATAATTATTTTACCATCAAAACAAATATTTATCTTTGTACCATAAATTTATGTCAAATAATGAAATTGACACACTTACATATTTATAAACAATAATTACAAATATTAAAACCATTTCATATGATTCAATTTCTAAAAGGGAAAAATCATATGAGTGTGTATAAGGAATAAAAATCAATTTTAAGAAACATGTATCTTCTAATCATGAATTCAATGTCTTAAATTCCTATTAATAATTATTGGATTTATGATAACATATTATAATTTATATATTAAAAAAAATTTCGATTTAAAAAGTTATTTGAAAATAATATAATTAACATTATATCATATGAAAAGGAAATTTTAATGAAAATATATTTTTATGTGTTAAATTATTTTATTTTTTATTTGGGTATAATAATTAAATTTCATTAATGAAATAATATTAATAAGATATTTAATTTTATTTATAAAAACATTTCATATATTTTTTAGCTATATATTTTCCATGAAAATCAACAGAAACATTTTAATGGTTAAGTTATGTCCTAAAGTTTTTTATGGGTGAATAAATTTACCAATCACATTAAAATTTAAATGAATATATTATTTTAAATCTTAGGGTGTAATTTCTACCCCCATAAATAGATTACATGTATGAAATTTTAATTATTAATCAATTTTTTTTATGTATGTGTGGGTATTTTAAAATATTAATCATTCAATATTATAACTTCTAATATGACATATACCTTACTCTCTTAGGTTATATCATGTTACATATCATTACTAAAAAAATAATAATCATTCATTAAATTAAATACCGATGTATGTATATATCATAATATTATATTCTTTACAAAATTACTATTAAAAAACCATTTTAATTTCTATGAAAATAATGATCTCCATAACTATATATTCCTATAAATATTTAATCAATTTTTACCCCTAGAATTTTTAACAACTATTTCATAAAACCAAGAAAACTAAACATTATATACCATAACCCAAAAAATAGATAAAATTCACCTAATTTATCATGGATGACTTGTTCATTAAATAAATAATCAATTCCAATGATTCTAATTCTGTAGAAATAACTTTTTTCAATTTCAATAAACACTTTATTATCACAATATCTGTTGTATAATAAATTTTTGGTGTGTACTTCAATCATGTTTTCTCTAATAGTTGTCCCTAAAATATACAATTTTCATAAAATCAAATTTTATGGTTATTAATAAAATTCAATTTTTTTCTCCAGACCTTTAAAATAATAATTATGTAATATTTATCCACAGATGTTCCACATAATTATCATTAGTTTTATAATATATTATAATACCATAGATAAATATCACACACTAATGAAATTAAATAAGAGTATAATGAAATAATTCTTATTATAATAATATCCTTATTATCATTGATTATGTCAAAAACTATCATTTTCCATCATAACATGTATATGTTAAAATTATCAACGATTTAATTAATATTCGTTATTTGGTTATAATAAAAATTGGTTTCTAGATACATAACTTCCTCAAATTCATTTATGTGGTCCTATTTAAAGAAACTATTAAAACCAAAATGGTTATGTTAATATCAAAAATATGAATATAAGAACATTAATATGGATATTTCCTACCCTATGACACCATATTATTTAACATATCATTATTTTGGTTCAACTCGTGACCCTATTTGTTCAATACTTGGTTATATATGAATATTTTCTTATCATGTTCTCTAGCCCAATTATTTTACATTATACCCAAATCATTCATAATGGTTTACTTGAGGGAATGCGAATTAAATATAGAATATCCCTTAGGAGTGTAATATTAGTCATGGGGTTATGCCTCTTTGTTGTGCACCATGTAAAGATCAGGTTAATACATAATTCACCTTTTATAGGGTTTTTACCACAAGATACATGTATGGAAATTCCTAAATCAAATTGTAGTATCCAAAAAAGGATATAACTTCTAGGATAACAGAAAAATATCTAATTTACCAAAACATTTGGGTGTTATCCCAAAAATATACATATCACTATGTTTTTCAGAAAAGATCTTCTATCCAAATCTCTAAATATTAAAAAAAACTCA
This sequence comes from Viscum album, assembly GCA_963277665.1. NCBI lineage: Eukaryota > Viridiplantae > Streptophyta > Magnoliopsida > Santalales > Viscaceae > Viscum > Viscum album. The sequence goes on along the minus strand of OY728165.1, from coordinate 707,450,527 downwards.
GTATTACATCAACTATCCTAAATGGTAATCTATATATTTGAAATTATGATAAAACATAGCTTATAACTGCTTAATGAAATTTAAATCTTTAACTAATAAAATCATAATATCTAATTTTATCTAAACCGTACTATGATACTAAATAAAACAACCCAAGAATGTGTCCATTTAAATTACATTACATTACAAAAATATTTCATTGCAATACATTCCAATGATCTTTTAGGTTTAGATTTATGTTGAATTATGATGAATATTTAACCATAAAAAATCATGTCTTTTTCAAATAATAGGTTTTTAACCACTATATATGAAACTATTTATTTCCTAAAAGTATTAAATAACTCCCAGTAATCCACTTAGAAAATACAGTCATCTATAAATTTCATACTTTTTCAAATCTATGATACCTAGGGGAATGGAACCATAATAAAGGGGTGAGAGAAATATCATAGTAATGAAATACCTAAGTGATAAAGTAATTATTATATCTAATAATAATATGAGTAAATGGGTATAATCGTGACACAAAATAATTTTATACCCAAAATAGTAAAGATCATAAATCATATCATAACATAAGACTTCATCACCAATATACCACATATCATACAATAATGAGATTTTTAACATCCATGGGCATAAAAATAATTACATATTGGATATGGTTTCACAACTTATTTCCCATACTAGACCATTCTTCACTAGCCTATTTCCTTTGTGGGATCAAATATTACTCTCATTTATCTCTTGGATGATCAATCATCAATCACTAATTTTTCTTTGTGGATCAATTCATCAAAACTCATTTCCCATTGTCTTATTATATATATTAAGTAATAACCCACTATTTAAATAAAATATATATTACATCTAAATAGAAGTGTATTAATTATATAACATATCAAATCCACAACAAAATCGTATGGGTTGAGTTTCTTTGGAATCATGAAAAAAACAACTACATTATAAAATTTCTACATTATCACTAGATTATTTCTTCATAACTATAACCCCTTTTTTACATATCAAATATAATAAAATTATCTTTATCTTGGGATAAAGATACATAAGAAAAGGGTGAGATTAGATGCATAGTAATTGTAAAAAATTGGAATATTAATCATAACAAAAACATAAGGGTATTATAATATGAATACAAAGATTTTAAAATAATACCAATCATATCAATAATCAAAATCATGACTCCTATAATATATCATAAAAAATTCATAATACCTGAAACATAAGAAAATTATATTGGCATAAAACATGGAATTTTGGAAAACCCAAAATCATAGAAAATGATTACATTAGTAGTAATGGATATTATAAAATACTGTCATTGTGTAATGGGTTCACACCAAAAATCATCATAGTTTTCAAGGTTCACTCTCAAGATATCATGGGAGCCAATGTCTTTTACTAACAAGGATTCACTTAATATTCTAATCTTGTATGAACGATGTTCAATCCTAATTCTAGTCATTTATATGTTATGAAATATAATATAATTACCCAATTTATTAGAGGGAGATAAATGTCCCACCAATCAAATAATGAAAACCATACATATGTGTTCCATAAGAACATAAATCTTTCATAATAACAGAGCCTATGAAAAAAATAGGTTCTGTAAACATTTCATCTTAGCATAACCCATGAAAAAGAAATGGGTTTCATAAATATTAATCCATAATAAATATAAAACAACCATAAAAAATAAGAAGGCTGATTTAAATTAATAATATCCATAATAAAGAATAATTAACTTCAAGTAATTTTATCGTATATGGAAAAATATTTTTTAAAAATATCTTGAAATAATTCTTGATGAAAAAATATTTTTTCTTTTGAAAATATATTATCTTAAATGCTAATAAATTAAAAAAGAAATAAGTATCTATGAAAAAAATATATTTATATTTTAATTTAATATTCAATGCATAATGGTTTCATGATTGTGGGAAATAAAGACATTATGAAGAAGTTTAAAAACATTTATTTTTCATATTTTTTGAAAATGTCTCAAAGAACATCATTGATAAAAAAAAATATTCATTTCAAATATTTTTTAAAAAATTAAAACAAGAGTAAAAATTCTTTAAAAATAATATGATAATATTAAAAACATTAATTAAAATAATTTTAGAAAACATGTACATGGAAAAAAGCTCTTTTTTAAAGGAAACATAAAAAACAGTTTTTAAAAGAGAGTCCCATTTAAATATCATATCATTGATGTGATCAAAAATAAAGTTATTAAATTATGTGTAATCATAGTAAATAAACATAGAAAATTTAAAATAAAACATAATAAATAATCAACCTAAAAATTATCATAGCACAACATAATCAATTAAGTAGAAGGTTAACCAATATAATGGAAATTGTGTTAAGAATTACCTTACAACTTTGTAATCAGTACAATTATATGTCTTTTAAAAGTAATAATTATCAAATTAGAATTTTAATAAAATGAATATAATTATATCAATTATAAGATATATAAAATTATGTTATATATACACCACATTCCAAAATTAAGTGGTGAATATGATATATATCTTATAGAAAAAAAGTGAGATGAGAAACTCTTATTTCACACTTCCCTTTAGTTTTACATACTTAAATATTCATTATAATAGTTTAAATATAGTTATTTGTTCATTAAAAATAATATTTTTATTTATAATATTATGTATTATATTTTTATAACATATTTCTATCCAATCATTTAAAATATTTCATGATTTCCATTATTTTAGGTGATTTTGTTTAATGGTTTTAATGATCATTTTATCTATGTAGAATTATGGATTTATATATCAAATAGAAATAAAACTATAGAAGTGAAATTAAAGGGTATTAATTCACTTACAAAAGATTATATAGACCCATTTTTTTATTTTTCTTTTATACATGAAAATGATTCATTTGATAAAATGTTTATGATAAATGTTTAGTTTGGTTTGGTTATTTTTCTAACCATAATAAACTACATTTTCTTTATTTAGATTTATAACTATATATTAGATAAAAAATAAAATATGTTATAATATACTATTTATAATAATATTTATCCATAATATTATTTTTATCACTATCCATGTAGGTGGTAATGGAAAACGACCAAAAACATTCTTCAGGGAGGTGATTAACCAGCATAATGTTGGACAATATTTTCAAATATTAAATAAGAGGGGTGATAAAAGTTATTGATATAATATATTCCCTTAGAAATATGAAATTATAGTATATATATTATTATGTAATTCATATTTCATGATGTATGAAGTGGTTAGGGAAAAATAGAAGAATAAATGAAATGAATATTGGTACTATGAGAAAATTGCCTCTTGAATATAACATATGGGGGAGACCCTTCAGGACCATGGATTTGGTATTTTAGTGACACCAGTAGAACTGGTACATATTTATTGTGAGTATGATAGTTTTGAGTTGATATCAAAGAATATTAATTGTGTTTGGGTCGAAATGCGTTGGTGATATTGATATATATACTTGAGGATATGTCAGTTTATGTGATTAAAATAATAATTATTTTATATTTAAATCCAACCACATTTTGGTGGAATTAATATCTATTAATTTAATTGTATATTACTGTTTTTGAGGATTTTTTTTCCTATAAATACAAAATTAAACAAATAAATGTTTTAATTTTTAGTTATGTTAATCTTTACCTTTTAACATTAAAACTTTTTTCTATTTTACATATACAGCAGTAAATAATATTTCTTTTACCATGGTAAATTTTTTATAACTAAAAAATGACATTGTACTTAAAACCGAATTTATAAATTCATATTCTAAATATTTAATACATTTTACGAAATTAAAATAACATAATATCCAAATTTAGATTCAAAATTAAACCTGTAGAGGTACGGGAAAGTGGATTTTTTATGTGAAAATGATCAAATGATTTAAATGATTTTATATCATATTTCAATATGAAATTAATTAAAATAACATATTTTTTATTTATTTATGTTTAGTTAATATAATTATAAAATATAACCTATTTAAATAATATTTTATCCGTATAAATAAGTTTCTGAAAAACATTTTTTTTATTAAAATTTAGTATTTTTCATTATTTGTCATAAAAATTAAACATATCAAAAAAATAAAAAAAATTCACCCTATACTAATATTATCATTAATATTTAAAAAAGATATTAATTTTTTCAGATAAAACATATTAAACTGTTAGAATTTAGTTTTAAAATAGGTGTTCCATTAAATGAAGCACATTTACCTTTTTGAAAAATATAGCTCTTATTCTTAAAATTGTATTTATTCTTATCTTAATCATATTAAACTGGATGAATGGATTTAAAAAAATTGAACGAAAATATAAAATAAAAATATCATTATTATCTCTCACTAATAGTAATTAATTTATTTTATTAATATAAAAATTATTATGGGTGAAAAAAGGTTTTTCATAAAAACACATCTTTTAGGTTGAATCTGTTTTTTATTTGCATTCCTAATTAATAAGTAAACAATGAAGTAATTTTTTAATTATCTATAAAATATATTTTTATAATTTATTTCATCTCAATTTTTCTCTCCTTTCCAATAGATATATGATTTCTATCATTGAAATAATAATATTTTTGGTGTTCACTTAAACTTAGTGTTTCGGGTAATGTTTGTTTTAAAATATAATAGATTTAATTAAAATAAATAAATAACATAAAATCCTTTTGTGTTAGATTCTACCCCCCCCAATTATTTTCACCCTCAAAATTTTATACTCATATAAAAACATATGAGGATACATATTACTCATCACATCCTTTAGTTCCTATGTAATTTCTTTAAATTTGTGTTTTCTCTATAAAATGTTAACTAGTTAAGAGATCATGTTTTATATCAAATTATAATTAAGATAAATAATAAATACAAGTTTTTACATAAAAAAGAGATCATGTTCCACCAGTATGACCTCTTTGATTCATACATCTAAAGGATCTGGTATGCACTTAATCATAATAGATACTTGGAACACATCATTGACATGAGAGAGATTCAGTGGAGGAGACAAATGATTACCTACCATCTGACATGGTCATGAATTTGAAAACAATTGTGTCCTAAAAAATTATAAGTTTCACATGAAAATAAAATTCAGGTGTTTAAATTTTCCTCTATGGGAATCCCATTTTAGATAAGGGGTCAATTAAACGTCATCTTAAAAAGAGGGAAAGTAAAAGTAAAAGATAACCACATAACTAAGATTCTGTTTAAAAGAGAATTAATGGAAGTTGAACACATGTTCATGGGAGATATATCAAACTATCAAGTTCATATTTACAATGATAGATATCATGGTAATTATATGTTTTATAACCGTTTAACCATAGAAAAAATAGATTTGGAAAAGGACATTGATATCATCAAAAATGTTGATAATAGGATAAAATATTATTTATAAATAAATTGAGAAAATATACTTACATTATTTTATCTCATAAGTAAAATATCACCCTTTCATTATGACATGGTAGATTTACACTTCATTCTTACTCCAAGGAATGAAGTTGAATTTATGGTGCCTATAGAACCGTGGGATCAAAAGATCCATAATAGGATAAAAAGTCATTCCTTGTATCTCTAGTTATTATAATAAAAATGGATAAAACATGTTATTTAATATACATAAATATTCATATAGTTTAGTAATATATTAATCTCTAAAACCACATCCAAAGTACAATTTCAAAAAACATCATAAATTTTTACTATTACGAACCTTCCAAAATATTATAATCGAAACTTTTAGAGTTAATGTCACTTTATTTTCAATATAAAATTATATTTAATCCCCCAAACAACAGAATGTAGATATAAATTATTACACACCAAATATGTTAATATCATTATCATTTATTCTTTTATAACATGGTAATAACGTTAATTACCATAAAACCATAGTGAAAATATGCATGCATTCCAAAATTAACTCTTTCCCCCCAAATGTAAATCAAAAAATTCAAATAAAATTAATCTATAAATCAACTTTTCAAATTATAACTATCCATCTCCAATTTCATCAATTATATCCCATCTATTTTGTCACTAAAAATCACATTATCTCCTTACTATCCCCTCATCATGCGCATATTAAGGGTTACTATGACTTTAATTATATGATCTCAATAAACATCACCTTAGCAGTAAATAACTTCTCCATTCTATTATAATTATTCAATATATACTTACAATAATTACGGAAACACTATAGTGTTCTAATCCTTATATATTCCATTATTACATAGTATAATAAAATTTCATCAAAAACATTATCGTTGATTTATAATACATCAAAACTCAATAATTCTACCAAATCATTTTCAAATTATTTATTTCTAATAATTACTGCCTGAGATTTTCATTTATCCTTATCTATTAGTGGTTGCTAGCATCGATCTTCATCGTTAACCCCTATATTTGGGAATTGATTAGCATAATTACAGTTTTCCATAGACATGAATCATTGAAGTGTTGATGATTTTTTTCTTTGTGGATTTATCACTATTAGTGTCATTATCTATCATATTCCCATCACTTAATCACTTAGTTTATTGATGACATTACTTTCCACATTTAAAACATTTACTATTCCCCTTGGGAAAATTTACTTTATGTTTCTTCCCAAACATTGAGCATAATAGAAAACATGTATTCTTTTCTCTATAGTTTTTATAATTTCATTTAAATTCCATTTTTTTATCTTATAAAACCCATTTAGTTGATAGGTGACTCCAATTTTCATCTCCACCTTGAGAGGACATCGAAAAATTTATTTAGAGGTACTGAAGTCTCTTATAACTAATTCTCTTCCATTTTTTGGTCATAAACCACTTACAAATCGATCAGTTTTACTTCTAGAACTAATTATTAATCAATAGGGAGTACCTTCCACATCTTGTAGAATTTTTATCATATGTACTTATGGATTCATTATCCTTTCGCTTCAACTCCCATAATTTTTTCTTTAGTTTTTTTTGAAGAATAAAAGTGAATTACTTATTTAGGAATATCCCCATAAACTCATCATATTACATTTATTAATTTACTTATTCCTACATCATATTCTTATTAATATTCCACCATTTATATTATTCTAATTCTACATGATAAACAGTTATGACAATGTTTTCATGTCCTGAGAAATGTAAAATATAAAATATATTCTTAGTGGTGTTGATCCATTGCTCAACCACTCCGGTATTAGAGGACCCACTACAAGAGGTGTTTTTTCCTCAGGAAGCACTAAACATAATGCTGTTTCATTTTTTCTCATTTTGAATTATATTTTGATTTATATCATGTGTGATATTATTAATAAGATTGTTTATTCCAGCTCCAATAACATTCATTTTCTCAGGAGGGAAATCGTTACATTGTCTGATGTATTCAGTATTAATGGTGTTCCTTAGATTTCCATCCATTGACTAAAACCATTAATAATTGTGTGAGTAGAATAATAATTATATTAAAACTATATAGTTAGTATAAATTAATTTTAAAATTTCAATCCATGACACCTTTGACGTAATCCTAGTTTTATCCATGATCACTACCAAAATTCTGGGGTTGTAATCCAAACATACACTTACAGATTTTACTAAGGTTTCCTAATCCAATTTTCCAAAGATTGACTAAACCATTTCACTGATACCAAATGTAACAACCATCTCTTTTAATACATATATATTACCTCTAAATAGATGTATATTTAGAACCTAACATATTAAAATTATGCTTTAATTGTATCGGTTTTGTGTCTTTGAATGATTCGAACAAAAATAACTAGTTAATAAAACATCTTCATTATCTCTCACTTTTTTCTTAATAATGAGAACCAATTTTTCATATCAATACTTATACCTTACTCCAATCCTTAAGAAAATAAACATAATAAAAGGGAGAACTAGGATGCTCTGTAAGTGTGAAAAAGCGAAATATTAATCATAAAATAAATATAAGGGTATAATAATAAGAACATAACATTTGAAAATAATAACCTACAAATAAAGAACCAGAATCATGATTCATAAAATAAATCAAAAAAAAATATATGAAGTAAATCCGAAAAGAATAATTTTGGCATAAAACACAAAAATGTGGAAATAACATAATTGAAAAAAAAAATCATTTCATTAGTAGTCAATGATATTTTTAAATAATATCATAGTGGAATGGGTTTAATCCACACAATACTGTACTAGTAATGGTTCACTCACAATACTATCATGGAAGAAAAAGACATTTATTAATCAAGTTTCACACCTCATTCTAGTCCTGTCTAAATCAAGTTCAATCAACATTCTGGGTATGTCTATCTCATGAGATGTAATATAACTTCCCAATGAATTTAATAAAGATATAGGCCCCATAAATCACAAAAAGACAAATATATATTTTATCCACAATAAAATAAATCATTCACTTTATTATAATACATGAAGAGATATAGGTTTTGTAATCATTTCAAAATCACATAACTCTTGGAAAAGAAATGAGTTTCATAAATACAAATATATAATAAACATAAAACAACCATAAAAATAACATATATAATTTCCTTCAATAATATTTTTCTAAAATTATATGTAACATAAAAAATGATATAATAAATTGAAAAATAATTTTGATATATCACAAAAAATAAATCATGAGTAAAATAAAAATTCTATTTTGAAAAAAATTTATTTAAATTCAGAGAAAATATAAAAGAAATAACTTTCATCTAAAATAAACATCTACGCTTGTAATGAAATATTCATGTCATAATGATTCCCTAGAGTTGAGAAAATTCACTCATTTCATATAATTTAAATGAACATTTCCTCTGTCTTTTTGAAAAGTCACAAAGAACATCATTTAGAAAACAATAAAAATAATCATTTCAAAATATTTTTTAATGTAAAATATGTAACACACCGAACCATAAGCCAAGAGTCAGTGCATCATTTTAAAAAATTGGCATGATTATAGGGATTCAATTCCCAAAGAACCAATCAGTTTATCAGTCTTGGAAAATAGATTACATATATGAACATTACATTACATTAAAAAATTACTGACAAAAACAACAATGTCGTCCCCTTTTGAAAACATTAATATCCATTAGCCTATCCCTACAGGTCAACCATAAAATACTTCTTCAATCATGGGAAAAATAAAATAAAGAAAGGGGTGATCTCAAATGCTCAATAAGTATAAAAATATAGTGGAGACATTTATAAATAATAATAAACCTTTAAGGAAATGTATACGACTAAAACATAATCATTTTAAACATGAAATTCATCAAAATATGTCAAAGATAAAATCAAATAATCCAATTTAAGTTTTCACATTGATATTATAGTAGTAGAATTATCACATGAAATATCAATAGCAATATTCATAATGATGGAATTCATAATGCCGACTTTAATTTCTATGCCATGTCTGCATGCTAGGACCTAGGGGAAAACTGTAACTTGACCCCAACTCAAAGAGCCTCTGTAACTAGGCTTCACCCCAGATAGCCTTTGTAACCGAACTCCAACCCGTAGAGCCTCTGTAACTGAACTCCAACCCAGAGAGCCTCTATAACCGGATTCCAACCTGGAGGGTCTACTATAACCGGACCCCAACCCGAAGGCTTTACTTTTACCGTTCCCCAACCCGGATCATACCAGTCCAACACATTCATCTTAAGAATATGTTGAAATATAACATAAAAATTCATATTAAAACTAGTATACTAATTGTAAATATTTTATCCATAAACCATAAATAGTATAAATTTAACACATCCATATTCAATCATATCACAAAATATTCAATAAATATATATGATTTGTATCATAATAAATTAACTTCAAACAAGTTTAAATCCATCAATGGATGTTGTTATAGATGAAAATTATTGGTAAAAATCATTGTAAAAAATATTCCTTTTTAATTTTTTTGTAAAAATTTACACAATTTAGAAAGGAAGACATTTAAATACATTTTTGAATAAAAGTTTCACATACAACTTTAAAACTTTTGAAAGGAATTAACATTTTAAAAACATTCATGTCCATATAAATAAATCCTTAAAACCCATTTTAAAATCATGGACATTAATGAAAATGATTTAGAATAATAAATATTTAAAACATTTATAATTATGTTTTAGTAAATAATTCCCTTAAAAATAATGTTGTTGGAAACTCTTTTATGAAACCTGGACATGGAAAATAAATATGTCACTATAGATATTTACGTAATAACAAACTCGTGTAATAAAGAGATTATGAAATTAACTGTTACCGATTTGGTAACTCGTGAAACATAAACCCAGTGAATGAAGAATTATTAAATAAAGATGTAAATAACCATAGATTAAATTATATAACACACAGAATACAATAATTTCTAGTACATACACTACAAAAAAGAAAATAGTGGAAATACATCGTGAATCACACGAGAATAAGAAGTGAGATGAATTCCCCTACCACGTTGTATACAGCCGAGTCATATGAATAAAAGTTAATAACCAAAAAGAAATTCATAGAATACAATGAATATAAAGAGAATCATGATAATATATATTAAATTTCTATACACAATACACCACAAGTAATAAATAGGTCGCAAACAATAGAAATCTTACGAAAATAAATTTGAAATAAGAAACCCCTTACCTTGCACTTTTTTGGTATAGGGTACGTTTAACCTCTTGTATAATGACCATATTATGTTATAAAATTATACCAGAACCATATTCATATTTATTATATCATACATGATTAACTTATGACTTTATACTACCCATTTAATAAAAATGTCCATGTTAAATTAATATTTTAGGTAATAATCACTTTTTTTTGTCGTACAAGTTTGAACTTTTTATTCTTTATCATATCATTTAGTTGATGATTTAAATAATTTCGTAATATAAACCATTATTTATATATTATATATTTTTATAATATAAATATTTATAATAGATAGATATATGATATGTATGGCACCGTTTACAGAGACGGTAGGCCGTAAATACGCATAAACGATGTTTTAGTTTTCGTATTGTATTGAACTAAAGTAAGTGCATAAGATATATGAATGTACATATATATATATAGTATCATTATTATGTCATATATTACATACTAATTATTGATATATATATTTATAATCATCTTTTAATGGTGAACGTGAGAATGAATCTCATTACGTGACGGAGATGGTAAATCGTACGTACGCACGAGCGACAATATAATTATATAGATGGTAAAATTGTATGTAATTTCATTGAATATAATATATAAAGAATAATAAACATGCTATATTTCGTATTTATATTATTTATATTCATTATTATACCCATCCAAATAAGGAAGTGTTTGAATAACAAACTACACCACGATGAGGAGACAGTAAGCCGTGCATATGCACGTATGGTGACTTTTTCATTCATGTAATGGATAGAATAATGAATATGGTTGTACCATTTTTATAATAACATCACAGTATATTGAAGATACTATAGTTATTATTTTATAATTGAAACAACAAAGAAAGAGGAATTGGAAAAAGAAATGAACTTGAAAGTGGTGATGAAATATTTACCTCCTTTTCGGTTTCTTCTTTTTGATTTGATAAAAAGTGATATTTAAGTTGGCTTTTTGATAAAATTAGGGCCTATAGGATAAAGGGAGGAATTTTGGGAAGATATTTGGGTAGGGTTTGGATGATAAAAATGGATTTCTATGTTTGAAATTAAGAGAAGGGGAGGTACCCGTTTATAAGAGAGGTGAGTGTTACTTTTGGAAAACCTTGAAATACATTTCTTTAATAAAATATTTTTTTATTTATATTAGATATAAAATGATTTATTTAGAATATAATGTGAGTATAGGTCTAAAAACTCTCAACTAATAGGTTTTAAACATGTTTAGTTCATCATATTAACCTTACCTTTTAGATTTAACTCTTAGTTAAATATTTTAACTTTTACAGTGTCTTCTTGTATTCTTCCACAGTATGGTTTATAAAAATACTCTAAACAAACCAATAGAACCTAAAGAGGTTCTCTAAGGACATATATAATATAATTTAAGAACTTTGGTAAAATCTTAGATTTTTATGAATATTATATCAACCAATAATATAGTATTTGTTTTAAAAATTAATTTATGTCAATTTTGATATATTTTGGTATTTGGTTTTTGTGAAATTCATTACAACTTGATTAATTCCAAAAATATAGGTTTAATCAACCCTGTCAAGTCATATTCAACTATAAATTTCGTGTATGTCATAAAATCTTTAAAATTATATTTATTTTAATATTTATAATACCATTTATTTGATTCCTTCATTAATAAGGTAGTTATTGAATCATCATTGTGTCATAAATAAATTAAAATATTTAATGTAAAGAAATAATAAATAAACTAACATTATGTATGAAATTATTTTATCTTTCTTATTAATATTTATAGTTGAAATTATATTGTGTGTAACCATATATTAAAAATGCATTAGTTGTTAAACATTTTATTTAACACATTTAACTCTTCGGTAAATAAAATAATAATAAATGTTTGAATCTAATCCAAGTGAACGTAAAGGAAAATATTTTATTAATCAGGTTGTTTTTGGTCGATATACACTTATCTAATAGAATCAAGACATGTGTTAGGGTAATTATGATATCATTTTTACCCTTAATTACCCTATTTACTTTTAACCGTGGTAAATAAGTAAAACGTTACTATTCACCAAAAACTATTTTCATCTTATGGAACCAAATTTTACTTAATGATATCAACCGTGCCTCTTGTATTTTTAAATTCAACTCACATAAGAGGAAATATTAAATTTTATGTAAATTTGCAAATGCTCCTCGGAGGTGGGTAAAAGACGGTAAAAATGTCCCTAAAAATTTTATACATCTAAACTCATTATAAAATGACTCCAATGAATGAAATTGATCATATATATCTATTATATATCTATTTTTACCAAAAATAAATTTAAATAAAATAAATAATTATTTAAAAAAAACTTGGTTTTAAATAATAGCTAAGTGTTTTTCACTATTCATCAAAAATTGAAAGTTTTCAGAAAAATACCAAAAATTTATCCTAAACTAATTTTGAAATTACAAATTCAAATATGAAGTCCATTTTTCCAAACTAAAAACAAAGAAGTTGAATTTATTAATTTAAAATTACTTCCCGTTGTCAAAACCAAAGAGCGAGTTTTTAAAAAAAAGAAAAAGCTGTCAAAAGATTGACATGTGTTTATGTCAAATTTAAATGTCAAATTAATTATAATGACCTAAATTTTATTAAATGATAAAAATATAATCTGATTATACTTCAAAACCATTAAAATACATAATTTAACACTATATTTTATTTCAATTAAAAAAGTAGTTTTCAATTAAAATTTTGTATTTTTCACTATTCACCAAAAACAGAATGTTATCAGAAAAATACAAAAAATTTATCAAAACTTAATTTTAATGTCCTGATTCTAAAGAAGAAATGTATTTTGTAAAATTGAATATATAAAAGTGTCAAATATTGGATTTAAAAAAGGGTTCCCCATTAAAAGGTGGTAAAATTGTATTTTTGAAAAATACTTCCTTTATCTGAAAAACTGAATTTGTTCTAATATTATGTCTAAAAAACACCTAATATAAATGTTAAAATTATATAGAGTATATAAAATTTAAACTGCAGTTAATACTATTCATAATCATTTTTTGAACGGCTTGTTTGGTTAGTTGTGGTGTGCTCGAACTCGTTGTTACATGTAGCACAAGTTATTGAATTACTTTGAAGAGATAACATACTATGAGATATTGGGGTGTTACATTCTCCCCTATTTAAATTAATTTTGTTCTAAAAATTTGAAATTATTCTTCTAAAATAAGAGTTTGAAAATAGAAAATACCAATGTGGAAAACCCACATCCAAAATAGGGTTAATAAAATATAGTCTAAATAAGAGGGAAATGGAAGTGAAAATGTCACCAACAACTTAGGGTTTTGAATAGGAGAACATTGGTGGCAATTACAGACACATAATAAGGGGAAAACGTAAATATTTATAGGGAGTGATTGAGGTCATCAATCATTAACAATTATAATACTGAGGGCCTCAAAGCCACCAATCAACGGTGATTTAGAATATAATCGGTTCAACAAAACCTAAGTTATTAGGATTACACATTGTTTATTTTAATATCCCATACCTAATGTTTAAGAAATAATATACTCGTAGAAATATATATATATATATATATATATATATACTAGATAAGTAGAGTTCAATCCATTATGTAATTTCCACCCAACCTCATCTTCCACTCCAAAAGAAAATATAACTCAAAAATATTATATTTATCCTAATATTATTATGTTACAGAAATATACCATAAAGATAACTAATTTATAATAACAAGGGACTTCCGGTAGGCTAGTGGTAGGTCATAAAGCATTGTCACACTTTGGTTGTGGGTTAGATTCCTGCAGCTTTGTCTTATGCGATGGGTTATCACGCTACCGACATGATGTCCATTTTCAAAAACTATAGTATTATAATATTCCAAAAATAATCATAATAAATACTATCCAAAGTTAAATGTAATCCTTCCCACCATTATAGTTATCCAAAATACTTTTGTCCAAACTCACATTCCAATGTTTATAAGGGAGGTAAATAAAATGAAGATCTCTTTATCGACATAATAACATTTGAATACCTTAATCGTGTATTTTTTTAAAACATGGTAACAACATGAATTACCTTAAAACCATATTTATTACATGCATTATCCCTTATTCCTTATAGAATATTAGATATATTCTTTATATCCATTTTTTTAATATTGCATAAGTGATGGAATAAACAAACCATTAATCAGTTCCTAGGTATTCAAGAATATCCAATATAATTTATCCAAATCAACCATATATTATTCCAAAATCACTACCTCAGTATGAAGACCATATTATGGTTTACCTTTCCTTCAACCATATATTTTAAAAAAAATATCCTGCTATTGAGTCACTATTCTTGGTTCCAAAAAATCATAAGTCCTTAATGAAATATTACTATAATAAAATCTTTATATACTCTATATTTATTATAACCAGTACATCGTTGATACAATACTCGAATAACATAATTATTTAATATCAACATATGAACACTAGTCATTACTCTTCATCTGTGGTAATATCCTAAGATTATTATTATCCAACAATATCATTTGTGGTATACTATGATGATTTGGGCATTGATTTGTGTAGTGTCCTATCACCTTAAAGATGAATCATTATACAATTGAAACCTTTTTTTACCCTTTCAATCACATACGTTATGTCCTTTTTCTCCACACATATAACAAACTCATATTCCCTTTAAGAAATTAACAAGGTTATTCTTTCCATGGTTATTACATATAGAAAAATCATTCTTTCCCCTCTTATTTTTAGCCATCTTTGTTTCTTCCAACCTTTTTTTATCTTTCTTCCCTTCAAATCCATAGAACACAGAGAATTATTTATATATCCTATTAACACATGATATTATTTCTTCATACGATGAGAATATGTGGGAGACTATTTACCTTTTAAATGTTGTCTTAATTCCATGAATGATATGATCCTTCTTAATCTTTCAATCATGCATGTTGCTAGTATTCTTATTCCTTATACTATGCGCAATTTATAAATAATAGAATACACAAGGTTAGTTTTTGAATCACAATTCATAATTTCAATCATATAAAATACCTAACATAAATTGAACAGTTTATGGATGTAATCCATAACCATAAAAATGTTTTCATTAAGGAAGTATTTACTCCTAAATCTGTTATAATGGCTTGTAAAGAAAATGTGAATTATCCTAAACATATCCCTTGGGAGTTTCGTAACCAAGAGTGTAGTAAAGACCATTGTCACGCACCAGTTCCTGTTCGACTCTAGCTTGAAGAGAGGTTTTCGGGTTTTACCCCTAGGTACATTTGTGCCAGAGCCGTCTCTACTTGATCGTATCCATACATGGATGTATTTCTTGGAAAACTCACAAAATCTCTACAAACCCAAAATTCTAGGAATTTCTTATATAATAGTCCTAAAATTCCATCTTTGGGTAATGTTATCTAATTAGAGTTTATCTAAATCTATTTATATGGTTATTGTTAAAGTTTCTATGATACAAACTATAATTCCCCGACCCTAGAAGCCCATAGTCGGTGCATTATTTTAATACATTGGCATGATTAGAAGGAATCATGTCCCAAAGAACCAATCAGTTTAGCAGTCATAGATGATAGAGTACATACCTCAATGTTACATTACAATATAAAATGACTAACAAAAAAACATTATTGTCTTCATTGAAACACATTAATATTCCTTAGCCTATCCCTACAGGTCAACCAAAAAATACTTCATCAATCCTAGGATAAATAAAACATAGAAAGGGGTGAGCTCAGATGCTCGGAAAGGATAATAATATATTAGAAACTTTTATAGATAATAATTAACCTTTAAGGAAATGTTTAAGACTAAAACAAAATCCTTCTAAACTTGAAATTCAGCATAATATGGAAAAGATAAAATCAAATAGTGCCATTTACATGTTCACATGGATATTATACTAGTAAAATAATCACATATAATATCAATAGACAATTTCATAATGATGGAATGAATAATTCCAGACTTTAATTTCTATGTTAAGGCCTCGTGACAGGACCTTGTATCTAACTATAACCAGACCCCAACCTCGAGAGCCTCTGTAACCGGACTACCATAGAGAGAGCCTTTGTAACCAGACTCCAACCCATAGATCATCTATAACCAGACTCCAATCTAGAGAGCCTCTGTAACGGGACTCCAACATAGAGTGTCTACTGTTACTAGACCACAACCCAAAGGGCTTACTTTTACCAGTCCCCAACCCAAAACATACCATTAGAACACATTAATATTAAGAAGTGGTTGAAGTATAACAAAAACATTCGTGTTAAAACTAGAATACAAAATGTCAATAAATTATACATAAACCATGAATGGTATAAAAATAACACATGCACAGTCAAACATATCACAAAACTGTCAAAACAATAAAAATGATTTGTATTATAATAAATCAACTTCAAACAAGTTTAAAATTCATCAATTGATGTTAAAATAGATGAAAAGGATTTGTAAAACTCTTTGTGAAAAATATCCCTTTTAATAAAATCATTTAAAAGTCACACTATTTATAAAGGAATGCATATAATTAATTTTTGAATCAATGTGTCCCATACCACTTTGATTTTTTTAAAGGAATTAACATTTCAAAAATATTCATGTCCATATAAAAAAATCTTTAAAACCCATTTTGAAGACATGGACATTAATGAGAATTAATTAGAAGAATAAATATTTAAAACATTTAAAATGATGTATTAGTTAGAATGACCTTAAAATATAATCCCTTTAAAAACACTTTAATGAAACATGGACATGGATAATAAATATGTCCATGTATATACTTCCGTAAAAACAATCTCAGATAGTTAAGAGATTATGAAATTAACTCTTACCAATTTGGTAACTCACAAAACATACACCCCATGAAAGAATGATTATTCAATGAAGTTTTTAACACCCATTGATAAAATTATATTACCCAAGGAATACAATCATGGCCAGTACATACACCACAGAAAAGGAAACAGTGGCAATGCATCATGAATCTCATGAGAATAAGAAGTGAGACGAAATCCCCTTACCACGTTGTAATCAATCGAGTCTTATGACCAAAAGTTAATAACCACCAAATAATTCATAAAATACCATGAATATAAATAGAATAATGATAATATATATTAAATGGAAGTAAATAATAAAACACTTGTAGTAAATAAGTGGCGAATAATAGAAATCTCATGGAATTAAAAGTGAGAAAAGAAACCCATAACCTAGAAATTTTCTTTAGTCGAGGGTACGTTTAACCTCTTGTATAATGGAAATATTATGTTATTAAATTACGAGAATCATATTCATATTTATTATATCATAAATGATTCATTTATGAATTTATATTACCCATTTAATAATGATTTCCATGTTAAATTAATATTTTAGGTAATAATCACTTTCTTTATCGTAGGTGTTTTAAATTGTTATTCTTGATCGTATCATTTAGATAATGATTTAAATATATCCATAATATATAAATTGATTTATATATCATATATATTTAGAATATAAATATTTATAGTAGATATGTATATGAAATGGAAGGCACTGTTTATGGAGAGGGTTGGCCGTAAGTACGCAAAATCGCAGTTTCGGTTTTTATATCATATTGAACATAAGTAAGTAAATATGATATGTGTAAGTACATAAATAGAAATTTATATATCCAGTAGAATTATTATGTCATATATTACATAATTTTTAATATTATAAATATTTATAATCTTCGTTGAATGGTGAACGTTGGAATGAATCTTATCGCGTCCTGGATACGGTAATCAGTACGTACGCACCTGCGACAATATCATTATATCGATGGTGATATCGTATGTAATTGGATGGTATATCATATATTAATTATCATTAAAATGTTATATTTATTATTTATATTAGTTATATTCATTATTATACCCATCCAAATAATGAAGTGTTTGAATAACAAAATACACCACGGCGTGGAGACGGTAAGCCGTACGTACACACGTATGATGACTTTTTCATTCATGTGATGGATAGAATAATGAATATTGTTGTAAAATTTTTCTAATAACATCTCAGTATATATAAGATACTGGAGTTATTATTTTAGAATGGAATCAACCAAGAAATAGTAAGTGGAAGAATAAAAAAACTTCAAAGAGTTGATGAAATATTTACCTCCTTTTCGGGTTCTTCCTTTTGATTTTAAAAAATGTGCTCGTTTGGTTTCCTTTCTGACCAAAGAATTCCTCTATGATTAAATAAGGAATTTTGGGTGGATATTTTTTAGGGGTTTTCCTAGATAAATGGATTCGGTGGTGTGAAATTAAGAGAAGGAGAGGTACCCTCTTATAAGAGAGATGAGGGTCACTTTAGGAAAACCAAGAAATTTTAATTTATAATAAAATCAATTTCGGTTTATAATGACTTAAAAATCATTTATTTAGAAGATAAGGTATGGATGGGTAGAAAAATTCTCAATAAATTGGTTTTAAATCGGTTTAGGTTATCATATTAATGTTATCATTTGGATTTAACTCTTAGTAAAATATTTTAACTTTTATAATGTCTTGTTGTATTCTTACACTATATGGTTAATAAAATTACCTAAAACATCCAATAGATCCTCAAGTGTTTTATTAATAGAATATATAATATGATTTATGAACTTTTTCCAACCCTTATATTTTTAAGAATATTATATTAATGAATAATATATTATTTGTTTTTAAAATTAATTTTTGTCAATTTTGACATTATTTGGTATTTGGTTTTTGTGAAAGTCATCACGACTTGATTAATTCCAAAAAGATACATTGAATCAACCATCAAAATTAATATTCACCTATAAATTTATTTCATGTCATAAAAACATAGAAATTATGTTTATTTTAATATTCATAATACCATTTATTTGATTCTTTTATAAATATGGTAATTACTACAACATCACTACATCATAAATTAATTAAATTATTTAATGTATAAAAATTATAAATAAAATTCCATTATGTAGGAAATATATTTATCTTTATAATGAAAATTTATAGTATAATTTATATTATTTTTAACCTTATATTAAAAATGGTTTAGTTATTAAACCTTGAATTTAACATTTTTAACTCTTCTTGAAATAAAATATTAATAAATATCCTAATCTAATTTAAGTGGGCATAAAGGAATATATCTATTTAATAAGGATGTTTATAGTCTAAATACACTTATCTAATAGAATTAGTAAATGTGTTAGAGAAATGTTGATATCATTTTACCCTTAATTACCGTATTTACTTTTAACTGTGGAAAATAAAAGTCAAAAGTTTCTATTAACCAAAAATTATTTTCATCTTATTGAACCAAATTTTGCATACTGATATCAACTCTGTCTCTTTAATTATTTAAATATAACTCACAAAAGTAGAAAAATATATTTTATTCATATTTTCAAATTCTCCTAGGAGGTGGGTAAAAGATAGTAAAAAGATCAATAAAATTTTTATATACCTAAAATAATTACAAAATGACTCAAATGAATTACATTGAACTTATATATATAATATGTATATGTTTTTTCCAAAAATAAATTTAAATAAAATAATTTTTTATTTAAATAAATTAGGCTTTAAACAGTAACTTTTTGTTTTTCACTATTCATCAAAAATTGAATGTTTTTAGAAAATTACCGAAAATTGACCCTAAGTTATTTTTGCTACTCTGAATTAAAAAATGAAGTCCATTTTACTAAATTAAAAATATATAAGTTGAATTTATTAATTTAAAATTATTTCACGTTGTTAAAACCAAAAGCGGGTTTTAAAAAAGTACAACTATCAAAAGATTGACATGTGTTTTTGTCAAATTTTAATTTTAAATTTAATTATAATGACCTAAATTCTCTTTAATGATAAAAATATAATCTAATTATCCTTAGAAACCATTCAAAATCATAATTTAACACTATAAATTATTTCAATTTAAAAAGTTTCTTTCAATTAAAATTTAGTATTTTTCAAAATTCACCAAAATATGAATGTTATCAAAATATTACCAAAACTTTATCAGAACTAAATTTTTATGTCCCGATTCTAAATAAGAAGTTAATTTTTTCAAATTGAATATATAAAATTTTCAAACATTGGATTTAAAAAAGTGTACTCGATTAAAAAGTAGTAAAATTACATTTTCTGAAAAATACATCCTTTATCTGAAAATTTTAATTTGTTATTATATTATGTATAAAAAACACAAAATATGGATTTTAAAATTATATAGAGTATATAAAATTCAAAATGTTGTTAATACTATTCATAACCGTTTTTTAACGGCTAGTTTGGTAAGTCGTGGTGCGCTCGAACTCAGTGTTGCGTGTAGTGCATGTTATTGAATTACTTTGAAGAGATAACATACTATGAAATCATTTGGTGTTACAAAACATGTGTAAAAATAATTTTAAAAAAACATAATAGAATAGTATAAATATTTTTTAAAATAATTTTTTAAAACATAAACATGGCTGAAAAAAATATGTTTATGGTAAACATTAAAATCATTGTTTTTAAAATAAATCCCCTTATAAATATCACATCATTGAAGTAAGAATTAATAAAGTTAATATATTATTTGTAATCAGTATAAATTCACATAAAAAAATTTATATAAAACAAAATAAAATAAAAATTTATCCCACACATAATCATAACATGAAATCATCAATGATGTAGAAGGTTAGCACAATGAATTGATATTGGGTTAATAATTCTTATACCACATTGTAATCAGTCAAATTGAATGGCCCATAAAATTAATAATTACCAAATTAGATATTTAATAACATGAATATAATTATATTAATGACATATTATTTTAAATTTATGTATATATAAAACACACATAGAAATTATGTGGTGAATAAGTCATATATCTTACAGAAGAAAATATTAGATGAGAAACCATTACCTCACACTTCTGTTTAGTATTGTGTACATAAACCTCATGTCTAATTGTTTAAATAATGTCAACAGATCATTAAAAATGGTATTTATATTTACAGTATCTTTTATTGTATTCTTATAACATATTACTACCCATTAAATAATAATATTTAGTTAATATCATTATTTTGGGTTAGTTTGTTTCACCATATTTATGATGGGTTTATTTGTGTATAATTATGGATTTCAATGTTGAATAAAAATAAAACTACATATTTGTAAATAAATTGTAAATATTCAATTCTAAATAATTAAATGGTCCCTTTTATCATTTTTATTCTTTCATGAGAATAATTCATTTGTAAAAATGTAAATAATAAATATTTAGTTTAATTTGGTGATTTTTCCGACCATAATAATCTATTTTTTTATTTAATATTATTTCTCTATAATTGTTCAATAACATAAAATAGTTTACAATATAAATATTAAAGTATTATTTAAATTTAATAATAGTTTTATAGTCATTTAGGAATGAATTAATGGAAAATGAACAAAAACATTATTCACATAGGCTATTAACCATCTTTATTTGTACAATGGCTCCCTTTCATTGAATTAGAGGTAATAAAAAATAATTATATATAATATTCTATTAAAAACATAACTTAAGATTAATTAAATTAATAAATAATTATTAATTTAGGAAGTATGAAATATTTGGGGGTAAAATAGAAGAAGAAATGAAATTAAGAGAGGTATTAGAGAAAATTACTTCTTGAATATCACCTATTTGAGAGAACGTTAATGACCATTAATTTGTTTTTTTATTGAAAAAAGCCTTGGACCTGAGGAGAGTGAGGAGGAGTTATTTGTGACGATATTTTATGAGATTCATGGTTTTAACTCTAAATGAGGTGGCGAGGGTTGGTATTTAATCTGGAAGAGATGTGGGTTTATGTGATCAAAATAATGATTATTTTATATTTAAAGATAACCACATTGAGGTGGCATTAATTTCCATAAAATTGATTAAAAATTAATGTTTTTTAGGATATTTAAGTTCAATAAAGACCTCAAAAAGGCATTAAATGTTGTAATTTTTATTGAGTGTTATGATTTTATCTGTTAACATTACCCCTTGTCATTATTTTACCTATAGTGTGGTAAATATTTTTTTACCACTGTAAAATTTTAATACTTAAAATTAAAATTGATTTTAAAACCTAATTTTTACTTTATGATTCAAAATATTTGATATATTTTATCAAATTAAATTCACATAATTGGAAAAAATATATTTAAATTTATCACGCAAATGAAAACTGAATGTGTGTTTTTAAAATGAAATATTTCAAAAGTTGAAAATATTTTTATATCCAATTTCAATGTAAAATTTATTACAATGACCTAAATAGTTTTTATTAATGATAAATTTATATTATTATACATTAAAACGAATTTAAAATAAAAATTAACTATAAAAATTAATTATATAATTTTTTTAATTAAATTTCACTAAATTTCAATATTCATCAAAATATTAATGTTATCATAGAAATATAAAATATTTGACCGTAACATAATTTTGACATTAATATATAAAAAAATAAATTTATTTTTTAAAATAATGTTTTCAAATTTTCAAAATTGATTTTTAAAATATGTTTTCCATCAAAAGTGTCACATTTACCATTATGAAAAATACAGCATTTTATCCTTAAAATCAGATTTATTAATATCATAATCCTATCAAATATGTTTAATGAAGTTAAAAATATTTGGATGAATATATAAAATTTAAATTTCAATAATATTTATCAATAATAATGATTATTTTAATTTATTAATCTAAAATTCCATTGTGTGTCTAAAATATATATTTTTCGAAATACATCATTTATTATCAATCGGTTTTTATTTTAATTTTAAATTAACTAGTACCAAATGAATTCATTTTATAAACATGTGAAAACTATTTTTTTTATAAGTTATATAATCTCATTTATTCCCTCTATTCCAACAGCTATGTGATATACATCTTAAATATAATAATATTTCGGGAGTTTTTTTAAGAAGGGGGTTTCGTGTAATGTATGCTATAAAAGATATAAATTTTATTTAAAAAATAACTAGAGGAATTTTTATTTTAGAACCTCAAACATTTAAAGAAAATTTTTTGTTCACCACAATATACTTCCTCAGATTATGTTTTTCTAATTTGTTTCTTAGTATATCAGATTTTAAATTTATTACTTTTAATTTTCACTAAAAAATTAAATATAATCATCTGATTTTAACTTCAAAAAATCATTCTTCTTATTATATTTACCTTACGTTTATAATAGATTTGTATCTAATGATTTCCTATTTTTCAAAATTATTTATTTATTATCAAGAATACATTAAGATTTATTATTAATTCCATTTTAGTTAATTTTGGTATTCTTCATATTAGGGTATTCATGGTTCTATAACAACAAGTGGATATCAATAAAAGGTGGTACAGTTGTTTCCATTTAAATGAATTGTTTACAATCTAAATGGTAAACAAGCTTCATCCAGGAGAAGGTTTCAAAATTCAAAAAATATTCCTTCTTTTTTTTATAAAAAATTTACGTTTTTCATTATTTAATTATTTTAATAGAAACTACTATAATTTTTATAATTATGGAATCATTTTCATCCTGATAATCCTAGAATAAATCAGATAAATAAACTCCTATACAAATATTTCTATTTAAAAAAATATGTCATTTAGGTGAAAATGTATTGCATGTAAAGTTATTAAGTCTTAAATTATCTATGGTGTATATTTAATGTTTTAAAAAGTTATTTAATACATTGGAAAATAATGAAAACTAATTTTTATAAGGAATTCATCTTTTGAATTTTCTCATTCAATTGAATGGGATTTATATAGCTTTATCTCATTTAAATGATTCATATGTCTCTAAATTATTATTAAGAACTAATATTATCTATCCATATTAGGTTTTTAATAACTATAGTATATTCTTTCTCATAAACATTGAATTTCATTTTTTCACTATATATACATTTTCGATGACTATTGATTCAAAAAAATTGATGGGGAAGCTCTGAATAGGATGATATTATATTATTTGATGGTACAGTCTGAGACTCTCATCCTTGAAATAGAATTTCTCATTTAAATAAATAAAAAGGATTTTAAAACCAATAATGTTCATTTAGTTATTCAATAATTATTTCCCAGGATGAAATGTCAAAAAAGAATAAATATTTAATCCAAAAAAGCCATCATAATATTAAAAATTATTATTTAAAACGAACATAAGTGTGAAAGAAATGTATAAAATGAACTCTAGTTCTAAAAACTATAATTCATTGATTTTAACTACCCTTTATCATGTTTTATTTTATGGTTCATAGGGATTCATGGAAAATAGGATGCTTCCAAAAATCTCTTAATACAATAAATTTCAATTTTATTAAAAAAATATTACCTTCTAATTAAAAAATTATGACTATATGCTTAAATTAAATTATTCAAGTATGAATGTAATTATAGAATATAGAATTGTAATCATAAGAAATAAATAAATGGTAAATTGATCATTTTAAAGTCATATTTTGATTCACTAACATGATATTCTTCCACTAAATATGATTCCATAGTTAATTTAAAAGCATTTTTTAATTTTATTGAGTGTATTAGTAAAAAATAATGTAAGATAGTTTTTTGTAAAAAAAACTAACTACCATACATAATAGATTTAATATGTAAATAAAATCATTTCAAACAATATAATAGTTTTAAAATAACACAGCAATAATATTTAAAATATTATTGAATTAAAAAGTTACATGATAACAAATTTTGAGATTTCAACATCCAACATAAAGTGGCATCATCAACTTGAATTTATGATTGAGGATTCCTTAATTTATTATTTATAATATAATATGTGGAGAAAACCCTTGTAACATGGATGTTTCTTAGTCATTAAGGTTCTATTATAGAAAGAAACATATAAATATATGATAGATTTTTATCCAATGAAATAATTTTATTAAAGGATAATGGTTTCTTCCAATGTCTACCTCTATGAAATTTATTATAAAAATGATCACAACAAGGAACAAAGTATATTTACTAATAAAGGTTATCATTGGTGGATTTGTGACCTAGTACCTATATTGTTCTCTTTAGTCTTAACGTCTCAAAATTTATCTAAAAGATGTTCTTCTTACATTAATGTTTATTAATTTATTCGTCAATCATTCAACCTATGGTTATGTTTCATCATATTATTCAAATTTATTTCCAAAGAAAAATAATTTCCCTTTTTATCCAATAAGTGTATATTCTATATGATTATCTAATAATAATGTTCACATTATAATAATGGTACATCTATATTTGATTTTAATTTTTTCATTATTCCTTGAATGAGAGGGCCTAGAATCTATCATTATCATTCATCAGTAACGCTACGACCAAGATGATGAATTGTTCCATTGAGAAATGGTGGCTTAGATAAAAAATTCATTAAAAAATCTAATATTTTAATTATTCTTCCTAACATCGATAATGGAATCCATCGACTTGTGGGTATTAGTCATACTTGATGAATATCTTTTTATACATTTTATCAAATTCAACATTGACCATGGAATTTTATAAGGGTTTCAATATTTTATATTCATACTTATATCCACGATGGGAAAAAGGAACCCATATATGGTTGATGATAACCATAAGATCAAGAAATATAATATCCTTATAGTTCAATGAAAATATGACACATTTTTTATAAATATTTCAATTAACCTATATTTTTCATTAAGAGTAATATTTGCATCGATTAGTTTTATCCTTAGGTCATTATCTATATCGATATTAACCTATATCAACTCATAAAATGTGGTCGAAACTCAAAATTTGAACGCAATAGGGACATCAAAAAACTAATCCTACTGAAAATTTTAAGGTATTTATGTAGGAAAAAACTCATCTATCTTTGATAATGGATTATCATTAACAAATATTATAAGGTAAAAATATTAGAAGTAGTTTTCCAACCTTATGGTACCATAAAGTCCATAATGATGAAAGTTGTGATTCTCATCCCTTGATATCATCACTTATGTGATCATATTTTTTTATCAAATCATTTTAATTCTATATAATGTTAGTTTGTAATACCATACCTTATATATAAATGGTACATGTAAAACACATCATAGAATACTCGGATATGTTTTTTCTAGGTTTAGGTTCATTTTAAGCTCATATAAGTAGATATTTATTTAGGATAACTCATTTTCCTCAAAAATTATAATGGTGTATATAATGTTGAGGGTTATATAATTAAAATGTTTGGTAGGCTATATAAAAATGTTTTTCATGTGATACTAAGGATTTTTTCAGGAGTACCTAAAGTCATTGGAAATATTGATTCCATAAACTCCTTCAACATAGGGATATATTCCACTCCATTTTTTAAACCAGAAATGAATGTAATGGGTCTCACATGATTCAAAAGGGAAATTTTTACCCTAAATCACCCATAATGGATAATTAAGGAAGTGTACTAGTCACTAATGATATATTGAAAGGATAGATGCATGAAGGTTCATCCAGAAAATCCATGGTCAGTTATTGAAATAGGTTACTTCTGAGAGCACCATGAATTTAGTATTTGAAACAAAACAATCATACTGGGTCTCCAGATTGATCATGTCAAATAAAAGTTTCATTATTTTATAATATTATGGAATATTAATGTCTGAAATGGATAGATAATATTCTTTACATCCCATATTTTACAGAATCCTTGTCATGATGAGATTGATCATAGTGCAATTATACACAATGCACCAGTAGATATTGACACCGTTGATCATTTTTACAACCTTATATGGAATATTTCCCTTAATAAGTAGATGATATTATTCCACCAATTTTTTCCCTTATTACACCTGGTTTGATTCATGGGTATCCCCATTAGTTACAAAATCCAGAGGGATCACCGTGGCCTAAATGATAGATTCATGAAGTTCCACTAACAAATATAGCCAACTAAATATTAATAACTATGCTAGGATATAGAGGTGTTTTATTCCATTTTCTATATCCATACTAGGGCAATCCATCTTTCTATAAGGTTACATTCCTAGAATAGGAGTGTGGAAGAATTATCTGGCTAAGATGTGGGTTATTGATTGACACCCACTAAATTATTTTTATCATTTCATAGTCATGATTCGACTATTTTTTCAAGCGAATAAATGGTACATGGAGCTATATTAGATTATTTTATCTATGGATGGATATTAATACTAATATCATTATAATTCTTTGCTTCTAATATCAATAGTATTGATAGGGTTTTTAGGGATATCACTATAAGCAATATATTTTTTTGAGGAATATATTATCTTAGATTAATGGAATTAATGAGGGAATGCAAATAGATAAGTTAGGTGGGCTTTATATATTGGATAAATATAGTTTCTTAACAATCTTATGGCATTAACATAGTTTCACTCTAGTTCCTCATCATATGATTTCTATAATTACTATTATACAATTTAATTTTCTTCCAATGAATTGGGATTGATATATATGATGTGGATCATCAGATTTGGAATTAATAGGGTCCCCTGGTTAACCATTAAATTCAATTACATCCTCCTTCATTATTTATATAGACACAAAGCTGATGGGGTCATTGTTACATATGATCTGGAAAGAGAAAAAGTTCATTGGTTCAGTTATACTGGAAGTATCACCTAGGATTGAGATTTTAAATTTTGGGATATGTTAATTTTAATCATCTATACATCTGAATTCAAAATAAATTCTTATTTACAGAATATTGATAATCATTCAGAGTTGTAGGAATTCATGTAACATTCCCCTAAATATTTTTTAACTCTTCTCTGTCATGATCCACCATGTTTTTATGTGTTTCATTGATGACAAAGAAATCCTAGATTGTGTTAGTAACAACCTAATATTTTTTATGAATTTAATGTTAGATATATTATGGTAATTATCACATTGATCTTAAACGATCTATGATATACTATAGAAATATTTTTTATTTAAATATAACAATTGTATCCAATCCATTTCATTGACATGTAATAATAAGAGTAATCATTTTATTAAATATATATAGGAATTTTTTCATAAAACTTATATAATAATTATTTATTATAAAATATGTAATAAACATTTAATTATTGGAATTAAATCAAATAAATTAAACAATGGTAAATTTTTAAATTGGTTATTTTTTAAAAAAGTGGGTTATTCTTTATATTAACTATTGTTCATTTAAATGTTAATTTGTTATTTCTTTTGATTATAAAAATTAAAGAAAAAATATTCTTTATTATTTTAAAAAAATTAATAATCATTAAATAATTATTATTTTTTTAGAATAGAATATAAATTCATTTCATAGTAAAATATAAATTTATCAAAAGAATGTTTTAATGAATGTAATTTTTTTTTATTTTAATAACTACGTTTAATAAAAAAATTATTTATTTTTAAGAATTTATCTCTTATATATTCAATAAAATAAATATATAATCATCTAATGGTTGTTACTTGTAAAAGAATGAGAATGAATTCATTTTGTGCTTCAAAAATACCCTTTTTATTAAAATAGTTTTTACGTGTATATGTGTGGTTATTATTTTTATTTAATTCTAAATTTTGTAATTTTATTTGATAAAATTATCTTTATTTTTTATTTAACCAGATCAAAATTATCTTATGGTATTTTTTTTTAAATTTTTATAAATAGTTGATTTTTTGTTAATAGTAAATAAAATACATTTTTTACAAATAATATCACTTATATGACATTATCAAGATATAAGAATAAAATTAAAGTTTATAAAAAATTGGTAGACAAAATAAATATCCAGGAATTAATTTATTTCATTCGATAATATAATTTTGAACCTAGATATTTCTGTTTGAATTTTTTGGAAATCTAAATAACATTTTTCTAAATTAAAACTATTTTTGGTTCATCAATTTTAATCATGTCTTCCCTTAGTAAGGTTATGTTCCCATTTGTTTGAAAAGATAAATAATCCAAATTAAATTTAAATTAATATAATTATTTCTTTTGGGAATCAATTTCATACATTATTTGGTGTAAAATAATTTTTAGGCTTAAATGCTATATTTAAAAAAAAAAAATATTGCGTTTTGTAAAATTATTTTAAATAAAAACGTTTTAGAATATGAAAATTGGATCATGAAATTTTTATTTCATATTATGTATCATCATAATTGATATTAGAAAATTAATCCAATATAATTTTTTTAGTGAATTTTAACCATTGTAAGTATTTATCGACTTCTATATGGGTAAAATGAGTTAAAATGATTAAAAATAAAGGGAGAAGGATTAAGGATAACAAAAAAACATGATTAAATATCATTGGTTGATATTATTAATAATTTGGTGTCTTTAAATACTATTCAATAAAAAATAATGAGCTACTTTGCTTCAGTAAAGAAAATTTTAGATAATAAATTTTATTTTATTTAAAAAACTTCTACCAACCTCAGTAATTAATGGGAAACTAATATCCTAACATGTAGTATTGAAGAAATACCATCCTAAAATCCTTCCACAAATTTTTTTGGTTCTATTCTCACTATAAGTATATTCAATGAAGGATTGAGGTGTAAGGCAAAATAGTTTTTCTAATGAATAATTATAACTCTTAGTCGGGTTTTTCAATGTTCATTTCTCCCTATACCTACTTGAAACCCATCATAAAATTTATTTTATTATAAAATTAGTATATAATATATACAAAAATATTTTTTATAAAATGTCTCATTTTCATATATTTTTCCATCAAATGTGAAATTAATGTATCGCTTGCGCATACACATAGACAACCTTCTCCACAAAGTGATTTGTATCTATTTTCATTACTTGATCACATGGATAGTAATAATGTTTATTTTAATTTCTATATATAATTTTTATTACATAAATTTGGATATATAAAGATAAAATATTATCTAACTTCCAATCCTCCCTTATTATGTGAAAATATAACACTGATATTGCATATGATTGGAGCACCATCTCCATGAAGTGATGTGTTTCCTTGATCGTTTTTTATTTAAATATATCTTTATTATAATATATTTAATGAATATATATGATATTTATGAAATAAAAATGAGTTTTATAATATTAAATATTATATATTTTCATTCAATTCAATTCATTAGGACAATGAAACGTCATCATGAATTCACGTAGACTACCGCCTCCATGAATGACGTAAATAATTTTTCTATTACAACCATAAATGGTAAGTTATAAAATTTTATAAAATGAATAAAAATAAAATTAATGAAATTAATGAAATTATTAAAATTATTTATATAATGGGTCTATTTCATAACACTATTAATATTAGTCAATAAATCAATGCAATTTTGTGGTAATTGAATGAAAATTTTTAAGTAGTTGTCGTAAGCATGAAACACAAAATGAATGGATATAAAATGATAATTAAATGAACTTAAAATAAAATATTTTTGAAAAATGTTATTACCCATATATTTAGTAAATTTAAATTGAGTATTCATGATGGTATCACTTTTATAAGTAATAATTAATTCATGGTATATGTTTTTCATATAAATTATACTATATGGAGGAATATTTTATATTATTCCCCTAATTTATTTTATACAGTGTATATACTGAACCTAATATTTATTTTATCACTAATTAATATATATTATATTAATTTAAATTATTAATTATTTTTTTATATTTTACGGGGTTTTGATTATAATTATATCAATTTCAAAAACATTAATTTTGTAATACCACTTAAATATTGGATTTTTTATTTTAAAATTTTTGTTACAAGAATTATGCACTTTCTCATGTTGATCCCCAAATATTTTTTTTCTATAATTATTTTGGGTTTGATAATGTTATTTTATTTCTTTTGCTTTATTTTTCATGTAAAACAAAAAAATAATGTTTTTTTTACAAAAGCAGCCTAAATTTTCTCTTGAGTCGAGAACCATTAACTTTTAAATCAATATTAAAAATTAGACATGTTTATTAATTCTAAATTTTTGTTAATGAAATTTTCTATTAAATTTTTAATTCCTTATAATTTCTTATAATTTATATTTTTAATTATTTCCAAACAATCAATTTTTTTATTACTTGTTAAATGTGTGAAAGAAATATTTTTTTAATGTATACTTCATGAATGACTTGTCCCGCATCCATGACCATTATTCGCAATTTATAATCCTATAAAATATTCTATGTTTTTTCAAATAAAATAATTTTTTATTATTAAATAATTTTTTGAGTTTTTACATAAATATAAAAAATAATTTTTTAAAAAATGTTGAAATGTTTTTTGAAAAATATTAATAACATCAATTTCATAATAAATTAACAAAATATTTAAGGAAAGAAATTTATAATTTTTTACATTAATTTTACTCCCAAAGTATCAAAAGAATTTTCCTTCATTCCAACCTTAATTTATGATGAACTGATGATATTTTATCTTCTTTTATAGATATAAGCATTATACTTTCATTTAATATCAACCACTTTTTTATGATCATGTTCTCTACTACCCTCCATTGTTCATTGAATATTATCGTTGTCCATAAAATCCATATTCTTCTAAAAAAGGTATATATTTATCATGTAAATATATTATTAACTATATACCATTTCTATATATAGTATTTTTTTTATGAATGATTTTTGGGAAATTTATTTCTTTTACTAGGAAAATATTGATGTTCCACATTCTTGATTCAATATAGATATTTATTGATTGATAAGGAGTTTTGATTATGTTTTATTTTATAGATTAAATATATGGGTAATAAATTATACATATGTAAT
Source organism: Viscum album (assembly GCA_963277665.1). Classification (NCBI taxonomy): domain Eukaryota; kingdom Viridiplantae; phylum Streptophyta; class Magnoliopsida; order Santalales; family Viscaceae; genus Viscum; species Viscum album. The sequence continues at coordinate 707,417,879 of OY728165.1, read as the reverse complement.
ATATTAGTGATGGATGATTATAGATATCCACTATATGTAATGAAAAGTAACATGAGTCAATATATAAAGGGTATTGTGCAATGTTTGTCAGCCTATACAATGACAGTGTCATGGTACAAGGCCATGAAAATATGTATGATGCATTTTCATAAGGCCTTAGTAGTAAGGTTCATCATATATTCATTCATGAGTAATTAATATAATTATAATGAAACCTGAAATTATTCATTTCTTACATTAAAATTTATGTTATTATTAACTATGTGATTGTTTTATTTTACATGTATATATATTGACGTTCAGGATTTTAGATAAATGTCAAATGTATTGATTATTTACTCTATAATATTATTTATGAATAATTTATTAAAAATTTATATTATTGTATTCATTCCCTTATTTAGAATTTGAGGTCACCATTTATTTTATTTCCTTTCCTTGGGATATAATGAATGAATATTTGAATTATTTTGAAGTATGTAATACATTTTTTCTTTCTATGTTGTTATTATCCAATGTAATATGGATGTAATATAAGTATATCATTTTACATGATTTATAAATTAAAAAATAATTCATGATTTGTCACCCTATATCTTACATCATTGTATTAAATTAGATATCATATACAGGTTACTAAGTTTGGTTTTTTATAGTTGGTATAAATTTAGTATTAGTAAAAACCTTATGAACTAGATTTTAGAATAACATTGTTATCACAAAAATTAATATAAACCCTTATAATTTTAAATAAATTTTAGAGATTTTTTATTCTAGGGAACAATATTATTGATTATTAAAGATGAATTTCTGTGTTCCATTTTAAGATATGGATATTAGAATAAGGAAGGGAAGTTATATCATTAATCGTTGTTAATGTAGTGATTCTCTAATATATAACTTCAATATTTCATGTGTTATAGAGGAATATATTAAAACTATATTATGGAAATTTTCTCTGCTTATGAATAATAACATGCCTATTATGGAGATACTAGCTGAATCTCAGCAAACTTCAATGATGTTGGAAAACATTATGCGGAATAAGCCTTCATCCCTTAATGGAACTATTAATCTATTAGTATTTGAGAGAATGATCAAGTCCCTTGAAAATATATTTCAATATTTTATATGTAATGAAAGGGAATACATTATATTAGTAGTATATTAATTAAAAGGATATGAAAATCAATAGTGGTCATTCATTCAGTATACTAATAAGGAATAAAGGATATTATGTATGTAAAGGATAGATATTTAGGTGAAATTATTTGGGTAATGCTTAAATTGATAATAAAGATATGAAATATAAAGAATTTTAATGAATTTAAACCCAAAGGATAAGGATTTTTTTTGAGTGTGTGGCTTGCATTACCATATTAGAAAGGAAATATCGAGACTTAATACATAATCTGGAATGTATGATTGACCACTTCCTTGATAGAGTTAAGACAATTCTTATAATATCATTACATTCATAGACATTTTCATCATATGATGAAATATCATTAAATTGAATTATATATAAAAAAGTCACCATATCTTATATTTTTAATTCAAATCACATTATTAAGAAGATAAATGAGCCTCAATTAAAAAAATTTGTTACAAAATATTAAAGGAAAAGTATAACATCTTACATGTTATAATTTTAGAATAATGAATAATGTAAGTTGTATAAAGGGAATGGTATCTTAATAAATTTAAAGAGATACAGTACATAAGTTTTATAAAAGTAATGTTAAGAAATAATACATTGATAAATTATGGTTACAAAATAAGAGGAATGGTAAAAAATGGGATAAATTCCCCAGGCATTAGTGATTACCTTCATAATTTAGGGTTTAAATTTATTATTGTCATTTTTATACAAAAAGAGATTAATAACATGATAATAACTTGTGAATCATTCATGAAACTCAATAATTAGATGAGATAATAGATAAATTTAACATTTAGGGATTGTAAATTTAGAATGTTTCCATTTATTAGAAATATTATCTTGTCTAATGGAATATTATTTTATATTTATAATATTAGGAAAACCCTCACCATTTTTTATAACCGTTCGGGTTAGTATGCGTTGATAATTAAGAATAAATATATTTATTTTTCTTAAATATATGATTGTGATGTTATCAATTTTTTTTAGTATGATATAATTTTTTTAATGATTAATGATTAATTTTTATCCATCAGTGTTATTACATAGTATTTAGATATATTACTCCATCATTTAGTGGTTTACTTTTATTTAATTTTTTTACTAATGCTAACAGATTTTTATTTTAGTACATGGGTGGAACCAAGAGGAATATCCAGTAATAAAATATTCTATAAAATGAAAAATCTACGCATTAATGGATCTTATAATCCCTTAAAAATTGAATTTATAGACATGGGCATGAAAATATAATATTTTCAATTCATAATTTTGAATATGGAATGAATAAAAATTAGAACACTGATCAAAATACAAAAAAGGAATCAAATATATTAGTAATATATTTATATAAAATTTTAAATGTAAGAAATGTCGGATAAATCTATCAGGTTTTTTGTGGAAATTATCATTTTACACTTAAGGTATGCTTCTTGAAACACATTCAGAAAGGGATTTTGTATAAAAGTAAATATATTTTATAAAAATATTTATTTAAAAAAAATAAGTTTCCTAGTCTATACATAAAAATTAAAATTCATGATAAAATTTTTTTATTATAAAATTATAATTTAGGTAAAAAAGAATTAAAATTAAGAACATAATATTTCTGAAAGGTATTGATAATTTTATTCGCAAATATTTTTTTTATAAATACTATGTATCACAAAATTTGATACACAAAACAATAATTTTAAATAAACAATTATAATGTATCGAAATATTATTATTTAAATATCACTATTTCTAAATAGGCATCAAATTTCCATGTTTTAATAAATGTAATAACATTATAAAATTTAATTTGAAAATTTTTATAATAAAAATATATTAATTAATTTCTGAGAAATAGTAAGAAATTTTTTATGATAAGAATAAAATTATATAAGTTTATGAACATGTAATGTTTTAATGGGTCATTTTATACAAATGTAAATTTATTTATAGTATATATGTTTAATTTTAAAGGTAAATTTTTTTCAGTAATGTTTTATTGAAAATGTTATTTTTTATCAATTTTAACAGATAAATAATATTCCACAAATTGAATATCAATTTGATTAAAATAATTGTAAAATCATTTTATTATAATAAATATATATTTTATAGAAAACTATTTTTAATAATATAATGTATTTATTTCATTATAAATTATGATAATTACTATTGAATACTTATTTTTATGAAATTTATATTTAGGAAATTAAATTATATAAATTAATAGTCATTTAAATGTAGTTACTATTCAATAAATTAGAATAAATTTTTTTTATAATTTGAAAATACATTTTTTCTAAAATTAGTTTTTACATGTTTATGCATGGATATTATAAATATATTATACAACTATAAGAATTTTTATTTAATAAAATTTACTTCATTTTGTATTTTACAATAATGAAATTATATTAGGTTTAATTTTTTTTCTTAAATAGTTGATTTTTCGTTGAATAATATAATGTATCGATTTTATAAATAATGTAAGGGTTATTACATTGTCATGGTATAACAATGAATTGAAATTATAAGAATTTTTTTGTTAAATTAATATATTTTAAATAATTAGTTTAATTGATTTGAAAATATAATGTTGAACATATAAAATTATGTTTTACATCTTCTAAATCTATGTAATGATTTTTATTCAATTATAAATTATTTTTGAATCTTTTTTTATAATAAATTATTTATAAGGTTACATTATATTAATTTTTATTTTGAAATTAAATTAAAACATTGTTTATTTAAAATAATCCAATTATTTCCATGGGGGTCGACATTGTTCTTTATTTTTGTGTAAAATAATTTTTTCTTTTCGAACATTTTTTTATAAATAGTTATAATGACATTTTATTAATTATTTTAAAATTAATATTTAAAAATTCATGGAATAGAATATATTTAATTTTATTAAATTATTTCAATCATTATAATTAATATTAGGTAATGAACTCATGTTCTATTTTGGTTATAATAAAAAAGTAACACTAGTAAATAATTATCACCTATGTTATGGGTAAAATTAGTAAAAATGTTTAAAAATAATGTGAAAAGTCAATAAGATAACACCAAAAACATTATTTAATATCATTTTTTGGATGAATTAATCACCCTTTTTATATTCAGTTATATAAAAATTTTGGGAATCATGACTTTAGTAGGATATATATTTTATTATAATGTTTCATCTATATATTAATTTTCCACCCAACACACTTATAAAATGATATCTTCTCTCCTCACTTATACACAAACATTGAGCATTATATATAATATAATATCCACCAAAATAAATTCACCACATTTTAACCAATATCATGGAGGCTGATTTTATAAAAAGAGGTTATCCTAGGATGTCTTAAAGAGTAATCCCATGAATGTTTTCCTAATAAGAGTTATAAATCTTAGTCATGTTCATTCATGTTGATTTATTCTTTTACCTCATTAAAAACTACAATTAAAAAATTTTAAATTAAATATTTAATTGAAATAAAATTATGATTTATTTTTTTTATTAAATTGTACTTTATCTCTTTTTCAATCCAATGAAAACTGAAACCATCGCTCATGCATACATACATTCTACCTTCTATAATAATATATGTGGGTCAATTTTCATCACTTGGTCACATCAGTTGTTTAATATTTTGATTCGATAGATAAATATGATTATTATAACATAATTATCAATGGTTAATTATAAAATGTTTTCCACATTCTTCACCTCTCAAGCATTGAAAGATGATAACGTTGCTTCTTTATACATGTTAAATACCCCCTGTAAGGCAATGTGATTCATTATTCATTTAAAATTTAGATGGATGATAATAAGAATTTATTTAATGGATTTAGATTATATTTATGATTTAAATATTAGTATTTACTATTCAATCATTTTATACCTTCTTTCCTTTCAGACCATTAGAAAAATGAAAATGTCTGTATATGTATGTGGGGACTACCACATCTATGAACAACCTATTGTGTATTTCTGTTACGATCTTTAATAACATTTTATAAAATTATATAAAATCAGAAAAAAATATTCTTTTTCTTGTAAAATTTATGGATTTAATTAAACCATTTTATAACACCTTTAACAATCATCAATGCTCCAGATCCTTTTTGGAGAAATTAAAAAAACTAATTTATGTGATATATATAAGAAATAAGTGTATAATTAATGGATGTAAAATGATTTTAAAATGACCTTGAATTTTGATATACATATATATATATATTATAGGAATGTATTTAATCTATTTAAAATTATTATTTTGGAGAATATAATGTGCCTAACCAAGTAAGAATCCATGGTATGTGTTTCCCATCACTAATATACTCCATTGAGACAAATTTTATATTATAAACATTATTTATTATATATACTATATATAATATCCACTGGACATATTATATAACGAAATATTTTTTATTAAAATTATTAAACATTTTAATTCATGTTTTCTTTTTTAAGTGGGTTTGATTGATTTTTTTTAAATTTGTAATGGTTTATTTTATAATATCACTCTTATTTGGGATTGTTCATATTTAAATTTATATTAAAATAATTTTATTCACTTTATCTTATTAAAACTCAAAATTATTCAACACCATTGGTTATTTTTGGGTTTCCACAGTCTTGATTCCAAATTTTACTCTCTTTGATACATATTGATCGAAGGAATGTTTAAAAAACAATATTATTTAGTTATTCTTTTAATGAACCTCTCTCATCCATTTCCATATTCATAAAATTGATTTATAGTATTTGTAAATACTTTTTAGTTTTATTAAATTTATTCTTAGTGTTACTTTTAATTTATTTTTTAATTTCTAAAATTATTATTTTCATTTTTTTCCAAAAAAATGAATTTCATTATAAAAGTGTGAATTCAATGTTTTCATAACATATATGAAATGAATGAATTCTTATGAATACATGACCATTATCAATTATTTCTCTTTATCTAAAATATTCCATTTTTTTAAACAGAATAATTATTCTATTATTTTTTAAAAAATTATATTAAATTCCAAAGGCATTATTTAATAATCTAATGAAAATAATTTTTGAAATCATTTTTAATTTCACATTTATAGAATATCCATAATAGACTTGAGTGTTTTTATTTTATTTTTTTCATAGATTATCAACTCTAATTATAAATATAAATTATTTTATTTATATAATTCATCTTTGATGAGTTTATGGTCATATGACTTCCTATATTGATTTATGAAAATACACTACTTTAAGATAATTCAGTATATTTTATTCATATTATCTATCACTATCCATTATTCATTTAACATTACCTTTATCCTTCATATCTATATTATTTTTTTATCATTTATATGTCTATTATTTTGGTTTTTGTTAAATATATACCTTTTCTATATAAGGTGTATGTTTAATAAGTCTTATTTAGAATGTTATTTCATTTATTAGGGAAATAATGATGTTTTATAACATTCATTGAATATGATGTCTTTTTTTTCATAAGGATTTATTATTATGTTTTTTTATTGTGTTATTCAATAAATGATGAATTTATTTGACATGGTTTAGTACTGGGTGGTTCCTGGTTATATATATCCCCTTGAATCATTGATTTGTCTCATGAGAAAATATATATATATATATAATTCTTATTGTATTCTAGTCTATATAGTGAAAATGTCTTCGAATAAGACCTTGATGTTATATAAGATGAATTTGAATAATGCATTTAGAATTATGTTCCAAAATAGTTGGACTAAGGCCTTGATTGAATTATCAAAACATCAAAAATTATGTAATTCCCTCATTCAAATATTAGTTGTTATTATGCCTTTTTTTATTTTATATTCAAAAAATATTTTTTAAGCTTATGTTATAAATTAAAGTATATATGTATTGACTATTTATAAATCCATATTTAGTGTTCCTTATCTATTCATAATATATTTTATTTTAAACATTAGCTTATTCTTAATCATAGATCAGATTTTATTTTTTTCCTTTTCCCTGATATATAAATCAGAAATCATTGAATGATTTCTAAGGATGATCCAAATTTTTCCATGATTTTTTTAGCCTTAAAATACAATATATAAGTCTTGAATTTATCTAATTTTCCAAGAATACTGTACTGATAGATCTTTCAAAGTGTGATCCCTTGTACCTTCTCTTGATTTTGTAAATTTTAAACAAATGATGGGTTACTAGAGTCTTCGTTAATACCTTTAATACAACGAACCTACTATATGAAAAAAAGTTGAGGTGGTTCTTAAACTCAAAAATATTAAGTGTCCTAATTTCTAGAAGTTTGGGATAATTTTTTCATTTCACATATGATTAATTAAGTGACATTATAGTCATTAAAAGACTATAAATTTATTTCGATCAATGAAGGTTTTAGCTTCATATTACGATATATATATCTACAAAACATTCCCAACATGAGAAAGCACATGATGATTCATGTTTTATAGGAACACCTAGATATGGATTTATTGTGGATAAAGTGTCTACATCCAAAAAATTTTATCTACTCTACCTAAATTTGTAACAAGGTAATTATATGGAATATGAGGTCTTTTCTTATACTGATACATGGATTTATTATGATATTATTCCCACTCAACGGTCTCAAAAATTACACTGTGGTAATATAGGGAGACCAATGTTGGGACTAGCTCATCATATAAATTATCCACATCCTTCCTAAAAAACAATTACTATAGTAGTATACTATAGAGATTGTACATTGATACTATAAACCAAGTAATGAAGTTACATTTTTGTTCATTCTCCCACTATTTTTATTGGATATTCTATTGAAACACATCCTATGTAAGGTTATGAAAAACTAATAGAGTAATTTATAACAAATATACTCCCTTTTAGTGATGTATAGGGGTTCTATATTTCTATAAAAGGCAAATGTAGTTCATTAAAGTGTCTTAATTATATAATAGTGGTTGTATATATTCAGTTTATCTATGCTACCCAGTATTGAGAAACACAAAGAGGAAATGTGCATGAGGATTATATCTAGTTCAACCATACCATTTAAGGAAGTAAAGCTTTTGTGGTCAAAATTTTTGCATGGGAAATTTTCAATGAAATCTAGGTATTTATTCAATTTGTTTTTTACTAAATCTTTTTGTGTCACTTTAGCTTCCATGTGAGTGGAAAGGGAATTGATTTTCTGATCAAGATATACTTATTCATGTATTTGTACTCTTAAACGTTGGATAACTGGTAATGAGGAGAATACAGGGTCTAGTGGTCAGGTTTAATGATAAGGTGATGGATATAGATCTATAACTATTTTCATTCTACATCTCGAGTTGGTAGAGTGTTCTTCTTCATCCAAAGTTTATTTAATAAGAATTATTGGTTTTTAAATCCCTATGGTTTTTTAGGAAAACTCTATCATAACCCTAGTTGTAATCAAGGAATTTTACCAAGAGGATATCATCACTATGTGATTTATAAACCTCGTGATCATGGATTAATGAGGTGATTTGGGTATTAGAAATAGTTTTATCGACAACTTTGGTCATATTAAAAGGCCTAGATATAACCATTCTTTTTCAAAACATCTAGAATGTTTTTGAGAGTTGTATGCATGATGGACTCTTAGGGACCATGTGTTATCTCTACTAATGGGTGTGGACATCTCTAAGATGGTATACCAACCTTATTTAACCTTATTGAATAAAACATACCCCTATCTACATCATCATCGTTATTGTTCTTTTGTTCATTAGGGGCTGATTGTAAAAACATTTAGAATTATTGTATAAATGTGGTGGGGAATAACTAGCATTATTTCAGGTACAATCATGGAAAAATTCGTATCATGAATTTATAGAAGTAAGATATATATGGTTATATTATACCCAACCTATATCATGAAAATTGGGATATGACTCCTCAAATATCATAAGTATTACTATGATACATTTATTATATACTCAATTCAATATATAATGGTATTCGTAAGATCATGATAATTTGCCAGTGGGAGAACTATATGATCGACTATATAGATGTTATAATAGAGGGCCTAATGGTTATTAAATAATATAATATAGGCTAAATATTAATTGTGAATATTTCTGAGCAAATCGTATAGGTTCAACTAGTGGTATGAAGCATGATTTTCTTAGAGTAGTTCTGGGATGGAAAAGTATGAAGTCATATGTGTTAAGAAAATGATAAGAATGCATTCAATGTCTAGGATATACCGTATCCTATAATCACAATCCTAATTATATTGGATGAGGTTTATTATCTAATTAAATTAGTACGTCTATAATAGGCTTGATGAAATCTAGTTTGGGTATTATTGAGAAGCTACTCTATTATAGATCTCAAGGTGGGAGTTCCCTCATCGATGACATCATTACCTTAGATAAAGAGATGACTTACTGAATTGGATCAGGATTTCAATGAATCTATAAGTACTATGGGGACTATGTGTCCACATCTTTTGGGAGATTTTTCAGATACATGTAACCCTATCAATTTTCTTTCCTCATCTACAATTTCATGTTTAGATCCTCAATTTTCCCTAACATCCAACCTAAAAGTAGACGTTATGAATGTTGATGGAACGATGGGTTATCTTGGATAATATCTAAAAGAAAGAAATAGTAATCCATGAATAAGTCCTTATATATGGTATTCAGGACCGTGTTCATGCATGCCAATGAAATAAACAACCTCATTTTTCACGTGTTTTCTTTATGGGTGTTTTGGGATAAAGAAACAAAAACATCCTCACAATCCTATATGGTTTATGCATATAACTATATATGTTACATCTCATTAAATGGCAATTCTATGATATCATAGGTGAAATAAATTTAAAGGCATCACAATTTAATTTTACTCTATAAATGAATGATTGTAAATTATTATGACCTTGGTATAATAGTACATTATGATTTTTTGAGTTTAGGTAGATAGTGGGAATGAAAAATCTTTTAAAGAATAGTTAAAAACCCTTAATCATAGGCTACAATATATTTATGCATATAAAAATTCTATTATTTATATATCCTTAAGATTTTTTATCAATTTTAAAATTTTACTTTCATTAGGTAATTTGTTTTCTTACATTTATCATTTCCATTAATTAATGAAGGATTATCTATCAATCAATATTATATTATATCTTGTATGATAACTCATCAAATAAAATTGAAATCTCATTTGGATATATTGAAAAACTATTTTTTAAAACTGGAATTACCTTCACATCATGTAACATTATATGTAATACCTTATGAAAATCAATTCAATACAATTTTAGATAAAACTATAAAATTATTTTCTTTAGATATCTGAATTAAACTCAATTTCCATTTATTCATCCAAAAACTGTGACCCCATGTGCCATTATAGCATGTAAAAAAATTTAAATCATTATATATATGTATGTAATCCAAGAGAGTCCACTAGTAATGTATCTAAGGTTTAAAACCTATAAAGGGGTATAGGTGGTTCATCATCAAACACATTAATTGTAACATACTAGGTAAATAATGTATAATACAGTTTCATATTTATTAAATTTTTTGAATTGCATATTAATTTTACTATAAAGGGGATGCTATGTTTGATGGCATTCCTAATACACAAAAATGAGTTTCTTTGAAATCTTATGTTGCACACAATGTTGATTCATATTGAAAAGAATAATATAATATTGTTTTAAATGGTAGTTAATGCCTAGTCATTGTATTGGCAGAATGAATAGAACTAACTATAATATGAATATACATGTTTATTTAATGGTTTTACATTTATCCAATAAAAGTTATAAGATTAAAATGTGAATGAATCTAATTTTATGCATAAATACTCTGAATCTTGTTTTGGTCACTTTTAAATATTCTATTTGACAAAATAAAATCAAACTTTAGAATTGGGACATCAAGCACACGAGCCTCACCCTGGTTTGTGAGAACTATTTAAGTACATCCATGTCACCCATGATCAAATCTAAGATGAGGAATAATTTTTGGTTATTGTAGTAGTAATGTATCTGGTTCTGTAGCATGAACTGTAGCAAGTACTATTTTTCACTATAGTAGTTGGGAATTATCACCTATTTCGGCCTTTGGGCCACCAATTTAGTCCCTGAGTCGTTTAAGGCCTTCAAGCCATCCAAGCCTTCAGGCCATCACAAGGCCTTTGAACCACCTTAAGTCCTTTAGACCACCTTAAGTGTAGATGAATACCATACAACCAACAAGGAACATGTTCTAGAAGGTGGATGAGTAAGGGACTTTCACCATTGTAGAAGCAAAATACATTGCAAGAATGAGAGGGTATGGCACCTGCCATCGAGACAAGAATGTGCATGCATGAGAAATCCAAGATGAATATCCATGCGAAGGTGGACAGATGATTTCATGATAAAGATACTGGGAAAGAGCAGTTCCAAGTAGTTATTCTAGGATGCATGTAATGTTGGAAGCCTACGTGCAATGAATTTCTCTAAGGCCTATGTGCCATGTAAAACTTATGCCTACGAAACTTATAAGGACTTCACCTAACCCCATGAAAGGTTGATTATCAGAAATATATAAAAAATTAAGGTCATTTGAGGAGTGGGAAATAAAAATTTACTTTGGGTATATTATTGGTATTTTTTAGATAAAATTCCTTTGTAAATGAATAGTGAAAAATATTGTATTTTAATTCAAAACTACATTTTAATATAATTTATTTTTATGGATATATTGTATTTTAAATTGGTTTTAAAGGGTAGTTAGTTTATATTTTTACCATTTAACCCAATTTTGGTCATTGGAAAAAATTTCACGTCGAAATTTGATAAAAACAAAAGTCAATATTTTGATAGTTATTATTTCTTAGAAACACATTTTTTCTATAGACAACGAGAATTAATTTTAAATTAATTTATAAAACTTTAATGTTTTAAATTTTGTAAAGTAGTTATTATTTTTAAATTCAGAATGTCAAATATATCTTAGGCTAATTTTTTGGTATTTTTCTGAAAACTTTCAATTTTTTATAAATAGTGAAAACACTTAGTAGTAATTAAAAAAATGACCTTTTCATTTATAAGATATTTTACAACTTTTGAGAAATTAATTTCTAAAGTCAAAAAACATGGTTTTTATTGGTAAGTAAAATTTGGGTCAAAAATATGCAAATAATTTTTTGGTGAATAGTAACTTTTGGCTTTTATTTACTGCATTAAAGGTAAATAAGGTAATTCAATGAAAAAATAATATTATAAAATTAATAAATTACCCTAACATGTATCCTAACCCTCTTGGTTGATACATTTACGACCATGGCCATCTTTGGGTTGATTTTGGGACCCCATGGAGACACATAAAAGGGATAAGTACAATTTATATTAATTAATTTAAAGTAATTACAAAAATGTCATCAAATTATATACTTTTGTCAATTAATTCTTACATGGGGTTATATATGTTATCTCTTAGACTATAAATATTCATTTTAAATATGAAAATATTTCCTACATCATGGTATTTTTTTATTATTTTTAGACATCAAATAAATAAAATTATTTGTGACACAATAATGATATAGTGTTTACCTCATTAATGAATAATTTAAATAAAAAGATTATAAAAATAAAAACAATATCCAAAACCTGTAAAATTCTTCTTTAATGATTTTATTTAAAACAATAGTCATTATATTCTCAACTTTAATAAGTTTTGGACATTTAAAAACCAAAAATAATTATATAATTAAATAGTAATTTCAAACTTTCCTCAAGAGCTCCTCCTCCGCAGTATAAAAATCTATCACCTCTAACCCATTACTCACACCTCTCAAGCCCATTGGATAATCCAAAATTAGACTAAATTATCACTCAATGTACCTCTCTTCATCCTATAAGCGTTACCTTATCTATTAAGCACTTTAAGAAATAATTTTGGTTCAAACCAAAGGGAGTTACCAAATTTAGAGTTAACGACTTTTTTATAGTTTTGTTCCTTTATTTTACTTCTCTAACCAACTAAAAAAATTTATTCCTTATTTTATAACAAAAAAATAATCCTCCTTATACTAGGTTTTTGTTATGATATGGATTCAAACTTCACTTATACACACCTTCTTCTAATGGGTAAAGAATATATGGTGTTTGTGGACGGTGAACTACTCCCTCAGGAAACGATGATTGTTCATTATTCTCCTACCACCTATTATAGTGGCCATTATAATGGAACTGTATTTATATATGATATATAGTATATTTATGTTGTCTCTAAAATTCTTTATTTTTTATTTATATCATACCTTTATGGTTTCCATAAAGGGTAAATGCGATAAATTCATTTGAGTAAGTGCGGACTATCACCCCCTCAAAGTGATATGACTCGTTCATTCCATACATGGAACATATGAAGGATGAAGTTACTAAAATTATATATATGATATTATAATTAAATGTTAATATTCCAATGTATCATTATGTTTTTATTCCATTAAAAATAAAATAGAAATGAAAGTAGCGTTCTTGCGTAAGTACGACATATCATCTACCTGAACGATGTATTTGATTTCATACCTCAAAATGATATTTAAAATTACAAATACATATATATAATGGATATATTTGATATATATGTTATCTAAATAATGAAAATAATTATGTAGATAATGGACTTTTTACCACATGAACAACTAGTATTTATTAGAAGTACATTTTTGACTCAAGTACCAAATATCGACAAAATGACCATTATTAACTTAAATGATTAAATTATGTTTATGACATTCCAATAAGTGATGTCAAAAAATAATAGACTTGATTTTTTTTAAGAAAGTAGAAATTAACATTAGTTTAATATTCAAGAGATTTAAGAATGAACGGGTCATGTCGGACACTAAGTAAAAGACTTCTTCTAAATCTCCTTTCATTGAGGATTATTTTTTTATTCATGACATTATTTTATACAGTTTATAAACACAATTGAATGTTCATTTCATTCAAATGGATTCTTTTTTATATGAGGATTTTTACTAAATGAATAAATGTTTCTTTTTAACGTAAGAGGTGACAACGTCCTTTTCTACCGCGATGAGTATTATTCGATCTTCGGCTTCCTTAACATGTCATAGTGTTTTTCTAAAGGAATATATATTGAAGATGTTTTTGAGAAAGAATTTATTATTTCAATATCATGAAATTATATATTGTTATTGTAATGTGGAAATGTAATCTTTCTTTTATTCTTGTTTTATTTGTTATTGTTATTGGGCATTGTTTACGTTTACAAATGGTTCCATGACAATCCTAGGTCCGGTGAGCCAGAGATATCTCTCCAGTGAATTTTTTCATGTGATAAAGGTAAACATGAATGTTTCTCCTATGAGATTTAGGGAATATATTGTGATTTGTATTCCAAATACAACTTCTTATGTGCATGTGAAAGATACAATGTAATTATATTATAGAATCTACATGTTACCTTTATGATTTGTGATTACTATGTGTTATTCATAAATCATATGATTTCATGAGGTATGTTAAAAATATTATATTTTGACGGGCTAATGATTTATTTATTTAATTTCTAACACTTTCCATGATTTCTATGCTCATCCCATTTTTTGAAATGTATTTCACGGGACATAAAGATGAATATGGTCATGTATGGGATCAATGAAAATTGATGATGTCTAAAACATGGAACTAGACATGACTCATTTTTTTCAAAAGTCGTTATTTAATTATAAAAATGGATAATTTGTAAAATTGACTACATTTAATATTTAATTTGTTAGGTATATTTGATGACCTAATTTTCAATGGCTTTAAACCTGAAAATATCCTCGATCTGAATTATTAACTTAATTCATGATTATGAAATGTTTAAGTTGGGATTCTTATAGTTGGTATCAAAGGTCAATTTATACAACATTATGAGTTATAATATTGTTAAATTAATGTCCCTAATTTAATTTATGGTCAAATTTAAATGATATAAATTTTATAGATTATCATGTTTCTTTTCCTATGATATTATTGTGTTCAGAATGTTTTTCGTAGTGAAAATAAGGTAGCATTGACGTGAAGACATGAGGAGGATGAAAACCTTCTAATTCAGCAACCAGAATGGTTGTAATTGGAACTGAACTATATTTTGAG
Source organism: Viscum album (assembly GCA_963277665.1). NCBI lineage: Eukaryota > Viridiplantae > Streptophyta > Magnoliopsida > Santalales > Viscaceae > Viscum > Viscum album. Next base: position 707,402,552 of record OY728165.1, on the reverse strand, counting down.
GTAATGGAATAGTTTAATTGGGATATAAATGGTGCTAGTATACATGAATGATATCATCTAGATCAATAGGAGAGGAACATTTTTGTCGTGGAGAATTTCATGAGGAAACATCCCCCTTCATTCAGCGTACCATCTGACCATGTGCTAGATGAAGGTGGATTAAATAAATGGAAAATATTTTTGTTGTCATGGGTTGTTTAGAATATCGAATGTTTAGTCTTTCAGTTTACTTTTTTGAAGGTGAAGCTGATCAGTACTAGTTGATGGTGAAAGATATCAGGTATTGTGAGTAGATTGATGGTCTTTATTAGTATTAATTCAAAGATATGTTTCTTGAAAAATATTTTTCTAAGGTGGTTCATCTTAGAATGGAAAAACTATTCATTGAATTGAGGTAAGAGGATGAATTAGTGGCTATTTAGGAAGAAAAATCCACTCGACTGGTAAGGTATGATCCAAATTTCATACAAGATGTTGATAGTAAAATTAACCATTTTTTCTCAGTATTAAATTCAAATTATCAAAGGTCATTAGAATCTAGTGAGTTCAAATGTTATTAAAGACATGTTTAATGTGTGGAGAAGGTGGAAATGGAGTGTGTGTATGATCACATGTTCTTTGAAAAACTATAGAATAAGAGGTCGAGGTGGCAGACGAAAGGTAAAAACACTTCAGAAAAGTCTAATGGTAAAAAACATAATATTACATTTTATGAAAATTGAGGCAAGAAGACTATTAGGGAATGTATTTTTAATTATCTTAAGTGTTATCGATGTTGTAAAATGGGACAGAAGGCTCATAATTGCACTGAAAATGCTCAGGTTAATGGTAAGAAGAAATCTAATTTACAGTCGGTAAAATGTTTTAAGTTCCATGAAATGGGTCATTATGAAAATGAGTGTCCAATGAAGAACTCAACTGAGGGAAAGCGGTCAGACTACAAGAATAAATGGGTGTTTAAATAAATTGTAACTTTTTTAGTAGATTTTGGGCCATCAAATGAAGTAGTTATAGGTACACTATTTTTTTTGTTCAGATTATGCCAATGTGTTGTTTGATTTAGTGTCTACCCATTCATTCATTTCTAAGAATGTTTCTTGTAAATTTGGAATTCCATCTCATAATATGAATTCAGAACTTATGGTAAAAACATTAGGGGGAAATTTTGAGAAAAAATAAAGTATAAGAACCTTCATTTCCTTGTGTGAAGAAACAATCTATGTACAAAACTTGTTTTTTCCACTAGTAGAGTTTGATGTGAATTAGGGTATGGATTGTATATTCTTTTATCATGATAAAATTGACAGCATAGCTAAAGATGTTAAATTTTAGAAAGATTTTTAGTTTGTGTACAAGAATGAACACTTATTTTTGATAACATATCTGGAATATAACAAACTAGTAAAAGATGGAAATGAATGTTACCTTGCACATATTATTGATAAAAAACGAACTATTCAGATTAATGATGTTCCAGTGGTAAATGAGTATCTTTATGTTTTTTTTGATGTGTTTCTTGGTATAATACATGATCAACAAGTTGAATTTTTAATTTTCTTAGCTCTTAATTCTAAGACAATATAAAAACCCCCTAATTAGATGGCTCAAATTGTACTTTTAGAGTTAAAGAAGAAATTTCATGAGTTAATTGATAAAAGGTTCATTCATCCTAGAACATCACCGTGGGGTGCTCTTGTCTTTTTTGTTAAAAATAAATATGGTTTAATGAGACTTTTCATTGATTATAGAGCATTGAATAACATCACTGTAAAAAACATGTATCATTTCCTCATATCGATAATTTATTTGATCTGCTCTAGAGAGCATTGTATTTTTCAAATATTGACATGAGGTTAGTGTACCATCAGTTGAATGTAAAGGAAGTAGAAATTTCGAAGAACATATTTCGTACTAGATATGACCATTACGAATTTGTGGTTATGTTATTTGGATTAACTGATGTAGATACTGTATTCATAGATCTTATCAGTATAATATTTTTTGATTTCTTAGATAAATTTGTGGTTGTGTTCATTAATGATATTTTCATTTTTTCCAAAATTAAAGAAGAAAATGAAAATAATTTAATGGTAGTATTTTAATCCATAAAGAAAAGAAATTGTTTGGGAAATTCAGAATGTGTGAGTTTGGTTACAATACATTTTATTCCTATGTCACCTTGTTTAAAAAAATGGCATAACTGTTGATCTTGCTAAAAAACAAGTTGTTGAACAATGGCCAAGACCCATAAATATAATCAAGATCTATAGTTTTCTTGGTTTGGAAGATTATTACCTGAGGATTTTTGATAATTTTCACGGGTATCTATCTCACTAATTATGTTAACATGAAAAGGTGTTATGTTCATTTGGACAAATGAATGTGATGATTGTCTTCCAGAATTGAAAAAAAGATTAGTGAATGCTCTAGTCTGGGAATTACCTTCCATAAATGTTGAGTTTGTTATCTAAAGTGATTCTTCGTTGAAAGACTTGGTTTTGTCCTAATGGAGAATGATCAGGTAATTTCTTATACCTTCTAGTCAGTTGAAACCCAATGAGTTAAATTACCCTACACAAGATTTGGAATTAGATATTTTTGTTTTTTCTTAAAAAATTTAAAGGCATAATTTATATAGAGTAATGTGTGAAATATATACTACTCAAAAAAGTTTGAAGTATATATTCACTCAGAAACAATTGAAAATAAGACAGAGGGTATGGTTGTAATTAATAAAGGATTATGATTTCACAATTCATTATCATCATGTGATATAAAATAAAGTGGCTGGTTCATTGATTCCAAAATGTAATGCTACATTAACTTAGATACTCTTGGAATAAGATCCTTTGATTAAAGATTTGATGAACATTATAATAGATGTTGTTGGTGTTAGATATTCCTATGTTTTGTCTCAGGTGTTAGTGGAATAATCTCTATCTGAAAAAATTAAGAATGTACAGAAGGAAGACAATGTGTTACAGAAAAATGTATAGTTCGTTAAAAATAATATGTTTCTTAATTTTAACATTTTTAGTGATTGTATTTTGAGATTTGGAAAGATATTATGTGTTCTTGTGATTAACAGTTAAATAATGAGTTGTTTTGTGAAGATCAAAGTTCTTTGTTTTTCAGTTCATTACAGATGTACTAAAATGTATAGATATCTTCGAAGGTATTACTGGTGGGATGGAATAAAAAAATATTTTTCTAACTTTACTATGAAGTGTTGCACTTTTCTGCCGGTTAAAACAGAGGTGAAGATACCAAATGGGTTTATTTAGTCATTACCGGTGCCATAGTGGAAATGTTAAAATATATACATGGACTTCGTTGTGGGATTACCAAAGAAATCTAAAGTTAATAATACAATCTGATTTATTGTTGATTGATTTAGTAATTCTGCTAATTTCCTTCATATTCAAGATACATTGTCTCATGATCAACTTTATCCGTTTTTGTTAAATATATAGCTAGGTTGCATGGAGTTCCCCTCTCTATTGTATCAAATCATGATCTCAGGTTTACTTCCAAAATTTGGAAAGGCCTTGCAATGTTTTTGGGTACTGAATTAAATTTATGTACAAATTTTCATCAACAATAGTATGGGAAATAAGAAAAAACAATTCAGACCATGGAGGATATGCATCACACTTGTTCAATGGATTACCAGAGAAGATGGGACAAACATAATTCGTTGGTTGAGTTTTTTTATAATAACCGTTATCATTCTAGTATGCAGATGGCTCCATTTAAGGCATCATATGGGATTCAATGTCGAACACTAGCTTTTAGGGATGATGTAAGTGAAACAAGTTAGTGCGATCAAAATTGGTAGAAGATATAGTAGAAAAATATCAGTTGATTCAGAAGCACATGAAAACATCTTAGAGATGGAAAAAAAGTTATGCCAATAATCAGAGGAATGATCTTTCTATTGAGGTTGGTGATCATGTCCTTCTCAAAGAATCTCCATGGAAAAGTGTGATGTGTTTCAGTAAGAAGGAAATGTTGAGTCAGAGGTTCGTTGGACCTTATAAAATTCTGGAGAATGTTGGATCAGTTGCCTACAGAGTGGATTTACCTCCATGTTTATCCTAGGTACATAATGTTTTTCATGTTTTAATGTTGAGAATATATATGCATAATCCATCTAATTTTTTGTGCCCAGAGGTAGTTAAGTTGGATGAGAATCTCTCATATGAGGAACAACCAGTCTAGATTCATGACCAAAGAGAAAAAGTGTTTCAGAATAAGGTAATTAATTAGGTAAAGGTTTTGTGAAAAACCAATATTGTTGAAGAGGCAACGTGAGGAATATGAAAATACTATGAGGGATAAATACACCAACTTATTTGATATTTGAATAAAATTGTGAGTATGAAATTTGCAAAAGGGGTAGGGATGTAACATCCCAAGAAAATAAAGAATAATACATTTTTATATTTATTAAAATTTGTGAATTAAATATTAATTTTACTTTAAATTATATTCTATGTTTGATGGTATACCAAATATGAAACAACACATTTCCTTGAAATATTATGTTGCACACAATGTCAAGTCATCCTCAAAAATAATAATATAATATTATTTCAAATGGTAGTTAATGCCTAGTCATTTTATTAGAATGAATGAATAGAACTAAATACAATTTGAATATACATGTTTATTAAATGTTTTTACATTTATCCACAAATTTTAAAGTCTTAGAATATGAATGAATCTATTTTTATGAATTAATACTATAATATTATTTAAAAGATTGATTAATAACCTTTTGAGGGAGAACCCTCTATAAATAAAACTTTGGTTACATTTATATATACTTTATGAAAAAATAAAATTCTTCTTTAGAGTTGGGAAATCAAAATTTACATTGTGTACATTTTTGGTATTTTTCGGATAAAAATCATTTTTAATGAATAGTGAAAATTAAAATATTTTAATTAAAATATTCCTTTTAATATAATTTATTAATATAGTTAGAATATCTTTTCAATTAGTTTTAAAGTGTAGTTGGATTATATTTATACAATTTAATCAAATTTTGGTCTTTTAAAGAAATTTCACTTTAAAATTTGACATAGTAAACTGTCAATATTTTGATAGTTATTATTTTGTAAAAACATGATTTCTGTATTTACAATGGTAATTAATTTTAAATTAATTAAATCATGTTCTATGTCTTGAATTTGATAAAATATACATCATTTTTTTATTAGGAATATCTTATATATCTTAGGCTGATGTTTTGGTATTTTTCTGAAAACTGTCAATTTTTTTATGAATAGTGAAAACAATGAATAGTCATTAAAAACCCGAATTCTTCATTTAAATAAAATTTTACCACTTCTGTGAATTGAATTTCTAAAATCAGACACACACGGTTGTCATTAATAAGTAAAATGTGGTTCAATAAGATGAAAATAATTTTTGGTGAATAGAAGCTTTTGACTTTTATTCACCACAGTTAAAGACAAATAGGGTAATTCAACATAAATATTATATTATAATAAAATTAAATTACTCTAAAATTAGTATTAATTATATTGGTTGATACATTTCCGACCATGGTAATCATTTGTCCAATTTTGGAATCCCATGTAGCAACATAAGTGTGATAATGACACTATATATTAAATAATTTGATGTAATGAAAAAATGACATAAATATATATCTTTTAGTTAATAAATTCTTACACTGAGTTATATAATATTTCTATTAGACTATAAATATTAATATTAAAGATAAAAATATTTCCTACATCATCATATTTTTTTTATTTTTAAACATCAAATAAATAAATTAAATTATGGCATAATATTGATGTTGTGTTTACCTCATTAATTAATGATTTAAATAAATATGATTGTATAAATTAAAAAAAAAATATAAAACGTATAAAATTATTATTTGATGATTTGATTTTGACCAATTTGTTTTTTTTTACTTTAATAACTTTTGGACATTTAGATTCCCAAAATCATTATAAAATAAAATAATATTTTCAAATATTTCTAAACAACCCCTCCTCTCCCTTATAAAAATCCATCACCACTATGCCATTACTAACACCTCTCAAGACCCTTGGCTCGCCCAAAATCATGACAAATAAGCTCTCAAGATCCCTCTATTCCACCAAAAAGTCTTACCTTATGCAGAAGCCACTTCAAGAAATTCTTTTGGTTCAAATCAAATGGAGTTACCCGATTTAAAGGTAACATCTTCTCTTAAATTATTTTCTTTTATTTTACATCTCCAACCCCCTAAAGTATTTTTATTACTTTACTTTATAAAAAATATTATCCTTAATATACTTGGTTTTTTTATGAGAAGTATTCCAACTACACTTACACCCAACATCGTTTAATGAGTAATGAACATACTGTTTCAGTGAACAGCAAACTACTGCCTCACGAAATGGTGATTGTTCACTTATATACTACCAACTCTTATAGTGGTCGTTATAATGTCACTATAATTAAATGTGATATATATTATATTTTTATTTTCTCTATAATTCTTTATTTTTCATTTATAGCTTAACTTTATGTTTTCCATAATGGGTAAACATGATAATTTCAGTTGAGAAAGTATAGACTACTGCCACCTCAAAGTGATATGACTCGTTCATTCCATATGTGGAACATATAATGGATTGAGTTAATGAAATTATATATATGAAATTATATTGTAATTAAAATATACATATGTATCATTAAATTTTCATTCCATTAAACATGAAATTGAAAATAATGTAGCATTCATGTGTGCGTACGACATATTGTCTCCATGAATGGTGCATTTCATTTCTTATCTCCAAATGTTATGTCATATAATAAATACATATATATACTGGATACATATGATATATATGATATATAAATAATTAATATAATTCTGGAGATAATAGAAATTTGATCACATGAACAACATGTAATTATAAGAAGTTCATTTTGACTCAAGTACCAAATTTCGGAAAATCAAAAATTATTAACTTAAATGATTACTTAATGATTATAAAAAACCAATAAGTGATATAAAAAGAATCATAAACTTGAAAAAGTATCTTAATAATGTATAAATTAACTTTAGTTTATTATTAAAGATATTTTTGAATGAATGTGTCAAGTCGAACACGAGATAAGGGACCCCATCTCAATCTCCTTTAATGGAGGCATGTTTTGTTTTATACACGACTTTATTTTATACAGTGTATAAATACCATTGATATTTCATTTCACTCAAAGGTAACCTATTGTTATGACGAATTTTACTAAACAACAGAAAGTGATGTTTCTTTTTTATGTAATTGTTGACAATGAAATTTTCCGCCGCCGCAAGAATTTTGTGATCTTTGGCTTCCTTAACAAGTAGTAGTATTTTTTAAAAGAAAAAAAAATACCATATACAATTTTTACGTATTTTGGAATTGAAAATGGTTTTTAGAAAACATTTATTATTTCAATATTTTGAAATGATATATTGTTATTATAATGTGGAAATGCTATCTTTTATTTATGCTTGTTTTTTGTGATATAGTTCTTGGGCATAGTTTACGTATACGGTGGGTTCCATGATAAACCTATGGTAGGTAAGCCAAAGATAGCTCTCCAATGCATTGGGTAACAGGACAGAGGTAAACATGAATGTTTCTTATAAGATATTTTAGGAATATACTATGATGGGTATTCAAAATGTAACTGCCTATGTGGTTCGGAAATATACAATGTAAGAATGTTATAGATTCCACAATTCACCTTTATGATTTGTGATTACTACGTGTTATTCATAAATCTAATGATTTTTTGAGGTATGTTAAAAAGATAATTTTTTGATGGACTAATCTTATTTAATGTTTAAGGTTGAGTCCTTATATTGATCTCTATACATTTTTCCACTAGTTGTATCTCATTATACCATGCATTCTTAAACATTATAATTTCCTATGAAACCATGTAACCATGGTTGATTGTGTATTTGAACCCCATATAGCTTACTCGTATGATATTTATTCTTAGAGTATTGTTATTCTTAGATAACTATTTTGTCACATTTCATTTACATGTATTTTTGAGTACATCACATTCCCGTCATCTAAATATAAAAAATGCTTATGTACCATTTAGTTATGGAAAGACACTCACTTATATATCACAATAGAGGACCCAAATATTATAATAAATATATGATTGAACAAATACAATCTTGGTTGAGCTCTAAAAACTGACATCACGAGAAATATACCAAATCAAACCTCTATCTCAATCAAGGTACAAGATTTCATACTCATTATATGGGAGGATAAATACCATCTTGGATTATGTTTAACAGATGACATGATGAGAAACATACCAAATCACCCATAAATTATATGTTACTAGGTGTACTGTGTAACTGATGTATCAAATTTGGAAGGTTCACATACTAGGTATCTCACCAACCTTGGTTAATATGGACTCTAATATGACAGCTGAACTATAAAAAACCATAATTTTAAAATAAGACATTTATGTTTGATAGCGTATTCAACATGAAACACCGAGCATAAACAACCCACAATATTTAATTATTATAATCTAAAAATTAAATTGGTGGGTATGATTATTATTAACTAATTTATGAAATATATATATATTTATAAATGTATATATATAAATTTCACACTCAATATAATCAATTGGAAAAAAATTAGTAAATATTCATTAAATTTTTAGTAATGTAATTTTATTCTTCAAAAAATATGTATTCATCAAAAATTATTTTTATTAATTTTCATAGAAAAATATTATAAATATTTTTTTGAAAAATATAATAAATGTATTTAGTTAAATAAATTTTATTTTTTAAAACATAAAAAAAATAATTTTGGGTGATTTTTTTTATTTTTAGAAAATATTTATTTTTACTAAATAGTGAAAAAATAACAACTTTTTTTAAATAATATCTTTTATTTTCAATATATTATCTTAAAAAAAATAAATTTTTTTTATTAATATTATCTAGAGTAACCTAATTAATATTTAGTTATATTTAATCCACTTAATTAGATTTTAATCAACTGTATATTATTTTTTAGTATATATTTTTTTGGTTTAAAACATGTTTTTTATATAAATGGTTTCAAAATACATAATGATTATCTATTTTAATTAAATAAAATAATACCTAATGTGGAATTTTTTTATATTAAATATTTATATTACATACTAATAGAATTTAATTTATATTCATAAAATTAATATTATTAGAAATAAATTTAATATAATTTTATCTTGTTCTTAAAAAAAACTTATCGAAAACATGCTTTTTCGTCACATCTTTAGGTTTTATATTAAATTTAATTTTCAAAACTTATAACATTAATGAAATTTTTATTTTAAATTTATAAATCATCATGTTAAAATATATATTGTTTACTTTTTTATACCATTATAAAAATTTTCATTTATTGATGACTACAAAAAAATATTGAATTTTAATTGAAGATTACCTTTTCATTTTATTTTTTATAAAGTAATATTATATTTTAATTTTGTTATTATAATTTTAGTTCAATTTTTAATATATTTATCCATTTTATTTCATTTTAATGAATTTCATATTTTATTTTTATATAAAATCATTGTAATATTTTGAGCATTTTCTATTAAAAAACTCCCTTTCTCATCACGTCTGTGGGATTAATTTTAATTAAATATTTCGAATTCATTTAATGGAATTTAAAAAAAGGAATTCATATTATTAGAAGTATATTTTAAATCATCTAATAAATTCAACTTTAATTTTGACCAAATTTAATTGTGAATGCGGTAAAAATTAATTATCATGGTTTTGGTAAAAATGGGTTTACCTCGGGATTAAACTAAAATGATAAGGGTAAAAATGACCTATAAAATAATAAAAAATTATTTTATGACAATATTTAGTACATTAATCCTATATAGTTCAATAATTTCCCAAATTTGAGTATTTTTACATGTGAAAAATATTGGAGTACCCAATTGTATTCAAAAAATAACAAAAGTATCCTCTCCCATAATTATGAAATGCCACCCACTCTCCTATATTCTTTACACTTTAAAAAATAATTGGTTTTTTCAGGACCTGCAATCAATATTTTTTTTAATAAATACATATTATTAATTCTTTAGTTAAAACCAGATGAGGATACCCGAAGAAGATATAATGTTCTTCAAGGAGAATCTTTATATTATTTCCCTCTACATCTACTTTAATTATTATTGAACCACGATAATAATAATATTAATTATACTATATTTTTGTTATAATAATTTAATGATGTATAATCATCTTCACTTCAATAAAATGGGTTACAAAATCTTCGTTCTTCTGTACGGAAGTCTACCACATCACAAACTGATGTCATTCATTCTTTCATTACCACCATTCATGGTTGTATATGATGATGGATATAAAGTATATATATGATATTTATAACATAGTTATACGTCTATATTCATTATATTATATACATATATTTTTCTATTTCCATTTCATAGGGGATATGATAACATCATTTGTGTATACGGTGGACTACCGTCTCGTGAAATAATATTATTTGTCTTCTCACTAACACTTTAGATTGAAGGTAATAAGGATAATATTATTCATTAAATGTGATATAAATGATCTAATTATTATATTTATGACTTATATTTCATTATTAAAATATAATATATCATTTTATTTTTTTACACTAAATATATAACAACATCATTTTTGTACATGTGGATTACAGAATTCACGAAGTTATGTGACTATCTTTTCATAACCACACCACATTGATGATATATAAAAGTATATTTAAATAAATAAGATTGTATATGTGATTTTATTATAATTTTTAAAATATAAAATATTTCTTGCCTCATTTTTATAAAGATCATTGAAAAATTGAAATGTTACACATGTGTGTGTACGGACTACCGTCTCCATGATCGTAACATACATCATTTTTCATAACCATATTATTTGATTGGTATTAAAATTATTATTAATTTATAAATATCATAATTATTTTACTATTATAATTATGTAAATGAAATAACTATATAACATTCATAAGAATAATAAAATTCATAACAAAGTACAAATGATAAAACAACTCAATTAACACATGAAATAATAAAATTAATGAAAAATTATTTATAAATGGTTGATAAGATGTTTTAATAAAATAATATGTGATATTATAAATATTAATATGGTTCTTTAATATGTTAATAACATGTTTAAAACCAATATATATGAGTTTAAATCGTGATAATCCAAAAGGAAGTGTGAGGTAATGAATTTTCATCTCCCATTATACTTCTGTGAGATACTTTACATATTAACAACATATTTCTTTTTTGTGGATTGTAAATTTCCACTGAATATATTTTATTATTATTATATTGAGAATAATTAGTATTTATGTATCTGTAATAGGATCTCTCTTTTGTTGGATTTATAGTTAAAATATTACCAAAATAGTAAGGTTTTGTGTCTCAATTTTCCATCTTTGAGAAGTACGTTATGTTATGCACCTATATTATTTCAGGATGTGTGTATATAGACTATTTCATTTTTAATTGCTTGAATTTATTCTTCCTTGTTATATTTTATATTTCATTTTTTTATTATTCCTTCATTGGAATTATGATTCAAATTTACCCATGTAGAAAATATTTAATGTTACAATCTCATCATTTATCATGATAATTTATGATTATGTTTCCAATGATGAAATTTTATGTCCATATATAAAAAATATCAATGAATTTTTTTCTCCTCTAGTTAATCATGATATCTTCATGTAATGGTACCATTTTCTATTACTTTGGTAATTTAAATAATAAATAAAAGGTTTTTAGGAAAATCGATGTTTATTTCTCTCTTCGATCGGAAATATCATGTCTTCCAAAACCATGAATCCTAAATATGATTTCAAAATTAATTATTAATCACTTATTTTAAAATACATTTTTACTCATGATTTTATTTATATCAAAAATTTTAAACGGAATATTCTTGTATTTTAAAAAAATAATTCATGTAGGGATTTTACTAAAAATTTGAAAAGAATATTTGTTCTAATACTCACGTCATGAATAATATTTCATGTTTTCATGACCACTCAATGATTTCAATATTCCCTTAAAATTTCTCAACGTTCATATAAAATAAAAAAATTCCCTAAACATTTGAGATATTTTTAAATTTTAAATAAATGATTTCTAATTCAAATGATTTTTAAAATGTTTTATGTTTTTAAACATTATTTTCAAGGAAGAAATGAAATTTTCCATATAAAATGTTTTAAATGGTTTTTTAAAAATTAATTTATATGTTTTTAGGTTAATTTTAAAGGAAATGACTTGGAAATATTTTATGTTTTAAAAAGTGATCTCATAAATGATATGGTTATTTTCCACCAAATATCATTAATTTGACTTTTAATGGTATTTATATTAATCAATGTCAATAAAACATATTTTAACTTGTGCTCTAAGGGGGATATTTGTTAATGATACTATACAAATTATTTCTCTAGATGTATTGAATTTTTTTTGAAGATATTTATTTTGGTAATCGTTTCCTTATGGGTTAATCATGTTTCAAGGATATTTTAATGGAACTGGTTTCTTTTCCAGGGGTTTATTATGTTTCAAAGAGATTTTTACGATACCAATTTGGTTTCTATGGGTTAATAATGTTATAAAATCATTAATTATTGTTTCTATGAGTTTTTCAATAAAATTAAGGCTTTATATACATTATTTATTGTTCTTGGACATTATAAAAAATGGGTATGTCTAGATAAAATCGAGTGAGATCATTATATATTATACGATGTGTGCACACAAATATAGATACAGTTCATTTTGTAATGACTATACTCTCTAGAGAATTATGTTGAATGTCAATAATATGTTTATACCAGTTATAATGGTTTTTAAGAAGTGATATGATAGTAATGTTCTAAGATATTGACTTGCTTTATTAATGATTACTAAAGGTTTACAATGTTTCTTTTTATCATGATTGATATCACATGGCTTATGATTATTTATTATTATAAATCATTTCTATTTTAAATCCTTATTCCATGTTTCATGATTGTTGACTTTGGTATTGATGGGTTTCAGTTCTTTTTTGATTTTCTCATGCACTTAAATTATGCCATCATTCCCTTATGCACTTCTTATTCTCCATGATGAAAATTAATTGTTAATGATTATGTTTACCCTTTTGAAGAATTTGATCTCATGATTATTTTGATTTTCCATCAGGTTATAAATAATCAGATTTAATGAATTATGTTCATAATGGTTTTCATATGGATGATAAAGATTACTAAATGGTAAATAAGAAAATAAGGTTTAAGTAGGAAAATTTATCATTTAACAATAGGGGTGTTGTTAATGTTTGAGATTTTAATAATTATATAAAATTATAAACATAAAAGGTCATTGATAATTTAAGGAATCATGTTTTAATTTTGATGTTTTAAGGATTTTATGGGAAGAGATTGATCACAATTATTGGTATCAAAGAGAAATATGTAATGTTTATGATTTGCTCACCAAATCTATGAGTATGAGTTACATGTTGATATATTTATTATCATAGGCCAGTTTGGATAACATTGGCGAGTTTATTGTTTTCATGTGAGGTATTTTTAAGAGTTATGGATACCATCATGGGTTTTTAATCATAATTATGGTAATATCTTCAATGTCATAGACAACCCTTTTTAGGTTTAATGAGATGAGATCTTAAAGTGATTAATGAAACATTATGAGATGTTTTATTTGGTTGAATTATATATAAATATTTTTTTAACATAAACTACTCTTATACATTTTTTGGAAATAATATTTAAGGTATTTATTAATTTTAGGGTTTATATGATCTTGTATATTTAGTTAATTATGGGGAGAATGTTTGATCATATAGATATTCTTAGGATTGAAAATTATTTTTTAACTATTTTATTAGTGATATTTTAAAAAATAAAGATCACCATATTTTGGGATTGAATGTTGACTGGTATGAGAAACATTTTTGGATTAAAAAATCATTAATATTTAGGATTTTTTGATTTATTTAGTTTTAACTATGGGTATTTCTATTGAATTTTGGATATTAATGTATTGTTTAATCATATGAAGGTTTACTCATTTTATGAATTATGATATGATGTTTGAAGTATTTTATATCTAGTTAATATTAAAAGAAAATTGGAATATATTATTATTAAATATGATCCTATAAATGTTTATTTTTAGTGCTATATAAATGACAGATTCATCATGAATAATTATCATTTTGAGAAAAATATGAGGCTCTGGTGTAAATTAGTTAACAAATAAATTTATTCTTTTCAATTAAGGATATTTCTCAATGTTTTCAGTGTAGATGGTGAGGAAATTCCATAACTCTATAAAAATTATAATGAAACAAAATATTTATGCTATAATATTCACATTTCATGAACCAGATGGTGTTTTATATTATCAAATATTTATGGATTTGAGGACCGTAATTTTCCATTGATAATCTACTTTATTATGATCAATTAATTCAATAACTATATATAATTATTTATTATTTTATTTCATTCTCACATACATTCTATTATTTAGAAACCTAGTTATGTGAGATTTCATATGACATTTTTTAACATCCCATTATATTTTACCCAAGAGTTTTTATATTAACACCTTTTTTATTGTAAGTTTACAATAAAAGCATTTTTAATTTTCCATTCTTTTATTACCTAGAATAAGTTAAAATTGAGGAGATCAATTTTATTAATAGGGAAAAGAATAATACCCCATGATTTTAAAATAATAAAATTGTGTTTGATAGTGTAATCATTATGGAACATTGAGTTTAAATGGACTATTATCCTTGTATCCATGGTGAACCTTATTTGGTTTGTGGCTCTCTATCATCTAATGGGTTCCCTGCCAGTAAAAAGGCATTTCCTTTTTATTTTCATTATTTAGGGTCTTGGCCATGAAAATTTTCAATATATATACATATATATATATATATATAATAACCAATGTAATCAATTGATAAATTTTTAATAATTAATAAATTTATTTTTCGTAAAGTTATTTTATTCCACAAAAATAATTTTTCTTCAAAAAGGAATTATATTTATTTCTAAGAAAAAATATTATCATGTTTTTTATAGAATTTAGAAAATTTATTTGATGAAATTAATTTTTTGTAATCATAATATAAAAATTTATTTTAGGATGAATTTTTAGGAATTTTCAAAAAATATTGATTATCAATGAATAGAGAAAATACCGATTATTTTAAAAATGTCATATATTTTCTTTAAATTAAATAATTTTAAATTAATAATATTTTTTCAATATGTTTTAAAGAAACATAATTATTATTTAGTTATATTTATTCCACATAATTTGTTTTAATCATTTTAGATTGAATGTTAGTATATGTTTGTTTTGAGGTTTAAAAATTATATTTTTAAAAAACATTAAAATGCTAAATGTTTCCCTAATTTAAATTATTAAAAGAATACATAATGGGAAATGTTTTAAATTAAATTTATATATTATCTAACGATTACAGTTAATTTTTATTTATAATATGATTATTATTAGAAATATATTTAATATAAAATCATCTTTTGCTATAAAAAAATATACTTTTTGAAAACCATATATTTCATCACTTCTCTGGGTTTTGTATTACATATAATTTGTTACACTATTAGAATTTTTTTGAAACAACTAAATTCCTTTTTAAATCATCCTGTAAAAATAATATAATGTTAAATTTTTTATTAAAATCTGAAAAGTTCCATTTTTGATGAATAGTGAATACACATTATTTTAATTGAAAACTACCTTTTAATTTTATTTATTTTTAAATATTTATTATATTTTTAATTTGTTTTAAAATATTATATGTTAAATTATTCATCATTTAATACAATTTATTTTTTAGTCAATTTCATATTTAATTTTGATATAAAACATTGTAAAATTTTGAAAATTTTCACATTAAATTCCCTCTTTCACGTCGCATTTGGGGGAAAAATTTTAAATTAATTTATTTCAATAATATTAATTTTATTTAAAAAAATATTTTCCATATATTTATTTATAATAATTTACATTATCTAATAATTTCTACAAGATTTTTTATAAAAATAAATAATCAATGTAGTAAAAATTAATTACCACGGTTAAAGTAAAAATGGGTTTACATGAGCATAAACTAAAAATATAAGGGTAATAAATACCTTTTTACAAGTATAAAAACTATTTTATATAAATATTTAAACCATTACAACTATAATGTTATATAATGGCTTATTTTTCAACATTCTAGTATTTGAAAAATATGGAGAACACGATTCTTTTCCAAAATACCAAATATGTCCTCTCCTTCGCTTGTAAGGGCCACTCCATATCCTATTTTATCCACACCATAAAACCAATTTGGTTAGGAAAATACCTACAAAAATAACTTCTTAAATTCCATCCACACATCCTAGAATCCTTATTTTTTGGCAGATATCTAACCTATTAAGGAATTAATGCAAACCAGCGGAGGATACCCAATGAAGAGATAATGTTCTTCAATAAGAATATTTATTTTATTTCTTTCTCAACAACAATAAATTATTATTAAATCATGATGTTGTAAAAACTATATTATATTAAATATACACAGAATCATTTATAATAAGGGCTTAACCTACAACCATCTTCACATCCATCAAATGGGTTATGAAAAAATTGTTTGTGTGTACGATGTACTACGACCTCACGAACTGATGTCATTTGTTCTTACATTACCACCATTCATGGTTGGGTATAATTATGGATATAAATTATATATATGATATTTATAAAATATTTATACCTATGTATTCATTATATTATATACATATTTTTACATTCTGTTCTGTAGGGGATACAATTACATCATTTGTCTATACGGTAGACTACGCCTCACAAAGCAATGCTATTTATTTTCCCACTGACACTTTACAAGGAAGGTAATAATGATTAAGTTAATGATTATATCTAATATAATTATATAATTATGATATTTATCGAATATTTATCAGTTTCACAATATAATATCAAATTTCATTTTTTTACACTAAAAAGAAGATAACATCGTTCGTGTATGTGTGAACTACCAGCAAAGTGATGTGACTATATTTTAATCACCACACCAAAGGGATGATAAATATATGTATACATAAATAAATAATATTTTATTCATGATATTATTATAATTATGTAAATATAAAATATTACTTACCTCTTTTTCGTAATGATAATTGAAAATGGAAATGTTACTCATGCGTACATATAGCCAAATCCTTCTATGATGTTATGTACTTCATTTTTCCTCTCTATATTTCATTATTGGTATTAAAATTATAACTTGCTAATAAATATTATAAATATTTCATGATTAATATTCTGAATATTATGTAGCAATGTAACATTCATGAGAAATCGACTTGTCAGAATAAAGCACGAATGAGAAAATAATGTAATTAATATATGAAACAATGAAAATAATGAAATATTATTAACGAATGGATGATAAGATGTCATAAATGAATCATATATATTATTATAAATATTAATATGATTTTTTTAATAAACTAATTAAATGATTATAACCACCATACAAGAAGTTAAATATCGATCATCCAAAATGAAGCATATGATAAGGGATTTTTGTCTCACAATTTACTTCTGGAGTCACATTCCATATCCATATCCTATTTATTTAAGGTGGTGTGTATAAAATACATGAATTTATTTTATGATCTTTATACTGTGAATTATTGGTATAAACATATACATTTTTCGATCTCTCTTTCACAGGTTTTACAATTTATACATTACCTAAACAATAAAGGATTTTTGTCTCAATTTACATTCTTTGAGACACATGTTATATTATGAACTTATATTCCTTGATGTGGTTTATATACAGACCATTTTAAATGTAATAGAATAAATTTATTCATAATAATTATATTATTTGATTAATTTTATTTTCTTCTTTCAGGGGTATTATGATTCAATGTGGCCATAGGGGTAATGATTTCATGTAGCAATATCATCCTTTATCAGGATTGTTTATGATTATGTTTATGATAATAAAATATTACAATTAATATCTCATTAATTCTCATTAATTTAATTCTCCAATGGTTATTCAAGATATATTCAAGTATTAATACCATTATACCACACTTTATTACATATAATAATTGAAAAATAATCTTTAATGAAATATAACATTATTTCTCTCTTCACTCGGAAATCTGCTTTCTTCTAAAACCATATTTTCTACAAATAATGTAAATTGTATTTTTATTTCTTAATATTATTTTTTTAAAATATTTTTAACCATGTTTAAATTTGTAATTTAGTTTTTACAAATGAATATTCACGTCTCTTTGAAAAAAAATGCATATTCAGATTTTATTGAAAATTTCAAAAGATTCATTGCTTATAACATGAATGGAATACGCAGTATTTCACATTATCATTACTACCCAATGATATAATCATTACCTTAAAATTTTAAAATTTTCTTTTCAATGAAAATTTTTTCATTAATATCAGGGATGTTTTTATATTTTTAATAAATTATTTTAAAAGGAAATTATTTTGAAAATGTTTTATGTTTTCAAAAATGATTTTCATCGACAAGAGGATATTTTCCTGGAAAAAAATTTTAAATTAGTTTTTTATGATTCTTTTATAATTTTTCATTTTTATTTAAAATGAAAATTATTCTGAAAATTATTTATGTCATAAAAAATTATTTTCAAATTGATAATGTTATTTTTTTTTAAAAAAAATTTATGATATTTTAATGATACATCTATTCATAAATATGAAATAACCAATTGTTACTTATTCTCCAATGGGGATATTTTGTAATGATACCAACCTCAATATTTATCTTGATGGATTAATATTATTTCAATTATATTTTTATAGAACTTATTTCTTATCCTGGGTTGATCATGATTCTAAGAGATTGTTATGGAACTCATTTCCTTTCCATTGGTTAATCATGTTTCAAATACATTTTTATGGAATCTGTTTCTTTTCTATGGGTTAATAAATTTATGAAAATAATAACTATTGTTTCAATTTTTTCTTATAAAATTTTATCTATGAATACTTTATTTATGGTTCATGGACTTAAAAATGATGGGTGTACCCAGATAAAACTAGGTGAGCCAGATATAGATTATAAAATGGGTTCACCCTAAAAGATATCCAATGCATTGGGTATTTATTATGCTATTTATATAATTATATTGGATGTTTTTTGTATGGTTATACCAAATATAACGGTTTGGTATGAGTGATATGATCATAAGGATCCATGCTATCAACATTTTTTATCTATACTTACTAAGGTTTTATAATGTTTCTATTGATCGGAGTTGTTATCACATAGATCATGATTTATGATTCTTTGGAATCATTTCATAATTAATGATCGATTCCATAATTCATGGTTAATGATTAAAGTATTTATCGGTATGATATCTTTTATTACTCTCTCATGTGCTCTGTTTATGTAATTATACCTTTATGAAATTCTTATTCTTGTTATATAAATATAATTATAAATTATTATGTTTACCCTTACTGATAATTTTATATCACAATTATTTTGTTTCATTTCCCCCTTCATTAATAAAATTTTTTTTGAATGAATTATATTTTTAATGTTAATGATTTAATTTGGCTCCAAGATTTATTCTGTGTATGTGAGATAGAATTTTTTAATGGTGTTTTTAAGAGGAGTTTTACATTGAACAACCCATAGGTTTTAATTGTGAAATTTTTGGAATCAATGAATTTCTTTTATGAAAGAATTGAGATAATTAAAATAGATTACCAAAATTTTGGTTTTATTGATTGGATTCTTTCATGTAAAAACAAGATATTATGAGAGGTGGTTTTTATCTAAACCATTATATGAACACCATGAATGGGGAAAATTTCTCTGTTCTCTTCTATGTTTAGAATGGAATATTTTTAAGAAGATTAGAGAAATTAATTAAATAATTTTACCACAAGATAAGTTAAAATCATAAAATTTATATTTTTAGATAATTAATGTATTTACAAAGATTATAAGAATATAAAAATAGCGAGTCCATAATTATTTCACAAGATATTTGTTGAATTTAATTTTTGAAAAAACATAGCATATAAGATTTTATGCAAGAGTAAAATTTAATCACTATGACAATTAAACTTATTATGGATAAATATGTGCAATTTTATATTCCAGTATTATTTTTATTTTTTATTGTATGATTTATTTATTTATTTGATACAAGGATGAAAATTATTTATGGAATATGTTTCGCTAAATGGTTACAAAGGAATATAAATTAGGATCAACTTATTCAAGTGAAAAAACCATGATGTTTGTGAAATGTACACTTTATTTTGTATTGGTGTATTAGATAAGTAATAAAAATTATGTTTTATCTTATTTAAATAAATATAGGGTTGAAGACATTGTGGACACCTGATCCATAAGCGTGGGAATATTATTTTTTGAGATAACATGAACTAGTCAAGTTAAAAAATATTTGACTTCACATAGAATATTTAAAATTTGGTATAACTTAATAATAATAGAACATACCAAATATATTGGATAAATAAATATATTGAAGAATATAGGAATTACGTGAAGATTTATATAGTGGTATTATATGGGAAAAAGTAGGATTGATTATAAGAATTAATTTTTAGAACATTAGCACACTAAGATTATGATATTTTGTATTGATTTCCAGTGAACCTTTAGCCTTCACGTAGACCATAGTGGAATGAATCATAAATAGGAGGATATTTTTACAAAACCAATGAACTCATAAGAATTTTAAAAGCCTTAGTTAAATATTTTTTCTTATCCACCACCCATAATTTAATGGGCTTTGAAATATCACTTCAACATACATGGGTTTCTATTAATAAATATTGTTCTTAATATTTTCTATTATTTAAAAAAATAGGTACTCAATTTATTTTAAAAGTAGAAAAATTAATGAAACATGACTCCACTCATAATGGGGAGAAATTATTTTCAAATTAGGGATTCATTTAGCACATAGGGAAGGAAGAAAGTGGGAAATATGATTCATGGCGGATATCATGAAGGCATATTAATATGAGTAAATTTTGTTGAGTGCTCTAAATATATGAACAATGGTTTTATGTACCAAAAATTTATCAGATATATTTAAATGTTTTTATATAACTCTTATTTTCTACACAGAGCATAGATGACATATATATAGGGGGATATGTGTAATTTTTTAATTATTATTTTATTTTTAATCGGATTTTTAGTCTTTTAAATTAAATATATAGGGTAATTACAAACATAACAATTACTAACAAACAAAATAGGGGATAATTTAGAATCTGAGAAGATCAAAGGTGAAGAATTTTGGTGTATAATTAAAATTTGGTTGTGTTTATATTTAATTAGTCTTAAATAATGAAATATGACTATTTTAAATATAGTCATAAGTTTAGATAATCATTGATGAAGTTTATTATGTTTTTTATGGAAATAAAATAGTGTAATTTTATAAGATGTGATAAAAATCTTTGTTTTGAATAAATATTAGATCAAATAAATATTTTTCATTTTATTTTGGGAGGAGGTAAACCACATTGTTTTTTATTATGCCGTGACATAATTTTTAAAACACAGATTTATTTCATAGTTTTTTAAATATGTCATATTGAAAAAATACCTTGATACCATTATAATATCACACCACATAATTTCTAATAGACTTATTATTTTTTTCAAAAAGATAATATGGATAAATTATATTTATATAATTGTATAGTTTTTTTTAAAATATAATCTATTAGAAAATAAAAAAATCCTGATTCATGGTAAGGATAAAATTTGGGAATTGTTTTAATTAGATATGATTTTATAATTTAAGAAATATGTGAATAATTTGAGAACTGAAAATTTAAAGGTCTTTGTTTTTAGAATGAATACATTGACTAAAAGTCCACTTCATAATTACAGATGCTACATGATAGTTTTTCAGGCACGTACATTATTTTTATATTTTAAGATATTTTAAAACATAAAAACCTATAGATATTTAATGTATATGTTTACATGAAAATATAGTATATATATGAAGACATGTTCTTATAAAAAACATAAAATAATATCATACATTAATTAGGATGAGAAATATAAAAAATATTAAAGGATTTAAATTAAGAATATAGGTTTTAAATGAAAAAGTTGTTATCTTTTGAGTGTTATGAGTATTTGATAGATATATTATGGTAGATTTTAACTACACCTACAAAATTAAATATCTAAAATATCTCCTAAAATATGGAGCTGAAGAGAATATCATACATTGATTTTTTTTATTGATTTATTTTGTTACTATAACAATAATTTCTTATGATCTAATATTTCTTATCCGTGTTTTGAATCACTTAGTTGAGACATATTAAGTGGTGGTTATGTTGAGTCAAAAGTCCTATTTTGAGTTTTATGTCTTGTTTTGGAAATCACAAACCTATTCATGATTGGTTATTGTACTAAATATGTTTATCATAATGACTAAATCTTACTGAACATGTCAATCGTACTGACTCTATCAATCGTACAGACTTAGTCAATTGTATTGACTCTATCAATCGTACTGAATATTGTGCATCATAATCACTTTTCATCATATCAAAAATTTTACTATGTAATAATAATAGTACTTATATTCTACTTTTATCACATGATTGTATTTATACTTTATCAAACAACATGTTTTATGTCAACCATACTCATGATTATCATTTTCATATATATTTTGATTTAACTGAAATAATGTCGTGGAATCAGTTATAAACTAATAATATTGATGCTGTGTTTTCTATTTCAATGTTACTATTATAATGCCAGGTGCCTAAGTACTTCCGAGTTTTCTAGAGAAGTATGTCCATTGGAAGAAATATGACTGTTGGAACCTAAGGACTTTAAATAAGAGGTCATTTGAAGCTGAGAAGAATAAATGAGAGACTTTGATCATTCTTTTCTTCTATCATGTTCTTGAGAGATACGTTGTGACTTCTCTATTGCTTCATGCGAAAGCCATGAATTTACAAAACGGAAACAACTCGTTCTTAGTTTTTGTATTTCAATAAGTGATTTGTTTTTCTTTGTGTGACCGATCGGGTGATAACGATCGAGGGATAATATGGATAGGTAGAAAGTGCAACCAATATTCGTATTGAGGTCTTTCATGTGTTTTAAAAATAGAGGTTCCAATTACCTACAAAATCGAGGGCCTGCGGGGATAGCAAGACAGACAAACCGGCCATCGTATCGAGGGCTTACCAAGGTGTTGGTAAGACATACCTCTTATCCTAGGTGAAAGTATACCATTCTCTTTGGGATAAAATAATTGTAATACATTTACATTTCTTCTCCTATTTGTATTAGAAAGGTAATTGTTTTGCTTCTGTTCTTCATTTCATAATCATTTGTAATTATTTCAATTACAATTATACAGTTAGATATTATATCTGTAACATCCTAGGTAAATAAAGAATAAAGAATTTTCATATTTATTAATATTTACGAATTAAATATTAATTTTACTTGAAGGGGGTTGCAATGTTCGATAGCGTACCCGATACGCAACAAAGAGTTTCATAGAAGTCTTACGTTGCACACTAGTAATAAAATAATATTATTTTAAATAGTAGTTAACACATAGCCGTTGTATTGGAGGGAAATGATAGAAATAACTAAAATATGATTATATATGTTTTTCAAATATTTTTACTCTACAATAAATATTAGAGTGTTTTTAAGCATAAACATTCTAATTTTCTTTAAAAGGTCGATTAACCGCCTTTTGATGGCGAACCCCTTTTAAATCCACTTTTGACAATTTTATAATCTCTATATATCAAAATAAACATATTATTTATGATTGGGACATTGAAATTTACCTTGGGTTAATTTTTGGTCTTTTTCGGACTATGTTCATTTTTCAATGAATAGTAAAAAATACTGCATTTTACATCAAAACTGCTTTTTTATATAATTTAATTATTTGGTTATATTATCTTTTTAATTTGTTTTTAATGTGTAATTAGAATATATTTTTACCATGTAATTCAATGATGGTCATTGGGATTAATTTCACTTTGGAATTAGGCATAAACAAGTGCCAAACTTTTCAGAAATATTGTTTCTAAAAAACCCGCTATTTGTTTTGACAACGAGATGTTTTTTTAAATTAATTATTGAAATTTATGTGTTTGGAATTTGGTAAAATGAATTACATATTTGGAATCAGGAGGTACAAATTATTTAATTAATACTCTTTTGTTTTTGGACATTATGAATAGTAACAACGATAATTATCTTTAATTATCTTGATTAATGAGTAATCAGGTAGTTAAAGATAATAAGATAATATCATAATAATACATAAATGACCACAAAATGTGTCCTAAGGCTACTGGTTTTCTCATGGCTGACCATGGGATTCATTGTTCCAAACTTGGGGGGCCCATGGAATCACTTCTGTGAGAAAGTGACTTTTTTATCTTCTTATTTTTAAAGAATGTTAAATGTGACAAAGAATGTATCGCCTAAGTAAAATATTTTTAATTTTTTCTAAATAAATGATATTTTAGACTATAAATATTAATTGGAAATATAAAAATATTTCCTACATCCTAGTATTTTTTTTATAATTTTTAGACAATAAATAAATTAAATTATTTATGACATCATGATGATGCAGCGATTACCTCATTAATAAAGGATTTAAATAAAACGAAAATATAATGTAAAATATATGACCTACACATGTCCAAAAACCTATTGTATGGGTGGATTTATAACCCTTATCACCTTACCCTCTAATTATATCAATGTGGGACCTTTTGAATCCGAAAATCATTTTAAAATAAAGTAACTTTTCTTTACTTTCCAAGAGTGCCCCTCCTCTCCTGTTATAAAAGGCCCCCACCTCTACCACATTACCCACACTTCCAAAGCCTTTGGCTCGGCCAACCCCTGCCCATTTTGTCTCTCCAAATCCCTCTCTTACTCCTTCAAGCCTCAATTTGGGCAGAAGTCTTCCCATGGAAGCCTTTGAGCTCAAATCTAAGAGAGTTACCCTATTTTAAGGTGATGTATTCTTTTGAGTCCTTTTGTTTAATTTTGCTTCTCCAACCCCCTAAACTCTTTTTATTCATTTCTTTTGTAACAACTCCAGTATCTTCAATATACTAGGATTTTTTTATAAGAAGTATTCGAGCTACACTTACACACACCTACATCAAATGGTTAAAGAACATACTGTTTCCGTGGATGGCGAATTTCTGCCTCTCGAAACGAGGATTGTTCAACATTCTTTTAACACCTTCAAAGGTGTCCATTAAGATGACACTATATTTTTATATGATATATAATATGTTTATGTTTTCCTTAAGCTTCTGTATTTTTCATTTTGATCATACCTTTATGGCTTCCATTATGGGTAAACACAATAATTTCATTTTAGGATGTGCGGACTACCGCCCCCTCAAAGTGATTTGATTCGTTAATGCCATATGTGGGTTGTATAAAGGATGGATTTAAAGTTATTATGTATGATGTTATATTGGAATTATAATATACCTCTATATCATTATTATTTCTTCCCATTAAATTATGAGATTGAAATAAAATTAGCGTTCATGCGTACGTACGGCTTACCGTCTCCATGAACGGTGCATTTCATTTCTTATCCCCAAATATATTGTACTATTATAGGTACATATTTATAATGGATATATATAATTTATGTTACATATAAATGATGAATATAATTCTGGAATTAAAATATACATACCTCTCATTTAGTTTTAATTCCATTAATATGAAAAAGAAATGAAAGTAGCCCTCATGCGTACGTACGGCTTACCGTCTCCATGAACGGTGAATTTCATTTCTTACCTCTAAATGATTATGTAATATTATAAATACATGTATATTCTGGATATATATGATATATATGATATCGAAATCAGGAATTTCATTCTGGATATAAAGAACATTTGACCACACGAACAACATGTAATTGTAAGAAGTCCACTTTCGAATTAAGAACCAAATATCGACAAAACAAACATTATTAACTTAAATGATTACATAATGTTTATAACATGATAATAAGTGATATAAAAGTATTAATGAACTTGAAAAATGTTCTTAATCAAGTAGAAATTAACTCAAGTTTATTATTCAGGGCGTTAAAGAATGATCGAGTCAAGCCGGACTCGAGGTAAGGGACTTCGTCTCAATCTCCTTTCATTGAGGCATATTTCGTTTTATACAAAACTTTATTTTATATGGTGTATAAACCCCTTTGACTTTTAATTTTATACAAAATGAATCTTTTTCTATGAAGCGTTTTACAAAATGACAAAAAGGAATGTTTCTTTTAACGTACGCGGCGACAACGACCTTTTCCACCGCCGCAAGTATTATTTGGTCTTTGGCTTCCTGAACAAGCCGTAATGTTTTTTTTTAAAATGAAATAAATACCATATACTCTTTTATGTATGTTGGTATTGAAAATGGATTTTATAATGGATTTATTTATGTCAATATATTTAAGTTATATATTGTGATCAAAGATTGGAAATGTTTTCTTTCCATTATATTTGTTTTATGTCTTATGATTTTTATAATGGTACTTGGACATTTGATGGGTGGTTACATGATAAACCATATGACGGGTGGTGCCGTGAATACCAGGACTGGTGGTTACGTTATAACCTCCAATGCATTGGGTATGGAAGTCGGCCATATGGCTATTCCATTAAGTATGTATGGAAGTTGGCCGTATGGCTATTCCATTAAGTGATATGTGTGGAAGTTAACTGTATGGTTATTCCACTTAAGTATGTTTATGTCCCAAGTTACCTTTACATGTGATGTGTTCTTTATATGGGTTTTATGGTAATCCTTTTGTTACAAAAGGGTAAGTAATGATATCTTATTCAGTGAAGAGTTTTTACTACTTCATGAAGGTGAAGGTATTACTTTGATAAAGTATACATGGTTTACTTGATGTTTGAAAAACTAACAGTTTTCATTCTTTGTGTATGCCTTACTGAGATTTTTATGCTCACCCCAAGTTTTTTTAAATGTTTTTCACAGGACTTAATGTGGAATAGGGTCAAGGATGGGATCAAGGGAAAATCATGCTATCTAAAACATGAAACTAGACATGTTTCTTTTTAAGAGTTTTTATTTTATGGAAACTTAGTCTACTTTGTAATCTTTTGAGATGTAACAGTTATGTCCTAATTCTCTAAAACTCTAAACCTGAAAAGATCCTCAATGTGAATTATTCATTTAATTCAATATTAAGTAAGGTTTAAGGCCGGGGCCTTATAGTTGGTATCAGAGGTCGGTTTAGACAACTTTAGGAGTTAGAAAAGTGCAAAATTATAAGTTAATTTATGGTATGATTGAAATGATATAGCATTTAAATATTACCATGTTGCTTCGCCTAATATATTTCTGTGTTTAGAATGGTTTTACGTAGAGGAAACAAAGAAGCTATTTTGGGACGACATCAGGAGGAAGACAACCTTCCAAATCAGCAACCTGAGATGGTTGGAATCGGAACTGAACAGTTTGTTGCAGTGATGGAACAGTTGACTCAGGATATAAATGGTGGTGGTATCCATGCACGAGAATAGCCAGATCAACCGCAGAGGAACATGTCAGTGGTGGAACATTTCATGAGGCAACATCCCCCATCATTCAGAGGATCATCTGACCCCGTGCAAGCTGAAGGGTGGATTAAAGCACTAGAGAAGATTTTTGATGTCATGGGGTGTTCATAACATCAAAAGGTTAGTCTTGCTGTTTACCATTTGGAAGGTGAAGCTGATCAGTGGTGGTCGATGGTGAAAAATATCAGGGATAGTGATGAGATTGAGGATCTTCACTGGTACGAATTCAAAGGTATGTTTCTTGAGAAATATTTTCCTAAGGTGGTTCGTCTTAGGATGGAAAAACAGTTCCTAGAGTTGAGGCAGGAGGATGATTCAGTGGCTGCTTATGAAGCAATGTTCACTCGATTGGAAAGTTATGCTCCAAACTTCATAAGAGATATTGATAGTAAAATAAACCGTTTTTACTCAGGGTTAAAGCCAATGTATCGAAGGGATTTAGCTTCTAATGAGTTCAAAAGTTATGAAAAACTTGTTCGATGTGCGGAGAAGGTGGAAATGGAGTTTGCCGATGATCATGTGTTCTATGAAAAACAACAGAATAAGAGGTCCAGTTGGCAGTCAAAGGGGAAGAATTCATCAAAGAAGCAAGGAGGTAAGAAAACCAGATATCCATCCTATGAGAAGTGTGGTAAAATGAATCCTGGAGAATGTTTATCCTTGTCTGGTAAGTGCTTTCGGTGTGGTAAGTCTGGTCATATTGCTCGTAACTGTAAGGAGGATAATCAAGCAGGCAATGAAAAGCCAACAGTAAGATGTTTTAAGTGTAATGAAATGGGTCATTATGAAAATGAGTGTCTAACGAAGAACTCAAATGGGGGAAAGAAGCCAGACTACAAGCATAAAGGTGTGGTTAAATCCTTTGCAACAACCTCAGCAGATGTTGGGCCATCGAATGATGTGGTATCAGGTACACTGTTTGTTTGTTCAGATTATGCCAATGTGTTGTTTGATTCAGGGTCTACACACTCTTTCATTTCTCAGAAGTTTTCTAGTAAATTGGAAATTCAATCTCAAGATATGAACCCTAAACTTATGGTAAAAACACCCTGAGGGAACGTTGAGACAAAAAGGAATTATAAGAACCTTCCTATCCTTGTGTGTGGAAAGAATCTACCAGCAAAACTTATTGTTTTGCCTCTAGTAGAGTTTGATGATATTTTTGTGTTTTCTAAAAGTAAAGAGGAGCATGAAAGTCATTTAAGGGTTATCTTGAAAACCTTAAAAGAAAAGAAACTATATGGAAAATTTAGAAAGAGTGAGTTCTGGTTACAAAAAATTTCTTTCCTTGGTCATATTGTTTTTAAAGATGGGATAAATGTTGATCCTGCAAAAACAAAGATTAAGGAAGAATGGGAAAGACCCAAAAATGTGACTGAGATTTGTAGCTTCCTTGGTTAGGTAGGATATTACTGAAGGTTTGTTAGAAATTTTTAACGGTTATCTAGTCCAATGACTAAGCTAACTCGGAAGGGTCTTAAGTTTATCTGGACAAAATAATGTGATGATTATTTTCAAGAGTTGAAAAGAAGATTGGTGAATGCTCCAGTTTTGGAACTTCCTTCTAGGAATGGTGAGTTTGTTATATACATTGATGCTTCATTTAAGGGACTTGGCTGTGTCCTTATGCAGAATGATCAGGTAATTGCTTATGCTTCACATCAGTTGAAAACTCATGAGGTAAATTACCCTACACATGATTTGGAATTAGCTGCTGTTGTTTTTGCTTTAAAAATTTGGAGGCATCATTTGTATGGAGTAAAGTGTGAAATATATAGTGATAATAAAAGTTTAAAGTATGTATTCACTCAGAAAGGATTGAACATGAGACAAAGGAGATGGATGGAATTAATCAAGGATTATGATTGTACAATTCATTACCATACGGTAAAAGCAAATGAAGTGGCTGATGCTTTGAGTCGAAAAAGTAATGTTGCGTTTGGAACGAGATCCTTTGGTTTTTGATTTTATGAACTTTGGCATAGAAGTTCTTGGTGCAAGAAGTTCTTCTATTTTGTTTCAGGTATCAGTGAGATCATCCCTATCAGACAGAAATAAGCAAGCACAGAGGGAAGATAGTGAGTTGCAGGAAAAGGTAGAGATGGTTCAGAAGGGTAAGTTTCCTGAATTCAGCATTGATAATGATTGTGTTTTGAGGTTGGGGAAGAGATTATGTGTGCCTTGTGATTCACAGTTGAAGAATGAGTTGTTATGTGAGGCTCATTGTTCCCCATTTTCAGTTCATCTTGACAGTACTAAGATGTACAGAGATCTGCGTGAGTATTACTGGTGGGATGGAATGAAAAGGGATATTGTTGATTTTACTGTGAAGTGTTTGACTTGTCAGCAGGTTAAAGCAGAGCGACAGTTACCGAAAGGGATGCTTCAGCCTTTACCAGTTCCTGAGTGGAAATGGGAGAATATATCCATGGACTTCGTTGTGGGATTACCGAGGACATCTCGAGGTAATAATGCAATCTGTGTTAATGTTGATCGCTTGACTAAATATGCTCATTTTCTTTCTATACGAGATACTTTTTCACTAGATCAACTTTCACATTTGTATCTTAAAGAGTTAGTCAGGTTTCATGGAGTTCCTCTCTCCATTGTGTCCGATCGTGATCCTAGGATTACTTCTAACTTTTGTAAAGGCCTTCAGAAGTCGTTTGGTACTGAATTAAATTTTAGTACAACTTTTCATCGTCAATCATATGGGAAGTCAGAACGAACAATTCATACCTTAGAGGATATCTTACGAGCTTGTTTGATGGATTATCAGGGAGGTTGGGACCAACATCTTTCTTTGGTTGAGTTTTCTTATATTAACAGTTTTCATTCCAGTATACAAATGGAACCATTTGAGGCATTATATGGGAAGCGGTGTCGAAGTCCAACATTTTGGGATGAAGTGGGTGAAAGGAAGCTGATGGGACAAGAATTGTTAGAAGAGATGGAAGAAAAAGTTCAGTTGATTCAGAAACAAATGAGAACAACTCAGAGCAGGAAGAAGAGTTATGCGGATAACCGGAGGAAGGATCTATCTTTCGAGGTAGGTGATCATGTTTTTCTCAAAGTTTCTCCATGGAAAAGTGTGATGTAATTTGGTAAGAAAGGAAAGTTGAGTCCAAGGTTCATTGGACCATATGAAATTCTGGAGAGAGTTGGATCAGTTGCATACAGAGTGGCTATACCTCCGAATTTATCTCAGGTACACAATGTTTTTCATGTTTCGATGTTGAGGAAGTATATGCCATATTCATCTCATGTTTTGAGTCTAGAGGTAGTTCAGCTGGAAGAGAACCTATCTTATGAAGAACAACCAGTCCAGATTCTTGATCGAAGAGAGAAAGTGTTGCGAAATAAGGTAATTCACCAGGTAAATGTTTTGTGGAAAAACCATATGGTTGAAGATACAATGTGAGAATCTGAAAATTCTATGAGGGATAAATACCCCCGCTTATTTTGATAAGTGAATAAAATTGCGAGGACGCAATACCCAAAAGGGGGGAAGGATGTAACATCCCAAGTAAATAAAGAATAAATAATTTTCATATTTATTAATATTTATGAATTAAATGTTAATTTTACTTTAAAGGGGTTTCTATGTTCGATAGCGTACCCGATACACAACAAAGAGTTTCATTGAAGTCTTACGTTGCACACTAGTAATAAAATAATATTATTTTAAATGGTAGTTAACACATAGCCATTGTATTGGCGGGAAAGGATGTAAATAACTAAAATATGATTATATATGTTTGTCAAATATTTTTACTCTTTACAATAAATGTTATAGGATTACAAATTCAAATGAATCCAGTTTTTAAGCATAAACATTCAAATATTCTTTAAAAGGTCGATTAACCGCCTTTTGATGGTGAACCCCGTTTGAATCCACTTTTGACAATTTTATAATCTCTATTTATCAAAATAATCATATTATTTATGATTGGGACATTGAAATTTACCTTGGGTTAATTTATGGTATTTTTCGGACAATGTTCATTTTTCAATGAATAGTGAAAAATACTGCATTTTACATCAAAACTGCTTTTTCATATAATTTAATTATATGGATATATTATATTTTTAATTTGTTTTTAAGTGTAATTAGAATATATTTTTACCATGTAATTCAATTATGGTCATTGGGATAAATTTCACTTTGGAATTAGGCATAAACAAGTGCCAAACTTTTCATAAATATTGTTTCTAAAAAACCCGCTATTTGTTTTGACAACGGGAAGTTTTTTTAAATTAATTATTGAAATTTATGTTTTTGGAATTTGGTAAAATGAATTAAATATTTGGAATAATAAGGTCCAAATTATGTAATTAAGACTCTTTTGCTTTTGGACATTATAAATAGTAACGACGATAATTATTTTTAATTATCTTGATTAATGAGTAATCGTGTAGTTAAAGATAATAAGATAATATCATAATAATACAAAAATGACCACAAAATGTGTCCTAAGGCTACTGGTTGTCTCATGTCCGACAATGGGATGCCTTGTGGAAAACATGGGGGCCCCATGGAATCACTTTTGTTAGAAAGTGACTTTTTATCTTTTTATTATTAAAGAATGTTAAATGTAACAAAGAATGTATCACCTAAGTAACATATTTTTAATTGTGTCTACATAAATGATCTTTTGGACTATAAATATTCATTGGAAATCTAAAAATATTTCCTACATCATAGTATTTTTTTTATAATTTTTAGACATTAAATAAATGAAATTATTTATGACATCATGATGATGCAGCGATTACCTCATTAATAAAGGATTTAAATAAAACGAAAAGATAATGTAAAATATATGACCTACACATGTACAAAACCTATTTTATGGGTGGATTTATAACCCTTATCACCATAACCTCTAATTATATCAATGTGGGACCTTTTGAATCCGAAAATCATTTTAAAATAAAGTAACTTTTCTTTACTTTCCAAGAGTGCCCCTCCTCTCCTCTTATAAAAGGCTCCCACCTGTACCACCTTACCCACACTTTCAAATCCTTTGGATCGGCCAAAACCTACCCATTTTGTATCTACACATCCTTCTCTTACTCCTTGAAGCCTCACTTTGGGCAGAAGTCTTCCCAAGGAAGCCTTTGAGCTCAAATCTAAGAGAGTTACCCGATTTTAAGGTGATGTCTTCTTTTGATTCCTTTTGTTTTATTTTGCTTCTCCAACCCCCTAAACTCTTTTTATTAATTTCTTTTGTAACAACTCCAGTATCTTCAATAAACTAGGATGTTTTTATAATAAGGATTCTAGCTAAACTTACACACAACTACATATAATGGTTAAAGAACATACTGTTTCTGTGGATGGTGAATTTCTGCCTCCCGAAACGATGATTGTTCAACATTATTTTAACACCTTCAAAGGTGGCCATTAAGATGACACTATATTTATATATGATATATAATATGTTTATTTTTTCCTTAAGCTTCTTTATTTTTCATTTTTAGAATATCTTTTTGGCTTCCATTATGGGTACACACGATAATTTCATTTTAGGAAGTGCGGACTACCACCCCCTCAAAGTGATTTGATTCGTTAATGCCATATGTGGGACGTATAAAGGATGGATTTAAAGTTATTATATATGATGTTATACTGGAATTATAATATACCTCTATATAATTATTATTTCTTCCCATTAAAGTATGATATAGAAATGAAATTAGCGTTCATGCGTACGTACGGCTTACCGTCTCCAAGAGCGGTGCATTTCATTTCTTATCCCCAAATGTATTGTAATATTATAAGTACATATTTATAATGGATATATATAATTTATGTTACATATAAATGATGAATATAATTCTGGAATTAAAATATATATACCTCTCATTTAGTTTTAATTCCATTAATATGACAATGAAATGAAAGTAGCGTTCATGCGTACGTACGGCTTACCGTCTCCATGAACGGTGCATTTCATTTCTTACCTCTAAATGATTATGTAATATTATAAATACATGTATATTATGGATATATATGATATATATGATATCCAAATCAGGAATTTCATTCTGGATATAAATAACCTTTGACCACACGAACAACATGTAATTGTAAGAAGTCCACTTTCGACTTAAGAACAAAATATCGACAAAAAAAACATTATTAACTTAAATGATTAAATAATATTTATAACATGATAATAAGTGATATAAAAGTAATAATAAACTTGAAAAATGTTCTTAATCAAGTAGAAATTAACTCAAGTTTATTATTCAGGACGTTAAAGAACGATCGAGTCAAGTCGGACCCGAGGTAAGGGACTTCGTCTCAATCTCCTTTTATTGAGACATATTTCTTTTTATACACATCTTTATTTTATACAGTGTATAAAACCCTTTGACTTTTACTTTTATACAAAAGGAATCTTTTTCTACGAATCATTTTAAAAAATGAAAAAAAGGAATGTTTCTTTTAACGTATGCGGCGACAACGACCTTTTCCGCCGCCCCGAGTATTATTTGGTCTTTGGCTTCCTGAACAAGCCGTAATGTTTTTTTAAAAATGAAATAAATACCATATACTCTTTTATGTATTTTGGTATTGAAAATGGTTTTAATAATGGATTCTTTTATGTCAATATATTTAAGTGATATATTGTGATCAAAGTGTGGAAATGTTTTCATTCCATTATATTTGTTTTATGTCTTATGATTTTTATAATGGTACTTGGACATTTGACGGGTGGTTACGTGATAAACCATATGACGGGTGGTGCTGTGAATACCAGGACGGGTTGTTACGTTATAACCTCCAATGCATTGCCTATGGAAGTTGGCCGTATGGATATTCCATTAAGGATGTATGGAAGTTGGCCATATGACTTTTCCATTAAGTGATATGTGTGGTAGTCGACCGTATGGTTATTCCACTTAAGTATGTTTATGTCCCAAGTTACCTTTACATGTGATGTGTTCTTTATATGGGTTTTACTGTAATCCTTTGGTTAAAAAATGGTAAGTAATGATATTTTATTCAGTAAGTAGTTTTTACTACTTCATGAATGTGAAGGTATTGCTTTGATAAAGTATACATGGTTTACTTGATGTTTGAAAAACTAACAGTTTTCATTCTTTGTGTATCCCTTACTGAGCTTTTTATGCTCACCCCAAGTTTTTTTGAAATTTTTTTCACAGGACTTAATGTGTAATAGGGTCAAGGATGGGATCAAGGGAAAGTCATGTTATCTATAACATAGAACTAGACATGTTTCTTTTTAAGAGTTTTTATTTTATGGAAACTTAGTCTACTTTGTAATCTTTTGAGATGTAATAGTTATGTACTAATTATCTAAAACTCTAAACCTGAAAAGATCCTCAATGTGAATTATTCATTTAATTCAATATTAATTAAGGTTTAAGGTTGGGGCCTTATAATATCGATAGATTCTATAGGCTTTATAGTAGAATCATTCAATATTCTATTATTCTGATTATTTTATTCATTTGAATACAATTGATTTAAACTTCTTATAGTATTAAAATGTATGATACCTTTATATCTAAAACAATTTTGGTTATTTGTATTTGTTGTGATTTTATTAGTTTAATATCATTTAAACTAATTTAATAAGTGTTTAAACACAATATTTTAAATGTACAATTCTCCCCCCTCTTGTATTGTTCCATACAATATACATATACATCTCTATATCGATCCAACAATTGGTATGAGAGGAGGTTTCAAATGATTTGTATCACTTTTTATATTTTTTTAATTTCTGTTTCAGCTACTTACTTCACTAACGTGTGGAGTGGAAAATATTTAGTTTTATTAGATGGCAAGGATGAATATTGGGTCTATTTAAAATCTAAATCCAACTATACCACCTATCTTTTATGGGAATGATGATTAGTACTGGAGAGATTTAATGAAGAGGTTTTTTTATCAATATCGGTGTACAAAATGTTATTATGCTTACTAGAGGTTACAAAATCCCTGACAAAGAAGTCAGTACTTTCACTAATCAAGAAAAGTAAGAATATCAACTAAATTACAATGTACGGAATACTTTTCTATGTTCTATGACCATGAATATATACAACAAGATATCATATTTTGAAGCAGCCAACTGTATTTGGAAGAAATTGGAAGTCACACATTTTGGTACATCTATGGTTATAGAAACAAGAAGAGAAATTCTTCGAGTAGAGTATCATGGATTTATTTTTCCTTAGAGAGAACCAGTACATAAAGTGAAACAATGATTTATGACAATTGTCAATAGTTTACAATCTATGGGAGAAAAAGGTCTTAATGATTAATCTCTTATAGACACAGTTATTTATATAATTCTAAACAAATGGGAGTCAAAAAGGAAAGCTATTGATGAAAACAGAAATGTTTCTCAGTTTACTCTTGAAGAAATCTTTGGAAGTCTTCTACAGCACGAGACAATAATGAATGGAGATGCTGATTTCAATAAATAGAAAAATGGAAATGGATTTCTAGATTTTACTACTACATCAAAATCTAAAACACCTTAAAGGATAACAAGATCCAATGCTAATAATGTTGTTATGTTAGAATCATGTGATTATTCTCATTCAGATAATGAGTTAGCCAATATAGCTCGAATGATGAATATGATTATGGGAAAGAAAGACTTTAAATATACATTAAAAAATAAAGATACGAAGGATAAGAAATATTCATAGGTAACTTGTTATGAATGCAAGAAAGTAGGTCATATAAGACCTGATTGTCTTTTTCTGAAGAGAAAATATAGAAAGAAGAAACATTCTGAAAGTTATAAGAAAAAGTATTACAAGGAAAAGTCAAAGAATATATTGAAGGCAAATGATACTTGGAGTGCAAGTTGTGGTGATTCATCATATGATTCCTCAGAATATGAATCATCAGGACAAAGGAATATTAGACTAATAGTCAAACAACCAATTGAAGATCATTGTTTCATGTTTATGGTACACAATGCTAGAACTTATAAAAATTTATCCTTGAATAAAAATTATACTGACAATAAATATTATGAATCTTCAAATGATGAGTCTTTGTCATCAGAAGATAATACATTACCTTCTTATGAAGAAGTGTCTAGATTTTCTAAACTACTTGAAAATGAAAATTCTAAACTCAAGAAAAATCATGATTAGTAAAATTCTATAATTTATATTTTAACTAAATAAGTATCAGATATTTCGAAGGATCTTGATATGAAAACTTCAGATTTTGAATGTATTTTAAAAACCCTTGAAAAATTCAATTCAGATAAGGATAAACTTTCTAAGGATCATGAATATGTAATTTCTACGAAAAAATTTTAGAGACTAACTATAGTTCCAAAAATAATGTTTTCAAGTATAAAAATGTAGTTTTAAAACAAAATTTAGATATTTTTTCCCTGAATAAATCTTTTTCAAACATTAACTATGGAAAGGAAAACATTGATTAAATTTATTGAGGAATCATTCTGGTTTTGGTTATAATCATTCTAAATCGGTTTTTAGTAATTTTTATTTTTTTCCTCAATGTACCCTATTTTGTACTAAGTCTCAATGTGGTGGATACTGGAAATGAAATTGTTCTCTTAATAGAACTCATTCATTAGGATTTCATAATTAAAAATTTCAAAACAAATTTGGATTACTATAATTCTTTTATCTAACCCTTTCGGGATCCAAACAAGTTTTGATTCTAAAAAACTAATTTTTTCATTTTTAGGAAAATAAAAAGTATACCAACAAGAATATTTGGTACATGGATAGTGGTTGTTCTCGATACATTACTAGAAACAATAATTTCATTGAAAATAATATCAAAACAAATGGTGGAAAAATTACCTTCAGAGATAATGCTCATGGAAATATTGTTGGAATAGGTAATATTGTTTTTCATGGAAAATTTCTTATTTCAAATGTTTTGTTTTTAAATGGTCTTAAGCACAATCTCATTATCATAAGTCAATAATGTGATGAAGGATACCTTGTAAATTTTAGAAATGAAAAATTCTTAGTTCACAATTCCAAGGATGAATTCATTCTATCTTCCCATAGGCAAGTAAATGTATACACTATTAACATAGAACACCATAGAAGCCAAAATTTTCCTTGATTAAGTGCAATATAAGACCAATAATGGCTATAGAAGAGAAGACTAGGACACTATAACCTAACAAAACTTTGTAAACATTCGATGAAAAGACTTGTAAAGGATCTAACAGATATTAGATATGATTCTTATAAGGCCTCTAATCTTTGTTAATTGTCCATGAAAGAAAAAATAGCTTTAAAAAATCAATGATGTTTCAAATTCAAATGAATTACAGCTAGTGGACATGGATCTTTTTGGTCCTTTACAAACAGGAATCATTGTAGGAAAATACTATGTATTTGTTTTAGTTTATTAATTTACTAGATTTACATGGGACTATTTTTTAACAAAGAAATTTAATGCATTTTTCTATTTCAAATTTTTTTAATCCCATGTTAAAAATGAGAAAAACCAACCATTAGTAACTATCCATAGTGATCATGGTGGTTAATTTTATAAAATTAGATTTTAAAACTTTTTTTAGTAAGAAAGGTATTACTCACAATTTTTCACCTCCATGAACTCCCCAGCAAAATGGTGTTGTTATGTGAATAAATCACATTCTTCAGGAAATGACAAGAACCATGTTGATTGAATACTCAATTGCTAAGCACTTTTGGGCTGAAGCTGTTAGTACTGCTTTTTATACTATAAATTGTGTTTTAACTAGACCATTTTTTTGACAAAATAAGACGGATCCATTAATGATGGAGATCAGCAGAAATACAGCAGCATAACCACGATGGAAAATGATTGAACCAAAGAAAATCCTCGTAAGGAGGGCCAACGGCTGCCATCTTGTGAGCGGCTTCATTCGCTTCCCTTTAAATAAATGAGAAATTGCAGGAATTGAAGCCTTGTCTCCGAGACTGAATACACCGGATAATGGGGCCGAAAGGTTGAAGCCCGCTGTCAGTGAGATTAATGGCATTGATTACAGTGAGACATTCGGATTCGATGTGAATGGAATCCCAACCGCGGTCTTTTGCGAAGTTTAACCCAGCAAGGATGGCGGTGGCCTCCACGACTGAGGGCTCCCAAAGTGCATAACGTGCTTCGTATTTGGTTGCGATAAGATTTCCCTGGTTGTCTCGGGCCAGTAAACCTAGTCCAACTGGGCCATCCTTAGGAAGATAGGCATCCACATTGATCTTAAAAATCCCTTCCGGTGGGGGGCACCAATGTTGGGGAAGAGGAGAGGGGGTGAAAAGTCTTTGTTGCTCAGGGTGGTTCTGCCAAACCGCAATCCATGACAATGCCCGG
The DNA here is from genome assembly GCA_963277665.1 of Viscum album. Classification (NCBI taxonomy): domain Eukaryota; kingdom Viridiplantae; phylum Streptophyta; class Magnoliopsida; order Santalales; family Viscaceae; genus Viscum; species Viscum album. Next base: position 707,363,320 of record OY728165.1, on the reverse strand, counting down.
TCAATCCAAAATCTGGGGGGCCTCTGGAAATGATTGAAAATGGCCTCGTTCCGCCTATCCCAGATAATTCAAGTCAGAATGCACAGGGCAACTGCTTTAGCCGGGGAAAAGGAGGAGCACCATCGCATCAGGAGAGAGGTAAGATCTGAGGCGACGTCCAGGGACAGATCTATAGTTGATCCCCAGCCATTCCAAACCTCCTGAGCCCCGGGACATTGAATAAGAGCATGGATAGGGGATTCAGGCACAGAAGGGCAGAAGGGGCATGAGTTGTCGTTTGAAAAGTGTCTGTAGGCAAGGAGGCTCTTAGTAGGAAGGATACTGGTACACAGCTACCACCAGAAAAAGCGAACTTTAGGGGGAACATTAAGCATCCAAATTGATGTCTAGGGCCTCGTATCTCCTTCTGTAATTTGAGCAGTAAGAGCTCGCCGGTAACCAGCTTTCACCGTATACTCTCCTGAGCTGTCGTTTGTCCAGTAGAGATGATCTGGCCCTGCGTCTGGAACACAGGGGATACTCAGAATAATTCTCCTATCCCTCTCATTAAACCATGAGAATAGTTTTTCCAGACACCATCATGCCCCTTGATCATCAAAAAGACAACAGATTGTGGCATGTTCGGATCCTGGATAAATAGGGGATGACGCCTTCGCGCCTTCCTGATCAATAAGCCAGGGATCAGTCCAAATCTTGACCGTTAAACCATTCCCAATCCTCCAGCCTAGTCCTTTCCTCAGAAGATTACGAGCACCCCAAATGCTTCTCCAGAGAAAACTGGGTCGATAGCCAAGATGGGAATCCAAGAAATCCTTATGTGGGAAATATTTAGCCCGGAGAACTCGCATGCATAGGGATGATGGGTTATTAATCATACGCCAACCTTGTTTAGCCAGCAAAGCATCATTAAAAAGAGAAAGGTCCCGGAAGCCCATTCCGCCTTCAGATTTTGGTTGGCATAGAGCAGACCAGGCAATCCAATGGACTTTATTTTTTCCGTCCTTTCGACCCCACCAGAAGTTAGATGTGATGGATTTAATCTTTGAAAGCACCACATCCGGAAGTTTAAAAATAGACATCAAATAGCTGGGGACAGATTGAAGTTCCGCCTTGATGAGGATTTCCTTCCCGGCCTTGGAGACTTTTTTAGGGGTCCAACCTTGTATTTTTCTTTCAATTCGATTTACAATAGCTAAACAGATTTCTTTCTTTGACCGTCCAACCACCGTCGGGAGGCCAAGATACTTCTGGTGCTTATCAACCCCAGGAATGCGTGCTAAAGAGCAGAGATCTTCTCTTTTCGGCTGGGGGACACCAGAGCTGAAAGAAATTTCTGATTTACTCTGGTTGATCATTTGTCCTGAAGCCCGTTCATACTATTCTATCGCCTGGCAGATTGCAGTACACTCATTAGGGGTAGCTCAGGAAAATAGAAGGCAATCATCAGTGAAGAAGAGGTGGGATATCGGAGGGCCCTTTCGGCACACTTTCGCCCCATGAATTCTGGAAGACGAAGCTGCCCTGGAAAGGAGGTTAGAAAACACATCAGCCACTAAAATAAAGAGGAAAGGTGAAAGAGGATCTCCCTGGCGAAGCCCACGGGATGGGGAAAAGCCTCAGGTGAGCACCCCGTTGACATTAATACAGAAGGACACTGACGAGATGCATTGCATGATCATGTAAATCCATTTGGTGCAGAAACCCATCTTGAGCATCACAAATTCGAGGAAGTTCCATTCCACTCTATCATAGGCCTTAGCCATATCCAATTTCCAAGCCATGATCCCTCTCTTTGCTCGTGTTCGTGTTTTCATGGAATGAAAAATTTCATGAGCAATAATGGCATTATCAGTGATTAACCTTTTTTCCACAAAAGCGCTTTGGTTCTCTGAAATGACGTCGGGTAACCAAGGACGCAACCGATTCGCCAGGATCTTCGAAAAGATCTTATACGAAACATTGCACAGACTGATAGGTCGAAAGTCCGAAACCCCTTGCGGATTTTTCATATTGGGAATGAGGGTAAGAATAGTTTCATTAAGAGAAGACAGGTCCGTTTTCCCTGCCCAAATATCCCGCATCAGATTGCATATGTCTGGACCAATGATGTGCCAGTAATTCTTGTAAAAGAGGGCGTGGAATCCGTCTGGTCCCGGGGCCTTCGTAGACCATTTATTAATAAAACTATTTATGAATTGTGGACTGGAAAAAATCATAAAGTTTCATACTTCAATGTTTTAGGATAAAAATTATTCATTCTGAATACTATAGATAATATACACAAATTTGCAAAAAAATCTAATGAAGGAATCATTCTTGGCTATTCTAAAACATCTAAGGATTATAGATTTTTCAATCAAAATACTTGTATTGTTGTCGAAATAGTGCATGTTAAATTGGATGAATGTAGTCCTTTTCTATTCAAACCACCCCATCTTACATATTTGGATGTGTTTTAAAAACTGATTATCAACCAGTATTAGAAGATACTTCTGATAAGGAAAATTTTCAAGAAATTATTTCTGAAACTTTTACGCCAGAATATTTTCTACCATTTCTTGATGAACAGGTCTTATGAAACCAATATCAACTTCTTCTTAGGAATTATCCCAGTGATAACATCATTTATGACGTAAATCAACCTGTAAGAACCAGAATTTCATTGAGAAATGAAATAGAACACCTTGCCATTCTTTCCCAATTCAAACCTAAAAGTCCAAGTGAGGCCTTAAGTGATAAATACTGGATTAAAGCAATGAAATATGAACAAAATGAATTTGAAAGGAATTAAGTTTGGACTTTAGTAGAAAGACCTAAATAAAAAACAATAATTGGTGTAAAATGGGTTTTCAGAAATAAATGTGATGAAAATGGAAACATTGTGAGAAATAAAGCAAGACATGTTGCTAAGGGATGTAATCAACAATATGGAATAGACTATGAAGAAACATATTCTTCGGTATATAGATATGAATATATTCTTATTCTATTAGCATTTTTCAGCATTATTTAATTTCAAATTATTTCAAATGGGCGTTAAATGTTATTTTTTAAAAAATTTTGTTCAAGAAGAAGTTTTTATTGAACAACAACTTGGTTTTATAGATTCAAAATATTCTAATCATTTTTTTAAACTTACAAAAGCTTTATATGGCCTTAAACATGCCCCTAGTGAATGGTATGATATACTTACATGATTTAATTTTCAAAACAATTAGGCAAAAGGTACAGAAGATCCAACCCTTTTTATAAAAATGGAAAATAATCTTTTTTATTGTTCAAATTAATATTATTGACATGATATTTGGATCAACTCAACAGTATTTAACTGATTCTCTTTTGAATTTAATTAAATATGATTTTGAAATGAGTATGATGGGTGAGTTAACATTTTTATTAGGTTATCAAATTTAACAAAAACCAAAAGGAACCTATATATCTCAACATATGTATATCAATGATTTACTCAAAAATTATTGATATGACAATACTAAAAGTATTAGTACTCTATTTAGTACCTCAAATACACTTGATATTGATGATACAGGGAAACCAGTCGATCAAAAAACATATAGAGGTATGATAGGATGTTTGTTATACTTGACGTCTAGTCAACTAGACTTAATGTTTTTTATATTCTTATGTGCAAGATACCAATCAAATCTTAAAGAGTCTCATTTAAAAGATGTGAAAAGATTTTATCGGTATTTAATAGGAACTATGGATTTTGGCCTTTTTTATTCTTTGGGAAATGATTTTGTTTTAAAAAGATTTTCAGATATTGACTTTGGTTGTTGTACAATGGATAGAAAGAGTAGATCCAGAACATTTAATTTATTAGGAGATTACTTAGTTTCTTGTTCATGTAAGAAACAACACTCAGTAGCACTTTCCACTACTAAAGCTGAATAGGTAGCAGCTGGAAGTTTTTGTACTCAAATGTTGTAGATGAAACACACGCTCACTGACTGTGGATTGAGATTTTCCAAAACTCAAATTCTATGTGATAATAATAGTGTCATAGATCTTAGTAAAAACACATAACATAACTATCGTTCAAAACACATAGATATTAGGCATCACTTTCTTAGGGATCACACACTAAAAGGAGATATTATTTTACAATTCATCGGAATGAAAGAATAAATTGATGACATTTTTACAAAACCATTATCATCTGATAGATTTGAGTTTATAAAACTGAAGCTAGGAATGATTACATTAAAATAATCATTCATATCTACTTCATGTTTTACACTTCTCCTTACACTAAAAAACTCCACTTATAAGGGGTAGAAGAGTTTTTTAATGTATTTATTAACTTTTTCTTATGGTCTTCTTTATTTTTTTCTTCTATTGGTTTGATATTCGGTCATTCTAATTATTTTCCCGACTGTCTGATTATCATTTTAACCTTCTGTTTCTCATCTTGTCTACCTCTTTACCGTATTGATTTTTCTATCGTCATGTCAACCTATGGTAACAACTTTTCTTTCCATTAGCACGTCAACCTATGGTGACAATTTTGTTTTCCATCGGCACATCAACCTATGGTAATGACATTGTTTTCCAATCGGCATGTCAACCTATTGTAATAACTTTGTTTTCCATCAGCATGTCAACATATGGTAACCACTTTGTTTTCCATTATCATGACAACCTATGGTAGCAACATTGTTTTCCATCGGTTTGAAAACCTATTGTAATGACTTTGTTATCCATCAGTTTGAAAACATATGGTAATGAATTTGTTTTCCGTCAGTTTGACAACCTATGGTAATGAATTTTTTTTCCATCAGCTTGAAAACCTATGGTAATTAATTTGTTTTCCATCAGCTTGAAAGCCTATGGTAATAACATTGTTTTACACAGGTTTAACAACCTTTGGTAGAGACTTTTTTTCCATAGGATTGACAACCTATGGTAATGACTTTTCTTTCCATCATCTTGACAACCTATGGTAATGACTTTTTTTTCCATCAGTATGAAAACCTATGGTAATGACATTGATTTCCATTAGAATAATAACCTATAGTAATGTCTTTTTCTTCCATGGTTCTCACAACTGATCGTATTATTTTTCCTTTCCATGTATGCTATTACTTTCTTTTTGTTATTGTATTATACATTATTAATACTATTATACCAACTATTTCCATAGAATTTCTGACATGTACATTTTTCTGTTTTTTTGTCTTATGTTTTATTGTTTCTTGTTTTTTTCCTTTAATTCATATCCGTTGATTTATATATCTTCTAATATTTTCCATAGAATATCAACGACCATTTGTTTTTCACCTATAAATATACCTACTCCCCAAACCCACACCGGTTTTCAAAAATTCATGGTGAAACTATGCCTCTTTGTTTTAATACTCCATACTATCTTCCCTTTGACTCATCTTTATGTCCTAGTCCTATGCCAACACTCCTGTCGAAATGACTTCAAAAACATTTTCAGAGAAAGACTTATTTAAGGAAAGGTTTGTTTCTTGGGACATCTTTGACACATATGATTCAACAATCAAGAGGATTATTTTGTTTCAATGCTGGGAACATATTTTTGTTGAGAAACTCGTATCTCAAGAGCTAATTCTTATTGAAGAAGATAGTAAATTCTACAAAATGGTGTCTTTTGAAAAAATTATGATGATAAAATTTGCTGTTTACGATTGAAAAATCTCAATGTCTGTGAAACAAGTAGCTCACTTTCTCAATGTCTTAACATAAGGTGATTCTTTTTTTCATCTCATAAACTACAAGAGGAAGCTGGTATGTTCAATAAGTAAAGTGCTGAAAATCATTATTTCATACAAATGAAGATTAGATAAAAGTATCTCAATTATCTCCAGAAAAATGTTTCATGGTGCTTTGGATGCAAGGTTTTCTTATCCCAAAGAAAGGGGATAGAGATACTCTTAATGTTTCTGATATTTTTATGATATACAATCTTGTAAACATGAGAAAGGTGAATCTCTTGTGGCGCATTTTTGAATCAGTCATGAATTTCATGTCAAGATCAATCAAGTCTCATTTTATTATGAATCCCACTACTCTTACTAAGTTAATTCTTGAGATATTCATGTTTTGTAATATTCCTATGAAAGGGCAGTTGAATGAACTGATGCCTTCTTGGATAAGTAAGAATATGATGAAGAAGTTGTATGTGTGTTTTGATGAAAATTCAACGATTTTTGTTAAAGATGTAGAATATGAATCGGCAACAAATCAATCGGAACCTCTTCCATTTGAATCTTTTTCAAATATTTCTCCTCAAAAGTCAGATCTGATAACCAGTAAAAATCCAAATAAGAAAACAAAATACAGCCAAGAAGTTGTATCCAAGTGGAGGAAATAAAATGAACAAATAAACGAAGGTGATCATAATTCTGGTCGTTATCCTGATGAAGCATTAGATGAGAGGATAATGGTTGAGGATACTCTTTCAGATGAGAAGAAAAAGAAGACTCTTTTGAAAAGAAAATATCATGATTATGATGTTTCTAAAAACCTGAAAATGGTTAAGGTGGCTAGTGCTCCACTAATTAAAGAAGTGAATCAAGAACCAATCATACAGAGTATTCTAGAAAAATAGATAGGGAATTTTTTTTTGAAATATGTATAGGATGTTGTAGAAGAGGAAGAATATTTTCTTTTGGAATTTCTTCAATGTTAAAAAAAGTGTAGAGAAGAATCTTCTTAGAAGCAAAGTGATGGTATTCAAAAAGTTCCTCATTCTGATCAAGCACCAGCTAAATCTATTTAAACTCTTTTAGATATTTTTCCTTCTCATATGAAGAAAGGTGCTAAATCTTCTCATACCTAAAAAGTAATTTTTATTATTGAAAAAGTATAAGAAGAAAGGAAAAAAGAAAAATCAAAAGAAAAACTACCAGTTGAAGACTCAAGCCAATCAAATGAACTGGATTCATACAACGAGGATACTGATTCATAACTCACAATATCTCTCATGAAAAGTGATTACATTTTTCATGTATTGAAAATAATTTAGAATAAAATTCCATATTTTCCTATAATTGAATGAAAAATTTATTTCATCACTGAAAATCAAAGGAAATTTTTTTGGTTCTATAAGGGAACTCAGAAAACGAGTATTTTTAATAGAATTCGATTTAAAATTATTGTCATAATGTTTGGCTGCCCATAAGAAGGCTTTCAATAGGATGACTATGTGGATATACAAAATATAAAGAACAGTAAATGATCATAAAATGTCAATTGAATACTTAAGAAGGCATTCGAATGATATTTCTATTTCTTTTAATAACCTTGAAAAAGAAACTAATGAAAGGTTTAATCAGATGTCAAAAACTCATGGAGTCAATATCCCAATAATAAAAGAGATAAAAGAGAGAATGAATTCTTTCCGGTCAGAGTTTTCGAAGGTTTCATCTTTCAAAGATGAAATAGTTCTGTTGAAAAAGAAAAATTCTATGTTATCTTGAGACAATAATAATTTAAAATATGGAATTGATACTATTGAATAAGTATTCATAGTTCAAGAAAAGACTATCAAGAATCAGGATCATCTTATTGACGATCAATAAGAGCTGATCATATCCCAGGGTGATTATATTTCTGAAGACAAGAAAGAATTGAAAATGATGAAAGTTGTTCTTCATGAGCTTATTAAGAAAGGGAAAGAGAAAACAAATGAATGTTTTGTTGTATCTTTTTTCTTTATTCACTTTTAGAATTTTATAGACTTGTTATCTCAATGATATTTTTGTTCTCTTTCCCATTGCCTTTCATTTTCGTTTATCTCTAACATTTTCAGGCAACTCAATATTACCCCGTTCTTTTTGTAAATCAAAAAGGGGGAAAATGTTTTATAAGGGGAGGAATGTTTTAATAAAATACTTCTAAATAAAGGAAAATTTAAAAATATAATCCTTAAGAATGTACATACCTAATGGGGAGTTAGTTCTATTTGATTTCATATTCAGAAGAGTTTTCAATAACTCAGGGGGGAGATAAGTTTTTTTGTTTGTTACTTTATGATTTGTTCTTTCCAAAATGGGGGAGATTGTTGAGTCAAAATTCCTCTTTTGACTTTTATGTCTTGTTTTGGAAATAACAAATCTATTCCTGATTTTTTATTGTACAGACTATGTTTATCATATTAACAATGTTTATCGTACTGAATATGTTTATCGTACTAAATCTATTTATTGTACTGACTTAATCGTACTAACCCTGTAAATTTTACTGACTCTGTCAATATTACTGACTATTTTTCATCATAATCACATTGCATCATATAAATACTTTTCACTAAGTAAAACTAACAGTACTCTTATTTTACATTTATCACAAGCTTGTTTTTATCCTTTATCAAAACACATGTATTTTATCAATCGTACTCATGATTATCATTTTCATATATCTTTTGTTTTAACCAAGACGATGTCTTGAAATTATTGATAAACTAATCAAAACAATGTTGTGTTTTCTATTTCAATATGACTGTTATAATGCTAGGTGTCCTAGTCCTTCTCAGTTTTCTAGAGAAATTTGACCATTGAAACCTGAGGCTGATAAATATAAGGTCATTTGAAGCTAATAAATATTACTGAGATATGTTGATCTATATTTTCTTCTATCAAGTTCTATTGAGAGACGCTGTTACTTCTCAATATCTTCATGTGAAATCCATGAAATTACAAAACGTAAATAACTTATTCATAGTTTTTGTATTTCAATAAGTGATTTTTTTTATTTGTGTGACCGATCAAGTGATAGAGATCGAGGGCTACTAAGGATAGGTAGATAGTTCTACTGATATTAATATCAAGGGCTTTCAAGTGTTTTAAAGAAAAAGGTGTCGATTACCTAAAAAATCGAGGGATTTTGGAGATAGGAAGACAGACGTACCGATCATCATATCGAGGGCCTACCAAGGTGGTGGTAAAACATACCTCTTATCCTAGGTAAAAGGATACCCTTCTCTTTGGGATAAAAGAATTGTAATACTTTGGAATTTTTGCTGCTGTTTTTAAAAAAAGGAATTGTTTTTTCCCTTTCTTCATTTCATATTGATTTGTAATTGTTTGAATTATAATTATATTGTTACATATTGTATCGATAGATTCTATATGCTTTATGGTAGAATCTTTCACTATTTCATTACTCTGATTATTGTATTCATTTGAATACAATTGATTTACTCTTCTTATAGTATTACAATGTATCATACCTTTATATCCAAGACAATTGTGGTTATTTGTATTTTTTTGAATTGTATTAGTTTAAGATCATTAAAACTAATTTATTAAGTGTTTAATCACAACGTTTTAATCCTACAATTCACCCCCTCTTGTATTGCTCCATATAATATACATATACATCTATATATCAATCCCACTGGTTATCCATGTAATTTGTGATAAACCAATATAAAAACTATATTCTCATAATATAATGTCATCATGGATTATTAATATAACGGATTAACATAATTTAATACTCATTGAACCTATCTATTTATAGATAACTATAAAAAATATATATTCCCTATTACTTTGTTTCAACTACATTAATATTTTATTCTTGTGTTCATATATGATATATTTTATATTCTAATAATATGAGAGCAATATAAATTTGATAAGAAATTATTCTCCCCCTAATCTCCCTAATATTGGACGGATTTGGACTTTTGTGGTTGTAATAGTTTGAATACTTTTTAATCTCTATAAATATATTCTATATTCCCCATTGAGGTGTATAAATATAATTATATATATATATAATTTTTTTCTTTAATATGAATTATTCTATAAATTTATGAATTTTTAATTTTATGCATCTGATTATAAAAACGAAGTCATTCAACTCGTAGGATAAGCATTAGTATATTATTTTCCCAATTAGTGATATAATAGTAACTCATATAGAGGACATTCCAAATGGATAGGGTGTTATTATACACAAGAGATGGATATGTAATTTCTTTATGATATTTTCATGGGGGTTATTCAATTTTTACATGAGTCATGTAAAATTATATAAGGGTTATTCTATTATCATTTTAGGGGTTTTACCTCCCACTATAATTTTTCCTCTATCTTATTATAAAAAAATGGCATTGTGTTATGATACCTAAAAACATTATTATCTATATTTTTCATTAATAATATTTCATGTCCCTAAAAATCCTTTCTAATAGATGATGCTTACTTTTTTATATAATGATATGTAATAAATGGTAGAATTAGATTGAAGAGATTAACAAGAATTTTATTGTGATTATTGTGTTTGAGATTAATAATAAAATATATTTTATAATTTTGGTAGATAGAATTGTTTGTCCAAAAAAAATTTTAATTATTGGTTTATATAGAGGGTAGGAAAATTAAAATACAACGATATCTGAAAGTACATATAAACTCACAAAAATAGGTATTTGTCTTGCCCAAATTGACCCTAAGATATAAGTGGTAACTTATATCATTGGAGGGGTTGTTAAATAGTCATATACATAATAACAACCTACAACCACTCATGATATGGATGTTTTTGGACATGAAGTGACCAAACTTGTTGTTTATTTTTTCTGGATTACTTGATAAAAAATACCTATGTTATTTTAATTTATGGTAATTGGTTGATTATAATATAATGTAAAAATATGATTGTATGTATTTCGTTTTAAATTATTTCAACTTCATTAACTCTAGAATGATTCAATCAATAAAATAAATCTAATGTAATCAATTACTGGTTAACGCCTTCATATACACATTCTAATCAACTATACACTTGTACGATCATTTTGATAAGAACTCTAATGTTTTGGATATTATTAGAACATGAAAGGCGTGGCTATAAAATACAATAAGAAAGAGGAATAATGAAAATAATTCAATGAAAAATTCATGTAAATGAAATTATTTAATATATAGATATTAATAAATAAAATCCATTCCATCCCATTTCTATTCCATTCAATCAATCCATAATAGTTTTATAATTCCATTGATTAAAATCTATAAATGGATGATAATAGTACACACATGTGTGTGTAATTGAAGAATAAAATCAGTTAAATAACAATCACTGCACCATTATATAATTAATATAACAAGGTTTGGTTTGAATAAGTTCACACCATAAAGAAATTGTATCAACATGATATGAATAAGAATAGAATATAGGGATATGAAAAATGTTGATAAAGAAACTAAAGTGAATTATAAAAACTTAAACGTGAAAAAAATAATGTGTAAATTGAAAATGGAAAAAGAAATTACAATTGAATTATAATAATAATAATTTCAAATACTCCACCACCAATACCATAAATAAGAATTTTTAAATCCTTGGTTCAATAACCCAATATTCCATGTCATACTATTTTAATGGGGGTAGGAATAGGTTGGTAGAATGTTAAGTTATACTATTCTTTCCCACCCTTGAAAAAATAGGAAATGGATTGAATCCACCCAACAGAGGTACAGATATGTGCTTCTAGATGGATGAATTGGTGTGGGAAATTGAATAAGAAACTTAAGCAACGAAATTTATCTAATATACTTTAAAATTCTAGGGCATTTTTCTAACGAATTATAAAAAGAATGGTTGTCTGTTACTATGGGACACCAAATATATCCTAAAATTTTATATTCAACATCGGTTGGATTGATAACCCTTTAAAATATTAATTATATTTTTACATTGATTAATTAAATTTTACCAATGTTTTCATATATATATATATATAGTTAAAATATTATCTTTATTGGGATTTAATTATAAATGATACAATCATATAATTGTGCTATTGTCGAGTTCAATTCACCCAATATTTTCTGGGTTGAATATCCAAAATGATGGACATTCGATGCAAATCACCAAGTCCTCCAAATTGGTGAATTATTCGCAATGAAATTCGAAAGATGATAATGAAATAAAAAATTTAAATCAATACCAAGGTTTGATTTACAATGTGTCTCAAAATGTGCCAAGTAATAGTTCACATTAATAAAGAATTACAATCCTAATGTAAAATAATTTTCAAATATTAAAATGTAATAAAAATATTGTTTATGAATAATGAAGAACATAAAAATTATATATTATAACAAATAATATTAGCCTCATTCTGAGGCTAATAAACCCCCTATCTTGATCTTTTATAATCCTCATTAAAAGGTACCATAGAAAGATGAAATTGAATTTTTCTTTCCAGAAACATTTTAATATAAAATGCCTACTGAAATACATTATTCCAAATAATGATTAAACATATAAAGATAAATTAACAAAAGATAGCATCATAATATTATAACAACAAAAATACTATTCCTTTTTTCAAATTCATTTCTAGATTTCATCTAATTTGAATTAATCATGGGGATTTGTTGTGCATCACAATAGACATGGGGGTAATTTTTATTCAATGGTGGAAGATTGAAGCGCTAGGTGGAATTAAATTTTCTCTTTATGGTGAGTATTCATTTTTTTATATTTTTTTATTTATCTGTTTTTTCAATTTTTCCATGTTAATTGAAATTTCACTTGATCAATTCAACCCTTATAGCATGACTTTATTTTTGACTGCAAGGCTCAATGACCTTAGGGAACCAAGTGAATCTCACATACATGAGAATAGTATTATTTAAATTGAATAAAAAACAAATTAAAATTAACAGAAACAGAGATAAAATTTCCAACACTAGGCTAGACAACTATTGAGTTGCGATATCCATGTGCCATAATCCACACATTAGATCAATCAATTTACCTAAATTCAAATTTGTTATTATTTTTATTATATTTTTTGTTTTTATACCCATTTTAAAATTAAAATTATTACCAACCATATTATATTAATTTTGGGACCCCATGAAATCAATCTAACACCACATAATCCAAATCATATGAAAAGTGATATTTTGAATAAATGTGGTGAAAATATGAACGTTAACAAATCACATAGGACAACCAAACATTCAAAAATATATGCTTATAAACATAAACATGAATTAAAATTATAATCAAGGCATGTAAAATTATATGATAATAATTTTTAATTATTGGAAAATATATCATCATATAAATATTGAAATAAATTTTATTTTCCATTGATATAATTTTTTGTTTATTTTTTCACTAATTTTTGTCATTGACAAAAAAAAATTATTTCACATCCTTTACATAGAATAATGCATTCCCCAGTGTTTAATGAAAAGGAAATTCATAATAGGATAAGGATATAAGAGAGAATATGGAAAATAAATTTTCAATATGATAATATAGAATGAAGTCACCTAATGGTTGAAGTTTAAGTTGGTGATGATCTCATTTATTTCTTTGACCACCATGTTTCTCACATAAGCCTCAATAATTATGTAGTTTATTTTTTAAACTGAGAATAAAGGTTATATTCTTAAAAATGCATCAATCTCAAAAGCTCAAAATTAATGAACCCTAATACCATTAGAACACAATAGGAACCCTGTAAGTATCCCTTTACTTAAACCAAAAAAAAAGGAAAGTGAAAAATGTACCTATTTATTTTGAAATACCAAACTCCGAGTCAATATATGGGTAAAACTAGATTTTCCTCCCAAAAAGTTCTTTATTTAATTCCTTTATCTTGACTTGGATCCCGCTAAATTACCAAATTCCATATTTCAACATCCTATGTATTTTTATTTTTACCCATTCAATTAGATTGATATTGATACATTGTTCATAATATATTCCATGTACAATAATATTTTTTCTAAGGAGTTGGATAATCCAAGGAATATCATAAATATTTATTCAAATTACTTCTATAATCCTTGCTAACATGTCAAGGATCATTCTAACATTGTTTGTTTCAAGAGAAAAATAAATTAAAAATGTGAGGTCTTGGTTATCCCCTATAAATGGATACCAGAGTGGGGAAGGAAACAACATAAGCTTGAGTTTTGGTTGATTTAAATTTCCTAAATAATATTTTAAATTTGAATAAATACAATTTTCATTAGAAAATAATTTTGAAAAAAGTGGATCCTTGTGAAAATATGTTTCACCCATCAAATTTTATATATTTTTGTTAAGGGTTGGTATATACTCAAAGTTCATGATTTTTTTAAATATTTTAGTGATTTTTGGATATTAAAAATAAAACGTGGATAAATATTTAATAAAATAAATCTATAAAGACAAACTAACCTCTTGTGATTATATAAAATCAATTTTAAATAGAATTAAATTCTCATTACCAGTTCCAAAATATACGTCAGGTTGACTTTCAATATTCCCAAACCAATTCACCACATTATGCATCTGAGATTTATCATATTCTAATGTTTTTTATTTAGTATTTTCCTATGACTTGGAATAATTCCGTAGTTTTTGAATCAAGGGTCTGGAATTTTCATTATTTTTCTCACTCTTTTAAATTTCTACATCTTTGAGTTGTTCATTTAAATTTTGTGTGTAATAATATTCTCCTATCAATGTTGAGGGTGGTGTCCTTTGTGGGAATAGATTATTTAAAAGATTTAATTTATTATGTGATAATATTGATGATAAAACCACTTAATTTTTTCTATATATTTATTATAAAATTATCAAGTAATGGCGATGGATTGCTATAGACAATGGGTTGAGGCATGTGTTATATTTCCAGATGACAATTAAGTTTTTGGAATTGCACCAGAGGATGATCAAAATGGACTTTTTAGGATTAGAACACATTATTGGTCGGAATATTTTTTTTAGAGAATATGATTTCAATCATTTTGGTTGATTGGGTTGATTATTATCCCATGAATAGAACCACGTATGGTCATGTTACATCACACTTGGTGTGAGAATACCATAATAGAGAGATGTTCCCCTTGTTATTATTTGTTCAAAACCGCCATCCATATGAGTTAAATGCGACGAGATAAAAAGGAACATGGGTGAGAATAATATATTATTGTTTAAAATAACATAGTTATATCCCCATAAATGTTGCAAAAATTTAGTCTCACCCAAATATACCCAATTTTATAATCGGTCCTTTGTAGTATATAAGTGGTTATTGAATCCTATGAGACTGATGAAATGCCTTAAGACACTATTTCTAAAGATTTTTTTGTGTTTAATGTGGAAAACCATGGGGTTTATATTTTTTGGATTACAATATAACTAAAGGATATAATTGAATTAAATTTTTGTGAATGGGAATATCCTAGGATATTATAAAGGGTTTATTAAATGAGTTTTGTTTTAAGTTATTTCAATTTCATTAACTCAGGAATGATTCATTCAATGAAATTAAGATAACCTAATCACATACTATTTTACAACCTTCAAATACACATTTTAATCAACTATACACTTTTAGTATTATTTTCATAATCACTCCAATGTAAAATATCTTATTCTCACAAGAAAATTATATCAATTAAATTAAATAAGGAATAAGAAGAAAGAATATAATTAAATAAAAAAAAAAAAAATTAATAAACATTTCTAAAGTTGTAAATAAAATAAAATAAAAAACCTTTATTCTAACTTGGATCAAATCATAATAGTCTTATCCTTTCACTGTTGAAAATATTTCAATGGAATATGAGAATAGACTCATGATGATGGAATTAAAGAAGAATGTATGTGAAATAACTATAACTCAATTGTTGTGTGAATAATTTCAAAATATTTTTTGTGAATAAGTTCAAACCATGAAGAAAGATATAAACCTGATATAAATAAGAAAATAATAATAGTATATGAATAACATTTATTAATAAACTAATGGTAATTAAAACAAATTATATGTTAAAAAAGAAACAAATGATTACAAAATGAGAGCAAGAGATTCTAATTGAAATAAACAAAAGGATCATTTAAAATCCATCACCACCACAATGTTTTATTGGAATTTTGAAATACTTGACTTGAGAACCCAAAAATACAATTCATCTCAATTAATGAGGGTATGAATATTTTGGCGGAATGTTAATGGAGAGTGGACATTCCACCGATGACAAAAATAGAATTAATCTTGCATCCAAGCAAGAGAGGCGGTGAAATGATATTCTATATTGATGAATTTGTGTGGACCATAGAAGAATAAATTTAATTTGGAGACGTAAAATAACATATTTAAAACCATTATCCTTTTTTCCTAATATACGAGTATTTATGGTAATAATTGTGAGCGATTATTCAGTGCTACCATATTTGTTCGATAATATCATAATCTGATTATGATGTCTGAATCTCCCATTAACCCTAATTATTAGCACTATAAACTGTTGAATGAAATGTTCATCATGATTTTATATATCCTCAAGTCATGTTTGAGATTCTATAGAATTGAATAATGGATGATATAGTCATACTATTGGGATGTTTTCAAGTTCACTTTTCCTCGAATTTTATAGGCTGATTTTCCATAATGATGGTATTCCAATGTGAATCTCCAAGTGATACAAAATGATTAATTGTTATAAATGAAATGGTAATCTTGATAATGAAATATATGATGCAAATCAAAAAAGATGGATGATTTACAATGTGTGTTAAAATGTACCAAGTAATAGTGAACTTTAAACAAGAATTGTAATCATAATGTGAAATATTGTTCAAATTGTAAAGGCGCTAAAATTGGTGTTTATTAATAATTAAGAACATAAAAACTATATGTTAATATAATGAATATTATCTTATTTTAGGCCAAATTATCCATACCATTAGAATTTATATAGAATTCATACCATATTTCTCTTCGCTTGACTTAGTGTAATGAATAATTATTATTAATAGTGGAAGTATAACTATGGTTCTTATTTCATATATTGGAGTATAATAGACAAGAAAATTGGTTCACCAATATCGGATTACTACTAAATAATGATGACTATTCACTTAATATATGATAGTTTTGAATTAACTATATTATTATTTATGATATTTAAAGTGTTAGGGGTATCATTCATTTTTCAAACAACAACTGATGGTGGATTTACTATGTTGTCACCAAACATTTCATTAGTTAGTGGGATAATTGAATTTATAACTAGTAATTCGAATATTCACCACATTTATGGATGTTATTATAAATATGGATATGGTTATGGTTAGTTAATTTATGTTATAAAAGTAAGTGGATTTTGTTGATGTGAAATCATTTGATGGGTAGTGATTGTGTTAGTGTGAGTTAGATTAAATTGGAACTTAATATAACTTTTGTCTGAGTTTTATCATGTATATATAATTTATATAGTATGGAGTGTGATTTTAGTGATTGTTTTGTATTAAAAACAATGATAGAACTATTATTATCTTCTAATAGATTATTATTTTTTAGCTTCTATACATGATTATAATAGTATACACTATTCAAATTGGTATAGTTTTATGTAAAAGGGAAATATCCTAAAAAATATGTGGATATAATAACCTATACTTGTATTATTTTATAAGAAATAAAATTTTAGTTGGTAGAGGTGTTAGATGAAATGAAAAAATGGATTTGATGAATTTTGTTGTCGGTATTGTGTTTTCCAAATACCGTTGATGTATATTGGAGTCATCTTGTTTTATATTTCAGTGTTTGTATTATTTTTCTGGTATGTCACTAGTAATAGATCTTGACTCATTATTATTGTATGATATTCATATTGTTTATAATATAAGTTATTCACATATTTCATTATTGATTAGGTTTACGCATTTCATATTTATTGAGTCCTTCTTTTTATATAAGGAAAATTTCTTCTATATTAGTCCTAAAATATCTTATATAATTTATATTAACTGTATTCCTATTGAAGGAATGATTGAAACTGTTATCATAACTATTGATCTAAAGATGGGTCTTATTATGTCAATTTTATATCATTATTATAACGACCCACACTTTACATACATTGTTAATACTTCAAAATTGAATCACACTTATTACAACATATGACAAAACCACAAAGGACCGTATAGGTATAGTGTCTTTAGAAACTGGGAAACATAAACAACTGGTTCATAAATCTTCTACAGTGTCTCCCATTTATTTCATCATATCTAGGGTCCCTTTTAGCATATTCTACTTAATATCCATCTTTCTGGCCTGGGGAAAAGAAAACATAAAAGGGTGAGCTCAAATGCTCAGCAAGGGCAAATAAAGGAAATAAAAATCATATCATATCTTTTTGAAAATTAAAACCTGCAAAAGAGATCATAATATCTTAACATGGAATAAATCATAGAAGTGAAAATGAGATCCCCATAATCATAACATAAAACTTGAATCTTTGTGGCATGCACACATAATCATGGAAAATCATTTTTTGTTAGTCATGACTCATTGCCAAGACTATCTTAGTGGACAAAGTCCCTTTCTGAACCGAGTTCACTCCTCGTTTCAGTCCTGTATCACTGAACCGAAATAACCTTCCGTTCCAGCCATGTCTATCTCATGAGATATAAAATCATTACCCAATGCATTGGAGGGAGATATAGGTCCCACCCATCTTATAATGAATCCTTTCTTATGTGTGCCACATAATCATAAAACATACATCATCGCATAACACATATAACAAAAATGGGATTCTTGAAACATCATGACATCATAAATAAATTCATATATGATAAAGGAATTCATAAACATAATTCCATCACAACATAGTCAAACCAATGGAAAAATATGGATAGAAACAGAACCCTTTATTATCTTAGATGGAAAATAATTTTGATAAAACACTTGAATTGAATTCTTGAGGAAAATATCCTTTCTTCTTCAAAAACATTTTTCCTTTCATAACATGTCATACAACTTTAAAATAAAAGAAGTTGATTAAAAATAAACTTGAAAACTTGTAAAGGAAGCTTCTTTGAAGTAATGTTTTAAAAATCCATTCATGCCGTATAAGTTAAAAAAAACATTCTTCGTACTTTTGTCGGAAAAGTCAAAAAGTACCTCGTATGGAAAAACGACAAAAGATTCCTTTCATATTCTTTACTAAAAACTCACCTAAGGGTAAAATTGGATTTAAACTATTTCAAGTGGATGGAAACAATATTACATATTGAGGGAAAATGGATGTGGATGATAAAATACACCCCAGTAAATACTTACGAATAAACAATCCCGGATAAAAATGAGATTGTGATATTTCCCTTACCTTAGGTCCGATTTGCTTTGTTCATGTCCGAAGCTCCTGTATAATGGTTTAAATAATGTTATTGACTTATTCCAGAATCATACATATTGATATGAGATCATATATTGTCATATTATTAGCTTCTTGTTAGTAATATTTCATTGTTACTTGTTACTCGGGTCTTTATAACTTTTTGTTCTTATGCGTGTTTTGTCGAATAAATTCTTATTCTTATCTTTAGGTTATAGATAATTCATTTCCAGAATGGTATTAGTGTAGTATATACCATATTCATTCATTCAATTCATTTATATAATCATTATGAAATGAAGATCATGTAGAACGAGTCGCATCACATCGTGGAGACGGTATTCCGTACGTACGCACGAGTGATGATATCGTTCCTATGATCGTGGAATTGTATTGGAGTATATATATATATTATTTCAGTATCAATGTTACTTAATAATAATCATATATAGTTACTGATGACACCATTATACCCATCATTGTAAGGTGATGGTGGAAAATAGATTACACCACGGCGTGGAGACGGTATTCCGTACGTACGCACGCGCGGTGATTTCATTTTTCCGTAGGATGGATAGAAGGTGAATTAGGGTTGTTTCATATTTATAATAACATATCAGTATGTAAGTAATACTGATGTTATTACTTTATCATGAAACAACTAAAGAAGAAGAAGTTGAAGAAGAAAGAAATTGAAAAGATCGGTAATGGATATTACCTCTTCTTTGGAACGCCTTTTTGAATCCTCCACTTAAGGAACTAAGATTGGTCTTTGGAGAAGACCAGGACCTCTAGGATTATTCTAGGGAAGTGGAGAAGGGAAAATGGCAGGGGTTGGCCGAGCTTGAGTGCTCAAATTGGTGTGAGGAGGAGGGGGAGGAGGTGCCCTTTTATAAGGGAGGAGAGGGGCACCTTAGGAATATCTCAAAATATTATTTTATATTAAAGTCAAAATCGGTTAATAATGGTTCCAAAGGGTCTTATTTCGATGCTAAAGTGGGGATGGGTCGAAATCCTATCAACCAATAGGATTTAGACAAGTTTAGGGTATTATTTTAACCTTATCAATTAGATTTAACTCTAAGTTAATTAATTTAACTTTTACCGTGTCTTTTTGTTTTCTTTCACTATATGGTTAATACACTTACTATAACATGCCAAACGAACCCCAAATTGTTTATTATTAATATATATATCCTTATCTAAGTCATTTGGCCGAACCTTAGATTTTTAGGAATAAAATAACAATTAATAATATAATATTTGATTTAAAAACTATTTTGTGTCAATTTTGACACTATTTGATATATGATTTTTGTGAAAGTCATAACAGAATTATATGTTCGAACCAAGTTGATTAAATCAATACTAATATATCATAGTAACCTATAAAATTAGTGGAATTCATAAAAAGTCTCAAATTACATTTATTTTGGTATTTATATTATCAATTTTGTCAATATTTCATTAATAAGATAATTACTGCATCATCTTTGTGTCATAAATAAATTAAATTATTTGATGTCTAAAAATTACAAATAAAATACCATCATGTAGGAAATCGTTTTAGATTTCTAATGAATATTTACAATCGAATTTATCTTATGTATAACCCTATATTAAAAATGATTTACTTATTACACTTTGATTTTAACTATTTTAACCCTTCTTTAAATAAATTAATAATAAATGTCCTAATCTAATCCAAGTGGGCCTAAATGGTCATATTTTATTCCTAAGTTTGTTTTTGGTCGAATTACACTTGTCCAATAGAATTAGGACATGTGTTAGGGTAATATTAATATCATATTTACCCTTAGTTACCCTATTTACTATTAACCGCGGTAAAAATAGTAAAAAGTTACTATTCATCAAAAAATTATTTTCATCTCATTGAACCACATTTTAGTCCTTGATATTAACCGTGTCTCTCGGATTTTTGAAATTCCATTCACAGAAGCGGTAAAATTAAGTTTTATGCAAAATTCAGTTTTTAACCTACCACTTAGTGGTTTCACTATTCATCAAAAATTGAAAGTTTTCAGAAAAATACCAAAATTTCACCCTAGGATAATTTCGATATTCTGAGTCCAAAAATGAAGTCCATTTTGAAAAATAAAATTTATAAAATTTCAAAAAGTGGTAATTACTATTCATAACGGCTAGTTTTAATAGCATATTGTTGTTTAGTGAAACTCGGTATTGCGTACGACGCAAGCTATCGAGGAAGGTCGCGATTGCGTGTAAAGCAAGCCAAGCAAGTGTTGTGTAGAAAAAGATTCCTTTGATGATTTATATAACATAAAAGTCTCGGGTGTTACATTCTACCCCCCATAAAAAGAATTTCGCCCTCGAAATTCGTCACTTTGCAACAAACAAATGAGGATACTTCTCCCTCATCATATCCTCAAGCTCCCATGTAGCTTCTTCAAGTTGGTGGTTTCTCCATAAAACTTTCACCAAGCGAGTGGTCTTGTTTCGTAGGACTTTTTCGCTACGATCCAGAATCTCTATCGGCTGTTCTTCATAAGAAAGATCTTGCTCCAGCGGTACAACTTCTGAGCTGAGTACATGTGAAGGATCTGGTATGTACTTTCTCAGGAGAGATACATGGAACACATCGTGAACTTGAGAGAGATTCGGTGGAAGCGCCAATCGGTAAGCTACCTTCCCAACACGATCCAGTATTTCAAAAGGACCGATATATCTAGGGCTCAACTTCCCCTTCTTTCCAAATCTCATAACCCTCTTCCAGGGAGATATTCGTAAGAACACTTTATCACCCACTTCAAACTCTAGGTATTTTCTTCGGTTGTCGGCATAACTTTTCTGTCGACTCTGAGCTGCTCTTATGTGTTGTTGAATAGATCTGACCTTTTCTGCCATTTCATCAACGAGATCAGGTCCTAATAGATTTCTTTCCCCAACTTCATCCCAGCAAGTTGGAGTCCTGCATTTCTTTCCATAGAGAGCTTCATAAGGAGCCATCTGAATACTGGAGTGAAAGCTATTATTATAAGAAAATTCCACCAAAGGTAGGTGTTGATCCCAACTTCCTTTGAAATCCATAGAGCAAGCTCTCAACATATCTTCTAGGGTTTGAATTGTTCTCTCAGACTGACCGTCTGTCTGGGGATGATAAGCAGTGCTGAAACTCAACTCTGTATCCAGAGTATGCTGAAGACTTCGCCAGAACTTCGAGGTAAATCTCGGATCTCGATCAGATATAATAGAAAGTGGTACTCCATGCAATCTTACCACTTCCTTTACATATATCCTGGCAAGCTGATCTAGAGAGAAATCCTCTCTAATAGCAATGAAGTGTGCAGACTTTGTAAGACGATCAACTATGACCCAGATAGCATTATTGCCTTTGGATGTTTTAGGAAGTCTTGTGACAAAGTCCATAGTGATGTTTTCCCATTTCCATTCGGGTATGGGTAATGGTTGTAACATCCCCTTAGACTTCTGTCTCTCAGCTTTAACTTGTTGACAAACCAAGCATCGAGAGACATATTCAGCAACATCTCTTTTCATGCCATCCCACCAGAAGTACTCTTTCAGGTCCCTATACATCTTCGTGCTTCCAGGATGAATAGAGAATGAAGAACTATGAGCCTCATCCAGCAACTCTTTCTTTAATTCGGGGATGGGAGGAACACAAACCCGATTCCTGAACTTTATTATCCCATCACAATCAAGGTTGAATTCAGGAACATTTCTCACCTTCTTTTGTAACTCGACATCTTATTTCTGTGCCTCTTTAATCTTCACATGTATAGATGGTTGAACATTCATTTGAGAAAGGTAAGATTTTTCCCCTTCCATTATAATTCCAAGATCCATCCTTTGTAAATCCATAAATATTGGATCTTTTGTGATCCTCATCATGGATAAACTAGCATGGTCTTGTCGACTTAATGCATCTGCCACCTTGTTTGCTTTCCCAGGGTGGTAATGGATTGAGCAGTCATAATCCTTAATCAGCTCCAACCATCTTCTTTGGCGCATATTCAACTCCTTTTGTGTGAAAATATACTTTAAACTTTTATGATCAGTATAAATATCACACCTTTCACCATAAAGGTAATGCCTCCAAATCTTTAATGCAAAGATTACCGCAGCCAACTCCAAATCATGTGTTGGGTAATTTTGCTCATGGATTTTCAACTCTCGTGAGGCATAAGCTATCACCATATCATTTTGCATAAGAACACACCCCAATCCCTTCTTGGATGCATCACTGTAGATCACAAACCTTTCTCCACTACAAGGCAGTGTGAGCACAGGTTCACTGGATAACCTTCTTTTCAACTCCTTGAAATTCTCTTCACATTCCTCTGTCCAGACAAACTTAACTCCTTTCCGAGTCAACTTGGTGAGTGGATTAGATAATCGTGAAAAATCTTTTACAAAACGTCGATAATAACCAGCCAAACCAAGAAAACTTCGGATCTCAGTTACTGTTGTTGGTCTTGACCATCTTTCGATAACCTCTGTTTTTGCTGGATCCACAGATATCCCCTCTTTTGAGATTATATGACCCAAAAATGCAACTTTTTAAAGCCAAAATTCACACTTGGTAAATTTGGCATAAAGCTTCTCTTTTCTCAGGGTCTTCAATATAATTCTCAAGTGATCTTCATGCTCTTCCTTGATCTTTGAATAGACAAGAATATCGTCTATAAAGACTACCACAAATTGATCAAGATAGTCTCTAAAGACTCTATTCATTAGATCCATGAAGATAGCAGGGGCATTAGTAAGACCAAATGGAATCACTATAAATTCATAGTGTCCATACCTTGTACGGAAAGCCGTCTTTGGTATATCCTCCCTTTTGACCCTTAATTGATGATACCCTGAACGAAGATCAATCTTGGAAAAGTATTGAGCTCCGCGTAGTTGGTCAAATAAGTCATCAATGCGTGGGAGAGGATATTTGTTCTTGATAGTGATCTTGTTAAGTTCTCTATAATCAATGCAGAGTCTCATTGATCCATCTTTCTTCTTAACAAATAGAACAGGTGCTCCCCAAGGTGACGCACTAGGGCGTATGAATCCCTTATCAAGATTCTCTTGGAGTTGCTTCTTCAATTCTTGCAACTCAATTGGGGCCATTCTATAAGGTGTCTTTGAAATAGGCAAAGCACCCGGTACGAGTTCTATTGAAAACTCAACTTCACGATTTGGTGGAAGACCCGGTAATTCCTCCGGAAAGACATCATCAAACTCCCGTACAATGGGAATATTCTTAATCGTGAGTTTCTCACAAACTATTTGAGATAAATAACCTTCATTTAGTGGAATCAATACCCATAAGATGGAAGAAATTTCCACTGGAAGGTTATGTTCATCCTTGCATTGATAGACGATCGTAGGTTGATCTGGAATATGAAATGTGACTTCCCTTCTTTGGCAATTGATATGAGCTCCATGTAGAGAAAGCCAATCCATGCCAAGAATCACATCAAATTCCACTAAAGGAAGGATCACAAGATTTGCAGGAAGCACTTTCCCACAAACTTCGATCGGAGAAGAATTATAAACTTCTGATGCGATTGATGTGCCATTAGGTGTTGTCACAGCTAACTCAACATCTAATTGTTGAGGTAATACGGTGATACCCTTAGAAAATTTTTCAGAAATAAAAGAGTGGGTGGATCCAGAATCAAATAAAACATTTGCTACTTTAGAGTGGATGGTAAGTGTACCTTTCACCACATCGTTATCGTACTCCACATCGCTGATAGAAATTGCATGTGACTTTCCTGTTTCTTTAGCCTTAAGAGTTTGTTGACGTCGACCATCATCATCAACCCTTGGATTTGGGCATTGATTGTCATAATGCCCCATCTCCTTGCACTTGAAACATTGAAGTGTAGCAGGTTCATTCTGTGTATCCCTTCCTTTGTTTGCATCATTAGACATCTTCTTCCCATTATCACGGCATTCAAATGCCCGATGACCTTCCTTTCCACATTTAAAACATTTACTTGTCCCTATAAGACAACTCCCTCCATGTTTCTTTCCACACTTTGAGCATAAGGGAAAGTTCATCTTCTTTTCCGTGTGCTCTTTAGATTTTTCTTTGAATTCCATCTTCCTCTTCTTATCAAACCCATGTGACTGATGGGTTACTCCAATCTCCATCTCGACTTTGAGAGCACATCGAACGATTTCCTCGTAGCTATTGAAGTCACTTATGGCTAACGCCCTTCGAAGACTTGGTTTTAAGCCACTAAAGAATCGATCGATCTTACTCTCAGGTTGGATAATAATACCAGAAGCGTACCTTTCAAGTCTGGTAAAATTTGCTTCATAGGTACCAACAGATTCATCATCCCTTTGCTTCAGTTCAAGGAACTCTTTCTCCATCTTTGTTCGGAGAATACGATGGAAGTACTTATTGAAAAATAAGTTCTTGAACTCGTCCCATTCCATAGACTCAATTTCATCCCTTTTCCTTGTATTCTTAACAAGATTCCACCATTGATCAGCATCTCCTTCCAAACGATACACTGCTAGGATGACTTTATCATGCTCATAACATTGAAGAACTGAAAATATCTTTTCAGTAGTACTAATCCATTGTTCAGCAACTAATGGATCAGTAGACCCGCTGAAAGATGGTGGACGCTGCCTCATGAAGGATTCAACAGAATGTTTCTCCCTCCTTTGTTCGTTTGGAAATACTGCATGATTCATAGCTTGAGAAAGTTGTGTGAGCATGGCTACAAGATTTTGCATTCCAGCTCCCATATCGTTTGGTTGCTCAGGGGGACAATCATTGCATTGCCCATCGCATTCCGCATTAACACGGTTCCTTCGGGTTCCAGCCATTGACTAAAACCAAGAAGAATAGTGTGATCAACACTAATTATAATAGGAAACCACGTAATTCAAGAATAAAATTTTCATGCTTATGGTCTTATCCTAGGTTATTCATGGCCATTTCTAAGATTTTGTTCTATGCTTAGACTTATCCTTAGGGATCTTACTAAGGCTTTCACATCCTAGTTTCCAAAGGTTGACTATACCTTTCCTTTGATACCAACTATAACGACCCACACTTTACATACATTGTTAATACTTAAAAATTGAATCACACTTATTACAACATATGACAAAACCACAAAGGACCGTATAGGTATAGTGTCTTTAGAAACTGGGAAACATAAACAACTGGTTCATAAATCTTCTACAGTGTCTCCCATTTATTTCATCATATCTAGGGTCCCTTTTAGCATATTCTACTTAATATCCATCTTCCTGGCCTGGGTAAAAGAAAACATAAAAGGGTGAGCTCAAATGCTCAGCAAGGGCAAATAAAGGAAATAAAAATCATATCATATCTTTTTGAAAATTAAAACCTCCAAAAGAGATCATAATATCTTAACATGGAATAAATCATAGAAGTGAAAATGAGATCCCCATAATCATAACATAAAACTTGAATCTTTGTGGCATGCACACATAATCATGGAAAATCATTTCTTGTTAGTCATGACTCATTGCCAAGACTATCTTAGTGGACAAAGTCCCTTTCTGAACCGAGTTCACTCCTCGTTTCAGTCCTGTATCACTGAACCGAAATAACCTTCCGTTCCAGCCATGTCTGTCTCATGAGATATTAAATCATTACCCAATGAATTGGAGGGAGATATAGGTCCCACCCATCTTATAATGAATCCTTTCTTATGTGTGCCACATAATCATAAAACATACATCATCGCATAACACATATAACAAAAATGGGATTCTTGAAACATCATGACATCATAAATCAATTCATATATGATAAAGGAATTCATAAACATAATTCCATCACAACATAGTCAAACCAATGTAAAAATATGGATAGAAACAGAACCCTTCATTATCTTAGATGGAAAATAATTTTGATAAAACACTTGAATTGAATTCTTGAGGAAAACATCCTTTCTTCTTCAAAAACATTTTTCCTTTCATAACATGTCATACAACTTTAAAATAAAAGAAGTTGATTAAAAATAAACTTGAAAACTTGTAAAGGAAGCTTCTTTGAAGTAATGTTTTAAAAATCCATTCATGCCGTATAAGTTAAAAAAACATTCTTCGTACTTTTGTCGGAAAAGTCAAAATGTACCTCGTATGGAAAAACGACAAAAGATTCCTTTCATATTCTTTAATAAAAACTCACCTAAGGGTAAAATTGGATTTAAACTATTTCAAGTGGATGGAAAAAATATTACATATTGAGGGAACATGGATGTGGATGATAAAATACACCCCAGTAAATACTTACGAATAAACAATCCCGGATAAAAATGAGATTGTGATATTTCCCTTACCTTAGGTCCGATTTGCTTTGTTCGTGTCCGAAGCTCCTGTATAATGGTTTAAATAATGTTATTGACTTATTCCAGAATCATACATATTGATATGAGATCATATATTGTCATATTATTAGCTTCTTGTTAGTAATATTTCATTGTTACTTGTTACTCGGGTCTTTATAACTTTTTGTTCTTATGCGTGTTTTGTCGAATAAATTCTTATTCTTATCTTTAGGTTATAGATAATTCATTTCCAGAATGGTATTAGTGTAGTATATACCATATTCATTCATTCAATTCATTTATATAATCATTATGAAATGAAGATCATGTAGAACGAGTCGCATCACATCGTGGAGACGGTATTCCGTACGTACGCACGAGTGATGATATCGTTCCTATGATCGTGGAATTGTATTGGAGCATATATATATATTATTTCAGTATCAATGTTACTTAATAATAATCATATATAGTTACTGATTACACCATTATACCCATCCTTGTAAGGTGATGGTGGAAAATAGATTACACCACGGCGTGGAGACGGTATTCCGTACGTACGCACGCGCGGTGATTTCATTTTTCCGTAGGATGGATAGAAGGTGAATTAGGGTTGTTTCATATTTATAATAACATATCAGTATGTAATTAATACTGATGTTATTACTTTATCATGAAACAACTAAAGAAGAAGAAGTTGAAGAAGAAAGAAATTGAAAAGATCGGTAATGGATATTACCTCTTCTTTGGAACGCCTTTTTGAATCCTCCACTTAAGGAACTAAGATTGGTCTTTGGAGAAGACCAGGACCTCTAGGATTATTCTAGGGAAGTGGAGAAGGGAAAATGGCAGGGGTTGGCCGAGCTTGAGTGCTCAAATTGGTGTGAGGAGGAGGGGGAGGAGGTGCCCTTTTATAAGGGAGGAGAGGGGCACCTTAGGAATATCTCAAAATATTATTTTATATTAAAGTCAAAATCGGTTTATAATGGTTCCAAAGGGTCTTATTTCGAAGCTAAAGTGGGGATGGGTCGAAAGCCTATCAACCAATACGATTTAGACAAGTTTAGGGTATTATTTTAACCTTATCAATTAGATTTAACTCTAAGTTAATTAATTTAACTTTTACCGTGTCTTTTTGTTTTCTTTCACTATATGGTTAATACACTTACTATAACATGCCAAACGAACCCCAAATTGTTTATTATTAATATATATATCCTTATATAAGTCATTTGGCCGAACCTTAGATTTTTAGGAATAAAATAACAATTAATAATATAATATTTTATTTAAAAACTATTTTGTTTCAATTTTGACACTATTTGATATATGATTTTTGTGAAAGTCATAACAGAATTATATGTTCGAACCAAGTTGATTAAATCAATACTAATATATCATAGTAACCTAGAAAATTAGTTGAATTCATAAAAAGTCTCAAATTACATTTATTTTGGTATTTATATTATCAATTTTGTCAATATTTCATTAATAAGATAATTACTGCATCATCTTTGTGTCATAAATAAATTAAATTATTTGATGTCTAAAAATTACAAATAAAATACCATCATGTAGGAAATCGTTTTAGCTTTCTAATGAATATTTACAATCGAATTTAGCTTATGTATAACCCTATATTAAAAATGATTTACTTATTAAACTTTGATTTTAACTATTTTAACCCTTCTTTAAATAAATTAATAATAAATGTCCTAATCTAATCCAAGTGGGCCTAAATGGTCATATTTTATTCCTAAGTTTGTTTTTGGTCGAATTACACTTGTCCAATAGAATTAGGACATGTGTTAGGGTAATATTAATATCATATTTACCCTTAGTTACCCTATTTACTATTAACCGCGGTAAAAATAGTAAAAAGTTACTATTCACCAAAAAATTATTTTCATCTCATTGAACCACATTTTAGTCCTTGATATTAACCGTGTCTCTCGGATTTTTGAAATTCCATTCACAGAAGCGGTAAAATTAAGTTTTATGCAAAATTCAGTTTTTAACCTACCACTTAGTGGTTTCACTATTCATCAAAAATTGAAAGTTTTCAGAAAAATACCAAAATTTCACCCTAGGATAATTTCGATATTCTGAGTCCAAAAATGAAGTCCATTTTGAAAAATAAAATTTATAAAATTTCAAAAAGTGGTTATTACTATTCATAACGGCTAGTTTTAATAGCATATTGTTGTTTAGTGAAACTCGGTATTGCGTACGACGCAAGCTATCGAGGAAGGTCGCGATTGCGTGTAAAGCAAGCCAAGCAAGTGTTGTGTAGAAAAAGATTCCTTTGATGATTTATATAACATAAAAGTCTCGGGTGTTACATTCTACCCCCCTTAAAAAGAATTTCGCCCTCGAAATTCGTCACTTTGCAACAAACAAATGAGGATACTTCTCCCTCATCATATCCTCAAGCTCCCATGTAGCTTCTTAAAGTTGGTGGTTTCTCCATAAAACTTTCACCAAGCGAGTGGTCTTGTTTCGTAGGACTTTTTCGCTACGATCCAGAATCTCTATCGGCTGTTCTTCATAAGAAAGATCTTGCTCCAGCGGTACAACTTCTGAGCTGAGTACATGTGAAGGATCTGGTATGTACTTTCTCAGGAGAGATACATGGAACACATCGTGAACTTGAGAGAGATTCGGTGGAAGCGCTAATCGGTAAGCTACCTTCCCAACACGATCCAGTATTTCAAAAGGACCGTTATATCTAGGGCACAACTTCCCCTTCTTTCCAAATCTCATAACCCTCTTCCAGGGAGATATTCGTAAGAACACTTTATCACCCACTTCAAACTCTAGGTCTTTTCTTCGGTTGTCGGCATAACTTTTCTGTCGACTCTGAGCTGCTCTTATGTGTTGTTGAATAGATCTGACCTTTTCTGCCATTTCATCAACGAGATCAGGTCCTAATAGCTTTCTTTCCCCAACTTCATCCCAGCAAGTTGGAGTCCTGCATTTCTTTCCATAGAGAGCTTCATAAGGAGCCATCTGAATACTGGAGTGAAAGCTATTATTATAAGAAAATTCCACCAAAGGTAGGTGTTGATCCCAACCTCCTTTGAAATCCATAGAGCAAGCTCTCAACATATCTTCTAGGGTTTGAATTGTTCTCTCAGACTGACCGTCTGTCTGGGGATGATAAGCAGTGCTGAAACTCAACTCTGTATCCAGAGTATGCTGAATACTTCGCCAGAACTTCGAGGTAAATCTCGGATCTCGATCAGATATAATAGAAAGTGGTACTCCATGCAATCTTACCACTTCCTTTACATATATCCTGGCAAGCTGATCTAGAGAGAAATCCTCTCTAATAGCAATGAAGTGTGCAGACTTTGTAAGACGATCAACTATGACCCAGATAGCATTATTGCCTTTGGATGTTTTAGGAATTCCTGTGACAAAGTCCGTAGTGATGTTTTCCCATTTCCATTCGGGTATGGGTAATGGTTGTAACATCCCCTTAGACTTCTGTCTCTCAGCTTTAACTTGTTGACAAACCAAGCATCGAGAGACATATTCAGCAACATCTCTTTTCATGCCATCCCACCAGAAGTACTCTTTCAGGTCCCTATACATCTTCGTGCTTCCAGGATGAATAGAGAATGAAGAACTATGAGCCTCATCCAGCAGCTCTTTCTTTAATTCGGGGATGGGAGGAACACAAACCCGATTCCTGAACTTTATTACCCCATCACAATCAAGGTTGAATTCAGGAACATTTCTCACCTTCTTTTGTAACTCGACATCTTCTTTCTGTGCCTCTTTAATCTTCACATGTATAGATGGTTGAACATTCATTTGAGAAAGGTAAGATTTTTCCCCTTCCATTATAATTCCAAGATCCATCCTTTGTAAATCCATAAATATTGGATCTGTTGTGATCCTCATCATGGATAAACTAGCATGGTCTTGTCGACTTAATGCATCTGCCACCTTGTTTGCTTTCCCAGGGTGGTAATGGATTGAGCAGTCATAATCCTTAATCAGCTCCAACCATCTTCTTTGGCGCATATTCAACTCCTTTTGTGTGAAAATATACTTTAAACTTTTATGATCAGTATAAATATCACAACTTTCACCATAAAGGTAATGCCTCCAAATCTTTAATGCAAAGATTACCGCAGCCAACTCCAAATCATGTGTTGGGTAATTTTGCTCATGGATTTTCAACTGTCGTGAGGCATAAGCTATCACCATATCATTTTGCATAAGAACACACCCCAATCCCTTCTTGGATGCATCACTGTAGATCACAAACCTTTCTCCACTACAAGGCAGTGTGAGCACAGGTGCACTCGATAACCTTCTTTTCAACTCCTTGAAATTCTCTTCACATTCCTCTGTCCAGACAAACTTAACTGCTTTCCGAGTCAACTTGGTGAGTGGATTAGATAATCGTGAAAAATCTTTTACAAAACGTCGATAATAACCAGCCAAACCAAGAAAACTTCGGATCTCAGTTACTGTTGTTGGTCTTGACCATCTTTCGATAACCTCTGTTTTTTCTGGATCCACAGATATCCCCTCTTTTGAGATTATATGACCCAAAAATGCAACTTTTTGAAGCCAAAATTCACACTTGGTAAATTTGGCATAAAGCTTCTCTTTTCTCAGGGTCTTCAATATAATTCTCAAGTGATCTTCATGCTCTTCCTTGCTCTTTGAATAGACAAGAATATCGTCTATAAAGACTACCACAAATTGATCAAGATAGTCTCTAAAGACTCTATTCATTAGATCCATGAAGATAGCAGGGGCATTAGTAAGACCAAATGGCATCACTATAAATTCATAGTGTCCATACCTTGTACGGAAAGCCGTCTTTGGTATATCCTCCCTTTTGACCCTTAATTGATGATACCCTGAACGAAGATCAATCTTGGAAAAGTATTGAGCTCCGCGTAGTTGGTCAAATAAGTCATCAATGCGTGGGAGAGGATATTTGTTCTTGATAGTGATCTTGTTAAGTTCTCTATAATCAATGCAGAGTCTCATTGATCCATCTTTCTTCTTAACAAATAGAACAGGTGCTCCCCAAGGTGACACACTAGGGTGTATGAATCCCTTATCAAGATTCTCTTGGAGTTGCTTCTTCAATTCCTGCAACTCAATTGGGGCCATTCTATAAGGTGTCTTTGAAATAGGCAAAGCACCCGGTACGAGTTCTATTGAAAACTCAACTTCACGATTTGGTGGAAGACCCGGTAATTCCTCCGGAAAGACATCATCAAACTCCCGTACAATGGGCATATTCTTAATCGTGAGTTTCTCACCAACTATTTGAGATAAATAACCTTCATTTAGTGGAATCAATACCCATAAGATGGAAGAAATTTCCACTGGAAGGTTATGTTCATCCTTGCATTGATAGACGATCGTAGGTTGATCTGGAATATGAAATGTGACTTCCCTTCTTTGGCAATTGATATGAGCTCCATGTAGAGAAAGCCAATCCATGCCAAGAATCACATCAAATTCCACTAAAGGAAGGATCACAAGATTTGCAGGAAGCACTTTCCCACAAACTTCGATCGGAGAAGAATTATAAACTTCTGATGCGATTGATGTGCCATTAGGTGTTGTCACAGCTAACTCAACATCTAATTGTTGAGGTAATACGGTGATACCCTTAGAAAATTTTTAAGAAATAAAAGAGTGGGTGGATCCAGAATCAAATAAAACATTTGCTACTTTAGAGTGGATGGTAAGTGTACCTTTCACCACATCGTTATCGTACTCCACATCGCTGATAAAAATTGCATGTGACTTTCCTGTTTCTTTAGCCTTAAGAGTTTGTTGACGTCGACCATCATCATCAACCCTTGGATTTGGGCATTGATTGGCATAATGCCCCATCTCCTTGCACTTGAAACATTGAAGTGTAGCAGGTTCATTCTGTGTATCCCTTCCTTTGTTTGCATCATTAGACATCTTCTTCCCATTATCACGGCATTCAAATGCCCGATGACCTTCCTTTCCACATTTAAAACATTTACTTGTCCCTTTAAGACAACTCCCTCCATGTTTCTTTCCACACTTTGAGCATAAGGGAAAGTTCATCTTCTTTTCCGTGTGCTCTTTAGATTTTTCTTTGAATTCCATCTTCCTCTTCTTATCAAACCCATGTGACTGATGGGTTACTCCAATCTCCATCTCGACTTTGAGAGCACATCGAACGATTTCCTCGTAGCTATTGAAGTCCCTTATGGCTAACGCCCTTCGAAGACTTGGTTTTAAGCCACTAAAGAATCGATCGATCTTACTCTCAGGTTGGATAATAATACCAGAAGCGTACCTTGCAAGTCTGGTAAAATTTGCTTCATAGGTACCAACAGATTCATCATCCCTTTGCTTCAGTTCAAGGAACTCTTTCTCCATCTTTGTTCGGAGAATACGAGGGAAGTACTTATTGAAAAATAAGTTCTTGAACTCGTCCCATTCCATAGACTCAATTTCATCCCTTTGCCTTGTATTCTTAACAAGATTCCACCATTGATCAGCATCTCCTTCCAAACGATACACTGCTAGGATGACTTTATCATGCTCAGAACATTGAAGAACTGAAAATATCTTTTCCGTAGTACTAATCCATTGTTCAGAAACTAATGGATCAGTAGACCCGCTGAAAGATGGTGGACGCTGCCTCATGAAGGATTCAACAGAATGTTGCTCCCTCCTTTGTTCGTTTGGAAATCCTGCATGATTCATAGCTTGAGAAAGTTGTGTGAGCATGGCTACAAGATTTTTCATTCCAGCTCCCATATCGTTTGGTTGCTCAGGGGGACAATCATTGCATTGCCCATCGCATTCCGCATTAACACGGTTCCTTCGGGTTCTAGCCATTGACTAAAACCAAGAAGAATAGTGTGAGCAACACTAATTATAATAGGAAACCACGTAATTCAAGAATAAAATTTTCATGCTTATGGTCTTATCCTAGGTTATTCATGGCCATTTCTAAGATTGTGTTCTATGCTTAGACTTATCCTTAGGGTTCTTACTAAGGCTTTCACATCCTAGTTTCCAAAGGTTGACTATACCTTTCCTTTGATACCAACTATAACGACCCACACTTTACATACATTGTTAATACTTCAAAATTGAATCACACTTATTACAACATATGACAAAAACACAAAGGACCGTATAGGTATAGTGTCTTTAGAAACTGGGAAACATAAACAACTGGTTCATAAATCTTCTACAGTGTCTCCCATTTATTTCATCATATCTAGGGTCCCTTTTAGCATATTCAACTTAATATCCATCTTCCTGGCCTGGGGAAAAGAAAACATAAAAGGGTGAGCTCAAATGCTCAGCAAGGGCAAATAAAGGAAATAAAAATCATATCATATCTTTTTGAAAATTAAAACCTGCAAAAGAGATCATAATATCTTAACATGGAATAAATCATAGAAGTGAAAATGAGATCCCCATAATCATAACATAAAACTTGAATCTTTGTGGCATGCACACATAATCATGGAAAATCATTTCTTGTTAGTCATGACTCATTTCCAAGACTATCTTAGTGGACAAAGTCCCTTTCTGAACCGAGTTCACTCCTCGTTTCAGTCCTGTATCACTGAACCGAAATAACCTTCCGTTCCAGCCATGTCTGTCTCATGAGATATAAAATCATTACCCAATGCATTGGAGGGAGATATAGGTCCCACCCATCTTATAATGAATCCTTTCTTATGTGTGCCACATAATCATAAAACATACATCATCGCATAACACATATAAAAAAAATGGGATTCTTGAAACATCATGACATCATAAATCAATTCATATATGATAAAGGAATTCATAAACATAATTCCATCACAACATAGTCAAACCAATGTAAAAATATGGATAGAAACAGAACCCTTTATTATCTTAGATGGAAAATAATTTTGATAAAACACTTGAATTGAATTCTTGAGGAAAATATCCTTTCTTCTTCAAAAACATTTTTCCTTTCATAACATGTCATACAACTTTAAAATAAAAGAAGTTGATTAAAAATAAACTTGAAAACTTGTAAAGGAAGCTTCTTTGAAGTAATGTTTTAAAAACCCATTCATGCCGTATAAGTTAAAAAAAACATTCTTCGTACTTTTGTCGGAAAAGTCAAAAAGTACCTCGTATGGAAAAACGACAAAAGATTCCTTTCATATTCTTTACTAAAAACTCACCTAAGGGTAAAATTGGATTTAAACTATTTCAAGTGGATGGAAACAATATTACATATTGAGGGAACATGGATGTGGATGATAAAATACACCCCAGTAAATACTTACGAATAAACAATCCCGGATAAAAATGAGATTGTGATATTTCCCTTACCTTAGGTCCGATTTGCTTTGTTCGTGTCCGAAGCTCCTGTATAATGGTTTAAATAATGTTATTGACTTATTCCAGAATCATACATATTGATATGAGATCATATATTGTCATATTATTATCTTCTTGTTAGTAATATTTCATTGTTACTTGTTACTCGGGTCTTTATAACTTTTTGTTCTTATGCGTGTTTTGTCGAATAAATTCTTATTCTTATCTTTAGGTTATAGATAATTCATTTCCAGAATGGTATTAGTGTAGTATATACCATATTCATTCATTCAATTCATTTATATAATCATTATGAAATGAAGATCATGTAGAACGAGTCGCATCACATCGTGGAGACGGTATTCCGTACGTACGCACGAGTGATGATATCGTTCCTATGATCGTGGAATTGTATTGGAGTATATATATATATTATTTCAGTATCAATGTTACTTAATAATAATCATATATAGTTACTGATTACACCATTATACCCATCCTTGTAAGGTGATGGTGGAAAATAGATTACACCACGGCGTGGAGACGGTATTCCGTACGTACGCACGCGCGGTGATTTCATTTTTCCGTAGGATGGATAGAAGGTGAATTAGGGTTGTTTCATATTTATAATAACATATCAGTATGTAAGTAATACTGATGTTATTACTTTATCATGAAACAACTAAAGAAGAAGAAGTTGAAGAAGAAAGAAATTGAAAAGATCGGTAATGGATATTACCTCTTCTTTGGAACGCCTTTTTGAATCCTCCACTTAAGGAACTAAGATTGGTC
This sequence comes from Viscum album, assembly GCA_963277665.1. NCBI lineage: Eukaryota > Viridiplantae > Streptophyta > Magnoliopsida > Santalales > Viscaceae > Viscum > Viscum album. The sequence goes on along the minus strand of OY728165.1, from coordinate 707,326,722 downwards.
TTTGGAGAAGACCAGGACCTCTAGGATTATTCTAGGGAAGTGGAGAAGGGAAAATGGCAGGGGTTGGCCGAGCTTGAGTGCTCAAATTGGTGTGAGGAGGAGGGGGAGGAGGTGCCCTTTTATAAGGGAGGAGAGGGGCACCTTAGGAATATCTCAAAATATTATTTTATATTAAAGTCAAAATCGGTTTATAATGGTTCCAAAGGGTCTTATTTCGAAGCTAAAGTGGGGATGGGTCGAAATCCTATCAACCAATAGGATTTAGACAAGTTTAGGGTATTATTTTAACCTTATCAATTAGATTTAACTCTAAGTTAATTAATTTAACTTTTACCGTGTCTTTTTGTTTTCTTTCACTATATGGTTAATAAACTTACTATAACATGCCAAACGAACCCCAAATTGTTTATTATTAATATATATATCCTTATCTAAGTCATTTGGCCGAACCTTAGATTTTTAGGAATAAAATAACAATTAATAATATAATATTTGATTTAAAAACTATTTTGTGTCAATTTTGACACTATTTGATATATGATTTTTTTGAAAGTCATAACAGAATTATATGTTCGAACAAAGTTGATTAAATCAATACTAATATATCATAGTAACCTAGAAAATTAGTGGAATTCATAAAAAGTCTCAAATTACATTTATTTTGGTATTTATATTATCAATTTTGTCAATATTTCATTAATAAGATAATTACTGCATCATCTTTGTGTCATAAATAAATTAAATTATTTGATGTCTACAAATTACAAATAAAATACCATCATGTAGGAAATCGTTTTAGCTTTCTAATGAATATTTACAATCGAATTTAGCTTATGTATAACCCTATATTAAAAATGATTTACTTATTAAACTTTGATTTTAACTATTTTAACCCTTCTTTAAATAAATTAATAATAAATGTCCTAATCTAATCCAAGTGGGCCTAAATGGTCATATTTTATTCCTAAGTTTGTTTTTGGTCGAATTACACTTGTACAATAGAATTAGGACATGTGTTAGGGTAATATTAATATCATATTTACCCTTAGTTACCCTATTTACTATTAACCGCGGTAAAAATAGTAAAAAGTTACTATTCACCAAAAAATTATTTTCATCTCATTGAACCACATTTTAGTCCTTGATATTAACCGTGTCTCTCGGATTTTTGAAATTCCATTCACAGAAGCGGTAAAATTAAGTTTTATGCAAAATTCAGTTTTTAACCTACCACTTAGTGGTTTCACTATTCATCAAAAATTGAAAGTTTTCAGAAAAATACCAAAATTTCACCCTAGGATAATTTCGATATTCTGAGTCCAAAAATGAAGTCCATTTTGAAAAATAAAATTTATAAAATTTCAAAAAGTGGTTATTACTATTCATAACGGCTAGTTTTAATAGCATATTGTTGTTTAGTGAAACTCGGTATTGCGTACGACGCAAGCTATCGAGGAAGGTCGCGATTGCGTGTAAAGCAAGCCAAGCAAGTGTTGTGTAGAAAAAGATTCATTTGATGATTTATATAACATAAAAGTCTCGGGTGTTACAATTATGATATCAAATCATTTTTCAATCTTATGATAATGTTTTTCGAATGATCAATTTCATATACCTAGAAGATAATGAAATATTTTATGGGGAATTATTAATGGTATAGAATCAATTATCATATAATTTTGTATAATTCAAAGCCAATATTTCATTAAAAATGTAATTTAGATTATTATAGGGAAGAATAATTGGTATATATAAGTCATCTATATGTTTCATTGGTCTTAGATTAACAAAATATCCTATGAATATCTACAGAAAGGTCAAGGTTATATTGATCTATGTTAGATGTTATAATGTAATTAGAATTTTCAATTCGAAAGAGGATTGGCCCAAAGATCCTAGTACAAAATTATTCTTGTATTATGTTTTTATAGGTGTCCCAATTAATGGTTTCACTAATTTAACGGGGATTAATTTTTAATACAGAGAGATCATTTTTATAATAGGTACATATAAATGTTTTGATTATTATTCTTCTAAATGAGAATAATATATGATCAACTATGAGAATATTATAATTATACTATATTAATGATGAATGTTTTAAGTTAGAGATCCAAATTATTCCATAATATGATTTCCTTAGTTTTGTGACTATTTGAGAGAAAATTTAATTTTTTTGAATTTGAAAAAAAGCATCAGAATGTGCTCTGCTCATCTGATAGAGAAGAGAGTGTATCATATATTTTCGTTCTAGATTCATATCCTTGATTATTTAAATTCCTAGTATGCAAGTTGATGAAGTTCTAAGAGAAATCCATTTTGTGTCGGGACCATAATAACAAGATGTAGTGGTTGAATAATACATTGATGTATTATATCTAGGTTTAGTTGACATGAAAGGTTTATATATATAATATATTAGATTAATTCTTCTTGATAAGTGATACAGTAATACATTGGATAAATAATAACAAGATATCAATATTTCCATCCATTATTATTTCAATGAGATCATATGAATCACTTATCAATATTCTTTACGAATTATATCACATGTTGTTTATATCCTTGTGGTGGTAACCAATAATTAATTTTCATTGGTATTGAATGTAATTTTTTTCCATGTAACCCTCTTCTCATGTGTACTATAAATGGAATGATAAAAAAATACCTATTGTCACTAAATAAGTTCTTGAAAACAAAATTTAAACATATACAATTAATTAAATAAAATTTTGAAGGAAAAATAAGATACATATATAATTAACCATTTCCATGAAAACGAAATACTTTTTTTCATTTGTAAATAGGTTCCCTAAATGAAATTTAACAAAAATAAACAAGTTTTCCCCCATATCTAAATGTATTGGGTATGTACATCAATTTAAACCAATATAATACCTATATCCAGATATACCACCGAAATTTCATCATATAAGTCCCATTATGGACCCCCATCCTAAAGAACTATATAACTAATAAAGATAGATTTACCTCATACATTATTATTTATACGACGCCAACCATCTTACACATGATGATCCATTTCACACACACATCATTGATTTATAAAAAAATAAACCATTTAAACTCTCACATAAAGACATACATGTACATGATACATTCCCAAATAAATAATATTAAATACATTATTTGTATGTATTTTACAATTTAGAAATGGTAAATTCTCAATAAAATTAAAAAATTTAACTTCCATGCATCCACTTATACACACCACCCATAGAAAAATTTAAACTCTAATCAAATCAATAGTAGATGCATTACTCATCCAAAAAAAGGATACATTCACACATATACCATAAATTGGTATCCATAAATGGAATTACACTCAAGGACCCACCTAATCATGATGAAATTTCATACTTACTCCTAACGAAACATGGAGATTTATGGATCAAGGGGCTTAATTGACACATACACCAACATAATTCCACTGAATTATAAAATTTGTATAATGACACTGATACATATATTTAAGTCTCATTAATCCTGTAAACCTCGAAAATGATATTATTTATTGAATATTAATGATAATCATTAGTGTAAATGGTTATAATGTAGGTTTGTATATGTGTAAATCCTAAATTATGTTCAATGGTGAAAAAAATCCATATATTCATGAAATCCACCTAATTAAAGGGGTGTTTCTCCTCAATGTGATCTATATTACCCGTGATAATATTCTATGAAAAAGTATGCACTTTTGGAAAATGTTGATGAGGAAATGTATGAACCCATGAAGATTTGTGGGACTTCGAAATATAGGTTTATTTTATATAATCCATGCTTATATTTTATTCTTTTCTTATCCAATTAGTTACCAACCACCCCTAACTACATGAGATATTATTAAATTTTGGAATATTATATATATAAATCTAATCATATTTGCATGGGATTCAAGATGATACGTCTCTTTTTGAAACTCCCCACACATCTAAAGAATCTTCTTGAATTGAATTCCTTTCCTGTTACATGTCCAATACATGTCCCAAAAAGGTACATGTAGACCATTAAAGGATTATTCAGTGTATTTCATACATCATTTATGGTAGTTTATATCTCTTACATTTATATTCTCCCTTTATTTATCATCTTATATAGGAAAGGGTATCTCTTAAAGGTAATCCTTGTTATTGTATTCCCCAAACCATTGATTAACTATCACACAAACTACTTTTAATAAATTATATGTTTATGATTATTTTAATCATATAATTCCCAACACATAAGGACAGATGTACCCTAAATATTAATAAAATGGGATTCCCATGAATATTTCCTACAATAATTTCATTACTAAGAAAATTTCACAAATAAGACATGCTTGAATGAATTTGTATTAGAAAAAAATGGTCTTTGTCGTATAACAATAAAGTAAAAGACATTGGTCTTCATCAGATGACCTAAATAGGCATAAAAATCCTTAGTTTTATACAATTAAAACAAATTTTATCCTTCTTACTAAAAAAGTATAATCTTTGTTTTTGAAGGATGATTATTAAGTATTTTCAGATCAATTCAAACTATGAAATCAGACTATATGGTCTATTATAACACAGTATTTGATATTGAGGAATAAAATTTTAATTTCATATTGAGAACCATGGAAAAATCCATATATCCTGAATAAAAGATATATATTATATGTAACTATACTATTTCATAAATTAATGTATACATGGGGGACCGTAAAAGAAAATGTAATTAATTTTTTTTTCATGGATTTCCATGAACTCTATTATAACCTTAACTTATCCCTGGTACCACAAACCCCATCAAAAACTCATTTCCCTTTCCATGATGACACTAAATACAAACTAACCACTATGTATTAGTTGTGTACTTCAAAGGAAAATTACTAAACTTATTATTGTTTTTATATATTACAAAACTCTAGCATTCCGTTATTCAACATGTAGAGACTTCAACCCAAACATATTCTAATTTTTATTCATTGATGAAACTAATCTCCAATTTCCCCTTATGTATTATTAGGGTACTTTAAACCCTTATATAAATCAAATTAAATTTGATATATAACATTAAAATATATTTTAACCATCTATGTTTTAAAGGGATAATGAACCCAAAATAAACCAAATTTGAATTTATAAAAAACACTAATCTTATGAATGTAATAAAATCATTTCAGGTGATATTAAGCCTCACCATGTTTCCATTTATCATAATTGATGTAAATAAAATTCATCATGACCTTAAAAATCCTAGGTAAACCAAAAACCACTACATACACCCAATTCTTCTCCCTGTATAGATCTAAACTCCAACATACACATAATTATTACTAAGGGACACTATGCTCTAGTGTAAGAACATTTTATTTTCCATTATTGAACTAATATCTAGTGTACCATTATATATTTTTGGGCAATATAACCCTAACACCACATAATTAACTCCCTTAGAGAAAGATACAACTTTAAATTACAATTATGTACTCCTATGAGACATTAAATCCTACAAAAAACAATTCACTCTCTAAGAAAATAATAAACACTAATGTCATATTATGTCTATTTAGGGAATCTAAATCCTGAAATAACAAAATCCACCTTCCTCATTGATAATATACTCTATTGTACCATTAATTCTTCCTAAGATACCTTAATACAAATCAAAACAGAATTCTCTTTCCTAGAAGGAGATCAACACTAGTGTACCATTAAGTCTTCTTGGGGACTCTTAAACACCAACATAACACCATTATTCTTCCTTTATGTTGAAAAACATAACTGTACCCTAAGGAAATTCTGGGGGACCTTAAACCCACATCATAACCAATATTTCATTCTGATTTCCATAAACTCTAGTTTTTCCTTTGGTCTTTCAATGTGGAATAAACCCTCAGTGAAACCCAATTCAACATCTGAGGTGGGTATAAAATCAAAAACACCTTATGTTTTCTTATGGATCTTAAACCATATTGAAATCCTTTATGCCTTCTTATATACCATTAAGAATTATCCTAATTTTCCATTCTGTATTGGATAGAGTATGATTCTAGAGGGACTTTCTATATATATTTATACTATATTTTAAACACATATACACACATCCTTATTCAATAATTATGAGATAAACCACTACAAAAGTCTTTTAATAGTGCTAGAATAGGCCTTTATCAGCTCTCGAAAAGCACTAACAATCTGAGTGCAGTTCAAAGCCCGAAATTTTTATTAGTACTTTTTTAGAACTGTTAATGGGGGAATATAAAGTGCTCATTTAGTATTGATAAAGGCATCACTGCTAAAGGGTGTAAAATTATATTTTTTCAGAAACCATTGATCCTTATCCCTTATATTAGCACTTTCACAACCCCCTTAGCAGTGCTCCACCCGCCCTATATAAGTGGTTTTCACCCCACCACATTTTATCAGGGCTTTGTGAATTTCAACCCTTATATGCACCAAACTAGATTTGAACCCGACACCTCGCCTTCAATAATAGAAGTCGTTTATCACTACACTATGTTGTTTAGATATATATTTAATGATCTATATATATTTATTTTTATATATATTGACATATATTTATATAATTATTTTAAAATACATTTATACAATATAAGTGTGGTTGTGATATATATACTTATATTTATTTAAATATATTATATATTACATTCATATATATATAATAGAATAGAATATATATATAACTATATATAACTTAGTAATAGAAACATATGTATATTTATATATAATGTAAATAATGTTTTGATTTTTTTAAAATAAATTTTTAGAATATGTATTTATTTTCATATATTATAATATACATTTTTACATAAATATTTTGATTTATTTATTTATATGAGTGATTTATTATAAGTAAATATTATAAAACATGAATATATTTAATTATAAATAAAATTATATTGTAAAAAATGATAACATTTTAAATCCATAATACCAATATAAATGTAATACCTAGGAATAAATTTATTATCCTCCAAAAAATGCAATAAGATTTCTTAAACAGGATTGAAAATCCATCGAATGTTAAAAAAATGTGGTTTCCCGACTAAAAACTCATTTATAGAGGCCTTATGGCCTCTTTTTCCCCAAAAAAATATGACCAAGGATGATTTGTTTCACCATGGGTGTATATCAAGTCAGAACCAACAATTTGATATGTTGTAGAGCTTAAATAGACACTTGGATCAAAATTTATAGAGGTTTTATGTTTGAGTTATGTTTTCAATTTATTTTTGATATTTTATTGATTTTTTGAATTTTTTAATCCTCAAATTGATATTAAATGAATATTAATTGAAGAAAATATTAAAATTATTTATTTAAATTATTTATTATATTATTTTATAAGCCATTTTAACAAAATATATTGTATCTTAGGTGTAAATGCATGTTTATATTATTTAAAACATATTTCAATAAATATTTATTATATTTTATCTCTATAAATATATTAACATATTATTCTTAATGATTTTTTAAAGTATACCTTTATCCAAATTAATAAAAAATTCACTTCTGAAGGGGTTCTTTATCAATGATTCAAAAAAACTGTTGATTAAGACCACCACTACCTTTAATAGTACTTTTTACAAGCACTGTTAAAAGACCCAATTTATCCGTGATTTATAAAAGCACTGCAAAATAGTGGGCCTTTATCATGACTTTTAAAAAAACACCGATAATGGTCCCCCTTTAGTAGTGTTGAAAATGGGGCTCTTTAACATCATTTTTAGCAAGAGATAATAAAGCCCTAGCGTTGTATAAACCTAGTTCTATAGTAGTGATAACCCATAATATAAACAATAGAAGGTAAAATTATATGTAGATTACATTCAAAAGAATTAAAAAAACCCCTTTAATCAAATATTATCACCCTATTATGGTGGAATGTGATATAAAAAACATGTATCTTTGATATAATGGATTTTATAAATATGACATAAACACATGGATGGATTTTTCATGAGATAACAAGTTCAATTTTCAAATGATGTAACATCTTTTCCTATCATTTTCATCACGTACACCCTGATACCCCTTTAATTATATTTCATTCTCACAATAAAGGTTTATTAATATATGTTATCAAATTAAATTTTAGAAAATAAAAAAATTGTGTAACAAATGTGAATTCCTTAAACTTTAAAAGAGATAAATATTCTATGAATATGTAATTGTTATATTATAAAAATGGATTATTTTTAATTATTTATAAAATCCCATAATGTATTTTATTAATTTATGTCAAGAATATATATCTCATAGTAGGCTTATATGAAATCCAATATGCATTGGTTCCTCCGCAATATAATATAATCATACCATAATGGCTTTTATGTATGTCATAACCACTTTTTTACATTCTCAACACTTGGGTAATGATGCATGTTATCCTCAACCTAGTGATTCCACAGTGAGATGGTTATTACACATGTATAAGTATTTTAATGGGGGTATAATTGTAATACACCCAATAATGAATATGAAACTTAAAATAATGATTCCATTCTAGATACAATATTAATAAATTACTAGTTGGTTATAGGCATAATCTATCATGAAATTTTACAATTTTTTGTGTCTCTCTCTTGAATTCACTAACAACCACCATACATATCACAGGCTATTCAGTTTGGATGTTATATATATCCACTAAAATGATATAGAATTTTATAATAGGGTTTCTATCTAACAAAGATACAATTATCATCACACAACCCCAACAATTGAAATGGTATTTGATAGACACTCATGCATAATTATTTTAACAAAATAATCCTATGAGTTGGTCAAGTGAATGCTCAAACTGTGGATGAAACCATTGTTGTAGTATATACCCTGGAATTTTATCTCACCATTCATATGGTAACCCAAAAATATTTTATAGTTATTTCATATGAGATACCCAAACAGGCTTCATATAAATCTTTACTTTCCCAATCCGATTAATGCTTCCTTATTTTGGAATATCAAATTCCCTAGAGTGACTGCTTATGTGGGAGCCATCACCACTCATGCAAGTTCACTTAATGAAATCATAAAAACAATAGAGAATAACATTAAGGATTTCCTTATGCCAAATAATCTTATTCCAATGATCGAGTAGCCATAAAACATATAAAGTATTCTATTTTACAATATTGTTAATACCAAATTAAGTGATTCCCACCATTATTTTTTTCAGACTGAATAAACTGAAGGCCTTCTTTTTTATTTATTTTTTCCACCATTATATTGTTCAACCACAAATAAAATTTATTATGTTCTTGTCTATTGACAACTAATACATTCTACTCGATCCCCAAATATTTAGTGTTTATGTTGGAATATCCATGACTTGAATAACTATAAAATTCCTTCATGATATAAAAATAAATCAATTACATATACATCCTCTAAAGGTTATAAATACCTTTATTTTATATATTATCATTCTATGTAAATGATGTAATTATGTTAGAAAAATCAATGATTAAATGATCATCATCATTTCCAAAATAAGAATTATTAATCTTGGATGGAGCCATAGAAGCCCAAAAATATTTTATGGAGATTTTAAAAAATGTTTTAAAATAAACCTATATACCCCAAAAATTTAATAAGGAATATATTTCATATTTATTTGATTAATATTATATATGGGAATAGTTTTATGGAGTGAAAATAGTATTTATTTACTCGCCTCTTTCCACCAATTAGTTTGTTGGTTATAGAAACGTTATGGAGAAATACAAGACATGCATCATCCAAAACCAATGGATAATTATAAATATATTAAATGGATTGTGTATACCAGATACTAGAGACATGAAATATCCTAACATGATAATAAATAATTATAGTCAGGATGACCAAATTCCCCACCCAGTAGCAGGGAATATGAAGTCATATAGGTAGTGTGAGAACCTCAAATTCACATAAAATGATATCCTCAACATATTTCACTATGTAAATGAATATTCCACACCATATATATGAATCATATGATAGAGGAGATATGTTATCCTATAAATTTTAACTCTTAGGTAATTAAAATTAAACCCTAGATCCCTTTATTTTACTTTAACAAGTATTAATCCTTAAGGTTCATTTAACATTATCACTTAAAGGGAATATAGAACCCAAGAAAAGATTCCAATTGGTTTTCTAAAAAATTCTAAACATTATCAATGACTTAAATGTAACTCACTAAATAATATTGAAAATCAAATTAGATCATCAATTGTTTTATCCTTGAATCAAAGAGAATAAATTCAATTTGAAAATATACATTAATATAAAAATACCTCTAATCAGTGATTTACCAATGTAAACTTCAGATTTATCGGGGACACCCTTAGAATGAACTCTTCATCTAACACCTTTAAAATTAAAATCATAAGAAGATAAGGGATATTATTTTTCAATAATGCCATAATATATATGGGAAAATGCAGTACAATTGGGGTGGTTTATTTGTATCCCAACAACAATCTCCCACACTACTGATCAGGTCAATGTCGGCTTAAAAAATAGTGGTACCTTTTATAAGAAAATTTATGATCATGTGAATAGGGTAACACATGGAGACAATTGATTAAGATACATACCATTATGTTCTATAATGAATTGAAGTTAGAAGAAAATCCCATATGATCACACATCACATAAAATAATCTATATCATCATAAAAAGAACACGCATGTGACCATGTGAGGTGCTATAAGGTATGTAAAATCACAATCCCCATTAATAAAGCATCTATAATATCTTATTATGAAGATTAAATTGATTTAAATTCCAAACGATGTAGTTTTGTGTGATTGGTATCAAAAACACCCACCATTTGGGGTCCCCTTATGAGATATAATTTCCATTCTTTTAAGGAAAATTAAATAGTTACTATAAATGTTGTGTTTCCACATTTGACGTCTATGAATTACTCAATTTTTTATATCTCATTAACATTGAGTATAATCTCACCTAGATAACATATGATAGTGAGAAACATTGATAATCGAACATAGGTATACTTTGAACAATCATTCCTAGAAATGATTAATGTTTTGTTGATACCAAACATACACTAGTTGGTCCACCTTGATAGGGGGAAACCACTTTACCAGAGAAGTTAAAACCTTCCCACCATAAAAATCAAAAAATAACACCCTTTATAGTTAGTTAGCTCTCCATTGGGGAACCTAAAATATACCATCCTAATATATAATTGATTTTTAATAAATGAAATTCATATAAGGAACATCTCAATGTAAGGAGTATTATCTAAATATAAAATACTCAATGTAAATACCACTTAGTGGGAACCAATCACAACCATGAATTCAATGTTACAACTAAAAAGTAATCCATAAACATAATAAGTTTTTTTTAATATAACTATAATCCAATAATGGTATCCCTTAATTTTCATCAATTATTGATATGAGTTATTTAGTCAGTCATATCACTTTCTTTACCACCTCATACTTCTCAATTCTAGGAACCCTTTAATAATAAAAAGAAACAAATAATATGTTCTTCATAAAAACTTCATTAGGAAATGTATTTATCTAGTATAGAAACCTAATAGCTGAATTAATCAGTAATTGAGAAGATATTCATTGACATCTCCAATCTTAGTTTCTCTCAAAGTTACGAAATACATGATTTTATGGAATCATTAATATAAAAATTTATAAAACAACATATTCACCAAATTTGTTAACTAATTAAATAGCATGTGATACTCCCTATAGATATAACTCCCCAAGTAGAAAATTTTAGAAATAATCTTTGACAACTTATAAAAATATATATATTTGAAAAAAATCCTATAAAAATTCTATACTGGATTTTCATATTTTTTTGAAGCAATGAAAATATTAGAGTATATAAACCATCAAAACAAATATATTTCCAGATGGACCCCGTGATCATAGAATATTGGACCTCAAATGGTATAAACAATCACTTTCACTATGATTCCAATAGTGGCACAAGACATGTTCCTCGTAAAAATAGGTTTGATGTAACAACAACTTCACACCCCCATCCTTAATAATAATAGTACATACCACATAATAAAATATTAAATAATTTATTAGGGAATTATATGAATCTTAAATTTGAAGCAAGAAAAAATACTAATTCTTATTTCTATAAAAAAATATTACATATATGTATTCCCAAGATAAATATCTGGATGCATTGATTGAAATAAAGAGTTTTAATGATGTATTTATTGATGATTACCCCAACAACTACAACTATAATTATATGACGGGATAAATAATTCCATATGGATTCATCTTCTAAGTTCCACTCTATTGTTTTTTGAATGAGGTCGAAATGGTGAGAGATAGTCCAATATTTCACTTGACATATACTTCCATTGCTCTTCCCAAAGATATGGAATAACGAATAATGATTCCAAAAAAGAAATTTTATGACTAGATTACACATTAATCATCCATAAATGCTCATGTTATAACTAATTCAAGGATTAACCACCTACTCATGACATCAATTCCATTTATAGAAACTAATGAGGGACCTCTATAATATTTATTACCATGAATAATTGAAACAAATGTATATGTGATAACTATAAAAGAGAAGAACCCCATTGAATACGTATGATGATAAATGCACTGCCAAAGAGATCCCTCCTCGAATGAAAATGTTATATTTTCCTCTGTCATTGTAGTCTAATAAATAGAATAATACATTCATGAAGTGATGTTTTATTACAAAAAATCCAAAATAATTTTCACTAAAGGGTCTCAATTGATTAAAATGGTTTGTTTCACCATATTAACTCTCAAAAAGTACAACAGATCAATATTTGACAGTACAATATGAGTACATGATCATTTCTATACTAGGATAGTTTATAAGATAAATGGGTATTTTGTTAAATATAAAATCGAAAAATATTAAAATAAGTGTGATTTAAATTGTTATGGGGTTTAAATCCCAAACATTGGTTTTGTAAAGTGATATATATGATACAACTTATCATAAAATTTCTATCCAAAGATACTTACCACTTTTGAGTTTCTTAAAAATGAATTCAAATAAAGTCTATGGAAATCACTTATCAAACTCCATATAAATCATGGAACTCATTGGATCACTTCTGTTGTGTTTTTCCATAGTGAAGAGTTTTAGATCTGTGTTTTTGGGTGTTTTGGACACATAAATGTTAATTAGGAAACTATAAAATTTTTACTATAATTACAGTTCCATCCTTCTATTGAATGAATTTTCATTAAACATTCTATTTTTTTTAAAATTCATGTAATCATACACATAGTGTTTAGAAATGTGATAATTATGTACTATTTAATTTGATCAGCTTACAGACACAAACAGTATGCAATAATAATGAAAATATGAAAAAATGTAATTCCCATAGTGTACAATATAATATATACTGATGAAAAACAATTGATAAAATAGATAAATAAATAATTGGGAAAAAAATTATAATTGCTTATGATAGAAATTAAAATCCTCTTTTGGATCACATATATTGTCCTCTTGTGAAATCTCATATCCTTAGAAGTCATTTTTTGTTCAATAAATACCCCACTCCAGATTCAATGATCTATAGTTCCTCTAAGTGACAATATTCTTTCTTTGTTTCTTATTCCTCCTCTTTATAAGAATTATAGAAAATTCATCTGAGATATATTATTTTATGACCACTATATGTGAACAATTACATCATGGACTAGTCAATATATAAACCATCAACCTTTATTCTGATATAAAAAATCAGATCATACTTCCCCATACTACATTACATGAAATCATTACCCATGGGAATATAGTGTTCCTTTTTCCTGATTTGGTGGAACAATTTATTCAAGGAACTAATCTAATTTTACATTTCCCAAAAGTGGACTTGTGATAATCTTCATGGATTGATTCATTCTTCTAAATTATTTTTATTTATTATATAATTATCATGGATTTATGATAAATACTATAATTAAATTATGTCCCTTTGAATCATGAATATTTCTTTCAATGTGTAATTTTTTAAATATAAATGAATCATATTAAATAATATATATTATTCATCAATAATGATTTCATGGTGGATTGGATTCAATTGTGTTTTATACGATGATAAGTGGATGTCCTATAGGATAATATTGTAATATAAAGTGATAGAAGTGAATCATATTTTGTGTCAAAGGTTTGATTATATGATATTAGTATATAATAAGTAGTGACATACTGATCATTCAATGACTCCTACCACATCATATTGACAACATTAAATCTAAAAAAGATATATTCATTCATTTAATTACATCTCAACTAGAAAAAAAAATTCTGTATACAATCATCATTATTTTAACACCATAAAAATTATATAATTCATATTTATTGGAATTCCTAACTCATAATGGATGGATTCCCTTTCCCTCTTGGTTATCACTAATATTCTAGAAAAGATACATGTATCATAAGAGCTACTTTTATTAAAATTTTTGATTGCACCCCATAAAATTCATCAATAGTGTTAAGGGAAGGGACATGTAATTATTTCTACCGAAAATAAATTTATTCCACCATAAATTAGTATGTATTAGAAAACAAATATGTCCCTATTATTATATGTGACAATTATTGAATCTTCAATACCCATTTAATTCCATTATCATAATTTATCCGTCCTAGATAAAAATATAATAAATATTATATAAGTTATAATATTGAATATTGGACAATATTAAATGAATAAAATGATATAGCTATAAATATAAAAATAAATTAATAAAATAATTTTATTAAAATATTAATTAAAACTAAAATATATTGTACATTGAAAAATCAATTCATTCAAGTATAAGAGATGGTCTCTAAGTTTAATGAATCAATTATGTAAAAAATAACTCATGAATCATACCATAACCTGATCACCCAAACAGTACCCAATATAGTGACCCATTAACCTTATGTGTGCTTCCCCATACATAAGAGGATGAGGACTACCATTGAGTGTTTAATAAATTATAGTGGGGAGATTATACCCGTTCGAATTTAGAATAAAACCTCTATAGATTAAAATAGAATAATAACCGAAATTAGTTAACATAAAAATATAAAAATATCAATGTATAAAAATTAAACAAATATAATTCCATTTAGTCATACATCATATCATTTTTTCACTTATAAATTGTTCACACAGAGACATTCCCAACCCAAAAAAAATGAAACTCATCTCAACACTGAGGAACCACTCAATCCAACTCCAATAATAGATATCTATCATATGAATCCATTTAATGTCTAGATATTATGATATAAATTATAGTCATTTACCCCATATATCACCACAAACATAAAGTATTCATGTGTATAAAAGGGCTTGTGTGTGGTTTTAATATGAACTCATAAGGCCACTAATATTGTTGTCCTGATATAATATCAATATATATATATATGGATATGTATGAATGTATTTCTGAGTTTATGGAATGCAAAAAGTATGAAAACATAAAAAATCTCAAGCCACTCAACCCATGCATAAATGGACATGAGTGATCCATTTACTACATTATCCGGTGTGAGAGTGGGACACGACACCCATAGTTATTCATACTTGAATTTACATGGTTCTTTAATCCAAATTGCTACCACATGGTGTTATATACCCTCCACAGCCCATGAAACTAGTCCAAACCATTCAAAGTTCACTAATTAATGACTCTATAACATAAAAAAAATTCTAGCATCATCTAACCCCTTTTCCAATATGGTGACTCAACTACTCTATTAATAACAGGCCACATTTTTTTTTGCCTTTTAATTAGATTTGACCATCGGTCCAAAATTGTCTCTCTTATAAAATGAGTATCCATCTCCCAAACAGAAACATTAATTACTCATAATTTATTATTCCAATATATGATGTTTCCCTCTTTCAAAATGATTGTTCAAACCACTACCCCACATCTTCTCAATCATGTGAGGATATCACCAACAACCAGTTGAACAAGAAACACATGTTTTATAACATATGTCTACATAGTTAAAATGGGATCATACATATAGTGAGTAGAAGTAATCAACAAATAATTTCTATAATATATTTAAAAAACCTCTTTTTTCTCACTTGTTGAATAATATATCACCCATATCTCATCGGGTGAATCACATCACCTTCCATAACCATATCCAATGTCAAAAAACAGGTAGCAAAACTCAAATCAAGTACCATGGGAAACAATTCACTAAAAATTTATCTATACAATATCCATCACACTACACAAAATAAAAATTACCAAGCCTATATACATTCACAAAATCCCAATACAATCCTATGATAATTCCAATGTACCCCGAAGTCCATGACTAGTTTTGGTTCTCATTGCTCACATGAACAAACCCATGCTTAAATTTTCCATGATGTATACACACACATATAAAATTTTAATTAACTAGGAACCACTATCCTTTAAAAAATTAGAGGCATTTACATCCAATCACATAGTATGATTTCACTCAAGGAGGAGGAAATCGACGAACTAGATAAAAATCCCTAAAACCAAATTTTTTTTAACCTAGGTGAGGTGTATCATGAAAGTGGGATGATTAATGTTGGATATTGGTAATTGTGTTTTTTCTGCTTAACATTTCCCATCTAGTCAAAAAATAATATTTTAAGTGATATGGTTTATCAAAAGTTGAAGAGAAGAAGAGGACTTAAAAAATTATGAAGAACAGTGTAGGGAGTGCACTGCATGTGATACGTGGAGAATTATAAAAGAAAACTCAAAAAAATAATAGTACGAATTAGAAATTAGTGACTAAAAATGACTCATTTGAGGGAAGGATGTCATTTTTGGGTGATTTACTATGTTTTATAAGGTATATAAAACATATTTATATACATAATTTACATGGGTAGAGGATCATACCAAAGTAATAGTACACAAAAATATTTAATGTAATATCAATATTAATGATATGGATGGGGGATTTTTCTTACAAATAACCTACTAATATACTCATTAATAATAATATGATATGTTCATGATTTTTTTTTGATATTAATTATAAAAATAGGGAATTCATGGTGTTATTATAGAGGGTCCTATCTTGTGATGAAATGTGGTTAACAAAGATAAATATTGTGATTTAGTTCACATGACAGATTTTATTTTCGAGAATTTTTGAAGGGGGTTATTACAAATAAATTTTCAACGCAGTATACAAAATATATATCGGGATAGAAATTCATGAATAAGTATTAAAAATATGTTGTTTTTTGAGGCATTAATATATAATAAGATCATGATGCAATGTGTGATAATGTAGTTTATGAAGAACCATAACACATACCATGAATAATTTAACCCTGGTATCACATAATTTCATGAAGAAATAATTCAGTGAATAGTAATTCACATAATTTCCAAAATCAATATAGTCTGAAGAAGGAATATTTTTATGGAATTTTATTATAGATATTATCATGACTAGGGTGTGAATTAGAGATAATATTTAGGTTTTTATGATGAATATAAAAGAGTATTTTCTTAACAATATAGAAGATACATTAACATAAACAAACTAAAAATGAATTCATATAATGTAGGGCTAAATTGAGATAGTTTAGGAACTTAATTATCTAAAAATTCATTATAAATGTATTGATTCTTGAATAAAGTTACGATGACTGAATTATTTTAATCATCCCACACTGTTTAATATTAATTGATTTTGGTTTGAATAATACATTATTGCTATATTTTTCATTGACTAGACCATTGTAATGAACCGAGTAATAATTTGTCTACTTTGTTTTATATTATTGTTTTTTATGTCACGAATATGCATCTAAATACAACAAGTTTTACCTATTCCAACCAATATAGAAAAAACCTCCATAAATATGAAATAGAAATTTGACACTATGATCCACCCCTACCCTCTAAGGGTGTCCTGAGTTGCAACCAAAATATCATATGAAACACTTTATAGAATCGATAAAACTAGAAAAAATTAATAAATATAGTTCAGAACTTCCCAGATTGATTCATAGGGATCAACCACATGAACTACATATCAAAATCTGATAAATTATACCTTAGGAATGAGAGAAAATGATAGGATATGGTTTTGGTTAAAGAATGTGGTTCATATTTCATCAAATGTGAAATTACTCAATTAAATAAATAAAAAAATTAATTTTATTTAAAATTAATAAACCATTAAGAACTCATCAGTTACTCGATTATTTGGCACCAAGTGACTAGTTTCTATGATTCACCCACTCTAGTTTCATTGTGTGTCTTATATTTATCACCTGACCACCTAATATCCTATTATGCACACTAAGTACCCATTTCCAAACCAAAATATATCATCGTATCCTAGATCTTCAAAAGACAGTCTCCAACACCCATGTTACCTCCACCAACCCAAACATTGGGACTTTTCTAACCCCTATAAAATCTCAAACATCTCTAAAACCACATGGTTATTATATTCCAAGAATAAAATTCCCTCACCTGGAAACCCATGTCATTACAACCTTGTCACCACAGGAATTATTGTCATTGAGATTTCATGGGACATTACACTAACTATAGCTACACAGAAACCATGAATCATGTTCCTCACACCCTCAAAAAAACTAGGATGAATTCATCTATATCTTCCCAATTACATATAATAATAACATAAATCAACTGATTATTTTAATGCGAACTCTCCACCATATAAATCACTTACCCAATCTCACCAAACCCAACCTAACTGAAATAGTAATGGAATCAAACCCAACCATCGACCTTTATTCCTTAAATACTAGACAGTAAAAATTTATATAATTATAAAATTACAACCCATCATACCTGATTTTTATTCATTCCATAGTTACCAGTCATAGTTACTGATTCCCATACCTTATCTAGTATGTTCTCACTTCCTTACATATGTAAATATTAACACCCTATACACAAAACAAAAAAATATAATCATAGAGTACCTATGACTATACATGGATCCATGTACTACTCTATATATGTTGGAATCAACATGTACAACTAGCTCGATGTTTGAATTCATGATTCATGTCTTTAATATAGATTTACACTCAGTTTCGGGCACTTCCCCCTATCTTGGGTTACCTATCTAATTCCACAACCTATATGTGTAAATAAAACACAACCAACTTCTCCATAAACTACTCATGGCCTTACCTTTAACACCTAAGTCTAGAATGATCCCTACCCTTTTTCTTACTATTAGGGTATCTAAAAACCCACTACAATTTTCCCAAATTATAATACCGATGTCCCCATTTTGATGATCAATCGCATAGGGCTAAAACATGTTCAATATTCTTGCACTAGAAACACCTCACCAACTACCAACTCTATGGTGGAAACATTGATCCTCTATTCTAAAAATCCTAATTTGTTTTCTCTAGTCTATTCTTCAGACTAATTAGGGATGCTCTTTCTATCACACTTCACACCACTGTATTTCTTGGCATACTCCCATTAATTAAATTTCACTATATTATTAGTTTTTTTTCACTAACTATAAATATGATGATAAACTAAACATATTCAATTATAAGCTGATAGAAATTATCAAATATTTCTCTCATAACGCCACATTGTATTTTTCAACTCCCACCAGTTTTAGTGAAAATAACTAATAATCATTGAAACTAATAGTAAAATATTTGACCAATTCCAAATTTCCCACATCTAATAGGTATAAGAGAGGATATTATGACTAGAACTCACATTTTAGGTATTCTAGGAAAATATAAACTCCATGATATCTAGGATTCAGAACTTTTATAAACCATACTAGACTCACCATGAGTTGATCATTTATCCATTTTACAAGATCCAAAAGATACTCTAGCTAACCTACCTACCTCGGTAATCCAACTTGTGGATTATGATCATCTATTATCTCTAAGGCATCAACATACTCATATATCGGTGGCACCACATCCCCACCCTATTGATTCTATAATTAAGGTTGTCTAGGTGCAGTCTCACTAAAATTCATATACCCATATCAACTTATATATAATATCCCAAATATCACAAATAAGTAAATCACTAACTATTAGTGTATCTCACTATCCCATACACATCCTATCACACATACATTTCCTATTTCATTTTTCATCATGGCCTCTTCTACCACTTTTCAAAGATATAAACCATGAATTTAATGCACTGGGAATTTCTATAATACAAATATCACAATGAATCATATCGTCAATTCTGATAATTATAATTCCCCCAAGATTCAATATGAGAAAAAAAATATAAATGTTATTATTGAAAATTTAAATATACCAACCCCTTCTCATTCTAAAAATATAACTAAAATAGAATCTAGAATAAGTCGCAAGCTAATCATGTGAGCCCTATATTCCTACAATTACTCATGAGAACCACATATTAATTATTAGGTCCATGTGTTTGAAAAAAAAAATTACATAAACTAAAAATTAATTTATATAAAAAATTCAATAGTAACCTTGAAAAACAAAATAAAAATCATGTTTCCCCAGGAAGCATAGACATTAACCAACACTTTTCCTGACTAGGAATGTAATGACCCAAAAATTCATTAACAAAAAATATTCTTGATCTAATTAAATGTCTTATTATGGTTATATAAAATGTGAACCTTTTCATTTTTATTTTTGTGGATTTTAAAATACTATTAACTATTGTGTTCCTTGCTAATATAGTCATTAAATAGTGATCACATGATTAGAATAAATATAGGGCTTTAAAAAATCCAATATACTCAGAAAAAGGAATTGATGTCCCCATCTAGTAGACTTTCCCCATATGAAGCCTATTTTTTGGAGCTTGGAAAAGAAGTGCCATTATAGGGCTTCGCTCTGGACAAATCCCAAGTCAAGATTGAACACGTTTTTCTTGAGGAGAACCGACTGCAGGAGACATGACAGTTAACAAATATTACCACCTGAGCGATGTTATCCGAGCCACCCCAAGAGTATTTCATCATATCACACCTTATCCTTTGGTCTTATTCGGGGTTTTATGAGGTTATGTAACATGCCCATAGTACTACAATTATTTACATTATTCTTATATAAGTAATATAAATTATTTTTATTGTTACATTGTAAATAGTTTTTAAATAACATGTAGTATTTTCAGTTAATACTCAACAAAGAAATATATTTTGATGAATTAATGGATTTTTTAATAAATAATTTTAAATAAAATATGATTTTTATTATTAAATTAATTTTTCATAAAAACAAATTTTTCTATAATTTTACGAATGCAGTTGTTATTTTTATTAAGGATTGGATTTTTTTTGTCCAAACCCATGAATTTTTTATAAATATCAGTTTTTATTAAGATAAAATTAATATTATTTTTGGAATCAAGACATTGAAATTATCCAATGGTGAACTTTTCATAATTTTCTGAGATAATCGAATTTTTCCGTAAATATTAAATACCATTTAAATATATAATTTTTTTATGAGATCATAATGACCCAATAGAGATGTAATAAAATAATATAAACATTATGTTTCGCCAATATATGTTTTACCATTAATATAATGTGATTTTAGATTTTTTTTATTTATTTTACAAAGCATTAGTGGACCTTCCAAGACTTGTAAAACATTTTTCCTTTTTAAATTAT
This sequence comes from Viscum album, assembly GCA_963277665.1. Lineage (NCBI taxonomy): Eukaryota > Viridiplantae > Streptophyta > Magnoliopsida > Santalales > Viscaceae > Viscum > Viscum album. Next base: position 707,305,030 of record OY728165.1, on the reverse strand, counting down.
ATTCCTTGAGAGTGTGACTCACCTCCATATATGAAAACCTATTATTTTATGAATCTCAGACATTGGCCTCATAAAATATTTTTTTCCAATCCCCTTTAGAAAAAACCATAGAAAAAATGTGGTTTGTTTTCTGGTTTTGATTAGTTTAATGTGTGGTGTCCCAAACCTAAAAAATAATGAATTCCCTCTACTTTCCTATATAAACCCACACAGTCTCCCACTTCCTCTTCACTAAATGCCTTTGGTGTTCAACCAACACCCTTTTCCTCTTTCTAGAATCCTCCCAAAGTTCCCCAAGATCTCAAAAAGCCTCTCTCAAGCCTCTTCCATTCTTTTGGTATCACACTTCCAAGTAAGGGATTTCTTCCTTTCTCATTTTTATCAAATTTTCATTAAGTTTTTATGACTTTTTTTTCAATTAAAAATGATGGAGTATGATTTTTCTCCTCCACCATGCTCCCATATTTATGTTTGGATTATGGGAGACCACTTTCTCTATCATTAATGCCTTCCATGTAAACCAGTTACCATGTCGAAATTCAATGAGGTATTTCTCTCTCCTCTTATACATCAAAGTAATTTGTTTGTATTATGCATCTAAATTGCATTATTTTTGTTATGAAATGTATATATTTGACCCCCTTATGGTCCATTTCATTTACATATGATAAAAAACTCACATCACTCCCATCAACTATTTTCATAAATCCTTATGTCACGCTGATATGTAGACAAAATTGAACCGTATTTTTTTCAAGACAAGATCATTATGTTTTGAATACCATATCCATGTCTCTATCAAGGGTATTCTAATTTATACCCATATACATCTTAATTGGTACTTTAATTTGTATATTCATCATTACTTAATCATGGAATAACTCATGATTTTGATTTATTCCATGTTATATGATCTATGTGGAACACTAATGCATGAAATGAAATGTATAAGAAGGGTGTGCCTTGATAGAACTCCAATGCATTGGGTAAAGTATATTATCATGATACATCATGTGCAATGAGTGTTAACTCTAGATAATTATAGTGAAATGAGGGTTTACTCGTGCTTCATGTGCAATGAGGTTTTACTCAAGCTCCATGTGCAATGAGCCTTGGCTCAAGCTAAATTTATTGTTAAGTGTTGTTGCCACAATACCATGTTTTAATTATCTTGTTTTATCATTCCTATATGTTCATATTTATCATGTGCTCCATTTATATCCCTAATTTCTAACATGTGTTGTGTTCTTCATGTTATTCCATTTTTATTCCCTTACCAGGCTTTATACCATACTCTTTTCTTATGCATGTCCTCAGGTTATCACATGAAATGCTAAGTACAAGGGAATGTAGTGGTCCTGAAAAATAATATTTCAATAAAGATGTTTTATTTTATGTTTTAATTTGTTATGTAATGATCCTACATCCCAATGACACTAGACCTCTTGATCTTAAATGTTGTATCAAGTGAATTTCATGCAATAAATCATGTTTTAGTGTGTAATAAGAAGTAGGGTTGTAATAGTTGGCATCAAGGGATAGGTTAAGTTATTTTTTGTACTAGGATTATAAAACCCTAGATAATCTTTAGAGACAAGACTATGTATAATAAAAACATCCCTATATTTTGGTGGGTATTGAGTAAGTGGTTTATCAAAAAATTACATCACAGCCTGGATATGAGCAGGTAGAGGCGGCTCTTGCATAGATGTACCTAGGAGTGAAAGCCCCTACAATGAGTTTCGAGCATGACGTGCAGTATCCTTATACACGACAACGGGATTTGCTGAACTCTTGGTTACGACACTCCAAGGGGGTATGCTTTGGTAAATTAACAAGATTAGTATGAACAATTATTAAGGGAATAAAAAATTCCCCTAAGAATACATGTTATAATGTAGATCATGGATAACATAGATTGAAGCATTTATATTCATAAGTTATGGAAATAAAATTAATTTATAAGTCATCTATTTTTGTCTTTGGATTCCACTTTAAGTGTCTAATATATTTAAAAAAATATCTTCCCCAAGTATTTTTGGATGAACTAAATGAGTAGAACTAGAATAAAAAAGTTGAAGGTAGTGTTATCATCCATAGTTCTTTTCATTCATTAATATCCCGAATTTTTAGTATAAAAATCCCAACACCACTACGAATCATGTAATTAATGATTTTGGTAATTATTGAAAATGGGAAATCATTGCATCCAATTAATATAACTCATCTCCTATCCTAATCTGTGGATTGAACTTCCCTGCGAACCTCGTCATACTCCCTCTGGTGGAATTTTATGCAATTATTCACATGGATTGGTTTTCCCTATATAAAGCTAACATAAATTTCCATGAGAGGAAAATCACTCTCCGTGAGGAGAATTGACCCATGATTCTGTACAATTTCAAGGAGGCAGATGAATCTTTTTTAGCTATATCATCTAAAGCGTGGATATTACAGCCCTATGAGCGTGCATATCAAGATAAGATGATTGAGACTAAGGAGGAAACCATCCATTAAGACATGAATATTGTGAGGGAATTCATTGAAGTGTTTCACAAGGAATTTCTTGGTCTTCCTCCAAGAATAAATGTTGTGTTATCAATTGAACTTATTCACGGGGAGTTTCCAATATCAAAGACTCTGTATTGAATGGCTATTGTGGAGCTTGAAGAGCTAAAGAAACATTTATAGGGTAATTTAGATAAAGGGTTTATTTTCCCAAGTGCCTCACTATGGGGTGCACCGTAATATTCGTCAAGAAGAAGGATGGGTCAATGAGCCTTTGCATTGATTATCGTGAGATCAAAAAATAACTTTAAATAACAAGTATATTCCTCCATGAATTGATGACTTTCTCGATCTACTATGTGGAACACAATACATTTACAATCTATATTTGTGTTCAAGATATTATCATGTATGGTTGAAGAAGGAATATATCCCCAAGACTGCTTTTGGTACATGATATGGGCACTATGAATTCATAGTAATGACTTTAGGACTCACTAATTCTCTTGAAATGTTCATGGACTTGATGAATATATTCATTAGAGATTACCTGAACATATTTTTTGTATTCTTTCTAGATGATATTATAATATACACCAAAACCATGGAGGATCATGGGGAGAATCTAACAACTGTACTAGAGACCTTTTGAAAATAGAATCTCAATGAAAAGTACAACAAGTGTGAGTTATAGTTGAAGTAGGTATCATTCCTGGGCCATATCATCACAAGAAATTGGATATCTATTGATCCCTCCAAGATAGATGCAATAGAGGGATGGTTGCGGGAATCATCGGTAGCATATATCCGTAGCTTCTTGGGGTCCACTGGATATTATCGATGATTTGTGAAAATTTTCATGATCGTCCAACCCTCTTACCAAGTTAACTCGGAAGGGATTGATGTTTTATTGGAGTGGTTAATGTAAATAATGATTAAAGGAGTTGAATTGGAGTCTTATCACTGTGCCCATTCTCACTTTACCCATAAGTGGAGAACTTTTTTTGGTATTCAGTTGTGTGTTGAAGAAGGGAATGGGCTGTTTGTTGATGAAAAATGAAATATTCATTGCCTATTCTTCAAGGCAATTGAAATTTCATGAGTAGAATTAACCAACCAATGATCTAGAGTTTGTTGCGGTGATATTTTCTTTAAAATTATCGCAACATTATCTCATTTCCAGAGAAGTGTGAAATATATATGAACCAAAAAATCAACTTGTATATATTCCCATTAAATGAGTTGAACATGGGCCAATGAAGATGGTTATAGTTGATCAAATATTATTACTTCTCAATCGGTTACCACCCTGGGAACGAAAACATGGTGGCAGATAATCAGTGTAGAAAGGACCTAGTGATTCTGTCATTGAGAAGAATTGAGAGGGATCCAATATTTATATATTTGATGAAGATGAACATAGGAATAATAAAGAAGGGAACATCATCAATTCATTCAAAAATAATTTCTCAACCATCTCTTTTGGAAGTGTTAATGGATTCTCAAAAGAATGATATGGAATTCAGAAGAAAGTGGAAGCTATTTGAAGAGGGAAATACTCAGAGATCAATGTTAATGAAGGAGTAATTGTGACATTTGGAAAAATACTATGTGTTCCATCATGTATGGATCTGAATAATTAACATTTAGATGATTCACATAGTTTGAATTTATCTATTCACACAAAAAACAAAAAGATTTATTGTGATCTCCGAGATCATTATTGGTTTGATTATATGAAGATGGAGATAGGTGAGTACACATCAATGTGAATGGTTTGTTATAAAGTGATTCCATTTAGGTAGAAGTATAAGGGGATGATGAAACCATTTCCTATACCATCATGGAAATGGGAGAACATCACCATTGACTTTGTCACTTGAAATCTGAATACATCCAAAGAAAAAAATGATATCTGGTATGTTGTGGATCCTCTTACAATGTCTTCACACTACATTGAAATTTGGGAGGATTTCTAATTGGATCTACTAGAACTAATATATATCACGGAAGCGGTAAGGTTTCATGGAGTACCACAATATATTATATCTGATCAGGATCCAATATTTACATCTATGTTTGGGAAGAGTCTTTAATATGATCTGGATACTGAACTAAACATCCGTATATCCTATCATCCTTAAACATATGAAAAATCTGAGTGAACTATTCAGACACTAGATGATATTTTAAGAACATATTCTATGGAATTCAAAGGAGGGTGGGACCAACATCTTCCACTGGTTGAATTTCATACAATAACCGTTTCAACTTGATCATACGAATGGAACCTTATGAATCCCTGTATTGGAAGAGGTTTAGAACAGCGTCATGTTGGGATAATGTTGGTGAGCATATGTTTTTGGACCATAAATGGTCAAAGAAATAGTGGACAAGCTGAAAACCATTCAGCAACATATCAAGGTGTCCCAGAGTCGACAGAAGAGTTATGCAGATAACAATCGATGAGAACATCAGTTTAAAGATGGAGACATGGTATTTCAACGCATATTTCCATGTAATAAGGTCATGAGGTTTGGAAATAAATGGAAGTTAAGTCCTAGGTACATTGGACCCTACAATATTTGTGATCATGTTGGGTCTGTGGCCTATCGACTAGAAGTTCCACCTACCATGGCCAAAGTACATGATGCCACTAATGTATCACTCTTAAAGAAGTACATACCAGACCCTTCACATTTACTCTATTCAAAGGTAGTACAGGTAGATGCTGATCATTCTTTTTAGGAGCAAACAATGTAGATCTTATATTATAGAGAAAAAATTCTACAAAATAAGATAATGCCCCTCATCAAGGTGTTTTCATGAAACTACATGTTTGAAGTAGTGATGTGGGGTCGATAGTAAGTGATGAAGAAAAGTTACCCACAACTTATTTAGTGTGGGTAATTGAAATTTCGAGGGTGAAATTTATTAAGGGTGGGAGATTGTAAGTACCCAAACTATCATTAATGGAAATTCCACTTGATCTAATTAAATGTATTATTATGGTTATATAAAATGTGAACTTCTTTGGTTTTATATTTCTTTATTTTAAAATACAGTTATGAATTTTTATTATTGCTAATATATGAAATGAATAGTGATCACATGATTAGTATAAATATTGGGCATTAACAAATCCAATTTACTCAGAAAAAGGAAGTGATGGCCTCTTCTGGTAGAATTTCTCCATATGAAGCCCATTTTTTCGAACTCGGAAAGGTGGTGGCATAATTGGGATTCTCTCTTGACCAAGCCCATGCTGATATTGAACATGTTAAGCTTGAGCAGAACCGACTAGGGGAGAAGAGGAAGTTAATCAAGATTACAACCAGAGCGTTGTTATCTGAGCCACCCCAAGATTCTGTCACCATTGTAAACCATACCCTTCAGTCTTATGCAGGTGTTTTAAGGAGTTATGTAACAAGTCCCAAGTACAATGATTATGTACATTATTCTTGTATATAGAATATACATTCTTTTTACTGTTACTTTGTAAATAGTTTTTGAAAAAAAAATAGTATTTTTAGTTAATACTATACTAAGAAATCTATATTTAGGAACTAATAAATTCTTTATTAAATAATATTTAAATAAAATATTATTATTATTATTTAATTAATTTTTCTAAAAAATAAATAATCCTATAAATTTAAGAATGAAATTTTTATTTTTATAAGGATTGAAAGTTGTTTTTGTCAAAATCCATGAATTATCGATAAATTGTGGTTTTTATTTTATAAGTAAAAAAATCACATATTCAGAAAAATATTTAGATAAAACTAATATTATTTTTGGAATCACGATGTCGAAATTATCCAATGGTTAAAGTTTCATAATTTTCAGAGAGAGTCAAAATTTTGGGTAAAAATTAAATACCATTTAAATATATAATGTGTTTTGTGACATCATAATGACCCAATAGTGATGTAAATATTATTCTCTGCCAATATATGTTTTAACATTAAAATATTTTTATTTTGGATATGTTTTATTTTTTTTAAATCTTTAGTGGACCTTCCAAGAATTATGAAACATTTTGTCTCAATAAATTGATTTCCTTGAGAGTGTGACTCACCTCACCCTAAGAAACCCTATTATTTTTAGAATATAAGCCATTGGCATCCTAAAATATTGTTTTAAACTACCCTATTTCAAAAACCATGGGCAAAAACCATGGTATGGTTTGTGGTTTTGATTAGTTTAATGTGTGGTGTTACAATCCTATTTAATAAAAAATTCCATGACTTTTTCCATATAAACCCAACCATGATCTCGCTTCCTCTTAACTCAATGCCATTGGAGTTTTACCAACCCCTGCCCTGTTATCTATATAATCCTCCCAAGTTTCCCCATAATCCCAAGAATCCTTTATCAAGCCTCTCCCACGCTTTTGGGATCAAACTTTCTAAGTAAAGGATTTCTTCCTTTCTCATTTTGTCCAATTTTGTTTATGTTGTTATGCCATTTTGTTTCCTATTTCAAATTTTGGGGTATGATTTTGCACCTCCCCCTTACATACCTCTTTAGGTTTAGATGATGGGAGACCCATTTCTCTCTCATTAATTCCTCCAAAGTACACTCGTTACCATACTGAAATTTCTTGAGGGATTTTTCTCTCCTCTTTTTCATCCAAATAATTATTTTGTATTATTCATCTAAATTCCATTATGTTTGTGGGGAAATTTCTCTATATGACCATTTTACAGTCCATTTCATGTATAAATGATTAAACCCCCATTTATTTGGCATAAACCATTTTAATGAATCTTTATGTCACTCTGATATGCTACCGAAATTGCACCACATTTTTTCTAAGAAAAGATCATTGTGTAGTGGATACCATACCCATGTCTCTATCATTGGTATTAACCTTTATGAACATATACATATTTATTTGTAATTTAATGTATTTATTCTACATTTCATAGTCATGTAATAACTTGTTATGTTGATTGATTCCATGTTATATGATCCATGTGGTGCACTTATGCATGAAATGAAATTTTTAAGAAGGGTGCGCCCTAAGAGCGCTCCAATGAAATGGGTTAAGTATAGTATCATGATATGTCTTTTGTAATGATTGATGAGTCATTATAATTCAATAAAAATTAGGTTTTACTTGTTCTTAATGTTCAATGAGGGTTTACTCATGATACATGTGCAATGAGACATGGCTCATGCTAAATTCCATGTTAAATGTTGTTTCCACATTTCCATGTTATGATTATCTTACTTTATCATGCCTGTATGTTCATATTTCTCATGCTCTCCATTGATATGCCTATTATATAACTTTTATTTATTTCCTCTTGTTATTCCATGTTTATTTTCTTTCTGGGCTTTATATATCACCCTATTCTTATTCATGTCCTCAGGTTATCCCATGCAATGCTATGTATGAGGGAATGTAGTGTTCTTGTGAAACAATTTTTCTATAAAGATGTCGTATTTCATGTTTTATTTTGTTATGTAATGAAACTAATCCCAAAATACACTATTCCACATTATATTCTATGTTGTATCAAGTGATTTTTATGTAATAAATCATGTTTTAGTGTGTAATAAATATCATGTTTTTTATAAGGAATATAGTAAGACATTTTCCTCGTTTCCCTATATATTCATATAACTCTATCTACATCCTATAAAATAAACAAAAATATACTCTTTATCAATTTTTATAAAGCTTATTTAATATAATTTTTCATCATATTTAAAATTAATATCGCAAAAAACATCATAAATAGAGACATTGCGACCTCGAGTATTCCTCTATGTATGTTGGAGGCTGCTAACTATCATTAAAGGTCTAATGTGTGATAAAGGGTAGATTATACCCTTTAAAGTGTTTATTATACAAAATGAAAATAACAATAGAAACAAAAATTAAATCAAATAACATAATCATACAAATCATATCATGGCATGAAATGTAAACATATAAAACTTCATTTAACCCATTGATTTTCAAATGGGATTTACAATAGGATAATCATACACATACAAGTCCAAATAGAAAAATCCTAACATGACTCGGAATCAATGATCCACTCATTCCTAATACAGTTATCGACAAAAAGCATGTGTATCCGCTATACCATTACTTTATATACTCTATACACAAAGATCTCCACCATCATATATCACAATACCTAATATTTTCACATATCTTAGATGGATAATGAAGGGGGTGAGTGTGAAATTTGTAGTCAACCACTAATAATGTCCCAATATAATATATAAACTCATAGAATTTTATTCTAAGTGATAATTATGTAAAATAATGTAAAACACTCAACCTAATCCAACAATTATCTACCAAGAACGAGTGATCTGTTTCATAAATAAGATAATGTTAGAGTGGGATGATACACCCACAACCTATCATTGTAGGAGAGCCACTAGCATTCCAAAATAGATCCTACCACACATATTTACATTCCATCAACAACATGTGTGTCAAAACCCATCCTATAGGGTGATTTTTCATAGCTACCCCAAGCCCACATCAAATAGTCCATGGGATGGGGGCTATAAGTGTGTTTTCATATCCCACAAATTGGAGGAATTAGCCTAAACTACGTATAAGCATGAACAGATACCCAATACAAAAATTATGAAATGTATAAAAACTATTTAAGAAATGAATAAAAACCACTATATCCGACAACTAGAGTACCTAAATAAACAAAATAGAATACAAACAGGGCCAAAACAAGCCCACCTAAAAGGATTTCATAACCACAAGTCCAAACCGATAATTAAAGCAGTACAGGTATTACTATCTGAACCACCGGGGAACACCTTGCCTTTCTGGCCTCACTAAGCACTGCATGGTCCTGGTCATCATATGGTTCCATTAAAGGGTTGATCATCTGGACAATAAACGAAACATGTGGGAAAATATTATGTCGGGTTGAGTATAAAAATACTCAGTATCACTCCTAGAACCCAAAAAAGTAAAGTATGTTAATAACCACATAGTTATATATCTATAGTACATATAATAAAAAATTCAAGATATATTCATAGGAAACACCATTCCATCGGGCGATTTGAACCAACTGCCAGCCATAAGATTTTGATCGTACCAAGCTCAATCCAAGAGAGCACACTCCTCGAGCCATGATATCATCATAGACACTCAAAAGGATTTATGACTCCTTTCAGACCTTCCCCAACGAGAACTTATTTGTCAAGGAATATTTATGATACCATAGTGAGGGGACCTTGACCAATACCCTAGGTAATACCACTAACCCAATCTCGATCAATTCGCATTCTAGGGGGCCCTAAACAACACCCTAGGTAATACCACTAACCCTTATGATTTGGCCCTAAAGATGGAGGACCAATCGACTACTTTCAAAGGTTATGTCTATTACAAAAAACTACACTCGAGGTGATAAAGGATTGCACTCTAGTCCTGGGGACAGATACCTGGCTATCTGTAACTCAACCTCTAGATAGAACTGTAATCCATTGATGTGTATGTAATATCGTATTGAACCCTTGATTAAAGGACCAATGGGAACACACTCAAAATATACTGTTCCAATTTAAAAACTCACCACTTGACCCAAAACTTTCGTATCATCTCTAAGGTCCCATTTCAACAGACGTCTTGTCAAGTGGATGCCCCGTTTGAAAGTTATCACAGTTTGAATTTCAATGGGGTGGCACTAGGCTCATGGACAGATTGTATAGTTTATCCATTTACCATGGAGGTCGACCCTCATAGTTGACCATACCCCCAACTAACTTGTATACATGGAACCTAGATTTATCGTGGCTCAGGGTCAACTGCCATGGTGGACTGTGGTCCAGTGATTCTTTGGTCACCTCAGTCCAGACCTGGATCCGACCTGACCCACTAGGTCTGACCTGACTCACTAGGTACGACCCAGCCCTGATGGTCATACTTTGTTTCTCATTCTGGCCAACTAGTGTGTGGTCCATCTAGACCAGCCTATCTCACCAGGCCTAGAATGCTTGCGTGCGGGGATACCTGGGCTACCATACGCATCCCACCTTATCATGTCTACTCACACGTACACCAACGGTTACCCCTACTGGTCTACAAGGATGCCCTGACATATCATGAGGCCCCCACCTCATCCATGTATTTCAACCAGATCTCGTAGCCACCATAGTGGTTCTTCTGCGCATAGCTACGTGCTACCGCTGGCACCGTTCTTCGCTACCTCCACTTCTACAAGCCTCCGATCATCCTTCAATGTCCAATTCTCAAAACGATCTTAGATCTACGTTTCTAAAGCCTTGATTTAAAATTATCAAACATCTTTTTTCATTATACATCCAATAAAGGTGTCTGATCACATCAGGAGCCTCCCAGAAAATCGATTAGTGACAAAAGGATCAAATAAAAAAGAACACCAAGAATAGGGGATAGATAAGAACAAGAAAAAAAGTGGAATTAAACATCGACCTTTTCATTCCATCTTCAATCTATTTTCATTATAAGGATAAACGAAGAGGAATTAAACTAAATCTCTGAATAATCCTGCCACAGTATCCTATCCTACAACAAGGATCAAACTGCAAATAAATCTACTCTTGTATAGGACTGTGTTCATTATTGAAATCAAGAATGGGGAAAATAAACAAGAAATATACATTCCTACCTTAATTTGAATTAGTCTCTAGTGAAGGATAATTTCATCCTTGGTGGTGGTGGTGAGAATACATAGAATCGTTGGTAAATCGATCCTCAATCCATAATCTATTCTCATTTTTTGATAGAGATCTTTCTCACATCTCTGGGGAATTCTAGTGTTATGCTGATATTCTTGAATTCTTTGAAATGGATTATAAAAAAATAAAATGTCACTGTGACGAAGAGAAATGATTTTTTAAATTTTTTTTATCCCTCTTACGTCCCACGATAACATTTTCATAGCTGACATGTGCTGACTAAATTAATTTGGTGACTAGGGTAAATGAAACATTAAAAATTCAATGGTTTTATATGATTTCTAATACGAGTAACCATTCATGAGTTATTCGGATTAAAAAAAACAAAACAAAACATTTTATTTATTTTATTTATGGTTACTTCTTTAGTATATTTGTCTACAAAGGTCATGCACCAACAAAAATTTGTAAATTCCTAGGGTAAGGATGCTATTTTGATATCAATTTTTCCATTAGATTTTCAATTCAGGAACTCATTTAAGAGTTACTCCACTTTCTCAAGAAAACAACTTATGCATGCTATTGAATGAATAAAATTTTTCAATAAATTGTTTCGGGAAAATAGCTCATCATAATAACACTTCATCTCATTTCCTTATATATAAATCAGTCCAAATAATTTATAAAATCAATAAATGGGAAAAAAGAGATGTTATATTCTCCCCACCTTGGGGATTTATGCCCATAAAATCCAAAACAAGGGCTAATCAAATAAAATAGGGTACTGAACATGAATCTAATCCTCCCTCTCCCATGTGATCACCTGGAGATTCTCATGCTACAAATAGGCATACATCAGAAGGAATCGACTTCCCACAAATTATCCTCACATGTTGATCCTTGATCCCCATTAGGTACTCTGCGAAATTCACCTCATCCTCGATGTCCAGATCACCCTAGTCTATGTCTTTCAATGGTTCATTAAAATACCTCATCGGTTATGACATGTTTAAGAAATTTTGTACCTTCTCAAAATATAGAGGTAGATTCATGTGGTATGACACCTCTCCAACTCTATGTAGTATCAGGAAATGTCTGTTGAACCCCATAGATAGCATTCCACCCCATCCAAATCTTTTTTATTCATGTCAAATTGAGACTCGAACTAACTCGTGGTATCCTTCTTCAAACTAAAAAGGTCTCATTTTCCCATAATCAAAAGACTTATAAGGACTCTAAGTAGTCGTATTCTTCTTATGGATGAACTAAACCATCTTTATTATAGGGTTTTCCAACTCTGGGCCCATGAGTGCTAACTCTCATAGGACTATCCATCAATGTAGTGACCTGCAGGGTCACCCGTACAAGACCTTGAATAGTTTCATACCAATGGAGTAGCGGTGGTTGTTGTTGTTTGATAACTCCACTTGGGGTAGGTGATACTACTGATGGAAAAAAAAGTAAACATGCACACCCACAAATTGTCTTCCAGAACCTGAATGGTTCACTCCATCATGTCATCCGCTTTTTTGTGAAAAGTTTTTCTCTAGTGTAACTCTGTAACAAATGCCTTCTTAAATCTCTTACACAACATGGATGTAAAGTTATCAAAAAAAATTAAACAATAGTTTATAGAACTACATAAATTTTAACTATATCTTCCTCGTAGATTCATCTCAATCTCTCTATTGAACTCTGCTCTCAGATATCTTGGATGTGGGATGACTTGTAGATTTGGTGAGTGATCATACATATGGAATCATGGCTCTTGGACATACATGGTAAACCCATAATGAATTTCCTTGGTATCCCATCCCACATTTTTTTCATAACCTCAAGGGGTTGGGAAAAATATACTAGAACCTAGTTCCCAACTTTCACTTGATGACATGTGAGGTATCGAGAGGCAAACTCTCTAACCCCCTTCATCATTCTTAGTGACCAAAACTGACATTGGAGGCCCTGATGCATATTTTCAAAACAAGTATGTACCTCCAAAGGGGATGTATAGAATGAGATCAAAACCTCCTTTAACAATTCCACTCGTAAAAATTTATAGACTCTAAAAATAACAACATTCTCATAACCTTTCGAACATCCATCAAGAGTATGTCCTATGTAAAAATGAGAACATAGGTTCCTATAGTCAGTATAATGATGTTTTTCATCCCGAACTCACTATAAGAGTTGAGGGCTGGAAACCATCATATAGAGGTACTCTTCTCCTTCTTCTTCCACAATGGATAACTACAATGAGGCCAACTACTCTAATTCCTCGTTCAGCAAAAACAAACTAGATATCCCGCTGAGAGAATCTACCACCATGTTCTCCTTCCCATGAGTATATATAATCTTGATGTCATAGTCTTAGAAGAACCATATCTATCTCCTCTATCAAAATTTCATATTTTTCTAAAAAAGATATATTTGAGACTCTTTTGATCAGAGTAAATGATAAATCTCTCTCTCATCAGGTAGTGTCGCCTCATATTTAGGGTGAATAACACCACTGCCAGATCATCAAAATGGTTCTCATAGTTCTACTCATGTGGTATTAGATAGCATGTACCATAGGAAATCATCCATTTCCCATAAATTAGGAAAAACCCAATAATGGTCCCGGACGTATAGCATAACACTACGTACTCAATGCCTTTCTCCCATTACATAAGAATTGAATTTCTCATCAACCTATTCTTTTTCTCTTGAATGAACTACTGGAACATCTCTTTCCAAATTAATGGATTCCCATTTTGTGTATAATATTTCTAGGTTGCTGCTACTATGGAGAATTCAAGCAAAAACATCTAATAGTACCATCCAAATCAATGGAAGCTCTATACCTCAGTAACTCCCTTTGGTGGATCCTAAGAAAGAACCACATCCACCTTTTCTGGATCCACTACAAATCCATCATCTTAGATGACAAGTCCTAGAAAATGTACCTCTTGAATCCAAAAATGAAACATTGAGAGCATCCTATACATAAGTTGTGTTATTAGAGTGTGTCCAAGACTATCCTCAAATGCATCACATGATCCTCATTGAATATTGAGTACACTTGTAACACCACTATATTTCATAGTAAGTTTTATCTTTAATGTAATTCAATTGCTTGCGCTACACGCAACACCGAGTTCCAGCGCACCACGACCTACCAAAATAGTCATTCAAAAAGTAGTTATTAAAAGTATTAACTGAATTTTGAATTTAATATAATCTATATTATTTTATAATCCATATTATGTGTTTATTAGACATAATATAATAACAAATTCATTTTTTTCATATAAAAGAAGTATTTTTCGAAAAATAAAATTTTACCGTTTTTAATGGAAAAACCTTTTAAAAATAAATATTTGAAAATAGTATATATTCAAATTAATGAAATTAAATTCTTCTTTAGAATCGGCACCTAAATTGTTTTTTTATAAATATTTGGTACTTTTCTGATGACTTTAATATTTTGATGAATAATGAAAAATACTAAATTTTAATTAAAAACAACTTTTTTAATCTAAACAATTTATAGTGTTGAATTAAAAATTTGAATGGGTTTTAAGTATAATTTGATTATATTTTTACCATATAATGTAATTTACATCATTATATTTAATTTCACATTTAAAATAGATATAAACAAGTGATAATGTTTTGATGGTTATTATTTATTAAAAACACACGTTTTGGTTTGACAACGAAAATTAATTTAAAATTAATTTAAACCATGTTTTTGTTTTGAATATGGAAAAATAGATTCCAAATTTATAATCAGGACATCAAATTTTCTTAAATAGTTTTTTTTTTATTTTTAGACATTATGAATATCTACTTTAGTAAATATTTTATTTATCGTGGTTAATGGGGTAAATCTGGTAAATAAGGGTAAAAATATATCTTATAATAATAATAAATTATTTTAAAATATGTCCTATTTCTATTATTTGATATATTTTCGACCCTGGGAATCCTTGGGACGATTTTAGGACCCCATGGAGCCACATTAGAGTGATAATGACACAATATATTAATTAATTTAAAGTAAAGACTAAAATGAAAAAAACATATATCTTTTAGTAAAACAATTTTTACATGATGATATATAACTTATATGTTATAATATAAATATTAATTATAAAGAAAAATATATTTCCTACATAATGGTATTTTATTTAAATTTTTTATACATTATATAATTTAATTTATTAATGACACATTAATGATTTAGTAATTACGTTATTAATAAAATATTAAAATAAATTATATTATAAAGATTAAAATAAATATAATTTGAAGGTTTTTATGCCATAAAATAATTTTATAGGAGAATATGAAATTCTATTATTGAATAAATATATTTATTTATAATTGATCAATTTTTTATGTGTTTCAGAAAAAATAAAAACTAAAGAATATCAAAATTGAAATAAATGTGTTTTTAAAACATATAATATATTATTAAATGATATAATAGTCCTAAAAATATATTTTTCGGACAAAAGACTTATATGATAATATATATTACATTTATGAACCACTTAGGGTTTGATTTTAGTTTTATATTAAGTTTATTTACCAAATAAAAAAATACAAAGAGACATCGTAGATGTCAAACTATTTATCTATCAGTTAAATCTAAAAGATAAGGTTTATAGGGTAACCTGAACCTATATAAAACATTTTTTATGAAATGTTTTTGACCCATACCTTCCTTAAACACGAAATAAATCATTTTAGAGACATTAGAAACAGAAAATTATTTCATTATTGTATAATATTTCTGATTTTTCTAATGTGACCCTCACTATCTTATTAAAGGGCACTTCCCCTTCACTTAATTTAACACCTCCAAAGCCTATTGGAATAGTAGTACCCTACCTAAAAATCCTTCCAACATGACAAAATTCATCCTAGAGTCCTTACATTGATCATAAATCCAACCTATGGATCCCTTTTGATCAACATAAAAGGAAACACCCGAAGAAGAGGTAATAATTTCACCACAGTCTTTCAAGTTCTTTTCATCATCAACATCCTCTATCTTTGTTGTTTCAATACCAAAATAATAAATCAAGTACCTAATACATACTATAATGTTATTATATGGTACAACCATATTCGTTATTCTATCCATCCTATAAATGAAAAAGTCACCATACCTGCGTATGTACGGCTTTTTGTCTCAACATCATGGTGTAGTTTGTTATTCAAACACATCATTATTTGGATGGGTATAATAATAAGTGTAACTGATTTAAATAATAAATATAAAATTTTATTTAATTTACATATATGATATACCAACCAATTAAAAACAATTTCACCGTTATTATAATGATATTGTCGCTGGTGCGAACGTATAGATTAACGTATCCACGATGAGATGTGATTCATTTCCATGATCACCACTCAACGATGATTATAAAAATATATATCTTTAATAAGTATGTAATATATATGACATAATAATGATACAGGAGATATATATATATATATATGTGTGTGTGTACTTACATATATCTTATTTACTTAGTTATGTTCAATGTGACAAGAAAACTGAAACAACGTTTATGCGTATGTACGGCCTACCATCTCAATAAATTTTGTTTTCAAAGTCATATATCAGTATATTATACATATTTATATTCTAAATATATATGATATATAAATTATTTTTTATATTTTTTAGGTATTTAAATCATGATCTAGGTGATACAATCAAGATTAACAAGTTAAAACATGTACGATAAAGAAAGTGATTATTACCCAAAATGTTAATTTAACATGGAAATTATTATTAAATGGGTAGTATAATGTAATAAATGAACAATGTATGATATCATAAATATTAAAATGGATTTTTATAATTTAATAACATACCATGTTATTTATATAGGAGGTTAAATTTACACTCGACTAAAAGATTGTACATGGTAAGGGCTAATTTCTCAATCTCATTATTATCTGAGATTGTTTATGTGTATGTATTTGTTGAGAAATATATATTATCCACATGAATGATTCATAAAATACAATCCAAAATGAACCTCTTAAGGTACAATTTAACTAAAACATCTTTTTAAATTTTTTAAAAATAAAATTATTCTTCTAAATCTTTCTCATCAATGACCATGTTTCAAAATAGTTTTAACGATTTATTCATATGTAATGAATGTTTTAAAATGATAATTCTTTTCAAAAGATTAAAAGTGGTATGGGACACATTTATTAAAAACTATATTTGGAATTAATTCCTTTATAAATTATGGGACTTTTATATTCTTTCATGAAAAGGGATATTTTTCTCAAATATTTTTACTGATCATTTTTCAACTATGTCAATATCCTTTTACGTGATATTATTCTTAATCATGGATGATTTGTTATAACAATATTCCATATCATATTGAAGGTTTTGGGATATGTTTGACTGTCGATGTGTAATTTTTGTACCATTCATGGTTTATGGATAAATTATTGACATTTCGTATTCATGTTTTAAAACAAATTTTTATGTAATGTTTAAACATTTTCATATAATGAATGCATTTTACTTAGTAAGTCACAGGTGGAGCCTGCTATAGCACTTCGATGCATCGGTAGATCTCAGGAGATAAACTAGTTTATCGGCACAAGACCTTAGTAAAATGTTATATTTAGTCTTGGAACACGGCCTCGAATATGTGGTTATGAAGTCTGGCATTATTAGTTCCATCATTATGAAATTGAATATTGATATTGCATGTGATTATTAAACTAATAGAATAACCATGTGAATAATTGAATTATTTGATTAATATTTTCCATATTATGCTGAATTTTTGTTTTAAAAGGATTATTATTTAGTCATATACATTTCCTTAAATGTTTATGTTTATTTATGAATGTTTCCACTATATTGGTATCCATATTGAGCATGTGAGCTCACCCCATTCTTATGTTTTATTTTCCCATGATTCCAAAAAGTGTATTATGATTAATATGTAGTGTTAAATTTGGAGATTAATGGTGTTCTCAAAGGATCATTGATGTGGTGTTTTATTACCAAATGTGTAATGTAACGTTCATGTGTATAATCTATTATCCAAGACTAATAAACTGATCAATCTTTTGGGACATGATTCCTTGTAATCATGATAATGTATTAAAATAATTCACTAACTATGGGTAAATGGGGTCGGGGAATTACCACACTAGGATTTCATTGATGAATACCACCATAAACATGTATATGTAAAAAAAAATTATACATTTCATGATTCTCATGAAGTTTTTTGGGCATTCGTCACACATAATGGCATAACCATGTACTCGTATTGGCCGTAACGAAATCTGAAGTCCACCTTTGGAATATCCTCTTCTCATAATCACAACTGCTGATAACCTGGTCTGAGGACAATCTTTCAGAACCATTATTCCGCATTCAACTGATTAAAGAGGTAATCCATCATTGTTAGTGGATACTTATTCTTCTCAGTCACATCATTCAAGCGCCGATAATCCACACATAACCTCAAGATCTCATCTTCCTTCTTGAAAAAAAAAACTAGGGATGCCCATGGAGAAACATTCGGTCTCATGAACCAATTTCTCTACAGGTCCTCTAACTACACCCTCAGCTCGTGAAGGTCAATGGGAGATATCCAATATGTAAGAGAAGTTATCAATGACGTTCCGTTGTGTAGATCAATGCATAAGCTCATTTCTCCATGGAGTGGTAAACTGGGAACATCTTTTGGAAATATTCCCCCATACTTCCCCACCACATTAGGAATCATAGAACTCATCCCATCCACTACACTGATGGTGAGGTGAGCCAATTGATGACTAATCAGAGACACCCTCTTATGTGTGAGTCCATGCTGTACTATATGCATTTCATTTTTCACCATCAACAGAAATCCTGGATCCATCACCATGGACACACCGTACTCTATGTCTAAAATAATCACTCAGAGCTTGAACTTTAGATAAAATTTTCACATCAAGAATGAAATCATAAGGCCTCTACAAAACTGCCAAGATATCCCAAACAAAACACTTTCTTCTAAGAGTCAGGTCACGCTATTGGCATTAGTGTTTGATCATCTAATCTCCTCACATAGGAGTCTCTAGGTGTAAGGGTCAAGTTAATGGTTCAACTGGTATATATGAGTCCCAAACTAGTTTAAAGGAAAAATGTAATGACAATCATCTATTTTTATAAAAACTACAACTATGTTGTAAAAGACATAGATCTTACCTCGAATCATCTCTATAGTGTCGGGGTCATATGCGTTCATTGCCTACAACAAGAATAATCTCTATCCACAGGCTCTGGGAGCCAGTAGTGGACCACCTGGGTGTGGTGGTGGTAATACCTCAAACCTCTGACCACCTCCTACATCCATTCCTTCTCACCTTCCACGTATTCTACCCTAAAGATGACCCTAATCTTATCTATTCCTCTTGCTAAGTGGTCTCTCAACCATCCCCCAATCTGTTGTACAACGAGTTGTGAAATATCATGTCAGATGACCCTGATAGCTTCATGTGTAACACTATCTATCCCTAGGCTGACTCAATCCAACATGGGATCCCTTCCCCACTAACCCTGAGTCATGGTATTTTTCAAAGAAGTTCCTAACCAACATTGCTCTATTATCATCGGTTGTAAGCCATCGAGGTCTCAACTACCTGGTTCCCACTACTATCTCCCATTACTAATATCTACCCCCCCCAGAAAACTATCCAGTATTTGGGCTCACTCAATTAGCTTAGCATATATAGTAATGATAAGGGACACCATTAATACCTTGATACTCTATTTTAAGCTCTTCTCGGTGGTCTAATCCATAATGAACTAGTATCGTACCATATCTATATAGTAGAATAGAAGATCAGTAAAACTCACTAAATACATTTAAACGGTCATACTACAATGATACAGATGCAGAAGCTCCTATATATGTTCTAATCAGAATGTGTACGGATATAACTCATCCCTAAAGAGATGCTCAATGTATGTCTAGGAGAGATTTGTCTTATAATGAGTCTAAATCCCCAAGCTCCACCATCACCCTGTGGATCCCTAAAGATGACCCAGGGTGAGGACTACCTTATGGTATTCTAGCGTCCTCACAAGGTGAAAAACTGGGGTGACTGCTTCTTGCCAATTGTCAGCCAACTAGGGGTCTGGATCACCCCAAAACTGGGGAGGTAGCTACCTCTGAAACTCATGAAATTCCACATATACTTTCATTATCAATAAATAGTGATGTAATTAGTTGATGCTTGATGGGTGGTGGTATTGTTGTAAAACCACCCGGAGGTTCTATCTTCAATATAGGCCCTTGAACTGATTCCTCTTTGCTGGGTGGGTCATCCTCATGATCACATAGTTTAATACTAGATGGATGTCTATATGGAGGAATTATCTAAAAATACAATTGTACCATGGTCAATAGAGTATATCGTGAGAGATGACTCAATAAAGTCATGGAAAACACAACATTCCTATATGATTCTTGTACCAATTTTTCTTAAAACTAGTGTTTTCATGTACTGGGTCAAAAAAAATGTAGCCATAATCCTCGGGTATGGATACACCAGCCTCCACCCTAACATTGGAGTCCATGGCCTGGAATTCTAACTCTAAACACTGAACACCTTTTCCCCAACCCAACCTCACAGACTCTCAGTAATAATGTAGAACCAACCCACTCGGATACCACCCTGTCATGACCCATCCCAGAGGGGCTCGTGTCTTGACTAACCGAATCCTTCCTCAAATAGGCCAGGTGCTAGTGACTAGCATAAATTAGGCATAACCCCCAAATGGGAGGTGTTAGCCTCAAGTACCTGTACATGAACACACATATTCATGAAAAAAATGTCAAAATTTCAAAACACTAAGTCAAAAATTCATGAAAAAAACTATACCCCCAAATAGTAAACAATAGTGAAGGAAATATAAATTAAATAGGGAAAATAAAATCCCACAAAAATAGAGTCTATAACGACATGTCCAACATATAAAGAAAGAGGTACTATGACCACTATCTATCCTGTAGGGACACACCTCGTTTGTATAGATAAGACAATGCATTGGTCAGTATAAAAATATAAAGATGGACACCCCGATACCAAAAAGGAAGTACCAAAAAGGAAAATATAGTAAACCCCACATAGGTATATGTCTACATTTTATATAATAATAAAATCAAGATATACTCATGAGAAACACCATAGCATCGAGCAGTCATTACCAACTACCAACCACATGATTCTACTCAAAGCATGCTTGTTCTGAGAGAACTCACTCCCCGAGCCATGATATCATCAAAGATACTCAAGAAAATGTCTAGATAATTTGGGAACTTCCCAAATGTGAATTTATTGTTCAAAGAATATTTGTGATACTATAGAGAGGATATACTACCAAATTCCCTTGGAAATACCACAAACTCAATCTGGATCAATTTGCAATGTAGGGGATTGTTCTGAACACCCTATGGAAAACCACTAACCCTACTGATGTGGCCCAATAGATAGAGGACCAACATCCTACTCTCATAGGATACTTTGATTCCACAAAAGTCCACTAGGGGTGGTAAGAATCACACTCTAGTCCTGGGTAGGTATAATTAACTCTATCTAGGATTCAGCCTCCAGAGGGGATTAAAATCCAGTGATGTGGATGTAATATCGTACTAAACCCATGAGAAATCAACCAACGTTAATTCTCTCAACATATACTATTTCATGATAAAAACTCACCACTTATCCAAAAACATCCTTATTGTTTCTAGGGTCTCAAATCTGAAAATGGCTAGTAAAAAAAATTTACTATTTGAATATTATCATAGATTAATTTTCAATAGGGGCCACTGGGCTTGTGGACTGACTGCTTGGTCTTAACACTAACTATGGAGATCAACCAATCGGATTGACTATGCTCCTAGTATCGCAGATGGGCAGAAAATTTAGTGAATGTGGCACACGGTCGACCACCCTGGTCGACCACGGCCCAGTCCTACTCTGGTCGCCCAGGGTTCAATGCATATCTAACCTGACCTACTAGGTCATACCCATCCTAATGGGCTCGGTGCGTGGGATTTATGTCATGAACAACTTGTGTGTGGCCCACCTAGGATTCTGCATGTGGAACGACTAGCCACCACTACTCACGCAATCACCCGTGAAGACCATCTCTTCCCTACATGGTCACCATGCCACGTCATGTGGCCACCCCGCCGCATTCCACGGAGCACCAGTCTCCACCGCCTTCACTTCCATAAGCCAACGATCATCCTATATACCCCAAATCATGAAACTATCATTGATTTTGGTTCCTAGGGTCCCTATATACTTTGATCTAGCCTCTACTATCATTCTACCTCCAAACCAGGTCAACGATCACTTTTATAACCTCCTAGAAAGTCTAGACATGATCAAGAGTATTCAACATTGAAGAAGACCAATAATGGTGGTGATAAAAGCACAAAAACACCCTAAGGAACAAACCATATCCTTTTTTCATGTCATCCTCAACCCATTTCTGATAGAAGGACAAATGAAGAGGAATTAAACTAAATCTCTTGATTCTCCTACAATAGTATCGCACCCCTCAACAAAAATTGAACCACGAATCAATTTATTCATGAATTTAACCATTTTCATCATGTAAATAAACAATAGTGTAATGAATCAAGAAATAAACCATCCTACTGAAATTCCGATTAGTTGCTAACAAATGATGTTTGTGTCATCGTCGATAGTAGTGATATTTATTTTAATCAGATGCGGGTCGATATTTGATCCATGCTACATTTCTGTTTATTGAGAGATTTATTCTCCACATCTCTATGAAATTACAAGGTTATGGTGATAACCTTAAATTCCTAAAAAATTCGATAAAAAAGATAATGTCATCCTGTAAAATAAAAAAAATTATTAAATTAATTTTCTAAATTACGTCCAGCAATAACTTTTTCACAGATGACCCGCATCAACTACAGTTATGTCTCAAATAGGGTGAAAACAACATTAAAAACTAAATAAAGGTATTTTATTCCAAATCTAAGTCATCAATCATGATTTATTAGGATTTAAAAAAATAAAATAATTTAGTTTAACTATTTTATTTACAGTTAGGTCCTTTCTGACATTTTCTGATATTTCCCGTACAAAACAAGGTTGGGTCATGTCTAGGGTATGTATTCTATTACGAACTCAATGGTGCCACATTTTTATGATACGGGCACCTGTTTAAGATTTCTTTCAATTTTTTATAAAAACTCTATGTGCGGGTTTTATTAAAAGAATAATATTTTTTCAAACAATTTGTCTTGGAAAACTAGTCCTTGAAATCACAAAACATCTCAATACATATTCTCGAAATCATTCCAAATAATTTCTATAAATAATAAATGGAAAAAACTAATAGATAACATTGTGAAACCATTCTGATCCTTTCAAAATTCATTAATGAACATCCCTACAAGATATGTCAATATCTATGATCATAGAACTTGTTTTTAAAATTATTGTCACAACAACAAAAAAAAAATCAACAAATATTGAACATACATCCTTCACCAAACCAATCCTATAAGACCCAACATACCTCAAATGTATGAAAATAATCATACAATTAATCAGTGATTTCAATATCACTCAAGATCTCATGAACACAAAAAATATATCTATCCTCTAAAATGATGTTCAAAACTATAACCCCTAAACTACTCAGACTATTAAGGATACAACCAAAAACCAATGGTCAATACCTCAACATGGGATCAATCATTTATCCAAATAAATATAACATACTTATACCCAAGTTATGTGGGAATAAAAAAAACTAAAATGACAAAAAAATATTTAGAACATCAATCACCCTTCCTGGGGAATGAAAAATACCCCATCTCAACACAAATCATATCACCACCCATAACCATATCAAAAGTAAATAACATAGAGAAAAACCCAAATAAAGTACAATGATCAAGGATTATTGAACAATAATTTGGTCTAATCACCAGAATATTACATGTCTTTTACATACCTAAAACCATAGTCACTCACAAAAACTATTGAAAACTTTGAGATAATCCCTATTAAACCTGGATACCATGACTGGTTAAAATTTGATTATATAAGATTAATCTACCCAAACTAAAATTTCACATGATTCATAAACACATGAATAACATTGTAAATATATTGGATCAAACTAAATCATACTAGTAGAGGCATATATGTTCAATCCCATAGTATGATTTGATATGTGCTGGTTGAAATCAATGAATCAATAAAAAATACCAAAATAATAATTTATATGAAAATTTTCATAGTGATGAGAAAAACAAGAAAATAATGATGAGGAAACTAAATCCTTACCCACAGTGACTTCTAGGTACATAAATATAAATATCAGGGAAAATCATGAGGATACCACCATAGGAATGAGAAAACAAGAGAGGATTTTGGTTTGGGTCGAGCTCTACTTTTGAATGTCCTAAAATGGGTCATCCCTCATTTTAATAATTAAAAAATAAATTAAAATAATTAAACAATTTATAAAAACATCTATAACCCATAGAAAAATATGTCCTTAATAACCTATTACCCACCCTGTATCAAATTTATGGTTGGTGGTTCTCATGGGTCTACTTTCTACACTTTTATAAAAATTGGGTACCCAATGCCTACCCTCTTGGTACACGATGCCTTCCCAGAATGTACATGGTGATCTCTTTTTTAAAAATATATATCCCGATAACTAGGATACCTCCCCAAAATTTTTCAACAAAGAACATTGTTTTTTTGAAATTAAAAATGCACTAAAATACTTTTTTTATAAAATTGTAAATTCAAAACAAAAAAAGATGAAATTATTTAATTGCATAGGTTTTTTGAATTAAATCCTATAAAAACATATAAAATTATTGAGAAAATTAGTAAAAAATTATATTAATCAAGACCTCTGATGTAGGGGAGAAGCACCTGATATTGAACTAAGAGTCAATTTGGAACATTTTATCCGTACCAATAATGATCAAAGAATGTTTATTCAAAAACCCTCAACAACGAAATGTCATGATATAGTAATTACATTTACCTAATATGGTTTTTGGAATAGTTAAATAGATCACATTCAACTTGTTAAACTTAGAGATCCATGAGATATAATAACTCTATATCCCATGATATAAAGGAAATACCACCTCATGTTCCATTGGTTTAATCCTCCTGATATCTAAAAACTTCTATAACTCAAACTATAGAACTAGCCTATAGTAGAACACCCAATCATTATGTCCATAAATATGATGTTTTAATCTACCTCATTACAATTCGATATCAACTCCCTTTATTAGATTTCCCCCACTTTTCTATATAACTTAGTGAACTAATCATAAAATCCTTGACCAATCCATAGGAATATGAGACCAAAGTTGCCATTATAGATACTAGACTTGTTGAAAATGGATGAAAATAATCTAATCTAATTATATATTTCATATATAAAGTCTAATGTGTAATGTAAAATGGAATATAATATATATTTTTCTATCTAAATAGATCAATTTTTTTTAAATCCATCATATCTTGGTGGAAAATAGTTATGCGATCATTCAGATTTTGTCATAGACCCTCAACTACCATGGTTTTTAATGAAATTGATATGACCCTATATTTTCAAAATATTATTGGATTTG
This sequence comes from Viscum album, assembly GCA_963277665.1. NCBI lineage: Eukaryota > Viridiplantae > Streptophyta > Magnoliopsida > Santalales > Viscaceae > Viscum > Viscum album. The sequence continues at coordinate 707,279,156 of OY728165.1, read as the reverse complement.
ATAAAAGGGAACTATGGCCATTTTGGAAGGCCATGTTAATAAACATATTTATGGAACATAGTTTTAACACTAAAACCATTTTTATATTCCAAGATATATTATTCAATTCATTGATTAGAAACAACCTATTTCATTTTCATGCAGCCATACCCACCTTTTACAACCAAAGTCTAATATACTCCATTAATGGGAATATATGTTTTCTTTATTGTGAAACAAAATTTTTTTATTCAAGTTAAACCCAATAAATTTATTTAATTTATTACAATATAAGGGAAACCCAAACCCAAATAAAGAAGAATTTATAGGTGGAATTGTTGAATGGAATGGAAGTCACCCCTACCCATATATGGAATTTTGTGAAAGAGAGACTTATAATTTACTTTCTTCACATTGATATAAAAAATACCAACCAAAGAAACCATACCACCCATGTCGTTAATGGAATGGACTTCCTAAACATCTTTGAAATCGATAATAAATAACCATATTTGATTTATGATCATCATTAATTCATGTGATGAAGGAATTTTTACATTATAAGGACCAGGCATGTAAAAATTAAATTAGTGTTACATTCTCAAAATAAAAGATCAGTTGAAATTAATTCAAACATGAAAAAAAAATTTGATAGAATGAATTAATTATGTTAAAAAATGTTATGGGCCCTAGAAGGGTCCATAAAATTCCATATGATCTTTGTACATCTTGAATACACTTCAGGAATCATAGATAACAATGATTTAAAAAAATAAGATTATAAAATTATATATTCATCTAAAGATAAGTAGTTTGATGTGCCTGCCATATCTCTTGATATTAAGGAATTTTAGTTGTATAAAACTCCATTAGACATCAGAAAAGGCATATCTTCAATGGTTATTTAGATACATTAATTGAACCTAGTTGTTGATGAAGACCCATGACCTTTGGTAATTATTATTTCCATTATATATGGGAAATTTCACATTCATAAATAAACATTTAATTCTAATAAAAATAAAAAATACACCAATACTAAATTACTATGTCCTTTTTTCATCATCTAGTATTTCCATTAAATCACCATCATTATAAATAATCCTTAAAAAGGATAAATCCATAATATAGTATTCTAGTAGAGGATAAAATACAAAAACTCATCAGATAACATTCCCTCTGAGAGGTTTAATGCCCCATTATGCTATCCATAAATTTACCAGCTAATAGGAAAAAATAAAATAAAATTCTATATAAAATTTTGAGATACAAATAATCATTTTCTAGGAAATTTTTTTTATTCCAAGGACATAATTGATGATTTATATAATTTTTTTTTCAAACATTACCAATTATGAATGAGATTACTAGATATAATAAAATATATACATCTATTGATGATGAAGAAACTACAACCATTAGGGAACCATAAAGGGTACAATGTTACCATGTGATACCCTTTAGTTTGAAAAATTGTTGATCTACCTAATAATTGGATATGCATCATATTTTTTATACTATTTATGGGAAAATGGAAGAATGATATTTATATGACCTGGTATTCAAATTTAAATAGATTTTTTATCAATTTATTGAACATGGATTGGTGTTCCCAAACCTATGAAAAAATATCCAATTAATATACTCACTAAATCATTCATTCAAGATTACTTCTAGGAATATTATCCAATTCATGGTCTAATATCAAGGCATTGATGTTGATCCTAAAAATAACAGAGTGATTATCAATATTCCCCCTTATTATAAAATTTGTGAACTTAAGGTACATGAAGGGATCTATGAAAATACAAACAAATTTATGATGAATATGTCTATAAATTTTATAACCCTAATAGAATTGATTAATAAATGAGAAACCTATTAATGAAATAATAATTTTTATGTTCCTTTTACAGCCAAATGAAAATATTATCTCATTATATATTCTTTAATATTCCTATATAATTTATTCTTTTTTTTAAATTGGATGAACCAAGATACATACCTTATAAAAATCCTTCCCTAGAAAAATAATTAGGTATATGAATATATTATCTATTTAACTAATCAAATGATATTGGAAGCTGAGAGCAAGTACAAAATATTCAAGAAGAATTATATATATTTGATCATTATAGTTCAAAACTTATCCAAAAATTTAATCAATATTGAAATCTTGATGGTCTATAATATCGATCAATTGATGTAAAAACTCTATAATAGAATGATAAAAATATATTTGGAATCATAAGATATCATACATTATAAATTTTATATATGATTGTTATTTATGATGGTAATAAGAGACAGGAATATATAGTTTTCAAAATTTCCCATAAAACTCAAGATGAATTATCTATAGTCGAAGAAAATCACAAAATTTATGTATATTCCGTTACAAGAACCTGTAGAACAAGGGTGATTCATTTTTATGGAACATCTAGATTTCCATCTAGTAAAATTATTGAGTATACTAAAATAAATAAAACTATCATGGGAGTGGTTTTCATATTTGATGAAAATTGTATTGTAATTCCCCAACACTAGTTACCTAGTGTCTGTGCATTATTACATAACATTGGCATTATATAAGGAATCATGTCCTGAAAGACCGAACATTTTAGTATCTTTGGAAGAACTAGATACACTCATAATTATTACATTGCATTATGAACTTGAAAAACAACAACATTGTGTCCCAATTGAACATACTCATTTCATCGTAGCCTATTTTTATAGGTTATTCATAATATAATTTTTCACATCCTAGGAAAAATAAAACATAAGAATGGGGTGAGATCAGATTCTCAGTAAGGATAAAAATATAGTGGAAACATTCATATAAAAGCATAAAAATTTAAGGAAATGTATAAGACTAAATCATAAGCCTTTTAAACATAAAAATTATCATAATATAACTATGATAAGTCAAATAATTCCATTTACTTATTCAAATAGATACTCTAATAGTCTAATAATTACATGTAATATCAAGAGCCAATTTTTTAATTATGGTATGCATAATGTTGTACATCATAACCACATAGTCAACTCCTCATGCAAAGACTAGAAATAATAATTTTTATGGGCCATGTGCCAAGACACTATTTTGTCTCATGAGACCTACTGATGCATCAAGGAGCTATAGTGGTCTCCACCTGTAATATACTTAGTCCAATGCATTCCTCATTTGAATAAGTTGAAAAAGAATATAATCATTCGTATTAATACTAGAGTATGAAATGTTAATACTTTAACCATAAACAATGAATTGTATAAAAAACACATCCATATTCAAACATATCCCAAATCCTTTAATACAATATGGAAGACTGAATCATAATAAATCAACTTCAATCAACTGTAAATACCATCATAAGATGTTGACATATATGAAATCAAAACTATTTGAGAGAAATATCACATTCTATTTTAATATAATTTTAAAGTCACATAATTGTAAAAGGAATCATTTATTTTGAAAAAATCTTATAATATTGTATGGTAATATTTGATGATTTTATAATGGCAAAATATTTCTGCACATCCCTACAAGTTAAAAAATCATTCTTTCCTAAATTTTGTCCAAAAGGTTGTAAAGGACCTTGTAAGGAAAAGATCTTAATGATTCCTATAAAAAAATTTAATAAAACGTCAAACAAGGGTAAAAATGACTTTAAACCATAGGTTAAAAAATAGTAAACATTTATTGATGTACATTTTTATGAAACACGAATGTGGATGATAAAGATGTTCTAGTAGATACTTACATTTAAACAACCTCAGATAATGAATAGATTGTAGAATAAAACCATACCTTGTACATTCTATGATCGAGGATACATTAACCTATTTTAGAATAGTTTAATAAATTTTATTTAATTATACAAGAACTTTATACATAAATATGATATCATATATGATCTTCTAATATTTATTTGTTAATAATATTTCAGTAGTATCTTTGTTTCAGGTGTTAACGAGGTCGTTCTCCATTATATTATTAGTTACGTATGCCATTTTCGTTATGGATAAGATGTATTTTATTCATATTCAAAATTATATAAAGTTCATAAAAATTATTTTTAATCAAAAAATAAAAATTATTCGTGAATGGTTACGATATGGTATTAATCTAATCGCGTTCGTGTATACGGTAATCCGTAGGTACGCACGAGCGAAAATATAATTCTATTAATGATGAAATAATATTTAATTGGATGGTATATCATATATAAATAATAAATAAAATGTTATATTTATAATTTACATCATTTATTCTAATTATTATACCCATCCAAATTATGGAGTGTTTGAATAAAAAACTACACCATGACATGGAGACGGAAATTCGTACGTATGCACGTATGGTGACATACAATTCAAAGGATTGATTGAATAATTAATATGGTTGTACCATATTTATAATAACATCACAGTGTATATAAGGTACTGGTGTTATTATTTTGGTATGGAAACAACACAGAAAGAGTGCGTGGAAGAAGAAAATAACTTTAAAAGATGTGGTGAAATTATTACCTATTCTTTGGGTGTTTTGCTTTTGATTTGATCAAAAGGGCACCATAATATGGATTTCTATTCAAAGTAAGGCCTCAAGGTAATAGTGAGGGAAGTTGGGAGGATATTTCAGTAGTTTTTGGCCATGAAAAATGGCTTTGGAGGTGTTATTTTGAGAAAAGGGTATGTATCTTTTTATAAGATAGGTGAGGGTCACTTTAGGAAAAGCTTGAAATAAAATTTAATTATACAATCATATTCAGTTTATAATGGCTCCAAAATAATTTATTTATAGGGTAATGTGGCTATGGGTCTAAAAATTCTCATCTAAATGGTTTTAGATAGGTTTAGGTCACCATATTATTCTTATCATTTAGATCTAACTCTTAGTTAAATAGTTTAACTTTTAATATCTATTTATGTATTATTATAATAAATGGTTAATAAACATACTATAAAAACCCAAAATAACCCCAAGTGGTTAATTATAAATATATATAGCCTTATATAATTCCTTGGGTGGACCTTATATTTTTAGTAATATTATATAAATTAAAAATATTGTATTTTTTTTAAACTCATTCCTATCAATTTTGACACTTTGGTATTTTGTTTTTATAGAAGTCATAAAAACATTATAACATCAAAAGAAAATTATTTAATATACCCTAACATTTTATATTAACCAACAAATTTACTGTAATTAATTAAAAGACTAAATTTACATTTATTTGGATATTTATAATATAAATTATTTTAATCATTCATTAATAAGGAAATTATTTCATCATCAATGTTTCATAAATAAATTTAATAATTTATTGTATAAAAATTATAAATAAAATACCATTAAGTAGGAAATATTTTTAGTTTTATAATGAATATTTATATCTTAATTTATCTTATGTATACCCATATATTAAAAAAGGTTTAGTTATTAAAAATTGAATTTAACACTTTTAACTCTTCATTAAATAAAATAATAATAAATATTCTAATCTAATTAAAGTGAACCAAAAGGATAATATTTTATTCCTAAAGATAATTTTGGTCGACATAAACTTATCCAATAGAATTAGGAAATCTGTAATTGTAATTATAATTTCATTTTTTACCTATAATTACCCTATTTACTTTTAATCGTGGTAAATAAAATTCAAAATTTAGTATTAAAAAAAATTATTTCTATATTATTGGACAAAATTTTAATTACTTATTTAAACTGTGTTTCATGTATTTTTGAATTTAAATTCACAGAAGCTGTAAAATTTTGTTTTATGAAAAATTTCAAATGCACCTAGAAGGTGGCTAAATACGGTAAAATGATCAATAAAATTTTATTTATAAAATATTATTATAAAATGACTCCATTGAATTACATTGAACATATATAGGTATTATTAATCTATTTTACCAAATATAAATTAAAATATAACAACTTAAAAAGTTGGTTTGAAATAATAAGACATTGTTTTTCACTATTCATAAAAAATTGAAAGCATTCATAAAAATACCAAAAATTCACCCTAAGATGATTTTGATATTCCGAATCCAAAAATAAAGTCCATTTTGAAAATTAAAATTTATAAAATTTCAAAATGTTGGTGTTACTATTCATAACGGCTATTTTGATTGGTCGTGGTGTATTGGACCTCGAAGTTGCACACAACGCAAGCTATTGTATTATTCAAGAAGAAGTGTGATGTTGAATATTAGGGTGTTACATTATTCCCACCTTCAAATTATTTTTTCCTAAAAATTTCTAGACTATTATGACATAAAAGGATTCATTTGGTTCTTCATCATAAGTTCCTCATGGTCCCATGTTTCCTCTTCTATCTAATGGTTTCTCTATAGAACATTTACCAAACAATTAGTCCAGTTTCTCATCACTTGTTCTTTAGTATCAATAAGTGTAACGCCCCGACCCTAGTTACCCAGAGTCGGATCATTATTACATAACATTGGCATGATCACAAGAAAGATCAAATCTCGAAAGACAGATTGGTTTAGTAGCCTTGGAATCACTAGATATATTCATAAGTTTTACATTACATCATAAAATGAAAAACTACTACAACAACATAATGTTTCCACAATCCACACTATAATCCCCCCATAATATCCCTGCAGGTCATTCATAACTTACATCTTCATATCCTGGGAAAAATAAAACATAGAAAAGGGGTGAGCTCAAATGCCCAGTAAGGATAACAATATAGCGGAACATTCAAAAATAAGCATAAACATTTAAGGCAATGAATTACTAAAACAAAAGCCTTTTAAACTTGAACTTCAACATAGTATGGAAAAAGTAAAATGAAATAATGCCATTTACTTGTTCACATGGATATTCTACTAATCGAATAATCACATGCAATATCAATAACAACTTTCATAATGTTGGAATGCATAATGCCAGACTATCATAACCACATAGTCAAGGCCTCGTGCCAAGACTACAAATAAGATTTTGCCAAGGCCTTGTCCCAAGACACTATTTTGTCTCATGAGACCTACCGATGCATCGAGGAGCTATAGCGGGATCCACCCGTCACATATTAAGTCCAATGCATTCCCATATGAAAAGGTTTAAACACAACATAAACATTCGTATTAAAACTAGAATACGAAATGTCAATACATTCACCATAAACTATGAATGGTATAAAAATAGCACATCCACAGTCAAATATATCACAAAACCTTCAATACAATATAGAAGTTTTGTATCATAATAAATCAACTTCAAATAATCTTAAAATCCATCAAAGGATGTTGACATAGATGAAATCAAAATTCTTTTTAAAGAAATATCTCCTTTTATTTTGAAATCATTTAAGATCCATATAAACTAAAACATTTTCTTTGAAAATATTCTTATAAGATTTTAAGGGAAGCTTTGAAGATTTTATAACGGCGGAAAATAGCCGCATCCGACGTATAAGTTAAAAAAAACATTCTTACCTTAATTCTGTCGAAAAGGTTAAAAAGGACCTTGTTTTGAAAACGACGGAAAGATTCCTTTATAAACCTCTTATAAAAAGTAAAACAAGGGTATAAATGACTTTAACCCATATTCTTTTAAATAATAAAAATGTTTTGAAATACATTTTTAAGAAACATGGATGTGGATGATAAAGAGATCCCAGTAGATTATTACGTATAAACAACCTCGGATAATGAAGAGATTGTGAAATAACCCTTACCTTGTACTTTTCCTTGGTTGGGGTAGGTTAACATCCTGTATAATGGTGAAATAATTGTTATTAAATTATACAAGAATCATATATATTAATATGATATCATATATGATCTTTTAACATTGATTTGTTAATAATATCTTAGAATTATCGTCGTTTCGGGTGTTAACTTACTCATTTTCTTTTATATGTTTTGTTACATAAGCCATGTTTGTTGTATCTTATTCATATCCAGAATGATATCAAGTCCTTAAACATCATTTTTAAATCATCAAATGATAATTATACTTGAATGGATACGATGGAGAATGAATCTCAACGCGTTCGTGGAGACGGTAGTCCGTACGTACGCACGAGCGACAATATCATTCTTTTGATATTAAAATAATATATAAATGGATGGTATATCATATATACAGAATCATTAACATGTTATATTTATTATTTACATGAGTTACACATCATTATTATACCCATCCAAATAATAATATATTGAATAACAATTACACCACGACGTGGAGACGGTAAGCCGTACGTACGCACGTATGGTGACATGTTATTCAAAGGGTGGATAGAATACTGAATATGGTTGTACCATATTTATAATAACATCACAGTATATGTGAGATACTGGAGTTGTTATTTTAGAATGGTAAGAACAAAGGAAGAAGAAGTGGAAGAAGAAATGAACTTGGAGAAGGGTGGTGAAATCATTACCTCTTCTTCGGGTTCTTCATTTTGATTTGATCAAAAGGGCTCCTTAGGATGGCTTTCTGATCAAAATAAGGCCTCTTGGTTTTAGTGAGGGATGTTGTTAGAGTATTTGGGCAGAGTTTGGCCGAACCAAAAGGCTTTGATGGTGTGAAGAAATGGGAAGGAGGAGTGCCCTTTTATAAGAGGGGTGAGGGGCACCTTTGGAAAAGCTAGAGATATTAGTTTATAATAAATTCATAATCGGTTTCCAATAGCTCCAAAGTTGAATATTAAAAGTTTAAGTTGGGGATGGGTCGAAAACAACTCAACCAATAGAATTTATACAGGTTTGGGTACTTATATTAACCTTATCTTTAAGTATTAACTCTAAGTTAATTAGTTTCACTTTTACAATGTCTCTTTGTATTTTTATATAATATGGTTAATAAACTTACTATATACATCAAAAAGACCCCCAAGTGGTCCATTAATGATGAAATTATCATGATATAAGTCTCTTTGCTGAACCTTAGATTTTTAGGAATTTAATATCAATTAATGATATAATATTTGTTTTAAGAACTCTTTATGTCAATTTTGACACTATTCAATAGTTGATTTTTGTGAAACTCATAACAGATTGATTACTTCGAAAAAAGTCAATTAAATCAATCCTAATATATCATATTATCCTATAAAATTATTTTAATCCATTAAAAGTTTCATATTACATTTATTTGAGTATTTATAATATCAATTATTTTAATTTTTCACTATTATAGTAATTACTGCATCATCATTGTGTCATAAATAAAATAAATTATTTAATGTATAAAAATTATAAATAAAATATCATTATGTAGTAAATCTTTTAACCTTTCTAATTAATATTTATAATCTAAAATCCAACATATATAACCCTATGTAACAATTGTTTTTCTAAAAGATATATGCTTTTGTCATTTTTGTATTCATTTTAACTTAATTAAAATAAAGTGTCATTATCACTTACAAGTGGATCCATGGGGTCCCAAAATAGACCCAAAGATGCCCATGGTCGACCATGTATCAACCAATAAGGTTAAGACACGTTTTAGGGTAATTTATTATTATTATAATATTATTTTGTTAACCCTTATTTACCGGATTTACCCTTAACCATGGTAAATAAAATATTTACCGCAGTAATTATTCAAAATGTCTAAAATTAAAAGTTACCTATTTACACAATTTGAACATCTTGATTCCAAATATGGAATCCATTTTCCTAAATTCACAACACAGAAGTGGCAGAAATTAATTTAAAATTAATTCCCGCTGTCAAAACAAAAAGCGTGTTTTTAAGAGATAATAACTATCAAAAGATTGACACTTGTTTCTGTTCGGTTTAATTGTAAAATTATGTCCAATGACCAAAATTATATTAAATGGTAAAAATATATTCTAAATATACTTTAAAACCACTCAAATTCATAATTTATCACTGTTAATTATTTTGATTAAAAAAGTTGTTTTTAATTAAAATTTAGTAATTTTCACTATTCATCAAAATATGAAAGTTATCCGAAATGTACCAAAATTTCACCTTAGGCTAAATTCGATATTCCGAATCCAAAAATGATGTCCATTTTGAAATATAAAATATATATAATTTCAAAAAGTAGGTATTACTATTCATAACGGCTAGTTTGATTGGTTATGGTGTGTTAGAACTCGGTGTTGCGTGCAACACACGCTATCACATTATTCGAAGAGAAGCGTACCGTAGAAGCTTGGGGTGTTACATTCTCCCCTCCTTCAAATAATTTCGTCCTCGAAATTTCTAGAATACTTATCACATGAAAAGACTCGGGTGGTTCTTCATCATAAGTTCCTCGGGTTCCCACGTTGCCTCTTCCATCTTATGGTTTCTCCACAAAACATTTACCAGACGCGTCGTCCGGTTTCTCAGTACTTGTTCTCTCGTATCAAGAATCCTGACGGGATCTTCACAATAGGAAAGATCGGGTTCCAGTTCTAATTCCTCATAGGTGAGTACATGCGTTGGATCAGGCATGTATTTCCTCAATAGAGATACGTGGAACACATCGTGAACTTTGGAGAGACTTGGCGGCATTGCCAATCGGTAAGCTACAACCCCAATTCGTTCTAGAATTTCGAAAGGTCCGATGTACCTGGGACTCAATTTACCTTTCTTACCAAAACATATGACTCCCTTCCACGGAGATACCTTCAGGAAAACATGATCACCGACTTGAAATTCCAAATCCTTCCTTCGATTATCGGCATAGCTCTTCTGCCTACTTTGGGCTGCTTTGATGCGATTTTGGATTACATTCACCTTTTCCACCGTTTCCTCCACCAGTTCTGGGCCTACAAGTTTTCTTTCACCAACCTCATCCCAACAGGTTGGTGTACGACATCTTTTTCCGTATAACGCTTCATATGGTGCCATCTGAATACTCGAATGGAAGCTATTGTTATAGGAAAATTCTACCAGTGGTAAATATTGATCCCACATACCCTGAAAGTCAAGTGAGCAAGATGTCAACATGTCTTCTAGGGTTTGAATAGTCCGTTCTGATTGTCCATCTGTCTGAGGGTGGTAAGCAGTTCTCAAATGAAGTTCAGTATCCTGGGATTTCTGAAGACTTTTCCAAAATCTTGAAGTAAAACGGGGATCACCATCAGAAAAAATCGATAGGGGAACTCCATGAAGTCTCACAACTTCATTAATGTATAGTCTTGCTAGACGTTCCAGGGGTAGATCTTCTCTTATAGCAAGAAAATGTGCTGACTTGGTAAGACGATCAACAATAACCCATATTGCATCATTCCTTCTAGGAGTCTTTGGTAGCCCCATGACAAAGTCCATCGTAATATTGTCCCATTTCCACTCCGGTATGGGAAGAGGTTGCATGACTCCTCCAGGCTGTTGCCTTCCAGCTTTCACCTGTTGACAAACCATACATCTTGACACAAAATCAGAAATCTCCCCCTTCATGTTGTCCCACCAAAAATGTTCCTTCAAATCTCTATACATTTTTGTGCTCCCAGGGTGTATAGAGAAATTGGAACTATGAGCATCATCCAGCAATTCCCTTTTTAGATCAGGTAAATCGGGAACACAAAGTCTCTTCCCGAATTTCAAAATTCCATCTTCATACACAATGTCTCTCAATCTCCCATCATTCACAGCTTTAATCTTCTTTTGGAATTCTTCATCATCGGTCTGAGAACTCTTAATCCTTTCTAGTAAAGATGGTTTGGCAACCATTTGAAAAAGCATTGATGTTTCACCTTCCCTGGTTATTCCCATGTCCATCTTCACTAGATCCATGATAATTGGATCCCTTTCAATTCTCACCATGTTCAAAACTCCATGGTCTTTTCTACTCAAAGAATCTGCCACCTTGTTTGCTTTCCCCGGGTGGTAGTGTATCGTGCAATCATAATACTTGAGTAATTCAAGCCATCTCCTTTGCCTCATGTTGAGTTCTTTTTGTGAGAAAATATACTTCAAACTCTTGTGATCAGTATAAATCTCACATTTTTCACCATAGAGGTAGTGTATCCATATCTTCAAAGCAAAGATCACAACTGCTAACTCAAGATCATGAGTAGGATAGTTTTGTTCATGAATTTTCAACTGTCGTGATGCATAGGCAATAACTCTATCATTCTGCATAAGGACACAACCAAGTCCTTTCTTTGATGCATCACTATAAATAACGAACCCATCATTCCCCGATGGTAGAGTCAATATAGGAGCATTGACTAATATTCTCTTCAGTTCTTCGAAACATTCTTCACACTCTTTTGTCCAAACAAATTTAACCCCTTTTCGTGTGAGCTTCGTTAATGGGTTAGCCAATCGGGCAAAATTTTGGACGAAACGTCGATAATAACCTGCCAAACCAATAAAACTACGTACCTCAGTTATACTCGTAGGTGCTGGCCATTCTTGGATTGCCTTGGTCTTAGAAGGATCAACAGAGATTCCATCTTTAGAGACAATATGGCCAAGAAAAGAAATATCCTGAAGCCAGAATTCACACTTGCTAAACTTCCCATATAATTCATGCCTCCTCAGAGTCTTCAAGATAATGCGCAAGTGATTTTCATGATCTTCGTAGGTTTTGGAGTATACCAAGATATCATCAATAAATACCACCACAAATTCATCGAGATACTCCTTGAAAACTCTATTCATCAGATCCATGAATACAGAGGGTGCATTATTCAATCCAAACGGCATTACGGTAAACTCGTAATGCCCGTACCTGGTTCGAAATGCTGTCTTCGGAATGTGTTCCTTCTTCACACACAACTTATGGTATCCAAATCGAAGGTCAATCTTTGAAAAGTATTGATCTCCATGCAGTTGGTCAAATAAATCATCAATACGAGGTAGGGGATACTTGTTCTTTATCGTTATAGCATTGATCTCCCTGTAGTCGATACATAACCTCATAGATCCATGTTTCTTTTTAACAAAAAGAACAGGGGCTCCCCATGGAGAAACACTAGGGTGAATAAATCCTTTATTACTCAATTCCTCTAGTTGTTTCTTTAGTTCGACTAACTCTACAGTAGCCATTCTATAAGGGGTCTTCGATATAGGCCTTGATCCAGGAATCAAATCAATGGAAAACTCAACTTCTCATTCTGGAGGATGTCCAGGTAAATCTTCCGGAAATACATCTACAAATTCTTTCACAACAGATACATCCTCTATTTGAACTTTCCTTTCCTCACCGACAGTTATTTCATTCTCTTCCTCCCCAATAATTGAATTAAGTTGAGCTACTGGGGGTGGATCTAAATAAGAATTAGGTGGTGACAATTCTGCTCTAAAGATAAGGTGTTCCTTATCATTATCATCAAGAATCGTAACCTCTTTCTTCTTACAATAAATCTTCGCATCATAGTCCGAAATCCAGTCCATACCGAGGATTATATCAAACTCAATCATAGGTATGACGATGAGATCAGCAGATAAAGAAAATTTATGTGCTTTAATGGGGACTGATTCAAAAAACTTTGTTGCAATGATACTTCCCTTAGGAGTTTTAACTGACAACTCCCTTATTAAATCAAATTGGAAATATCTAATTTTCGTAGCAAACTGGGAAGATATGAAACAATGCGACGATCCAGAGTCAAATAATGCATTTTCTAAACTTGAGGAAACCATTAAATTACCTGCCACCACGTCTTTTGGAGCTTCTACCTCTGCAGTAGTGATAGCATAAGCCTGGCCTTGATCCCTTGGCCTTTTCTGAGGTAAGTTCTCCTGACGATTAGGACATGCATTTGCATAATGCCCCATCTCCCTACAATTGTAGCACTGAACGTTGGTGGCTTCCTTATTCCCTTTGCAATCACGAGCTTGGTGGCCTTTTTCACCACACTTGTAACAGACTCCCATTCCCTTCAAGAAAGCACCAGGGTGTTTCTTCCCACATTTACCACAGGATGGATATTCAACCTTTCATTTCTTCCCCTTATTTCCATTCCCAGATTGATCAATAGGCCTCTTCTTCTCTTGCTTTGCTTTAAAGTCATAAGACTTAGAGAATTCCTTTTCGGTCTTGATAGCACATGAGACAATGTCTTCGTACGACGAAAAGGATTGTGAGACTAATGCTCGATGGAGAAATGGTTTTAACCCATCAAAGAAACGATCAATCTTACTTATTGGGTTACGTATATAATCACCAGCATACCTTGCTAACCTTGTAATGTTAGCCTCATACTTTGTGACATTCTCATCCTCCTTCTGTCTCAGACTTAGAAATTGCCTTTCCATATCTGCTCGATGGTCGCGAGGAAAGTATTTTTCTAAAAACAGATCTTTGAACTCCCACCATTCCATATTTGATACTTCATCATCTTACTTCATGTTTTGAATCAATGACCACCATTGATAAGAATCTCCAGTGAGGCGGTAAACTGCCATGATAACTTTTTCCCTTTCACTGCGCCCCAAAGCCTGAAATATTTTCTCTAGGGAATTTATCCATTGCTCAGCTACTAAGGGATTTGTACTCCCATTGAACGTTGGTGGTTGTTTCCTCATGAATCGATCTAACATTGATCCTCCACGCTGCAGATCAGGGTGCTCCATACGGGTAAGGTTATTATTCATAACCTGAGTAAGTTGTCCCAGTATTGTGATTAGCTAATTGGCACCAGTTGCATCACTATCCCCACTATAATTATCTTGAGCAGGAGGGAAATCCCTACATGGAGTGCGTGCATTGATACAGTTTCCATTTCTTCCACTAGGCGCCCTTTCTAAACAATGGCATAAACTAGATCAGTTTATGAATCAAAATACATAATCCCATACTTATAAAACACTTAACATAAATTGAACTATTTATGGATATAATACATAATCATAAAAATGTTTTCTTTGAGGTAGTATATACTCATAAACCCTTCATAATGATTTGTAAAGAAAATGTGAGTTATCCTAAGCATATCCCCCGGGAGTGTCGTAACCAAGAGTGCAGCAAGGCCCGTTGTCGTGCACCAGTTCCCGTTCAAGTCTAGCTCAAAGCGGTGTTTTCGGGTTTTACCCCTCGGTACATCTGTGCCAGAGCTGCCTCTACCTGCTCGTATCCAGACAGGGATGTATTGCTCGGAAAACTCACAAAATCTCTACAATACCAAAATTCTAGGAAGTTCTTCTATACTAATCCTCAAAGTTCATCTTAGGTCTACGTGCTCTAATCAGAGTTTATCTAAATCTAGCTTCCAAGGTTTGTACTAAACTTCCTCTGATACCAACTGTAACGCCCCGACCCTAGTTACCCAGAGTCGGTGCATTATTACATAACATTGGCATGATCACAAGAAATATCAAATCTCGAAAGACCGATTGGTTTAGTAGCCTTGGAATCACTACATATATTCATAAGTTTTACATTACATCATAAAATGAAAAACTACTACAACAACATAATGTTTCCACAGTCCACACTATAATCCCTTCATAATATCCCTGCAGGTCATTCATAACTTACATCTTCACATCCTGGGAAAAATAAAACATAGAAAAGGGGTGAGCTCAAATGCCCAGTAAGGATAACAATATAGTGGAACATTCAAAAATAAGCATAAACATTTAAGGCAATGAATTACTAAAAAAAAGCCTTTTAAACTTGAACTTCAACATAGTATGGCAAAAGAAATATGAAATAATTCCATTTACTTGTTCACATGGATATTCTACTAATCAAATAATCACATGCAATATCAATAACCACTTTCATAATGTTGGAATGCACAATGCCAGACTATCATAACCACATAGTCAAGGCCTCGTGCCAAGACTAAAAATAAGATTTTTCCAAGGCCATGTGCCAAGACACTAGTTTGTCTCATGAGACCTACCGATGCATCGAGGAGCTATAGCGGGCTCCACCCATCACATATTAAGTCCAATGCATTCCCATATGAAAAGGTTTAAACATAACATAAACATTCGTATTAAAACTAGCATACGAAATGTCAATACTTTCACCATAAACTGTGAATGGTATAAAAATAGCACATCCACAGTCGAACATATCACAAAACCTTCAATACAATATAGAAGTTTTGTATCATAATAAATCAACTTCAAATAATCTTAAAATCCATCAAAGGATGTTGACATAGATGAAATCAAAATTCTTTTTAAAGAAATATCTCCTTTTATTTTGAAATCATTTAAGATCCATATAAAATAAAACATTTTCTTTGAAAATATTCTTATAAGATTGTAAGGGAAGCTTTGAAGATTTTATAACGGCAGAAAATAGCCACACCCACCGTATAAGTTAAAAAAAACATTCTTACCTTAATTCTGTCGAAAAGGTTAAAAAGGACCTTGTTTTGAAAACGACGGAAAGATTCCTTTATAAACCTCTTATAAAAAGTAAAACAAGGGTATAAATGACTTTAACCTATATTCTTCTAAATAATAAAAATGTTTTGAAATACATTTTTAAGAAACATGGATGTGGATGATAAAGAGATCCCAGTAGATTATTACGTATAAACAACCTCGGATAATGAAGATATTGTGAAATAACCCTTACCTTGTACTTTTCCATGGTTGGGGTAGGTTAACGTCTTGTATAATGATGAAATAATTGTTATTAAATTATACAAGAATCATATATATTAATATGATATCATATATGATCTTTTAACATTGATTTGTTAATAATATCTTAGAATTATCGTCGTTTCGGGTGTTAACTTACTCATTTTGTTTTATATGTTTTGTTACATAAGCCATGTTTGTTGTATCTTATTCATATCCAGAATGATATCAAGTCCTTAAACATCATTTTTAAATCATCAAATGATAATTATACTTGAATGGATATGATGGAGAATGAATCTCATCGCGTTCGTGGAGACGGTAGTCCGTACCTACGCACGAGCGACAATATCATTCTTTTGATATTAAAATAATATATAAATGGATGGTATATCATATATACAGAATCATTAACATGTTATATTTATTATTTACATGAGTTACACATCATTATTATACCCATCCAAATAATAATATATTGAATAACAATTACACCACGACGTGGAGACGGTAAGCCGTACGTACGCACCTATGGTGACATGTTATTCAAAGGGTGGATAGAATACTGAATATTCTTGTACCATATTTATAATAACATCACAGTATATGTGAGATACTGGAGTTATTATTTTATAATGGTAATAACAAAGGAAGAAGAAGTGGAAGAAGAAATGAACTTGGAGAAGGGTGGTGAAATCATTACCTCTTCTTCGGGTTCTTCCTTTTGATTTGATCAAAAGGGCTCCTTAGGTTGGCTTTCTGATCAAAATAAGGCCTCTAGGTTGTATTGAGGGATGTTGGGAGAGTATTTGGGCAGAGTTTGGCCGAACCAAGAGGCTTTGAAGGTGTGAAGAAATGGGAAGGAGGAGTGCCCTTTTATAAGAGGGGTGAGGGGCACCTTTGGAAAATCTAGAGATATTAGTTTATAATAAATTCATAATCGGTTTCCAATGGCTCCAAAGTTGACTATTCAAAGGTTAAGTTGGGGATGGGTCGAAAACAACTCAACCAATAGAATTTATACAGGTTTGGGTACTTATATTAACCTTATCTTTAAGTATTAACTCTAAGTTAATTAGTTTCACTTTTACAATGTCTCTTTGTATTTTTATATAATATGGTTAATAAACTTACTATATACATCCAAAAGACCACCAAGTGGTCCATTAATGATGAAACTATCATGATATAAGTCTCTTGGCCGATCCTTAGATTTTTAGGAATTTAATATCAATTAATAATATAATATCTGTTTTTAGAACTCTTTTATGTCAATTTTGACACTATTGAATAGTTGATTTTTTGTGAAACTCATAAAAGATTGATTACTTCGAAAAAATTCAATTAAAGAAATACTAATATATCATATTATCCTATAAAATTAGTTTAATTCATTAAAAGTTTCATATTACATTTATTTGGGTATTTATAATATCAATTATTTTAATTTTTCACTATTATAGTAATTACTGCATCATCATTGTGTCATAAATAAAATAAATTATTTAATGTATAAAAATTATAAATAAAATATCATTATGTAGGAAATCCTTTTATCTTTCTAATGAATATTTATAATATAAAATCTAACATATATAACCCAATGTAACAATTGTTTTGCAAAAAGATATATGCTTGTGTCATTTTTGTATTCATTTTAACTTAATTAAAATAAAGTGTCATTATCACTTACAAGTGGATCCATGGGGTCCCAAAATAGACCCAAAGATGACCATGGTCGACCATGTATCAACCAATAGGGTTAAGACACGTTTTAGGGTAATTTAGTATTATTATAATATTATTTTTTTAACCCTTATTTACCGGATTTACCCTTAACCATGGTAAATAAAATATTTACCGCAGTAATTATTCAAAATGTCTAAAAATAAATGTTACCTATTTACACAATTTGAACATCCTGATTCCAAATACGGAATCCATTTTACTAAATTCAAAACACAAAAGTGGAAGAAATTAATTTAAAATTAATTCCCGCTGTCAAAACAAAAAGCGTGTTTTTAAGAGATAATAACTATCAAAAGATTGACACTTGTTTATGTTCGGTTTAATTGTAAAATTATGTCCAATGACCAAAATTATATTAAATGGTAAAAATATATTCTAAATATACTTTAAAACCACTCAAATTCATAATTTATCACTATTAATTATTTTGATTAAAAAAGTTGTTTTTAATTAAAATTTAGTAATTTTCACTATTCATCAAAATATGAAAGTTATTCGAAATGTACTAAAATTTCACCTTAGGCTAAATTCGATATTCAGAATCCAAAAATGATGTCCATTTTGAAATATAAAATATATATAATTTCAAAAAGTAGGTATTACTATTCATAACGGCTAGTTTGATTGGTTATGGTGTGTTAGAACTCGGTGTTTCGTACAACACACACTATCACATTATTCAAAGAGAAGCGTACCGTAGAAGCTTGGGGTGTTACAATAAGCATAATAGGATATTCACAATAAGACACATCAGGTTCCAGTTCTATTTCATCATAGATGAGTACAAGCATTGGGCAATGCATGTATTCTCTAAACAGTGATACGCGGAACACATCATGAAATTTGGAGTGACATGGAGGCATTGTAAAATGATATGCTACGACTCCATTTTTTTCAAAAATTGTGAAAGGTCTGATGTACGTTGGACTTAATTTTTCCTTCTTACTAAAATGTATAACAGCCTTCCATGGAGATACCTTCAAAAAACATGATTTCTACATGAAATTCAAAATTATTCCTTCGGTTATTGGCATAACTCCTTTGCCTACTTTGAGATTCTTTGAGGTGGGTTTGGATAACCTTCACCGTTTCCATTATTTGCTCAAAACGTTATGGACTTATGAGTTTTCATTCACCAACTTCATCCTAATAAGTTGGTGTGCAACATCTCTTTCTATATAACGATTCACATGGTGCCATCTGAATACTTGAATGGATGTTATTTTTATAGTAAAATTCTACTTGAGGTGAATATTGGTCCCACATACCTTGAAAGTCAAGTGATCAAGATATCAACATATCTTCTAAAGAATTAATAGTTCATTATTATTGTCAATCAATTTGAGTGTGGTAGGAAGTGCTCAAATGAAGTTCAGTATCCAAGGCCTTCAGAAGAATTTTCCAGAATCCTAATGTAAAATGGGGATCAGGAGCAGAAACAATCTATAAGGGTACTCCATGAAGTCTTAATACATCGTTAATATATAATATTTCTAAACTTTCAAGTGGTAAATCTTCTATAATAGCATGAAAATTTAAGGACTTGGTAAGATGATCAACAATGACCCATATTGCGTCATTCCTTCTAGGAGTCTCCGGTAGCCCCATGAAAAATTCCATCGTAATATCTTCTCATTTCCTCTCAGGTATGAAAAGAAGTTGCATGACTCCTCTAGGATGTTGTCTTCTCTCCTTAACCTACTGAAAAACCATACATCTTGACGCATTATCAGCAATCTCCTTTTTCATGTTGTCTAACCAAAAATGATCCTTTAAATATCTATGTATCTTAGTGCTACTAGGGTGTATAGAAAAATTGGAGCTATGAGCATCATCCAATTAATCCCTTTTTAGGTCAGGTATGTCAGAAACCCAAATTCTCTTCCCAAATTTCAAAATTCCATCTTCATATATGAATTCAATCAATCACCCATCATTCACATCATTAATTTTCATTTGAAACTTTTCATCATGAGTCTGAGAAATTTTTATCCTTTCCAGTAAAAATGGTATGGAAACCATTTGAAAAATTATCGGTGTTTCAACTTCCATGATTATTCTCATATCCATATTTACTAGATCCATGAACAATGGATACCTTTCAACTATCATATTGATCAAAACTCCATGATCCATTACCCTCAAATCATCTGCCACCTAATTTTCATTCCATAGGTGGATGTTTATAGTGTAATCATAATCCTTGAGAATGTTCAAGCCATCTTCTTTTCTTCTGTGGAGTTCTTTTTGTTATAAAATATGATTCAAACTCATGTGATCAGTAAATATCTTACATTTTTCACCATAGAGATAGTGTCTATATATCATCAAAGAAATGATTACATATGCTAACTCAAGATCATGAGTGATATAGTTTTGTTCATGAATTTCTAGCTATCGTGATTCATATGCAATAAAACTATCATTCTACATTAGAACACAAACATGTTCTCTATTGGAAGCATCACTATAAATAAAAAAACTAATCATTACCCAGTGGTAGATTCAAGATAAAAGAATTTACTAATATTCTTTTCAGTTCTTAAAAACATTCTTCACACTCTTTATATCAAAACAAATTTTACCCCTTTACGTGTGAGCTTGTATAATGGGTTTTCCAATCGGGAAAAATTCTGGACGAAACACCGATAATAACATACTAAACCAATACCACTGCGTACCTCAGTTATACACATCAGTGCTTTGAAATATTGGATTTACTTTTTCTTTGAAAAATAAACAAATATTCCATACTTAGAGACTATATGGCCATGAAAAGGAATTTATTTAAGCTAGAATTCACAAATGATAAAATTCCCATATAATTAAATTCTTCTAAGGGTTTTTAGAGAAGTGCGCAAGTGATTTTCATGATCTTAAATTATTTTTGAGTATAATAATATATCATCAAAAAATAAAACTACAAATTCATTGAGATATTTCTTGAAAACACTATTAATTAGATCCATGAAAATAGAGGGTGCATTAGTTAGTACAAAAGGCATTACTGTAAACGTGTAATTCCCATACCTGGTATTAACATCTGTCTTCGGAATGTATTCCTTCTTCACAGACAACAAATGATATACAGATTAAAGGTAAATCAATGAAATTTTTTGAGTTCCATGAAGATGATTGAATACGTCATGAATTAAAGGTAGGGATACTTGTTCTTTATTGTTATATCATTGACCTCACTATATTCAATACACAACCTCATATATCTCTCTTTCATCTTAAAAATGTAATAAGGGCTCCCCATAAAGAATCACTGGGGAAAATAAATCGTTTATTACTCATTTAATCTAGTTTTTTATTAGTTACACTAATTACACAGTGGCCATTCTATAAGGGGTCTTTGATATGGGCCTTGAACTAGGAATTTTGTTAATGGAGAACTCAATTTTTCATTATAGAGGATGTCTGGGTAAATATTCATAAAATAGATCAATATATTCTTGTACAATAGGTAAAACATATATTCAAATAGTATTTTCCTCACCCATAGTAATTTCATTCTATTCCTCCCCAATAACTGAATTTAGTAGAGCTACTAGGGGTGGATCTAGATAGAAATCTGGTGGTAACGGTTCTTCTCTAATGAAATGGTACTCCATATAATCATTGAAAATTGTATCCTCATTCTTATTACAATAAATATTTTCATCACGGTCCGAATGACAATCCATACTAAGGATTATATCATATTTAATCATGGGTATGATGATGAGAATAGTAGATAAAGAACATTTTTATCTCTTAATGTGAACTGATTCAAAAATCATTGTTGCAATGATACTTCCCTTAGGATTTTTGATTGAAAACTCCCTTGTTACATCAAATTGGAATATAAATTTTTTTAGAAAACTGGGAAGAAATAAAACAATGTGATGATACAGAATCGAATAATGCATTGGATAAAGTTGAGGAAACTATTACATTACCTTCCACAATGACTTTCGGAGCTTTATCCTCAACATTAGTGAACACATAATCTTGTCCTTGTTCCCTTGTCCTTTCCTGAGGTATGTTTCCTTGGAACTGAGGACATTCATTATAAAAATTCCCCATTTCTCTACAATTATCGCATTCATCATTGACAACCTCTTTATTTCCCTTGTAATCACGAGAATGGATGAATTTTTCAAAACACTTGTAACAGACTCTCATTCCCTTCAAGAAAATATAGGGGTGTTTCATCCCACATTTACCATAGTATTGAAATTAAACTTTTACCTTATTCTCCTTAATTCCATTTTGAGAGTGTTTAGAAGATCTCTAATTATCATCCTATGCTTTAAATTCATAATACATATAGAATTGTTTTTTTATCTTGATAGCACATGAGACAATATCTTCGTATGAAGATAGGGATTGTGAGGCTAGTGATTGATGGATAAATTGTGGTAACCCATTAAATAACTGATCAATATTATGCCTTGGGTTACATATATAATTTCATGCATGCCTTGATAACATTGTAAATTTAGCCTCATACTTTGCAACATTCTCATCCTGTTTTTCCCTCATACTCAGAAATTTTCCTTCCATATCTGCTCGATGGGTAAGAGGAAAGTATTTTTCTATGATAAGATAATTAAACTCCCTTCACTAAATATTTGATACTTATTCATCCTATTATTTTTATAATTAATGACCACCATTGATCAACATATCCCATGAGGCGATAAACTGCAATGACAACTATTTCACATTCTCTACTCCCAAAATCCTAAAATAATTCCTCAAAGGAAGTTATCCATTATTCAGATACAAATGGATTGTTACTCCCATTGAATGTTGGTATTTGTTTCCTCACGAAGCGGTCTAGTATTGATCATCCTTGTTGTGGATTATGGTGCTTTATAAGGGTAATGTTATTATTCATAACCTGAGTGAGTTGTCCCAGTATGGTCATATGATGGTCAACACTAGTTGCCTCACCAGCTCCACAATAATTAACTTGAGTGGGAGGGAAATACCAACATTGATTATGTGTGTTGATACAGTTTCAATTCCTTCCCCCAGGTGACATTTCTAAACAATGGAATGCACTAGAATAGATTGCGAATCACAATACATAATTAAAAAATGGTAAAAAAAAACATAACATATATTGAACAGTTTATGTATATAATCCATAATAATGAAAATGTTTTTTTTATGGACTTATATACTCATAAATATTTCATAATGTTTTGTACTGAAAATGTGACTTATCCTAATCATATCCCCCATAAGTGTTGTAACCAAGAGTGCAGCAAGGCCCATTTTTGTGTATCAGGATACCACGTGTCAAGCCTGAAACTCCTTGTCCGAGTTTTCACTCCTAGGTACATATGTGCCAGAGCCGGCTCTACCTTATCATATCAAGTCATGGATGTATGGCTTTTTAAACTCACAAAATCTCTGCATTACAAAAATTAGGATGTTATTCTATACTAATCCTCAAAGTCTATCTTAGGGTAATGTTATCTAGTTAGAGTTTTTCTAAATCTGGAATCCATGGTTGGAAATAATATTTATCTGATACCAACTGTAATGATTTGACCATATTTACCCAGATTCGGTGCATTATTACATATCATTTGGCATGATAAATAGAATCATGTCTTGAAATACTGAACATTTAAGTAGCCTTGAAAGTAATAGATACAAACATAAGTTTTACATTAAATTATGAAATTAAAAAAAAATTGTTTCCTTTATGAACAAATCATATATCATTAGCCTATTCCTACAATTGAGTCTTAAAATACTTCATCATATCCTGGGAAAAATAAAACATAATAAAGGGGTGATCATAGATGCTGAGAAAGGATAACAATATAGCAGAAACTTTCATAAATAAGAATAAACATTTAAGGAAATGTATAAGACTAAAACACAATCCTTTTAAACATAAACATCAACATAATATGCGAAAGATATATCAAATAATTCAATTTACTTATTCACATGTATATTCTACAAGTTGAATAATCACATGTAATATCAATAACCAATTTCATAATGATGGAATGCATAATGATAGACATCATAACCACATATTCAAGGCATCATCCCAAGATTAAAAAAATATTTCATCAAGGCCTTGTGATAAGGAAATATATTGTCTAATGACACATACTGAGGCATCGATAAGATATATTGGGCTCCACCCATCACTTACTAAGTTCAATGCATTCCTCATGAGAAATTTTTGAAACATAACATAAATATTTGTATTAAAACTAGCATACGAAATGTTAATACTTTAACCCTAAAACATGAATGGTATAAAAATAACACATCCACAGTCAGACATAACTCAAAACCATCCATACAATATTGAAGATTGCATCATAATAAATCAACTTCAAACAAGTTTAAAATTCATCAATGGATGTTGAAATAGATGAAACCAAAACTATTTGAGGGAAATATCGCTTTATATTTTGAAATCATTTTAAAGTAACATAATTATAAAAGAAATAATTTATTTTTAAAATATTGTTATAAACATGTAAGGGGATATTTGAAGATGTTATAATGGTGGAAAATATACTCAATCTCCGTATAAGTTAAAAAACATTCTTTACATAATATTGACAAAAAGGTCGTAAAGGACCTTATTTGGAAAATGACATAAATATTCCTTTATAAACATTTAAAAAAAATTCAAACAAAGATATGAATGAATTTAACCCATATACTAGGAAATATTAAAAAAAATTATGTATTTTTTATAAAACATGGATGTGGATTATAAAGTGGTCCTAGTAGATACTCACGTATAAACAACCTCAGATAATGAAGACATTGTAGAATTAACCCTTATCTTGTACTTTTATATGATATAGGTATGTTAAACTCTTATATAATAGATACATTATGGTAATTAAATTATACTAGAATGACATATATAAAATTAAATCATATATAATGTTCTCAAATTGCGTTTTTAATAATATTTCAGTAGTATCATTGTTTTGGGTGTTAATTGATTTGTTATCCTTTATATGATAGTTAACCGAAGCCATGTTTTTTATGGATAAGATTTATTTTATTCATATACTTATTGATATTATGTTCTTAAACATTTTTTTATTCATAAAATGAAAATTATTCTTGAATGGTTATGATGGGTTATTAATCCTATCGTGTTCGTGGAGAGGGTCATCTGTACATACGAACGAGCGACAATATCATTCTATTAATGGTGAAATTGTATATAAATGTATGTTATATCAAATATAAACAGTACATAACAATTTATATTTATTATTTACATCATTTATACTTAATATTACAACCATACAAATAATGAAGTGTTTGAATAACAAACTACACCATGACATGGAGACGGTAAGCCATACGTACACACATATGATGAATTTTCATTAATAGGATGGATAGAATAATTAATATGGTTGTACCATAAGAATAATAACATAACTGTATGTATAAGGTACTGGATTTATTATTTTGGTATGGAAGTAATAAAGAATGAATAAGTGGATGATGAAATGAACATTGAAAGAGGTGGTTAAATTATTACCTCATATTCGGGTGATTCCTTTTGAGTATATAAAAATGTCTTATTTGGTTGGATTTTTGATCAATTTAAGGACACTAGGTCTAAATGAGGGTAGTTGAGAAGATATTTGGGAAGGTTTTGGAATATAAAAAAGGATTTGGAGGGGTGATATATAGTGATAGGGAAGAACCATTTTTTAAGAGAGGTAGGGTACCATTAGGGAAAGATTGAAATACTATTTTATTATACAACCATATTTGGTTTATAATGGATAAAAAATTATTTACATAAATCCTAAGGTTGGGATGGGTCTAAAAACACACAACCAATTAGAGAGCTAGGTACATTTGGCCTTTCTCCAACCCGGAGTTTCTTCCCCCTTTTATGAATGTTTCGCTTAACCCTAAGGTTCCTGATCTAATCGATGGAGCTCCAAAACTACATATTTCATTATCTTAGTTCACAGAGTCCTCAGCCTTGCTAAATCTCACTCTGGTGGATCAGATCAAGCACATAAGACCTTCAGTTGATGACTTTGACCAATTTTTTTTGGATCACGATATCTTCGTGAACGAGCGGTGGTTGGCTTGATGGACAGTAAGAAATTTATGATTAGATTTGAATCCGAGTTAGATCTCATCTAGGGTTGGGCAAGGGAACCTCAGAACTTCAATGGAACTCTCTTTATGCTTATGTGATGGTCCTCCGATCTTCATGTGAACCGAGACTCACCTTCCATCGCCGTTTGGGTATGATTCCCTAAACAACCTTTACCATTTCAAAACCATTCGGTTATTGGCTTATTGGGAAACCTGGTAGGAAGATACCTTTGTTTTGATTGTCATACTAAGGAGGTTTTCCTTCTGGTAAAACCCTGGGCGTGTGTTGAAATGGATGACATCATACGTCCCTTTTATTATGATTGGATCATGATCGGCGAGTAGTACAAATGTGAATAGAGAGTTTTCTATCAAAATTGGACGAAGTTTTGTGATTTTTTCATGAGTTTGGGTCACTCAGTTGTGGCTTGTCAAAGCGGGCTCCTTCCATGATCGAGGGAGGCTCGTTGTAGTAGGAAAAATTCATTTATGACCATTGAAAATGGCTCAAGGAACAAGGTGTTGGAAAACAGTGTGAATGGGGGTCCTGTTATGATGACTAAGGAGTTGG
The DNA here is from genome assembly GCA_963277665.1 of Viscum album. Lineage (NCBI taxonomy): Eukaryota > Viridiplantae > Streptophyta > Magnoliopsida > Santalales > Viscaceae > Viscum > Viscum album. Next base: position 707,252,224 of record OY728165.1, on the reverse strand, counting down.
TAGAAGGAGGGAAGGGATCTTAGCTAGCTGTTTTAGATGGGGATAATTTTTCCTCTGGATCTCAAAATTATTCCTTTGATGAAGGCCAAATATTTTGAACTACTAGCATTAGGATGATCAAGAATAAGGAGAAGTTTGCTCGGTCCTCTAATGTTGTGGGTCTGGAAAAGGTTGTAGAGGAACGAAGCCCCTGTTTTATGGAGGTGGTCAACACAAATAGAACGAATGGTGCTAAAGGTCTTGATCCTCGGGAGAAGTCGTTTTTGTCTTTGAGTAACAGTTTTTAGGGGCTAGGCGAGGACAGATTGACTGCATACCTGAAAGAGGAGGATACTACAAGAGGTGAGTGTGATGAAGTGGTCTTGGAGGGTATGTTGGTTGATCATATGTGGAAAGATCCAGTTGCAGGATCTACGGATGATTCCCTCAATGTGTCAAGGCCTCCTCTTTTTCTGGAATATGAGAATTAGGGGCTGGGGGATAGCTCCAGTCAGGGTTTTTCTATTTCGATGGTTCATGTTTACATAGATAAAGATTATTTTATTGGTGATAAGACCTTGAATGGTATTTTAAATGAAGGTAAGTGGAAGGAGGAAGGTTATATGGCATTGGATGGACACCCTTTGTAGGAAAGGAGACAACCCTTGATTGAAAGTAACAAGTCAGATCAGAGGCCGGGTTATAATAATGGGTGTCGTGAGTCTGACCTGAGGGAGCATTTTGTGGAGGGAAGGGAGAACTCTAGGGGAGGAACAGAAAACTTGTGTACCCCTGTAGGCTGATCATTCAGCGATATCATTCAAAATGGGAATCATATGAGGTTTGTAGGTGAATAAACATTATCTGCTCCATTAATAAGGCGACCAAGGAAGGAGTATCCATATCTCCCGCAACCAATGCAGACTAGGTCTGATTATAAGCAGGACAGCTAGGTGGTTCATATTGTTAAAAAGCGAATCAGGGTTAAGAAGGCATCACCAAATATGTCCTCTCTTGACCAGATTAGGAATCGAGTTCAATGTGAATGTTTCTGGAGACACCTGGAGTTGGAATTGGCCACTAGAGAAGAAGAATCCAGCATGGGATGCGGGGATTACTATGTTTATTATGAGGTATAACTCTGTTCTGATTTGTGTTTCTTGTTTTTTTATTATCTTAAACATGTTTGGGGTTTTATGTTGGGAACCAGACACCCTTGAACAAACTTTTTTAAAATGAAAATAACGATTGGTGATAATAAATGGTTAATAAATGTACTATAAAATTCTGACCGAACCGCAAGTGGTTTATTATTGATATATCTAACATTATCTATGTCCTTTGGTAGAACCATATATTTCTTGGAATATTATATCAATTAGTAATATTGTATTTATTTTAAAAATGCATTTATGTCAATTTTGACACTGATTAGTGTTTTGATTTTTTGGAAGGCATAAAAAGTTTTTATCTTCGAACAAAATTTATTTAATAAACCCTAAAATGTCATATTAACCTATTAAAATAGTTTATTTCCTCAAAATACTCAATTTAAATTTATTTATATATTTATAATATCAATTATTTTAATCTTTCATTATAATCTAATTACTGCATCATCATTCTGTCATAAATAAATTTAATTGTTTAATACAAAAAAATTATAAATAAAATACCATTATGTAGGAAATATTTTTATATTTCTAATGAATATTTATATTCTAATTTATAATATGAAAAACCCTATATTAAAAATGGATTAGTTATTAATCATTATATTTAATTATTTTAACATTTCTTTAAATAAATTAATAATAAATGTTCTAATCTAATCCAGGTTGACCCAAAGGATCATATTATATTCCTAAAATTTATTTAAGTCCAAATAAACTTATCTAATAGAATTAAGACATGTTTTTGGGTAATTATAATATCATTTTTAACTATAATTTACTTATTTACTTTTAACAATAGTAAATAAAAGTGAAAATCCACTATTCACCAATATTTATTTTCATCTTATTGAACCACATTTTACTTAATGATTTCAACTGATTCTCTAATAATTTTGAAATTTAATTCATAGAAGCGTAAAAATTACATTTTATGAAAAATTGCGAATACGCTTGGAAGGAGGGTAAAAGATGGTAAAAAGTCCAATAAAATTTAATATATCTAATATTATTATAAAATAACTCCAACGAATTACATTGAACATATATAGTTATTATGTATCTTTTTTACCTAATATAAATTTAAATAAAATTAAAAATTATTTAAAAAGGTGGTTTTATACAATAACATATTGTTTTCACTATCATCAAACATTGAATGTTCTCAGAAAAATACCAAAAATTCATCCTAAGATAATTTTGATTTTCCGAATCCAAAAATGATGTCCATTTTGGAAAATAAAATTTTTCAGATTTTAAAAAGAGGGTATTAATATTCATAATATCAATTGTTATTGGTTGTGGTGTGTTATAACTTGATGTTGCATACAACACAAGCTACTTTATTATTTAAAAATAAGTGTACCATGGAAGCTTGGGTTGTTACAGTAACTCCTTCCATTCTCTTTGAGATTCACTAATAAGAAAATTACATACATATATCATAGTTATAGAACTATATTTATAAATATTAATTATTGAAATTAATTCAAATGTTGACTTGAAATTGGTAATCAATAAAATAGATGATATAATTAAATTAAAAATAAGTAACTGAATATTTTATTTAATTATGATCAATTATTATTAGAATAAATTCCCACATAACCAATTATTTCTTATTTCACGTGGAAAAATAATGTCTAAGTTGTCTCTTTCTCTAAATTTAATGTTTCCCCAACCAACATTGATCAAGATTAAATGATCACCCTTGTAGTACATCATATAATTTTAATAAATTATACTATAAAGGAGACAATGTAACTAAATTTAATCGGTCTTAATTTACCAAAGTAAGTTTTCCCATATTTATGAATTGAGAAAATGATTTATTAGATTTCTTAAATTAAACACTATATCCAACATGGATTCTTTCCATATCATATAACTTAACAGGGAAAAATTCATAGATGTGTGGTGAATTTATTCTACAAAAAAGTAATATATATCACATAAATTCCATAAAATTTTAGTTTTGATGAGCTCATCCTCATGTGAAATGAAATATGATGAACCCTTGATGTATTAAAAGTAGTTTATATAGGTTCATATGGTTCTGACAATACCAAACCCTAATATTCCCATTATATAATGAGAATTTTATATTTCTAGTCCTTAGTGATGTGTGACATTGTGGAAATAAATAAGAAATACTATGACTTCCATTTTAACCCTAAATTCATCCATCAACATCAAATGATTCTACATACCATAATTTACTCATGGAAATTTATGGCATGGGGATAGTTTGTAACTAGACCATACCATCCAGCTAGAATTCAAAAATGAAAATGCATCCCCACTGCCAATGATTTCATCTAAAAACGGGTTAAAACAATACAACATAAGGATAATGGCATGAGAGTCATGATCAATTTCATAAAATCCAGTATAATTCTAAAACATTGACTCTATTACACTATATTCATGACCAATATAATGATATTTTATGTATATTCATAAATAATGTTTTATTCAATAAAAAATAACATATCATGCCTCTCCTCCCACTATCATGAGGCCTCTATTATATAGATCGAGTCCTTAAAATTAGAAGCATTCAAATATCGTATTGAACATAGAGGATAAGTAAAATGGTAAATGTCCTAATAAATTTGTCAACAAATTTTGGTGATTTTATACACCTACAAGTACCATTATACAGAAGGTCCCATACTCTTAGGTGTATAGGAATGAATCTATTTTCCAATTGAAGTCCATACCCCTTTCCATAGAACAACTCTTTTAGACATGTTGATAGAAAAAGTTTTATCTCATGTTTAACTAAATTAACTTGAAAATAGAATGGAATATATATTTTAGGCCTTTAGTATCATATAGGTTCACTAAAATTATATGAATTGAGGATGTTACAAAAAAAATTTGTTGGTCATTTATATGTGTAGCAATGGTGTTATATTTGAATATGTCAATGAAACTTAGGAAGACGCCTCTATTATATTAGACTTAATTGAATAAACCATGCCTAAAACACATAATTGACTCAAGAAGAGTATATCTCATAATAATTATACCAAGATAGTGTATTTATCCTCTCACCATTGTAATATTTCATAAGAAATACATTTCATGAAATGTTCATGTTTGGTTCATAATTTCCTAATAAAATTTCCTTAACCATCATGGCACAGGGTCCTCACCACATTTCCCAAGAATATAATATTTCTATATCAATATAAATGAATTTTAACCACACGATATATTATTTATTATGAATATTCATTAATTTATATGATATTCTACCCTTTTCACAATACAGTAAAAAACAAAACACTATTGTTTTTTGAAAAGATGGTATAAATACTTCAAAGCTTTGTCTTTGTCGTAAAATGTTAAACTACACAATATATCATCATTCCCATATGATGTAAAATTTCATGGAGTTAACTTCATCAAAAAAATTAACTTTGATCATTTACCTATCTTCCATTTGAGATTAACATATATAGAGGATTTGGATAACCTCAACCCTTACAAGATGATTGCCTAAGCAATTTTCATTTAATTTTATACCATATTTTTAATGTGACAATATAACAATCAACCACTATATTAATATAAGGTTGTCCCTAATATAGCATCTTCACTATATTTACAATGTTATTTGATACCTTATTAATTCACACGGGGCCTATATTACACTATAGGTGAGTGACCCCAAGTTTCTATAACCTTTTTTTCAATTGATATCTACTTACAAAAGATATATAGTAACACATGGATCTTTTATCTAATCCTTATTCATTTTATCCTTATAAATTTTCCATATAACTATAAATTCCTCCACAAAACATCTTATGAATGCTTTATCCTTTCTAATAATCTATATTTTTCACTAAAGGTTGAGTCGTATATTTGGGCCTACCCTCTACTAGATCCAAATCCAATAATATGTTTGGAAGGATTCATGTTCCTACAAGATACAAAGAGATGTATATATCTTCAATACTGTTCCCAACCACATTTTTCCACATCATTTCCTACTCCCATAATACTATAGTGTTTAGGTATTCATCAATTCACATAAGGTTTTGATCATTACTATTAAATTAGGGTATCCATCTTATTCAACTCTATGTGTGTCTTGTTTTTATTCTCATTGGATGTGTAGTGATTTCTAGATATATTATCCATTATTGTGCAATAGTTTACTCTTTAATTTTAGTCCCCATAATACACTAATTATTGTTGATTACTGGTAGTTTTTATATTCAAGGGATCCCATTTTATCCAAATAAGATGACCTTAAATTATAAGTGACATTTTTTCTGAGTCACATTTCCCAAAGCTAGTTAACTTGAACCACTTTTTTCTAAAATTTCCCTTGGATTTACTCAATAATGTTAGGATATCTTCTTTAACACATGGTGGATGACTTCAATATAATAATTTTCCCATACCACACAATCTTAGACTTTATAACATCATTTATTGGGTTCAATTGACTTTAACTATGTGTTATTACCTACTTATATATTATGCATCATTAAAACATTTGGTATCACCATTAATATAAGTCATAAGGCCCAAAACCATCGTAATAGAAGACACAAAACTTATCAAACCGAAAATATAGTTTTCCAATTATAAATTAAATACCAATAAATATTCACTCTGTCTATAAATTTATTAAAATTTTATAGACTCCAAATGATAATGTCCATCCCCCTTAGATTGTTACCATATAATGAAATTCATTCATTTATTAAAATCAAATTAATTTTTCCTACATAATGTGAAACAAAGTTCCCTAAAATTTTCCCCATGTCACATTATCATAAACCAAACAAAATTTTCTATTAAATATGTATAAACTTTAACTCTTTGTGTGTAAAGACCTGGAAATTTCAAGGAAATTGTTTTCATAATTACTTGGGAATTTTACAAGTCTGCGGTTTCTAACGATACTTGATTCTAAGGCCCTATGTGCCCGAAATCGATTTATGATTTTTTGTTCAGGTACATTCAGTAAAAATACGTGTGAGTTTTTCTATCATTTGAACTGGTGATCAGAATTGATATCTGAGGACACAGATGAACTCGCAGCACTGATATTCGCTTAAGGGGACATTTACCGCAGTTTTGTTTTATGCGGGTTGAGGGTTAATTATTTGGTGATTTATAATATGTTAAATAAGATTGTTGTACACAATTTTAGTTATATGAGATAGTTATTTCCTACAAGGGGGAGTTAGTGGTGGGTACCACAGCCACCTAACATCCCATGGGAGTATATAACTAAGGGTGGTGCGGGGTACACAAGGCCCTAACTCCTCAACACCCTTAAACTCCCCATTAACACCCCCCTTTAATTTATTTGACAAATCCCCCTAATTTATTTTTGTGAAGCCTCTCCACATTCCACCCTCCCCTCATTGATGTGCCAACCTCATCAATTTAATTAGGTGAGAAGCCTTAATTAATTGATTCAATTTGAATTAATTTGAAAGGCATGGAAATATTATTTTAATATGAGATGCCTATTATTTCATTTTGGCTGGAAATTTTTCTCTTTGGGAAGGCTCTAGAGTAATAAAAAGAAAAGTGTTCTTCTCTAAAGAAGAACAAAAAAACACTCCATGACTCAAAGGATGTTAAGAGACTTCATTCTTTCTTCTTCCCCAGACGTCAATGGAATCAACGACTCTTCTTCCAATGTTGACAGGATGACACTGTTCTTCTAGGATTCTCGTCTTCCACGTCTCGACAACGTGCGACGTTAATAATGAGGTAGGGGTTTCGTATAATTATACTTGAATAAATTATCTTTTTCACGTTCAATATGTTGCAATGTCTTCGGACAACTGCTATGGCCTAATGTGGAGGGAACGGGATGAACAAACCTGGCCCAATGAACCTCTGATGATTAATGTTTTTATTCGTGATGGAAGCGTGTTGGAAGAGGAGGCGAGGAGAAAAGGTAGTGGCCACGTGCGGAAGAACCGCGGTCCGAAACCGCGGGCCGCTTGGTCGAAAAAGAATGGGTAGGCCGTAGTTGGTCGGGCTAGTGGAACCACGACGCCCTATGGAGCCACACTATAGAGGACCGCGGACCGCTCTCCGTGGGCTGCTTCGGCGAGTGAATCGGACAACTCATCAGCCGACTGGGTTGGAGGAGGTCGCCGCGCCACCTAGCACCGTGTGCGGATGATAGTGGCCTGCCTAGAGGTCCATTTTCACCGCAGAATCCGGCTGGCCAGATAGGAGGGCAGTGCTACTCGGTGCCGCCTATTCGAGAAGTCACCCCCCCTCGCATCGCTCGGCCAGCCGGGCCGAGTCGCGGCCTGCCAGGCTGGGCCGTACTGCGCCGTGCCCCCCCGGGCCGGGCCACCTGCTTCACTAGGCTGTACCGACACCAGTCGGGTCAGAACTGCCAATACCGGGTCGACCCAACCTGCCAGCCCACTGGGATTACCGGGCCGGGCCCATTTCACTTAAATGTGAATAACTTCGCAACCGTGCATTTGATAGATGCTCCGTCAACGGCACTGAGATCACTGTGACAAGGCAGTACTTTTACGATAATCTAAGTGAGTTTTGGACGACTTTGGAAAACATCCAGGTTTGGAATGAGTGTAATTTCAACCGGTCCCCTGGAACGGAAAAGCCAATATCTCTCAGACCAGGTGTCTAATTGACCCGCCGTCTATTGTGTTGTGTTCTTTTTGACGAGACGGAACTTCAGGATACATCAACTCTGGAATTCGTGATAGTTGATGTATCGAACTCTTGGATTGAGAATCTGACCCTCACAGAATCGTGATTTCTGTGTGCGGGAACACTAGAGATGGTTGTGACTATGACAACATCCGTACTAGAATCTCATGTGTTTTCGGCGACGATGACTACCATATTGGAATTTTCCATGGGTTTGAAGATGATGACAAATTTATTGGAATCCTATGTGGGTTCGATATCAATGACTACTGTACTTGTATCCTACGTGGGTCCGACAATTTGACTTCTGTACTAGTATCTTCAGTGGGTCCGACAGAGTAGCTGGTTTATTATCATACTAGGGTCTGACAGCTTAGCTGGTCTACTATCCTACGTGGGTATGACAGATTAGATGAATCAGTTACTACATCTGATCATGTGTATCACTTTATGAAAGATATATACCAGTGTGATCCGAGTCATGATTTTCAATCATTATCATCGATGTGATTGACTTGCTTTCTTATGTGGACTGGGTTGTGCTTGCGCTCGAGAGATAGAGCCGAACTGGGATTGATAACATAGGTATATGTAAGGGAATATGCCTAAGTAGGGTTGGTTGATACTTGGTGTTTGTATCTTTCTTCTGTGGTTTATCCTTCATGGATTCTAGGAGACCATCAGGGGTCTCGGGGTCCCTACTGAGTATTGTATACTCACTCATGCATGGGCTATGGCCGCACTACGTTGTGTTGGATACAGACGACGAACAACACTGATCGAGGTGGCGGCTTGTGGACCTGGACGGTACCTGTAGGTGGACCACTTAGTGAGATGTAAACAGAGCAGACGGTCGGAACCGAGGTACTAAGGAGGCCATATACACCCACCCTTCAGGTGGGATTCCCAGAGGATGACTCAGTGGTTGCTATTTTACTTTACTACAGTTATACTAGCTTTTCAGTTGTAATGTACTTTACAGTTGGGTTTGTATAATTTCCCATTTACTTTTTAGCAGTAACTTTTATTCTTATTTTTACTTAGTGCATTCTTCTATTGCGTACTCTGTTGTGTTAGTTTACTTTTATAAAGGCAATGGATTCCCTTTTTATTGGGATTTACTCCATTGGTGGTAGTTGCCAACCCCTGACCTATGGAAGGTGGGCTTGGGGTAGTCCCGGAAAAGGCCCCAAGGACGGGTCGTGACAAAGTGCCTCATTTTAATCAAATAGGTAGTGACCCTAAACTATATACAATGTTAACTTGTAGAAAAATAATGGTTTTATAGGTTATTTTTTGAATCCCCATTCATTTTTTCCAACTCTCCTTATATTTATAAAATAAACATATTTTAGTTAAATTATAATATCCATAATATAAGAGAAATATTTTTCATTAACATGTTCAAAAAGAAACATAAAACATTGATAATGATCAAATTTGTAAGAAAAAAAGATTTATGAACAATGGAGTCAAAAATACAATATTATTAACATAAAAATAAAGAGAAAAAAACACATTTGGATAATAACTATTAATATGAATCCTAAAAAAGGTTGTTCATTTACAACTATAACCATCATTTCTTGGGATTTGGAAAAGTTGGAGTAGAAAATAAAGGAAAACTATAGCTCATGGAATTAATAAGAACAGTATAATGTTTTTCGCAATTATCATTGGGTATATAATTCTAGGAAACATTGATAATATTATAATTTATTTATTTCATTTCATAGATCATAGTCCTCAATGATTAACATTTAATAATTGGAATTGATATACATTACATGGTCATAAATTAAATGAAATTTTGTTCTGAAATATATTTTTTTATTTTACTATCCACTTAGATTACCGAATAATAACCTATATAAATATTATATAATTTTACAAAAATAATAATTTTTTCTTGCAATAATTCACACCCATGAACTTAAAGGTATAATATCATTGGATATTACATACATAAACATCATATTTTTAAAAAATAGTGATTCGAGAGAACATAAAAAAGGTATGTTGTAGAACATAAGAGTGTGGGGGAAATAAAATCATATGTATCATAATATATGTAAAGGATAACCACCAATATATTCACACCATAATTGTCTATGCTAAGAACATTCTCATAAAATAATAGAACTTGGCTAACCACCTGAATCCCATAACATAGTGGACTTTAGATTACTAATCTGATCCCATCATTTAATCATGAGAAATAAAACATTACCAAATTAATTGGGGGTGTATATTGGAAACTCCCATCACATAATGATGAACCATAAATATATGTTGCTCATGATCATGGAAAAATCATAATTTCATCTTAACATAATTAATTCATGAAGAATAAATTCGGATAATGAAAATGTTATCATAACACGACCATAAACCACATATAAAAATATTTCAGATGGTATCATTAGATAATATCCAATATAAATCATAATAAAACTTAATGGATTTCATAATATATGAAAAAACCTTTTATATAATATTTATAAAATTTGAATTAAAAAGAAGAATAAATATCCTTTTTTTATTAATTCTTTTTAAAAAATAAATTTAAAAATAACAATAAGAATACATATTTCATTTGAAAACTATTAAAACATGGATAAAAATCATTAATATGAAAATTTTCAGAAAATTAGGACAAATAATTCATTTATAATTTGTTATGAAAAGAGTAATACCATTACACTTTAGTAAACAGAGTCAATGATTCCGAATAACAACTTCAAAAAAATTGCTAAAATATGATCACTTGTGAAAATAAATTACATAAAATTAAAAAACCATTATAAATATTTTTGGTAGATTTAAATACATATATAGCAGAAAATAAAAAATATAGAAATCGAAGAGATAGATTCATGAATAAAAAGAATATGTAAGATTAGCTTATCTAACACCCCTCACATCGAGTGAATTATGAAAAATAGGGGAGGTGAAATTATAATGGGAAATGTAATGTTATGAATTAAGCGTATAGATGGAATTATAGGTGGTTTTACGGGGAAAAAGAAAATAGTTTTCCCATATGGGATTTGAGTCTGAATAATCTCTCATTGAAAATGTCACTCTGAAAGAAACCCATAACTTTATTCTTGAATTCCATGAATGTTAATCAACATCTTATATAATGAACATAAATATGTTAATCATATACTAAAACCAAATTCATATCCATTTCCTTTAATAATATTCAATTATAATCATTCATCCCACATATATTATTTTTTATTATTTACTTCCATCATCGGATGTTAGTAGTTTTTATAATTTTATATAAGATTCATAATGGCATTGATAGTCCTCATCTAATGATATAATGTCCATCATTAACATATTAGTCAATATATTGGAATAGTTTTTGTTCTAATTATTTATGTAATCTACTAATAATTTTATGTAATGTATTGGTATGGTTTATGAGAATGGTATCCAGAATGATAATTTTCATGTAATTTATAGATAGTAATGAGTTACTTAATATTGATAAATAATTTTTTGTTTAATAATTTTTGAATCATATTCATGAAATATATTAATATAAAATATCATATATTAACGTTATTAATTTCTTTATTGTTATTCATGGTGAAAATGATGAATTTGGTATTGCATAACTCACGTATGTGGTTGAACTGACCAAAAAAGTGAAAGTTATACTAGTGAATGTGTAAGAGTTTAGATTTATATAATTCTAGTATCATTTTTTCCGAATAATAATGATGTTAATATAACATAATTATAGTTAAGTATTATATTTAAAACAGGTTAATATTACATGTTATTCTGAAATGTATGGGGGAACATAGATACTTACACGATGAATTCCGTCTTTGACATGTGTTCCTTTAGAATAAATGATATATGATTCTTTTAGGGAACCAAAAACAATAAAATATCAAAGAAGTATTTGGGTTAAGTAATATAAGAATATATTAAATGGAGAATATAATAGTTTAATTGGTTTTGTAGGGGTATATTTGGGGTCCTTTTATAGGATGATTTTGAGTGGTATTTCTAAAAATACTATTTTTTGAATGTGTAAAGTTTCCATTTTAAAAAGAAAGTGGATAAAATGTGGCCAATAATTCATATGGGATAAGAATTGGTAAATAAATACTTCATTAAAATAATTTGATTTATGTATTTATGTAATTTTATTCCTTGATAACATAGTTTATCCTTGTTTTAATTCATTTTACATTAACTATGGTAACTCAATTTTTACCTCGCTAAATTATTATTTTTTATAAAAAATGACAATATAATCCTTAAATAATTATTAAAATATTATTATAAATATATAATTCATTTAATCTAATTCAATTTCAAAATATATAAATTTTTCTTTTAAATGATAAAATAAACTATAAATAAACATTTTTTTTGTGGGAAAATAACATTTAAATTTATTAGTTCTTAATTATATATATTTTCAAGTAAAAAAATGAAACTTTTGTATGTATATATATTTATATACTATAAAATTAAATTATATCCATCAATAAAAATGATCAATTTTTTTAATTTATACAAAATAAATAATACATTAAAAATGGTTCTTTGAAAAATATCATGAAATAATTTTAACCATAACCATTTAAAATCAATTTTCATATTGAAAAAAATTAATTTTATCTATCAATTAACATTGAAATTTTTATTTTTATTTTATAAATACATAAAATTATTCATTAAAGATAATAATAATATTTAATGGATAAAAATACATGTTTATAATAACACATATTAATTAAATAATATAATTCATCAAAAATTATAAGCATAGATCATTTATTCGATTTATTTAATTTTAATATTTCATTGAATGCTTTTAGTTTTCATATAAATCCTATCTAGACCAAAGGGTTTCATTTGAATTATTGTCTATCCATAAATATGTGTTTAGTGGAAGATGTGGTGATGAATATAGGATTGTTAGGGATTTATGGTTGTGAATTGGATGTCATTTCTTATAGGACATCCAATCCATGAAATTATATACATATTGGTGTTTGTACTTTAATACCATGTCTGGAAGAATTCATGTTAGAAACCTTTAAATATGATGATTGGTGTGATATTCTTCAATATAATGAGAGATACATATGTTGACTGTGTTTTTACAGCATTTCACTAGATAAGAAGAACCTCAATATTGGTTATTACTTAAGTGAAGTGTTTGAGAAGATTTTTAAAACGTGAATGATGATTTTGAGTTAAATTGGATACATATATAAAGGTAATTTGTTAATTACACTACCTATGTAAAGGTAACTCTTCATTTTCAATACCTACATAATGGTATCATAGGCATTTCATACATTAATCTTTATATTACTATTGATATGTAAAGGTCATAAAACAATCTATAGGATATTTAAAGGTAAATAGAGAAGTTGTGTTGCTATGGAAATGTGATCTATATAGATAACTATTAATGTAATAGTGAACCATGTGATATTAAAGGAAACTCAATGTTCAGTGAATATATTTAAAGATAATTTTTGACTTTTAATGGTTACAAAAAGGTATTTTTATAGTTATGTTTTCTATGAAAGGGTAATGTTGGATGGAACTTAGATACATAAAGGCTATAATTTCCCCTTATCGAGGAAATGGGGAAAATTATGACGTTTCATTAATGTGAGGAGGCATTGCATCAAGGTAAAATGTACAATGTTCAGAAACTATATCAGGGTTGTAATGATAAATATTGAGGTTTTAGGAAAGAAATAATAAATATCATTGATCTTTTTTTGATCAACCCACATACTATATGATTAATCCGTATGGTCTATGCCACATGTTTACTTGGTATAGCCAATCCTCTAAAATAAGAAGAATATAGATTTATTAAATTTTTGGAAGGGTTCAAAATAAATGTGAATTATTATTATTTTTGAATTTAAAATATTATAAATTAATAGATTTTAGAACAAATAAATTATCATGGGTTTATATTCATAGATATAAACATAACCATAATTCAAATTAATTGTGATTAAATACAAAATGAGATTCATGATCCTATGAGGAAGTGGCACATTGCAGACCCATTAATTAGAATATGCATGAAAATGTGTGTGATAATTTTATTATTATAATTTTAAATTAGTGGATGAATTAAAATAAATAAATTCCTATGTATTCATTAGATTTGAAATGATGACATTATTTCGGTTTTAAATGAGTATAAATGAGATTAAAAGGAAGAATAATGTCTTGTTTCCGACTACTGCAGAGTTTCCATTTCACAAATATTAGAATATTGACTAAAATATTATGAGAATAATATTCATATTTTAATATTATAAGTGACTAAAAATATTTATAGGAAATATAATATGAATTTGTGAATAAATATTTATAATCTATATACACTATGTGATAATTATGAAAGCCTATTACTACATCTTATCATAGAGAGTGATAAGGAATCAGAGATGGGATCCATTGAATAAGAAAGATATTTTTTGTGCAACTGGGTATTTATAAAGTCTTGTAGAGATAAATATCACTCATGATCTATAGGAAGTCTCAAGACCAACACTACCACTAATGATCTTGATGAAGTACATGTGTTTCCTTACACCTCTATATACTCATGGTGGAGGACCTCCATCCTATGGTGAAAATAACATGATTGAGTTTTTTATTTACTTGTTATTTTAATAAATAATGTATCTATCTACCATTGGAATCTAGAGGAGTTATAGATATAATTTGACTCTGTATTATATATTATTGATTGAGGATAATTAATAATCCATGTTATGGGGAATATATAATATGGAAATGAGTATTCCTTTCAACTGAACCATGTAAATACATTTTGTTTTTTCATTATTTTTTTTATTAAACATAAATTTGAGGCTTTGAGATATTTTTGAGTTGTTTTAGAACCTTATATATTTCAATAGTTTGTGTGAAATGGAATTAATAATAAAACCAAAATTTATCTATGATTCATCCAACCCACACTCAATGATCCAATCATATTTAGAGATTAAAATTTTTGTCAGATGAGGATCCCTCTAAATATTCCAAATAATTTTATAAGAAATAGAGAAAATAAAATATTTACTAAACTAATGAACTCATACAATATATGAAAAAAACAAAAAATGTTAGAATAATATGGTATTTACCAACCATCATTCACTATGTCCAGAAGTTATATAACCTATACAGTGGTTTCACCACCCATTACTAATGATGATTACATGAATAATGAAAATAAAATAAATATGGAGGTAGATATCAAGGCTCAAAATTTATTCTTTATGTCTCAATAGGATAAGGACTGTAATAATTTAATGGTTCCTGTAATATAAAATGAAGTATAAGACATAATTAGATGAATATATGAAGTTAATATTTATATAAATGATTGAAATATTCAATTCTATCGAAGAAATTTAGATGATATAAAAAACACTGATGATGTGTCCATTGATGGTTATTTTAATAGGGTAAAAAATTGTGAGAAATGTGTACGGTTTTGGTTATAAAATAGAGGATTAAATCATTATTAATAAACTGATGATGAATTTTATACACTATTTTTATTAAAAATATAATCATGGTAAGAAAGGGAAGACTATACATTTGATGATTTACCAAATTTATACATCCATAATTAAAGGAGAAAGGCTATAAATTTCTAAAATAAATAAAAAAAATATGAGATAACATGTTAAGCCTTGATAAAATATAATAAAAAACAAGAAGTGATTGGTGAACCAAGTGATCCACGTGATAATAAGGACGAAGAAGACATTGAACAAAATATTATTATTTTATCAAAAGATTCAAGAATGGAAAATTCAAAGGAAAAGGTAATAAATTACATAGATTTCATAATGGTTATTAAATTGGATAAATTGATAAATCATTCCTATTAAGTAGACTAAAGAATATTAATATGTAAAGGGTGATAGGGAGACACAAAATTTGTAAAAAAAATTATGAATTAAAATAAGTACTTCGACATTAAAAGAAGAATTATTTTGGGAAGGAAAGAGAAGGCTAACTCATATAATTGCTCATATAATGATGTGTTTTTATTTCCCCTATTGAAAAATGTTTTCTCTCATCATGTATTGATGATTATGGATAATAAATTATGGAACATAAGTTGGAACTAAAACAAATAATGAAATTTTTTCTTGAGACAATTAAATAACATATGAAATAATATATAAAATTGATGAAAGAAGAAAAGACATGTTGTATAAAGAAAAATGTAACCTAACCCAGAAGTAATTAGCCTATGTTTATTGGATAAATAGGTATAATCATAGAGAAGATCAAGAAGATAAGATTATTTTTGACAAAACTAATTAGAGGAAATTCATCAATTCTAAATAATGAGAGAATATTACAAGGGGATCATTACCTTCAAGGGAACATGTATAAATTATGTCAAAAAAACAACATAATTATGGGTAAATCTATAATAAATATATAAGATCAAAAATTAAATGTTTCTGCATGTTTTGTTAAAGTTATTGAAAAATAGCCTATATATCCCTCAAAAACCCATCTCTCGAATCCAATTCTAAAAAACAAATAACTTACAACACTAGATTTGATACACATCCATGATTTCAATATATTTCATAGATTTAAAATCCAATGACCTTTATATTTTGTGTTTTAAAAGGCTATAAAAAATTATATACTACAAAATCTCAAGTCTTCTTAGAAAATGGAAAATTTTTCTACTATATAAGAAGGTAAATTTTTTTTATTTTGTCTTCAATGTCAGAGAAAAATTCAATAAAAAAGGTACACTTTTAGGATTAGAATACATAATACGTTTTTTCATAACCTATGGAAAGAATAAAATGAGAATGGATGAGATAAAATGCTCCATAAGGGTAAACATAACAACAAAACATACCATTAGATACAAGAGTCATAATCTGATATAATATTTAAAATGATAATAATCCTGGGAGCATGAAATGAATAATTGATATCATGATGACATGGATTAAACAATGCACATACCATAAGATGATGGCACAATAGTATTGTGGAAAAAACATAATGATGAAATCAGAAGTTTATTCCATGGATTATTCCCTAGCCCATCACCATCATATAATATGGATTACTCCCCATTCCATCGTCATATTCTAAGTATCACTCATTTTTATATCAAAAGGGATTAGGTTTACTCAATAATCCCATACATTTATTATTGTGATATATTATCATTACCCATTTAATTTAAATGGTTATATAATTATTTTCACACCTATAACTTAATTAAAATCAACCATATGTGTTTCATATAGCTTCATTCAACATATAAAAAAAATTCAAGGAAAATAAAATGGGTTTTATATCCTTTTCAAGTGTTTCCCTAAGGATGCATTCATATTTCTATGAATACACATATCATGATAAAACAAAAGAAAATAAATGGGTTTCCATTGACATCAATAATAATTATTGGTAAATATCATAAAATATATATGATTAAAAATTTGGTATTCAAACTTTATTTTAAATGGATATATAGTTTAGAAAATAGTTTCCCCAATAAATTGATGTATTGGGAATTCATGTGAACACCCTTTACTTATGTAGTAGAATATAGAATATTCACATAAGAAATTCATTAGAAGTAAATAATTCATGAAAAATTATATGATTAGGAAAAATAATCAGTGATAGATCATACCATATATGTAAAATATAATTTTATTAGCCATCCTGATAAATAATTTGGATAATATCATTGGAATAATAACCATGATCAAGTATATGATATCGATGAAGAACTCTCTTAAAAGTAATAAGAAAATTTATTTTCAAATTATAATATACATTATACTTAAAAAAATTTAAAATGGATTTTTTTTAACCCTAATAATAATATTTTCCTTTTATTTAACAATTTAAATCATGCAAAGGAAGTCTCTTAGAAAACAACAAAGGTGGTGGAACGATACATTCTCATGAAAATGTGTAAATGTTATTAAATTGGTATTAAAATGAACTATATGGTAACATGTAAAATATTTATTTTTAAAAAATATAATTAATAAATTAAATTTCTTTAAAAATTACCTTATTTTAAATAATTTCGAATGAAGGCATTTTGGAACATTTTAAATAATTTGTTTAGAATGAAACCTTATTTTGAAAACTAATTATGTGGAAAAATTTGAAGAAACATAGAATAATTTATTGAATCCCAAATCATATAAATGATTATAAAATAATTTATTTATAAAATTTAAATATAAATATAAACTTCACATGAAAAATTATATATTATAATTTTGATAGGTAATACATTGATATAGAAGAAAAATATCTGTTGTAAATTATATGAGTTATTCTTATCAACATCATAATTTTATTTGTGGAAGTGTTTCATGAAACGGTAGGATACTAATGAAGATATGTAATATACAAATGAAAAAATAAATATATTATTTGATTATATAATGACATAATAAACATACTTCTATGATCAAAATTATGAAAATATTTCATGACTTGTGTGAAAAAGGACCTGAGCAAAGTAAAAAATTACGAAATGTGAAACAATTTAATAAACACCCTTGAAAGATAATGATCATAAAAATGAAAATCAACTAACATGAGTAAAATATATTTAATAATAACATATAATTTTGGAATCATACACACCATATAAATGGAAATTTGTTCATAATTTATAATGTGCCTCAACAAAGGGAGTTTGAGTCAAAAACCCATCTCCTTGTTTTCCCTCTTAGTTGGTCATACTCTAGAATATAGTAAATGAATAATAACTATATTAATATTATATTTCTAAACCATATTCATCTATATAACCCTTTTATATAATTTATTAATAGTTATTTACAATGGATATAATGGTTCATTATATATTAATTTTAACATCCATTGTAGACACATTTAATTATCGTACCCATGATGTGTAATGTTAATGTTGATCCCTTTTATTTGATACCATTAATATCATTACTATATTAATTATGGTTCGGTAATATATATATCATTATTATTCATAATGTTCTTTGTTTATCCCATTAGAATATTAATTATGACTCTTGATGATGATGTTAGAGACAAACATGTTTCGACCATTTTTAATTAATAGAGATAGTAAATTATTAAAAGGATTATATAATAATATTATAAAAAAAAATTCATTTAAAATAATTTATACATTATTATGACATGTAATAAATAATATATAACATTCCTTATTTAGTTACTATATAAAAATTACTATATTTCTCATGAATGTGGTAAGAAAACAAATTTTTTGTTGTTTTAATGATCAAATGATTTATATAATATTATTATATAATGTTCATATAACATATAAAAAATCTTATAAATGTAATATATATAATATATATATTCATTAAAATAATTCCTATAAGCATTAATGCTTTGTGATGAGGAAAAATGATATTAATTGTTTGTTGAGGTGGTAGTTTGCACGTATGCAGAATTAAAAAACCCACTTCACAATGAACATAAGGATTGTAGGTATATAAATATTTAACACATAAGAATTATAATAATGTTATAATATTATTAGTCAATGAAAAAAATTTATTATTCAAAAAACCCATTATTAAAACCATCCCTAAGAGGAAGTGATGAAAAAAAACTCCATCATGTCGTGGAGGTCGAATTTCACACATATTCACTTTCAATGAATTTTTTTTCTTGGTGGATGTTACATAATGAATGAATAAATTTGTTACATTATTATACTAGAATTTATCTATAAATATGATATTGAATTAATATTATTAAATTTTTTATAGAATAGTATGAAGAGGATAATTAAAAATAAAGACTATTATATGAATGATACTAAAGTCAGGAACATTAATTCCCCTTGGAATTATCCTTATAAATTAAAGGATTAATATAATTAATAGAGTAAAAGTATATGTTTAATTGTATATTATGTTAGGGTAAAAATTGGGAATAGTTTCAATCTTTAATTCAATTTTATGTGTTGGTAAATATGGTGTGAATGTTATCCCATTTATTAGTGAAGGGAGGTGACTTTTCAATAAAAAAGATTGTTAAATAATGTGTAAGAATGGAATGGAATGAAATTTCAGTGAATAATGTGATGGGTGGATTTTAAGAAATGTAGTTAAGACTTTAAAACCTACAAAAATTACTTTTATAATTTCTATAGTTCTTGTAACCATAAGAAAATTCTGGCTACATTAGATTACTTTCTTAAACACTAATAAATCATAATTAAATTTTAATCATGGTATTAAATTTATTAAAAAAATATATACATGTCCTTCCCTAAAAAATTATATGTTTTTAATAATAATTTATCCTCCATTTAATAAAATCTAATTTTTTAAAAAATAGTAAATTTACTTTGAGATTGAAACATGTAATATATCAAATTAAGGCTTTTATAATAAAATACCACTTATGTACTAAAATATGTATCACAGGTTTGTGAAGATGATATAATTAATAGAAATATATAATTTTATATAAAATGGGTTTTATAAATATTAAATTAATTTTTATTTTATGGTTATATTTTAATTAGTGATGAAAATTTCCAAAACCTGTATATTTCAATATTCACCTAGATATTATAAATTTTTTAAAAAAAATGAAAAATGCATAATAAGATGAATTTTGTATTATAAATTAAAATATTAGGTTCATTTTATATAAATCTATTTATATAAAAAATATATATATATATTTATATAAAATACAATATATAAAGATAAATTTCATTTATTTAAAAACAACCTTTTTAAAAATTATGTTTTTCTAATATTATTTAATACAATTTTAAGAATTTAAATAATTTTTTATTTCATATATTAAAATATTATATGATATTATAACGATATTTAAAGATTATTATTTTAATTTACTAAGTAATTATGTCTTTTCTTTTAGTGCACGTGAAGGAACATATCGAACTGATTATTATTTAATGGAAAATATATATACTGGAATGTAGGGATGTTACATAGCCTATAATTGTTGGTATAATATTTAATTACAAGTAATTTTATAAGAACCATGGATATTTAGTTGAAAATCGAGATATAAATCAAAATGGAAACAAAGAGTTACTGTGACTTAAGAGAATATATCCTCTCTAAAAAAATTGAAAATTGGAACAGGTGTTCGAAATGTATGGAAAAGATAGTCCCAAATATAATCTGTTCATCAATAGAGACCGATGATTGGAATCATTTAATGGAAAATGGAATCCATTCAAAACTTATTCTATCACAAAGTAATGTAAATATGCTAATAAAGCTAAGAAAGATAGAAAATAGTGCATGATTGTTTGGCCTGACCAACTAGCTAAGGAATAAAAAAATAGAGGAATAATATATGAGTGTTGAGGATTAAAAAATGATATAGTGAAAGAAGAAAAGGGTTAATTTCGTATGAATTCATCTTGAATGGGTGACTTAAATAAGATATGAGAATGACGTGAGTAATCACAACATAACACATAATATTTTATGAATATCCCTCTTAGTCAAGAATAATTTATGAATTTATGAATAAAATAAAATAAATATGAGGTTTCACTGGTAAGTTACCATGAGAAAACCAATCCACCTAAGAAATAATTTTAGAGAATAGAGAAGATAAAAAAACTCTTAAAACAAAAAAAGTAAAAGAAATTTAACTAGTTCTTCTCATGTAGTTTTTGGAAGAAAAGATAATTTTATTTGAGAAAAAAAATAGGATATTGAATAGTTGTTAGGATTAAAATATTTAATATCTCATAATTTCATGTTTTTTATGTTTATTTTTTCTATCATTAAGTTATTAAAGTAGTATTTTGAGTGATTTACAAACTAGACACCAAATAAGGACTTCTTTATGGTGATCTCAAACTAACACGTTGTATAGAAATGAGTGCATCCCTAGAGGGGGTGAAAAAATAGGTTTAGATATTTTAATATATCACAAGCTATGTGAAAATAAAAAATCATAATAACCCTATTTAATATACTGTCTGACATATGAAAATAAAACATAGATTCTTTGTTAATATTTTTATTAAATTAACTTATTAAGGGGAGTGTCGGTTGATGTTATGAGACAAAGAGGTAGTAATTTAACTTACACATGAACTTATTTGATGGTTTGTTGAGTTGGATGCATGTTACTCTTTATTTTTTTCAAAATATATATGAGAAACCACTAAAATGATAATTTGAGTACAATATAATATATTAGTAATTTATGTACCTCACTAAAATCCTTGGTTAAATCCATCTTTTATTCAACACTAGGTTAACCGATTTGGACATAAAGTGCACCAAGAAAATCCTCATTGCTAAGGAAAATCATGTGGTTTCATCCTTTCCTCAAATTTGGAACCTTTATTCTATAATGGAGGATAATATGGTGTCCTAATGATATAATAATTACCCCATTGTCCATTTAAATTTCCTTATCATCAAGGGGGAAAAATAAGTGATCACAAATTTTTAATTTTGAATTGTTTGGGGATGTTAGAAACAATTAAAATGGGGTATATTTTTTTCATAAAAGTTTTGATTGAGTTTGTTGACAATATGTCAATATTTTTTGGGTGGAAGATTATTTGATGTAGCTAATATAATTATGGCCCTTGTAAATTACCCCCCATCCCAGTGGGTGGAGCTTGACATCCCTCTTATTATTCCGCCCGAGGTCCCACCTCATGAGTTTCCACATTTTATGGATCCTTTATATATTCATTTTATAACTTTGATATGTTTATTCCATAACATCAATAATATCTATATAAGAGTTTCATTACTTCTGGATATAGTTTTATATTTAGAAAAAGATGTGTATCTTCTTCAGTAATAAGTAATAGCTCACTTCAGTCAACTGAGTCCCTCCGTTAATGAATTTTTAATTTTTTTTCAAATTCATAAGAATTTGGGGGTTGGAACCTTAGGCCTTCATGGCATCCTAATATGTTTCGATAATAATGAATATCTGATTATAGTAGTTAATATCTCCCTAATTCTTCACATTTTATGATTCCACCTCTTTATATGGTTTATTGATTTTCAAATGAAATGTGTATCAATCACATTGATAATATAGGTTAGTAACTCCATCCTACCTCTCCCATTTCAAAATACTACATTTCCCAAAATTATTGTTAATATTTCTTTTGTTTTATTAGTTTGGATCGGATAACACAATCCTTGGAGAACCCTATCACCCCAAACATTTTTTTAGGTCAATTTTTTGAAGAACCTTATAAATTTTATCAGGGTTAAAATTTATTGCATTCCATGTGCATACAGGATGTATATTTTCAAACATGGTCTAATTATTGTCTTCTTTGTAGTCATAAAGTGAATTTTCCCTAAAGGTGTCACTAATGTTTTTATATTCAGTATAGTTCCACTGAAAAATACATATCCTAGTGCCAATGAAGTGTTTTATGTGTTGGGAACACTCATTATCATCCAAATAATTAATGGTTAGATTATTAAATTTACTGTTATAGTGTTTTTAAGATATTTTTCTTGTATATAGATATATCAGCATTGGTTAAATAATAATGTATAAGGAGGATTATAAGGGGGCATTGAAGGAGTAGAGTGTTAAGGGTGTGGGTTTCCAAATGTTACCTAAAGGTAATAACAATCACATACCCTCTAATATGGAACTAAAAGCCATCAAGTATAGGTATATGGATAGGATCATTTATGTATGAAAGATTTAAATCTAATAGAATTGATTTTTTATCAATAGATAGACTATGTGGATGGGTATCTCTTACCAAATTCTAGTTGGGTCTAAAGGTATTCCCAACCATATCTAGTCGAGTGGAGTTCTAGAGACATTGTTTTTGTTGTTTATAATATTCAATATATACTAAGAGGATGAGAATATTGGTTGGTCAATCATAAACTGGATGGGTTCTCTCATTGAGTAAAAAAATAAAACAAGTTCTCTCAATTGGGTGGATTTATGGAGGAAACAACTACATCATAGGATATGGATTTTCTAACAGGAAATGATGATGATCAAATAGATTCCCAATAGTTATTAGAGTATATTAAATGTATCAATTATATGTTTTTTAAAACCTAAATAAGAATAAATGAAAAAAAATGATAACTTCTATTGGGGGCCTCTTGGTTATTAAATGGAATAACTTTATATAATAAAAATATTACTCCATGGTACCTTAACAGATAATAAACATATCAGTGGGAAATAATAAAATTATACATGTACCCTCTTTGGATAAAGAGCTACTAATATATTACCAATAGCTAATAATAAGGAAAACCCAGGGAATGTTAAATATGGATAGTTGTAATAGATTTTGGCATCTGAACTGGAATGTGAATGTATATATTTAGGGGTGAAAATTATTTTTATGAACAACACCAACTAAAACATTTGATGTATGTAATGGTATAGATGTATAATTATATGTATTTTAGGGACGATTGACTCCACTACTAGATGAGTCTGATATTTTCATTGACCCTGTGGTGTCCGAATGAAGATTGGAAATAAATTTTAATGATATTTTTCCCTTCTCAGAGAAAAAATATATATTTTCCATATACATGGAAATTTTTTAAAGTGTTAATTAAAGAGGTTAAGAAAATGATTTGAAACCTATCTATAGAACAAAAGGGAAAATGAATTTAATATGAAGACATTGGTGCCTAGATAATTACATAACTCTATGTTTTCCCCACACATAGATTGGATGATTATAGAAGTAGATGGTTCCCATTTTTTCATTGACTGTATTTTTATGTTCATGAACTTTATGTTTATATCCTTATAGGACTAGATTCATCTACATCTAACCCATGATGATACGGACCTTTCAGGGAAAAATAGTTCAGTCCTAGGCATTCAATGGTGATGGACTATGTGTTCCATTTTTCAAGGTTTTATCTCATATAGATCACTCTATATGGTGTTTTGAACATTTTTTGGGAATATTCATATTGTATCATGTCAATGTTCCCATTGTATTTTTGAGGTTCAGAATATAGCCTAAAATGTTATTTTTTTTAATAAGTAAATAAATTAATTAAAAAATTGAAAAAGTGGTAATAGTTGGAGTATTTTTATAGATGCATGATATGGAAATAGATATAAAAACCAATAAGATAACTAATCACAGAACCTCAAATGTAGATCTTTGTATCTTTTAGATAACCATAGCTAGGCAAAAAGACGTTTTATCAGGTAAAATTGATTATTATTATATTATTATTCAAGTTAATGTAAACTATTGATAGTGAGACTATTTTCTACAGTGTTTAATTGAAGAATGAAGTCCTTTAGAATGATTATGAATTCAATTTTGTTTTTATGAAGTACTTTGGAATTCCTTGGATGATTTTCTGATCAATTGGAAACCAATGTAAAGGTGAATTCTTAATAACATTGCCTATATAAAGGTAACTCCTAATTTTCATTACATATGTAAAGGTATCACACGCGATATATAAAGTTGGTATTTAATACCAACAACTGTATAAGGTTCAACATGAATTCCATTATCCAAGTAAAGGTATATTAGGGTGTTTTGAATCTATGAAATGGTAATCTATGATGTGAATTACCTAGGTAAAGGTAAAATAAAACTACAAAAAGGTAATGTGATGTTCTTTGAATTTATATAGAGGTAAAATGTGACTTCTACAAAATACAGAATGATATGAGGAGAGTTACATTTCAAATGAAAATGAGATCTAGGATGGAACATAACTATTGAAATGATATGTGTGACCTATATAAAAATCAAGGGGAAAATTATGAAGTTATATAAATTTAAGGAGGTGTTATGTTAATATAACAGGAACTATATTCAAGAATTGTATCATAGATGTATGGATTAAGACCAAGTTTGCATGAAGGTATGAAGAGACATGATTGATTTCCTTACATACAATCCACTAACAATGAAACTGATCCATACATTCTATGCCTCACAATAACTCTGTATCGTTTACCCATTGAAAAGATATGTGTAATGGTCTACTAAATTTCCAAAATGATACTTAAGGGTGATTAATTCATGAGATTTCATAATATGAAATATTTTAAATTAATAAATATTTTTGAATTCGGTGATGAGTATGATCTTATATTTATTGATATATACATCATATTCATTAAAATGAAGATTGATTGAAGAATAAATTAGTTTTATGGTCACATGAGGAAGTTCCATATTGAAAAACCACTACCACAAAACATGACTTCAAAAGCACCGGTATTTATCACTAAAATATAAAATGATGATAAATGGAATATTTTTCAATGCTAAATAAAGCACTAATAAATTTATCCTTTAATCAGTGTGTCTTTTTTAGTGCAGATAAAGTAAACCTTTATCAACACATTAATTTTAGTGCGAATACATGGTAACCTTTATAAGTGTGTAATTTTAGCAAATATAAAGGGTATCCTTTATCAGGTCATAGTTTATCGTGTTGGTTAATATTTATATAAATAAAATTAAATAATTAAATAAATTGAAAAAAATATGTTTATTAAAAAAATATAACATATTTTATTAATTATATATTTATTGATAAAAATGAATAGATTGATTATTAGTTATTAATTATTAATCATTTTATTAATTAGATAGTTTTAATAATTATGGTTATTAAATTGTTTTTATCAAATATATATATATTTATTAATATATATAAATATGATTTATATATTTCAAGATATTTATGTGCTTTACATTAAATAGTCATATGTTTATTGAATAATGGTTTACAATTAAAAATTAATATGAATTAAAAGTAATGATTATAATTGTATAGTACTCTACATTTAATTGAATGTTGTTTGAATTTTTAATTTAACACAGATCAAATATGTATTATATTGATTTTACATGTACATAATTAATGCATGTTTTATATACAATGCACATACACCAAACTTATCCATTTTTTCAATTTTGTTAAAGTGTACTTATTTTTAATTTATTCAATTTCATTCAATTTTAACATTGATGCATGCAAATAATAGGATATATTCATTAATAATGTCAAAAAAATATTTGTAATAAAATACTTATAAATTAAATTATTTATAAATGTACATTTAATATATTTATACAATTATATATTTATTATTATAAATAAATAAATATTTTATTTTTAAGTATTTATATAATTAAATATATAATTAAATATATATAAATAATTATTAAATTTATAGTAAATTTACTTAAATAATAAGTATATTTACTTTATTTATATTTATTTATAATTATTAAATAGATATATGTATAAATAGATAAGTATATATAATAATATAAATTTTAATTTTTAAAAATATTTATAAAATTATAAATAATTAATTATAATATTATAATAAATATATTTAAAATGGAATATATTTACTATATTTATATTAGTATATATTTATTATGTATATATAAATTTTAATAATTTCTTATTTATAATTATAATTATAAATCCTTTATCAGCACTTAAGTAATAAGCATTGATAAAATCATCTTTATCAGCGCTTTATCCATGATGATAATGATGATGATTTATTAGTGCTAACCAACATAGTGACAAATTTAGCATTTACAAGTGCTAATGTTTTTGTAACATCCCGGTTCCGGGTGCACCCAATGGGTGCCCCGAACCCGGTTTTCCACGTGACCTCAAGCACATTTCCTCAGAATCCAGAGGCTGCCGACTAGCAGTGAGGGCCCAGGTCTGATAGTGGGGAAACTATGCCCTCATTTGTCATAGTGTAGCGCAGCGGAATTTAGTATAAACATACAACAACAATGGAAGTAGAAACAATATATATAACTGAAATGGATAACTGAAAACAAAAAGAAAAACCAATAATCATATATATATGAAAATGCGGCATGTCACTATTCTATAAAACAGCCAGAACATGTTACACTGCAATACAATACAATACAATACAACTGAAGTACAAATACTGAAAAAAAAATAGAATAGCCAGCAGCATCGTGAGCCAATGATGGGTCACATATTATCCTACACCCCACCAGCAATCAAGTACTTGTATAGGGACCCTTGCCCTTATCTACACCTGTAGAAATGTAATCTGTTTGGGATGAAAAGCATGGCCCAAACAGGGTGTGAGCAATATATCTCAGTAGGCACCAACCAAAGGCTTGTTCCCAATTGTTTGAAAATATGCAACAACAGTGTGTAGTAGTAAATTGCAATAAACTAAGAAGTACTCAAAAGTAACTAACTTAACAGTTATATTTCTATTTAATTATTCATTTAATACATTCAATATAGAAAACGCCACAATGAATTTCTAAGTAAACAGACAACCTCCTTAGACAAACACAATCTCACCCTCAGGTAATTGGAATCCAACCCGCATGTATTTCCCTCAGGCATAATAGAAATTTCCCTCAGGTGTACGAAGTGTCGCCCTCAGGCACATAGTCTATTGCCCACAAGCATGAAAGAAGTTTCCCTCAGGCTAAGATAACAACTACACACGGGAGAAGAAAAACAACGCCCATGGGCTGAGTAAAACACTTCACTTAGGCACAAGTAACTGGGCCATTCCCA
Source organism: Viscum album (assembly GCA_963277665.1). NCBI lineage: Eukaryota > Viridiplantae > Streptophyta > Magnoliopsida > Santalales > Viscaceae > Viscum > Viscum album. The sequence goes on along the minus strand of OY728165.1, from coordinate 707,223,774 downwards.
ACATGTAAATAAATATTCACATTAAATTCCTCTCAAGGTAGAAGTAATGCATAATATAAACATGGCATACCCTCAGGTATCCTGTCCAAACAGCTAAACAGAGGAACGCACCCTCGGGGTGGTCCTAGATCCAAGCACTGATCCCAAAAAACAGTTCTACAACTTTATTTAATCACCAATACAATTCAATGTACCAAAAATAGCCACATCCTCAGCCACACGACACCCCAAATATGGGTTCATAGCTAAAAAACACACAAAACACACGATAGTTGGAAAATAAACACCAAGCCACTTACCTTTAACACCAACGAACGATATACGCGAACATCGATTTCAGAAACTCCCAAAGATGACGTAGATCTATGTTAGAAGGAAACCCATTCAAATGTAAATAACATCCCTTAGAGTAATAATTGGCAAGAACGATTAAAGAAGAGTGGTGGGCTTACCCATGCGGTTCCAATGAGATCGTCCGAGTTGAAAACAGATTCTGAACACGCGCTCGGCGGATCCTCAAATATTCATCCTTCCTCCCTCGAGCCTTCTTCCTGTTCTAAGACTTCCCTGTAAACAGGGGAGGCTAATGCCCATTTTTAGCGAAAAAACAAAGTACACGGCGTGTAATTCCGAGTACACGACGTGTACTTCCCATTTTTAAATTGTTCCTCTGGTGGCTTCCGGCCAGCGTGGCATTGTTAATCTGCCGACATGACTACACGACATGTCTTCTTGAGTACATGGACTGTTCTGTCGCACAGTTGGTCACCGCCATACTATTCTCCTTCTGACTAATTACACGACATGTAAGGGACCACTACATGGCTTGTAGTCGGTCTTTACACCCTTCGTTGCCGACATGGCTACAAGCCCTGTGTACTCATCCCCCACAGCCAAAAGTACATGGTGTGTACTTTACAAAATTTGGGATATTTCTCCTTTTTTACATTTCTTCTCAAAAAAACTTAAGGAAAAGAGAAAGGAAGAAACCCGTACATCAAAATAAGAACCGGGTTCTTACAAACTTCCCCCCTTAAAGCAATTAGTCCCTGAATTTCCATTCCATGGGTCATGAAGATAAAGCTGTGGACAACTCCAGACACTGAGCACGTACATCGGTTTCCCGCTCCCAGGTTTCATTCTTCATTTGGCCATGCTGCCAAAGCACCCGTACGAGAGGAACTGACCGGCCTCAGAGAACCTTCGTGCTTCTGTCAAGGATATGAATCAGATGCTCCTCAAATGACACATCTACCTGATGCTCAACCTCCTCGGGCTGAAAGACGTGAGATGAGTCTGAAAGATAACAGCACAACTGAGATACATGGATGACGTCTTGCACGGCCCGATACCTTTGAGGTAACTGCAACCGATAATCAATCGGCCCGACTCGATCTGGAATCTCAAATGGATCCACATACATCGGTGAAAAATTACACTGTCTCATGATACACCTATGCCCCAACCTCGGAGAAAAACACAAGAAACCCTGATCCTTGACCATGAAATCTAAAGGTCACCTGCGACGATCAGCATTAGACTTTTGATGAGACTGTGCAGTATCCATCTGCTTCTGAATCAACTAGACCTGCTGAGAAGTCTCCTACACGAGACGTGGTCCCAGTAAAGATGTCTCACCTACCTCTAACCAGCACAAAGGTGATCGGCATGTCCTATCATATAATGCCTCGTATGGTGCCATCACAATAGTTTCCTAAAAACTATTGTTATAGGCAAACTCGAGTAGAGGTATATGATTCCCCCAAGAGCCCCCAAATTCTAGGACGCATGCTCGCAGCATATCCTCAAGCACCTGTATCGTATGCTCTGATTGGCCATCAGTTTGAGGGTGGTAAGTTGTGTTCAGAAGAACCTGTGTACCCAGTGCCCTCCAAAAACTCTTTGGGAAATGATACATAAAACGGGAGTCCCTATCTAAAACGATAGAATGAGGAACCCCATGAAGACGTATGATATCTTGGATATACGACCTTCTAAACTCGTCAACATCGAATGTCTCCTTAATCGGAGAATAGTGAGCTACCTTCATGAGTCTGTCCACCACAACCCACACGACATCATTTCCTCGAGGTGACTTCGACAAAATAGTCATGAAGTCCATCGTGACATCATCCCATTTCAACTCTGGAATGGGTAACTACTGTAACAGTCTTGCTGGCCTCTGATGCTCTGCATTCACCTGCGGGTAGGTGGAACACCTTGTAACAAAACCAGTTACATCTCTCTTCATACCTGGCCACCAATACTAACGTCTCATGTCACGGTACATCTTGGTAACCCCGGGATGAACTTCCCAAGATGAAGAATGAAACTCCCGCATCCTCTCCTCGCATATATCCCATAGAACCCACACTCGTCTATGGAAACACATAACCTCATCATCGCATATCGTCCAACCAGGAGGAGGGTCCTCACTTGCCACCGACTCCCATATAACTAGGCTATCTGAATTAGATAGTTGTCTCATCCTCACTCTATCCAATAGGGTAGAAGTCACAACTAATGATGAAAGATAGGCTTGCCCCTGACTTTCGTGAACCTCCAGATGCATCTCAGAGAACAAAGCCATGAGCTAACACTCACTACTGGCCTCCTACACTGCATGTATCTGAGTCTTCCTTCTTAGTGAATCTGCTGCTGCATTAGCTATACCAGATGTATAGGAAAGCTCAAAATCGAAGGACTGAAGGTATTCAACCCAACTTCGCTACCTCAGATTCAAGTCACGCTGAGTAATGATATACTTGAGACTTTGTGGTCGGTGAAAACCACAAAACATTCTCCCAAGAGATAATGCCTCCAACAGCGTAACACATGAACCACTGCAGCCAACTCGAGATCATGCGTCAGGTAATTCCTCTCATTTGGCCTCAACTGCCGAGACCCGTACAGAACAACTGGATCACCCTGCATCAACACGGCTCCCAGCCCAAAACCTGATGCGTCACAGTAAACTGTATATCTATTCCTCTACTCTGGGAGTATCAGGATCGGTGCTGATTTCAACCTTCCCTTCAGATCCTAAAAGTCTATCTCACAATCTTCCGACCATACGAACTTCATACCCTTCTTAGTCAAATCCGTCAACGGTGCTGCTAAGCAGGAGAAGTCCTGTATGAAGCATCTGTAGCAACCGGCCAGCCCCAAGAAACATAGTATCTCAATCATGTTCTTAGGCTTCCCCCAGGAAACTACGGCTCTCACCTTATCTCGGTCCACGGTAACTCCTGCCTCTAAAATTATATGACCCATGAAGAGAATCTGGTCCATCCAAAAGTGGCACTTTGAGAGCTTAGCATATAGCTAATTCTCTCTTACTGTACTCAATACGATCTCAAGATTGGTGGCATGGTCGTGTCGAGTGTGATAATACACCAAGATATCGTCCACGAATACTACCACAAAATAATACAGATTGGGATGGAACACACGATTCATCATAGCCATAAAAACTGCTAGCGCATTCGTGAGTCCGAATGGCATAACCAAGTACTCGTATAGACCATACCTGCTTCTAAAAGCTGTGAGAGGTATATCAGATGGTCTGATGCGTAGCTGATGATATCCTTATCTCAAGTCAATCATTGAGAACACTCATGCTCCATGAAATTTATCAAAAAGATCATCAATCCTCGTAAAGGGATATCGGTTCTTAACCGTCAACTGGTTCAGATTCCGATAATCCACACAGATTCTGAGGGTAACGTCTTCCTTCGTCGCAAAAAGGACCGGAGAACCCCAGGGAGAAGTACTGGGTCAGATAAAAATCTTTTCCTGTAACTCCTCTAACTGCATTTTGAGCTCCTACAACTCTGTCATAGCCATCCTATAAGGAGGAATGGAAACCGGTGCTGCCCCTGGCACTTGCTCAATAGAGAAATCCAACTCACGCTTTGGAAGAAGACCTGAAATGTCATCAGGGAAGACATTCCTAAAACGATCAACCACTGGAGAGAAATCAGTCTGACAATTCCCCTAGTCATCTAGCTATAAGCTCTTAATCAAGGCTGTGACTCCACCTCACTCGTGATGATCTGGTCCATCTTGACTCACCTGAACATCCCATTCTCCCTTGTATAGAAACTCTGCTCCCTCTAGTGACGTGAAATGCACCATGTGACAATAGAAGTCTATAATGGCTCAAAAGGGAACCAACAATTCCATCCCAAGAATGACGTCATAAGCTGTCATCTCTAAGACATAGAGGTCCCAAAAAAAGTGACACCCACCAACCTCAAGGGGGCATTGCTTGCACTAATGCACACCAGCCGTTCTAGTCCCAAACGGAGTGTCTAGCGTCATAATATTAGAATAAGTAGAAACACAAATCCCAATGCCCTCCACAACGGGCACATATATAAAGCTATGTGCTGAACTTGATCAAAAATTATTGAAGTAAAGACCGAAGCTACTAGAACAGTTCCTCTAACTGTAGAAGATCCGAGATCCTGCTCCTGGTAGGTCTGTTACACTGCATATGCCCGCCAAGTGCTGCGGCCATGCGACATAGCCTGACTTCCCTGAGCTGTTCCTCCCTACTGCCTCTGAGATACTGGTGTCTGGATACCACCGCCATGACCACCATCTATGCCTACATGCCCTGACATATTCCAGTTCCCTGACCGGTAAGAAGATGCTGGTCCTGCTCCTGCGCACGGAGTCTGTGAAGAACCCCTCTGTTTAGCCACTGGTAAAAACGCCATTAAAAAATGTTGCAGATGACCCATCTTGCTGAAAGCTCGGCACTCTACTGGTTCTTGTGGACACTATAGCCTCTTGTTCCCCTCTCTACCACACTCGTAGCACATGACCGGGCCACCTGATGCATTCGTATGACTGGTACTGACTCCCTGAAAGAATTCCATCTATCTCTTCCTCTTTCTAGCAGAAATAGTACCAGTAACTGGTGCTGAACCACCCTGGCCCACACCACTAGATTCCCACATGATTCTCTCTATAATCAGTGCCTGATTCATAATGGCATGTATTGAAGGCAACCTGAAATCATTCACTAGTGCTCAGATGTCAAAAAGAATACCATCCTCAAAATTTATGGCTCTCAATGTCTCATCACCCACTAGAACGGGTGCAAAGACCTAAAGCTCGTTAAAGAGAGCAGAATAGTCCATCACCGACATATCCCCCTGCTGCAGATTCATGAACTCTCTAGCACTATATGTCCTCAGTGTCTCTGGGAATATAATTCATAGAATACTGCCTGAAAATATTCCCACGCCATGTCTCTGTGATGCTCTGACTGGGTGGTAACATCCCACCACCACTTGGCGGAATCACGAAACATGTATGTTTTGAGCTTGAACCTCTGCCCTAGAGGCATCTCAAGATGATTGAAAATATTTTTCATCGACCCTATCCAAGACTCTGCAGCCTGTGGTCTACTATCCCCCGAAAACGTAGGTGGATGTTGCTGCTAGAATATACGAGTAAGCTTAGCCATAGATGTGGCAGCCAGAGGTGCTCCCTGAAAGGTCTGCATGAACCGCATAAAGCCTTCACCGAACTGCGCCTCCGCGCCTGTGTCCGGTATAATAGCTGGCGCCGCATCTGGATCTTCTGTAGGATCCACTGGTAGACCATGGCCCACAATCTCAGAAGTATAGTCATCGCCGCTCTCTTGGAGAACAACGAGCGGTCGTCTAGGTGGAATGAAACTACATGGTCAAAACACGCATTAGATTCATGATAATTAAAGAATGAAAACGAAGAAACCTAAAAGGGAATAGGAGGAAGAAGGCATTCAAAATTTTCAAAACAATACTACACAGCGTGTATACTGACTACACGGCGTGTACTTGACTTCCCTTCCCCTTCCCGGCTTCTTATGCACGGCTGAGCCACATGGCTCCCATTTAACAAAAACTACAAGATGTTTATATCATCTATACATCATGTATGGTGTTATTTCAAACTGCCCGTGTCTCTTGTGACACGGCCAACTACACGGCTTGACCCTACACGACGTGTAAACTACCCCATTTCCCAGTCTCATGGGTAACTCCACACGGTCGTTCCTTAGGCAAGACTAGATGGTGTGTTCCCACAGGTACACGACGAGTACTAGGTGATCTTCGCCGACCCGTGTTGTTAGTTACATGGACAGATACACTGCTCAACCTGGACGGCGTGTTTGATATACACAAGGTGTGTACACAAAGGTATTTCCCTGACCCGTGTTGTTAGTTATAGGGCTGGGTCCCCATGTCACGCTGCACGACATGTCCTCCATTGACATGGTGTGTTCATGAAACGACTAAATTGGCCCGTGTTTGTTAGTTACATGGCCGGGTCTCCGGGTCAACACTACATGACGTGTACAGAAGCTACACGGCGTGTTTTCCCCAAGCTCTTCCCTTCCCCATGTCGCCGCCCACACGGTTTGTGTCATGTGAAGAGACTACACGGCGTGTACTCTGGGTACACAGCATGAAATCAAAAAGTCTTTTTTTCTTCCCGAACAGAAGACCATACACAACATGTTTAATGTACTACACGGCATGTATACTGGGTTTCCAGACAGTATGCCTCAGAAACTTTCCCAGAACCCAGAAAACACTGCAAAACAACACCTAAGTTCTAAATTCTGATCTGTGAGGGCCCATACTCCCCACGAATCATAGTATGGCATCTTATCTGTGTTATAACAAAATAAACTGCTAATGATCCCCCAAATTATGTTCAATGGGGGCCCATAATCCCCAAAAACAAAAGTTTTGCATTCATTCTTTCCACATATTTATATAGAAATACCCTATCACTTAGAATGTATTTATCATGTAGCTATCAAAAGAGCATTATTTTCAAGCAGAACAACTATCACAACAACATTCAATTTTTAAAGCACCTACATGGCATGGAACTATGCATGGCATGTGATTTATATCATGTTCCTAAATGATGCATGAGATGGAATAACCTTTTCTCATCAGTTTGCAAATAAATAGAAACCAAGGATAAAATATAATAGCACAATCACAAGTGCGTCACCCAACGGTGAAAATCAAATCAAATGTAAAATTGGAAAATCGGAAAATTGAAACACGATATAAGTTGGATTGTCCATGTACACGGGTTAGCTACACCCAGGAACAACTTAGTACCAACTACCATTCTCTTCCTATCCCTAACTAAGGCTCCAAATAGTAATTCAAAGAAAAGAATGCCTTGGATACAACTTTGTAACGTCCCGGTTCTGGGTGCCACCCAACAGGTGCCCCGAACCCAGTTCGCCACGTGACCTCAAGTGCATTTCCCCAAACACCAGAGGCTGCTGACTAGCAGTGAGGTCTCAGATCTGATAGGAGGGAAACTATCCACTCATTTGTCAAAGTGTAGCACAACAGAATTTAGTATAAACATACAACAAGATCGAAAGCAGCAACAAAATATATAACTGAAATGGATAACTGATAAAAAAAAGAGAAACTAGCTGACATATATATATGAAGATGCAGCATTTCACTATTCTATAAAATAGCCAGAACATGTTACACTGCAATATAATTCAATACGACTAATGTACAAATACTGAAAAGAAAATCAGAACAGCCAGCAACATCGTGAGCCAATGCTTGGTCCCATTCACTCCTATACCCCAGTAGCAATCAAGAACCTGTATAGGGACCCTTTCCCTTATGTAAACCTATAGAAACATAATCCGTTTGTTCCAAAAAGCCTGGCCCAAACTCCATGTGAGAAATATATCTCAATAGGCACCCACCAAAGGCTCGTGCCAAACTGTGTGAAAATGTTCAACAACAGTGTGTGGTAGTAAAATTCAATAAATTAAGAAGTACTCAAAAGTAACTAACTTAACAGTTATATTTCCATTTAATTATTCATTTAATCCATTTAATATAGAAAACACCATAGTGAATTTCTAAGTAAACAGACAACGTCCTCAGAAAAAAAATCTCAACCTCAGGTAATCAGAATCCAACCCGCAGGTATTGCCCTCAGGCGTAACCGAAATATCCCTCAATCATACGAAGTGTCTCCCTCAGGAACAGAGTCTATTTCCCACATGCATGGAATAAGTTTCCACCTGGCTAAGATAACAAATGCCCTTGGGATAATCAAAACAACACCCACAGGCCGAGTAAAACACTGCCCTCAGGCGCAAGTAACCGGGCCAATCCCAACATGTAAATAAACATTCACATTCAATTCCTCTCAAGGCCGAAGTAACGCATGATATAAACATGGCATACCCTTGGGTATCCTGGCCAAAGAGACAAACAGAAGAACGCGCCACCGGGGTGGTCCTGGATCAAAGCACTGATCCCAAACAACAATTATACAACGTTATTTAATCACTTATACAATTCTAGGTATCCCGAATAGCCATGGCCTCAGCCACATGACACCCCAAATATGGGTTTGTAACTCAAAAAAACACAAAACCAACAACAGTTGGAAAATAAACACCAAGAAACCTACCTTTAACACCAACGAACGATATACGTGAATGCCGATTACAGAAACGCCCAACGTCGACATAGATCTGGGTTAAAAGGAAACCCATTCAAACATGAATAACATCCCTTAGAATAGGAATTAGCAAGAATGATTAAAGAAGAGTGGAGGTCATACCCGTGCAGTTCCAACGAGATCGTCTAAGGCGGAAATGGATTCTGAACGTGCGCTCGGCAGATCGTTGAAGATTCGACTATCCTCCTTTGAGCCTTCTTCTCGTTCTAAGTCGTCCCTATAAACAGGGGAGGCTACTGCCCATTTTAAGTGAAAAAAACAAAGTACACAGTGTGTACTTCCATGTACATGGCATGTGCTTCCCATTTTTTAACTGTTCCACAAGCAGCTTCCCGCCAGCATGGCACTGTTCATCTGCCGACATGACTAAAAGACATATCTTCTTGAGTACGCGGTGTGTTCTGTCGCATATCTAGCCACCGCCTTACTATTAGCCAGTCGACTGACTACATGGTGTGTAAGGGACCACTACACGGTGTGTAGTCAGTCTTTACACCCTTCATTTCCGACATGGCTACATGCCTTGTGTACTCATCCCACACGGCCAAAAGTATATGTCCTGTGGCATAGTACACAGCGTGTACTTTCTAAAATTTGGTATATTTCCCCTTTTTCCATATTTTCTCAAAAACACATAATGATGAGAGAAAGGAAGAAACCCGTACCTCAAAATAAGAACCGGGTTCTTATTGTTTTAGTGTTGATAAAGAATGATTTATCAGTGTGAATTTAGTGTGGACAAATACCTTCAATTATTAGTCCTAATAAAGCACCGATAAAGGTTCATTTTATCAGTGCTTAAGTAATAAGTGTTGATAAAATCGATCATTATCCATGCTTTTTTGTATGTTCCTATAAAAGTGTCATAATATATTTTAAAAACCCTAACAATTTTCCAACTCTTCTCAATATCAAGATATTTCTACAGAAGCTACTCGATGTCGGTGCTCCTCCTCAGTGATTCTTATATCGAATCACACCACTCAACTATTTTTGGTGCTCTATTTTCATTAACATATAATCCGACAATCGGTTTTCGATTGATATTGCGATGTGCTTGGGGTTACACATCACATTTTGGCAATTTCACCACCCAAGGTAGGTGGTTCCAATCGATTATAATTTTATAAAATATAATCTGATTGCATAGTTAATTTCCCCATGCTCTATTGTTTATTTTGGTGGTGCGAACATGTTTTGTAAATTATCATTTTTGTTAAAAAAAATTAAAGAGAAATTGTTATGTTTCTATATAAGACATATTGTGAAAAATATGTGGAAGTGATCAATTAATAGTTTGAGTAGTGTGAAATGTGTTTCTCAGGGTGCTTAAGGTGAGTATGTGTTTAAAAGGGAATTTTGATGGAAAATAGATCATTTTGGGAATGTTATCCTTGTTGTGTTCTTTTGATTATGAGTTCTGAAGTGTTTAAATTATGAATAATTTGTTTTAGAAATGAAATTTGGAATGTGGAAATGGATTATTAAATATATTGAGTGATGTAAAAAAAATTCGAAGGGTTTGGCATGATTTGTTTTGGGTTAGGGTTTTGTAATGTAAAATGGCAATGTTGAGTGTGTGTGAGTGTGTTTTAGTGTGGTGTTCCATGGAAGGGTTTTATGAGTTGTTTGAAAGTTGAAAATCATGTTTTCAAAGGCGCATTAATGTGTATAGGTTTGGAAGTATGTTTTTTTTTAAGAAATTGACATAATTATCCATATTGATAATGTTTTACCTTTTTTAATGGGAATTGTAAATTTTTTTAAAGGTTGGAAGAAATGTTTTAAAAATTATTTTGAGTTGTGTAAAAAGTTGTAAAAAAAGGAATCATTATGGAATTGGTTGAGAATTAGTGTAAACACTGGTTTTATTAATTAAAAGTGGTCTATATATTAGATAATATATTTATTAATTTATATAAGTGGGTGGAATTATGACTGATGTGTTTATACAGGGAGTTCGACTCTAAATATAGAATTTTCTAGTAAACATGTGTGTATTTTTTATGTAATGATTTGGGGTGCCTGTAGGGGTAAATTTTGAAAACATTTGAAATGAATTATTAATAAACATAATAGGTGTGTGTCATGTTTTTTAAATGATTTGGTGTACTAATGTTTTCAAATGGGTTTTGGGTGCGCAAGTAGTGGCACACTATGTATACATTGGTTGGCATGAATTGTGTGTGTAAATGTGTTGTTTTAGTGACATGTGAATGAAAAAATTAATTTAAAACAATTAAAAGACAATACAAGGTAACTATATATCTTGATTATGCAGTGTTAGATAATGTTGAAGTTTTCATGATAAAATCATTATCCATAGAATTAATTAATTGTTTCAAATTTATGTTTAATTAATTTATTTTTATTATTAACTGCATAATAATTTGTTTCTTGTAAAGGTGGATTATTTTTTTTGATTTGGGGTGCTCTCTCCAATTTTCATGCTTCTTCTACCTTAAAATATTTTCTCCCATCCAGTAGTGCATTAATCATTTTCTTTCATGTTACCTCCACTTTCATTATAGGAAGAGAAAAAACGCTTCCACTTCTCAATCATAGAGGCAATCCTGATGTTTTCTTTGAAAATTCATTGTCCATAGAATTATATTATTTTTTAATTCATTTTTTTAATATATTTTCTTATTATTACTTAAAAAATAATTGTTTTCTTATATAGGTTGATTCTTTTTTAGAGATGGGGTTCTCTATTAAACTTTTATTCCTCTTCTCCCTTAAAATATTTTCACCCATGCAGTGGTACATTTATTAATTTCTTTCAAGATACCTCCAATAACATTACATGAAGAGAAATGAAACTACCTCTACTCAATCACAGAGCTACTCTTGATGGTTACACATTAAAATCATTATCAATAAAAATAAATAATTGTTTAATATTTTTGGTTAAATGATTTATTTTAACTATTAATCTAATAATAATTATTTTCTTATATAGGCTGATTCATTTATTTGAGTTGGGGTACTCTATCCATCTTTTGTGCTAATTATCCCTTAAAACGTTTTCACCCCTGTAATGGTGCATTTATCATGTTCTTTCAAGTTACCTCTATTGTCTTTTTATGAAGATCAATGATGTTTTAGTATCTCAATCATATAGATAATCTTGATGTTTTCAATGTAATATTATTGTCCATAAAATTAATGTATTTTGTCATATTTATGCGTAATTTATCTCTTTATAGTATTACTCATATAATAATATTTTCCTTATACATGTGGATTCTTTTCATTGAGTTGATGTTGTTTGTTTGAAGCTGCTCATACAGTTTTGGCAGTTCTACTAAGTATGTCAATTGAAATAATAATGACATTGATAGTTAGGATTGTTTTTTAATGTATTCAATGAATTATGTTTATTTAATTATATAAACCAATGTTTTAAATTCATATAATATAGTGTTTTTCTCTGATATTTTTGTTTTAATTTTTTTAATTTTCTATTTAGACTATTTTTTCTATATCTGGTGTGTTTTGGGTGATTGTAACAATATTGGTTCTTTTGGTGCTTTTGGGGCTTTTGGTGCTTCTGGTATTTTAGTGTACGGTAACAACATGTTGTACTGTGCTATAACAACTTATTGTAGTGTGTTGTAATATCACGATGCAGTGGTGTTATAGTGTTTCATTACAACATACTACAGTATGGACTATTATCAGTGATTTTCAATGTTTATATAAATAACATATTTATTATCACTTTTTAAAGCATTGATAAAAGTCCAGGTATTTTAACATCACGTACATTCTCAACACTTTTCTAGCACTGAAAAAGTCTATTTCTTATAGTGTTAAAGGAATGTTTTGTTCTAGGGACCTATGGATTCAAATATAAATGCATTTGTGGAAGATTATTTTTTCATATTTTGAGATATTAGTAATGAAATTCATAAAATGAAATGCATGGGTCCTTAAGGTATTTAAAAGGGTTTTTTGACTATGAATTTTAATTATATTGAATTATATTCAAAATACTCATATGATCATGATGTATAATATTGTGGAGTCTCTATAAAAAATATATAAGAATATTAACTATGATATTATGAGAAAAATATTCATTTGGTATTATATTATGTGATTATAAATAAGTTTAGGAACGTGAATAACAATGTTTGGAAGAATATTGAGAACTCACAAATTCTTTGTGTGAATGTTGAGGGCCTGATGCACCATCATATATATAAAAGACAAATGTATTCATTTTCGGGAATCATTGAAGAAGAAGGTGATATTTTCTACACCCAAATATTCCTAATTGTTTAAAAATATTGATATCATTCATGATCTAGAGGATATCTCGAGACTCGTACTACTTATAATGATATTTAGACAGTACATTTTCTAACATGATAATCCAACATCTCATACAAGAGGAATATCATCCAATGGTTAAGAAGAACATACTAAAGGTCTTTATTTTTTATTTATTTTATTGAATAATCATTGTAACTTCCAGTTACTTTGGAAATAGTGGTAATCACGATGGATACATTTTTGTATATTACTGATTAATGATAAAAGATAATAAATGCTTGGGAGAATAACCAACATGGAATGAGGTAGGCCTTTTAGTGGAACCATGTAAATACTATTAGGTGTTCTTTTTATTACTAGTACTAGACATAAATGTGAAGCTTTGATAAATCATAGAGTGGATAAAAAACAATAACAAGTTCAATATGTTTTGATAAAAGAGAATAACTCATAAAAAAAATGTTCACTATTCACCCCTCACTATATCAGTGTTCGAATTATATATGGTAATAACACATATCTTGAGAAATATATGGAGTAAGAAGATAACACTCTCCAACATCATCCCAACATGTCTAATATCTACACCACTCCCCATATAGAGCACCATATTATCAAATTTTAATAATAAAATGGAAATTCTTTTAATATGAAAATTATTCCAATGAATATTTTTATCCCAACCTCTTTTCAAATATAATAAAAAATATATTACCATATTCTGCAAATTTTTATTTGACCATTAATATTTAACAACAGTCTGAGGATTGGAATAAGTGATGAATGTAAACACTCTATGAAATGAGTTACGAAGAATTTAATAGAACATTGATGAAATCCTCATATCTCAATAGGATATAATTCATATTAGTGTTATAAAAATACTAAACACTTAATATAGGTCTATCCTGGAATGTTGTTTAAATGGTAAATGTTCTCAAATAGAAATTAATTTTGATTAATTCATATGTTGATCAACCATTACCCATATAGAATTATAGATATAAAATTCATAAGAAGTCCCATGAAAAATACCTGGTAATGTTCACTCATTTCCATACAAGTATATGTAATAGATGTGCCGTCCCCTTTAATATTTTATATTAAACCATTTCTTTCTATCATACCAAAAATCAATATACATACACTAAAATATCTCTATTTATATTTCCACACCAGAAGTGATTCATATTATCTTTTCACATCGTTGTGTATATAGGATAATTATAGAATAATGATCTATGGGTGTCATTCAAAATCACTTTATTTAATTTTTATATAAATTAAATGCATATTAATTTACCATATATTATAATTACATTATTTTCAAAGTTGAACTTCAAAATATTTACTAACATTATCAGTATATCTATATCTTCCTTCTATTCCTCCTTGAAATTTACACAGATTGAAGGTTATGAAATCAATTGGTAATGATATGATATGTCCACTTCACATTATATTTCAGTGTCCATTATTTGAAAATAGATTATTATTGGGTCACTTTTGATCAAAATTATCTATAAGATAGAATGATATTTTCAACTCATAGAATTATCCAGCCTTTTTTCCTTCAGAGGTTGTAAATGTATCGGGAATTCATTGTCCTTGATCAACTCTAACCAACTCATTTGGATCATTTTCAACTAATTCTTGGTGAATATATATTTTATCCTCTTATTATTTGTATATTCTTCAAAAAATTCACCAAGGATATATTGTTTTACTATCTATAATGAAAATATTACCACCGGTAGCTCCAATACATTTGTTGAGTAATTTGGATCATGAATCATTAGTTGATATATGTTGTAAACCATAATCATATAATTTTTAATTATGACACATCCCAATCCATTATTTCATGCATCACATTATATTATAAACTGACCTCTACTAAAAGGTAGTGTGAGTTAAGGTATAGTGACCATCCTTTTCATAAGGTCCTTGAAATTATTATCACATTCATCTATCTAGATGAATTTTACTCCCTTATAAGTTTACATTGTAAGTTGATTTGAAAAACATGAGAAATTTTTCACAAAGCGTCGAAAATATCTAGTCAATGGAAGAAAAATATAAAGCGTTATTATAATGTCTGGTTTTTCAATTATTCAATCACCTTTTTCTTTAAAGGGGCCACTTATATACCATCTCTTATGATTATATAACCCATGAATGATACATTATACATCCAAAATTCACACCTCCAAAATATGGAATAAAATATTTCATTTCTTAACGGTTGGAAAAGAAACCTCGTATAATCATCATGCACATGATTAATCTAGGAATATATGAGAATTTTCTATAAAATGACTACAAAAAATTGATCAGTGTAATATCTAACGGCTCTATTCATTGTAGTATAGATGATATAAGAGGTATTTATGAGTATTAATAGCTAAGTTATGATTTCATAATCTCCAAATCTTATATAAAAAATTTTCATTGATGTGTCTTTCCTTTTAACCATTAATTGATTTAATCAAGATAAAAGGAAAATATTTAAAAAATATTTATCCCCTCATAATTCCTGAAAAAAATCTTCAATATAGGGTATAGGATAAATTCATTAGTGTTGTCATATTCATTTCATGTTAATCAGTGTTGAGGGGAATTGATCTATCATTATTATTAAGAAATTAATGTGTACACCCTATTGTTAAGAAAATGGTTATATAAAACCCTTATTCTTGTTCACTTTGAGATGATTCAATAATTTCATCCATTTAACGAGGTCCATTCTATAAGTATTGTTTGATATTAGCATAGCACTCGGTATGAGTTATAAAAAAAACTTAACCTCATCATCTGGGGAAAATCAGAAAAACCTTCCAAAAATATATCAACATATTATCTCTTAAAATTCATATCATAAATATAAATATTTTCTACGAATATTTAATTTAATACCACTCATGATTGGGTATTAAGATCTGTATAATATAATTATCTTCCATAATGATTTAATGTTAATTGTTTCACTAATAGATGATCATGGGTTTATTTTTCCTATCCCAATATTTGATATGGGATTTATAAAAAGAGATACCAACAATAAACCTAATAATGTCAAATATAATGAATAGGAAAAAAGTAAGATTTGTAGGAAACATATTTTAAAAAAATCTATTTTAGAAGATTTGAAGACATTTTATAAATCCATCATAACATTCAGTGATTTCAAAAATAACTCAACTATAAGTATTTGAGATAGTGATTAGATTCCATTAGTAAATTTACATGATATAATTTAGTGGGTTAAACAAGAATAAAAAACATTTTTAGTAATAGATTATAAAATAAGTGTACTTATTATTATGCAATTTTTATGATCCACTCAATAGTTTTCATTTCATAATATCTCACATTCTCTGTTGGCTTTAGGGGTTACTAATGTTGATTTCCATCATTAACCCTGGTTTTGGATCACATGTTATAATAATACCTATACTCATTATAATTTATGAATATTAGTGTCCATGGTGCACTCGGTTGTTCCCTCACCTATATATTCTATTATTTAGCCTATTTATATATCTTTATCAGTTATGTTATTGATTGAATTATTTTACATACATGAATAATTTTCCAATTACTTAAAGATAATTCCTTCCATAATTATTCTAACATTTTTGGAATATGGGAAGATTAATCTTCTTTATATAATGGGGTTTATCATTTTTATTCCTTGAAATTCAAATTTTATCTTCTTATCTATAAAACTATAAGAATAATAGTAGTCTCCAATCTCTATTTATTGATAGTACATTGAAAAATTTCATAACATCTAAATATTTCCCATATATATTACACCTTTTGATGACATGGTCTTAATAATCTAAATATAACATTTATTTTTCATTCGGGGTCAATGATAAAACCCAGGGCATTCCATGCAAGTCATGTGAAGTTGGATCTATATGTTCCATGGATTTGACCTCATTTTTTCATCACCAAAACTTCTCTTTATAATTTTTTGTGAGGTTTTCTAGGAAAATATTTTTATATATAAATTTCATAAACTCATCCATTTCCATAGAGATAACATATTATTTTTTTCTTGTACTTAATTAGATTTTTTCACTGATCTGGATCACCTTAAAAATGTTAAATATTTATAAAAATATTCACTCATAGAGTACTGATGAATAGAGAAGATATTTTCTATTATATTTACCCATTTCATGGTAATATATATGTTATAAAACACACTAAATGAGTTTGGTTTTTCTTATATGAATGGACCATTGTATAGGTGTTTCTTCCATAGCGCATTAAAGACTTCATCAAGATTTGTGTTATTTTTCATAGCTTCAGAAATTTGTGAAATCATTTCCATAAAAAAATTACTCCATCTCCCATATCATTTGTTATATAATTGGGATAACCATTGTATTATACATAACATTTATTATAAACTCATTTAATTTTTATTCTAACTATTATCTAACACAATATATATCAGTTTGTGTATCAAAATAAATAATTAGTGTGATAATTCTTATGATATATAAAATAAATCATAATCTATCCTAAATTATAACTCCTTCATTTAAAAATATAAATTTTTTTGTTAATACTACATCACTTTTGGTTCATCATAGTTTTTTTTTTATTTTCAATCCTATTTTAAATAACCCTATATTCCAAAAAATTAACCTTTTCTCTAATACAAATGAAAGTGACCTGATGACAACATACATATATGTTAAGTCATTTTACATTAATATTTATTTAATTTCATAATAATTAATTCCCTTGAAACTAAATTTTTAGTGTATTTTATATTAGATACATAAATAATTATTTTATAACATCTTAAACATATTATAAAAATATTATTCTCACATAATGAAAATTTTAATTCATTATACTTAATTCCCTTTTTCAAAACCTAGGGATTGGAAAAATAATAAAGGGTGATCATAAATACCTATTATGGGTAGAAACAAGATATATCAATTGAAGATCATATGTGAACATGATATAAGCATGCAGTTAAGAAAAAAATAATTTTAATGGTCATAACATAAGATAATCAAAACAAAATTAATATATATCATCAAAAACAAATCATGCTGTAAGGTTTTTAGCATAACATATGACCTGAGTGTAGTAGAGTAAAACTATGTGACAAAAATCAGGATTCTTTAGAACATAGTAAAGGTACGTTGTATAATAAAGTATTGTGACAAAAAGGTGAACATAAAAATAAAAACATAATTCATGTTTTACCATAAATACATTCACATAATAATGGTCTAGGCTTACCACATTCCCATAATAATATAGACCTCGGATAACCCCCACTATCCATTATCATAGTTGACATGGTATAACCAATTTCATTCCATCATTATCTCATGATATATAAAAAATAGTGAAGGTGTTGGAGGGGTATAATATACTCAAACATAATAAAATTATTAATTGTATATAGTTGTTAAATATGATCATGAAACACTAATATTTCCATTATTGCTTAGTTAACCAATGAAAAATAAATGGGTACAATTAAACCCTTATCATAAAATGAGAATAATCCAACTAAAAAAGTATTTGGATGGTACCATTAGAAAATATACCCAATGAATCAAAATAAACCGAAAAAATATTGAAATATATGAAAAAAAAATTTATAAGATCATTAGTAAATTCCTTTGAAGAAGAAGAAGAAATGTTTTTTATTATATCTATTTTAAAATATAAAAAAAAATAGTGGGGAACAATTTTACGTTGGAAAGCCCTAAAAACAAGTATATGAAAATTAAATATGATATATGGTTATTAAATTAGGAAAACACACCCATGATAATAGAATTAAAATTGATGATTCTTTTTACACTTTTGTAAAGAGTGGCATACTTCATGAAACAAAACTACACCAAAAAATGATAAAATAATATTTCATTTGTAAAGAGAGTAAAGTACACAAAAATATATTAATAAATGATAGAATAAGATATATGTTTCCATAAAACAAAATAAATAATATATATTTATATATGGGAATGATTTTTTATTGAAAAGTAATGGTAAGGTGAGTTTCTCCTATAAGCATCACATCAAAAGAATTATATAATATTCATAATTTAAAACGTTAATGGGACATAGAAAACATATGATAATATAGGGTAGAAAAAAATATAGGTGGTTTTATAGATATAAATCACATAGTATCCCTAGATGTAAATTGTTTCCTTACAACATCAGAATTAGTTTGAGATTTAATGAAAAACCATACCTTTACTCTTGACTTCCACAGAAGTACATTAATCACTAATATTAAAAAGATATCCTATATAATCTCATATACCATAAAATTACACATAATTATTTCTTTAAATACTAATAAATTATAATAGTTCATTATCGAAATTTTAGAAATCAATTTTTTTATCATTTGATATTATTAATTTTGATCATTTTGTACAAGTTTCGTAATAGAGGTGTTAGTCCGCATTCATCGATACCAAGTTTATTATACCAATATTAGTAAATTTAGTGGGGTAATTTTGTTCTAATGATTTATTTATTCCCATATTAATTTAATGGATTATATGGTTTTCATTTTTGATAATGGAATACTTTACGATCACCTTTTAGGAAATTTACCGATAATAGTGAATCACTTAATATGTGTCAATAAATTTGGTTCTATCCTTTAATAACAATATCAATGATATATAATTATTTTTTATATAATATATTACTTTTATTAATTTCTTATTACTTATTAATGGAGAAATTAATGATATAGCTATAAAATTATTCATGTTTGTTATAGAACCAACCCTAATAAGAACATGATATACAAGTGAATTAATAAGATTTTATCTTAATATAATAGTAGTATAATTTTCTATGTTATATAATGATACTAATAAAACATCAGTATAGTGGAGGATGAAAATTTTAAATAGTGTACATGATAGGGTTGTCGTAAATGTAAGGGAAGAACATAGATACTTACCAAATGAATTCTCTCATTCTTGACATCGGTTCCTTTTGAATGAATGATTTATGATTACTTTTTTGGAACCATATCCTATAAAATATACAATAAGAATCATATATAAGGGAAATTGGATGTTATTTAAGAGATAAAAAATGGAATTTGTGGGTTGGGAGGGGTAGAGGAGGGGTCATTTTATTGGAAATATTTGTGTGTTATTTCCATAAATATTTATTTTCCAAGGATTAAGGTTGACATTTTAAAAGAAAAGTGGATTAAGAGTTTAAAATAATTGATTTAGTAAAATTATTTTCTAATAAATCCCTCATAAACACATTTGAACACAAGTTTTTATGATATTTTATGCCTTTTACACTTAGTTTAACCCCTTCTACGTCATTTTACCTTTATCCTGGTAATTAAAATTTCACCTGGGTAACATATTTTTGGGATTACAAATGAAATTTTACACCTTAGATAATTTCAAAATTGTGATTATAAATACAGAATTCATTAAAAATAATTAGATTTCTAACTATACAAAATTTTTATTTAAATGAATACTTAAAATATATAAATAAACACTTTTTTATTGAATAATAACATTTTTAAATTATGTGGTTTTCATTATATTTCATAGAAATTACAAATTAAATTATTTTTAATATTTTTTTATTTAATAAAAAATGAATTTATAATAATCATTAAAAGAATTATATTTACTCTACTAAGGATAAAATATTAAATAATTTTAAAATTTACTTATTTTAAAAACATCTTTAAATAGTTTTCACAGCATGGGGTGACTCAGGGGTGACTCTTTCATGTGTTTGGATTGTGTATAATGTGAATTGATGTGATTGGATGCTTTTTTGGATTTTCTTACATCACCCCCACTTTAGTATTAATATGGGAACCAAGAATAGATAACAGATCATCCAAGAATGGTTGTTGCACTAGTTGAGATTATGCACTATCTAGTTTCCCTTAGTATAGACCTTGATCTTATTTGGGATTGTGCCCCTTGGTTATTCCTGGTAGGGTAAGACCAATAATGTATGAAAATCGATGTCATTAGGTGAGGCATACCTACATGATGATTTACGTGTTAGAATGTTCTAGATTATCCACTAGTCTCATAGTTTCTCCTATGTTCATTGGTACATAGACGTTTACAACAGATGATTGAGATTCTAGGTTTGGTTAGTTTACCTTATATGATATATTTCATTTCCCTTATTGTGTGCGACCATTTATCTTTCTACCTTGTAGGCTGATTTTTTTTCAAAATGTGATACAATGGTTTTTAAATTTTTATTTAATGTTCTAAATTATTTTTTATACCCTCTATTTCATTTTAAATAAAAATTCAAAACCATACTCTCTTTATCCCATCCTTGAAAATACTAAATCTCACATCTTAAAAAAGAATCATGTTTTAATAAAAAAATTGAATGGATTAGGGTTTATTTTATTGAGAAAATGTATGAAAACCCATGTTATATATTGTATTTTAATCCTAAAATTGCTACTTTTTTGTTTAGAGGAAATTAATTGAAAATATATTTTTTGGACTTGCATACGAAATTTTATTACTCACACCCATACCTATTCTTTATTATTAGTTTCCAGTGCATTTTCAATATAGGTTTTGATCACCATGGGAGATGATGGTTTTTGTGATAGGGGAGTGGCCCTCTAAGTCATGTAATGATTTAGATGTCATCAGGTTTGGTTTGGGTTTTGATGTTGGATGGTTTTATGTTTAGAATATGTGTATTTGTAGTTCAATTGCTTCATTAATTACATCAGGTTGATATATTTATTTGTATGATACATTGTAATATTTATATTTCTAAAAATTGTTATCATTTTTTCACATTTATTCCCTTGGAGCTTGTCACCACCCCTGGGAGAACATTAATATGCCTTAGTGATGTCATGGGCCTGCTCGGGTGACAGTTCGAGGTTGACTTACATTGGTTCGTGACAGCACATCCTCCTCACATAGTTACACTACATTGAGCCATATAGAGTAGAAAATCTATACCAATTTATCTTCTCAACATCCTTAGTTATGTTTTTATGTTATGTTCCTTCTTTGATACCTACCGTAGATGCCTTAGGAATATATCTATAGAAAGACCACTGAAGAATAGGTATTCATCTTTACCGAAACTTTCATTTTTATTTATTCTTTTACTTATTATTAATTTTTTGTTTCCTTTATAAATTAATAAATCCAATATCTTCTATATGATGAGATGTTTTCATGATTATGGGACAACTATATTCCATCATTTATCCATCATAAGAGAAACAAAACAATTGGGTGTGCGTATGTATGGCCTATCGTCTCCACGTAGTGTTATAATGTATTTTTCATCACCACTATAATTGGATCGGTATAATGATGAAAATAATAGATATATTTAATAATTATTACCTGATATGAATTGTGAATAAAATTAATATTCCACCCACTTCTTTTCCCTTTCACTATTAATTAAATGAAATTGACGCTCATGCATATGTACGACCTGCCATCTCCACGATTTGATGCGATTAATTTTCCATTTCATCATTCAAGAATGATTAAATATATGTATATATACTGAATAAATAAGATATATATATATATATCTTTAATATCATTATGTATATTTTGAAACTATATCCTATGCGCAAGAACTAGAATATACAAGACAAAAAATTCATGGGAAAATGAACCACTTAAGACACAAAAAATGTATAATAATGAAATATTATTAAAAAAATAGGTATTAAAGTGATATAAGAGGATCCTATATGATTCCATAAATTTTAATATGGCTCTGTTATAAATTAATAACATTCATTAAACAATTATAAATGAGGTTAAATAACGTTCAATTAAGTGAAAGCACAAGGTATGAATTTCTCATCTCACTTTTATTTCAATGGGATATATGCATTTTCACCACTTATTTATTCGGTGTGGTGTATATATTTCCCTTAAATATAACATATAATTTATCTATTTTTATTCATAGTATATAATGTGTCGTTTTATGATTATTAATTTTATGGGGCATACGATTTGACTAATTATAATGTGGTACTAGATTATTAACACAATTTACATTCATTTGGGTCAAACTTCTACTTCATTGATTATTTCATGATAAGATTACGTGAGAAATTAATTTTTGATTACCTAATGTTATATTTCCACTTGTTTTATGTATATTTACATTATATAAACATAATCTATTTGTTTGATTAATGCTCACTTCAATGATACGATATTTGTAAGTGACTTCATCACAATTATCATTTTCTGAGACATATTTTGATGTTATAGACCGATATAATTTTATAAGATATAAATAATTCCTCTTTTACATGTTATATCATAAATTTATTTATTAAAATGGTATTCATATTTTTTTAAAGTTATTCATTCATGCGATAAATCGGTTTTCCAAATCAGATGGGGTTCTACCCATAGACTTAAACTGACAAGATGAATTAACTTGATAGTCAATATATAGAGGATATATCTTTATAGTTTAGATGATAAGTTAGGTTAATTCAATAGAAATAAAATATAAAGGTGATTTATCATTAAATTAAATATCTATAGGATATATCATTATAGTTTAGACATCTAACATAATGCATTCCACTATTTTTGTTATTCTATGTGATTGGTCAATTAATTATAATATCTATGGTCATGTTCCAAGATCATGTGAATATTTATGTGAAATTATTTGATCATTTTTAGTTCCTAATATATTATTCTCATTTTATTGATTAATTGAATGTGTGCATAGTAATTTACATCACCTTTTTGATTATTCTTATTGATTCATGATTGCATCCACTATACTTAAACATTACAGATCATTTGATCTCACCATTATTTTTCGTACATTCCACAGATTATGAAGAAGAGATATTTGAATGAGTTTTCAAGGAAAACGTTTACTGGATTTTTATATGTATTATGTATTATTTTATTTTCCAGTGTAAATTGTGATTAATGTATATTATTGGGTTTGAAAATCTACTAAATTTATAGTTCCTTTGATATTTGAATCTTGTTTCTATGTCAATGTTCTAAAATAGAAACCCACTCCATGTTACTAGAGTCTGGGTAATTAAATTTTACACGGTCAGGGTTTATCAAACATTTGTTCACTGACTGGGTCCCCTTGGTTAGTGCCCGTGAGAGGCATCCTCCTTGAGATCCTTGAAGTTAACATGAAAATGGAGTCATCCCTCTTGAGATTCACTATGTTAAAACATATGTAAGGGAATACCTCCTACGGTTATAAAAAGAAGTATGAAGAATGATTCATCCTATATGGGATCCTCTAGGTTATATCATATTTGGATACATCCCACATGGGACCCTCAACGTGAGTGATAGGTCCGAGCATGATGATAAATCACAATGGTTGTCAGTGACCCCTGGTGTTCATCCATTCCATTACCAAATTAAATAATATTTTTTATTAGAAAATTGGGGGTGAATCTAAAGAGAGGGAGTCAAACATAGGAGAAATCTCAATCATACACATACTACATTAATATTCTCAATAACACTAGGTTAGTTACGTCAGAAAGCATAACTTTAGGAAATTTTGGAAATTTAATTTACAAAGGCCGAATGTAACTACCAAGGCCTACCCAAGTTATTTCAAGTCAAACTAGATTTGAATAACAAACAGAACATAAAAAATAATTAACTATAACAACATTATAATTAATTAATAATACTAAACCAACTAAAAACTATGAATACACACTTTAATCAAAGAGGGAATAAATATCAAAATCTCACGGACCGATTTCATCACACCCTAACGTCTACCTAATTCTCAACAACAACAAGAAGTACACAAAAAAACTTGAATCTGTTAAAATGAAAAATAAATGATGTTAAAACAACTGCTTCCAAAATATTATTAAAATAATTAAATCATTATAAATTCACAAGGATCACATACTTCGACGAATCAATAAGCAATAACGTGAAGATGAAATCTTAGTTTATCCTCCTCCTAGGTTGATCTAAAAACCCAACATTGGTATCCTATTCCACCATGATTTGTTGTAATCATTCCAAAAATCCAGAACTAGTGGAACAAAATTAAGAGGAAGGAGGTTAAGAACACATGAGAGGGTAATAAATTCAATGGCTTGACTCAATGGTTCCAATGCACTTGGAGACATATGATTTCGACTAAAAATAATGGAGAAATCCCATGGAAAAGAAATAAAGTGAGTTTCCCTATTAAATACTTCAGGTAAAAAATTGAATTTTCTCCCTTTTTAATTGGTTTTATGGTTTGTCTGCATTGTTGGAAAAACCATGCACCAACCATCAAGTTTACACTATCCAATCACCAACCCAATGTATGAGAATGGCGCATGGTTTAACAGACTGTACACCAGCCATGTGGCATGTCTAGAAAAAATTGCAGACACTCATATATTTTTCATTGGCCCTCCACAAGGCCTCCCTATACTATGTTCTTGTACAAAATGGTTCTCAAGGATTGTTCATTTATTTAACCAAAATCGTATGCTGACTATGCACCATTTGCGGCACTTTTCCGAAGACTCCAATTTCATGTCATAAACCCCTTGGACGCCGCAAAAACCTCCATGATACAAAAACATTCCTCATTCTATATTAAAAATCATAATATAGAGGCATTAAAACCTTTATATTTCTCTTATGAATATTCAACCAATATTTTTCATTTCCAATATAAGTAAAATTCAAATTCCATATAAAATTTCCAACTTGAAAATACAAGGGATCTTATAGCCTCCCAAAAAAAGAACATTTTATCCTAAAAAACCCTAGTGTAAAATGAAAACAAAACCCAACAAACTTGAGTAATATATTGTTTGATTATATGGTTGTGTTGTGTTTCCAAACTCCAAACACTCTTCTAAGAGTCATTTCAAACATATGGTACCTAAGTGGTCAGGACTCGGTCAAACAACAAAAACCATCAATGAAAATCTAATACAATGCTTACACGAGGCTATATATCCTAAGAAATTATCACCACATTATCTCTTACCTTACTAGTTTTTGGAGCTCCTCACCTTGTGTACTAAACTAATACATCCAAAACCATTAAATAATACTCCCACCAACAAATTTTCTTACCCGAAGATGTTTTAAGTGTCCAAGTGATAATTCCATATTTTTATTCAATTTACACATGAGGAGACTACTATCTATCCCCAATATGATTATAACGGTTGAACTATATCAATAAATAACAACCTTGTCACATGGTGTTTTTCTTGAAATGTATGGGTCGTCACTCGAAATACAATTGTCTCATCTCGACGAATTACTAAGCATAATACCATACCAAAATCATCAAACCATTAGAGTAATTTTAATTTTAACAACCACTGGTAGACTACAACAATTAACTCTTGGTTCCCATGAATGATACATCATTAAAATATAAAATTTATTATCCTTATCCCAAGGAATATATATATTATTCTGATTACACTGATAGAATCATGCACCCTACGCCCAATGAATCCTCTTAAAAGACCCATCTTCCAAAAAAAATTTAGTCATGTTATATATCCATCACCAATTGAAATCAGATCCAACATGTATGGATCATAAAAATCTACAATGGTCTTAGCAACCGCATATGGATTTCTCCTAAAACCCTAATTGAGCATGTACCTAGAATTTATCAATATTTCCATACATACATGTTTCATTTTTCCAAAAAACATATGAGTTCCAAAACCACCAACATGTGATCTGGTCATGGTCCCATGACCGTTTCCACCTGAGGGGTTTCCTCCTTCAACTGTTGTCCCACTCCCCACCTTAGAATAATCCTATTAATAACATTAATGAAATGAAATACTTAACTCATCTTCCCAAGCCCCATCCACTTCAAAAAACTAATAACAGACATGGAAAGAAGCCATCTTATCCTTGATTGTAAATTTGCAACAACCAATAACCACTTTTTTACTCTTCCAAAGGATGGTTTTCCCGACAACCACAAAATTTCAACTCAACATGAGGGTCACCACACTCAAATGGAAAATTATGTACTACCTATCTTCTGGATTACTTTTAAACCACACCTTGAGTGAAAGCTGAAGAGGTTCCCTCACTGACCATGAATGATATTTTAAATGATAAGAACATCAACGTATAACTAATTCTATATCTCTCTACATTAGGTGATCATGATAATCCCTAACTAGGTGTACCCTAAGATTCCATAAAAATGATTTTATTTCTCGCTTTATCCACACTCTCATTAAACATTCTATACATTCATTTAACCAAAACTTGATACCACGTATCCTAACAATGAATGTCCAAGTCTAACAATGGGTTTACTATATTAGAACACTCAATTTTTACCATTGGGTCTCTTATACCATAGAGGGATGTTCTTCATTTTAACAACAAATTCCAAGACATCATTTCTACAAAAGTGTTTTTATACCATAGAGGGATGTTCGTCAGTTTTTTCATGAGGTTAACACGAACCATGTTCCAACAATGCGCTCTTCTACACTTCCCAAGACTCTATTTTTGGGTCCCGAACCCCCAGGACGCCGCCGAAACCATTAATCTACAATCCTATATTTATTACACATATATAAACATCATTTTGAGGCATTACAACCTAAATAATTCTATTCTGAATCTATGATATAGATTTCACTAGTTTAATAAATCAAAAATTTAAATTTCTTATAAAATTTTTTGTTTGGAAAATCATGAGATCTTATGGGATGACGAGTGATGACAGTGAAAGAATTGTTTTTTATCATAAAATTATGTACTAAGAATATAAATTTTTAACATTCTCAACATTATTTAAGAACATTTGAATTACTATGTGATGACTAAGAGATAATTTCTAATGAATGGTCAATGCGCTGTGTTAAAACTTTAGTGATGCTCTAGTGTCTTATCAAATAATCTTCGATGTACTAATACATTTTTGGTTATCTTGAGTATGAACATAAATCCTTTTAAATTGATTAATATCAGTATAATATCTATAATTATAAAATCTTTTTAACTCTTTTGCTCTCTATTATTTTCCATGAACCACCTTTAAAACACAACTTCATTATCATGCACTCCAATTCACCATTTCATTTCTTCTTTCTTCATTCTCTGATTTTTTTTATTTTTTGTCACACACTTATCTGTAGCCTTCTTTATAAATTTAACAATCCACTAATCATTATAGTAGTAGTATGTAAATTTTCACATGTTCAATAATATTCATATAATTTTTTCATATAGATTCATTGGAAGACACATGCTTCCACAAAATAAGAACAATATTTTAAAAACATTTGAAAAAAAGAATGAAATAAATTATAAAACATTATAAGAAATTATATAAAAATAAATAAAAAATTATGAATTATTTTTTGGGTTTTTATTTTCACCATATACACTTAAATTTGAATGAAAAAATGAGATTATATGATATAAATAGAAACTCAAATATCTAAAAACAACAAACCTTTTTTCTAGAAAAAAACATAAAATAGATAATCTATAACAAAACAGACGTGGGAATGAGACCAAGAACCATGTAAAACCCATTGTAATAGTCCTTAAGATAATTAGGAATAGGGAATTATAATTTAATAATATGTTTAGTAATCAATCATTCATAAGGATATCCCATGGGTCCACGAACTCTGAGATAAATTATCTAAACCATTCAATTATTCCTTCATTCACTGGTATTTCTATAAAAGATTTTTTAGATTTTATTAGGGTCGTCTACAATTCATTTGACAATTGTATTTCTGTGGTTTTAGTTAATAGGAAATTGGAATTAGATTTTTACCTTATTCATTAAGGGTCATCCCAAGAGATGGTTTGAAAACTAAGATAAGGAAATATTAGAAATCTTAAATGATTGTTTCAATGCATTTGTGTCCAAACTCAATCCAAGGAAGGCCACTATTGAGGGTAGATATAAAATAATAGGGTTTTTATTTGAAGGGAGAGTTTTGCTTTATAAATCTTAGGATCGGTCTATAGAACTTCTTTCTCAATGTCCTAAACATCAATTACTTCTCATGTGCTCATGGATACCTTTTATAATGCCATCACACTATATATCCAGAACATAATTGATCAATCTTATGGTTGTAAATTTATTGATTTATCTACAGATGAGATAACATAATTTTTTTATAAAATCACCCAAAAGACATAGA
The DNA here is from genome assembly GCA_963277665.1 of Viscum album. NCBI lineage: Eukaryota > Viridiplantae > Streptophyta > Magnoliopsida > Santalales > Viscaceae > Viscum > Viscum album. The sequence goes on along the minus strand of OY728165.1, from coordinate 707,194,745 downwards.
ATAATTGAACTTGTAAAAAACAATCCGTAGGGACAAAACCAACATTCAGGCTATTGAAGTTAGTGAAAAGTAACTTAGAGAGTACTATTTTCATTATGATATGTATGGCCATTCTAAAATTTGTTGTCCCAAATTTGATCTCCATATAAAATTTTGGAAATCGATTCATTTGTTAATTATAGAGATAAGAATCAATGGGTTAATGATCCATTCTCTAATCAGTTCAATACTGGATAAAAAAATTATATGGAACTATCATAGAAATAAAAGGTGGGTTGAAACATTTTACTTCGCATTGTTATTCATCACATCCAAGGAATAAGTTTCAAATTATCGATGAAACATCAAATTATAATTCTTCATAATATGGGTTTTTTAGGCTGGTGATCACAAATGTGGACTACAAACCATCTTGAATTAACAACATGCATGTTCAAATGGGTCAATTCCATACTGAATTAGGAGGAATAGATAAAGGTAAGTTTCCATAAATAATTGATCTGAACTAAAAGGGAAATTTTATCGAAGCCACAACTAGGTCTGGTCCAAAAACTAATGTTCTAGTCAAGGACAAATATAAGAAAGAATAAATGGATGTACATCTTGACACTGAAAATGAAAATTTAAAAAATCATAAAACTTGAAATCTAGAAATCTTGTTAGGTCGACCAGGTAGCCTTGGGAGAGGGGGATGAATCAAGGAATGACAGATCAAAACTAATGACACTTCTTATCTTGTATCATTATTAAAAAACACACTTATATATTTCTATTATAAATATATATGAATAGAAATGAAATCATGAATAGGAAAAAATGATTTTTACATGGTTCCCCCTCACTAGCCTACGTCCAAGGAGCATACAACGACGATGTCCCAATGTAACAAATCCACAAAAGTTCGCTACTAATTACATGGTTCGGGCTAGATATTATATTCCCATGATCACTACCTTTACAAGGTTTTGTGTCTACTCACTTAATTCCAAACGGTCACTCCCTATGTCTCTTCCTCTATATCACTACCAGTGGAAAGGATCACCATATTACTCTTCCTTTGCTCACTGCTCTTGGAAGTTATCCACTTATAGTTTATAGAATTATAAGTACCATATTTTTCATGAAATAATGCATCCTAAACTATTGTTGGATTCTATTTTAGAGTAAATTTTTCACCCCTAGATGAAATCCACATTTCTTTGTACTGTTAGGTGGGTGTAAATTGATTTTGCGAACTGTTTTACTCTTTTTCAAGCATCACTGAGTCCCCCATGAACCAAAATTCTTATTATGTGAACTAATTATCACATATGATACATGGACCACCTCATCTGTGTATTTATTGTTGCTTCCTATACAATTTAGCACCGCTTTGAACCACCTCCACAAACCACTTCCATGTACCACTTTTGTAAACCACTTCTGCGTACTGCTTCCACATTCCACCTCTGTGTACCAGATTCCCTTCCACCGTGGACTGTATCTTTTGAAAACTACTTCTCATCCATGAACTACTTATAATTTTGTAGGTTTTCGGAATAGTTGAAGCCGGTTTATAAGTGTACCCAAATTTAATTTTATAGTTAACAACGATCAATCCAAGATCCATCATGATTGTAAAATTATGGTTCTTTGAAATGGAAGAAAGATTGAAAATGAAAGGGGGTGTCTTAGAACCATAGATAGAATCATTATATGTTGGTTTTACTTAATTTAATAATATTTCAAGAATTTCATTGCTGGAATTCTTCCTTATTTTAGGATTCAGGTCATGGTCTATTGTGGTCTTTCATTGCATCACATAAGCCAAGTGCATGCTTCCTCTATTGGTTATCCACACATTCTCCACATATCTCTGTACATCGTCGAAGGGATCGCCATGTACAAGCATGGTAGATCCTTCGAATGTGATTCCCACCTTCAATTTCCTTGAGATTCACTTCCAAAGACCTCTCCTTGATCTGGTGGAGGATGATCTCTCTAATAACATGGTAGAGTTCTTGGAGAAAAGGGATTCTCTCTTGTCTTGAGAGATTCTGTAAAGACCCGTAAATTTCAAGGAATTTTTTTCTTAATTTGCTTTGGAATTTTACAAGAGCGCAGTTTCTGACGGCACCTGATTCCGAGGCCCGGTGTGCCCGGAATCAATTTCTGAAGTTTGGCTCGGGTACGTTCAGTGAACGGACGAGCGGGTTTTTCTAACTTTTGAACCGGTGCCCAGAATCAAATTCTGAGGGCACCGATGAAATCGCAGCGCTGGTATTCGCCTAGAAACGCCTCTTCCGGAGTTGCGTTTGCTCGGGTGTGGTTTTTAATTTTCGGGCTTAAAATTGAGAAATAAAATAATTTTGCGACAAATTTATTTTATTTCACTTAAGCCACTTGGAAGCCACTTGAAGCCACTTAAAGGCGGCTTGAACTGAGTTGAACCGGATAGTATGCTATCCAGAAATATCCTACCCCCTTGGTAGGATATTTGTGAGGTGGGGCCCGATGAGCCCCGCCGTTTCTTTCCGCTAAGAAATGCACCCGCGAAAACCCTTCTTTATGAAAGTCAACTGACGCATTTCTTAAAATCTTAACAGACCATTTAATTGGGCGGTTTATTTCATGAATTAAATGGGCTGTTTCTTTCGTTGAATTAATTCAACGAATTGATGGATCGTTTCTTAACCAGTTTTCATATTCGTTGGCGTAATAATAAAATAAGACCAAACTTTTTCTTTTGGAGGATTACTCGTTGAGAAAGGATCCTTGAACCTTCAGCCTCCTTCGCGAAGAACGCGAAGAACGCGAAGAACACCGAACCCAGAAATCGACGATGCGACGCCGTGATCCGTGACGTCGACAATGTTCTTCTGCGACTTCTCTTCCTCCGCGACGGATCTTCGATCGGCTGCTTGAGGTAAGAGTCTCGAACCTTCCTTTTTATCTCCTTCGTGGTTCTTAACCAAAACACGGATTTAATTAATTAAATTAAATCTGCTGTTTCATGGTGCGTTGAGTTCGCCGACTCAATGCCGTGTTCCGCGACGACGCGACGCCCTTCCGCGACGACGCAACGATCTCCACCTTCCGCGACGAGCAGTTTCCACGAAGAACGCTCACGCGCGACTACTCCGAGGTAGGGATTTTATATTTAGGAAATACACTCCATATATTCCCGTGAACATTCTTTAAAAATTAATGAACCGGAATCAAAGAAACAATTTTATTTTATTAAAATTGTTAGTTAATGTGTTGAACATTTTATTTTCTCCCGTTGTTTTTATCTAACACGGAGGGTGCGGGTCAAACGAACACGGCCAGACAACCCTCCGTCGTTCTTCGTGTTTTGCGGATTTGGCGGGCGAGGACGGAACGTGCCGCAATGGATGTTTGATGATCCCGCAGTAAAGAACGGAACCTGGGAGGAAAAACGGCGCAGACGGAAAGGAAAACGGGCCACCGGAGTGACTCCGGTGGCCCGCGGAAGCCGGTGGCGGCGCGGGTCGCCGGCGGCACCCCGCGGGTGTCCAGCGCGACACCCCGCGGGTGTCCAGGGTGACACCCCGCGGGTGCCGCGGGGTTGTCACGCGGCACCCCGCGGGTGCCCAGGGCGGCACCCCGCGGGTGGCGCGGGGTTGTCACGCGGCACCCCGCGGGTGTCCAGGGCGGCACCCCGTGGGTGCCGCGGGGTTGTCACGCGACGCGTCCGGCTGTCTGGCCGACACCCCGCGGGTGCCGTGGGGGTGTCACGCGGGGCGGCGACTTTCCCCCGCGTCGGCCGCTCGGCCGAGCCGAGCCGGACCGGCCCTGGCCGGGCCTGTCCGGGCCAACCGTGTCGGACCCGACCCGGTTCGGGCCAACTAGGGGGGGTCGGGCCGGGTCGCCCCGGGCCCGGACCCCCCGTCTTCGGACGACTTTCGTTCAAACGCCCGTAACTTGAGCTACGGGCCTCCAAACGACTCGCCGTAAGTGGCAACACAATCCTTGGAGTGAGACGGTCGTTTCGGTTTATCGCACTCAAGGTTTCGGAATACTTTGGGTTCGGCCGGGTTGGTTCGTACACGAAACCAACCGGGCCCTCGGAGCGGAAACACTCATATCTTGAGCTACGAACGTCCGATTGACATGCCTTCAGCTTTGTTGAGTTCCTCTTTGTGAGACAGATCTTTTGGCACCCTCCGCCCGAGGTTTTGACGCAGGTGGAGTACGGTCGGGTTGGTTTTGCCTTAAAAACCAACCGGGCCCCTGGGACGAAAAAGCCAATAACTCACAGACCGGGCGTCCGATTGACGCGCCGTCTATCTCGTTGCTTTCCTCTTGATGAGACGGAACTTTTGGCATCCTCCGCCTGAGTTTTGGATGCAGATGGATAGTGGCCGGGTTGGATCGCACTGAAATCCAACCGGGCCCCTGGAACGGAATAGCTGATATCTTTTAGACCAGACGTCCGTTTGACGAACCGTCAGCGGCGTTGGTGATCACGTTGAAAAACAGTCCCTATGAGTATACCCTATGAGTGTTCGGGGTATAGTTGAGTTACGGCCGGATTGGTTCGCACACGAAACCAACTGGGCCCCTGGGACGAAAAGGCTAATAACTCACAGACCGGGCGTCCGATTGATGCGTCGTTTGTTGCGTTGAGACCCCTATGACGAGGTGGTCCTTTGAGATACTTACTTGCGGGACTTTGTGATACTTAGAGTATCGACCAGTAGCTCGTGGAGCGGACCCTCATTGAGACGAGCGGGCGGAGCACGGAGACTGTGTAGCTGACTGAGACCCGACGACTGCTGATCGAACGACTCGGTGTGTTACAGAGGTGTGCCTGGTTGTAGCAGAAGACCCACGAGAGAGGTGCGCTTGGTTGTAGCGGCACATGAGAGCTCTTGGTTGTAGCGGCAGACCCACGACAGAGGTGCGCTTGGTTGTAGCAGCACAAGGGAGCGCTTGGTTGTAGCGGCAGACCCACGACAGTGGTGCGCTTGGTTGTAGCGGCACACGAGAGCGCTTGGTTGTAGCGGCAGACCCACGACAGTGGTGCGCTTGGTTGTAGCGGCACATGGGAGCGCTTGGTTGTAGCAACTGGCCCGCAATACTCGATAGGTGGAGTACTACAGCAGTCTTAAGTTAGCGGGCAGTACCTCGGAGTTATGACAGGACCACTGTACACTCTAGAGGCGGAGCTCTTCAGCAGTTACAGTTTCGATGATGAAAATCCTGGTTTGAGCTGAGACTTTTGACCTTTGTGTTTCCTCATGATTGAGATGGGTCACTTGATAACTTAGGTATATGTATGGGCATATACCTGGGTAGTGGTTATCCGTTGATTTCATGATCCTTGTGTTTCCTCATGATTGAGATGGGTTACATGATAACTTAGGTATATGTATGGGCATATACCTAAGTAGAGGTTATCTGTTGAGATCTTCGTTGTGGTTATCCTTGTTGGTTTAGTGAGACCTTGAGGGTCTCAGGGTCCCTACAGAGTATCGTTATACTCACCCCTGCACGGGTTATGCCAGCACCTCGTTGTGTTGGTTGTAGACGACAGGCAGTGCTGACGGAGGCCGAGTGTTCGAGGACTGGACGGTACCCGGAGGTGGACTACACGACGAGTCAGTGTCCAGATGTGGACTTCACGGCGAGACGACACTTGGAGGAGGTCGACGGACGAGAGCACTATGGAGGCGATCTGTACCTACCCTTCAGGTAGGATCCGAGGAGGACGACCCAGGAGCCGCTTCTGACCCTCCAGTTGTTTCCTTTTTCTGTTGTATTTTGTTCAGTTGTAGTTGTACTTTCTTTTGGGTTTGTATTCTGGCCCATTTACTTTTCAGCACTTCTTTTTGTATTTAGTGTTTTACTTCCGCTTGTACTCTGTGGTGTTTTGTTATTTTTTTAAAGGCAATGCCTTCCCAGTTATCGGGATTTACGCCTTTGGTGAAAGTCTCCTTACCCTGGACTATGGGAGGTGGGCTTGGGGTAGTCACGGCACGGACCCCGAGGACGGGTCGTGACAAATTGGTATCAGAGGTGGTCGGTTCTACCGCAGACTCTGATCTTTCTTTCTGTGAAGAAATAGTGTTAAGGGTATCGAGTGTGGTTTTCAGTTTAGGGAGTCCATTGTTGGTGCGGGCGGCCGACGTATCCATACACCAGGACCCTGGAAACTGATTTCCGACTTTGTGTGCGAAAACACTGATTGCGTGTGTGTTTTCAAAGGTTTCCCCCTTAAAACAGCTCAAACTAGGTCAGCTCACCAGGTATAATCTTTTGACCGTGTTACATTGTTTCTTTCAGGATGCCTTTTCTCGGACGACCAGTTAGAGCCCAGAGGGATGTGCGTGCTGACAGCCTGTCGAGTGACGAGGCTTCGGTACAGGGCCCTCTTGCAGTTGAGGCACCAGCGGAGGCGCCAACGGTACTACAATACGTTGGGCCACCGATGCCACCAGCCCCAGCAGTAGGCGATGCCCGCTACTTGAGCGCAATGCATGAGTTCCAGCGCCAGAGGCCACCCAGGTTCGGGGGAGAGACGGACCCGCAGGCAGCTGAGGATTGGCTGGAGGCTGTGGTTGGAGTCTTTAGGCTAGTGGGGACGCCATCAGACTTCATGGTGACCTTTGCTTCCAGCCTTCTTCAGGCAGCAACAGTCAGGTGGTGGAGCCACTTGTTCCAGTTTTGCGATGGGATGGCTTTCACATGGGAAGACTTAGAGACCTTCTTCAGGGTGGAGTTTGTGCCAGTAGCTCTACACCCTGAGCGTGTTCAGGAGCTGTTGCCTTTGCCGCGTGTTTTTCGATCAGAAGCCGAGTCATCTGTGGGAAGTAGATAGATGATGCAGAGGTCCAAGAGGACCAGACCAGCAGTTGGGCGATCTCGGGTTTTAGGACCGGTGGTGCGGGGCACCCGGGGTGGGGTCGGAGCCAGGCATGCCAGAAGCAGATTGTGTTACTCCTGCGGTGGAAAGGGGCACCTGGAACGTGACTGTCCGACTCCTCGTATAGTTGATCCATAGGATTTTGAGGAGCCACCGAGGCAGAGGCAGCGACGAATGCTTGAGCAACAGTAGAGCAGTGGACAAGGCAGTAGAGCTCCTGGAGCAGGTGGACAGGAGCAGAACTAGTGGATACGTCTCTTGTACTTCTAGTTCCATGTTGATGTTGTTTTTGTGTCTTTGTACCATGAGCTTAAATAAAATAAAGACACTTCACTTGTGATGTTTTCATTCCTGTCCTCTTTTGTGATGTTACTAAGTGGTCCTGGTTAGACCATTGACTTGGCCCTCACTTGAGAAGTATCTACTGGAAGAGACCTAGTTACCACACACTGATGCCGACAGTATGACTCAACCCTTGGAGGCGAGAGTAACGGTTGGATATCTTTGTAATAGCATCGAGGCCTTACGACGTCATCCTTGGTATGGGCTAGTATCATCCATGTCAGGTTTGACAGTATTAGGCAAAGAAAGTGGTTCATCCAGGGGATGAGACCAGATTTCTCTTATCAGCAAGGAAGAAATCATAGCAGCTCTAGTGGGACCTGAGGTGGTCCGGGCCACGATAGAGAAGGGCCAGGTGAGCACATGGGATTGGAAGGCTCAGATGCATGCTCAGTACCGCCTTTGTATCCCTAGTTTGTGTTGAAGCTTTACGGGGACGTAAAGCCCTGTGGTGGGAGTAATGTAAAGACCCGTAAATTTCAGGGAATTTTTTTTTCTTAATTTTCTTTGGAATTTTACAAGAGCGCAGTTTCTGACGGCACCTGATTCCGAGGCCCGGTGTGCCCAGAATCAATTTCTGAAGTTTGGCTCGGGTACGTTCAGTGAACGGACGAGCGGGTTTTTCTAACTTTTGAACCGGTGCCCGAAATCGAATTTTGAGGGCACCGATGAAATCACAGCGCCGGTATTCGCCTAGAAACGCCTCTTCCGGAGTTGCGTTTGCTCGGGTGTGGTTTTTAATTTTCGGGCTTAAAGTTGAGAAATAAAATAATTTTGCGACAACTTTAATTTATTTCACTTAAGCCACTTGGAAGCCACTTGAAGCCACTTAAAGGCGGCTTGAACTGAGTTGAACTAGATAGTATGCTATCCAGAAATATCCTACCCCCTTGGTAGGATATTTGTGAGGTGGGGCCCGCACGAGCCCCTCCATTTCTTTTCGCTAAGAAACACACCCACAAAAACCCGTCTTTATGAAAGTCAACGGATGCGTTTCTTAAAATCTTAACAGACCATTTAATTGGGCGGTTTATTTCGTGAATTAAATGGGCTGTTTCTTTAGTTGAATTAATTCAACGAATTGATGGATCGTTTCCTAACCAGTTTTCATATTCGTTGGCGTAATAATAAAATAAGACCAACCTCTTTCTTTTGGAGGATTACTCGTTGAGAAAGGATCCTTGAACCTTCATCCTCCTTCGCGAAGAACGCGAAGAACGTGAAGAATGTGAAGAACTCCGAACCCGGAAATCGACGACGCGACGCCGTGATCCATGACGCCGACAACGTTCTTCTGCGACGTCTCTTCCTCAGCGACGGGTCTTCGATCGACTGCTTGAGGTAAGAGTCTCGGACCTTCCTTTTTATCTCCTTCGTGGTTCTTAACCAAAACATGGATTTAATTAATTAAATTAAATCTGCTGTTTCATGGTGCGTTGAGTTTGCCGACTCAACACCGTGTTCCGCGACGACGCGACGCCCTTCCACGACGACGCGACGATCTCCGCCTTCCGTGACGAGCAGTTTCCACGAAGAACGCTCACACACGACGACTTCGAGGTAGGGATTTTATATTTTGGAAATACCCTCCTTATATTCCCGTGAACATTCTTTAAAAATTAAAGAACCGGAATCAAAGAAACAATTTTATTTTATTAAAATTTTTAGTTCATGTGTTGAACATTTTATTTTCTCCCGTTGTTTTTATCTAACGCGGAGGGTGCGGGTCAAACGAACACGGCACAACAACCCTCAGTCGTTCTTCGTGTTTTGCGGATATTGAGGGTGATGACGGAATGTGCCGCAACGTATGTTTGATGATCCCGCAGTAAAGAACGGAACTCGGGAGGAACAACGGCGCAGACGGGAAGGAAAACGGGCCACCAGAGCGACTCCGGCGGCCCGCAGAAGGCGGTGGCGGCGTGGGTAGCCGGCGCGGCGGTGCCGGCGGCCGGAGGCGGCGGCACCCCGCGGGTGTCCAGGGCGACACCCCGCGGGTGTCCAGGGCGACACCCCGCGGGTGTCCAGGGCGACACCCCGCGGGTGCCACGGGGTTGTCACGGGGCACCCCGCGGGTGTCCAGGGCGGCACCCCGCGGGTGTCGCGGGGTTGTCACGCGGCACCCCGCGGGGTTGTCACGCGACGCGTCCGACTGTCTGGCCGACACCCCGCGGGTGCCGCGGGGGTGTCACGCCGGGCGGCGACTTTCCCCCGCGTCGGCCGCTCGACCGCTCAGCCGAGCCGAGCCGGACCGGCCCTAGCCGGGCCGGGACGGGTCAACCGGGTCGGACCCGACCCGGTTCGGGCCAACCAGGGGGTCGGGCCGGGTCGCCCCGGGCCCAGACCCCCCGTCTTCGGACGACTTTCGTTCAAACACCCGTAACATGAGCTACGAGCCTCCAAACGACTCGCCGTCAGTGGCAACACAATCCTTGGAGCGAGACGGTCGTTTCGGTTTATCGCACTCAGGGTTTCAGAATACTTTGGGTTCGGCCGGGTTGGTTCGTACACGAAACCAACCGGGCCCTCGGAGCGGAAACGCTCATATCTTGAGCTACGGACGTCCGATTGACGTGCCGTCAGCTTTGTTGAGTTCCTATTTGTGAGACGGATCTTTTGGCACCCTCCGCCCGAGGTTTGGACGCAGGTGGAGTACGGTCGGGTTGGTTTTTCCTTAAAAACCAACCAGGCCCCTGGGACGAAAAAGCCAATAACTCACAGACCGGGCGTCCGATTGACGCGCCGTCTGTCTCGTTGCTTTCCTCTTGATGAGACGGAACTTTTGGCATCCTCCTCCCGTGTTTTGGATGTAGATGGATAGTGGCCAGGTTGGGTCGCACTGAAATCCAACCGGGCCCCTGGAACGGAAAAGCTGATATCTTTCAGACCAGACGTCCGTTTGACGAACCGTCAGCGACGCTGGTGATCACGTTGAAAAACGGTCCCTATGAGTATACCCTATGAGTGTTCGGGGTATAGTTGAGTTACGTCCGGATTGGTTCACACACGAAACCAACCGGGCCCCTGGGACGAAAAGGCTAATAACTCACAGACCGGGCGTCCGATTGACACGCCGTCTATTGCATTGAGACCCCAATGACGAGGTGGTCCTTTGAGATACTTCCTTGCGGGTCTTTGTGATACTTGGAGTATCGACCAGTAGCTCGTGGAGCGGACCCTCCCGGAGACGAGCGAGCGGAGCAAGGAGACCGTGTAGCTGACTGAGACCCGACGACTGCTGATCGAACGACTCAGTGTGTTACAGAGGTGCGCCTGGTTGTAGCGGCAGACCCACGAGAGAGGTGCGCTTGGTTGTAGTGGCACATGAGAGAGCTTGGTTGTAGCGGCAGACCCACGACAGAGGTGCGCTTGGTTGTAGCGGCACATGGGAGCGCTTGGTTGTAGCGGCAGACCCACGACAGAGGTGCGCTTGGTTGTAGCGGCACACGAGAGCGATTGGTTGTAGCGGCAGACCCACGACAGTGGTGCGCTTGGTTGTAGCGGCACATGGGAGCGCTTGGTGGTAGAAGCTGGCCCGCAATACTCGATAGGTGGAGTACTACAGCAGTCTTAAGTTAGTGGGCAGTACCTCGAAGTTGTGACAGGACCACTGTACACTCCAGAGGTGGAGCTCTTCAACAGTTACGGTTTTGATGATGAAAATCCTGGTTTGAGCTGAGACTTTTGACCTTTGTGTTTCCTCATGATTGAGATGGGTCACTTGATAACTTAGGTATATGTATGGGCATATACCTGGGTAGTGGTTATCCGTTGATTTCATGATCCTTGTGTTTCCTCATGATTGAGATGGGTTACATGATAACTTAGGTATATGTATGGGAATATACCTAAGTAGAGGTTATCTGTTGAGATCTTCTTTGTGGTTATCCTTGTTGGTTTAGTGAGACCTTGAGGGTCTCGGGGTCCCTACTGAGTATCGTTATACTCACCCCTGCACGGGTTATGCCCACACCTCGTTGTGTTGGTTGCAGACGACAGGCAGTGCTGACAGAGGCCGAGTGTTCGAGGACTGGACGGTACCCGGAGGTGGACTTCACGGCGAGACGACACTCGGAGGAGGTCGACGGACGAGAGCACTGTGGAGGCGATCTGTACCTACCCTTCAGGTAGGATCCTAGGAGGATGACCCAGGAGCTGCTTCCGACCCTCCAGTTGTTGCCTTTTTCTGTTGTATTTTGTTCAGTTGTAGTTGTACATTCTTTTGGGTTTGTATTCTGGCACATTTACTTTTCAACACTTCTTTTTGTACTTAGTGTTTTACTTCCGCTTGTACTCTGTGGTGTTTTGATATTTTTTTAAAGGCAATGCCTTCCCAGTTATCGGGATTTACACCTTTGGTGCTAGTCGCCAGCCCCTGGCCTATGGGAGGCGGGCTTGGGGTAGTCACGGCACGGGCCCCGAGGACGGGTCGTGACAGATTCCTCCAGATTTGTTGTTCACAACCACATATAATATATAGATCTCATGAGAATAATGTAATTGAGATTTTTATTACATAAAAAATAAAATAAATTATTTACCTGAAGGCATTTATTCATTTCATTTAATTCTTAGTAAGACCACATGTCCATTAATAACATTCGACTATTATTATCACCTGACAAGCACCCATTTAATTACACCAAAAATTATTTTTTAAAATAAATATCATTATTTCTCACAAATCACCAAAAAATCTACATGTTTATTATATTTATATAAATGGTGTGTACTTTTGTTTTTCCATTTTCATTATTTTCTCTACAGCATTTATTATGAATAAAATCAATTCATTTCTTAAATAATTATCACTGAATTAATCGCTAATAAACAAATTCTTTTTACCTCCATATATTATCTCGAATAACTAGTATTGAAATAAATGTTTTCAATAATCCTAGAATTATTATTAAACAATAATTGGAAATAATATTTATTATACTTGATAAATGAATATTTAATTGTGATACTTGGATTCACTTAGAGTGGGACCCTATTGGCCTATTTCTAAGTGGAATTAGGAGGATCCTATGTAATGTCCAAAGATAACATCTAGAAACATGCCAAGGAACCCATAGAGAATGATGTTAACACCGTAATAAAGTGTCACCTCTTAATAATACATACCATGGAATGTAATCCCTTTGTCTCGATATCTCAAATCCATAGGGTTTCATGCAAGTGTCATCAACCCATGTGCTCGATTAATCTTTCTTTGACCTCCCAGAATTGAGCTTCCCCATTTCTCACCATTGTAATGAATTTATTTCGGCCATATCAACTCCATAAAATGGGATATAATATCAACATTTATTATGGAATAAAAGTGACAAAATCCATTCTCGCATTATCTATTAATATAGTACTACTGATGACAATCCCAACATATCCTACCTCACTACCAACAATGTTTCCTCACTAGTTCTACAAAGACATTTATGTACACAATTTGTAATACCCATTAATAAAAATCTTAATTTTTATTGACCAATAAACAGGTCCAAAGATTGGAACATCCAAAGACACAACAAACTATGGATTTCCTACAAGCAGGTCTCATTCTCCTAATATCCTTCTAGATATTACAAAGGGAGCAACCCATGAAAAGGTGCATCATATATTTATTAGTCATCACCCCTAATGGCCTGTGTTATTTGTGTACCTAAAATTAAATCATCCAACCATAGAACATATATTAAATAATTGTGTTATGTCAGTTACTGGTTCACATTATAACAGGGATCTCCTATGACCCTTTAGTGAAACAAATATCCTTGGGACAACATCACATGAATTTTCACACAGAATAACAATCAATATTTGATATGGTATTTATTAATATTAAAATACATGAATACAAGTTTATCATAAAGTTAAAAGTAGTTTGTTCTATGCCACCAAGTCCAACATACTCCCAAAATACTAGAGGAAACTACTAACTACTTTTAACCCACTAGCTCTCACATGATATTCATGATTCTACTAGGATAGACCTGTAGTCATGGGGTCTACCACGTTCTCTTTTGTGGACACTCTACTCAATGCATCATCACCCCTTTGGTAGAAATCCCTCATTAGGTGATACTTCCAGAGAATGTGCTTTGTCTATTAATGTGACCATTGTTATTTTTAAGAGACACCACTGCAGTATTATTACAATACAAGGTGATAGGGTCTATACATCTAGGATCCACATCAAGATCCTAGAAAAAGATCTAAATCTAGACGGCTTCCTTGACTGCATCAGAATCTACCATATATTTGGACTCCATTGTATAATCGACAAAAACTGGCTACTTTGAACTCTTCCAGCTCATAGCTCCTCCGTTGTGACAGAAAACATATCCTAATTGAGACTTCAGTTCTTTATGATCTTTCTAAAAACTAGAATCAACATACCAACTAATGAAAAGAACTTCATCTCCACCAAAAAATAGAAACATATCCTTAGTTCTTCTCAGATACATAAAGATGGTCTTAAAAATTGTCCAATGATGTTCTCATGGATCTCATTGATGTCTTCCTACCATGCTTAGTGAATAGGCAACATCTATCCTGGTACATAACAAGGAATACATGATGGATCCTATAGCTGATGTGTATGGGATCTTACTCATCCTATCTTTCTCTTGTTGTTTCCGAGGACACAATCTCTTATAAAGATATATCCCATGTGGCACTATAACCAATCCCGTATTGGATTGTTCCCTACTAAATATCTTTAGAATCTGGTCAATGTATGTACCCTGACATGGTCAAAGAAGTCTTTGGGATCTATCACGGAATATAATGATCCCTATAATGTAGGTTGTTTGGCCAAAATCATTCATGGATACAAAATAGTTCAACCAGTCATTACTTGAATGAAATAATGGTACATCATTTCCAATAAGTAATATGTCCTCAACTTATACTACTAGGATAACAACCGCATTATCTTTAATCTTATTATAAACACATGGATCATATTAGTTATTAATTAATCCAAATTCCATTATGGTTTCATCAAATCTAATATTCCATGACCTTGATGCATTCATTAGTCCATAAAAGGATTTCTTTTACCTGAAAACCCATTTTTTATTCACCTGGTGTCACAAAACCATTTTATTGTATCATATAGACATCTTATAAAAGAATCTCATTAAGGAATGTTGTTTTGACATCCATCTGCCAAATCACATATTCATAGTAAGCTATATTGGCAATTATAATTCTTCTGGATTTAAATATGCAAACATGTTAGAAGGTTTCATCATATTCAAATATGTGACGTTGTTAGAATCATTTAACCACTAGACTTTCTTTATATGTTATAACATTACCTTCCATGTGCATCTTTCTATTAATATACCATTTTTATCTAATGGGATTTACATCAACTGGATCGTCATCCAAAACCCATAATTGGTTCTGATACATGGAATCCATATCAGATTTCATAGCATCTATCCATCTTGGATCTTCCATGATCACTAATTATTTCTTGAAGAAGAGAGGTTCTTCATTGTCCAACAATAATGATTCACCATTCTTGGTGCCTAGGAAAAGAAATATCCCCATTACCCTTACATATATTGAGCCCCGACATTGTTTTTTTTGTTTTTGGAACCTCTTCCAGATGGACATCTGGAACTTGTTCTAGCACCAACTCATTGTATATTGAGCATCAACTTCATCAATGTCAATATTTCTCCCACTATCCTTTTTTAGGATGTTCCCCCTCTCACGAAAAATCATTTCTCTCATAAAAATCACTTTCTTTTATGAAGGGTTATATATATAATATCCATTCATTTCCTTGGGATATCCTATAAAGATACACATCGTTCTGTGTGGTGTTATTTTGTTTCCTGAGAAGGTCGTAACAATCACCTCGCATCCACATACACTTGTATGCTACATGATGGATATATTTCCATTACATAAATCAGAGATAATTCCATTTCTACCTTAGTTGGTACTTAGTTTAATGTTCCTAATGTAGTTTGTAATGAATATCCTCAAAAGGATAATGGAAGATCTGCATGACTCTTCATCAAACACACCATATCCAAAAAGGTTTTGTTACTCCTTTCACTAAATCTATTCCACTATGGTGTATAAGGAATAGTGAGTTATGCTAGAATCCCAGACTCCCTTAAAATATCATTTAACTCTTGGTTTAGATATTTTCCACCTTGATCTAACATAAGTTTATTTATCATCTTAGCAAGATGATTCTATACTTCATTCTTGAGTTCCTTACATTTCTCCAAGGAGTCTCGCTTATACCTCATTAAGTAGATATATACATATCCACTGAAATCATCTATTAAAGAAATGAAGTAAGAATATCTACCTATAGATTATATTTGAAATGGTCTTCACAAATCCTTGTGTACCAATCCTAGAATCTCGGTGGCCCTTTCACCTTGTCCACCAAAAGGATGATTGGTCATTTTTCCTTGTAAACAAGTGTGACATCTGTTATGTTCATTTAGCTTAGTAGATTATAAATATCCATCATGGAAAATCTTTATCAAGCACTTCTCTCATACACGATTGAGGAAATGATGACATAATTTGGTGTCGTATGAGACATGTGTGTTTTTTTTGTTATCGATTTTCATCACCTGGTTTTTGTAATTTAATGCATACCTATCATTATTCAAATGTTCCATACCATAACATATGTTGTTTTTATAAATGAAACAACACTTATTTTCAATCATAATAATAAATCCATCCATATCCATATATGATATAAAATATATGTTCTTTGTAAAAATAGGTACATAATAACAATTATGAAAAACCAAAAGGATCCCAGTTGGCAATGAGAAATGGTATTCTCCAATGACCAACACATCCAGCCTCGCGCCAATGGCATCTCGAAGATCCAACTATCATCTAGAAATATTTCTAAATCTACTTTGTTCCAACATTTGAATATATATGTGATCACCACATGTTGTATCTAATAACCAATGTATAGAAATGGAAGGATTACACTCAATAACAAATTCACCTTTAGCATCCCCGTGCATTTGGGTGTAGTTCATCTTCCAGTGGCCTGGCTCTCATCACGCAAAACATACTACCTCCCATTCCATTCCTTACCTCTCTATATTCTCCTTCTTGTAGGAATGATGTTCATATTTTTAGAGCCTTTATAAATCCTTGTCCCCTTTTCCTTTTCCTTCCTCTTCTTATTCACCATAAACAATGCGGGTTTGTTATGCCCCATGTCCTTATCTACCTAGAGAATTATGTTCAGAATTTCTGATAGACTCCCCTCATAGTTTCTCATGTTGTGGTTGGCAATAAATCTAGAGAAGGTCTTGGGAAGTGATGATAAAATGATATCTATACACAGATCAACCAAGAACATAATCCCCAAGATGTCCATGAATTCAATTTAGCTAATAAGTTTGACTACATCAGGCCCAGCTGGCATAGACTCTCCAAGAATAGTTGTGAAAAAATCATGTGAGATCTCATATCTCTCTTTTCTCGCCTTCTCTTTATAAATATCCTTAAGGTGAGACGTTATGCTATAAGAATCCATGTTTTCATGTTGCTTCAACAGATTATTAGACATGAACGATAGAATGAATCATTGTACAAATATGGCATCATAGAAATGTTTTATATAGAGAGATATTTTCAAATAATTGGTATCATTTCCACACGCAACTAGAATAAGCTCCCCCCCACACAAACAATTTCCTCTTATGAAGAAGGATGACTCGTAAACATCTATTAATTTCCTGAAAACTGGTGAAAGTAAGAATTTTTTTGTCATTGAGTATGGTCTTCAATGATATGTTTGATTTTATTTTTCTTTCCATTTATAAAAATTACGATGAGAATTTTTTTTGAATTTTATCATGATAAAACCGAGACAAATAAATAAATTAAAACTTATTAGTCTCCCACTATATTATTGAAATCCAATTTCTATCACCATTGATTTTAGAAAAAATTATTGCCTAAATATTTTACTAGCATGGATCCTTATTTTACTTTGCATTACCCCAACTAGGGTTGTTCATATAACATGAAATGTTTTAGGTAGGCAATCCAAAATCCAACTAAGTTAACTCATATCTCCTTAATCAGCTAAGTGGAATCCATAATACTGAAGTCCTTTATTTTGGATTTCCTTAACCATTTCCTCTTTGTCACACCATGTCCTTCGGTAGTAGTTAACCCATGAAGTTAACCAATTCAATTCCACCCAAAATCTCAAATTATAATTCCCTAATAATTGAACATGTCCCAACTAGGGTTTCTCAAGCACTTTGAACTATGGTTCAATTATAACCGAAATTTGGGAGGGCTTTGCTGACTTAACATTTCATGGAGGTATTTTTTTAATTATATGTAAATGGCCATTTTATTAATTTTCATACATGATTGTTAATATTAGGTGGGAAATACTTAATTATTATCCATTTCTAAGATAATATTTTTGTATAAGAATATCTTTCATTATTTCAATCTTGCATGATTTATTGATTCATTAATTGTGTGATCATGACAACACACCTAGAATAAATCAACCATGAAACTGACTGAATTAAAATACATCACATGATCATGAGCTCGTTCTTTTGGATAGATTATCTAGAAGTTGATAAACTAACCCAAGACCAAGGGGGAATCACCTTGAGCCTTTTGGGTTCATGTTTATAGATTTCAACCTTTCCACTATTGTATCTCCTAGGATTGGTTTCATCTCTACTACCAAAATGATCCACCTTCACTAGCATATGTGCTCCATCCATTACATATGTTTTTATCTCACATGCTGGTGAGTGGTAAAATGGGTTTTTACATTAAAAAACCTTGGGCATGTAGGACCTACATATTATTGAGGGGAGGGCTCATATCCTAACAAATTTAATTTAAATTAATTAATTAAATGAAACCAACCACATAAGAAATTAATTGTCTAGATTATGATCATCCATATATGCAATGATATATATGCATGAATAAGTCTAGAATTCAATTCATTAAATTTTATTGTTTAAGATAAATCATGCCCGAATAAATTAATTATTATCTTTAATTAGTCAATCATGTCATCTTAAACCCTTTTATGAGTTTCCTTGATATTCTCATCCATCATAAATTTAAACAACTAAATTAATTTAATATTATCCTTGTACGTAACATGTACCTTGGAGGAAAGCCGGTGAATTCCCATTCATAACAACCCATTGAGTAGAAATAAATGTTACACGGATGTTAAATTAAACACGTATGTATAAACCACCTATCATGCGTTGTTCCGTAGCTTTATACATGCAACATGATACACATCTCAAATTTTTTTATAATATAATAATAAATTTCAATAAATATGCATAATTTGGATGAGTACACAGCATATAGTTCCTACAACAAGGAATGTACTATTGTTCACCATCCATCTGAACTACATGCCCAGGGTTACAATGTGTATATATACTTTATAAATCTTTGGAATACACAGTGTGTAGAGTGATCCACCCGTTGTGTAGTATCCAGGTTACATGGTATCTGGCCAAGAAACCCATTTACAGGGTACACAGTCCAACCCTAACCTGAAGGGAATACACATTGTGTCTAGTGGGCCACATGTCATGTAATCTAGATACTCTGCGCCACCTGTTCCTGGTCAACACACCGATTCATAAAGACTTTTATAAACTCCAAAACAAGGATTGGTTTGGTAGAAAAATCTTCATTCATCGAACCTTGAATACAAGATGTGTGAGGCACAATACACACTGTTTATTTTGGTGTTGTACGACCAGGATCCCTTGAAACCTCCAGATGAGATTCACTATTTATTATTTTAATAATAATTAAAATAAATTATTGTTTTGTTAAGGTGAATGAGAAAGGAAATTGTAGGAATAAATCTTGAGATTTAGATTTATAAAATGATTAACATGAATTGAAACAATAAAATTATTAAACGTTTAAATCATCAATGAAAAAAAAAAACTAATTATAATCAATGATATGAACCCTCTAATACCACATGTATGTTCTGGGTGTAGCGGAAGCATGTGGATGAGTAAACCCGACTTTAATTTTACATTTAATATTGATCAATCTGAGATCTATCACAATGAAAAAATGTCAGATCTTTAGAATAGAAAAAATAATGAAAAGGAAACTGGGATGTCCTAGAACCATAGAGAAGATCATCATATTTTTTTTATAATTAATTTAAATAAATGACAAGAATTACACTGATTGAATTCTCTCTCATTTGATGCTTCTGGTCACAATCCAATGTGATCTATCATTGCGTCGCTGAATCCAAGTGATGGATTTATCTAGAAGTGATCCACACATGCTACACAGATATATGGACATCACTGAAGGGATATCTTGGTTCTAGTGAAGAAGAACCATCACTTGTGATGTCCACCTTGGATCACCTTGAGAGTCGCTTCAAAAGTGCTCACCTTAATCTGATGGAGGATGATCTCTCTCATAACATGAAAACATTCTATGATGAATGGTATTATATATTGGCTTGAGTTCTTTCTCAAGATCCATTGGGCACAACCATAGACAATAGATAGCTTCCATGAGAATAATGTAATTGGTATTTTTATTACATAGAATAATAAAAATAATCAATTAACCAAATTCATTTATTCATTTAGTTTCATTCATAGTAAAACCCAATGCCTAATAATAACATTTGACTATTATTAGCACTTGATTTGTACCTAATGAATTAAAAATAATATTAGTTTACTAAATAAATAATATTATTTCTAAAAAATCCCCAAAATACTACATGGTGTGTATATTAAAATAAAATATGTGTACATTTGTTTTTCAATTTTCTTTATTACCTCTACCACATTTATTAGACCTTGAATAATGACTATTTATTTCATAAATAAATATCACTACATTATTCACTAATAAACATATTATTTTTCACACAATATATTCTTTTGAATAACTAGTGTCGAAATAAATGTGATTATGCCTCCTGGAATAATTATTAAACCAAAATCCATAATAATCATTATTCATCTTGTTATATAAATATTTAACTGAGACACTTAGATGCACATTGTGTGTGACCATCTAGGAATCCATCATAGTGGCATAAGATAGTGCCTACCAAATTTCCAAGGTTAGCATCTAAAAACACACTAATGCACCCATAGAGAATGAATTTAATGCTGAAATGATGTGTCACCTCCTACAAATGATTACCGTGTAATGTAATCCATTTATCCCGATATATCGAATCCATTAGTTTGAATGCAAGTTTCCTCAACCAATTGCTCGATTACTCTTTCTTTAACCTCTCATAATTGATCTTTCCCATTCCTCGCCATGGCCATGGATTTATTTAGGATATATCAATTTCACAAAAGGGCCTAAGATATAAAATTATATTATAAAACTAATGGGACAAATCCATTCTCACATTATATATTAATAAAATATTAATCACGATTCACCCAACATATCCTACATAGCCGCAAAGAGTGTGTTGTCCTAGTTTTTATCAATACATATTTGTGCATGAGTTCTAAAACCCATTAATAATAATATTAAATTTAAAAACCAATGTACATGTCCGCCGATTAGAACAACCAATGACATTATGAAATGTGGATTTTCTACTATTGAGTATCATTCTCATAATATTATCCATGATATTACCAAGGGTGCAGACCATTAGAAGGTACCTCAATGTTTCATGAGTCATCACTCTTAATGACCTGTATTATTTGATTCCCTCAAATAATATTATCCAAACATAAAACATATATCCAAAAATAATGTTATGGAACTTCTGGGTTCTCATTATTGAAGGGAAATGTTATGGTACTTCATTGAAATATCTATCCTTAGGACATTATCACATGCATTATCATGCAAAAGAACCATCAAGATGTGATAAGGTATTTATTAATATTCAAATTCATGAATAAAAGTTTATCATAAATTAAAATGTAATTGGTTCTAGGCCCCCAACTCCAACATATTATACATACCATTTTACCTTTCAGGATACAGTTCCTTGAATACCCCTTCATGAACCATTACCACAAACTCTATCTCCTTTTTCATAATTCTCCTCGCGAAAAACTCCTCACTCGTGAACTTTTTTCCTTCAAACCACTTCAGACCTAGCCAAATTCCCAAATAAATTATGTTTTATTATGAAAATTGTTGCAGTTTATAATGGGATTAGAACTACTTTTATAGGAATATAGATCCTCAATATTTTCTAATATGAGATTACCCAAATCATTAATGTGGTTCAACCTTCACTGCATACCACTACTGTCGTGAACTGTTCTTCCCATCACAGTCCACAAACTTTTTTTCCGCGTGCGTGATGGATCCAATCACCCTCATGTTTTAGGGAATGGCACCCTTGATTACTTCTCAAATCACCACCTCATTTTCTAGAACAAAAATTCATCATGATTACGAGAAGCCTTTTCCAAACCACATTCCTTCGTCATGATCCATTTTCTCCCCGCGAACCATTATCATATGTTGTTTACATCTCATGCTTCGTGGTTCCATACCTTTTTTGATTTTGTTCAAAGTTCTGCAAACCAAAATTCACGGTCCACGTATCTTGCTTTGTGGTCCTAACACCATAACTCCTATACATAAATATTCATGTTCCAAAATCTAAAAAACCGATTTTGAGGCCCAAAAAATTGAAATACACTGGGAAAATATAACACCTTAAAAACCTATTCGATAAACATAATCCATACTCAATTGTGGTCATATGGGTTTTTCAAAATACACAATGACACCAAAAACATACCAGGATGCCAACTAGAGGGATTTTTTAACAACAAATATGATGTCTTATTGAATTTTGTTTATTTAACTTCAAATGAAAAATTACAATAAAAAAAATATGAAATGTGAACTGAATAAAGAGGGTAAATAATATGAGGTTTTTTTGAGGGGGACATTAGAAAACATTATTTAACAACTTCTTACCCCATCACATTTCCACAAAGGGAAATAAGAATAATGAACACAATTATATTAATTTTCATCAAAGGTTTAGGAGCATTAGTGTCAATATATCTTTTTTAGAATCTTTAAATAATGTTACACCAAATTCTTAATTTGTTAAACTATTTTTGGATAACAAAAGTTATTGGAGTGAGAGTAGAATAATAAATTTTAATTTGGATTGTAGTACTATTTTTCAAAATAATATTCCACCCATACTGATGCCCTCTGGTTCCTTTAATATCTTTAAGAGAATAAGAGGAATTTGGGAGATTATGTGATTGTGTCATCTAGAATGTAGAATTTATTTTATTCCCAACGTTTTATTCAAAAATATGGGTCTTAGGGATCTCAAACCAACATATATTTTATCTCTAATTAGATGATATGTTACATACACATCATTATTGGAGGGTAGATGACATATTGATTTATGTATAAAAATTTTATTTTCCCACAATCTTCATCATATTTGAGATAGTGTGTGATTAAAAATGTCTCAATAATTTAAAGAAGAGAATTCATATCCCCTTTTGGGGCTATCAGGGATGTATCATATAGTATGATCACTCTTCATTCTAGTGAGGATCAGGATGAATTTTATGTTTAGAATGATTATTCTCTTGTGGTACGTTTTTAGTTGATAGATGATGCTATGAATATGTTTAGAGATAAAGTTTTGAGAGAAAACTAACATCATTTTTATTATTTGATCACAGAATCTGTTCTTGAGGATTTTGAATAATTTTTTTTTGAATTTGATTCATCGTTATAATTTGAAAGGTTTGGTTAGCTTGAGAGCCAAATTATGAGGTTAATTAATTTTGAACATAAATTGATCCATCCAAAATCATACTATCATGTTAAGAGTGGTTAACATGTTGTTATGAAGAGTTCACAACCATCCCCTATACCCAACCATGATATTTCATCTTGTTCATTACAACTCATGAAGGATAAATTATCTGTTTTTGTTTCTTTATGTAAGAATGAATGTTTCATGGTTGGGGGAGAGTTTATGAATCATACTATTCTTCATGGAGTTGTTGATGATATTCCCAATCCAAAGAAAGTGTGCTAGGAGAATTTTTGAATAATTTACATGATTTAGATTTTTTCCTGGTTAATTAATTTTCATTGATTATTATTTCTCAATACATACAAATAGGTAATTCATATGTACAATTTAAGAGAGATTACATATCTCGTGTAGGGAGTTGAATCTAAAAGGGTAGTTGTTGGTGCTCAAACCGCTAAAACTATTGCACAATTGTCTAAACAAATGTTTCAACCAAGTGTGAGGAAAAAATTAGGAGTGATTCCAATATTTTTTCGGTAAATTATCAGATATTTTCTTTGTTTCTAGCTTATATCTACAAAATTATGTTATTTGAAGACGTTGAGGATAAATAATTCAGTCTTATGAATTTGAGTTATTTTGAACTGCTTGATATGATGTTGTTATATTTGGGTTTCTAAGACAATATAAATAATATATTATATATAAAAATATAGTCAAAAATAATAATGAATCATGACCTTTAAATAGTCATGGATAGATTTTTATGTGGGTAAGATCCGCTAAAGACAGAAAACATAACGCTGCTTGGGAGGCATCCCATGGTTTTTATGTTTTTGTTTTTTTTTCTATCTAAATAAAAGCCTAATTCTATATTGTGTAATGATCATGTCCATGTTATCCTCATCCTATATGAGTTTTATTAAAATATACTACCACTTATTCTTGGTGTTTATTAACAGTTTTTAAATAAGGGAATTAATTTTTGACCTTTTCATTTAGTTTTGACATTTTTTGAGAGGTGGAAAATTGTCTGTATATTCGAGGAGTGATAATTTTTGAATTCATGGATGGTGGATGAATTTTACATATGAATTGTCAGCTTGGGTTATTAAGTGATGTGGATAACGAACAATTGGTGAAGCTCATATAGAGATATGTTCATGCGGTATGTTGATTGGTTTTGTAGTATAAAGGTATGAATTTGGAATGATAGATCATGTGTTTGTAAGGGAGTGGATACTTCTTAAATATTTTCACCGTTAGAGACTATATTTCATGGATAATGGAACTATAATTAGAGTTTCTAATAGGATAACATCTTATATTCCTTCTTTTTCTGTTATCCTCTCTCTAAACATTAATATGTAGTATCTCATGTTAATTTGTTAATTTTTAAAAAATGTATTTTTCAACCAAATGATCATCAAAATGATTGCTTCATGCAATTTTAAAAATATAAATTTCCAATGAATATAGATTTTTATAATTATGGATTAATTGTTTTTTATCTATAATTATTCCTTACTTCTGTGAATTCTTTTAATGTTGCTACTTGTTTTTTGGACTAAAATTATTTAATTTGTTGGTTTAGAAATTGTGTGCTTGTTGAACATACTTATTCTTCTTCATTGGCTACTCTAAAACTTTAGGTTATCACTAAAAACTGTAATGTTTTAATTGCATACATATTTTAGTGTTTCATTGAAAATTATTATTGAAATGTTTAGATGAATATAGCTCTAAAAAATTATTTTTCTATTCTAAAACTTCTATGAAGTGCTCATTCATGACCTTTTTTTCTTGTTTTGTTTTGTGTGTGATTTTTGAGTGTTCTGGGAAAATGATTTTATGAGATTTCCTCTCACCCCTTAAAAAATAATCTTTTTTGAGTCATTTTGTAAATATATTAATCAAATTGTTTAAATGTTTTCACATGTTGAGATTCCACATTGGTGAAATACTATGTTTTCTTTATGGGGGAGAGGTCTAAATTTAGTTAACTATAATTCATTGAGAACCCATCAGAAACCGCAAAATAATTTTTGAGAAATGTGATTTTTAGCATCATATATGATTTATTCCATGGGTGAAATTGTTTTGTAAAAATGAACGTTGTGGTACCAATTTAAGGCGGTTAATACTTATTTTCTCATTCATACAATTAGCTAAATCATTTTTCTTAGCATTTTAAAAAAATGGATTTTGGTAAAACGTTGTGAAAATTATTTAAAATCATCATTCTGTTTGACATTTCTATATAGAATTAAACTATAATATATGCATCCAAAATAGACTATTAATTGAAAATACTAATCTAGGTTTGTCCTCTTTTCCTTCATTCTTTTATTATTTCATTCTTTTATTCATTCATTCTTTTAAGTCATTAGATAGATTATTTATGCAACCTTATAATTATTATGTTTTCTCATTCAAAATTATTGTCTATTTATAATGGCTTTTAAATATGAATGTTTTTTATCTGAAGGTGAAGAGACGTTTAGGAATAATGTTTCATGAAAATTTAAGTGTGTTTAATTCATTTTAAATATTTCCATTTTAATCATTTTTTTAAAATAGTTTATAATTTTTAACCTAAAACATTTAATTTGAGAGGGTAATCACACTTTCTACTATGTATAATCCATGATGGGAAATCATTTTTATAATAAATTAATATTTGCAATACTGGTTTTTAACCTTTATATTCATTTTCCACCACTGAATCTATTCAAAGTGATTTGTTTTAGATAAAAACATCTTAGGTATGGGGGAATTTGATGTCTTATTTAATTATTTCATTTTTATACATCACTTTTGTAGATTGATTTATTTTTTTAATGAAAAAATATCCCTTAATTTAGTTAATTAATTTAAATGGTTAATTTTGGAAATAATGTCTTGAATTAATGGGTTTTATGTTTAGAATTTTTTTATTATGTATTAATTATGAAAAGCTTCAAGACTTGAGTTTTTTTATTTAATTACGAATGTTCTATTAATATATTTATTTAAATTAATTTTTTAAATATCTATTATCATTTAATTTATTTATTTAATTGCCTCTTAAAATAAAATAATTTATCAATTGTTTTATGAAATTGGAATTTAATTTTTACTCTTTTATTTTTTAACTTTTTAATGAGCTTTAATTTATTTTTATATTATTTTTATTTTAAATATATAAATGTTTAGTTCATTTAATTTATTTAATTAATGAGTGGGATTTTAATATAAAATTTACAGTTTTATTTTTTATTTAGTATTTCGTATTAAATTATTTATTAAATTTGGATATCTAGAAAAACCTGGACAACCTTTGACATTGGAGGACCAAAAGAGGACCATAATCATAGTTATGGACCCAACCCCTTATTAAGGACCTCAATTCATTTGGAAATCCAGAAAAACGGGTTCTTTATTAACATTATCACAATTTTGGATCCTCCATTGTGATTAAGTCAATACTTTGGTCGTCGTCCCCAACAGAATCCCCTAAAATGTAATTCATAAATTTTTATATATTTTTGTTTTTTCTAAATTCGATGTCGAGGAAGCAATGCTTCCAAGAGATAGAGAAACTACCACTAGTTAGATTTTTTCTACAATTCCCCTACGATGAGAATAGATAGTTGGCTATCTTGTTTTTCTAACCATGGTGGATACATTGGGACTATTTGATTTAAAATTGAAATTTTTTTGAGGGAGGAAAGGGATTATGTATTTTGATCTGAAAAAAGAGATATGTGCGATTGGATATAGAAAAAAAATAAATAAGTGATATTTGATATGAAAAATTGATATTATTTAATCCTTTAAGAGGGATGAAAGTCACATAAAAAATAATACTAATAAAATATACATGTCTGTAGTGGGAATCTAACCATAGTAGAATAAGACGTTCTAAAGCTATTCAAAATAGGAACTCGACCCAAGTGTGATTTGCAAGATTTGGAATTATTGCCTGATGAATTTAAGATCTAAGTCTATATTTTCAAATTGAAGAGGAAAATATTGATTCTGACTGAACTGAAGTTGAACTCAAATGTTTGGGAGTCTAGGTTCATTTTGAACTCAAATATTCTTCCGATCAAAAATTTTTATAGAGAGGAAGATCATTTTGGGACTTGTGATAGAAGATGTGTAACACCCCAAGATTTTATGACAAATATTCATTTTAATTTCATTTATTTCATGTGTTGTACGATATACCAAAATTAGATTTCACTACACGCATCCCAGACATGGCTTCCATTACACACAATCACGACCTTCCATGATAGCGTGTGTTGTACACAATACCGAGTTTCGCTAAACAATGATATGTTATATTATCTAGCCATTATGAATAATAATATCCACTTTTTTAAATTTGATAAATTTTATCTTTCGAAATGGACTTAATTTTTGGATTCGAAATATATAAATTAGTCTAGGGTGATTTTTTTGTATTTTTCTGAAAAAATTCATTTTTTGATGAATAGTGAAAACACTGGGATACTATTTAAAGACCGACTTTTTATTTAAATACTTATTTATTTTATTTAAATTTATTTTAGGTAAAAATAAATAGATAATGTTTATATAAGTTAAATGATATTAATTGGAGTCATTTTATAATAATTATATATATATAAAAAGTTTATTGAACTTTTTACCATCTTTTACCCACCTTTTAGGAGAATTTGAAAATTTATATAAAACATAATTTTACCAATTATGTGGGTGGAATTTCAAAAATATGAGAGACACGGTTAATATCAAGGAGTAAAATGTGGTTCAATAAGATATAAATAATTTTTGGTGAATAGTAATTTTTTACTTTTATTTATCACAGTTAAAAGAAAATAGGTTAATTAAGGGTAAAAATGATATTAATATTACCCTAAAACATGTCCTAATTCTATTGGATAAGTTTAATTCGACCAAAATCTACCTTAAGAATAAAATATTTCCCTTTAGGTCCACTTGGATGGGATTAGGACATTTTTTATTATTTTATTTAAAAAAGAGTTAAAATAGTTAAAATCCAAGTTTAAAAATTAAACATTTTTAATATTAAGTTATAAATATGATAAATTCGACTATAAATATTCATTAGAAAGCTAAAAATATTTCTTACCTAATGGTGTTTTATTTATAATTTTTAGACAATAAATAATTTAATGTATATATGACACAATGGTGATGCAGTAATTTCCTAAATAATGAAATATTAAAATAATTCATATTATAAATTCCCAACTAAATGTAATTTAAGACTTTTAATGAATTAAAATTAATTTAATTGGTTAATATGGAATGTTAGTGTAGATTTAATTAACATTTTTCGAACTAATCATCATGATATGATTTTCACAAAAAACAATTTCCAAATAGTGTCAAAATTGACATGTGACAGTTTTTAAAACAAATATTATATTATTAATTGTTATTATATTCCTAAAAATCTAAGGATCAACTGAATGACATAGATAAGGTTATATATATTTATAATGAACCACTTGAGGTTCGTTTTTCTTGTTATAGTATGTTTATTAACCATATATTGTAAGAAAACAAGAAGACACGGTAAAGGTTAAATTATTTAACTTAGAGTTAAATCTAAATGATAAGGTTAAAATAGTAACCTAAAATTGTATAACACCTATTGGTTGAGCGGATTGATACCCATACCCACTTTATCTTAGAAATAATTCAATTTGGAGCTATTATAAACCGAATATGACTTTATTATAAAATAATATTTTCTGTTTTTCCAAAGTTGCCCCTCTCCTCCCTTATAAAAGGGCACCCCTTCCCTCTTTTCTTCACACAATTTTGAGCCTTGAAGCTCGGCCAAACCATGCCATTTACTCTTTTCATCATTTATAGTTATTTCATAGTGGTTATGTTCTTCTCAAAAGTCCAAATCCAGTTCCCTAAGAAGGTGTTTAAAGGAGGTGCGTCGAGGAAGAGGTAATCTCTTCTACCGACTATTTCAAGTTTATTTCTTCTTATACATCCTCTTATTTAGTTGTTTCATTGTAAAGTAATAACATCAGTATTACTTATATACTGATATGTTATTACAAATATCAAAAATCCCTACATCACCTTCTATCTATCCTATAGAAAACGAAATCACCGCGAATGCGTACGTACGGAATACCGTCTCCAGGCCGTGGGGTAATCTGTTTTTCCACCACCACCTTACATGGATGTGTATAATGGTGTAAATTATAACTATATGTGATTATTATAACATTATACTAATTCTATGATATTATATCCTCCACTCCAATTCTATTCAATAAATATGGGAAAGATATCATCGCTCTTGCGTACGTACGGATTACCGTCTCCATGACGCAATGAGATTCATTTTCCATGTTAACAATTCAAGAGTGATTATAAAGTATATATATTAATTAATAATGAAATATATGACATAATAATTCTAGTTGATTTATGTATATATATATTTATGTCATCTACATAATTCCATTCAATTCAATAAGGAAACGAAAAACAACATTCATGCTTACATACGGCCTACCGTCACCATGAATGGTGTATTTCCATCCATTTATAGATCTATTATATATATGTATATTATGAATATATATTATATATAAACCATGTTTTATATTCTGTAATTATGTAATCATGATCTAACTAATCATATTAATAATTACATGTCAAAACACAGAGGATAAATGAAACGATTTTACCCAAAACACAGCTTTAACATGGAATTGAAAAATGAATGGATAATATAAAGTAGTAAGTGAATAATATGTGATATCATAAATATTATTATGGTTCTGTTACAAGTTAATAATATGTTTAAACCCAATATACATGAGTCTTGGACACATACAGATGAAATTGGACATAAGGTAAGGGATAATTAGTCCAATATCATTCTTATATGAGATTATTTATTCGTAAGTATTTACTGGGGTTATCATTATCATTCATGTCCATGTTTTCTAAAAGTGTTTTTATGTGTGTTTAAAGTGATTTTTACCCATTTTTGGATTTTACCATGTGTTATGAAATGAATATTTATTTTGATTACCATACGAAGAACTTTTTGACTTTTCCCACAAAAGAATGGGGAGAATGTTTTTTTAACTTATACGGCATGAATGGAATTTTATGATTTTATAAAATCTTATTTTCATGAAGCTTACTCTACATGATTTCAGGACTATTTTAAAAAAAAATCCACTTCTTTTAAAATTTCATGGAATTTTGTGAAAAGAAAATGATTTTGAATAAGAATGGATATTTTCCTCCAGAATGTATTTCAAGTGTTTTATCAAAGGAATTTTCAAACTAAGATGACATTATTTATTTCATATTTGTATGTATCAAGTAAAATATATCTATGATTTACATGGTTTCACTTCTCTTATGATGAAATGATATCTATTTTTTTTATATGTATTATGTTATGATGGGATGATGATTATGAATCCCATTTTATTCTTTGGGTTATGATGAATGATTTATGTTTATGTTGTAGAACAAGTAAGAATGATATCATTATAAGATGGGTGGGACCTATGTCTCCCTCAAATTCATTGGGTAAAGATGTATATCTCATGAGATAGACATTGCTGGAATGGTAAGTTAATCCGGTTCAGTGTTATATGACTGGAATGAGGAGTGAACTCGATTCAGAGAGGGACACTGTCCACTAAGATGGTCTTGGAAGCAATGCCTTGGCTACTATGGAAATAATATCATGTTATTAATGTTTTTCCACAATAAAAATTTTTATTCCCACGTTATTTTATCATTATTTATGTTCTTTATGATATATGCCTTATGTACTTCCATGATTTATTTCACAACTCAAGATTTTGATGTTTAAACATTATGTTCGTGTTTTGAAGTTCAAATGTATATGGTTTGTTTTATTTTTTTCCATGATTACCCTTAATGAGAATTTAATCTCACCCTTTATATGTTTTCTTATCTCCATGATATAAAGAATGGTTTTTGGTATGAAAATAGGGATGATGTTTATGGGATATGTTGAAGATCTTTTTCCAAGAATAGAAGATTATGTTGCAAGTTTCAAAAGACACTAAAAAATTACGGTCATTTGGTGTCTGTTTTTGATATGTATTATGTATTATGAAAAAGTAATGTAATTTCCATGCATGTCAAGCTTTGGGACACTACATTTGGTATCAGAGGAAAGGTTTAGTTAAACTTTGGAAACTAGGATGCAAAAACTTTAGTGAAATCCCAATAGATATTTTTAAGGTATGTCCAGGTATGTCCCAAAGGTTAGGTATAATTATAGGTTATAGTCCTAGAATTATGGTAACAATATTAGAATTAACTATAAGATGATATATATTGAAGGTACTCACCCTTTA
The DNA here is from genome assembly GCA_963277665.1 of Viscum album. Taxonomy (NCBI): domain Eukaryota; kingdom Viridiplantae; phylum Streptophyta; class Magnoliopsida; order Santalales; family Viscaceae; genus Viscum; species Viscum album. Next base: position 707,163,349 of record OY728165.1, on the reverse strand, counting down.
TTATGTTGTTTTCTCTAGCATGATTTTTTCCTCTCACACTATTCTTTTTTGGTTCTAGAGGATGGGTTGAACAAGAAGGAACCATGTTGATCAATGTAATGTACAATGCAATGATTGTCCTCATGAACAAACAAATGTGATGGGAGATAGAGTGAAAAATATTATTGCTATAATTACACAATCTATGAGTCATTCTGGATTTCCAAATTATCAGAGAAGGGAATAATATTATATTGATTCCTTCATGATGAAATGTCCACCTTCTTTTAATGGGTCTTCTGATCCACTTGTTGCTGAACAATGGATCAATACCATTGAAATGATATTTTCCATACATCGCTGTTCGGAACATGATAAATTCATTCTAGCTATTTACTGTTTAGAAGGTGATGTAGACCAGTGGTGGACTCTAATTAATAATAAAAGGCCACATGATGAAATTAAATCCATGGAATGGGACGAGTTCAAGTACTTGCTTTTCAGTATGTACTTCCCTTGTATTCTTCGAACAAAAATGGAGAATGAGTTCCTTGAGCTTAAGAAGAAGGATGATTAATCTATTGGTATATATGAATAAAATTTTACAAGTCTTGCAAGGTATGCATCTGGTTTTATCAACCTTCTGGAAAGTTTAGTTGATCGATTTTTCAATGGATTAAAACCATGTATTCGAAGGGAATTAGCTATAAGAGACTTCAGTTGCTATGAAGAAATTGAGCATTTTTTTATAAAGGTAGAAATGGAAGTAGGTGTAACATATCCGTCTCATGGTTTTGACAATAAAATAAAGATGATGTTCAAGGAGAATTCTCATAATAATCGTGAAAACAAGATGAATGATTCCTTAAGCTAAAAGTGGGGAATGAGGCATGGGGGAGATTATCTTAAAGGGACTAGAAAATGTTTTACATGTGGAAAATAAGGTCATCGAGCAGATGAGTGTTGAATTAATGGAAAAGTGTTGCTAATTATTTGAATAAAGAAAATACTGCAGAGAACGCACCACCAACACTTCAATTCTTCAAGTGCAAGGAAATGGGGAATTTTGCTAATCAATGCCCTAATCCAATGGTTAATGGTGATCAACATGAGAAACCTCTTAAGGATAAGGATAAAATAAAGTCACATGCGATAACTATTTGTGATGTTGAGTATGACAATGATGGTGTGTAATGATTAAGTGTTTATGTAATGGGATTTCAAAATAGTATCAAGGAATCTCGTTTTTGGCATCGTGGAATTTTTGAATATCTATGTATTGGTTTTAAACAATTATATGGTACCGGTAACCATGAAAAGTGATTGAAATATTTTTGGAAAGAAGATGATATACGATAAAGAAAAATGAAATGAGCTCCTGACTGATATAAAGACAATGTTATATCATGGTTTATGTATATAGAAATTTTGGGATTTTGGAATGTGGAAAGTGTTAAATTTTGATAGCATTCATGTTATCACTAGGAGTCAATGGGTATTAATTTTTCAAGAGAATAAATTATTAAGGTATTCACATGTTTTTAATTTGACCAACAAGATATATCGTATGATATATAGGGGATAAATGATGGTATTCACATGCTCATTAGATGAAATTTCTAGTAATTGTTTTCTTTATACTATGAGTTTGGAAAGAAGTATTTTGGATAACCCTAAATATTGGAATGGATTATGTTGGACATAAGTTAGTATTTTTTTAAGGATAGAACATTATTTGATATTATTGATGGAATGTTATAATAGCGTAGTTTAAGAAAAGGGACAACATGCAGAACGAGCGACAACCCGTCACGTCGGACAAGGTTGTGGGAATCGAACCCACAACAAAAGTGCGACGGTCCTTTATCACCTACCACTGGCCTACAGGAAGTCCCTGGTTAGTAGAAGATTGTTTTATTATATTATGCAGTATGATACATGAAGTATAAGTCAATTTTAGGAACCATATATGATTAATCTCACTATAGAAGGACTTATGTATATTTAATAACTTTTACTATCATTTTTTTATGACAGATGGAATGACCTATAATTCCATCGCATGATCTTCTATCCCTTCCTGAAAGACAAATTCAACTTCATTTCTTTAAGATATGAAGTGGAAATTGTTCATGGCATGAGCAACAGTATGATTTTACCAAGATCAAGTAATTATTTCTTTTAATTAAAAAATTCTTCAACTTTAGGGAAATGATATTGAAAGAAAAAAATGAGGTCCTAGTGTCCTTATATCCGATGAATTAGATGGTACCTTATATTATAACAAATTTATGGCTTTGTGATTGTTGGATATTTCATAGCCATGTTCTCTACCACTCGCCATCAGAACATGATGGTTATATTTCTCTTCTATATCCATATTTTCACCTATATTCCCATATGTGGAAACCCAATGATGAGTTACTTTGGGTACCAGTTATGTTTCTGACTTTCCTTTTTAAAATGATATTTTAGTATTCCTTTTTATGCTGTGGGTTTCTATGAAAGAAAATTTCAAGTAGAAAACCATTTATAACCCCAATGAATTTTGAGGGAGAAATTCATTTTTAGGGGGGTAGAATGTAACACCCCGAGATTTTATGAAAAATATTTTTTTAATTTCATTGATGTCTTCCGTTGTATTCTAAAGAAAAGGATCTTTCACTACATGCATACCTACCTCGGATTTCATTACACGCAATCACGACCTTCCACGATAGCGTGTGTTGTATGTAATACCGAGTTTCGCTAAACGATGATATGTTATATAAACTAGCAGTTATGAAAAGTAATACCCACTTTTTGAAATTTTATTTATTTTATATTTTGAAATGGACTTCATTTTTGGATTTGTAATATCAAAATTATCCTAGGGTGAGTTTTTTGTATTTTTCCGAAAACATTGAATTTTAGATGAATTGTGAAAACACTAGGTTACTATTTCAAAACAAAATTTTTATTTAAATAAATATTTATTTTATTTGAATTTATTTTACATCAAAATTGATAAATAATTCCTATAGAAGTTCAATTTAATCTATTAGAGTCACTTTATAATAATTAAAATATATAAAATTTTTATTGAACTTTTCACCGTCTTTTACCCACCTCCTAGGAAAATTTTAAAATTTACATAAAACATAATTTTACCACTTCTGTGAGTGGAATTTCGAAAATCTCAGAGACACAGTTAATATCAAGGAGTAAAATGTGGTTAAATAAGATAAAAATAATTTTTTTTGAATAGTAACTTTTTCACTTTTATTTACCCCGGTTATAAGTAAATAGAGTAATTAAGGGTAAAAATGTTATTACTATTACCCTAAGACATGTCCTAATTCTATTGGATAAGTTTAATTCGACCAAAAACAACCTTATGAATAAAATATTACACTTTAGGTCCACATGGATTGGATTAGGACATTTATTATTATTTTATTTAATAAAGTGTTAAAATAGTTAAAATGAAAGTTTAATAAATAAAACATTTTAATATAGGATTATAAATTAAATGAATTATCCTATAAATATTCATCAGAAAGCTAAAAATATTTCATACCTAATGGTATTTTATTAATAATTTTTAGAAATTAAATAATTTAAATTAATTATGACACAATGGTGATGTAGTAATTACCTAAATAATGAAATATTAAAATAATTGATATTATAAATACCCAAATAAATGTAATTTAAGACTTTTTACGAATTAAAATAATTTTATAGGTTAATATGGCATGATAGTATTGATTTAATTAACTTTTTTCTAACTATTCATGCAGATATGATTTTCACAAAAATCAATTACCAAATAGTGTCAAAATTGACATAAAATAGTTTAAAAAAAATATTATATTATTAATTGTTATTATATTCCTAAAATTATAAGGTTTGGCCAAATTACCTAGATAAGTTTATATATATTGATAATTAACCACTTGGGGTTATTTTGGCCTATTATAGTAATTTTATTAACCATATAGTGTAAGAAAACAAGAAGACATGGTAAAGGTTAAATTATATAACTTAGAGTTAAATATAAATGATGAGGTTAAAATAGTAACCTAAACTTGTCTAAAACCTATTGGTTGAGAGTATTTAGACCAATACCCACTTTATCTTCGAAATAAATTAATTTTAAGCTATTATAAACCGAATATGACTTTATTATAAAATAATATTTTATGTTTTTCCAAAGGTGCCCCTCTCCTCCCTTATAAAAGGGAACCCATACCCTCTTCTCTTCACACCCCTTTGAATCATAAAGCACGGCCAAACCCTATAAATTCTTCTTCTCAACCTCTATATTTATATCATAGATGTTCTGGTACTCTCAAAATACCAACTCTAGTGCCATAAAAAGGTGTTTAAAGGAGGTGCGTCGAGGAAGAGGTTATCTCCTATATCGACTCTTTCAAGTTGCTTTCTTTTTCTACTTTATCATATTTAGTTGTTTCATTATAATGTAATAAAATCATTATTAATTATATACATATATGTTATTATAAATATTAAACATCTCTATTTCACCTTTTATCTATCCAATGGAAAAAAAATCACTGCGCGTGTGTACGTACGGAATACCGTCTCCACGCTGTGGTGTGATCAATTTTTCCACCACCACCTTACATGGATGGGTATAATGGTGTAAATAATAACTAAATATTATTAATATAACATTATTCTGATTCTGAGATATTATATCATCCACTCCAATTCCATTCAATTAATATGAGAATGATATCATCGCTCGTGAGTACGTACGGATTACCGTCTCCACGAGGCGATGAGATTCATTTTCCATGTTAACAATTCAAGAATGATTATAAATTATATATAATAAGTAATCATGAAATATATTACATAATAATTCTAGTTGATTTATGTATATATATATGTATTTCATCTACTTAATTCCATTCAATTCAACAAGGAAACGAAAAACAGCGTTCATGCGTACGTACAGCCTACCGTCTCCAAAAACGGTGTATTTCATTCCATTTATCGGTCTATTATATATATATGTATATTATGAATATATATTATATATAAATCATGTTTTATATTCTGTAATTATTTAATCATGATCTAAGTAATCATATTAATAATTACAAGTCAAAACATAGATGATAAATGAAACGATTTTACCCAAAACATTGCTTTAACATGGAATTGGCAAATGAACGGATAATATAAAGTCATAAGTGAATCATATATGATATCATAAATATAATTATGGTTTTTTACAAGTTAATAATATGTTTAATCCCACTATACAGGAGTCGTCTAGACATACGGATGAAATTGGACATAACGTAAGGGATAATTATTCCAATATCGTTCTTATACGAGATTGTTTATTTGTAAGTATTTACTAGGGTTATTATTATCATCCATGTCCTTGTTTTATAAAAGTGTTTTTATGTATTTTTAATGTTCTTTTTACCCATTTTGACTTTTACCACATGTTATGAAAGGAATATTTCTTTTTTTTACCATACAATGAATTTTTTGACTTTCCCAACTAAAGTAAGAGGATAATGTTTTTTACTTATACGACATGAACAGATTTTTACGGTTTCATTAAACATTATTTTCATGAAGCTTACTCTATAAGATTTCAGGTCTATTTTCAACAAAATCCTCTTCTTTTAAAAATTCATGGCATTTTGTGAAAAGAAAATGATTTTGAATAAGAATGGAAATTTTCTTCAAGAATTTATTTCAAGTGTTTTATCAAAACCAATTTCCATCTAATATGACATTATTTAATATGTGTATGTTTCAAGTATAATATCTCAATAATTTACACGGTTTCACTTCTCTAATGATGAAATTATAACCATTTTTTATATGGATTTTGTTATGATGGGATGATGTTTATGAAACCCATTTTATTCTTTTGGTTATGATGAATGATTTATGTTTATGTTGTGGCACAACTAAGAATTATTTCATTATGAGAAGGGTGGGACCTATATCTCCTTCAAATGAATTGGGTAATGATTTATATCTCATTAGATAGACATAGCTAGAATGGTAAGTTAATCAGGTTCAGTGTTACAGGACTGGAACGAGGAGTGAACTCGATTTAGAAAGAGACTTTGTCCACAAATATGGTCTTGGCAGCAATACCATGGATACTATGGAAATCATATCATGTGCTTAATGTTTTTACACAATGAAATTTTTTATTCCCATGCTATTTTATCATGATTGATGTTCCTTTATGATCTATGCCTTAGGCACTGCTATGATTTATTTCACAACTCAATATTTTGATGTTTAAACTTTATGTCATGTTTTGAAGTTGAAATGTATACGGTTTGTTTTATTTTTTTCCATGATTCCCCTTATTGAGCATTTTACCTCACCCTTTATATGTTTTCTTTTCCCCATGATATAAATAAAGGTTTTAGGTAAGAAAAAAAGCGAATATCTTTATGGGATATGTTGAAGATCTTTCCCCAAGATTAGAAGATTATGTTACATGTTTCCAAATACACTAAACTATTATGGTCCTTTGGTGTCTATTTTTCTTATTTATTAAGTATTATACAAAAGTAATATAATGTGCATGTACTTAAATCTTTGGGTCTCTACAAGATGAGTATGACTGAGATTGGAGCATAATAAAACCAGTGTCACTGTTAATGACCAAAATGTACCCTGAACTTGACCCATCGGCTTGCTGAAACATGTTGAAGATGAAAAATTGATGTTATGCATTTTCACATCATTTGAGATGATGAAGTTGGATGATGGTTTGTGCATTCAGAGAATAAATTTTAGGATTGAGTTGATCTGAGCTTGACCTTATGATGAGGTTTTGAAAGAAATGTCTCAATTGGGGCTCTCCATATTGAGGATGGATGACTGTGGTTTCATGTATATGCATTGAAGTAAAGTGAATTTGTTATGTTAGTGTTTGAGGCTATGAGTTTTGTGGTAGATTTTAAAATAGAGAATAATAAATGATGATATGGGGTTTCATCTGGAACACAAAACATTTAGAAGAGATGAATCAGAGTTAGAATCATACTACGAGTAGGACATAGGAGACATCAACTGGAGAAGCTTCTTTACTCTTACTCTTTTTCATCATGCTTTTTGATTTTATAGATTCATTAATTGAATAAATTCATTATTTTTTTTGAATTTGTGTAGCTAAACAAATTTAGGGGAATCATATTTGTATGATTTGATATTTAATATGTTTTACCTTTGGTTATATAATTTCATGATAGAAACATATTCTTAGAGATCTCAGTTTTTTTTAAATAGCATTTATTTTAAACTATTCAAAAGATCAAAAGGTTATGATAGTGAGAAAATTCCCTTTAAACATATAGAGAAGTTCTGAAAATGGAAAAAGTTAACATTTTCTTCCCCATTTAAGAATATATCAATTCCAAAATGGTGATCAAGAGATCCTTTCTATGGAAAGATTATAGAGTTGTGTTGAATATTAGGCGACAGTTTTGTGACTCAAAACATAATCTTCTATGGAATAATACAATTGTTGTGAACACGAGTAAGATAAGAAAAGATTTTAAATAAATTAATATTAGTATTATCTCACTAATATCAACCATTGTTAGTCTCATTCTCTATATTGTTGTTCTTGGTGAACCACCTGCATACCACAACTTCATTGTCACACACTTCCCAAAACCATTTCATTATTTTCCTATTTTTTCCATTTATTTTTTGTTTTTGTTTTTGTTTTTTTATCACACACTCGTCTATATCCCTCCCTATGGATTTTACACACCATTCATAATTATATTATTAATATGTTGGGTTTAAAATATTTAAATTTTCCCATGTTCAATGATATGTGTTTCATTAAACATGTTTAAATTCCACTTGTATTAGGTGGGTAGACTAGTTTTCACTCATGTTGTTTATATTCTTCCCATCAAGGTATGAATGAGACGATGTATATGCATTGAGCTAGAGAGGGATTTCATGGATTGATATATAATATTTATGATTATCTTTTGGTGTTAGTTAATGGGTTTGTTGTAGAATAACAATTTTATTTATGGAAAACAATAAATAGTGGGTGAGAGGATAGGATCAGTGGGTCATAAGTCCCTAATTAATGTGAAATGTAAAGGGTTTTTGTTTTAGTATTTAGGTGGCTTAACAACAATTTGATTATAATCTGCCTAGGGATAGGTTAAGGTGTTAGCTTGGAAATGGGTTTATTAGTGTGTTTAGGTGAATGAGAGATTCCAGGGAATATACCATGGCATTCTAACCACTAGGGGAGTTTTTTGAGAATAGTTGAGGTTGTATATGAGGTTTAAGTAGATATATTAAGATTGAAGTAAGGTATGGCCTATGAGTATATATTTACATTTGAATCAATGGGAATGGAAAAATATTTATGGGATAGGGATCATGTTGAGTTATAGTAAATGAAGGGTCTTAGTTTCTCTTATGTGATATGGGGAAATTTGTATATGGTATTATAAGTTTGACCTTATTGGCTTGGTCAGTGAGGGATTAGAGTATAGGAGGTTTTTTTATGTCATGGGTGACTAGATATTAGGTTTTGAGTTTGGGTATAACAGGGATAAGATATTTGAGATAATAGAATAGAGCATGGTATTATGATACACTTTCATTTTTATATGTAATTATATCCTGACATTGATATGATGCCTCATGGTCATGGGGAAATATTAAAAATATATTTTATATTTTGATATTTTTGTGGGATGTAATTACATTCTCATCCACCACTTATATGATCTAATACTTTATGGGATCGTTATATTTGGATTTACCACCCAGATGTTGTCTTTTATATTCTAGAGGTGTCAGTATGTTTTTTTACCATCTAAATGATTAGTTATTTTATGGTTTTATTTTGTTGGGAACCATTATAAAAATGATTATTCTAGAGATTCTAGGTGTACCACTTTGTTATGATCCTCTATACAGATGTCAGGACCCTTTCCTATGGGTCCATGCCGTGACTACCCAAAACCAGCCTTCCATAGGATAGGGGTTGACGACTAGCACCTGAAAGGTTTATCCCTAAAATAGGAAACCATTTCCTTTAATCATGTATGATCACACAATCCAAGAACACAATAAGATTCAACCATGAAGTAAACCTACAGTAGTAAAAGTGTGTACTAGGAGTAAAATGGTTGAAATACAATCCCAACTAAAAGGTACAACTACAACATTAAAAAATGAAATATATTTTGAGATAGTTCACCAAGGATCCTACCAGAAGGGTATGTACAACTCCTCTCAACATCTCTCCACGTCAACTAGTCACCTCCGTGTACCACCTATTCCTAGATTCTATAGTCTCGGCCGATCTGCTCGTCATCTGCACAATTCACAATAATGTGATGGTGAATCCCATGTAGGGGTGAGTATAACCTTACCTAACAGGGACCCTCATACCCATGAAGTTCCCTCAAATTAATGAAATGTAAAACAACAAACCAGGATCTCAATCACAAAGCAAAAAAAAGACCCTACTCAAACCAGTTATAACATTAGTACAGAAGTACATATGATTTTTCATAAAGCTTGATAATCTTATTCTATCAATTTTTTTTTCTACTGATCTACATAGTATCACATTGTGCCGATCCACACAGGATATCTAGGTTTTTATCTCTACATGATCACTAGGTGACAATCCACCTATGATCGTTATTGGATGATCCACACAGGATCGCTAGGTGCTGATCGACATAGGATCGCTAGGTGCTGATCCACACATGATTTCTAGGTGCTGATCCATACAAGATCACTAGGTATAGATCCACATAGGATTTCTATGTTCTGATCCACACAGTATCTCTATTCATTCTTCACATGTTAGCCAACCTCTGGATTCTCATACATAGTATGTTTGACTCTAGGGGGACATGATCCTCATGCCATCAGTCATATTTATATAATCACAAATTCCGATTAATAAGAAATCGAATGATCTATCATTTCATATTTGTTTCAACACAACATATGACACATCAATTGGATTCTTGGTCTAAGAGTTATAGGAATTTTAGTACTAGAGGGCCCGGTTTTATTCGGGTACGATCCATCCTGGAAATACTCCAAATTCTTCCAAAACATTGGTGCATTATCTCAAAAGGATCATCTAATCCCAAGGATTACAACGTGGAAAACAACAATTCAAATGGATTTATTGGTTGTATGATATGTAATTTTTTTCATATTTGGGTCGAAGAGGGTCCAGGTCCAGTCAGACCCATTCGGAATGACCCGGCCTGCTCATCCAAGGCTGACCCAGCTAGGTTCATGTCACCTCGGCCTGGCATGATCTGGCTAGGCAAGGTGGGATCTACACACTGGATCGTGGACTGGCCTAGCCAGAACTGGCAGGGCGGGGCCGCGGTGGGCTCAGCCAACTGAGCAGTGGCCCGGCCCGGCCCACGAGCTCGGTGCGGCCCACACGCCTTCTCATTTCCGAACGGCTCAAATAGTCATTCATCACTTCTACCGGTGGATCTACATGGTGCCACCATATTATCTTCATGTCCTGTAGGGTACGGGTCCCCCTCCACGGTGGCTTTGAAGTTGTGGCCTCCACATGGGGTAAGCAACGGTGTTAATACCTTCAGCTAATGCGGACGGCAGAGAGTAGCCTTCCCCTTCGGTCGTCCGCAGAGCTGTGTGGCACCTCCCCCTTCTGCAACTATTGAGCACCATCCACCGCCTTCTCCTGCCAACGCGGGTCACCAATTCCACTACACTAGTGTGACACTGGTGGGTTTTCTTTGGCCACTGAGTGATAACCATTGGTCTATTTCCATTTCAAAAGAACATGTGGGCCTCTCAGGATGCTGTCGTTGCTACGAGCTCCCGGATTCAGGGTTCTTTCATGTTGAAAAATCCCCCCTGAAGAAAGAAATGAAAAATCAAGCGGCAGAGGGTCCGAGCCTTGTTTGTTTGTCCTGATCCCTCTGCATTATCATTATATCATGTAGTTAATAAACAATTCATCACAAATATATCTTTAATTCCATTCAGAACATCTGAAATTCATCATGCTTCAAGAATGCGATAAAGGAAAAATTATCACGAATTTAGAAATAAACAACTTCTACCTGAAGATTAGTTGGGTTATGATGTGGCTGTGGTGAGAGAAGAGTCCTTGTTGGATGAATTAAGCAATTTTTGTCAATCTCGGATCATGGTTGCCCAACCTTTCATCCTCCTTTAGAGGAAGATGATGTGGTACTGATCCCGAGCTTCCTCAAATCCATTTCAAAAACCCTAATCCAAGACAAAATTAAATAGAGGGGAAATGGGGGTTAATAAAAAGAGAGATTAATGAGGTTCATTAATGAATGAACCACTTAATATCTCAATGATGTGGTTACAAACCGAATAGTCAATCAATTAAATGGCTTCAGAACATATTGGTCCCACCATCAGCGCTCAATAGGAGTTAAGAAAATAAAATAAAATATTTTATGTTATTTTATTATTTCCTTAAAAATGAAAAAACTATCTTTTTTTACCTAACCTACTACAGTTAATGTTAAGACTACCTTAAGAGAATCTTTGCATTTCAGATTCATTGGTTCCATCAGATTTCTAATCTGATCACATGTTCAAAAAATAGAAAACACAGACCTCTTGTTTACTGAATATACCATACAATGGATCAAAATTATTTTCCAAGCACACTGGGACTCAGAATCAAGCCCAGTAAATTTTCATAGACAAGTAATAATCCCAAATAATTTAAGAAACGTATATGGAATTTCAGGGTATTTACATTCTCCCCAAAATAGGGATTTTCTCCCCAAAATCTTTAAAAAAAAGACAAAAAAAATTGAGGTATTGAGCACGTATTTGATCCTCTCGCTCCCATGTTACCTTCTAGAGGTTCATGGGCTGCAAAAAAACATGCACCAGAGGAATTGACCACTCATGAGGGACCCACTATAGTCAAACCTCGATCTTTATCAGGAACTACGCAAATTTCACCCCATCATTGATATCCAAATCGCCCCAGCCGATAATGTGCGATGGATCATGCACATACCTTCTCAGCTACAACACATAGAAAACATTATTCACCTAGTGCATCTTTGTGTGAAAATCTAGATGGTATGCCACCTCGCCTACTCTGGTGAGGACACGGAAAGGTCCTATGAACCTCGAAGATATATTTCTATACTGGGAAACCTCTACAATCCTAGTCGGGGTGAGACACGTAGGAATACATTGTCTTCGTACTCAAACTCAAAAGGTAATCATCTTATACCGCCATAAGAGTTTTTCAGGCTCAGTGCATGCTTCATCTTTACCTGGATGATTTTCACTTTCTTTGTGAAAGCATGTACCAACTCAAGAACCATAAGTGTTGTCTCTCATGGGTTTGTCTGACATAGAGCTAATCTGCAAGGTCGCCATTATGGGGCCTCAAATAGAGCCATGCCGATGGTGGAGTGAGAATTTTTGTTGTGTGCGAACTCCACTACTGGCAGGTGGTCCTTCCAAATATGAAAATAAATCATGGACAAAAGCATGAAGCATGTCCTCAAGTGTCCATATAGTCCACCCCATCTGACCTTCTGTCTGAGGATGAAAGGTGGTGCTCAAGCGTAGCTAAGTTCCAAACACCTCCTATAATCCCTTACACAAGCATGATGTAAAACAAGCGTCATGATCTAAGAAAATCATTTATGGAATCTCTTGGAGTTGTACAATCTCCTGTACAAAGAGATTTCCTAAGCTCTATACTGACCCTTGATCTCATATGGGTAGGAAGTGGGCCGAAATGTTGATTCTATCAATGATCACCCAGATGAAATAGTGCCCCCTGGATGTACATGGTATCCCTTTCATGATGACCATGGTTATACAATCCCTCTTCCACTCTGGTACCTCAAGTGGTTGAGATAATCTTGCTGGTACTTGATACTTGGCCTTCACATGATGACAAGTGAGGTATTGTGATACAAACTCTACGACCACTTTATTCAACCCGGGACACTAGTACTGATGCCAGAGGTCCTAGTACATCTTCCCTAATCTATGATGTACCACCAAAAAAGATCTGTGGAACTCCCGCAACACCTCCTATCTAGAATCACTAGTATCATGTAGCATTCTATGAAGAGAAATATGTGCTCCCAACCTTCATAAAATTCATCATAAAACTGTTCTGATGAAATCAGAGCACATCGGGCCTCGTATTCAACATCCTCAAGAACAGCCTCCCAAACATGCTGAAAAAGTGGTGGACTGGCATTCATAGACTAAAGGTAAACTGCTCCATCTCTATCCACAAAGGATATCTACAACATGGATAACTACTCCCTTTCCTCACTCAAAAACTGTAGACCAGACCTCCTGATGAGTGAATCTACTACTACGTTCACCTTTCTAGGAGTGTAGACTATCTCAAAGTCAAATTCCTAGTGAGACCCTAGACATCATCACTTACTCATGATCAGGCCCTTTTGTGTGAAGATATTTCAGAGTCTCTTTTGATCGGATTAAAAAGTACATTGTTCACCCAACAATTAGTGCCACCACATCTTCAACGCAAATACCACTGCAGATAACTCCAGATCATGGGTAACATAGTTCTGCTTGTGATGTCTCAACTACTGTGAGCCATAAGAGATCACTGCTCACTCCTACATCTGGTGACAACCTAGTCTGGTCCCTAATGTGTCGCAGTGGGCTACATACCTAACACCCTCTTCTGGAAGCCTCAAGATGGGAGACTACTCATCATTTGAATCAGCTCCTCAAAACACTGCTAGAATCTCTCCGTCCACACAATGGGTTTTTCATTCCTTTTAAATAATGAAAAGGGTATTGAAACTCTTGAAAAGTCAGGTATGAATCTCTAGTAGTCCCCAACCCATCCTTGGAAACTCATAACCTCAGTCACACACTTGGGTGGCTACAAATAAAGAACTACCTCAATCATCTCTGGATCTACTGCAACTCCAGCCTCTGAGATAACATACCACAGAAAGTGGACATACCATATCCATAATTGGCACTATGAGAGCATTCCATAATGATAATGCTTTCTGAGTGTATTCAGAAGTATCTATAGGTGTGTGGCGTGCTCCTACTCTGATGTTGAGTATATCAAGATTTCGTCAATGAAAACCACAACAAAGCGATCGAGGTACGACTAGAATATGTTGTTAATGAGCCCCAAGATCACTTCTGGAGCATTGGTCACACCAAAAAACATCACCATGAACTTAATAGACATACCGAAATCTTATGTCCATCTTCGCTATGTCCTCATCACGTACCATGAGTTAGTGATAGAATGCTATATGTTCTATTTTTAAAAACCATCATGACCCCTTAAGCTGGTTTAAGAGATTTTCATTCCTTGGGAGTTGATACTTGTTCTTCACGGTTACTAGGTTAAGGCAATGATAATCCACATTAATCCTCAGAATCTCATCTACCTTCTTGGAGAAAAAAACAGGGATGTCGTTGGAGGAACACTGGGCCTTATTAACCCCTTCCAATTCAAGTCATCCAACTATAAATGTAACTCATGAAGCTCTATGGGGTCCATACGATATGCTAGCATATCTATCAGTGTCATCTTAGGGTACTAGTTGATATAGAAGTCTGCCACTCTGTGAGAATGTAGATCTATAAAATCCTCAAGAAAGACATCAACATACTGGTAAACCACTGTAGGATAACAAGGACTACTCACTTAAACAACTCCTTGGATAAGGATATCCAACTGATGAGTGATTTCCTTTACCCTCCTTCGGGAGATTCCATCCTATGCTGCAAAATATTCCTTCTCACTGGTGAAAGAAAACCTGATCCCATTGTCAAGGACACATATCACTTTGTGCCTAAAATAGTCAATCTAAGCATAGATCATGGATAACCAGTCCATAACCAAGATGAAATCGAATGCCCTCGATGTTGCAACTAGGAGATACCAGTTGAATCTCTCACCTCTTAAAGTGAGCTCACACTGTCTGCACTAGGGTGTAATTGTCATATCATTTGCCATACAAGTCTCTAATTGTAAGGATCGATTCAATGGCTCCATCAATATATTGAAGCTCCAAACGAGTGTCATGGAAATTAAAGAGTGATTGGAACATTTGTCTATATGAAGTGAAACTACGGTAGAATAGACATATATTTTACCTATAATCATCTCTAGAATGTCTTGGTCATAGGCCTCCACTTCTTGAAGTTTATCTCACCCAGTTTACCTCTTCCCTATGGTTGGTGTGAACCACCTGGGGATGGTGGTCGTAGAAACACAAACTGTCGTCCACCACATGACGAACGACTTGCTACTGTTCTGTAACTTCCACCCTACAGACCCCCTTGGTCAAACCATGGCCACTGCCTTGGTGGCCCCCCAGTCCTCTACTGATCGTATATGAGGGGATTCCGATAGTCGTGAGGAATTTTTCATTATCCGCTGCAAAATTAACAGGCTTTAGTCCTCAGAAGACCTCATGTACCTCAAGATCTCTGCACCTCCAACCATGCATCATCCCGATGGTCTGGTCTATATGGACTTCTACATCATCTTCATACAGCCATCTAAAGATGACTCTACTACCTGTCATCCAATGGCAGCTCTCATCATCGGTTCCAGCTCAGCTAAGAATCTCTCCACCAACAATGCTCGCTCGAGCACTCCAGCCTGCATCGGGATATTGATTGTTATCATCGACTCTAAATATCGGGCTATTGACCCTGCTCAAAAGTCTTTTCCCTAAAAAATGGGTCATGTACCATGTTGGTGGAGTAGTACAAGAGGTCAGTGAATCTCATTGAGTACCGGGACACTGATAGGCTGCCCGACTGTAAGTTCAGCAGCTCCATGATATGCACTGAGCGCAAATTCTATGGTATGAAATCCTCCCTAAAGAGGGACTCAAAGTCCAACCAAGAGAGTGTCGCATCCTCAAGAATATAGAGAATCATAATCCACCATCTCCCTACTATGGTTTGGAATAGGCTAGTAGTTAGGATCACTATCTTCTCAACTGGTTTCTCAACTAACAGAAAAACCCTTTCCAAATCCACCAGCTAGTCCCCAGCTGCTTGGGGATCTATCATGCTTTGAAACATCATAGGCCTCTATCTGTGGAACTCTTCCTACGTGATCACATTGTGTGAATGATCTTTCAGTGGGTCTAGTGGAAACTACTTCCCTCCTAGTGGTGGTTGTGATGGTAAACCCCCCAAAGTTGCTAACATAGTAAGAGGGCCCTGCAACGAAACTTCATCGCTCGGTGGGCCATCATCTTGTAGTCACTCTTGAATCCTGGCTATATGTCTATTTGGTGACATATAGAAAAAAACAAGTGCATCATGTTCAACATGTTATACCTGGTGAGCTGACTAAAAATAGATAAAATGTAAAAATATTTCCAAAACACACACAATAAGTGTTTTCATGCATCTAGTTGGAAATCATAATTCAGAGTCCTGGTGTATGGATATATCAGTTGCTGCACCAACATAGGACTCCCCAAATAGAAAACAACACTCGGAACACTTAAAATTATTACTTGAATAGAATTTTTAGAGTCCTAGTTCTTTTTTCCAACTAAATCCTTGGATACCACTTTGTCACGACCCGTTCCCTGGGTAATGTTCCATGACTACCACAAACCCACCTTCCATAGCCCAGGGGTTGGTGACTAGCACTGAAAAGGCGTATCCCAAAAATAGAAATGAATTTCCTTTAAAAATGTGTGAATACACAATCCAAAAAAACACAACAATATGAAACCATGAAGTAAAACTGTAGTAGTAAAAGTTGGTACCGAATATAAAGGGGCCGAAATAAAATCACAACTAAAATAAACAACTACAACAGAAAAATAGAAAAAAACTTTGAATATCTTCTACCATGTATCATACCTAAAGGGTAGGTACATATCATCTAAAATTCTATCCACATCAATCACTCTCCTCCATGTACCCCTAGGCTTTGATTCCTATAGTCTCAGCAGAGTTGCTCGCCATCTGCACAAGACATAACAAGGTGAGGGTGAAACCTGTGCAAGGGTGAGTATAACAAAAACCTGTGGGGAAGCCAAGATCCCTTAAGGTCTCTCATAATTCCACAAAGGAAAACCACAATGAGTGATCTCAATTATATAGAACAAATCAAAAGATAAATCTCAAACAAAGAATAACATAAGTATAAAAGAATATATGATTAGTCGTAAAACTAGATCATCTTATTCTATCTAGTGTTATACTACTGATCCTCTCAGGATTGCTCGGTACTGATCCACACAAGATCCCTAGGTGATATTCTCCCGAGGATGGATATGTGTTGATCCACACAAGATTTCTTGGTGCTGATCCACACATGATTGTTATGTGCTGATCCACATTGGATCACTATTCATTCTTCACTTCTCAGCCAGTCACTGGATTCCCAAACATTGTACTCTTTACTATTGAGGGATCTGTTCTACAAGACATCATTCATACATAAATTGGCATGAATTCTCATGAATAAGTAACCCAATGATCCTTCACTTCATAAGGGTTCCAACACTAAATATGGTGTGTCAATCGGATGCCCGATCTAAGAATTATAGGCATTTCAATGCCAAGGGCCCAGTTAGATTCGGGTATGATCCACCCAATCCATAGTCCAACATTCATAAAAACATAGGTGAATTATGTCAAAAGGACCATCTCATCTCAAGGATTCCAATTCCATAGACAACACATGAAATAGAGGTCTGTTTTTTAAGATACGACCTTTTATTTGTATCTGGGTTGAAAATTGTCTAGGTTCGAGATGACTCGGTCGGATGGACACGACCCGGACTAGCCTGAACTGGCTAGGTTGCGGACCCCCCCAGCCCACTGGGTGGGAATGACCTGCGCAATCAGTTACATGACCCCTCTTTCCAGAATGGCTCATATATCCATTCAACTCTTCAACCAGAGGCACCATGTGGCGCATCATAGTTTTCCGCGAGATCCACTTGGCTTGTGTACCCCTCTATGATAGCATTGAAGTAGTGTCCTCCAGCTGCGGAACACAAAGGTGAACCTATCTTTTTCCAACATAGCTGGCCGGGAGTCAGCCTCCCCTTCGGTACACCGTTGCATTGTGCGGCACTGCCCCCTTCCGTAGTTGGAGAACATTGGCTTATGCCTTCGCCTTATAGTGCGGGTCACCGGTGCCATGCCTACGGGTCTTCTGCAGGCCACCTGGTGAGCTTGGGTCGTCGTTTTCTCTTTCTGGAAACACCTATGAGCCTCCCGAGAAGTTTTCGTTGCTGCATGCCTCCCAGTTTCAATTTTCCTTCAAGTTGAAAAATACATCCCCAAATAATGCAATGAAAAATCCAGCGGTGGAGGGTATGAACCTTATTCTTTTGACCCAAGCCCTCAGTGTTAGAATTATTTCAAGAGGTTAATAAACAATTCATCCCAAAATATAAATTTAATCATGTTTTAAATTTCTGTTATTCATCATGCTTCATTAACATGAAAAATAAATAAATATCATGTGTTTAGAAATAAACAACCCCTACCTTGAGATATGTTGGGTGATGCAGCTGTTTTAGTTAGATAAGAGTCCTCATTGGATGAAGACATTGGTGTTCATCGATCTTAGATAATTTCCGCCCAAGCTTTCATCCTCCATCGGTGGAAGATGTCATTGTATGTCACCATAGGTTCCACATAGCCTTGTAAAAATCCCTAACCAAATCCTCAATTAAATAGAGGGGAAAAGAAGGTTAACACATTGAGAGATTAATGAGGTTCATTAATGAATGGAGATATAAATCACTAAATGATGTGGTTACAAACCGAAGAGTCAAACCATTAAATGGATTGACAAACCATCATCCCACCATCACTCCTCAATAGGACGTAGGATAATAAAATATCAATTTTTATGTTATTTTATTATTTATTTAAAAGTAACAAAAACTAACATTTTCACATGACCCACTATAGTCTAAGATAAGCCTCCCAAAATCAAATTCTCATTATGAGAATTCAACAATTCCCTCATATGTTTAATCTAAAAACCGATTAAAAAGATAGAAAACACAGCCCACACATTTATTGAATGTACTTTAATAAAGTTCAAATTTCCATTCCGAGAACACTGGTCCTTGGAATCATGCACGGTCATTTTTTGCAGACTCGTAATAATCCCATATAATTTTAAAATAAATTATATGGAATTTCTAGGGCTTTATAATATATGTTTAGATACTTTTGTGGGATCACAGTGTTTGGATCAACCACCAAAATTCTCATTTTGGGGATTTGGGGAAACTACTTTACAGTGACCTACTACTTAGATTATCAGAGATTTTTGGTGAGTCTGGACTACAACCAACCTCTAAGATTTACTTATTATATATTATATGATATGTTATTCCAGTCTAATGACCATGTTAATATGAATTAGTCTAAAAACTAGTCTATATCAGTAATGTTTTCATTTATAGAAAAGATCAATTCATTAGCATTGGTAAAAGTTTTTGAGACTTGGTGTTGTGGTAACATAGTAAACACCCACAATAACCCGACATGATTTCTTGTATGCTTGGTGTTATAGATTTATTTATATTATCATATATCTATAGGTATATCATGAAATATATTTGGGATGTCATTAGTGATGTCCTATCGAGTTTTATTCACACACACTACACGTTCACCTTTCAGAATATGAAGTCTTTATGTTTGATACATTGTTTTGAGGATAGTTTATAGACGAGGTTGGTATAAAGTAGCACAATTGGGTTCGATATAATATCAAGGGTAGTATTAGGGGTTTATAGTGAAAAATATTGATGTATTTTATTGTTTATGAGAAATGTATTCTAATTTTCTTAATGGAATACATGCATAGTGAATTTGATTTAGTAAGGGTATATGATTATTTGATTATAGTTAGCTTTTCAAAATAATTATATATGTATAATTTGAATAACTATAGTGTATATATTTTATATTTAATTGTTTGATACATAGATTATTGTTTCTCCAATGTTGAAAAAAAATTTATTCACTAGTTATAAACCCCTCATGTACTATCAGGTGTGTCTATGGTCCTGTAACATCAGTCAGCTCAAACACTATTTTAGGTGTATAACAAAGAGGATTAAAATGGGTAATAAGTATTGTTTCATTCATTTATATATTTGGGATGTGATAGATATAGATAGGAAGGTTGAGAACATGTAGTGGACATTGTGATTCAACTTTAAAAACAAAATCCTAAGGTAAAATATAAGTTATTGGGGTTATAGGATCTTATTTTTTTAACTTGTTTCTATTATAGACGAGTTATTGATATTATATGATGTTGGGTTTATTAATTTTTTTTCTGATGGACTAGAGAGGCATGAATTATTAGTATACACCCCATAAGTTTCATGTAGCTTCACATAACATATTTATGATTTGATGTGTTTTAGAAAAAAAAATTATAAGAAAACTAGCCTTGGATGATTATTTTTTAAAAAATAAATGCAAATATATGTTTTGGGAATTTTGTTTTTTGAAATTAGATGGTTAATTAAAAATTAAATGTATGATCCTTGGTGTTTTCTAGAATGATATATTAAGTGCATATTAATTTACTAAAACTGATAGTGTTTCTTTCTTACATAATTTCTTTTAAAATTATGATGTTGAATTTATGTGAATCTTTTATATGAAATTCCAATAGTGGGTTGATCTATATATTAGATTCCATAATTTTTATTGATATGTGAAATATATTTCAGGGGAGTGGTCTATTATTGAAATGGAATGTTGTGTTGCTTTGAAATCCTTGAAAGAGTTGAGTTGGAATGTTGTATTGTCTAAGTATAATGATATATGGATCTTATTGGAATGAACTAGTTTTCTAAAAATGTGAGTTTTTTGGTATGCTGATAAGGATTTTTTATATGGTTTGTTCTGAAAGTTGGTTAGTTGATTCCCATTCTCCCTAAAGGAAAATGAGTTAGGGTTGTAAAACATGTAGGATATACATGATGTCACGACCTCCGATTTTTAAAGAATGTATACGTGTTTAGTAATTAACAATTATCGATGAAGAATATGTGATTATGGGGTGGTTTTGTAATGAGTAATTTCTCGAGTAATATTCAAATGGAATCAAATGTATTGATATTAGAGAAATAAGGTTGATATAAAGGGGAAAAATGAAGATCATGTTTGGAAGGAAATACATGGTAAGATGACATATGACTCATGAAGGTATATGTTAGGGTATCTAATTTGATAGTATGGGAGGGTATACATACTCATGTGTGGGTAATTGATCAGGGATGATGATGGAAAAGAATATATAAGAGGGTTTTTTAATTCACTCCGAATATAGGTGTAAAAGAGTGACTGTTTGGGTGACTTATATGGTGATGTAAAAATGAATAATGGAATGTTTTATAGGATACATCTGAGGGTTCATTAGAAAGTGTCTTGTGTGCGGATTATATGTATGTTGTAAAATCTCTACCCATATTCCACTAATCTAATGTCCCAAGATGATTCACCACAAGGCCTCAAGCATGCCTTGCCCTATGCTAGAGGCAACTGACTGGCACCAGGAGAATAGAGTGTCTTTATGAGGGAGACTATTCCCTTTTCTCAGATTATGAAATGAGAATAAATAATCAAGCATCATCCATTGTCATAAATAACCAGTGTGGAAATTGTAAATATAACAATGGTGTAATAATTATTTAATTTGCTAAAGGTCCAAATGGTCATGTCCTACATAAAACCCTAATGAACTACTTCTCCAATCACTTATAAAAGAGTAAATAAAATAGATAGAAAAAAAATTACATATCACTATTTCTATCTATGATATAAACTATATTGACATTCTCTCATGAAACTGTGAAGCTACTCTATCCTGATCATATGAATCCACATAATCAGCTCTTTTTTATCATGAAACCATGGACATGTGCCATATCCATCATGTATCCATGATCACCCTGAATATAGACATAAGGTTTGCATGCACACTAAGGTGCACGTATCGGGGGTGATAAATAAATCTCATATGGACACCCCCAATGGTGAACTTTCAATTTTATGTCATAAGTGAATTCTTATTCAATATACTCATCCAAACCAAGACATAACCGAATAAACTGAAAAGAGTGAAACCATAGTAGATTCTAGGGTTTTTTATCCTGATCAACTAGATATCCTATGAATATGGTATTGTGTTGTATATAATACCACTCAAGATGTGTTTAATTAAGTTGATTGTTGGGTCTATAATCCCAATTGACAATACATGCTTGAGGTATTTCTATAAATTTCTTTGATCAATCAATTTAACCGACGGGGGATACATTTCCTAGAATTTGAATCACTCGTAATTATATCCAATTTCTATAATAAAGGATTCTTGGTAATATCTATTCATCATGTAAATTTGGCACTGAGATGGATTTCAAACCACTCATGCCATGTAAATTCAGTCCAAAGTTAGAGCCTTATGTCCTAGTCCACAAGCGTTCACGACATCATAACTCAGACAATACCTATGTGGTAAAACCCTTAGGAGATATATGAAAGGATTTATATTTATAACTTAGGTAATAAATATAAATCCATTCATTAACTAGATAAACAACCTCATTGATAGAGAAGTTTGTGTTGTGCAATAATGGTGTATCCATCTGATCCAAGAGAACATCCTATGTGTTTATTGAGTAGTGCTTAATCATCCTCAAGCATATCAGAAACAAAATCATTGGGGATGTTCACCCACTCAAACTACCATTAGTGGAATAACTTTTCCACTAATTCCCATAAATGACGAAGAGTTCCATTTCCAATATTCGATCAATTAAGGCTCATAAGATGGACCCTATGAATTATGTATGTGAATCCTAAATAAAAATATAATGAAATAAATGACATAGAATATGGATCATGTAAAGTACAACTG
The DNA here is from genome assembly GCA_963277665.1 of Viscum album. NCBI lineage: Eukaryota > Viridiplantae > Streptophyta > Magnoliopsida > Santalales > Viscaceae > Viscum > Viscum album. The sequence goes on along the minus strand of OY728165.1, from coordinate 707,140,401 downwards.
GGCATCCCAATAACATAAAAGTAAAACAAAATAGTCTCATAATACTTATCCTAGTTAGTACCTTTTTCAATAGTAGTTGCATCTAGGGAAACAATGTGAATGCATACATAAAGGGCGATGGTGACCGAACACCTAAAACCATAAATGTTGAAACATCACCTTAAGATCAAATGTTTGGTAAGGGTTCTAGGGTGACATCCACTACAATATCTACCAAAAAACTCATCACACAATCTCAAGGTAAGTCAAACACTAGGGTACCCAATCAGTCCCACATGTCATATCTTTAGAGAGCCATCCTACTCATGATCCTCAAAGTTACCATGTAAGGAAATGTATTACTCTTGAGATAATCAAATGAAGTTAATGAGATTATTTATCCTACATGGGATACTTAGGAGGTGTAATAGTATGTATATAAATCCTACTTTTGATCTTCTAAAAGAGGGAAAAAATGCAGGCATCCTACATGACATCCTCTAGGTCAGAACAGATGTGGATGCATCCTACAAGGGATCTTTGTCCAGACACCAGTTTCTAACAACCCATGGCCTCACAAGCCTAGGGAGAAACACCTATAAAGAGAAATATCCTTATGAAAAAAATCCACAAATAATTTCTTTAGAATGGATGATGGACCATATTAGATCATGTTCTTATTCTAGGATGGTCAAAAAACCCAACCATTTTATCTCATCCATCCGCATCACAGTCCCACTAACTGGGGACTATCATTAGAATGTATCTAAATGAGGACATTAAAAAACTCATGCCTTATCCTTGAATCATTATCATAACCCTTAGTTGGGTCTCAACCTAGGTCTCACTCTCCACCGATAATACAATTTGAATATTGGAGGTAGTGCCTCTCCATTATAGCTCATTCACCAGAAAACACCTCTTAGGAGTCCTCTTATAACCCAACAGTACCACCATCCCAATATATGTGTAAACACACTCAAAATGGACTCCCCTTATATCCAATTATGACATAGGGGTGTAAAAACCTAAAATTGTTTAAAAGGGTAATAAGGAAGATGTACCCGATGTGTATACCATAGTACATGACACGTAATATGAAAGCCCCACATAGGCATATAGTTCACCTAGGCATGGCATGTGAAACCCATGTATATGGAGTGTAAATACTGTACACATAGTGTAACATACTTGAGGTAATTTTCTGTATACCTCACAAGGTATGACCATGTATTTTAATCGTATATGTGTCCTTATACATGGCGTGTGACCCATATGAGGACTATCTATGTACCCACACGACTAAGTTCTCCTACACAGGCTCTGTTGCCATGTAATCTGAAACATGGATGAGTACCATTACATGGTGTGTATACCCAATACATGACATTTTCATTCTTAAATTAATATCCCCCAAATAGGAATAGTATACAATGTGTGTTTATATAACCACACATTGTGTGATCGAGATCTCCTGAATGAGAACCCCAATAATCAGGACAAAACACCCGATTTCCCCCATTTAATCATAAATAAACCCATTAGGGGTCCTTAGAAGACTCGAAAATTAATTTAAACTATAGAATAGTTAATATATAGTGATTTCTGGAAGACGAAAAATTTCTGACTTTTGGGTGGAATCTGCCAAAGCATCACCCGTATCTAGGATACACCTTTGTTGCATGATGATCTAACTCTTCCCGAGATCACGACATCAGATCCCTTATTTATTCCAATTTTCTCTATCCCTCTTCCTCACCTATCTCAGTCATGGTATAGAAGAAGGCCCATGGGGGAATGTATGGGAATCTAGAGGAGAAATTGGGAAAATAAAAGGAAATGAAAAGAATAAAATATGAAAAAGAAAACAATGAGGAATAGTGTTCGGGCCTATGCATAGTGCCAGACATTAATTTATGCCCTGTGTAGAGAAAACTGCACTACAAAATTTTATTGGTGGATATGGAATCTCAATTAAACACTCCATCCAAATGATATCAGTAAACAAACATGTGCACATAAATTAATATTTAATTAATTAATTATTAATTATTAATTATTCCTGTAAAATTTTAATGTCTTGGATTTCTACCAATGAACAATCATTGTGTAAAAACTAAATTTTGAGACCAATAGAGTGGTCCATAAAGTTATCAATGATCATATTCAAGGAGAAAAAGGCCATTTTAACCCTCAAAATAATAAGAAAGAAAACATTCAAAATTTCTTCTCAATTTCATAGTCTGAGAAAACATGGGTCATTACATGTGTTTGGTAACATGAAAACTATATATATTTTAGGAAACTAGGAGATCAAGTATAATTAGTATATAATCAAGAAAACATAATTCCATGGATACTAGGTGTTTATATCTTGGGACCCTAGTGTCTTTTTGTAGAGGATTACACATGGGTTTTCATAGAAGTTGAAGTTTAAACTTTTATTATTATTGAATATGTCATGATGACTAGTGATTTTGGAGATACATTTCTTATTAAAGAATGTCAAAACATGGGGTAGTGAATCAGAGAGTAATTTCTATATATTGTGTTTTTATACATTAGTGATAGTTTAAAATCTCCACATAGTGTTAGATAAATTATTTTATGGGAACCTGGTGATTTATTCTCCAAATTAAATTTAGAGGGATAACCCATCCTCATATCCTACTAATATAGAGTTAGTTAGATAAAGGATTGGGTAAAAGTGAACATAATTAAATATCATGTTTCAAAACTAATGAAGTGTTTTCCATTAATGATTTGTAGATATTGAATATTACTACGTATTATTTAATTTTACCTAGTTCTAAAAGAACATTTTTTATAATTTCAGTCTATGCATTTTGTATTATGAATTATTATATTCTAAGGGATTACATTAGAATTTAAAATTCTTGTTATGGGTAGATTTTTTTGTTTATTTGACTATTGTTTTTAGTTGATGATAATACTTGTTTAATAGTGCTTATAGAACTACTTGGATTGTCTATTAGAGGAAAATATTTTTTAATTTATAGGATTCATTTAACATTTAAATGTTTTTGTATCATGTTGTGTAAGCTTGAGAAGGTAGCCTCGGTGGATTATGCATTGGACACATGGGATGGGTGTTAGTCGTTGATAGGTTATATTGGTGGAAGGTATAAGATAGGATTGAAATGATCTAACTTATTTTATATATTCCCCTCTTATATAGGATAGTCTACAAGGTCACCTTGACTATATAAGCCTCATTTATAAACTTGAGATTGGTTAATATGACCCTCACCTATTTGTACACATTTGTCCATATTTTTGTATGCATATAAAAACTTGTGTAATCTAAAGAGGTTTTTTTGATTCCATCCAGGGGAATAGATTGTGTCACAAAACCATACCACCAAATGTACCCCTCAAGGGTTGGATATTATAAAAGGGATATAATGATGACCAAATCCCACCTTCAATCGGCCATTGGTTGGAGACAAGAAATGAGGGTATACCATACACATAGATGGGAGGCCTTACCGTCTATGATTTATAAATAAATAGATTAAATAGAAAAAACACCAAGAAAATTGTGATCATAAAAAGGAAAACAAGACCCTGATTACATATATGAAATGTCGTATAAAACTGATACATATAAAAGGGAATGGAAAAAACCAAAAGAAAAACCTCAATAATGATCTTAAATCCCAAAACACTCATGAATAACTCCTCATAATAGGAAATCCCATCTTGGTCACCTACCAAATCATGCTAAGGATAAACAAATAATATATATGTAGGGCCATGAAAATGTTTTTACTCAATAGGATCCTCCCTAGAACCTATCCTGAATATTTTAATGAAGTATACTAAATCACAATGAGTAAACAAATGAAACTAACTCATAACCTACTATTATTTTCCTAGCCTAACCACAGATATCCATCACCATGTATTTCATATAAGATATAATATAATATAATAATAAAATAGGTTACCATACTACCATTTACCTACTATTGTTTTGATTTTATTTAACATTTCACATCATGATCCATCTCTCTCCAAAATAATATAGAAAAAAGACACCTAGTAAAAGTATCATAACAGGAATATAATTCATCAGATCATCTAGTCATCCCATAAACATTTTCATATAGTCACTATATTGTTTTTTATAGACACTAAAACAAATATATTTTGTATTATACCTCATGTATTTCACATCAAGCTGTCACGACCCATACGTCGAGTATTGAACTTCAAGCCATTACAACACATACAAAATATACCTATAATAAGCATAAGGATAGTAAATATTGGGATAATTGTGTGTGAAATAACAACAAGACATTACAATAATCTATACACATATATGAGAAAATACAACCTCCATGTACACTATCAAAATATACTACCAAGAGAGAAGAGCAGAGCCAGATAGTCATCCAATTGTTCCTCACTAACATGGATGTTGTGGAAAACACCCTCTTGAGTCCACCAGGTGTCAGTCTCCCTACCCAAATAGGTGGGATAACATATGAAATCACAAAACATACAAGATATAAACTAGTATCACAGCCACACTATGGGAAACTACATATCCTTATACTCATTTTCTACTAATGTCACATAGGAATTCCGACCTCCAATACTAATTCCTAGGTATCATATAAGAATAATATAATCTAGTGTCATTTTCATTAATTAATTAATTAACCATTAATTAATTAATACAATTATCATTACCAGGATTAAATTTTTAGTCTTCTATGCTTGGTGTCCTTGGCACTTTTAATTCTTTTCATGTATTCTCAAACATGAAATCATCAAAGTAAGCATAAAAACAACCCTATTCTTTAATTAATTTATTATTATTGTAAAAATTTCAGTACTTTAGGACTCAATACAAGCTAAAACATAAAATATGTACTTTCAGTGCATAGAATCCAACTACTTCTCATAGTTGGAAACTGATTATATAAAAAACATATAGCGATCATGCCATTAAATAAGACGATTCATTCTCAAGAAAGATTACTAACATTCAAAATAACAACAGGTAATCTTAGATTAAACCTGTTTTATCAGTCCCAATGTCATCCCAAACACCATTGTACGTAATATCAAATCCAGAATCCCTTGTTTTAATCATAATCATCATAGTTGGAAACATGTTTGACCATCATAGCCTCAATAATCCCCCCATTATTCCAACATCACAAGGTTAATATTCAATCATATAAAGGATTTAAATATATAGAGAATAAATAAATATTAAATATATTAACCCGGAAAATAATCCATGGATACTATATCCAAAACAAAAAAGATATTCCAGACTTTATAAAAAAACATCAGGTTGGCTTAGGACAAAATAAATGATTTAAGGAATCATTAAATTTTCATATGTAAATTTAGTTAATTTATTAATTCGGATTTTTTCCCCAAAATCTATATATATAAATTTCAAAGGATAAATAATATTTATTTAATTCAACATTCTTCCTTATGATTCTCTTTCATATAATAATAATCTAAACAACAATTATTTCAATATGCATCTTTTATTATAATAAATCATCCCTAGCTTTAAGTTACTATTTAATATTCAGGCATATATAATTCTTAAAAACTATGACAATTGATAGCATACTATACAATTAATTTCAGAGGAAATTAAACATATATTTCTCAAAATAATTTGATCACACATCACAATTATTCAATCATTAATATTAATATTTTCACATGCGATAATGTTAATGGTTCCAAAAAATTTACAAAATTAAAACATATGATAATAAACTCCAAGAATGAATAAATTTTTATGCATGAAACAACATTATTAAGATACATAACAACATAAAATACATGTAAAATAGATAATTTTTTTTTGAATTATATTTTCAATTTATAAATTATTCCCAAGCATGAACTAATAATCATTTTATTAAAACAAATATAATTTTAAAAATGAAAAAAAAAATTCTCATTTCAATTATATAATATAAAAAATTATAAACATAATTCTTCAAAACTATATTTATGTGGATTAACATTGCTACATGCTATCATTATGATTTTTTATATAATAATTAGGAAAAACAATGTAATTTTTCATCTTTCTCTCATGGATAATTTTTCAGAATAATTATCATTATACTCTAACATGTAATTAATTAATTATTATTATTACAATAATTTTCTAGATTATCAAATGTTATTATCCACAATATGTGATAATTTTCTAAATTCCAACCTTGGAGTTATTAACAAAATTTAATAAACCACTATTAAAATTTCAAAATTCTAGATTCCTAATTTTATTAAAAACATACATGGCTTGAAATGTTATCATTAATTCAATTATGGAAAAATGAACACAACCACGAAATCAAATTCTTGATGACGTAATCTTATATTACTTGATATAATATTAACACATTAACTTCTCATGAATGGATCCCTAGTAAGATCAGAAAAATCATTAGACCGCATAATTAGTCTTCCAATTAATGAAATATATAATATTATTTATTTATTAAAAAAATGCGCAAAAATTAATTTATCCTTGTATTTAATAATTTTAATATTATCACAGATTCACTTTATGTAATTATTTTTCTAGATTCCTTTTTAAAAAAGGTGAATGTAACCTATTTTTACAAATAAGAGAAAGCATGATAATGATACACACTCACAATATAGAAAAAGCGAAGTCATATATCCCATACCTCAATTATAATACCCAAAAAGATGATAAAAAGTCTTCGCAAGGCTCTATAAAAATATATAAACATCTAATTTTCTATATCTAATAATTTAAATAAAAAATGTGAATTTAATTAATTATAGAAATTTTTTATGCCTATAAAAAACTAGAGTATTACATTCGTCTCATAGAGACGAAACAAATGGTACTAATGACACATCATTCTAATTTGTATTGATGGATATATGATATAGAGATGTTAAAGAATTAAAGAAATTTTTACTTTATTTTTAGACCACACATCACAAATATCTTTCTTACATTTTTTTACATTAACTCTCAATATCATTATTACTCTCTCGTTATTCATTATTTTCCACCCGCCTTTTGAATACTATATTGTAATGTTATATATCAATGTTTACACATATGAATATGTACACTTAGATATGTATATATATAATATTGAACTAAACCATTTTTGAAATGGTAAATTTTGAAACGACATTTATAAGTGCATATATATATATATATATATCAACACACAAAAATATAAAATATCACTTGGTTGGTAATTTTTTTACTAACAGACAATATTTCAGGCATTTCTATGATCCCATATGGAAGTTCCTTGTTTTGTCTATTATATATTCTAAATTTTTCTTTTTCAATCACATTGTAAATATTAAATAATCACTTTATGCATAACAAAAAAGTAATATATACTCGGTGAAAACCTCACGAATTATTTGTAATAGAGGAAATGATAATGAACGAGCTCATAAAATTTAGACTCTTACATTAGATACCTCTCAAATAATTCTCATCCGCATTAATTAAAACTAAACCAAAAGGAATAGCAAAGGAAGGGGATAAATCAACCACGCCATGTGATACCCCTTAAGGTTCTTGATAGATTTAGAAAAAAAATCATGTGGGGAAAGAAGGATACATATAAAAAATAAATAAAAATTATCTCTTGGGGGAGATACCTCTCAAATAGGAGTAAAGAAATTAATAAATCATTACATTAAGGGAGGAATTATATCTCATATATCAATACGAGTTCAAGTAATTTGTCTCAACAAAAAAACATTTAAACAATACAGAATTTTGAACACACATATATAAATAACATTCCAATGTAAGGTCACACAATAAAATCAAACGCCACACAGATATTAAAAAACCATCAAGAAAAACATATCAATAAATCATGTAAAAATAATCTTTTTAACTCAATTTATCATTCATAGCTTAAATTCCCGACTCCATGTTCAAAACCAAATCATAGATTTCTATAAAAAAGTTCATAACTATAAAAATAATTGTTCAATTAAAGAAATTTCTCCAATATACATAAAAACACTTAATCAAATCAAATTTCATATTATTTTATAATTATTTTTGAATCCACTCATCCACTCGATATTCACATAGCTTTTGAAAAAAGATTCATTTCACACTTCCACGCATTTAATTTCAAATCTAACGTAATATGTTATTTATTGAAAAACACATTCCCTACATTTAAAATAACCCCAATTCAAATCATAAAACATTTTAATAGCTTTTTATTTAATAAAAACTATACTTCAAATAATTTTTACAAATCAATAAATTCTTCCTAAAATCATAAAATAATTTGTTTACAAAAAATCCCACATTCTAGGTTTTTCATTAAACACACCGCTACATTTAAAATAATTTATTAAGAGTCTAAAATTTTACATATGACAGTCAATGTAAAAAAATAATTAGGTTTGAATATTCCATTTTATCTTGCATTAATATTCATTCCATGTTTTTTGACAATCTTATTCACCTTGATCATACTCATTAAAAAAATACAAAGGATATGAAATCTTATTTACCATTTACCATAGGTGGATGATATTTCATTATAGGGATATATATAAATTTCAAATAATATTCTCACATTATCACATACACAAATATCAATATATCTCTCTCATGAATACAATTTAGGGGAACTCATCCACCAAACCCTGGTCTTATTTTCTTTCTGTGGCACTGACTATCCCACTTAGTTTTAAAATGTGTTGTAACATAACATGTCATGACGGGTGAAGTGTCCCTACTCTTCATATAATATATTCCATTTTACATGTTACCATTATAAAATAAACCCATTCTGGGGATGTAATCACACTAGGAAATAACCATATCATAGAAAAATAACATTTTCAACCCACAACATACAAAAATTTAATTCAAAATAAAGAGGGAAATTAGTCCAACGCTAAAAAAAATAAATTAAACCAAAACATATAATATTATAGTTTCTCGATCCAAGGAGTATGTCACCAAGAACAAGTGATGAGTATATTAATTTATAAAAAAGAAAGACATACAATAACCCCTTCCCCTATACAAAATCTCCACCAAATCATCCTCGAGAAAAGAGTAAAGGATTCACGTGATGATAACACCTCCCTTAGACCAAAAATGTGTATGAGGACAGTGAAAATCTTGACCCCTTCTCCCAGACCAAAAAATTACCGAAGAAGAGAGTAATTAGAAATTTATGAACTAGTTAATAAAAATCCTTCCCCCAAACAAGATCTCCATCTCAAATCTAGGCATTGGGAATGAGTTATGCTTACCATCATTGAATTATAATCACTTTGGATTTAAAACAAAAAGGTTGAAGTGGAATAAATGATAAAAAATCAGTGATTTATTAGGTGTGTTCAATAAAATGAATTAATAGGTTTACCTAAACTAATTTTAAATAGATATAAATTGGTGAATAATGATAAACATGGCATTTTCACTTCAATGGTCTAACAATCAAAATTCATTAGTCTTAAAAAGAAAATTCAATGGAATCACTACATCAAGAGAAGAGCTCATATATCCCATAATAGTGGGAGAAAATCATAAAATGAAAATAATTTCCACTTGGGGTCATATAAATAAAATATTTCTAGAATCTATCCTCAAAATAATCCTAAAAAAGTATCCAACTCCTTGCAAATATTGAGGAATAAAAACTACCGAGTTAGAGATGATATAGACATTATCATCAAAACAATAGGGACATAATGTTCTCACACTGAGTATGTTTCAATCCAACGGATATCAATTTATCCTCCATGAATCCTCTGCCACATGATGTGAAATAAATACCTCGTACATCCATCGAATATAGAACTAGAACAATAAAATATTCCTTTTATGGTCATTGTCATAATCTTCATCCTCTCTGTGAATGTTTGCTGATACAACTTGTTAAAGTTTTCAATAGGAACATGACAAGAAATTCATCCTGGGGCCTCTCTTACAAAATAATAAACTTTTGGGAATCCTAAAGTAGGAAACATATTATTTATGTTTAACTTGCTAGTTCATTTTAAAACTTTTCCCATTTTCTACCCCATTAAAACACAAGCACATATAAACATGATGCATGATCATTTCCTATGTATTTACCCCTCTAGTAACTTCACATTTCTTAGAATATGTAGAAATCATTAATGTCCTTATGTCATATAATGATAGTTCATGAATTATAAGGTTCTATCCATTCTCCATTGTTTAAAGTACATATAAATCCAACCAAAAACCATTTCCCTAAAAATTTACACATCCTACCTAGTTCCTAACTCAAAAATCAATCCTATCTCTAAACCACCACATTTGATACCTCTATATAATGACCTCATCCCTAAAAGGTATCCCTCCAGGGTCAAAAATTATTTTTGGTGGATAATGACACCCAAATCATGCCTCTAATGGGCCATCTGTAGGTGAAAACACTAAGGGTATAACACAAAAACATATATAAGACATTGACCTCTAATATTTAATAATCGAGAGATATATATAAAACCACCATAAAACAAATCCTTATCATAATAATGAAAATGAATATCCATAGTACACATATAAAATTTCATACGTATATAACACATCTGAATGAAATTTAAAAAACTAAAATGAATGTATCGGTAGTAACCTTAAAGACCAAATAACACATTAACAACTACATAAAATAGAAATGTACAACTTAATCAACAACCTTCTCCTACTGAAATGAAAAAAAGTATAAACTTAAAGGGGTTGATAATTACATGCATACATAATAGGATCCTCCCCACAACCTCTTATGAAAAATGTGAATGAAGTGTACTAAATCCTAATGGGTAAAAAATGAAACCAACTCATCATCTAAATAGATTTATTATTCTTTTTCCAGCCACACCATGGCTTTCTCAGCTCATGTATCTATAACAATAGATCATAAAATATAATAATAAAAGTGGTGTAGTACCCCCGGTTTATGGTATGTAACCCTTAATTTTTTTTATGTTTATAAAGTGTAAGGGTGAATGATGGGAGATTTGTGATAACTTTCAATAAGTTTTTGGGGACATTGGAGAGAATCCTTGGCTATGAACTGTTAGTCCAAACCATGCCAGACGCCTAATAGAAACCATATGATGTTTCACATTTGGGACAGTTGCTTCAGAACGGTGTGTGCACAGTTAGGGAGATCGTGCAAGGAGTTCATGTGGTGGGAAGTAGAAGGTAATATCTAATGCATAGTTTGAGAAAAATATTTCGAAATGTATAGTATATCAGTGCACATATTAAAATCTAGATCCTTAAAAATTGGGTCTCACTAGTTTTTGGCATAACATGTTCGTTGTTTCTTTTATGAAAATTTAATTCGATTTTACTCTCCACTGGATGTATGATAACCTCTCCCAAATGATTTTTAATCAATTTGGAGCCATCTGTTGGCGTTTTCAATCCATATTCTTGCAGTTAGTGTCATTATTCATCATTTTTGTAATGTTTTCTAAGATCAACGTAGATCTATTTCTCCTCTCCACTTTGTTTCTCTTATATACACCTGTTATGGTTATATATATATATTTTTTTTGAAAAATATGATGATATTTTGTCTTTCTATTGGTATTACAATTTATCTACAATGGATTCATGGAGAATCAACATGGTTTTAATGAGTTTTATTCATATGTTTTTAGTTTTCGTCAAAACAATTGAGGTTTTTGGATTCACTCTTGAATCCTCATAGTAGAAATGGTTGAAATGGATTAAAATTGATATTATTTTGTAAAATTTATTATAAATTGGAAGTTTGAGAATTGTTGTAAACCTTCATTTGCGACGGTTTGGAAAATTGTGGAAATCTGGAAAATTATTGTTCATAGAAGATTATTTAATTATTAATTTTGAAATGTGGATTTTAAAATTGGTGTTTTATGGGTAATATGGTATTTGTATTTTATTAAAAAAATTTCAACTAAAGGAATGGTTTTATTGAAATGTAATGTGTATTTGGAATTGGTTTGTTTAATGACTTTTTATAAAAGAATGCTTTTATTGAAATGGTATGAATTGGTCTATTTGAATGGTTATGAAATATATGTGTTGTGTATGTTAATTCTTGATGTGTCTCTTAATAAAGACATGTAATATTGGAATATAAAGTTTGTGACCCTGGATTGGGGGCATGTGTCATTGGGACACATGGTGATTGGATGAGAGACCGCTTATGTCTACGGAACTATCGAAACGAAGCATGAATGTGTGGGTGTGTTGTGAACCATGGAATGGAGGTGACAAAATGATATTGAGAAATGTTTTTAAAGTTATTTGGTTGATTTTATAGAAGTATTACTTTCTATAATGTTGGTTGAAAATATCACATGTTTACATTTTGTTATTAGTGGCTTTGGAACATGATTATATATAATTATAAATGATTTTGGAAAATTGTTGTATATAAAATGTTTTATATAAATGTTTCTAAACTTTCTATCTGAGTAGAATGAGTATAGAAGTCATTAGGGGAACCCTGTTGATTTTTATACCCATCCCTATATTGTAACATTGGTGTTTTTTCAGATTCTATATTCCAGGTCATTGGAAATGGTAACGTATCAAACATATTTAGCACCACCTAGTCATACTTGGGTTGTTTGGTGAATGGAGCATGGAGCATGTGGAGCATGAAGTCTTGTTTTTATCTTTGAGTTGATTATTTTTCTTTAAATTGTTTAATTTTATAGATTCATTTTCTTCTATGCTGGTACACTTTTGAGTGGTATTGATATAAAAAAAGTGGATGAGTTGTCTTTCTTTTATTCATGCATTATATAGTGAGTTGTTTTTTATGGTTTTTTGGATAATGGTTTTATTCTAGAAAGGGTAAATAATCCCCAAATTGTATCTAAAACCATGCGACATTTATTTCCATCATTTTGTGTCTTGGGTATGTTGATTATGGCCATGTAATGATACATTATATTATCAATACAATGAAAATAAGCGGTGCATTACAAATGGTAACTGTTTGTTCGATCCAAAATATTTTTTGAGATAAGTGCTATCATCTTGTTCATTCCCTTGGGGAACATGTATTCATTAGTTTTATTTTTCTTGCAGTAGAAATTATTTCTTTTCTATTCATTGGATTTTGACATTAAAAATAAGTAGGATTATTAGCAAAGGAAATTTAGATCATAAAAAGTCATAGAAAAACTTTTTTGTACTGAACCTCATGTTATAAGAGATTTGGGTACATATGTTTTTTAGAGACACATATTGGATTTTGGAAATCTAAATTACATGGGTTTACCCAATGAAATGAGAATTACAAGAATTATAGAGGAATGAATTCCCACTAATATTTCATATTTAATATGATTAATTAATTATATTTTTTTGACAAATTGATGATTATTGGAAAAAAAGAGATTGTTTTTTTTAAATTAAGGTATTTAAAAAGGGAAGAATTGGTGTATTTGGAAAATTTTAAGATTTTTAAAAGTATGAAATGAATTATTTTGAAACGGTTTAATGGTAAACAGATAATTTTGGAATTAAATGTTGTGATAGTTGATGTGATATAATTTGAAATTATAATCCATCAATTTCTAAAGAGTGAGACATATAGTGTTTGTTGTCTGTTAAGAAAATGAAACCCAGAAGGCATCATATAAACAAATTGAAAAAAGCTGTGTAGAATGTGGTTGCACGTGAACTACAAGATAACCACGAGCTGTTTTTGAGTATCAACCAAGAATTTCAAGATGTGGATATGAGGAACTAGACGGATGAGCCAAGGAACGTTGATCATTCTATCTAGTTCATTAAGTTTAATAAACACATCTTTTAGGGTTATTCTAAACACAAAAAGGTTGAGGTGTGGTTGAATAGGATGAATGGTATCTTCAATTTCAACGACACACCATCAGATCTTATAATCAAGTTGGAGACTTATATGCTCAAGGATCTTGACCACCAGTAGTGGGATTTGGATGTTCAGGCTAAATTGGATAACTGTTTTAGATGGTAGGATTTTGAATATTTTTTAAACAAAAAACTCAATCCTCACATATTCAAGATCCATATAACTATAGTCTTCTTCATCCTAAATCAAGTAAATAATTCCATAAAATAATATGCTGTCAAATTCAAGCCTTTAGCCCATTTTTCACCAAAGGTTAAATCTAGTGAATCTTTGAATGCTTGTATTTTTTAATCAGGGCTACATAATGATTTTGGTGTTCTGTATTACCGATTATACGGAAATTGTGAACAAAGAGACAATTTCGAAACATGACTTCACGTGATATATGGGAGGATTAAGTATGATGATACCAATGGGAAATAGTGGTAACTATAATTATGGGAATAAGAGGAAGTGGGAAACCTCTTTATATAGTAGAAACATGAATCAATATCAGGTGACTAGTTCAGTGAGCCTTCCTCCATGATCCAAGATAAAATCAAGTAGTTTCCAATGTGGTTCACTTGACCACATAAAGAGAGAACGTACAAAAAAACCTAGAGCATTCCATAACTGCAAGAAGATCAGTCATATTAAGTGCTATTATCGCAATGCTCCGATGTCCGGTGCTCAAGACACTTATCAGGTGTCGCAAGCAGCTTATTCTTCAATGGGGTAGAGATACCAGACTTAGTCTCACCTTCATAATAGGTAATTCTATGGTTATGTTAGGAAAACCATGACTCCTCAGCACGGGAAATCTCAACAAGTCAATAAGGTGTATAGTGCTACAATGAATCAATTATATGGATCTGAGAAGATGATTTTAGATGATCAGGTTGGACCTTCTATGGCGATAGGTACAATTATTTTGAATTCTATCCTTATACAAGTGTAGTTTGATATTGGTGCATCATATTCGTTCAATAGTTCTTGTTCTATTTATTTTCTATGTTCAAAATGTGTGATTATTCCTTATATTTTAAAACCTTAAACACCTATTAGTGAATGATAATGGAGAGCCTTAGTGAGTAGAGCTTTTTCTATCACAATGGATGGATTTGAGCTCAGATGGGACTTCAGGGTGTAGTACATGGATATCTATAATGTAATCCTAGGTATGGATTGGATGATAATGTTAAAGGCTCACATAAATTGTTATAGTATAACAGTTAGTTTCACAACTGATGATCACATCAAATAGATCATTAGAGGCCAAAGGGTTGTAAAGACTGGTTCAATAGGCATGTTTTCACAGATAGTGGAAACAATCTCTTACCTGTTAGAGGAATTGACTTTATTATCGATGGAAGAGACTGAAGATGCTGGTTTTCCAGAAGTCATGAATCAATTATTAGATGTCTATACCAAGAACATCTCAGGGTTACCCCATATAAGAGAAGCGGAGATTATGATTGATCTCTTTCAAGGGTCCAATCATATTTCACATCCATCATATAAGATGAAACAAAAATAATTAAGGAAATTGAAGGTGAAATTTGAGGATATGTACAGAAAAGGTTTTATTTTTACAAGTACATATTTGTGGGTAGCACGAGTCTTGTTCATAAACAATTAATATGGATCTATACGGTTGTGTGTGGATTATCACAATCATAACCATGAAATAAAAATGATTAGATATCTACTTAAATGGATTGATTATTAATTGGATCAATTTATTTGAGATTACTAGTACTCTAAAATTTAATTCTGATCTGGATATCGTCAATTTCAATTTCTGAATGAAAATATTTCAATGATTGAATTCAAAATTAGATATATCCACAATGAATTTTTATTCATGCCATTCAGTCATATGAATGCACCAATAGTCTATATAGATATTATGAATCAAATACTTCAGATATATCATGATTTCGTTGATGTGGTGTTTTGGTATGACATATTGGTGTATTCAAAGACCGGGGATGAGCATGAGAAAAACATGGAAAAAGTGTTTGGAATCTTAAGAGACCATAATTTTTATTTCCAACTATCAATGTGTGATTTTTGGATTCAAGAGGTATGATTTCATGGCCCTTTTATTTTGGTAAAATATGATTTAGGGCATCCGGAAATGATAGAATCTGTTATCGCTTAGAAACACCCTAATAATTCCATTGACATATAAATTTATTTGGGTATATATTGTTATTAATTATGATTTCTGCATTAATTCACATGACAAAATTCACCTATGATTATTTTTACAAATAGGAATGTTCTATTTTGATAGACTAAAAAATTCTAGAAGTCTTATCAATAGTTGAAAGATTAACTTACATCAGCTACTATCTTGATTTTTTTAGAATCAAGATAGAGGAATGTGGTGTATTGTGATGATTTGGGATCTCAGTTGGAATGTGTTATCAGTAATGGAAAACATGTGACTTATTATGGTTCAAGGTAGTTGAGAGTGAAAGAGAATAATTTCCCAACACATGATTTGAGTTAGCTACGATCATCCATGATTTGATGGCTTGGATTCCTTATCTCTTAGGTGAAAAATTTACTATGTTAAAAGACCAAAAAATATTGAAATACATTTTCTCACAATTATAGTTGTATCTGACACAAATGAGAGGGATATAGTTTCTACAAATTTTTTATATGACTTGATGTATACAACACGTAAAGGTAATATGCTGGTAGATGCATTATGAACAAAATTATATGCCAAACTGGTGAAAGAAGCTTCTGATGAGTGGTAGTTAATGGTGGTCCTATCTAAAAATCATTTTTTAATGTGAAAAATAAGGTGATGTTTTGGTATTATTTTCAATTTTTATGGTTCATTATTGTGTAATGATAGATAAAGAGGCAGAAAAACTGGATGCAAAATCCCTGGTTATAAGTTCAAAACTAAATGGTGGAGAGACCATTGAGGGATGGAAACATGGTGGGAGTTCAATGTTGTGGTTCATATATTGGATGGTTTTACCTATAGATTGTTAGGAAAAAGTCATCATGCATACCACCATTATAGATAGTATGTAAATATGGGTATACAGAATATGCATAAGGCATTGAAATGTAGTTTTGGAGGAATAGCATGAAACGAGAAGAGGATGAGTATGTTTCATGTCGCATAACTTGTCATCAAGTAAAGGAAGATCATCAATGACCCGTAGGAATACTATAGAATTTACCTATCCTAGTATGGAAATGGGATTAGTTAGCAATGGATATTGTTATAGGAATCCAAAGAATATTCTGGGAAAACAACGTCACATGGGTGATAGTGGATTGACTTACCATGTCAGCCCATTTAATTCTTATGAATGAAACTCATATGGTAGAGGATCTGTCCAAAATCTATACCCATGAGGTGTTATAGAGACATGATTTACCAGTTTCGATCGTTTTAGAATGATATATGAGTTTCAGGACTCATTCTTTGATATCAATAAAGAAACCCCTTGAATATCAGTTGTTTATGAGTATGGAATATCATCCTCAGACGGATGGGGAATCCTAAATAATGATAAAAAAATTTTAATACATGCTACATGATTTCATAATGGATTTTGAAGTCTCTTGGGAATTTTATATACCGTTATTGATGTTCTCTTATAATAATATATATTAGTCCTTGATACATGTGGATCCTTTTGAAGCATTGTATGGGAATCCTTGTTATTCTTCACTGTGCTGGGTGGAAACTGGTGAGACATCACTGGTTGAGATGATCCTTGTTCAAGAAACAATGAAGATGATTCATTTTATTAGATATAGGATGGAGAAAACCTGGAGTGATCATAAATCCTATGAATATAATCATCGAAGACCATTGTCGTTTGTGGTGAGTGATCATTTCTTCTTACAGGTCCCTCGAAGGTCTGTACATTTCATTTTGGGAAGCACGTAAAGTTTACTCCTGATGCATTGGCCCTTTCGAGATACTATAATGAGATGGAGTGGTGGAATATTGATTGGAATTGCCACCACATTTCAGTTTAGTGCATATTGTGTTCCATTTACCATAATTAAAAAAGTATCAGCCTTATATTGACCATATGATTACATGGGATCACATTGACCTAGATCCAGATGATTCATTTGTATATATCATGGTGCATATTATAGATTATAAAGAGAATGTATTTCATGGAAAATTTATTGGTCTAGTGTGGGGTTTTTAGAAACATGTTCAGATTCTAGAAGAGGCTTAGGAACATGATGAAGAAATGAAAGAGCAAAGGACGGAACACTTTCAGGGGAGTGAGGTTTTTCTACTTTCTAAGGATGGAAGGACCTGTGGTTTTGGAATTTAGTACCTCCAGTTTTTCAGTATGTAATCCTTAATATGTTCTATTTATATTTATAAAGTGAAAGGGTGATGTATGGGAGATTTGGGGGAACTTTTAATACATTTTTGGGCCAATGTAACGGTGCATGGTCTGTGCACTGTTAGTCCAAACCATGTAGAAAGCCTAGTAGAAAATATACGAAGTTATAGATTTAGGACAATATCTTTGGCATGAAGTGCACACAGTTATAGAGAAACTATGAGGAGGTCATGTGGCATTATATATAAGGTATTATCTAACGCATGTTTAGCACAATGTTTGTCTAACAATGCGGTCTAATCATGCGCAGAGTCAAATCAATATCTCTTAAAATAAGATCTCACTTGATTTTGATATAACATGCTAGTTTTTTCTTTTATGCACCGATAATTTGATATTATTCACCATTTATTGAAGGAGAAACTCTACCAAATGATTTGGAATCAATCTAGAGCCCTCCCTTGGCATTTTCAAGCCTGATTCTTGCGGTAAGTGTCATTCTTCATCGTCATTGTAATGTTTTCTTATGTCTACATAGATCAACTTACCCTCACCTCTAATTTTCCTAGATCTATGCTCGTTATGTTTATATATAATACTTTGGATTAAAAATATAATTTGATTGGATCTTTTTTTTTTAAAAATATATATATGGCAGTTTCATATAGAATCAAGATGTTTGTTTCACCATTTATTGTCCGATTTTGGTTTTCATGAAAACGGTTGAGGTAGGTTGCTTTACTCATGATCCTCTTAGTAAAACTGATAGAAAGGCTTTAAAAAATTTATTCCTATGTTAAATGTATTTTAAATTGGATGTTTTCAAATGGTTGAAAACCCTATTTTCTGAAGGTTTGGTAAATTATGGAAATCTAGAAAATTAGTGTTCTTGAAAGGTGTTTTGATTCTTGATTTTAAAATGTTGATTTTAAAATGGGGTTTTTATGGAATTATAGTATTTGTGTTTTATTAAAGCGTTCACAATTATATGAATGGATTTAGTGAAACAGAATGGGTGTTTGGAATTGGATTGTTTAACTATATTCTATAAAAGAACAGTTTTATTGAAACTTATAGAATTTGTCTATTTGAATTGTTCAGGAATATATCTATTTTTTGAGTTCATGATTTTTGTTCCCATGAATAATGGATGAGTTCCATTTTGATACCAGGTATGCGACCTTGGATCGGGGACCTGTTTCATTGAGACACAAGTTGATTGTACGAGAGACCACTCATGAGTATGGAACGGTCGAAATGAAGCATGCATGTGTGGGTGTGTTGTGAACCCAGGAATGGTGATGCCAAAATGTTATTGAGAAATGTTTTTATCCCCTTTTTGGTTTATTTTCCGGTAGTATGACTTAATGTATTTTTTTTTGAAATTGTCTTATGTTTACATTTGGTTATAAATGGATTTGAAACATGTTTATATTTAGTAATAAAAAGTTTGGGGAAATCTTTTATATAAAATCTTTTATATAGTTGTTACTAACTTTTCTATCCTACATGCATATGTAGGGATGTCATTGGGGGAAAACCTACTGATTTTTATACTCACCCATAAATTGGAACTTTGGTGCTTTTGAAGATTATATCTTCCATGAAATGGGAAAAGGTATAGTATCACACGTATTTAGCACAACCACGTGATACATGGACATATTTGGTGATTGGATCATGGAGGTGGTGGAGCATGGAGTCTTGTTTTCATCTTACAATTGATTAGTTTTCTTTCTATTGTTTCGGTTGATTATTTCTTTGTCTTCAACTATGGTACACTTTGGTATGGTTTTGATATAAAACAGAAGGGTCTATTTTTCTTTCATTTATTCATGCATAATATACTGAGTCATTTGGTTATGGTTTGTTCTCAAATTGTTTTATTTATTAAAGGGTATATCATCCACCACTTGTATCTAAAGCCCATAAGAAATTATTTCCTACCTTTGGCTTCTTAGGAATGACTCTTAAGGCTAAGAAATGATTCATTGTATTCTCTGGCTGATGAGAATAAGTGGGTCTTTATAAGAGGTCACCCATATACCACTTCCAAAATGGATTTCGTCTCAATCACAAAATCACTGGTCATTTTCCATCTCTCTAAAAAATAAGTCAACCTAAAGAAACCTAGGAAAATTATCACAATATTAATCCAGTACATCATTTCATCTCATCGTACCATACAAATATGGATATAGTAAGTGATTAGTTATCAGGATCCACCATAACCCATACATTGTGTATTATACATCAGGTATTGTACCTAAATCTTTCATAACTAATACACAACATAATACACAACATACCGTCACAAATAATACACAACATAACTATAATAATCATTAATATTCTATATATGGATATAAATGTGTGTGAAATTACCACAAGACATTATATCCCTCTAAACACCTATATGAAGAAATATATACAATGTGCATACATGCACAATATACTATTCAGAGAACTGAGTGGGGATAGAGGGGGTTGTTAAACATCTATTCCTCACTAACCTAGATGTTGGGGAAAACACCCTAGTAGAGTCCATTAGGTGGAAATCACACTACCAGATTGGGTGGGGGAGCATATAAAATCAGACATCATACATGTTATAAATGAGGATCAAAACCTCACTATGGGATACTACCAAGACTTGAAATTATCTTCTGCTAAAGTCACAATGGACTCCTGGATTCCGCTTCCAAAGAATATATATCATATAAACATAAAATAATCAAGATTATTTTTAATTAATTTATTAATTAACCATTAATTT
Organism: Viscum album; assembly: GCA_963277665.1. Lineage (NCBI taxonomy): Eukaryota > Viridiplantae > Streptophyta > Magnoliopsida > Santalales > Viscaceae > Viscum > Viscum album. The sequence goes on along the minus strand of OY728165.1, from coordinate 707,119,378 downwards.
ATTAGTGCCTTTATTATTTCCAAGAATAAAATTGTAATCTTCTAATCCAAGAGATGCTAGAACTAATAATTATTTCATTGTATTCTCAAATATGAAATCTTCAAAGTAAGAATCAATAATGAACTGTTCTTTATTTAATTAATTTTCATTCATAATATTTTCTGTAATATAGAAATCATAAAAATATACCACATAAAAAATTCACTCAAAGTACATAGAATCCAACTGATTCCCACATTGGAAACTGTTTATATAAAAACATACTATCATCATCCCAGTAAACATGTAGATTCATTATCACACAAGCTCCCTAAATTTAATAAAAACAATCGGAAACCCAAGATTCAACCCATTATATTGGTCTTATTGGAATACCAAACACCAGTACACATAATATCACATCGTACATCACATGATATCATCATCAATATAATAAGAGGAACCTTGTGCCACCATCATAGTCTTTGACATCCCTTCCCATTATTCAAACCAAACAAAGTTAATATTCAGCAATATTAAGGCTCAAAATCCATAGAGAATAAATACATACTGAATTTATTATTCCACAGATAAATCCAATATAACTATAGAAAAACTAAATAATTCATTCCATCCTTTATCAAATAACATTGATCTTGCTCATACCAAATTCAATTAGATGAGTAATCATTCATTTTTCATAACATTTATAATTTACATAATAACATGGTTTTTTATTAGTAAAAGAATCATAATATAGTAACTTGAAACTAGGGAGTGGAACAAAATTTTATGGGGTAATATAGTAATGGATCCTGAGAGCATCACCTATTACAATATTAACTCCATCCTAGTGAAAACAACCCAAACTAGAGAATCACTAAAATAGATCATTTAAAAGATCCTTGTATGCAAGATAGTAAACGTTTTTGTTCCATTCATTCCAGGTGTGGGTGACTTCCATTCCTTCTTTGACTAGGTTCTTAAAATTTCAGAAGTGATATGAAATTGTATAGGGGGTGGGGGTGCATCAATACAGGGAGTTGAAAATTAACATAAAGTCTATATCCAATGTATAGAGCCTCATATTTTAGTTGTTTAATAGTTTGAGACTAGCTAACACAACATTTTCTCCATATTGTAGAGAGTCACCATTCCTAAAAAATGAAATGTAAGTGACAACTACAAAGCCTTTTCTATCACTCACTAGACCACCACCCCTCATCACTCTTGAGTTACATGACCCATTTGTGTTTAACTTCAAACCCTTTCAATGATAAATCCAATGTATTCAGTAGTTATAAGGAGAGATACGGTAATAAGTTTTGGTTGTCCCTATGACCTTCAGTGACCTAAGAGAGGGATAATCATACATAGTCTTAATAGAATCTATTTAATTTTTAATTCAACCTTTATATTATTTTTCATATAAAATAATCTCGATGATAATTATTTAAACATGCCTCTTTCATTATAAAAAATCATTACAATCATTAACGTGTTATTTAGTATTAAAAAGTATCAATAATGACTAAAAAAATTAAAAATATAATGTACAATATTTAGTAAATAAAAATGGAAAAAAATTATATACAAATCTCAAAATTATGTGATCACACATCCCAACTATTCAAAAATGAATATTAATATTTTCACATGTGTTAATACTTAATGTTCTAGAACATAAAAAAAATTATATCATACTATAATAATCTCCAAGAATGAATTCTGTTCTACACATGCAATAATATTATTTTAAAAATAATAAAAATATCAATACCAGTTTTAAATAATTCCTTTTTACTGAATGATATTTTCAATTTATCAATTAATAACAAGCATGGAATAACATAAAATTTAAGAAAAATATATAATTTTATACTTGAAAGACAAATTTTCATTTAAATTATTTAATATAACAATTTATAAACATAACTCACATCAACATTATTTATATTTTTTAACACAACAACATGATATCATTATTCTTCTAATAATAATATTATTGTTTATCAAATATTATTATCCACACTATTTGATAATTTGGTAAATTAAAACCAAGTAATATTATCAACAATATTAAATAATCCTATTTTAACATTTAATTTTTTTTGATTCTATGTTTATTTGAATAATCTATGGCATGTAATATTATCAATAATTTGATTATGGAAATAAACCTATCAACGTTAACTACTCTCTTTATGTAGTAAGAGTTTATTGATTGATATAATACTAACACAATAATTTATATTTCATAGATATCTAGTAATATCAAAAGAAATATTAGACTGCAAAATTAGTCTTCAAATTAAATAAATTGCATGAATTTATTATTTTCAAATATAATTATACAACTTTTGATTTATCCTTCTGTTTTATAATTTCGAAACCATAATATAATATCTTAATGATATTAATTTTTTATATTATTATATTATTATTGTTAATTTCTTATATTTAAACATAGAAGAAAAAACATGATAATTCCATAGTTGTGCAATATATAAAAGGATAAGTCATAGATCCCATACACCAATTCAAAGACCCAACAATGATGAGAAAAAATGTTCAAAAGGCCCAACACATGGATATAAATGTGTGATTCTAACTTATAAATAATTTAATCATTAATATTAATTTAATTAAATTTATAAATTATAACTTTGACTCTTGGTCATACGTTCCCCTTATTGAGATGAATCCAATGGTACCAATGGTGGACCAATCTGATTAGTATTGATATAGATAATGTAGAGAGAATTTGAGTAAATTGGGTATTTTATTTACCTAATTTTCAAACCTCTAACCACACCTATCATTCTTCTATTTATTACATTATTTGTCTATATCATGATTCCTATATCATTATTAATTAATTACCATTTCTTATTTAGATTTTATCTTTATATTTATGATACATGTTTTATCTCATAAATTATCACATTCCCTCCCCTATCAATTCAAATACCGAAATTTTACATATTTATATCCATCCCATCTTTATCACACCTTTTATTTATATATTTTTTATTGTTATTCCAATTACCCACCATTCTCTCTCTCATAATGTTTTTAAATAGAGTAAACAAAAGACATTTTATTTAAATCAATTTTAAATTTTTGTTTTTTAAATGAATGATATGCAATTGTTTATTTAGATATTACATATATATAATTTTTTAACACTAAACAATAGATATATATATACATATGTGTGTGAATACGAATATGTACACAATAATGTACACATTTAAATTTTTTGACATATAATATATACAAAACTACATATGCACACGTTTGTATGTGCATTTATATTCATAAGATATAATTTTGAATGACACGAACACATATATGATAATGTGATATGTAAATTTTTACACACATTATTATGTATACATATATATATTTGTGTGTGTGTGTGTGTCTGTGTGTGTGTGTGTTTATATAATATTTTGGGTTAACCATTTTTGTAATACTAAATTTCAACATAGCACATATAACATCATATATATATATATATATATATAAACAGAAAATTATATATCCTGTAAATTTGTGTGTAAAATAATTTCTATTAACTTTTAGTGTTTCCATCTCTATCATGATCCCATATGAAAAGATTTTATTTTATTTATTATATATTTAGATATTGTCTTTGTAAACTCCTTATAAATATTTAATAACCACTTAATTCATATGAAAAGGTAATATTTATTAGGTGATAACATTGTGAACCCTTTTACCTTGAGAAAATGAAAAAGTAAGGGATCAATAAATTTAAACCCTTATAGCTTGGTATGCAATCGTAGATATAGATTCGAGGATGAAAAGACCAATTTTGGTTTTTCCTAACACTGAGGGGGGGGAGGGGTGAATCGGTGTTTGGGAATTTTTAATCAAATAAATTTTTTTATCCCTTTACATCCTTAACCTATTAGGATATTGATTCTCATATTCTCTATTTATAATCATATAAAAATATACAAACGAAAGAAATGATGGAACATGATATTTTTAAAAGGTTTTATACACAATAAGAGTAGCTATTATTTATCATGGTTTTATATGATTCTGACCACACAACCTCTAGAAATCATTCTGTGGAAGGTGGTTAAAACAATTAGAGAATACCCTTAAAATTACAAAGAAGTATTGTTAATTAACACTTCTTGTTTTTAAAATATTATATTTTACATTATATTGTCTGTGAATATATTATCCTTATTAATAGTTTGTAACACCAGTAAAGCCTCCCACCAATTGAGACTTACTAGATCCACAATACTGCATTAATGATATACTTATTCACTTGTTACTTTATTATAAGCATGCAAGTAACTCTTCTTACCTATTCTTAGTATAAAACAAAAATCTACAAAATATTCATATTCTCTCATTCATAATAATATGAATATAGTATAATAAAAGAAAAAAAATTATTTATAAACAAATAATAATCAACATAATATTAATTGGTCACCAACTATTCTTTTATCTTTCTCTCTTCTTTATTATGTGAAAAAAAATTGAACTGAACCCGCTTCTTTAATTTATTTCTAGAATCACAAAATTCCTATATGTTTTTTGAATCAATGAATATAAATTCAAGAAAATAACATAAAAATTACATTGGCATAAAAAATAATCGACGTAGAATAGATTTTCCACTTTCTTCTTCTTCAACAATTAATAATATGAAATTGCGAAATGGTTTCCAATAATCTTTCATTGATACATAATACCATCAATTGATTATTTCATTTCATCATAGTGAAACCTAATATTTTGGAATTTGTAATTTTATCACACTGAACACATCATATTATTCATGGGTAACAATTTTCACTGGTCTTCTAAAACTTTTGGCCCTTATAACACAATTACACATTGATTAAGAGTTTATAAATTGATGATCTCAAGTGAAAATGGCTTTATGTATGCTTGAATGTACTATTTATTTATATTTATACTCCATTATTATTCTCCCTTCTTCGCACAAGTGCAGACACTATATCAATTAAATCATAATGTGTATATGCATACACATTTCAATGCCTGCATATATTCACTATACACTTTCTTCTTGCACTAAAAGGTAAATGCATATAATATATATTTTTCTTCATTTCACAAACATGATCTTGTTATATACAAGACACTTACTTTCACACTATTTAGTTCATATGCATGAACATTTCACATGAATCATCACCTTCCTTCTTCACATAAATCATATTGACTAGGTTTTCATACTGTAAGATTTGTATCAACAAAACACACAGTGCTTATCTTTACATAATAAAATGGTGGTATAACACCCAATTATTGATTCGTGGAACCAGCCTGATGTGGGTTAACACACCACCTATGTGTTCACAATAGGTATTCAAAAAATATGTACACAAATCTTTTTCATGCAACCAAAATGGTTCGTAAGACACATCTATTTTTGAATACATAAACAATCATGATACTCTTATTGTTCATGAAATAGATAAACAATGATTCTTTATTTTTAATGAGAAAAATAATATATCTAGAAATATTTAAATACAATTACCATTTTCATCCTTGGGTTTTCTCCATTTATATGATAGAATGTACAAACTTCATTTAAAGACCAAATTTAAATCTTGAAAAAATGTTGTTTGTATCATTATTTTTTAATGGCCAAAGATCTTGGTTTTTAATTCTTCAAACATGGGTCAAAACCATCTAGAATATTATGGAGATTTTCATTCATGATCATAGCTTCAAATTTGAAGTGATATCCTTACAAGCATGAGATGAAGATCACCTACCACATCCAGAAATCATCCATCATGACCGAATAACTAAACAATATTCAGAAATTTCTTTTTCATTAATACGAATATTTATCTTTGAATAGCTCTTTAAATTCAAATTGATGCATGCATGAATATTGATTTTAGGAAATTTATTTCTTATTCGATGAATGGAATTGATAATTAGTTCATGGTTTTATCATTTGGGGTGGTTGATTCTCGAACTAAAAGTGTCAAGGAGATCAAGTGTTGGGAGGTAGAAGATGACTATGTAGAGGCTGTATGATTGTTGGATATCCTTGGATTGGACGGATGTGTTATGTTCGTATGTTTTTAATCATGGGAAAAGTAACTGTGAGAATATTTCCGACATAGAACTCATATAGATTTTTCCATTTGGTATATCAACTAAGTGGTGAACACTCATCATTAGATCCAACACCTGGGTGAGCACCCAGACAACACTGCACCTCACACCCACATGGGCCATGACACATGTGTTCTATAGTCTTCTTATGGGATTCTAGACCAAAGTATTTGTGACTTAGAGTTTTCATTCCATGTGCCTTTTCATGGGACCTCATGCACTTCACTGACACTATTCCCGCCCTCCTCTGATTCCTATTAGGAGGCTTGAGTTGATCTCTCCTTGGATTGGTTGACACTTTGGGTCTCACATAATCATTAGATGAGGGTTTCTTGTACACTCAGTGTGGTTGGACATAATTTTTAATAAAATCCTCCAAATAAATACTAAGAAAACATATATGTAAATAATATAATCCCAATTCAAATGTAAATAATCTAACCACTTCTTCATCTTCAAGTAACCACTCATGCACCAATTATATTTCATAGTTCGACTTCATTAATAATTTTCATTATCATATTTAATGAATTATACATGAAAAAAATATGAATGTTCTTAAAGTTAGATCGTACGTGGTTATAATTAAATAGTTAAATATTTCGCATCCTTATTAAAATTATCTTCCTCTAATCATTTTGGAATGTAAAATCCAAATAACTTCTACAACATGAAAAAAAATTTCTTATTTTTTATAGACAATGTATCACCTTTGATACTTATATTTGATATGAAGATCATCTCACCAACTATCAGTGTTACTATTATAATTATTCAACCATGAAATCTAATGTCATCAAATGAATGCATAACAATTTTTTAGGATCCAACATTGAAACTAAAAATATTCAAACCATTTATATGTTTATTCAGATTATAATACTTGATCATTTCATCCATGATCTAATAACATTATATCTTCTTTATTATATCAAAGTCAATAAAGTATTCATATTTCATTTTATCACCATTGAAAAAAATTATGAATATTTAAAAAAATTCAACTAATACAAAAAGTGAGATCTTCAATATCTCCCTTTGTATTTGATGACAATACCGACAATGTTCTTCCCAAAATGAACATGACAATATGTGGTTCATTATATTCTCTCCACCATTAATTTTTTTAGAATTTAATTTCAATTTATATCCCCATATTGAAAAGAAATAAAAATTTCATGAGAAAAGGGTCCCATTCCATACATGATAATGTTCTATCTATCATCTCACTCTAATTCTACTTGAGTTGAGCTTAGTATTGAAAATAAGAGGATTTGATCTAGATAAAAATGTTATCCCTTACCAAAATGATTAGGATAACTCATGAAATGGGAAATAGAATACATGTCTTAAAGAATTATTCACTTTTATTTATAGTTGAAACTACTAAATGTGAGAAGAATATTTATAAGAACAATCAAACTATTACATCGACACACACTTTAACAAATAGATAAAAAATAGGCAAGTGCAATATGTAGGATAAGTATCCTTTGGGAACATACCTTCTTCTTAAGTCAATAATATATTAAATTACCCCATTTTGTAAATTGATCTTTATTTTTAGCAACCAAGGATAAATGATTATGAGAATGATATATTCTCCAATGACATGACCTTAAATAAATTTTCAAAATAATCTGATTTGTTACCAATTTCAATGATGATTATGGTTACTAATTTATTTGTCTCTCCATTAAAGGAAATCAATTATCATAATTTTCATAATGGTGGATCAGATCATGAATTGATTACAAGAAATTCTAGAATATATAATACATCACAGTGGATCTTTAACTTGTGACTTTCCCTATTAAAAAAAATTCATATCTTCAGCAAGGATGATATTCTTGAACACATGTTCTTTATGATACCAAAAATAAGATCAAGAAATGATGGTATATTGGTTATCCTTGTTGTCTATAATAGGATATCAATTTCTTCACCTTCATTAAATATGATCCTATATCATATTAGTATTTTAATATCAATTTAAGAATCATTAAAGTATGGTTGCATCTTCTTCCTTGCTATCAATAGTTGAAAACAGTCACCGCTTCTTAGGTTCCCCATACGTAAATTGATTCACCTTCAATTCTGTGCATTAAATGTACAAATTAAATAAATAATCATTTAAGGGAATAAGGTGTATCCTTCTAAATTCATCAATGTGAACAACAAGGGTGAGATGATTTTCTCAACCATGTTTCACCATTTCCTTTACTTTTCACACCAAAACACCTAAACCTCATTTTTTATTGACGCAATGTGTATATTATCACTTACTTATTGTCATTGTGTGTAATACAACATTCTTAAATATCTTTTTAAAAAAATTATCTCACAATTCCATCATAAATAATTCTTCTTATGCTAGGATAATTACCTGGAAATTTCTAACATTATGTCTAGCCAATTTACTCCTCACACAAATAGCTTCTTTATCTTTAAATAGAATATTTTTATTCCCTTTTTCACTATCCACATCTTATGAATATTATATTTTTCTCATTCTTTCCAAATCTTCTGGACATATAACAAACAAATCATTAGAAACTCTGGTAGCGAGTTTGGATCTTCCACATGGATTCTTCTGAGTTCCATCCGACATAGTAGTTCTTTTTGATGATGTATGATAAACTAACTTATTGAATTCGGAATACAGGTTGTTCTAAAATTTTCTTTATGGGATGTTATTGGGAGAATTTCTGTTCAAAATATTCTTATGATATATTTCCTATGTAGCTTCTTCATTCTTAGCCAGATCTTGTGATCTTATATTATTATCAACATTGGATACTTGTTTAGATGAGCATGTACAATACTTATGAACAATTTTAATTGTATACATCACATATGTTATCAAGCATTTAAATTATATTTGTAGTATATTGATTTATCTAGAAAAATATATGATTCTTATTCTTCTATACCTTGCTACCCCTTGAGATATGTAATGTCCTGACCCAGGTTCTACTATCAGGCGCCCCAAGACTATGGCTCACATGGCCTCAATAGCCTATCCCTGAATTCTAAAGGTTTTTGACAAATAGTTAGGGCATAGGGTGTGTTAATGGGGATACTATTAACTCATTACTAGAGTCTAGGAAAACAAATATATAATAAATGTAAAATAACAGAAGCATTATAATAGTGAATAAGTAGCATGAATATACACTCTGAACACTAGACCAATAACCCACCGTATCCGTAGCACAATAATAACTGATCACGAGGTAAGAAAACAGAGACTGATATCAATATACCAAAAATACAAAAAAATGATATCTATAGATAGCATCACAAGACTCATATCAATCTTATTCTACCATACTCTTACACATAGAAAAAATTAAAGCATCAAAATATGGGTTCTTTCCTCGGTCTCTATCTGCATCCATATAGTCTGTCTGGGTATCCAAAAGCATCTTGAAAAGGTTGTGAGATTCAATAATAGTAGGTCACCACCTACAGTGTCTATAAAAATCCAGTCTATAAAATATAATATATGAAGATTTTAATATAAACCAAAATAATATCGGTACTGAAAGTAACGTTCCCAAGTTATATGAATCAAAAGAAAGTGATATAGTATTGCAAGAAAGGATACCAACCAAAAATGTAAAGATCCTCTAACAAGGAACAAAGAAAGAAAAAGGATGTAAAAACCATGACCATGTTGTAAACAAAATATATCATATCATCCATGGATACACCATATAACCTATACATCATTTCAACCATGAAGGATATGTATAATCAAGCATGTCACAATCTCTAAGACTAAGCCATATAAACAAAATTATCAGACCCCACAGTACTCGATCCAAGGTATACTAAACCAAGGAATACTCATATATTCCTAGGATAATATCAATAGAAATTTTCTTAGACATGGAATGATGTACAAGGAGAATGTCAATAGACCTTTTCCAAAGAAAGCCCATGGAATATAGATCGAAGGCATAGAAAGGACCAATGCATCCCATGGAATCAAGACCCTGTGAGAAATCTCATCCATGTAATCCACTACCACTATGATGAACTATGTTTTAGAACACCCATGGAATCTTATGAAAACATCCATCATTAAATTAAATTATCATTCATAACATCACATTCCTTGAGTTCTTCCAACTCATATAATAATTCCCATCAATTTCATTTCCATGAGTTCACCCACTCATATATCATTTCACATTAAAATAATTTAAACAATTCAACATCATGTATCACATAGAAAAGAAGGAACAACATATCATAATAAACCATTTTAATCCAATTCATTTGTTCAATGGGTTCATCTAACTAGGTAAGCGTAAACAATCACCCCATCTCTGTCATTACAATATAAATGCACAAGAAATCACAAAGAACTCCCCATGGGTGGCCTTGGTTGGGGAAAAACATCTAACTAAGCACAAAAAAACTAATATTCATCCTTAACAAGTTCCATTTACATTTAATTCAATTAGACAATATATTTTAGGGGCACCTAAAGAATGTTCAGTGAGCTATACTATAGAAACTAGCTCTATAAAGCACTAAACCATGCAGCTAAAGTATAGACCACCTACTGTTGGTCCATTGTAGATTGATCATAAAACATCTACTTCTGATTCAAATGATATCGATAGAAAAATGAATAATGGTTTATGAACCTAGAAATAGGGAGGATTAACTTGAACCTAAACAACACCTTTAATAGGCCAAATTAGATTTTTTTTATTAAGCCATTTTAAGGAAAATGGAAAAAACCAGAGTACACTACAGGAGCACTACGTGCTGAAAGAGCTTACAAAGTGGTGAAACACAAGGCTTAAGTTACTTGACTCTGCTACTCTAAAGAGCTCCCAGTGTAGCATACCAACCTGGACATGTAAAAAGAATGACAGAAAAGTAAAAGAGTAATCCAAACATGAATTCAATGAGACCGACAATGTTAATGACCCAGTATAAATGGAAGAATGGGATCAAAATATATTCATTAAGATTAATGGAGCTATATCAACCTCAATTTTATGTCCAATAGAGAAAATAAAATTTTCGAGGTTATAAGGTTCTTAATGAAAAATGGTTAGTTTGCTTCAAAATAATGGGTTGTACGGTTACTGCGTATGGTTTCTGTAACTATGGTAAAATCATAAAAAATTCCACTAATAAAAAAATTAATGTTTGTTAACAGTTGTGCAACTCCCTATGCATGGTTTCCTCAAACTGTGTAGCTCCAAGATCTCTTTTTGCATCCCCATAAGGTTTCTTTAAAACCATACAACTTGGGATGCCTGGTTTCTCCTAACCATATAGCCCAATTTTTGTTCATGAAAAGTTGGGTTGCATGCTATGAAAAAGCCACAAAAACCCCAATACCCCCATGACCATAAAGGGTATTCACATTAGGCTATAAAAAAGAATTTAAACCAAGATTAATGTGATGCTTTTGTCACATGACTACCTGAGATCTTAAAATCATACCCTATTATAGAAATCCATCCTTAAATTGTCCTTTTAATGGTGGTTTGGAATCACCTATGAATATCTTCTTACATTTACCATGTATATCAGCCTCTCACTCTTATGACTCATGTTGTAAAAAAACGTTCTACCATTGAACCTATACAAGAGGAATTGAAAACCCTCAAATAACCTTTGTGATCCTATCATTGACATGAATCTGATGCTCCTCAAAGAATGCATTATCCTATAACTCGTCCACCTTGGGCTGAAAAACATGATATGGGAGCGAATGATAATGTCCAATCAAAGATACATAGAATAAATCATGCATGTCATGGTACGTTTGAGGTAAAAATAACTGATAGGCTACTGAACTAAATCTCTCCATAATCTTGAATAGCCTGATATATCACTATAAAATATTACTCAATCTCTTAATCTGTATATGTACTAGCCTTGTTGAGGTTTGTAAAAATACATAATCCCTATCCTTGATCTCTATAGGTTATATGTGGTGATCAATATATGATTTATTCTGATACATTGTAGTATCCATACACTTCTTGATCAACTAGAACAACTCAGAAGTCTCATATATGATTCGCTGTCCCAGTAAATATACATGACCTCCCTCTAACCAGCACAAGGGTGATTAACCTGGCCTAATAGTACAAGGTATTCAAATGTTCCATCTGTATAGTCACCCGATAACTATTTTTGTAGGTGAATTCAACTAGGTAGATATTCATATCCCTTAATCCACACAAATATAGGATTCATTCTTACAACATTTCCTCAAGAACCATAATCATATCTCTGAAAGGCCACCAAATTGTGTGTGGTATGTTTTGCTCAGAAGAACCAATGTACCCAACACCCAATGAAAAATATGTCAAAAATGAGACATAAATAATGAATCCCTATCTGAAAAAATAGTCATAGGAATCCCATTAATTCATAATATCTCACTTATATTGAACCCCCCAAGATCATCAATACCAAAGGTCTCTCATATAGGCAGAAAATGAGTAACCTTTAGGAGCATGTCCACAGAAACACAAACAATGTTAGTACCTTGAGGCAACCTCATAACCCTTTTCAAGAAATCCATCATGCCATTATCCAATTTCCACTTAGTAATGGGTATCTTCTGTAAAATCCCATCTGGTTATTTATTTTTATCCTTTACCTACAGATTGGTGGAACACGTCATAACAAAACAAGATACATCACATTTTGTACCCGGCCACCAAAAATGACATTGTAAAACACGCTACATCTTGTTTATGTTGGGGTTCACTAATAAATATTAAGTATGAAACTCCTGACTATCATACACCTCTATGTTCATATTTGAAAAAATATCCATATGCTACCACTTGCATTTGGAAATTTGAACTATCTTTATTTTTTTCCGCTGATATAGTTCATCAGCTACTGCATTTACCATTCTATGAATACAGGAATGATCAAATTCAAAATACTATAGGTACTCAACACACCTTCCCTGTATTAGATTTAGATCAAGGTGTGTAAATTTGTACTTTTGGATTTTGTGATCTGTGTACACACCAAAACACTATACATGTATTTAATGTCTCCAACAACACAAAGCATGAACAACTATACCAAACTAAAGAATATACATCAGGTAATTCCTCTTGTGAGGCCTCATCTAGCAAGACTTGTATGCCATGACTCTACCCCTTTGCATTAGAAAATATCTTCATCTGAAACATGTTTCATCACAATACACTATGTTTCTCTTGAAAAACTATAAAAAAATAGGATTGGCACTAAATATAATCACTCATTCATCTCTTTAAAGGATATCTCTCTGGTATATAACTATAAATATGTTACTCCCTTCTTAGTCAAGCCCGTAAGGGTGCTTATAGGCATTTTGAATTCCTATATGAAATTTCTATAATATCCAATAGGCCCTAATAAACACTATAAGTCAAATAATTTCTTATTATAATTCCAAGAAACAACAACTCTCTCCTAATTTTGGTCAACTGATACTCCTATCTCTGAGATTATATGACAAAGGAAGTAAATCTTATCCATCATGAAGTTTATGTTTTTGATATTATCATACAAATAATACCCTCTCAGTGTATCTAAAATTATCTCAAGAAGTTTTTCATGGTCATGTATATTGTGATAATACACCAATATATCATCCACAGAACCACATAAAAATATTGATAAGGATGGAAAACTCAGTTCATCAAATCCATGAAAATAATTAGTGTGTTTGTGAGACCAAATGAGATTACTTGATACTCATATAGACCATTATTTCTAAGAAAATATATATGTGGTAGGTCAATAGGTTTAACAAACACATGATGATATATAGATCTCAAATCAATTTTTGAGAACACCCGAGATCCTCATAGCTGATAAAAAAAGGTCATCTATATGTGGAAATGGATATTTGTTATTAACCACCAGCAAGTTAAATTTCTGATAATCCTCATATATCTGGAGGAAATCATCTATTTTTGTTGAAAAAAGATTGAAAACCCCCATAGAGGTGTACTGGGTCATATAAACCCCTTTACCATGATGTCCTCTAGTGGTCACTTTATATCCAACAACTCTATAGTGTTCATCCTGTAAAGCGGAATGGACACCATTGTAGCTCTTGGCACTAGCTTGATGGGGAAATAAATTTCTCTCTTATGTGGTAAGATAGAAAATTATTATAATAAAACATCCCAATAATAGTCTACCAATGAAGGTAAATATTCCTGATGTGATCAAATATCATAAAAATATAATCTAGTAATCGGTGATTTCATCCCACCCATTCCATGAATCTATGGTCTAGATTAGATGTCATGGACATCAGAATAACCCTTGTGTGGATAAAATCCACCCTATGGTGATGTGAAGGATCCCCTTAACAGATATCAATCAACATGGGGTCTATAATACACTAAATATTCTACTATGAGTTTGATGTTAAACCCTATCATCTTGAAGAAAAAATGATTTTAGACGATGTGACACCTATAAATCTCAAGGGGGGACTCCTTTTACTAATAGACATCCTCTATTATAATCACCAACAGAGTTTCGATCAACATAACTCCCTCATAAAACTGACTCATGAGACCTTGTCTCCCCACAAAAAGTATAGATATGAAACTATACGATGAACCTGTTTCATAAACGAGCATATACCAGAGTAGAGGATACTATGATTATACCAATTGTTGTAGATGGACTAGATCCCAACTCCTTAGGGGTCACTATACATAATTTATCTTGAATAAAAGACATACCTATGAAACAACCTCACTAACTGATGTATGCCTAATCCACTTTCTATGTACAATTGGTGTTTGGATAAGTTGACCACAACCACCACCACATCGGCCTATATAACCAGAACTACTCTAGCTCCCAGCCTGACTCAAAGTTTTGAGATCATCCCACATACCTGGTATTAGTGATGACCCCCTACTACTCATCGTTTAAGGTAATGTTCTATATAAATGCCTCATGTGTCCCATACCACTACAGTCATGGAACATTACTAGGTAATAATCTCACTAATTCCTCAGGTGTCCCTATCAGCCACACTGATGACATGATAACTGAGCAACCAGTTATCACAACCTTGTCGGTACTCATCTCACAGCAATCCTCAAAACTTCACTTCCCTGCACTAGAATTCGAACTACTGGGTCAAGAGATTATACTGCTATGTTCTACGCCCTTTGCTTCCCCTATTTTACACTGTATAATTAGTTCTTTATTTACTATCTCTGTAATTATATTAAACCTAAACACATTGAATTGATATTGAAAAACATGTTGGAGACCTTCTTTAATGCATCATTCCGTCAATAGATCATCACCAAGGTATGCCAGCTCAAAACACTACAGCTCTGTAAAGCGTTTCAAATACTCCAAATCCATTATAGCGCCCCACTCTATTTGAATGAAATCATTGTCCTACTAAACTATCATATTCTTGTGTTAAACATAGTCAAAAAACATGGTTTGGAAATCAGATCAAATCATATCTCACAGTCTTCCATCATAGTTCAAAACCTCTCACCACCACTTTACTACTCCCTAAACCATGCAAGTCATGATATTCACTCTCCCCTAAATGGGGTTCACCAATTACTTGAAGATCTAAAAATATTATCAATCCATATCTCAATAGCCTATGGAACTCCATCCACTAAAAATGTGGGATTCTGTTGCTTCTGGAACACATGCATCAGATCATTTATCGGTAAGGAAGGCTGTCGTGCTCCGTAAAAAATTATACATAAATAAGAAAATCATTTCCTATATGTGTTACTCAACACCTGTATCTAGTAAAACTATTGGTTATATTGTAGGAACTATATGAGGATCCACTGGTACACCATGACCCAACTATATTTGGGAATGTTCGTCACAACATTCTTTATGTATGACTGTAGATTATCATGGTGTAATATCTCTACAATCCCAAACACATGCCTAAAAAAGATCGATATCCAAATTCTTCATCTCAAAACATCTGACAATTCAATGCCTTATATAAATAATTTATACCACAAAAACTAATCCTATGTCTTGGAATAGGTATAAAGAAACATTCAGAGAAGTCACTTGAGAAAATTCCTATTTTCCACTCATAAGATGGGTCTATGTCAAGTTCTCTATTTTTATACTTTCAATTTCCATTTCATTTTTATATTCATTAAAATTTTCATTTTAAATGTTTAAATCAAATGGTTCACCACTTCCAATCCATAATATCCCATTCTCCTCATGAATCAAAATATGAAATCCACCTAACCCACACTATAAAATGATCTACTCCAGGAGACTCATGGTCCATGACTCAACATGCCATATTAGGATGTTTAGGGTGTCAACTATAACCTAATAAAAAAAATACATAAGATATGATAAACACTACAATTACCAACAATATCTCTCAATTACTTACACAAAATTTATATCACAAGATTAGATATATCTCTCATAACACATATCAAAACATCATGTAAAAAAGTAATTCATTGTATATGGCATGGAATAATGCATGGAATGTGATTCCAATAAAATTCCTAAAATGATACATGAGATAGAATACCCTCATCTTATTGGCTTTTAAAAATCGTTTACCCTCAATAATAACAATGATAACATCATGATTCAATTGCATCACCCAACGATGCAATAAAATCATTTGTAATTGTAAGAATCATGAAAACGTCGATTTTAATTTAAGGAAATTTGGAATTTTCACATATTCTAGTTTGCTACACCAAGAGATATCTCATTAAAAATTTCATATTCCTTCCCATACACCATATATTTTCTAAAAATCTTAAAACTAGAAAAGGAACAATCTACTGCAATTTTGTAACATCTCGACCTGGGTGCCTCTATTTGGTGCCCTAGTCCAGTCGATAACATGGTCTCAAGTGAATATCCCAAAATATTAGAGGATAACAACTAGAAGTAAGGGCCCTGGGTGTGACCATGTAGATACTATGACTTAATTTCCAAAGTATAGACAAAAAAATATATAATATCATCTAAATATAACAATTATTATAACAATGGATAAGCTTAAGGAATAGACATTACGACCACTAGACCAGTTACCCATTATAGCAGCAACATAAAAATAACTGAACAAGAGGTAGTCAACCAAATAATAATATATATAATAATATAATAAGTAATATCTTATTAAAATGATATTTCATGTCTTGGGTTTACAAAGAATCAAAAATACATATATAGACATTAGTTTTGTACATGAATCAACATACCAAAAAAATACAACAGAACTGTCTTTTGAATGGATCATGAGACCTAGTTCAGTCTTATACTCCCCTTCTCATAATAATGGAATTTATTCAATAATTTATATGTAGGAATGTTACACGATCCCTTATTATATCCATTTATAATTTTATTGTACCCAACGATTGGCTGAACACGGTGTGAGATAAAATCCCAGTAGGTCACCACCCATATCTTCTATAAAAATCCAGTATATGAAATACAAGATAATAATTTTGTAGTATATATCACAATTATATCAATACCAAAATTAATTTTCCCATGGAATATGTAACAAAATCAAGTGATACTACATATCAAAAAAGGCTCAATTCAAACAATTTTGAAGCCCTATAATAATGTATCAGTAAATAAAAAAGGATGTAGACACCGTGGACATTACATATACACAATATATAATGTCATCCTTGGCTACACCATATAACCAATAAACTATTTTATCCATCGATGAACCATATAAACAAGCATGTCAAAATCGACATGGACGAGTTGTATAATATAATGGTCAGAACCCACTTGATCAGAGACATGGTATAAAAACCAAGTAATCCTCTACGAGCCTCAAGAGAATCTCAATGGAAACTCAGTTAGACATGGAATTGGGAACAATGAGAGTTTCTATGGAACATGTTCATAGTGAGACCATGAAATCTGAATTCAAGGGGTATCAAGGCATAAGGCATCCCACAAAATCAAGAACTCAGGATAAATCTCATCAAACTCATCCACTACTACTATCATGATCCATGGTGTAGCACACAGATGGTGTACTATGTAATAATCCATCATTCAATTCAATTATCATTCATACCATCACATTCCATGAGTTATTCAAACTCATATAGCATTTCCCCTTAATTTCATTTCCATGTGTTTACCCACTCATATAACATTTCACCTTGAAATATATTAAACAATTCAACATTATGTATCATATGTAAATGGAGTAAAATATCTCTTAATTAACCATTTTAATTGAATTTAGATTTTCAACAGACCCTCTTAACTATGTAAGCACAAACACGTTCCCTATGGGTGGTCTAACAATGGAAAGGTGTGAGAAATATCAAAGGTACACCCCATGGGTGTCGTAGTTGGGAAAGAAACATCTATATAAAATCAAAGGAACTAAAGTTAATACCACAAAGGATAAATTTCTATTCAATTAAATTAGTAAATTCATTTTAGGGGCACTACCAGAAATTATGGTTAGTAGTAAAATATAAACTAGCTCTATAAAGTACCACACCATGTTGGAAAAGTACATACCTATTACTGAAGGTTGGTAGTAGAGTGCTTGACTAGTATCATCTTCTGATTCAACACAGATTATGTGAATAATTAAGAACAAATGAAGTATGTAGAAATAGGGCATATTAGCTTTCAAATAAATAACTATTTCGATACCAAGAAGAACTCAGAATAATATAAAAGTAATAGGGTACTTACAAACACAAATCCAACGTGATTGATGACGTCCAATTTTGAGTTTGGATGAAAGAAAATTATCAAAATATATTCTTTTAGCTTAAAAGTGATATCTCAACATCATGTTTCAATCCTATAGATGAAATATAAATTATTTTTGAGGTTATAAGGGTTTAAAGGGGAAATGCTCATTCTTCCTCAAAATATTGGGTCTCACGGTTAGTGCATATGGTTTTTATAACTGTGTACCAACTATGGAAAATATCACTACTAAAAGCTCCGTAGTTTTTTCATGGTAGTGTTCCTCCCTATGCATGGTTTCCTAAAAATATGCGGATCATATATCCCTCTATCTAGATCTACAAAATTTCAAAAAACCATGCGACTGGGGTCGTACGGTTTCTACTAACCATGCAGCCCATCCATTTTCCCTCAAAAATGGGTTCTGGGCTCTTAAAAGGCCCCACACACCCCAAATACCCCCCATTAGAATAAAGTGTATCAATTGTATTCTATAAGAAATAATTTAAACCAAAATTAAATTGATATATATCTCATAAGAAAACCTAGGATCTTATAATTTGTGCTTCCTTTGTGCTGTTTCATTTTGAGGATTGTACTATCAATTGAATGCATATTAACCATATGTTTTGCAATACGAACATTGACCAACAAATCCTGATTTCCTAAAATATTTTGAATCAGATTAATGTGTAATTTTAATGATTTTTTTCTCTCTATGGGGAACCAACTCTCAATTTTTATTTCCTATCCACCCTAGTTATAGTGGTAGGCCTATTATCTCCTCTCTCTGTTTGAGTTTGTTTTGTCACATGCACTATTTTTTGAAAATGGTTTTGGTAAATTAGTAAAATATGGTTTGTACGGTATCTTCTTCTTCACAACTAATTTATATGGATCATCGAAATATATCATGATCTTATTATCACACTTTATTGGTCTTTTGACAATATAATCCTATAGTGAGCATTGAGTATCATCAATAATTGTTTCATTATTTTGTGGATAATCATTATGTGTCTTCTCAACATTATCCCACTTAACGTCAAAATATAGACATATGATATTATGAATTTTTTTATATTAAATCATAATCATATTCTCTTCACAATCCTTCTTTATTCGTTCAACTTCATCTTCATGTAGCGTAATGTTCTCAAAAAAATAGTCAAGTTCTATGAACTTCTTGGATATTTATTCCTATTTTAAAGCCATGACATAAGTGATATTTTTTATTTCTCATCAAGTGAAATGATATTTTTTTATAGATTATTTTGGACTCCCTCATTCAGTTTAGATTATTTGAGGTTTTTTGAGGAACTTATTTTAGGTTTCCACTATTTATTCAAAGGTTGCAACCTATCATGAGATCTTTAGACATTATTAAATTTTTTATTGAAATTCATTTTCCAAAACATCATCTTATACTCAAAATTGGGATTTCTCTTCCTATATACATTATAATAACAAAAAAGGGATTCTATTTCGTTAGGAAGACCATACAAGAAAATTCTTATTCTATAAACTGATAATTATTGAGGGATTATAGATTGAAAAAAATCACCACATGTTCAAGAATATTCATCATGACAAATGTTTTCAAATATACCAACACATAACTCATGATCTCTAGAGTTAGTAAGTTAATCCATCTTATTGCTGGAGACATGATCCACCTTCTCATTACATCCCAAGCCTAACAATCTTTATTGTTTCCATGGAATATAGAAATATAAAAATCATCTTCTTTAGATAAGAGGGAATTATTATTCAACATTATATTATCTATCTTTTTACTATTAATCATGGTCTTAGGAGATATAGACACTTTATCAGAGATAAATAAATCATCACAAAAAATGCACTTTATTTTTGACTTGGGAAAGAATCTGAAATCATCAATACTGAATAGATTCACTATAGGGAATCAAATAGAGGTGAATATTAATTTTGATACCACTTGAAAAGACCAGTTTAGGGTATTACTAACATTAAGAGGGGGTGAATCATTGTTGGGGAATTTTTAATCGAATCATTTTTTATCTATTTACTAATTTTTCCTGTTATGATATTTATTATCCTATTATATTTTTCTTATTTCAGGAAAATATATGAATAAATGTGAATATAGTACATGAATGTTTTTAAAATATCCAATAAAAACATCAATTTCTAGCCCAATTCATGGTCTAGAAATGATCCCAACCTCACAAACACTTGAAATTAATCCTTTTAGGGTGTCTACAACAAGTATAAAATACCATTACACATAAAAATAACAATATTGAAATAATTGTTATTGTTTTCAAACTCCTAAATGATATTTATAAATTTTTTTAATATATTATCCTTACTAAAGGTTTGTAACACCAATAAATTCTTCCACCTATAATGATCTATTTGATTCCAAATTACATTATTGATCATCCACATCTTCACTTTTTTCATTCTTATCATCATGTATGTAAATCTTCTTACCTCTCCCCTGAAGAAAACTAAAAGCTGAAAAATATTCTTCTTCTATCAGTACTAATAATATTAATTCATCATATTGATGAAAATTGATTTACTCCTAACCAAATTATAATCAATTCAATATAAATTGGTCACAAAAACGTCTTCTCTTTTTCTCCCTTCCTTATTTAGTGACAAACAAACTGCATTGAAACTTCTTCTTCTTCTATCTATATTCAAATTAATCATTTGTAATTATGAAATAAATTATGATTAGCTCAAGATAGCATCATAATAATTACTTTGGCATAAATTATAACTAGATGAGTATAGATTTTCCAATATATTATTCATCGACACACAATAATATGAAATTGTGAAGTAGTGTAAAATTATATTTCTTTGACACAAAATATCAACCATTGAGTGGATTAGTTTTTATTAGTGCATCTAAATATTTTAGAAAAATTAATTACACTATAATGAACACATCATATTATGAATGTATAAAAAATTTCATGGTTATTCTGAAATTGGTGAAACATAGCACACAATTATTCTTTGATCATGATTTTACAGATTTATGATCTCATGTTCATATGGGTTTAGGTATGCATGTAGGTAAGTTTTTGTTTCATTTATTTTGCCTTATTATTATCCATTTTTCACACAAGTATACACATTGTATTAATTAAATATTCATGTGCATATTACTATAAATATCAATGCATGAATGTATTCATTGTCCACTTTCTTCTTCAACATAAGAGAATATGAAAACATTGATTCATCTTCTTCTTTGAACACATATGATCCCATTATATAAAAGACACTTAGTCTCGCACTGTTATGTTCATACATAGAAACTTCACATAAGAAGCATGAGGTAGTTGCCTCATCCTTCGCACAACACATTGTGTCTCTAATTTCTTAATGAAGTATTTTTAACAACAGAAAACATATTTTTTATCACTGCATAAAATAGTAGGGGAATAACACCAAATCAATAGTTTTTTAAACTAACCATATTTTCAAAGAACGGTCAGGGTGTGAAAACAACTCGAATGTTTTTATAATATCCATGCACAATGTGTGCATGAATCTCCATCGCCCAACCAATATGTTTCATGGTAATCCTATCTTCTCAAATATTTTAAGGATCTTAGGACTCTTCTTGTTCATGAAATATAAAAATAAGGATGCTATGTTTTCCAATAAAAATCAAGAACTCTTGGATTTTTTTGAATGGAAAACCCGTCTTTAGGATTGGGTGATCTCCTTTTATATGAATGAAATCAACACCTTCCTTCATTCAATGACTAATGTTAAATCATAAAAATATTATCATGCATATCAATGGGTTTTTATGGCATAAAACATAGGATTTGAATTCATCAAATTCTTATTGAAATGACACTGAATATTAGTGAATTTGTCCCTCATGATCTCAAATTATCTTTTGTGGGGATATTCTGATGTGCAAGCGATGAGGAGAATATGCCACATAACAAACTCACCCATTAATATTGAATAACCCAAAGAAATCAGGAAATTATATTTTCAATCAGTTGAATATTCATCTTCAAACATTTAATTACAAAAAATGATAATCATTCGTGAATATATATATATATATATATATGAGGATTGTTATTTCATGTTTGATGGATGGACTTGAAAATCTGTTCATGGATTGATCATTAGGGGTGGACAACATTCAAACTTCTTCAGTCGGGGAGTCATGTTATAAGATATAAGAATGACTGTGTGGAGGATGGATGATCATTGGATCACCTCGGATTAGAGGGATAAATTATTCCCATATGTTGTTTATTAGGGGAACAAAAACTATAAGAATTCTCCCCACATCAATATCCCATAGGATTATTCCTTTGGTAAATCAACTAAGTTGTGATTTTTCACCATTCGATCAAATACTGGTGTGGAAACCAAGATAACATTACATCTCACACCCACATGGTCCAGGACATAGGTGGTCCACAATATTTTTATGGTCTTCTAGCCTAAGGTATGCATGTCCTTACCTGTGTGCTCTACGGGTCTTACAGATGTGCCCACATTCAATTAACATGAACTATGACTTCCCTCACCTACTGCTTTCTTGGTGGACTGAGATGACCACCCATGGGTGTGGTTGACCCCTTGGGTCCCACATAAGCCTTAGTTGAGGTTGTCGTAGCCATAATGTGTGTTTGAAAATATTTTTTAATAAAATTCTCCAAATTAATACTTAGAAAACATCTATGTAATGAATAAAATCCTAATTCAAATGCGATGCATCTAACCACATTTTCATCTTCATTTATCCTCTCCTGTACAAATTATATTACATAGTTCTCCTTCAATAATAATTTTCATTATCATAGTTAAATACTTATCCATTTAAATATAATTTTGAGATTCATTGAAGTACCTATTTCATGGTTCTCATGAAATAAAAAAATATTTCATGACATTTTTCAAATTTTAGTCCTCTTATATCTTTGGAATATAAATTATAAGTATCTTTTTCATCATTAAGAACACATTCTTCTTTATTGTTTACAATGTACCACTTTTGATACATGTATTTTACATGAAGCTTAGTTCACTAATCATCAATGATTCTAGTATGATTATTAAACCATGAAATCAAATGTCATCAAAATAATCCATTAAAATTATCAAAAAATCTCCTTGGAAACTAAACATAACCAACCATTTATATATTTACTCAGACTATAAGACTTGATCACTTCATCCATGAGATAATAACATTGAAACTTCTTCATCATATTAACATCAATGAAATCTTTATATTTCATTGATCACTATTGAAAGTCAATGAAGACATTGAAAAAAATATAACACATTCCTAAATTGGTTTATGTAGAGGCTCAAAGTTAGGGATGAGGTATAGAAACTTCCTGATAATGGAATTAAATTACCAATTCCAACATATATATTCTAAAAAATGTGATATACTAAATTATTATTTTCTTATATATTTAGCTTTATAATATTGATTGAATTTTATCTAATATATGATATGATGTGAGGGGTGGGGTAGATATTTCATACTAATTCAAATATAAAAAAGAAATATGGGTGGGGGGGAGGGGAGGGATTAATATACATTATGTTTTTAAACAATCCTGTAAAATGCTACTTTTTATCAGGAAAAAATTAAAAATAACAATACAAAAAACAAGGGATGTATAAAATAATAGAAACTATAATGTTTTTGTGTTGCATAAAATATATTGCATAAATTAAACAACACACTCAGATAATGTATTTTAGAAACAATTAAAGAATGAGCACATAAATCTCCTCACATCAAGAGGTAGTGAGAGGTTAATATTTCCCTCATAGTTTTAAAAAAATCCCAAGAACCATTAAATTATAAATAAATCATTTGTGTTGATGCAAATTGATGAGAAAAATATGAACCTTGGTTTTAAAAAGAATCAAAATACCAAGATCTCTCATTTTAAAAGTGCCGAGAACCAAAAGAAAAAGAATATAATTCAAGAGGAATGTTTTTAAAAACCCTTTACAAAGTACAAAATTCTATCTCTAGATGATTTAGAAGAACATGAAAGATATTTCACATATTTCCATTTTATATTGAATTAAATAATAAAAGGTAAATAGAAAAAAGGATTGAAGCTTTTGAAGCACATATTTTTTTTGATATTTGGAATAATCTTAGAGACCTCGTTCTAACTTACTTATTAAATTGATATGGAAGAAATGAGTAATTGAATAGTTTTCTTAGATTATTTGTTGATATATAGGCGTTCCTTCGTCTCTATTTTGATACTTAATAGGGCGCTATGGTCACTAGGGTTGTTAAAAGTCAACGAAGATACAAGTAAACACTTTAAAGGAAAGTAATTTATGACATTAGACTGTGGTAGATCAAATCCAACAGCTATATTTTCGATGATACCCATTATTTAGTGAAACTCTTATTAGTTTCCATGTCTATCTAGATCCCACTGGGTATACAATGAACTCTACTAGCTAGCTAGTGGGATTGACAGATTTATTGGAGATTCTCCTGCACTACCACATGGTTGGTGGTCTTATACTGGCTGACTAAAGCTATTGTCCCATGATATTATTTTACATGGACTTCAATGATATTTTGGATGAAACTACATGATTTTATTTTCCCCTATGAATATTTATAATCACTATTCATAAAAAACACTCTATTAAAAAAAATTTAATCATCATAGTGGTTGTGATCATTAAAACACATGGGAAGTACAATAATATCTGCATTTTTTATAATCACAATATTCATTAAATATTAAAATAAAAAACTAAAAAATAAAAAGGAGATGTAGGAAAAACAAATGAGGAAGGGAAAGGATAAAATAAAAATATTTATAATTAGAAATATCAACATTTATCAAATAATAAGTCTCCACCTTGGAAGAAAATATTTTTCTTTAATGACCTCCTCTTAAAAAACATTACACTTTTCCCCACAATGTTGAAAATATTCTACCCCATACAATATAACTTTCTAAGCAAAAAACACTAAACACTTCAACCAATTTTTAAATAGGAAAAAAATAATCACACAGAAAAAGGGTTAGATGGATAAGCGATAAACATGTACAATATATATAAGGTTATTATTAAAACATGAATTTTTAAATTAAAACAAGATGTTTTAAAAATAAGAAAACTATTTAGAAAACAATAACAATTTTGGAATATGATAGACAAAAATAGTAAAATATAACGATTTATAAAAAGGGTATTCTTATCTCTCATTAAATAAAATAAAAAATTAGAAATCTGGGGATTTTGTGAATATATAGGTAAATTGAAGGTCTATTATAATTTTTTAAAACATTATATGTCCCTTTTTAATATGTTCTCTCAAAAAGTGATTTCTAATATCAATTTCCATTAACAGTTTACGTAGAAAATGTGTTATAGAGATTATAATGGTACTAGAACTATCTCATTTAATTTTAATATAAACAAAATGTTATCCCAAAATCTAATATATTTTGTTTAATCTATATAATTTTTGTCAAATAACCCACTAAAAATATATATTCCTCATGGATATTGAAAAATAAATAAAATTTTCTTTTTACTACTCCAAGAGATTAAATAATTTTTAAGAAGGTTAAATGTCTAATGTATACTTTTCCTTTATATTTTTCATCCTCAGAAATAAATAATCAAAAAAATATAATGATTAAAATTGGTTCCATTTGTATAAATTAAAACATGATATAAAGAACCTTTTTAAATTAACAAATCCATTTTAGAGATTTTAAATGGGAATATTTATGATAATCATAAATATTATCACACATACAAAAAAAATAATGTTTGGAAATTTATTATAAATGTAAATTAGACATTAAATCATACATATATAATGATTTTTCTCACCTAGTAAACCATTATCATCCAATGTTATTATATAGGACATCATCATAGGTGTAAGATTTTTCTTTATAATAATACATTCCAAAATGATTACTTTTTGCACCATTAAATTCTCATTGACTAAGGTAATTAGATCATTGTTTTGAGATGTTTTATAACTAGGAAATTATTTTTACACTCCCATAAAAATAATTTTAAATTATTTTCATATAATAGTTGAAAATTAATTACAAATAGAATCATTTATTACTCAAAATATAAGGTCATAAACAAATAATTGATGGATTAAAAGATCATTTGAAAAAATATTTAAAAATATAAAACCTTATTTTCTCATATTGAAATCATTTGGTAATAGAAATATAGTAAAACATCCATACCAATTTCTACCATCTTATCATAAACCATATAAATATTTGGTTAACTTTATAATGGAATTTGTAATTTTCATATTTTCAAATCCTGGTGGTTGATTTAAAAAAATAATATTTACATATAAACCCATTTAGAAAATAATTTTTAATGATCAATTGAAAATATTTAAAATTTTTATGTTTGATGAATTGTAATAAAAATGTAATGGAAACTAGCCGATCATTGGTGGAATTTGTTTCAATATATTAAATGACCTATTATTTATTTTATCCTTGAGCTACGTTTCAATATTTTTTATGTGTGATGTTACCATTCTCATTTATTTTATGTCAAAAAATACCTTCTGTACCTGTAATTGGATGATATTAAGGTCATTTTAAAAGATCCCACACATTATTCTATTTAACTGATTTACATAATATTCTATAGAAAATACCAAATTTTCTTAATTAATAAGATTATCAAGGTTTTTAGGTTATAGAAAAAAAAATAATGATTCACATCTATAATAATGATTTATCATTTGGTGTAAGTACCATGTTGAAAAACACTGATAATATTTTCCAATGGATGGTCATTAATTTTTATCAAGACTATAAGTAAAAGACTAGAATTAGATTCAACAATATGATATTTATCTGTTGGTGTATTTAATAATGAATATTTTTTAGGTTCATTTACATCATTCAAATGGAATGAAGTTTTAAGAGTATTTTTAAAAAAATTAATATGAATGTATTATTTAATGAATTTTTTATCGTATTAAAGACTAATTAGGATTTACTTGCATTATATTAACCAAAAAAGACTCTTTCATTGGATTTTGGATTAAATTTCCTTGGTTTGTCTTTAGTCTTAAGAATATAACATTTACATCCATAAAAAATTAAAATAAATCTTGTATAATTTTATTTTCTAAATTTCATAATGGTTATATTAGTGGAAGGATTTTTCAAGAACTTGATTTAAGATAAAAAAGTTTTATAAACTACCTTAACCAAAAAGCAATGTGGTATTTTTAAAATTTCCAATATATTTCATGAGACTTATTGAAGAGTTTGATTCCATATTTTGACAACCCCATTTTGATAAGGTGTTTTTGGATGGAAATGTATGATTATAAACTTGTCAATCACAAGGATCATCAAACTCTTTGCTATAAAACTCTATCGAATAATCACTTAAAATTGAAATTAATTTTTTTTCTATTTTCATTTCCCTCCATCTTGGTAAATCATATTAATTATTTAAAGAATTCATATTAATGTTCAAAGTAAAAGACCCACATGAATCATTTATAATAACCAAAAATCAATTAGGAGTAAAATTTTCCCCTGATAATTTCTCCATGAGTTGGTACAAAAAGAACAAGGACAATAATATAAAGGGAGATTGGGATTGATACTCTTTATTTAGTTTTGAGATAGATTTTTTTTATACCAACCTAGAAAGGTTCCCAAATTATATTTTCATTAAAATTTAATTTTAATAAATATTATACTAATTAATGTTAGATGAGCATAAAAATTATATGTGTGATACAATTACAAAGGAGTCTATACTAAATCCATGAATCACTATCAAGAATGATCAAACATTAAAAATTATTGTTAGAAATATATTTTGAATAAATAATATAAAATATTTAAAATAAAAAAGTGGTAATCTAATTTTTTCCTTTGATATTAAAAACATTGAAAAAATAATTTTTGAATTATATATTCAAACCACTGTAGCGGAACTAGATAATTCATAGAATAATATTTTTACACCATCAATGTTTAAAACATATTTTAAAAACTTTGATTTAAAAATTGATTACAGTAATAGCAATGATTTTACTTCTTGAATTGTGATTAAAATTCTCATATCCCTAGTTGAGTTTCTCTTGTTAATTAAATTCGGAGGGGTTACCGCACATGTGTTGATATCATCCACTATTCAGGTAGATTAATTATTTTTTGTTTTTATTCGTTAATAACATTTCTTATAAAAATAAGAAATTATTCCTTTTGGTACATGTATTTTGTGTCGACATATGTTAGCTAATAGTGATTTTTGAATCCATTTTTAAAAAATGAATTCTAAGATGAGATTTTGGTTGAAAATTTCATACAATTTTGTATACCATATAGATAATTTATTTTAATTACATTAATATTGTAAATGACTTGTCTTAAAATTTTTTTTAATAAAACTGAAATGACTTTTATAAAATTCATCATTTTGGAAGAACTAAACTTATTTTTATAAAACATGAACTAATTATTAGGGATCATTTAATTTTAATTCTGATTTCTTTAATTTGGGATAATTTTACAATATAATTTTTGATATCATTTATATTCAATTATAACACATACACATTCAATTAATCCTTAAAATTTTATGATAATTCATATTTTTTATATTGAGTAGGTCATTTTATTTATATGATGGATTATAATTATTTTTAATTGCTCAATTCATTGAATATATTTCTGAAAAACCTTAATCATATTCATCATGAGCTTATTTTCGATCATCCATGATTAATTTATTAGGTGAAAAATATTTTTATAAGAGGAAGATGAATTTGAGGAGGCTAAAATATTGTTTTTGTTTACTTCGTTACTAACATATACAAGATACATGAGACACTTGGAACATTAATTTATTGATATGATTAAATAAAGAGGCTTATTACTTACACACCATGTTGAATCCTTAATGGATTTCTTGTTTTTATTATTCTTCTTCTTGTAATTATTTTCAATATAGGGGAAATTTGGCCATATATGTCCCTTATTTTGTCATTTACAGAACGTCACTTCATATTGAATTTGAGAATACTTTTTTTCATGTTCATAATATTTATTTATTTTGAATAATCTTTTTTTTTCTTGGATAGATGATCAATTTCATCGTTATTGTAGATTTCGTAATTGATTACATTTAAAATAATTTCCTTTTTATATTTGTCTTCTTTGTCTTCTTTATTGGATTATTAATTTATTTTGATCACATATGTATTGAGAGATCCAATTAACTACTTGTCTATAATTTTCTTTATGTCCTTCACTTATTGAATAATCATCATGTTTGCTGACCAATTTCTTGGTATGACAGAAATGATATTTTTCACTAAAGATTCTATAGATAAATCATCATTAAGATAGATTAGACCATTTAAAATGTTAATAAATAATGTATAAATATCAATAAAATATTCAATTGGATATATAATAAACATTTTATCAATCACGTCTATACATATCAATCCAAGTAACTTTGACTTTAGGGATTATTTTATGAGATACTTCTAGAATGTTTCATATTTCATGAGTTTTTTTAGAAGTCAAATTGAAAAAACTCATTATGATCATAAACATAAATGTAAAATATTCATTTATTTGTTATTATGTTCAAAATATACTATTTATTTTGGATACTATTTTTTTGATTCATTAGATGTTTTAGATCAATGAATAAAAATTTTACAAATAGGGTATTCTATACTACCAAGAAAAGTGGACATGAAAATTTTCAAATATATATTTTTCAAAAAAATTACCAATAGTGTATCCTTTAGGACAACCAATAGTATTTGAAAAATATTTTATTTTAAAAATATAGTGATTGGAATTTGATTTATATTTTTCAAAATAAAACAAATCTCGAAAATAATAATTGTTTTAAAATAAATAGAGATTTTTTTGAGACAAAATGTATGTCAAAAATAAATTTAAAATAGGGGTTGGTTTATGATTTTGATAAATATTATTTTTTTATTATAAAATGAAATAAAAGCAATTATCATGGAAGAATTAGAATTAAAAATAAAACAAATAAATTAATGTGAGTGTGGTAGATATTGAAACTTTAATCCTTGTAGAAAGTAAATTATGGAAATTAAAACAAAATACGTTGACAATGGAGTTCAGGAATATCTTAAGAATGAAACCCTACATATCCTCCATTCATGAAGTCTTGAGAGGGTTATATTTCTCTATTTATTTTAATGTAATACCAAGAAAAAATTTAAATAATTAAGTCTTTTTTTGAATGGATACCAAAGACCAAAAAAATACCTATGGTTCTAACAAAAACCAAGAACCATGATACCTCACTTTAATAGTGGTGAGAACATAAATGATAAGAAGATAATAATAGATGGGCTTGTTTAAAAACCCATTAAAAAAAACTAAATTCTCTCCCTAGAGATTATAAAGAACATGAAATTGAGAGAGAGAGAAATAGAGAATGTAGAAGAGGAATTAGATTTAAAAAATTACAAGAAGAGATAAATTAGATAAAAAATAATGTGTAAAATAGAAAAAAAAATATTTATGTCATTAAATCATATATTGACTTTTGAGAATTGGAAGAAAAATGGAGATATCTTGAAAAATCACACCGAGGATTGATTCATTAGAAAAAATATATAGTATAGGTTTGGTGATAATTTTGTTTTGAGATTCAATCCTCACTAAGTATTTATTTATATTAATTATAGGATCCATATGTTTATTGGGTCGATATAATTAAATAATGAGAAGAGTTAGTGATTTAAATATAATAAATTAATGCAATGTGAATGTGTTAGATCAAATCCATTAGATATCTGGATGATTCCACCATCTATCTGGTGACACTTCTATAGGTTTTAACTTATGTCTAGATCACACTGGGTAATTGAAGATCTCAACATTCCAGTCAGTGGTCATGATAGACCATCATGAGATACTATCACCCCCCCAATGAGGTGATGATATTTTACTTTCTAGCATGTAATATTGGAGATTTATATCCTTAAATATAGACTTCTAGGATCTTTTGGATGCCTCTACATGGTCCAATTGTTAACAAGGTATATTTCATTAAACTATTAAAATAATCACGGAAAAACAAATAGATAATAATAAGCATAGTGGTTTTGATCATAAAAACCCAAGAGAGGTACAAAAAAAATACACACCCTACACAGGACCCTTAGTGGATGTGTAAAAACCCATTTATTCATAAACATTATATGTCAAAGGAATTTGAATATGAGATTTATGAGGTGACCTATTCCAATATTCCTAAACCCAGTGCTAAAAAATAATATACATTTAAAATATTCTTTGATAAAAAATCTTAATTATATTACTATCCAAAAAATAATATAATATTCACATTCAATAGATATTTTATGTTTAGACTTGTAGAGATTTAGGAAAAATATTTAATTTTTATAACCGATGTTCCTTGTATTAAATAGAAATTTTCCTAATATATACGTGAATACATAATCTATAACAATCCTTCATCATCTTCCAAAATTCTTCATAAATGATACTCTAATATAAACATCTTATATATTAAATTTATTCATAACCTGGGGAAATATTATCATAAAGAAGAGATGAGATCAGAAACTCCATAAGGGTAAACAAAATTGATCACAATAAAAGATAATAAGACATAATAAAATTATCATAAGGTCATAACCAGGATACATAATAAAGTTATACCAAGAAAATATATATTATAATTAATTGAATTGGGTTTGGAATAATATAATACATTAATACAAAGACCATATAAACACGAGTAATGAAAAATGATCTATGATTGAACAATATTTTTAAGATAATTGTCCTAAAACAACGACAATAACATAACCCTAGAAACCATATGGCATGGTTAAAAACCAATAAATTCATTTTAAAGTAAGAATTTGTTAACCACTAATGCACCTTCTTGTTCATGGGAAAATACACCCCCTGTACCCTTTGGATTAGGATAATGCCTCTCATCTAACCCTACATATTTAGATAAATCCTCTAAAGTATCCTTTAGTATAGGATAAATACTTATGTATATAATTTTAATCTCAGGAGATATAAACATAAACTAATGAATTTGAGGGAGATACATGACCCCACCCATTATAATCCATACATATGTGTGTGATAAAAAATAAATAATAATCATATCATAAGAGACCCAAAGAAAATAAATTGGCATCATATCCTCTTAAAATGAAATAACATAATTAAAAATTTAATAATTCCATAACTAATCCTAACCTGATATATATGTGTAAGATAAGTAGGAATCTATTTAAATTTAGTACAATTCAATATAAGTCCCTTTAAATATTGATAATAGTGCATCTGGTATTTAAAATATATTAATAAAGGGTATATAGACATGTAAAAAATATCACCTGTTATCTGATTTATGTCATACAGGTGAAAAAACATCGTTAATCAAAATAGAAAATATGGTATTCGAAAATAAAAGGAATTGGAAGAAAATTTATTCTTATTCACAGTGGATGGTTATACAAGAAAAATAAATTGATAGATCACATTTCTTCAAGATAAGTACCTAAATTAATCCATATGGAGAATAAATATTGACGGTATCACTTGAATATTTTCCTCAATCAATTATAATATATGTCAAAGAATAAGGACTCAAATGGAAAATACATTTTTGGTGTTTTAAAAAAAAATATTGAAATTAAAAATATCCATGATTTTTTCAAATAATTTTAGAAGTCATATTTTATAAATCTATAAGAAAATAATTTGTTTTATAAACCTTTATAATATAGAGATAATTTTTCATATGAAACTATATAGGTAGCGGAAGGATGTGTTCACAAGAAAAAAATTATAAGAAAATATTTTAGAATACATTTCTAAAATATGATGTTATGTTTCACTTTAAAAACTTATTTTCAAAAAGGTGAAATTAAAACATTAAAAAAATTAATATTGAAAAATAAAAATCAATAATATATCCTTAAAAATACATAATGTTTATAAAAAGAAATTTTGAGTGGAAGATGAAACACATGATAAGATGTAAGGCCTATTTAAATATTTTGAAATATATTTATTTAAAACCCACATAAAAAAAGATTAAAAATTTACTTTATGAAATAGGAGAGCGAATATATATATTATATGAAGTAAAA
Organism: Viscum album; assembly: GCA_963277665.1. Classification (NCBI taxonomy): domain Eukaryota; kingdom Viridiplantae; phylum Streptophyta; class Magnoliopsida; order Santalales; family Viscaceae; genus Viscum; species Viscum album. Next base: position 707,085,291 of record OY728165.1, on the reverse strand, counting down.
CCAAATTAGTTTTAAAATATTAGTGGATAAAATTTGTGAAAAAGGATAATATGGATGTAGTGAGGAAACTATTATTAAATAGGATATTAATTGTTCTCAACAATGATATTATTTTTTAAAATAAATTTTTTTCATGGTAAATTTTTGAATTTAAAGTTAACTTACAATATATTTTGAGTTAAATAAAAATTATAGAAACTATTAATTTTTAATAAACCAATCATGGAAGAAATAAGTTCAATATGAAGCATTATAACTCAATTAAGAGAGTTGAGTTAACAAAATTTCCTAAAACTATATAATCATTAAATTCAAAATCAATTTAAAGATATAATATTATATGGATATTCAGACCCCATGAATTAAATGAATATTGTGAAATAAATTCTTTCTTAATTAGATAAACCATTTTTATGAAAACATGTTTAATATAATGAAATATGTCTTAAGGGGAAAACGTTTGAGACAACAAGCCTTTTACATGAATTTTAATTTATTTGATAACACTATGAATTCCTATATCATAGACATAAAAATATTATTAAAATATATAAAAATATTTTGAAATTTATAAACATCATTTAAAATTATTCCCTATATGTATATTAGTTAGTTATTATCTAGTATCAATATTCGGTGAGAGTAATCTTAATCGTTTTGAAATTGTTTCAAAATAATGGTGTTGTTCTTCATTATTCTCCAATTTTCATCATTATTAGAAAAAAGGTAAAAGATTTTATATTTAAGTATAGTTTATAATTTTATAATTTCATTCGATGTCATTTTTATTTATTTTTCTTGTAGAATAATTTGGCGATAAACATGTATTAGTGATCTTTAACAAACGAACGATGTCAAATTAATTAGTGTGTTTAACATTAATATCACCACTACAAAAATAAACAAAAATAATAATTTACATATTTATATAATATATCATCAATAATTATGTTCTCTTATTCATATATGTTCTTATTTTATATAATTAATTAAGTATGTGGTTAGATCAACCCAAGCATAAACATGCTATAATTAATGCACAATTATGATTATGAAAATAATTTTAATTGAAAAATATCATTATTAAATTATAATAATTTTTATATTTATGTAATTTTAATTTTTCAATCACATTTGAATTAATTGTATGAAATTACACTGACACTATATTAACAAGGATATTCTTTACTTTGTTGAGTTAGTAGGTCGCACAATGCTTAATAAACAATTTTATTTCTTAATGAAATAAACAGAAAGAATAATGGTAATAATTTCCCCCATTATAAATAAAATTATGTTATATGTTTCACATTTCATCCAAAATTTCACTTTAATAATTATCCAATAGTGGTGGTAGTGAAAAACATAAGATTTCATTTCGTGGAGGTTGTAGTTTGCACAACACACAAATATTGATTTCATTTTCCAAATAAAAAAGGGGAAAGGTGGATAAAAGTTAGTACCATAAAATAATAAATTTTTTATACAAGAAATAATTATGTAATTATATAGTAATTTGGAAATTATAATTTAAAATTTATATTAATATAAAAAATAAGTATGATAAAATGAGTACTCATGTATATATCATTGTATTTTGTTTGGAGGATCCCTAAAAAATAAAGGTCCCTTGACAAAATATTAAGAATATAATCTAAATTAGAATTAAAATTATTATAAACTAAGGATACTGGGAATATTTTCAAGCAGAAAATTATGTTTTTGAGTGGCCTTGAAGTGGTGCTAAGAGGCCTCTTTTATAAGTGATGATAATGGCATTTTCGTTAATATTCTTATTTAATATAAACATGGAAAATTTTAACATGTAAAGAGACTCAAAAAATAGGAAATAATAGATTTTATAATGTGGAAATAATTTTATTTTCGAATAAAATCATTTATAAACATGTTTTATACATTTTTAAAGTATTTTACCCCATTTATTTATTAACATAAATATTTTATATTTTACCGGAGAAGCTAGTTTTTATAAAAGTAAATTTCATTATATACTTAAAGAAAAAATTAAAATAATTACATAATCTGAACAATATTATTCAAAATATTAAATCTATTTCATCATATAAAATTTATACATGTAAGAAAAATTAATTTAAACATTATCACATATAACACGTAAAAACCCTTTTTTAGAAAAGAGTATTTTTATGTATAAATTTTATGTGTTGGATAAAATTATCAATTTCATTGATTTTAATTATATGTTATTTTTTAATTATAATTATATTTTAATTTATGTGTCTATCTAACCAATCCACAAATAAATCTTAAAAAAAATAATATTTAATTAAATGAAAATAAATAAAACAGTTTTATGGTAAATAATATATTAACATACTAAAATTCAAATCAATGGTTTTATAAATACAGAGTTTTTAATATTTATATATTTATTACATATTTTACTAAATATAATTTGTAGAATCTTATTGGTCTTGATTACATAATTAAAATTTTACCTTTTCTTTAAAACAATATTTTCACTGTTCACCTAAAAATAATTTATTTTATAAAATTATTAAAAATTAATATTTCAATAAATTTGGTATACTGAATTCGAAAATGGAATTAATTTTAAAAAATTTAACATTTTAAAATTTTATAATTTATCTTTTAGATCAAAATAATAAAAATATATTCTTTTATTTTAAATTTACCTATAAAATGTTATCTGTTCTTAAGCCAATTATTTATTAATATCTAATTGATCTCAATATTTTTTTTACTTATTTCTTGTTTTATTATTTTTCAATTTTATTAATAATTTTTTTTTTCATGGATCATTTTTTTGTGTTTGTTGTGCAGAAATATATTGAAAAACATGTCTATTAAAAAAATTATATTAAAAAATCCCAGTTTCATGAACTTGCCTAGATACCTTTGTACAATGATACATGAGATGAAACTAACATAGAATGAAGGGTGTTCCTGATCCCCATGGGTTGATGACTATCACCAAGAATAATACTCAATAAAATAGGAAATGAATTTTCCAAAAAAACATAGGAATAGAAAAGTCACAAGTCAGTACTCTCAATACTTTAATGGGATAAAGTATTTGAATCCAAATAGTTATAACAAAAACCAAAGCAATACATTGTTAATGTACTTAACAACTGGAAGGAAAAAACTAAAACACTGGAAAGGAAACATAATCCCACTCTATGGTCCAAAATATCAAGATCATATATCACCTCCATGTGGTGCTTTTACTTTTCTCAAAAATGGTATAATAAAATCTACAAATTTCAAAATGAAAAGGAATGGTGTGAAGTATAAATCATAGTACGTTCTCACCAAGTATTAAATAATAAATTACCAAAACAATTAACCAGATATTCTATTTTTAAATATATAACTAGGCATGTCATATCATTTTTATATTTAAAAAACACACATTATTTTCAAATTGATTAAAGATATATCAAATTACTTTCAATAATTCCTAAATGTATATTTTATATAAAATTGTTGTTATAAATCACTTGACATGAGTACACTAGTTTAACAATTCAAAGGTATGTATAATAAAGTAAAACAAATCATAGTAAAGTAATAACCATGTAAAAATCCCTATGGTAATTCAATTTATTAGGTAATTGTATCCTCACATTGTCCATATTGATAATGAATCTAGTTAGGTTCACACACAAAAATTCACCCCAAAATGAGGAACTCATAATGGTCAGTATACACCTAATAGGGGAACCCATAATGGGAATTCGTGCAGAAGTTGTTTTAGTAACAACTGTCATCATTAATCTATTTCATGAGAGTAATATTTATTATCATGCATTTAAAAATTACCACTAACTACCCATGATAACTTGTACTTCAAAAATCAATAAAATTTAAAATTAGTAATTTCAAATCATTTAGAAACCTAATTTCCCAATTTAAATAAACAACATACCTTTCTCTTTTCAACACCATATACTCAGTTTTAATCATCTCATTCCATTTCAAAACATGTTTCAATTAATTAATTTTTCTCAAGATCAACATCAAATCATATTTTTAAAACAATTTCTAAAATCAAGCAATCATTTTAAATAAATATATCCCACATATTCAATTATATTGAAATTGGGGTTTTTTCTCCAATTCCATTCCCATTTCAAATCATGGATCAAATCCATGTTTTTATTCTAATTAAAAACATATTAGAGTATAGTCATGAAATTAACGGTTTCAACTTTCATGAAAAGCATTACGAAACCAACTGCCTTTAAATAAAGGAACCATAACACATAACACACCCAACATGGATCATTAATGAATATCGAAGGAAAATGATTTCTAGAAACCAAACCTAGCATCAGGATATAATTAAATTTATATTAGATCCATCAATTATATGATGATACATAAATCTATTAAGATAAATATAAGAGATATTAAAAGGAACTAAAAGAGGGAAGATCCACTTACCAACACTATGATTCTCTGGAATAGGGGGTTAGGGAGATGGAATCACATATATAGAGCCTTATTAACCAAGAAATTTATGTTAGGGGTGAGTGGGGATATTAGAGATCTTAAAGGGGTGATTAAGAAATTTTAAAACATTTTTGAAATAACATAAACCTGAACACATAGTTTTATGGGCAAGGTCGTATGGTTAGACTAAACCTGCACCCAAACTGTAAGCCCTTATACTAGGGTTCACTATTTCGACTATGTGGGAACATGGTTTATCAATACATGTTCCATCCATGAAAACCATCAGTATTTGAGGCTGCACATTTTTGAGGATCTTTCTACATAGTTTGAAAAAAGTATATTCCCCTTCTAGGGCACCATCAAAGGGTACATGCTTTACTAAGACAAAACGCATGGTTGTCCCTAACCGTGTTCCAACCATGATAATACAAACATGACTACCAAAATATCTATATTACACCTAAAAAAAATAGAGAAGAACCAACAAATTCATAAACAATTGAAGAGCCTAGGATTACCTAAAAACATATAATGATATGTTATAACCGATACAACACAAAATGTTCTGTCCTAAGAATCTCTACCAAGAAGTTTCTATAACAATGAGATAAGAGCCAAAATCTACCATCAGTTCCTCCCTCTCCAAAGTATCATGCATATAAGAACCATTTTTCAAAATTGTATAGACAAAATGTATCATCCTATCAAAAAATACCTTTTTCTTAGAATCAGTAATCCTAACATGATGCTAATTCATAGTTATTTCTAGCTCAATATCAAGATCATCCTAGATCAAGACATGAGATGGGTCAGAAACATACTTATGATGATTCAATACATGGAACATAGTATTATTCATTATCAACTGTGGTGGAAGTGATAAATAGTAAATACCCTAACCCATAATATCAACAGTTTCAAATAGTACCAAAAAATGTTGAGTATGCTTCCTTGGACCCCCAAGGCCTCGATGACTAAATGAGGAAAACCGCTCAAAAACACCTTGTTACCAATTGAAAACATCAAAATTCTATGATAATTATTGGCATAAGATTAACAGTGGATCTATAATTTGAACATTATATGAAAAATAAACTGAATCTTCACCACCATCTCTAAGACCAATCTCATCCCAATGAAAGATGTCTCTCTAATATCTGTCCAACACATTGGAGATTTTCACATCATGCCTTAAAATTCCTCAAAAGATCCCTTAAATCCATGGAATAGTAACTACTTTATAATTAAACACTACCAGTCTCAAATGGTTTTCCCAATCTCCACAAAAATAATGGATGTAAGAACAAATTATGTCCTCATGAATCTGAAAGGACTCCTTTGTATGGACATCTATCTTTTAATTTTATTCCATACTCAAACAAACCTGAGATCCCATCACCTAATGAAGGCCTCTCAAAAAAAGAGAGGTAAAACTGTGATATATATCAGAGACTATTATAGATGTAAATCAATTTAAACTAAAAATCTCTTTATTTTAGAGACTTACACAGTCCTCAACTTTGGTTGTATCACAAGTGGGCATAAGTTGAGATGATTTGGTCAGCTGATTGATCATAATAGATATCGTATTATTCTTTAGAGGGGTATATGGTAACCCAAAAAATGTTTATTGAAATATTATCCCACTTCCATGTTGGAATTGGATGTGGATGAACCACACTTGAAGGTCTTGGGTCCTTGGCCTTGAACTATTTGAAATTATAACAATGAGAAACAAAATCAGCAATGCACCATCTCATACATGGCCATAAAAATTATTGTTTCATGTCATAGAAATTATTTTTTTTAATGGGTTTCATAACCCATTGGAAATTATTGAAATCCACCATCAGTTAATTTGTCAGGGATAGAAGAAAAAAACCTAATTCTAAAAACAAATAATACCCTCCATAGATAATTCCCACTCACCAACTATCTCCCCACCATAAATGGAGTTCATAATTCTACAGAATACATCATCAAGATTCATCTCCTAAAAATAATCTTGAGATTAATGTAATCCAAAAGAGCACTATCCCAGACAACCTCAACCTTAATTTCCTAAACTCTTATGTGAAACCATGAAAAGAGATCCATAAGATTCCAGTATTCATTTTATTTTTTCATAGTAGGGTTATAATTTTCCTACTCAAAGAATCCTCATATAAATTACCTAACCATGGGGTATATGAAATGTTAAAATCAAAAGCCTTCCAGTACTCCCCCAAACACCATTTGAAGAGATAAAAATATTGTTGATAAAAGATGTAACTGATGGACATATAGTCAGAATAAATGGTAAAACATTATTTAAAAAGTTAATGTTGTAAAATCATAAGAGAATGCATCATGAATAAGAGTTCAAGGTCACATTTTATATATTCATTATTTTATTTACTTAGTTTTGTAAAACCATAGGCCACCATATGATCCCATTATATAAGAAAACATCCCAAACACAAACCTAACATGTCACAAAAGACCACATAGCCTTATTCATCCTCTATAAGGGTAAACATAGAAACAGAAACATAACATGTTTCAAATAAACAAAAGAACTATAACTTTTATCATCCCAATAAAACATTACCCCTTAAATGTTTGAGTGATCATTAGAGAATACAACATCAAGAAATACATTACAAACCATTGATAATACCCCACTTGACCCAAGAAAATCTAAATAGAAAAAATATTACCTAGTTTCTCCTACGTTATAACATCATTCAATTTATTACATTCAATTGTGATACCATTTTATGAGAACAAGAGTCCCAAAAAATTCACTTCTTGAATCAAGAAATCACATTTCAATATCTTGACATAAAGTCAGTCGCTTCTCAACATTTTTAGAACAACTCTCAGATGACGTACATGATCCTCCTCATATTGATAGTAAACAAGGATATAATTAATATATACCACAAATAATTAATGGAGATACTCGTGGAATATTATATTCATCAAATACAAAAGAATACCAGATAATTTATTTGACCAAATGGAATGAAAATATACTCATAATGGACATACCTAATTTGAAATGTGGTTTTATGAATGTTATATTCTATTATTTTCAACTGGTGATAAATAGATTTAAGGTAAATATTTAGAAACCTCTTTTCCCCTTTCAATTGTCCAAATTTTTCATCAATATGATGCAACAAATACTTTTTATTTACCATAACATGGTTGAGATTCCGATAATTAATATAAAGGTAATGTGTTCCATTATCTTTATTCACATAGTGAACATCAACTGCCAAAGGTGGAACACTCAGGAAAATTTATCCTTCCACTAACAAATCATCCAAATTAGGATTCAAATCATTAATTTAATCTAGTTTTATGTGTTATGAAGAAATATAAACTAGTTCATAAGTATGTACCAAATCAATTGAAATCATTACCTCTCTTAGCGGTGAAAGACAAGAAAAATAAGAAGGAAACATTTCGGGGAAATTAATGAAAACTTGAGGGATATAATCAATGAATGATTGTAATTTCAGGTCAAAAGTAATAAATGAAATCTTATTCACAAACTTTGGAGAAAATGGCCTTACTCTACATGACATATGGTCCCATTATCTCTAACAGATACAACATTATTCATCAGGTGAAATAAAGAAGACTTATTCAAGGTTACAGTGAATCTAGGAATTATTATCAATGATACAATACATATAAAAATATATATCAAGAGGCTTCATGTCAATAAAAAAAAAATACAATAAAATTTCAATCTCTATTAAAGAGAGATAACAAGTAGGAAAAAGGTTAACTCCTATCTCTATCAATTCTGAGGGGTGTAGTAATATCCATATATATGAAAATATATCTTTATGAATCAAAATTATGTTCAAAATAGGAATAGATATAAATTAATAAGATGAACCATTATCAAATAAAATAGTCACTAAATTTGAATCTATTGTGATAATACCTATCACAATCAATGTACATGTATCATCTTCCCCTAAAAACTCTTCTATTTTATATAAAAGCATCATTGTGGTTTCATGTGGGTGGAATCCATTTATTCATGATGTTTCTGATTTCGCCATAGTTATTTTCATAAATGATGATCTCATGGAGCTACAAAAGGTTGAAAAGAAATGGAAGTATTTATATAGCTGTACTCAGTGACAAGAACTGCATATCTTTGGGGCCACCGTACAGTAACATCTAAAATGACTAGGTTTTCTACACTATAAGTAATTAAAAAGGACTTTTCCAGGCACTATAATCAGTATAGAGTTTGAATTCTACCACGAACCTCCATGGGAATCACTATAATTTTTCTTTTAAAGGATTTCATTGAACCTCCCCTGGGAGAAAAATAAAATCCTTTAAACCCTAAATAACTTACGAGGTCAAGTTAAAAAATAAAAGACATATCCATTATGTCATTATAAGATGGGATATTTAGTTGAAAATATGAAGAATGAATAATAAATTCAAAAACCTTATTGAAACATCATGTATTTATCTTCTCATTTGACAAAATCTTAAGTAAATATTTCCAATATTGTTAAAGAGATTACCATAATCTGATGTGGTCCCATCACCTTGTTATTGTTTAAAATCACTATATCCTTATCAAACACCATATAATATAGATATAACTAGTTCGTGAAAATAAATATAAATTATTTCCACTCTAAACCCTTGTTATTTTTCATAGTAACCATAGAATTTCACCATCCCCTAAAATGTCCCTCTATCTTAAGGGTGGAACATTTTACCTTGATGTAATCTGGTGTTTCTAAGAAATCAAATAGAAGATCTATATTTAGCAATAAATCCTCAAAAACCTGAGTATGATTATAGCCTTGGGAAAATGGTTGATTTCAGTGAACGAAATCTAGATAATAATTCTGTTATTCATCCTTTTAAGGTCCAACATATGGAGATTGAACATTAATATGTACATATTCTTTTTCTAATGGTTTGAAAACATGCACAATAATCACAAAAATAATTTGGACCATATGAGGAACAAATCTATATGGTTCACAAGTAGCTTCCTCCTATGGACTATTCAAACATATTATTAGAGTTTTGATTCTAGAAAACATCAGCAACCAACATTAATGAAAAATGAATTTAAAAAAGATCAATAAATCAAAAAAGAGAAATGGGAAAATTAATCCCATAACATATGAAATCATAATTATTATTTCAATCTATCCAAATAAAAAGCAGGGAAAATGTTAAAATTAGATCAAAGTATTCCCTAATACACCTTTCCCAAAATATCAATGGTGACATAAAGCTCATTATGATGATATATGTCTAGGAACTCACTCATAACTACCTTTTATGTGCTGAAAAGACATCCCAAATTGCTTTCTAACATCAAGGAAATATGATTAACCTATATCTCTGATACCACTTTGTCCTGAATAATACCAGATACCCCGGTACCCTGATAACCAAGATGATATTGACATATCCCGAAGGGAATTATTGGTACCATGTGTTAGTGAATAGCACCAAGAAGCATACATAAAAAAATAAGGAAAAAACTTTACACAAAAACAGTGGAAGACAAAAGAAAAAAGTTAGTATACTCAAAACACTAAAGGGAGAAATTATAAGAAACTAAACAATTATAGTAAATCACAAAAAAACACACCAACAATGTACTGCAAAACTGTCACGATAAAATTAAAACACCCCAAAGACACATTATCCCTTTCCACAGTCCAAAGGATGAATAACATCCATCACCTCCAAGTGGTTATTTCCCTTTTCTCAGATCTTACATAATAAAATCTAAAACTTATTAATGGAAAATATATGGGGTGATCTATAAATACTCGCAGGGTATCCATAAGTATTCCATAATCAATTCCAATAATAATAAATCAAATATATTTTTTAATTGAAATAAATCAAGGTATGGAATTTTTTTTTCATATTTAAAATAGAACATAACTTCATTAAATTTGATATAATATATATAAAATGAATTTCAAATAGTCTTAAATGATCATTTTATATAAAATAGCTAATATAAATCACTGTCAATGAATAAACTAGTTCAACAGTTCAAAGGCATGTATAATCAAGTCAAATAACTCATAGTAAAGTGAGAACCATACACAAAATACACATTGTATGTTAGTTTATTAGGTAATAGGATCATCACACAACTCAAAATGATCAAGAAAATAGTGAGGTGCACAAAAAAAACCCAATACTGGGAACCCATAATGGGTAGTTTTCACCCCAATAGGGGAACCCATAATGAGAAGCAACGTGGAAAATATTTAAGTATTAGATATCATAATCAATAAATTTATAGAGAGGAATGATCATATAATCCTTATTGCATTTACCATAAACTACCAAGGATAACATATGCTTCATCCATCAATAAAATAATAAAATAACCATTTAAAATCATTTTAATACATTATTTCCCAATTTCAATTTTTTAGATGCCTTTCCCTTTTCAAAACCAAATCATTGGTTTTCATCATTTCAGGCCATTTTAAAGCATTTATCAATTCAATATTTTTTTCTCAATATCAACATCAAACCATTTTCATCAAAATGAATTCCAAATGTATGCCATAAATTTCCATAAATCCAACCCAAAATTTCAATTCTATTTATATTGGTTTATTCTAAATTTCCATTGAAATTTTAAATCAAGGATAAAATACATGTTTTTAACTAATTAAAAACATATTACAATTTAATAATGAAATTCAAGGATTCAATTGTGGTGAAAATAATTATGGAACCACCTACCATTAAATAAGAAACCATAATGGAAAACACCCACAATGGGGAACACCAATGAATATCAAATGAGAATGAGATCTAGAAACCGAACCTAGAATAAAGATCCAATTAATTTTTTTTTAGATCTATAATATTAATAATGATCAAATAAAACATTAGGGATAATTTAGGATATATTGGATGAATGAAAAAGAGATAAGATTCAATTATCAAGGACGGATCAGATCTTCCACCATTGCATTCATTATCCAATGTAGTCGTTTGGGGAATCCAAAATAACTTCTAGGGAGCCTTAATAGACAAGGAATTCATGTCAGGGTTATGTGAGGAGATTAAGGATACTAAATGAGTGTCAAGAATTATTAATTTTTTTGAATTAAATAAACCCCCACAAATGGTTTTCTAGTAATGTATGTAGAACTAGATAAACCACTTACCCTAACCAAGAACCCCTACACTAAGGTGTATAGTTTATACTAAGTGGGCACATCGTTTTTCAAATTATGTTCCAACCATTAAAGATTGGACTATTTTTGGTTACATGTTTTGGATGGTCTGGTAAAATGATTTGGAAAAACTATACACCCCGCCAAAGAACCATCAATGGACATACAATTTGTTATGCCAAACTAAATTATTTTCCAAAACATTGCACCATATGTGCACAAACCAAAGGTCTTATAAAATTATCCAAATACAAAATGAAAGAAACTTATATATATTCCAACCAAATAATGAAAAAAAAGGGTATATGAGTACCTGATAGAATGTAATGGGTTGTTACATATAGAGTGTTACATTCTCCACCCCCATAAATTAGTTGTATACTCATAATTATAATTATAAATTAATAGTTTAACCAAATGAAGATATTTAAATGATATATTCAAATCATGATATAATTTGAAGAGTGTTATAAAAATATTAAGAAATATATTATTTCCCAATAAATAGGTAAAAATTAATATTGATTTTTTACTAATAATTTCAGCAAAACATCCCTCATGATTAGGTATCATAAATTCTATAATTGATTTATTTTTTCAAATATGGATTATATTCATCCTAAAATTAATATATAATCATAGTTTGGTTCGAAATATGAAATTTTATTAGCATATTTTTGTTATTATAGATTTTATGTAGAGATAACCAAAAAAATCACAAACTTGCATTGAATTATTCTAATATAAATATACACATATTTTTACAAGGAATGATCCCGTAAAATTCATCTAAGGATACGAAATGATGTTTCATTTGATATGAAAATAATTGGGGAGGTGATTTAATATTCTTAGTATACCATCATGATATGATATATGGGAATACAATAAGGCATCTATAAATATAGAGTGGAGTATAAGTGTACATTAATTATAATTATCCACATCTATAGTTGTGACTATATAGTTTTTCCTTTGTTCCCTAGGATTATGAGGTTTTTAATACATATAATCCTTATTAGACATTGGATTTATGGGTCAATTTTCATAGTTCCCAAACTCCTTGTATTTAATGTGTTTTTATATATATTGTGTATTTATTTGGTCTCCAATCCCTTCAAATTTTTTGGACAGATTATTCCTATATATTTTTCAATTATTATATCTATAGAAAATCCTTTCACAACATTTTCTTATTCATGTAAGAAAATACTTTGGATTATTAATCCCAAATGTTTAAAATTTAGGAAGATGAATCATATTTTTTTCATCATATACATAATGTAATATTTTATAAAACTCAATTTCTATCATTTAAAAGTGTTCATATTTTTGTAAAGAATCACGTTATTAGTCATAACATGATATATTTGGGTGAGAAAACCCACATATTTTTTTAAAGTATATTTTATCCATTTTCTCATTATGGTAATTAATTAATTGTCCATAAGATCCATTATTAACCGGTTTCCTCCTAGATACATCAATTATTTAATTCCAAATGCTTAACCACGAGTGATCAATAATAACATCAATAGGTAATTATCATAAATAATTTCATGAATATTAATCTCAAGATGTATCATTTTATGACAAAATAATGTTAGACAATAATTCATTTAGATTGTCATAGATCACTCTTAGTTCAAAGAATGATTCTTTATATGGGGAGTTTTAATACTAATTAACCAATTACCTAGAATATTTAGGAAATAAATCATTTATAATGGTTTTTCAAGAGAATTTTTAATTAACCACAACATATACCCTAGGGTGTCAATATTAATATAATGTTATGACTCTTTTTCATGAACCATATGATGATTGAGTTAATAATCAACACAACCTTTTTAGGGATATTAACCATTGGTACATCAATTCAATAGATTTTATCCACATGAATTATCAAGACATGAAATTTTATTAGGAGAACCAAACAATTTTATCTTTACCAATACATTAAGAGGTTATCCTATAGTTTTACTTATTTATAGGGTTTTATCAAATGATATATTATCATAATAACTAAAAACATTAAATATAATGTATGAAAAACTTAAAGGTTTGTATATACCTTTTAAAATATGATTAAACCTATCTTATTAATCCTTAATATACATTATCACTCTTTATTTTTCTTTAACCGATAAAATTTTATCTCTAAATTTATCTAAAGCTTTCTATACTAAAAAATAAGGCACACAAACTTTTAAAATCATATCAAATGATAATAGAAATATAATTTACAAAATTTAATTGAAGCCCAACCTTAATTACATGATTATTAAAGATTTTATAAAATATACATTTTAGGGATTTTTTTGGATTATAGTATTGGATACTTAGGAAAAATATATATCATTTAAAACCCATGTTATTTTTATCAAATGTAATTTTTTCAAAAAAATTTTAAAGTTATTAATAAACAATAATCGTTCAATATCACCCAAAATTCTTCCACATAGGATACTCTTCCATTTACATTTTAAATGATACATTTATTTATTACGTGAGGAAATGGAAACAAAAAAGGTGGAATCAAATGCTTAGTAAGGGTAATCATAAGACAAAACCATAAAATATATGAATAGAGCATTAAATATGGGTATAATTAGGATAGATAATAAATTTGTATCTAGAAAATAATAAATTATAATTCATGTAAAAGGGATTTGAATGACATAATATATGAATTCGATGCATTTAGAAACATGAGTCAATAATTATGATTCATCATAGTATAACATGTGTAAGAGAATAAGCATAAACATTTGGTGTATATACAAGCATAGAAACCATTTTTAATGGAAACACCCCATGAATGTTATAACATAGTAGGCTAGGTCTTACCACCCATGTACAATATTGATCATTGCATAAAACTATAGTGTACAATTAGGATTATTGTAAAACCTCTTATATAACCCTTTGGTTTGGCATAAATTCTCTTGTGTCACCTTTTACACATGATATATATTCTTATGCACACTTTGGTATGGGATAAATCCTCTAATTTTCCCTTTTATGCTCATAATACACAATATTAAACTAATGAATTACAGTGTAAAAATAGGACCCCACACATCACCATCAGTACATATGTTTTCCTCAAGAAATAAACCATCATTATATCCTAAATAAATCATGGAAATTAAATGGTTTTCATAACCATTTAAAATTATACCACATAATAAAAACATTAGTAATTCTATAAGTTATCATAACATGACATACATATGAAAAACAATCTAATATACAATTTTATTCAGCAACATTTTATGTAAAAAGAATCCAATAATGATAATAAATCACATGGTACTTATAATAGATATAAAAAGGTTACATAGTTAAGTATATAATTTCACCAATCAATTGATGTTTGAATTCTCGATGAACACACTTTAATAATATAAATAGAATACATGATATTCAAAAATCAATGGAATTGGAATAATTGTTCTACCTATTAATGGAGGATAGTGGGGAAATATGATGATAATCAAGGATAATTCCAAAATAATAGAAATATGATACTTAATCCATCTATATGAAGAAGGTGGATAGTATGTTTTTGATGAATTTAAATTATCAAGTAAAAGGTATGCCAGAAAATAATTTCTTAGATAAGAAATACATATTTAGAGTTTTAGAAAAAATAACTTTAGAAATTAAAAAAAAACCTTGATCTTTTGAAACCATATTAAAACACATATTTCATAAATATATGAGAAAATAATTTCATTTATAAAACAAGAAGGAATAGAGATAATGTTTCACATTTAATAAAAAAGTATTAAGAAATATATGTTTACAAGAAAAAATGTTAAAAATATACATTAGAATGCATTCATAAAAGGTGAATTTATGAGTTACATTATTAGTTATTTTCAAAAAGGTTAAGGGAATTTTTTTAAAATAACATTTAATTTTGTAAAAGAAACATCAATAATAGATACTAGAAAAGAGATAGTGGATATCCGAATAAACATGGGGTGGAGATAAAACATTTTATGATATGGAAATACATTTTAAATATTTCCAAATACTGTTGTTAAAAACACCCATCAACAAAAGAGGGAAATAAATTATGTTTTAAAAGAAGAAAATGAGAATATAGAGGTCAAATATAAATACTCATAATTTTTGTCCAGTAATAATTTATAACATTTCAAGGAAGGGAAAATAAAAACGAGGAGGGGAATCCTTTATTAAGGATAATGATAATTTTCTCAACAATGTAAAATATATGAATTGAAAAAAGAATTTTACACTAACATGGAAGATCAAATTTCATAAAATAAACTCTTAGGGTGTAAGAAACAAATAATGGAAAAAATATGTTCAATATGAAGCATTATAACTCAACAAAGAGAGTTGGGGTAACAAATAACTCTAAAAACATGGATATATTTTTAATTGAAATAAATTTAAATATATAAAATGATAGTTATATATAAAATATATCAATTAAATTAATATTGTAAATTTTATTTATTATGGGGTAAATATCCTATTCTAAAAAAATGATAAATATTTGGAAATAGGTCTCAAGGGGTCAAAATTTGAGGCAAGAAACGCTTATGTTGAATTCATGTATAGTTAATCCAAATATAAAATCCTATATAAAAAATATAACCAAATTATAAATCTATTGTACAAAATTATAAAATTTTATTAACATAATTTAAAATTATTTTCGAAATGTATATTAGTTAGTTATTATCTAGTTTCAAAATCAGGTATGAGTAATCTTGATCATTTTGGAAAAAATTCATAATTATGGTGCAATAAGTCATTCTTCTTCCAAATTTCATCATTATTATATTATAAAGGTACCATAATATATGTTTATTTTTTTTAATGTTATAGTTTCATTCTATGATATTTTTAGTGATGGTTCTTGTAGATTATATTAAAAACTAGTATCTTTTGGTGATCCCTGAAAAATAAATGATTGTATCTCAATTAATTAATTTAATATTAATGTTACAATTATTGAACCAAAATAGAATTATTATTTACATATTTATATAATATATCATCATTAATTTATTTTTCCTAGTTATACATTATATTATTTTATAACATTTTCAAGTATGTGGTTAGACTAACCCAAACACGAGCATACCTTAATTAATGGATAATTTTGTATATAAAAGTAGTTTATTTTTTAATAATATCATTATTATTAATTAATATTATTATTATTTTGATTTTTTATTTTTTTGTACCATATTAAAATATATTTGAATAAATAATAAGGTAAATAGATGAAAAATGAGATATGTTACTTTGTGGAGGTAGTTGTCTGCACAATTCACGATTAACATTTTCATTTCTCAATGGATGAGAGGGAAAGAATGTGGATTATAATTTATCTATTACTAATAATATTTTTAGTATATTTTTCATTTCAATTCATAAATATCACTTACATAATTATTTAACAGAGGTGGGGTGTAGAAATTGGAGTCGTCGCCTCTTGGTGGGAGTTGTTCGCGAAATAGACAAATGACTGTTTTATTTTTTTAAAAAAATGGTAAACATTGTTAATGAATATTAAATTATAATAATATAATTATTTATAAAAAATAAGTATTTAATTATATATTAATGATTATTTTATAATTAAAAAATGAAATTTGGAAAGGAAAAAAAGATAGTGAAAATGACTACTCATGTAGTAATTTTTGTGTTTTATTTGGAAGATTCCTTAGAAATGAAGGTCTTAAGAAAAAATATTGTATATTACGACTCAATGAGATGATATAGGATTATAAATATAATATTATTATAAGATTTTAATATTAAAACCAAATTTTTAGTGTGGTATTGAAGGTATGGTAAGAGGCCCCTTTTATACGTGGTGATAATGTTTATTTAAAACAAATTCCAAGTTATTAAAAAAAGATGATTTTCTTTACATTTCAAGCATGTAAAAAAATGGAAAATAATAGATTTTGGCAAGAGATATGTTTTTTTAATATCTCAAAAACTCAATTATAATTATGTTTCAATCCATTTTCACCTTAATTTATTACATTTATTACATGTGATTTTATAGTAGTAACTAGTATCTACATAAATAATTTACATTTAATGCCTAAAAATATAAATAAAATAATTATTTAATCAATAAATAATGATTATAAATATGAAATTAATTTTACCATATCAAATTTATATTTGTATGAAAATTTAATTATAATATTATTTCATGTAAGTGTAATAACCCATTTTTAAGAAGAGTGTATTTCAAGGTTAAAAATTATTTATTGGATAAACATATCAATGTATTTAATTTTAATGAAATAAATTGGTTGATATTAAATCAAATAAAATATATGTGTCATTAAAAAAATATAAAACTTGGCTTTACCAATATATCATTTATTTAAAAGTGAACACCAAAGACAATTTTTATTTGAAAATGTTACTTAAGTTACTAAAATATCTATAATTGATTTTCAAAATATGTACTTTTTTTAAATATATAGATTTATATCATGTTTGAACAATTATAATTTTTTATATAGTTATATGTCATTCATATATAATTATAATGTTATAGTTTTCATATCAACGATAATTTCAATAATCACCATAAAATCAATTATTTTAAAAAATTTAAAAAAACTCATTAGAGACTAATTTTTATATGATGAATACAAAATTGTAAATAATATTAATTTTTTGTTAAAATTTATAAATTTAGAATTTGAATAAAAATAAATTATATAACTTCTTTTATTGAAAAATTACCTTTTAAAAAATTTAGTGTTCTAAATACAATTTCGAATGAATTTTTATAAGATTACAACAATTTTTTTATTTACATGGGGTTTTATTATTTATTAATTTTATTAATAATAAATAAGTTTCAACTATTTTTAATTTGATATTTCATAAAAAGAAATTTATTGAAGTTTTTTTTAATGAAATAAATTTAAAAATCTTGATGGGTTACATTCTTCCCATTCAATAAATTTCACCATAAGTTTTTTCATTATCACATAATTTTGAAACTAATTAAGATTATCTCTGAGATATAAATGAATCATAATATAATTTCAAGACTTTTAACAATAATATTAAGTAATATTCCTTTTCCACAAATAATAGATCAATACAAATATTATGTTTTTCAAAACAAAATTGTGAAAAACAACCACAATGATTAGGTATAAAACTCTAATAATCGAATTAGTTTTTTTGATAGGGATCATATTCATCCTTACACTAATATATGATCATAAGTTGGATTGAAATATGAAATTGGATTTCCCTATTCTTTTGATTATTATAGATTATATTCTGAGATAGAAAATATATTTCCAAAATCATATTAAACTCATATCAATGAAGGATACTAATATTTTCACATGGCACATTCCAATAACATTAAACATGGGATAAAATACAAAAATAAACATTATTTAAAAATCAAATCACCAGGGTGGTTATTTAATTCTCTTAAAAAACTTATTATACACTCATCCCCATAATAAAATAACTCATCCATAAATATAGAGTAGAGTATATGTGTACATTAATTATCATGATGTAACATCTTGACCTGGGGTCCACTTAAACTGTTCCCCAAGCTCGTGGGTCACATGGCCGCAAGCGTACCTCAACATATGCTAGAGGTTTCTTGAATAAAATTGAGGTTTTGAATGTGGTATGGTAAAGATAATATACCCTCTTATCAGAGTGTAACAATGGATACAACCATAAATGTACAATGGTGAATGAAGATGTAATATATAGAGTGTAAATGAAAAAGTAATGAAGGAATAAATAGAACAAAACCAATGAATAAAAATAAAAAATCCACTTTTGAAGTGTCAATACATTAAAGAATTTCAATCTATAAATATAAAGAGGTTGATATAGGAACATGTATAAAAATATTCTATACAAAAGTAAAAAAACAGAATAAAAAAAACTTACTAGAATATCAAACCAATGATTCATTCTCTTCTCCTAAGTAATAACCATGAGTATGAATATTAACTACCTATATGAGGGTGATTTTCATTACTGATACTTGAAGATAGAAAATCATCATGGGTACCAAAGGAATCTTATGTAGGGTGTGAGTTAAAAATATCAGTAGGCCACCACCAACATTGTCTACATGTAAACCAAGTAATGATCATTACTAAATAAGGTGCAGGTATAAACATAATATGAAAACAATGTTGAAATAAATAACCAGACCTATCAAGTTTCTATAGGAAACATAGTGTGTTTACCTGCTTTGTCTTCTGGCCAGAATAGAATGTCTGATCAGGTAATATATATATTTTTTAGTTATATATTTCATCCACCTATATAAACCTTGTACATACATATGTATGTGGCCATATTCAATGAATAATAATTACTGACTATAATGGCTAATAACTCACACATCAATAACTAGTAAAACTAGTCTATAATCTCTATCAATAGCGTACATTACTTATATTCCAATAAAATTGTGACAATTCATGCTTAAAACTCCGGATGGTTATTGTTCTATCATTTCAACACTTGATACATGGGACATGACATGTAGAGACCAATGTCCAACTAGTCTAAATGGTTGGATATGTTATGCTCAACACCTGATTTATGGTTGTGTGATACCGTTATAATCATTTGGAACCATACCACCATACCATAACCTATATAAAGGTATTAGCATGAGGAAATACATATCATGTCATGTTCTCCAAGACCATATATATAGATAAGCCGTATTCTTTTTTATAATATAGCATGTGAGGAAATACCTCTCATTTGTCCTATTAGTGAAGTTCAATTTCATTCAATGAAACTCAATTCACAAGTGGCATTTAATATAACATGCATTAGATGGTGTGGCATGTCATCCTTTGTAGTTAAAAATATTTCATTCATTAAATTTCATCAATTAAATAAATCTACAATTTTAAAACCATTTCATCTAATTCAAACCCATTAATTTTACTAAATCATGAAAATTTTATTTTTAAGGCTCAATGGGTCATTTTGAAGGTGACATAGTAATTAAGGGAATTACCTACATGGTCAATTCCAAGCATAGTATGACCAATCTCATGGGGTTTACCGTTGGTCGGAATAAGAATTCAACTTATATAACAAATTCCAATTTAAAACCAAGATGATGGCTAATTAGGCATTCTGGGCCTTTTATTCAATTAACCATAATGGAATATTCCATTTGGAACACCCAAGGTGTGGCCATATAAAGAAAATTAAATCTCTAAATTACCAAACAAAGAACATAATGTATATAACAATGTTCAATAATCAATTTTATATGAAGAACTAAATTTAAAAGGGACTCTCGACAAAATATTGCATGTAGAACAATGAAATTACTATGAAGTAATGATACACAATGGGAAAAAACGTGACCACCTACCTTAAGGCCATTGATGACTCCTCACTCGATATTGGCCACATATTTAGAGTAGGATGGAATTGATATGAGAAATGGTCCAAAGCCCTAAAAATAAGAAAAATTATCTTACACTTAATGTTGTGATGTAATTGATGATAATATTAGATAAGAATGGATATGAATGAGGAATGTATTGAGACAGATCCAATGCTTCCAATGGATCCTAAATCAGATATTAGATTGGATAGTTAACTCAATATCTAGCTTCAGAGGATTTTGAACTCACCTGTGGACAAACAAGAGTCCACCAATGGAAGAAAAAAATGGAAACAAGGAATTGGTTTTAATTTTTTGTTAAGGAAAAAAACATTCACCTATAAAATAAGGGAATCACAGTTTAGGTGCACAGTTTGACAAAAATTTCATAAACTATGTGAATGTCACTACTATAAAGGGGTACCTTGCATGGTTTGGTGAACATTTTAACATAGCATGTGAAAACTCTGAAAAAAGGCTCTATCCTAAAATTCAGCAGCACTGCATGTTCATGCACATAGGGATTCAATGTTTTATAAAAACAATGAATCCCCTTGGTATACACTATCTATAACGAAATGGATTCTGAGAAATTGTGTGGTGTGGGCTGCATGATTTTCTCAAACCATGCAGCCCAATATTTTCTTCCCAATTCAGAGCTATGGGTTATGAATGAGCCCAAGACGAACCAGATACCCCCCATGAATTCATTAAGTACCATTATTAGGGATGTTTAAGGAATTAAATTTGAAAAACTAATGTCCATTACATTTGTGAAAGACGGGTTGTTACAACATCCACTCTTTTAAGTAACTAATCCCCGAGTTAGACTTCAAAGGGTAAAGTTTTATTATTGGTGACGAGTTTCTTCTACTGAGATCATACATTATCCTATCATTACTAGGACTCATACTATACCTATTTGTGCTTCCATATCATTGGAAAAAAAGAAACACACCTTATCCTGAATGTCTTAACTCTCCGATTGACAATACTAATAGGACACTCTTCTAAGGAAGAATCTACATTCAATCAAACCTCATAAGTATTAAAGACATGTGATTGGTTTGGATGATATCAATTAACCTAAGACACATGAAAGAAATCATTCATTGATGGGTATCTCATAGGAATATCCAATAAGAAATCCAATAATTTAATTATTTCACAACCTATGAGGGTCTAAAATACCTTAGTGAGATCTTACTCTACTTCAAATACATCTACTTCCCCATCTTGGGTGAGACTCACATTAAAACATGGTCTCTAACATCAATCTCAAGGGTTCTCAGGTATCTATTGGAATATTACTATTGTTTGTGTTGATATTTCATCATTCACTTTATCATTATATGGTCATTCTCTATAGTATCATTAACGAGAAATGGTCCATGCAAAGCTACCTCTCTGCCTTTATCCATGATAAAGGTGAATAATAAGGCCTAACATATAAGGTGTCATAAGGATCCATATCGATGGTAGCCTAAAAATTTTAATTATAATTAAACTCGATGAGGGGAATGTGTTTCTACTAGATCCCCCAAATTCAAGGAACCATTCATGGAACATCTCTTCTAGAACATTAATCGTACACTGTATTTTTACATTGGTCTATGGGTGGTAGACCATGCTCAATAGCACCTGTTCACCCAAGGCCTTCTATAACCCCTTCATGAATAGTGATGTTAGAATAGAGTATCCATTAGGAAAGATAGAACAATGATCTCCATAATGACGTAGAAACTCCAAGAGGTAAAACCATCCTACACTATTTACTATGAAGGTCAATCGCATAATAGAAAATTGTTAACCCTTCATGAAACAATCAATGAAAACCCCCACTATATCAATTCCATGAGATGATTTGGGTAAATCAGTCACAATATCCATCTAAACATCAACCTATATCCACTTAAAATGAAAAAATATGTAAAAACTATATTCGAAACTAATGCTCCACCTTTACCTACTGACAGGTGAAACACCGAGTGATGAAAGTAGCACTCTCTCATTTCTTACCAGGCCACCAATATTGGTGGTGTAGATCTCGATACATTTTGGTAACACTAGGGTGAACGACCCATTTTGTGGCATGGAATTCTCATAAAAACTCCTCTCTAATGTCTATTGAGACCTATAAGAACCCATGGGATAGTAAACTATCACCCCCAATCCACAGTCCAAATAGAATACGTATCATCATCTGAAATGAATTCCCTTAGGAACATTCCTTCAAGATCTAATAGTTTCCTCTTTCTTACATGTTCTAGAAGAGTATAGTTCACAAATAATGCTATAAGGATAGTCTAACCATGTTCTTTATAATCCTCAATGTGCATCTCAATGAATAAAACCATGACCTACCATTTTCCACATGATTCCAAAACCGTTTTTATCTGAGTCTTCTAGCTCAATTAATTAGCCACTTAATTTCCTTTAACAATAATGTTTGGAATTTCCAAATCAAAATACTATAGGAAATAAACCCACATGAGATTATAATGAGTTATATCACACTATGTAAATATATACTTGGGGATTATTTGACCATTTTACACAAAAAAACTCCCTCTAAGAAAATAATGCTTCCAAAAGTGTAGATTATGAACAACAATTACTAGCTTGAGGTCGATTGTCAGGTAATTCCTTTTGTGAGCCCTCGACTAATGAGACTTTTTCTTAAAAACTCACACATCCTTCTTCAGAACAAATCCATGCCTAATACATGATGCATTATAGTATACATTATAACACATAATTGGCATTGGAATAATTAGTATATGAATAGAATTCAAACATACATTCAATTATTGATAGGATACTTCAAAAGATTATGACCATATGAATTAAAGAACATTATTTTTTAATCTATTATGTAGTGTTACAAGGTTTGAGAAATCTTGTATGAGGAATCTTTAATAACCAAAAATCCTTAAGAAACTCGAAATGTCAAATACGTTCATGGGATTTTCGTAGGAAAAAACATTTCTCACCTTATTTGGGTCTAATGAGACTCCTGACTTCGAGAGGATGGCACCCAGGAATTGGAAATTTTCTATCAGAAAGTGGAATTTACTAACCTTATCATGGATATGATGCTCTCTCAGTGTATTCCTCGTGATCCAAATATGGGTTTCATGGATTTGTTTGGAGTGTGAATATGATAAGATATCTTCAACAACGACTACCACAAATGAATCTAGGTATGGGAGGAAAACCCAATTCATAAGATTCATGAAGAAAACATGTGTTTTTTTTTGTCTTAACGACATAACTAGGTACTCACAGAGACTACCCCTACCCCCGAAAGTAGTTCTATTTTTGTAAGATGACCTGAAACACACA
This sequence comes from Viscum album, assembly GCA_963277665.1. Lineage (NCBI taxonomy): Eukaryota > Viridiplantae > Streptophyta > Magnoliopsida > Santalales > Viscaceae > Viscum > Viscum album. The sequence continues at coordinate 707,060,850 of OY728165.1, read as the reverse complement.
CCTAATGATAACCTGAACTCAAATAATTCTTTCAAAACTTATTATCTCATCAAATATGATCTAATTGGTTGTCTATTATAGGCAATAAATATCGAATCTTTATCATGAGATAATTAAATCATCAATATTCCACACATAGCCAATGTTTACCATTCAACATATTGGCAAAGAGGATATGTGAACCCCAATGAGAAATGATGGGTAGAATAAATCCTTTTACATATAGACCCTCCAAATGCATCTTGAGATCCAGAAGCTCCATAGGTGCCGTCCTAAAAGGAGGAATGGTCACAGGTTCTATTCCTATAAAAAGATAAATAGTTTATTATACCTCTCAAACTATAGGTATACCCAAGAAAGAATCAAGAAAGACAACCATGAAACACTCCACTTCAGGGGAATGATAGTGGTTTATAACCGATAATTATCTATGAAAATATTGGAAAATTGATTTGTCACATTTCTAAGCCTCTACTACATGGATCCAAATCTTTTTTCACTAACGTCCAATTCCCCCTCCCACACATTCCTAACACCCTATGTTGATGTAAACATCATCATAGTATCATATTAATCAATATTGGATCTATAGGGAACTAACAAGTCCATCCTGGTGATTATGACAAATATCATCATATCGAAGATGAAAATATTCCATATGAATATGTAACCACCTATCTCAAGGGGTGATACTTACAAAATAGAACACCCTTTGACCAGATACCTAATGTGGCATCTATCATCCTAATTCCATGAAAGTGTTTGATTTTAAGACCCAGAAATCAAATAATATTTTCATATATAAAATATTTAGACCCTCTTGTGTCAAATAATGTAGACACTAATGTGGAGGCTACTAGAATAGTACATAATAAACTAGATGATCTGATTATATGTTCCTCGGGTTTAGGTTGGATTTCATGTCAGGCTAGTACCAAGACCCTATGCCACATTCAGATACCCTGAGAAAGACCGATATTCTGGAACTGAGAATCATAAGTCTCACACCCTCTGCGACAACGACCTCTGGATCCTGATAAGAATGTGGTATTCAATCTATCTACCTTTTATGATGCTAATGGTACCACTCTTAATCAAGTATTACGAGTAAATACCCTATCACTAACCACAAATAGATGCATTCTGTAGAAGAATTATATATTCCCTATCCCACTGAAACCTCTACATTCCACTAGATCACATAGGCAATGTGGTGTTCTATTCCCTTACATCCCATAATGGTAAAAAATCAAAAAACTATCATCATGTGGGGTATGACTGCAACTACCACTATGAGTTGCATCCAAACATCTATTTTTCCTTGATGAAGAACCACTGATAGTTATAAGTGCCGAAATTCCCTTACTTGCACCGTCATATTCCATCAAATATTGATTTTTAATAAGGTTTTGGTTGATAATTTATGATATGGTTATTAATAAATAAACATTAAACTACAAATCAATGGCATATACCATCCCATCCTCGAATCGCCTAGTGGTCATAAGGTCAGCACCCACTAGAATATGAGTGAACAATTTCAACTCAATAAAATGAGTAGAGTACTATATCACGGACATGGTCCCCTACTAAAAGTTCATTAATTCTATAAATCTATCATCCCTAAACGTATGGTGAAATACATATTTTTAAAAGATATTCTAGATATCCTCCCATACCCTATCATAATACTGACCTTCTAGGGTGATTACATCCCACAACCACTTGACATAATCACATATCATATATGTAGTAAGTTTGACCCATAGCTTTAGAGTAATATCAAGATTCTCGAATATAGAGAGTATTAAATAGAGTAAAGACTCCCCAAAATGAGGTCATCCATCCCTTGAAATGGTGGGAGGATGGTAAAACTGAAAATCATGTGTCAAATATACCATACTCGGGGCAGGTCAAACTACACCTTTCATATTGTACAGTATAATTAAGAATCAATCTCAAAATTGGGTATTAGTGCCCATATAAATAATATGGCAAGGTTAAATAGGTGGATCTACAAGAAGAATCACTGGAATCCCATGTCCCATGACCCCAAAATCATGGCCGTCACCTCCTTCAGGGTGTGCGACCAGAGGATGTCATTGTGGCATAATGCTACAATGCCAAATGAACACCTTGTAAGATATCTATGAAACTTAAAATATCACGGATAAAAACTTTGATAGGTATAAATTTTTCATATAATTATCAACATGCCTCTATGCTTGCTCAAAAAACATGTTCTAGGTAGTAAAAAATTCCATAAAAAGCCATTAGAGTATAAGAGACACCCATCATCCCACTACTAAGGATATGTTCAGGTTTGATTCTTGGGTTCACATATATATGATAACTAATTTTCCTTTATAAATTATATTCGTGTTGCATTTTTGATAATTTTATTATATAAATCACTTTATATTTTTGAATTAGGTGGATTTCCATTTCTAATCTATAAGGGAGCATAATATTTTTGAACCAAAATACAGGATTTACTTACCTTACACTATTACACATCCATCCCATTTGAATAATGGTCCATGGATCAATATTCTGTAATTGAATGCTTAAGGTGTCTGATTTAGCATATCCATGAAAAAAATATGAGGTTAAGGATTTCATTTTAGGTATCAATTACATTTTCCAATTCCTATAAGAATTGTCTATATAATTCAAAAGATATTCATGGAACTATAAATATACAAAAGGAAAATGTACGCTAAATATAGACGTTGCATAGAAGAATACCTGGAATATTTCTCCTAGTGTGCCTAATAATGATGCATGAACTAATTAAATGCCCTATTTTTATCAGGCCTATATATAAGAAATCACATTTCAATAATACCAATATCAACAACATCTTAAGAAATATAAATCACCCAAAGATGAATTCAAATCAACAATAAATGGCATAATCAATAATAATAATTTCCCATCATTGGTAAATTGGTTTTCCCTAGTATATAGGTTAGCTTACATCCAATAACATTGTCCATTCCATATTCCATTAACTCCTAGTATCCTGCCTAAAAACCAAATAGTAAGATAAATGAAAACAAACCAACTATGATAACACATTATATTGTCTCGGCCTAGGGTCCACTTAAACCATGCCCCATGTTGGTGGGTTACATGGAATAAAGATCACCTCCATGCATGCCAGAGGATATTGACTAACAGTGAGAGTCTGGTGGTGGTTTAGTGGGTAGACTATACACTTTTATTATAGTGGTATTGTAGATATAACCATAGACATACAACTTCAGAAGTAGATATAACATGAATAATATAAATGAATATGTATTATAAGAATAAATAGAATTGAACAACTGAAAAACAATACAAAATCTACTATGGTAGTTTCAATAAATGGATATATTTTATACTAATATATAAAAATGGGGACATTGGAATAAGCATAACATCATTCTATACAAAAGTATGAAAAGAACAAAAACTGCTCCACTAGGAACATGACGAAATTCTTGGTTCTCTCACATAAGTTACAACTACGAGTAACCATATCAACAACCTGTATAAGGGTGATTTCCCTTATTTATACTAGTGGATAGATAATATTATAGAGTACCCCGGGTAGCCTGAGTTCTCTATGAGATAAAAATCTCATCACTCCACTACCAAGTGTGTCTACCTGTAATCCAATAGTTTCTCATAACAAAACAGTGTGCATGTATAAACAGAATAGGAAAACAATGTTAAAATAAATAACATGTACCCTTAGGTTCCTATAAGACACATAGTGGGTCTACCTATTTTGGATCATGGCTATAATGGATGTATGATTAGTTACTATATACATGTAGGGATTGTATATATGTATACATATAATGTTTGTTTATATATTTCATCCACCTATATGAACTAAGTACGTACAGATGTAAGTGTCCATATACCTAGAATAATAGTTTGTGGCTAGTTCCGGATGTTACTCAGACATCCATCACAAGTCCAATGAGACTATAAGCACAAGAAATAGAGTACATCACATACATCCCAATAAGATTATGATACATCACTCACAACACTCAAGATGGTTAGTGATCCATCATGTCATCACTTGAAACATGGGATGTGATGTGTAGAGCCCAATGTACAACTAGTGTCAATGGATTAAGACATCATTATCACCATCTGATGCAAGATAACATGACAGTGTTATTCTCAAATGGACCCTTACCATCATACTCTAGTGTGTATAAAGACTTAATAATATTTATAAATTTTATCATGAGTCAATACCACTAATTTTATGTCCAAAAATACCATATATATATAATCCATATTAATGTTTATAATATAGAACATGAGGAAATACCTCTCATAAATCATGTTAGTCAAGTTCAAATTCATTCATGGAAAACCAATTCACAAACAGAATTTAATATAACATTAATTACATGGTGTGGCCTTTCCACCATTTGTAGTTCAAATCATTTCATTAATTCAATTTCATCAATTAAAGGAAATCTACCATGTGAAAACTATTTCAACTATTTTCTACCCATTCAATTTATGCAAGAATTAAAATATCATTTATAAGGCTCAATGGGTCTTTGATAAAGGGAAATGGTCATTAATGGAATTTCCTATATGGGAAATTCCAAGCATAGGTGGTCCAATCTCATGGGATTTAACCTTGGCCCAAGTAAGCAATCATTTAAAAATGGAATTCTATTTTAAATCCAAGAAAAATGCTCATAAGGCATTTTAGGCCTTTAAGTCAATTAACTATAATGGAAAATTCCATTTTCCACACATAAGAGATAACTATATAAAGAGTTTATAACCTATAAATTACCAAACCAGGATCAAAAGGTATATAACAAGGTGTGATGATCAATGTGACATAAAGACCTCAATTTAATGGGGACTCTTTGAAAAACCTAGCGTGTGAAAAAACAGAACATATTTGCATAAATGAAAATAAAAAGGAAAACAACATGACCATCTACCTAAATGACATAGATGAAATCACACTCGTTATAGACCATAGATTGGGGTTAGGGTAGATGAAATACGATAAATGTGTAAACACTAAAAAAATTAGTGAAAATGAGATTGCACATAAATATTGAGATGGATTAGAAGATAATATTAGATAGAAAGGGAGTGAATTGATGAATGTACGGAGACAGATCTCATGATTCTGACATATAAAAATCAAACATTGGATTAGAGAGAGAGCACAATGCTTATTGTGAAAGGATTATGAACTCATGTGGAAAAAATAAGAGGCCACTGCTGGAGTAAGAAAAATGAAATTTGAAATAAGTTATACATTTTAATTAATGTAAAAAATGAATATTCACCTAAAAAATAATGCGCCAATTATTTAGTCATATTGTTTTCTCAAATATGACAAAACAGTGTGAAATTCATTGTTATAAGGGGGTACCTTGCACAGTTAGGAACATAGTTTAAATAAACATATACAAACCATGAAAAAAGGATATGTCCAAAAATTTATCTTCCCTATATAACCATGTCATTGGGGTCACAAAATTTCTGAAAAACCATGTATTTCCTAGGTCTCCACTATCTGAAACTCCATGGTTTCAGTGAAACCATGCGGGAGGGGCTACATAGTTTTCAATAACTCTACAACCAAGCCTTTTCTTCTTCAGAGCTCTGAATGAGCCCCAGACACACCTGAGAACCCTATGAATTGATTAAGTATCATTATTAGGGATTTTTAGTGAATTAAAACTTAAAAAATTACTATTTATACCTTCATGAATGTATGTGTCATTAAACATGATCTACTTATGTATATGTAATTGAATAGTCTCTCCCCCATTTTCCTGGTTTAAGAGATTATTGATAATTGAGATCTTTGTGGGTGCTTATATTGGTTCTTCAATATCTATAATTCTGAAACTCATTATATTTAATGGGTTAATGTGTAGATGACGTATTAGTTGGGTCTTCAATACCCTCCACTGTATTGGGTTGTCTCTACGTGTCTCATTGAAAATCAAGAGCATGATGTCCAATCCTTCCAAACATGAATTTTTTTGTTCCAATGAGACCATTCCTTTGGATCTTATTCCCATATTTCTATCATGTAGAATGTTTGATAATCAATAATTAATCAAATTTCCACTAGATATTTTATAAAACAAGATTATTCTCGTTTTTGGTGTGTTCTAATTTTCAAAAATATTTCTGTTAATAATCATCAATCGGGATAATTGGGTTATCATACCCTCAAGATTTTCAACACCATATTTTATCACATTTGTTTATTCATTAACAAAATTACTACCTTTTACAAAATTTAGATTATTAACTAGGTTTTTCTCTTATTTATCAATTTCTAAAACCAAAAGTGTAAATCATGACTGATTAATAATTTCATCATAAAAGAATTATTATAAATAACCTCAAGAAAATATAATATTAAGATTACTCATTTTATGGTACCACAATGTCATCCTATGGTTGTGTTAGTTGAACTAGGATCACTCTTAGTTAAACACAATTTTCATTAAGTGGGGTTTTCTCATATTTTTTTATCCAATTCCACAGTGTATTCAGGAAATAAATCCTTCATAATGGTTTGTAAATAGAATGTTAATTTGATAATAGATATCCCAGTGGAGTATCAAACCAGGTTCATAGTTAGGTGTCCTTTTCATGTACCATGTGATGATTGAGTTTATAGCCAACAATCCCTTTTCAATGTTATTAACACTAGGTATATAGTGACATAATATTATCAAACATAGTTATTATATCATTTTTTAAGAATATTCATTAAATTAAACAAACAATCACCTAAGGACAATAATAGTTTACTGTATTTTGAAACATGGAAACATAAACAAAGAGTCCATAGGTAAACTAAATCATCTCCCAATATGATCTTTATAGCAAGAACCCTTCTTAGTTATATCATATATAATTATTTATTAAAAACATGGGGAAAGGAAACGTAAGAAAGGGTGAGCTAAAATTATCATTAAGGGTAAAAAAGGGAGATACATAACCATAACAATGAAATAATTGAATGAGAACATGATCATAACATATGAAAATCAAACTATTCATATCAATGATCATAATCATGAGTCATGGATTAAATATTGGAAATTTATAAGACTTTAATCATAAGGGAATCATAGAACATGGTCCATAAGACCATAACATTAACAAAATACATAGATTTTTAGAATACACATAAGTATAGAAAACCACTCTATATTAGTCAAGGAGCATTTACAAGGCTATCATAGTGGAATGGGTTCACTCCCCAAAACATTATAGTAGATATGTTTCACTAATAATAGAATCAAAATAGATAAAGTCCCATTCTAATATGGGATCACAACCTATTCTAGTCTTGGTTATATCAGGATATATAAATCAATACCAAATGCATTAGAGGGATATATAGTTCCCACTTATCTGATAATGAAAACAATATTTATTTGTGCCACAAGATCATAGAACATTCATTAGTTTATAACCCATGAAATAAATGGGGTTCATAAACATTTCATCATACCATAACATGTATAACATAATTTGTTTCATAATCATTTAATTATTTCATCACAACATATTCAATTTAAAAAAGTAGCAGGTTTCATAAGAATATTATCATGGTATAACCGAAGGAATAGAAACCCGATATAGAAACCTAATTATGTAATAAAAATAAACCATTATGGGATAGAATAAAAATGGAATCCTTGGATCATATACCCATAAATTCATATGTACCATCAATGGGTGTCATCATACAGGGAAAAATTATCTTGATAAATCAATTAAAACATTTATTAACGAAAATATCTTTTCTTCTTTGAAGACCACTTTTTAAAATATTAAAAATATTGAAAATATTTTTATCTGAAAATAAACATGAAAATATATAAATTAAAATTCAAATAAAATAATGGTTATTATGATGGTATGATTTTTATCGGATACACATTATAATTAATTTCCCATTCACATTTTTAGTGTAATCTAAATAATTTTTTTTGGAATAATACATAAAGATTCCGTTCAATTTTTTAAAAAAAATAAGAAATATGTTTAAAAATATATTTATAAATAATTGGAAAATATTTAATCATTTTTTAATTTTTTTTAAAAAAACCCAATTTAAAAGAAAATCGATTTCCAACCAAAGTGAGAAATAAACTCATATTTTATTAAAAACATATTTTCAATTATTTTATGTAACTATGTGTTTAAAAATGCTAAAATTACTTGTAAATATCATTAATAACTATATAATTATATAATTAATGGGTTTAATTATAGATATATCATAACATATTATCATCATAAATATAATCATAAGCAATCAGGATAAATGATGAGATTGTAACATAAAATAATTACCACTTTGGTAGCTTTGAATCTTAAAGCCCATGAACGAATAAAAATGAAACTAAATATATAATTATGATAAATAAATTCATTTTATTAAATGTCAAATGGTATTTATATACACCTATCAAAATAATATAGGTGCATAACATGACATTCCTCTTAAAGAAAGAAAACTGAGACAGAAATCCCATACCTTAAGTATTAATTTCCACAGTACTCTATTAATATTCATGTATAATAAAATATAGTTATTTTAAAAATATTATAGAACTGTATTTATATATATAATATCATGTATGATTTTATTATAAACTTTTATTTACAATCTGTTAATAATTCCATGTTAAAGACATGATTTGGGTATTAACTGCTTTGTTTTTTGTGTATGTTTTGACTTTTTATTTTATGTTCTATTACTTAGATCATGGTTTCTTAAAATCTATAATATAAAAAATGATATATATATATTAATCCATAAAATTTATTTTTAGGAAATCAATTACACCCTTCATGGAGACAGTTGGTCGTACGTATATATGAATATTGTTTCCATTTGATTTCTATATTGAAATAAATTAATGTAAATGATATATATTATTATTATTATTAAAAAATAATAATTTCTATTATATCGCATATTTTCATTTAATCTATACTTATTACCAACCATGTAAATAAAGAACTAATTACTTCACATTGTGAGGCAATAGTCCTCAGTACACACGAGCGATGTAATCATATCTCCAAAAAAATTTAATGTTTAATGGTATGTGTGATATAATTATTAATAAAAATAAAAATAAAAAATATATATAATTATAAACATTAAATATATAGCTTATATATTTGGTAATGGAGAAACATATGGCATTGGTTTGGGAGGGGGTAGTCCAGCATACACACAAATGATGATTTTATAACCCATTAGATTGATGTGGAAATGGATGTTGGCCATAAAATTTACACAAAAACATCCTACTATATAAAATATACTGTGGATCTTATATAATAACGGTATAGAAAAAATTTAATGACTTTTTGGAATAAATATAACCCAAACTCCTGTCGATGAACATTACATTTTCTTTGGGTATCCTCCTTCGGTTTTCAACAAAAGCCATCATAGTTTTGATTTATATCCATATTAAGGATTGTAGGATGAGAGAAGGTAACATGGTAATTTATTAAGGAAAAATTCTTCCAAACCAAAATGGTTTTAATTTTTAAATAAGGGAGGATAGTGGGTGTCCTTTTTTAAGTGAGGTGAGTGGCACACTTGAAATTTTTTAAACGAAAAAATTACACCCATGATTTTTTTATATAAAAAGTATACAATAATAAAAATTTATAGATTATATAAGTTATAGTGTTTAAATATTTCCATTAACTAGTTTTTAGAAAATTTTATATGTCATTTAATGTATTATCATTTTATTTTAACCCCCGGACAACGCCATTTTATCTGTAATCATGATAAGCAATTTTTATTTTCTTTAATATTAATTTTAGTAAAAAATTAAGTTGAAATTATTATATAATATAGATTATAATTATTTAAAAAATTGATTAAATTTTTAATAATTCTAATCATATAATTGATAAAAATTAATTTAAAATAAATCCCAGAAACATGATTATAACGTGGCTTTTTTAAGAGAGAATTTTCAAAAGTTTACAATGTCTTTTATGAAAAGTTAAGATAAAACTTATTAAGATGGCCTAAATTAGGTTAATTAATGTATATTTAAACTAGTTTTATTTTTAAAAAATTTTAATATATAATTTAACTTTATAAATAAATTAAATTAAAATAAATATTTCAATTAAAATTCAACATTTTTACACATTCGTGAAATGTTTTTGAAAGAAACCCAAAAATTCACCCTAATATAATAATTAAATAAAGATTTAAAAAATGCGGTTTATTTTTATCACATTAATTTTACAAAATTCTAAAAATTATTTTTATTAATGATCACAAAAAGAAACAAAATGTTTGTTTTAGGAAAATAGCATTTCCTAAACATATAAATTCTTTTCTAAATATTACGTACTTTTTTCCAATATGTTTTATTTATGTATAACCATTATAAATTAAATTTACAGATTATTTATTACTTTTCATATCACTAATTTAAATTACATTGATATAGTTACTGAATCTAGATAATTATTTTAATAATATATCTTGCATCTGCTAAAACTCTGTGTTGTTTGTAATGCAAGATCACAAAGTGTTGAGTGTAACAAAAGCTTAACATTGTGGTGAATTTAACTCAGTATATCAAATAAATTTAATTTATTTCAAAAGAATACAATTTATGAAAACTCAGGGGTGTTACAATCATACCCCATTAAAATGATTTTTTCTCTAGACAGTAAATACTATGATAGAAATAAATGAAAACATATCTGCCTCATCATATCCTAAAGATACCACGTAAAATCTTCAACCTAGTGGTTTTACCTCAAAACATTGACCAGATGAGTGGTCTTGAGTAATATAACTTTATCAACATGATCCAGAATCTTCACTGGTTGTTCCTCGTAAGAAATATATTTCTCTTGTGGTATGACCTATGAGTTTAGTACATATAAAGGTTTCGGTAATTACTTTTTTAGGAGAGATACATGGAATATATCATGGACTTGTGATAGGTTTGGTGGAATTACTAGATGAAAGTATACAATCACGATATGATCAACAATTTGAAATTGATTAAAATACGTAGGGATTAGATTCCCTTTATTCTTGAATTCTATAACCTTATTCTATAGAAAAATTATTAGAAAAAACTTATCTCTAATATCAAATTATATATCACACCCAAAATTATTAGCATAACTTTTCTTCTGAATCTGATCCCTATTGATGTGTTACTGAATTGTACTAAACTTATCTAACATTTCTTTATCAATATTAGGTTCCCCAAGAAATATTTATCCCACTTCATTCTAGTATTCTAGACCTCTACCTTTCATTCCATAGATAGATTCAGAATGATCCATCATAATTCTTGAGTGAAAGATATTTCTTTGATAAAAATCAACTATAGGGATGTTTTGATCCTAACTACATTTGAAATATAAAGTGCAAGATATCATCATAGCCTCTAGGGTTTTAGTTATTCTCTCACACTAAAAATATGTATTATGATGAAAAAAAGTTCTGAAACTGAACTCTTTCTCATGATATTGTTGAATAAGTCACTAGAATAATGAGACAACCCTCTTCATTTTATCATACATAAAGGAATGTGGTAATCCATGAAACCATTCCACTTTTTTAATGCCTATCTTAGAAATATGATCTAGTGATAGGTATTCTCTAGTCGCGATGATGTGTTGTGACATTGTAAGGAGATAAAATACAAACCATTTAGCATTATTCCCTTTCTTTGTTTTGGGGAGTTCAATGACAAAACCCGTGGTGTTGTTTTCCCATTTCCATTCTGTTATGGAAGATGGATGTAACATCCACATATAATTTTTTCTCCAAACATAAAATTGTTGACATAACATGAACCGAGATACAAAATATATGACATCTCTCTTCGTACTATCCCACCAGAAGTACTCTTTCAAATATAAACACATCTTCACACATCCCAGATGAATAGAGAATAAAGAATAATGAGTTTCCATTAAAAAATACTTCTTCAAATATTGTATAAGAAGAACACATATGTGGTTTCTAAACCTTATAATTCCATCATGATCAAGGTTAAAATAATGAATATTTCTAGATTTTTTTGTATCTCTACATTTACATTATGTGACTCTTCAATATTCACATGGATAGACAGTTTAACATTCAACTAAGAAAGATAATTTTTTACCCCTCCTTCAATATTTCTATATTCGTCCTTTTAAAATAAATCAATATTGTATATTTTTTAATCCTCAAAATGGATAAGCTAGAATGATCTTTTTGAATAAAATCATCAAGCACCTTGTTCTAATTCACATGGTAAAAATGTATTTACCAGTGATAATATTTAATCAGCATTAACCATTTTATTTGGAACATATTTTAATCCTTCTATATGAATATATACATTAATATTTTATGATTGTTATATATATCACACTTTTATCCATTACGATAATCCCTCGGTATATTTAATGCCGAAATTACCACAACTAAGTCCAAATCATATTTTGTGGAATTTTGTTTTTTGGTTTTGTTTTATTTCTAAAGGATGGTTCCACACTCTCAAAGAGTGCATTGGGATTAGGGTTTGGCTCAGTTCCCTCATCTGTTGTTCGGTGCACTTCCCCAGCCTCGAATTCCCTCATTCGTAGATCGTCTCACTGATTTGGCCTCGTCTTCCCACATTCTTCTCACTCAGGCTGTGGAATCTTACAAATTTAAACTATTTTCTTTCCCCTCCATGATCATCTTTGGATTTGGGCTCTCTTGCATCTCTGATCTTCGATATCCTCTATCTGGAAGTGTTGTGATTCTTGGGTTTTACAAAGTCTCTCTCATCATATGGGGTTGTTCCTTTGGGTATGGTGTTATTGATGGTACCGACAAGAGCTTCTGGAGGTTTATTGTTGAGAATTTATGGTTTCCTATCCCTGTGGATCTTCCCTGTGGATTCTTCAGTTCCACGTACTCGTCGGGAATAGCCATGGGTTGTGTGTCACTCTTTTGCCTGGATTTTAACTCCCTTGGCCGACCAATTTATCCTTTTCTATAGCATGCTTTGGATCTTTCCATATTTAGTTTGGTGACATCGGCGGCCTTGGCGATGTGAGCTTTGGGCCTTTCATGATGCCAGCTGGTGGCGAATCTTTGAACTCCTTCACAACAGATCTGGTCCCCCAAATTGGTCTCCTCATTGATTCATTCAGGGTTTCTTCATCCGAGGTTGTGGATACTTGGTGGTTGAACTGATTCTCTCAGCCATTGGATGCAGTGATACACCGCTTATCTACTCCAATGCTCCGTGATGTACCTCTAGCTACTCTGGGTTTCTCCATTATGTGCTTTGTTTCTTCTTTGCAGCTCTTGTGCCTTGTGGCTGCCGTGTTTTGGGGCTAGATTGTTTACTTCACAGTAGTCATTCTCATCAACATCATTCATGTCAATAGTGATGCACCTTTTGGATGATCTGGTGCTCTGTGATGCGCCTTCGGTTGCTCTTGGTTTTTTCAATGATGTGCTCCGTTGCTCTGTTGTAGATCTTGTGTCTCATGGATATTGAGATTTTTTAGTGTGTTGATGTAGATTGGGATGGTGGTGTTTCGAATGATTTAGATTTCATGTGTTCCTCCTATTTTCTGGATATGAATGTCGATGAGATTCAAATATCATGGTGGGAATTTCCTTTTTGTCTCTCTGCATTTGGTTGTTGTGTTTCTGTTTATTACATATTGTGTTGGGTGGGTGACCTCGAAAGAGGGATGGGTGTACTAAAACCCATCATTTATGTTTCATTCCTCACTTTTTTAATGGATTGAAACACTTTTTGATTTCTGCATGGTGTTTTCTGGTAGATGTTGCGACACATCAGGTTCACTGTGTAGTGAGTTTCTTGCTTGCACTGTCGGGTGGGCGACTCTAAATAGAGATAGGTGTGCTGGCACCATTCATCCCGTCCTCCTCTCATATTTCAGTGATATATGGAAGAGTTCTTTTCCATGATTGAGTTGCTATCACAACACAATTCATCACAAAGGGTGTGACACATAATCTTTGTTAGATTTTGTTTTTTTATTTTTAGAAAGGGGGGCAAAGAGATTTCTGGCTTGGTCTTGCTATGATATTTGTTTCTATTCTAGAATTTGGATCATTATATGGCCTTGTGAATTATTGTTTAAGTTTTTTTTATCTATCATTTTAATGGGTTACTCCTTTTTTTGATCATTTAAAAGATTTTTTTTCTATTCTAATTTAAGGGGTTTGCCCATATTCTTATACTAAAAAAATATATTGGGTAATGTTTCTCAGGAATCATCAATTTTCATGAGGAAATATCTACAACCATGTCATTCTATGTAAGAAACATCCCTTTATATTATTTTATGAATCAATATTCATTACAAACCCTTATCCCTTATAGGGTAATGTATGAATATGTTTGATAACTAATCTTTTCTTTTCTCTTTGAAATTTTCCTTATATTTATCTATCCAAAGGATCTCAGATCCCTTTCAAGTAAACTGGTTCATTGGATAATATTTTCAAGAGATATTATTCACAAACTATTGATAATATCTAGCTAACAATGAAAATTATGTATGTCATCCACTGTGGTTGGTCTGGTTCAACATTCAATAGCCTTTATATTTGATGGATCTATTGATATATCATATATTTAGATTATATGTCCAAAAAATGTAACATTTTATGGATAAAAATAACACATCGAAATTTTTTCATATAGTTTCTCCTTGCATTGAGTATATAGTACAATTATTAAGAAATCTTTATGATATTCCTTTATGTTTAAATATACATGATTATAATCTATAAGTACTACCACAAATTGATCAAGATACTATGTAAAGATTCTATTGATTAAATCCATAAAGATAGATGGGGAATTAGTAAAAATGAAAGAAATAACTATATATTCATAATTTCCATAAATCATTTGGAATTCAATCCTGGGTATATCATCCTTCTTGACCCTCAATTTATGATATCCAAAACAATGGTCAATCTTGGAAAGGTATAGAAATATATGAAATTGATCTAATAGTTCATCAATTCTTGGTAAAGGATACTTGTTCATGATAATGATATTGTTAATATGCTGAAAATCAATGTATAGTTTAATAAATCAATATTTATTTTTAACCAAAATAATAGGTGAACTAAAAAGTGACAAATTGTGCCGAATTAATCCGTTATTCAGTTTCTCTTGGATTTTGTTATTTAATTCCTCCAACTCAATCATGGGCATTCTATAGGGATTATTTGAAATTGGTGTGGTACTCGGTATGAGTTCTATTGAGAAATAAACATAATACTTTGGTTGAAGTCAAAAAACTACTCTATTAAAACATAAAAAAGATACCACACAACAATAATATTATCGATATTGATTTTCTCCCCAACCACTTGAGATAAATACCCATTATGAATTTAAATTAAGGCCCATATAATGGATATGGACTCCATCAAATGTTCATACTTATCATCACATTTATAGATTATAATAGGTTGGTTTGAAATATAAAACATGACTTCACATCCATGAAATTTGATGTGTTATTTATGTATGTAAATCTAATCCATTATAATATAACATTAAATTATACTAGAGGAAGGATGATGAGATTTGAAGGAAGTGAATTCCAATAAACATTAACTTGAGAAGAATCATATAATTGAGATGTTATCACCATACCTAAGGAGTATTCATATAAAATTCCACATATAACTATTTGGGTGGAATCTTCATACCTTTATAAAATTATTTACATATTAAATAATTGGTAGATCCAAAGTTAAATAAGACATTAGTTGCTCTAGAGTGGATGGTATGTATACCTTTCACCATGTCATTATCACACCCCTAATCAAAAATAATGGTCACGTGATATTTTCTATTTTCACTCAAATTAAGAGTTTAATGACATTGATCATCATCATTAACCTTTCAATTTTGGAAGTAGTTATCATAGATCCTATAATCCTTGAATTGGATACATTAAAGCGTATGTTTTTCTTTCTATGATGCTTTCTCTCCATTCACATCATTTGATAACTTCTCCCCTTTTTGTCAGTAATCAATTGCCCAATTACCTTCCCTTACTAACTTAAAACATTTACTAGTCCCCTTAAGATATATTTATCTATGTTTCTCACTCACATTAATATTAAAAGGAATTTCATCATTTTCTATCCATGGTTTATAGGTTTTCCATTGAAACCCATATTCCTTTTCTTGTCAAACCCATGATATTGATACGCAACTCCAACCCAAATTTACACCTTGATATCACATAGAACAATATATTCATAAAAATTAATTATCCTTTGGATAACACCCATTTGAGACTTAGATTTAAGACACCGAAGAACTAATCAACTATATTTTTCGTTCGGATGATAGTACCATATGCATACCTCGCAATTATTTTAAAATTTTCCTTATAGAAAACAATAGATTAATAATCCTTTTTATTTGACTCATGGAAATCCTTCTCCATATTTTTATGGAGAATTAATGGATATTATTTTTTGAAAAATAAATTCGTGAACTCATACCATTATAGGGAGTCAACTACATTATATTTCCTTGTATTATTTATATGATTTAAACATTTATTAGACTCATCTCCCAAACATTAGTCAGCAAAAATGTGTTTTTAATGTCTCTAACATTAGAGGATAGAACGTATCATTTTAGTGGTACTGATCCATTATTCTTAAATTAGTGGATTAGTGGTTCCACTGAAATAAGAAGGATGAAACCACATAATGGACTCAATTTAATGTTGTCCTCTCTTTTTTATAAGTCCAACATGATTTATATATTGAAGTGAGTTTTGTGAGCATAAAAATGATATTTTCTATTCTATCTCACATAATGTTTGGATTCTCAAGAAGAATATAATTTAAATTTCCATAACACATATCATTAATATTGTTCCTTCAGGTTCTATCCCCTGAATAGAACCTAAAATCATAGTTTAAGAAATAATAATCATTATTCGGAACCATACAATATTGAAATATCACTTTTTGGATCTCAAGATTGTGAAACATTTTTTTAATCGATGAAACCATAGATTTTCCCTAGTTTATTCATAACCAAATTCTATATAAATCCTTCATGATAGTTCATAATGTTTTCATGAATTAATAAAGCATATACCTGGAGATTTTCAATCCAAGTGTATAGTAAGGCCCATAATCATGGACCATGAAAGGATCGAGTCTAACTCAATGTTCCATTTTCAGTGTTATTATCCCTAGGTAACTCTGTTCTAGTTCTACATGCACCTGTCATATCTAGATAGGGATATAATTTCTTGGAAACTACCCACTATATTATTTAACAAATTTTAGGGATATTTTCCTATACATTGAATCATTCATAGACTTATTCTTAGACATGTCCTTGGGGATCTCACTATGTTTTTCTCATCCTCATTTCTAAAGGTTAAGAAAACATGTATTCTTATACCAGCTATAGCATCCTGGAATTATCAAAAATAAATATGACATCATTTTTTATAAATATTCATTACATTACACAAACACATGCAAGAGGACTGTAATATTTTAGTTTCTTGGAAAATATAGAAACATAAACAATTATTCCATAGGTAAACTACATTATCTCCTACTATTATCTTAATAAATAGAACCATTCTTAGACATATAATATGTAATAAATTTATTCATAACCTGGGGAAAGGGAACATATGAAATGGTTATCCCGAATTATTAGTAAGGGTAAAAAGGGATATATGTAAGAATTATATGAATATAAGGGATTGAGAAAATGAGCTTAACATTTGAAAACCATACAATACATATAAAAGATTGTAATCTTGACACATTTAATATATATTAGAATATCATAATACAAGAATAATTTGGGAATAAAATAACATGAGCTATTATAGCATAACATTGGTATAAGATATATATTTTTTTAATACATATAAAAATATAAATTAATTTCCATATTAATAAAGGATCATTTCCATGTCTATCATAGTTGAATGTGTTCACTCCATAAACTATCATAGTAGTCATGGTTAACTCCCAATACCATCATAGAAGGAAAAATCCTTTACTGACTTGGGTTCACTACCCATTTCATTACTATTTATCTCATGCGATATTAATCTCAACACTAGGCATTGAAGGAAGATATTGGTCCCACTTGTCTCATTACGAAAACCATATTTATGTGGGACAAAAGATCATAAAACAATAATCATATCATAACCAATGAAATGAAAGGGGGTTCATAAAAATTAATCATTTCATAAATACTATAAAACATAAAAGTTTCATAATAACTTTGTCGTTTCATCATATCATAACCCATGGGAAAATGAGTGGGTTAAATAAGAATTTTATCATTGTATAAACCATGGAAGTGAAATGGGTTTCATAAAAATAAGTACATCATAAAAACAAACCATTAAGAAAAATAATAATAATGGTACCCTTGGATCATATCCCTAGTAAGGAATAGGTGACATCAATAGATATCATTATAGATAGAAAAATATTTGGATCGTTCATTTAAAACATTTCTCAAGGAAAACATCCATTGCGCTTTGGGAAACACTTCTTAAAACATAATTTTGTTGAATGTGTATTTCTTTGAAAATAAACTTCAAAACTTATAAATTAATCATCAACGAAAATAATTTCCATGATAAAGGGATGTTTCATTTTTTATTATATGTTAAAATAAATATTTCTTTCACATTTTAAGAAAAATACAAACAATCATCGATAAGATAATGAAATGAATATTCATTTAATATTTTATGTAAAAAATTCAAACCTGGGTAAAATTTTCCTTTAAAAATAATAAGATAACATTAACACATTCTTGGTGTTTTTTTGGTAAAATATAGTATTTAGTGAAAATTAATTTATGACATAATAAAGAAATATAGTCTGATTTTATTAAAAAATATTTTATAAATTATTGTAAGTAAAAAATTATTTAAAAATGTTAATATTTATTTAACATATCATGGATGACTATATAAGAATAAAATTATTTAGCTGTCTAATATTTTTATCATAATATTTTATCATTATAAACATAATAAAAAATAATCTTGATAAATGATGATATTGTAACGTAAAATCATTACCGCTTTGGAATATTTAGATCATAATACCGATGAAAAAAATTTAATAAAATGGAAAAAATTCATTAGTATAAATAAATTTATGGTACCAAATTTCAAATCAAATGTATATACACATTGTGAAATAATATTGGTGAATAACATTACGTACGTCTCAAAGAAAGAAAATTAAGACAAAAATCCATTTCCTTAAGTCTTTAATTCATTTTTATTCATTCAAACATCTTCTATAATAAATATGATTTTATTATAAATATATTGCATAACCATATTTATTTATATACTATCTTATATGACTTTATTATAACCTTTTCTTACCCATTTAATAAAAATTCCTTATTGAAGTCACGTTTTGTGAAATGACTGCTTTGTTTTTCATGTATGTTTTGACTTTTTATTTTTTTGTCCTGTTACATTTATCATTGTTTTATAATATAAAAAATTTAATAAATTATATAAATATAATATATATTAATTATAATTTTGTTTAATAATAATCCATAACATATAGTGACAGGAAATGAAATACACTATTCATAAAGATAGTTGGTTGTACATACACTTGAATATTGTTTCCATTTTCTTTTAAGTTTGAATGAAATAAAAATAAAATAAAATATATTATAGTTATAGAATAATTATTATGTAAAATATATCACATATATTCAATAAACCCATCCTTAATACCTTCTGTGTAAAGTGTGAATGAATCACATCACTTTGCAAGGTGGATGCTTGTCGTACACATGAGCAATGTAGTCGTATTCCCACAGAATGGAAGTTATGAAAGAATGTGTTATATAATAATTATATAAAAACAATAATATCATAAATATATAATATAAATATCAAATTAATCATTATTTTCACCCTGTAGATATTTTTATGTATACAAGAATGTCATCGGTTTGTGATGTAGTAGTCTGCGGTACACACAAATGATGATTTCATAACCCATTAGAAGGAAGTGGAGATGGTTATAGGTCATGAATTAATATAAATTCATCATACAATATCTAAAAAACTATTATTATATTATTATAATCTATTATAATAATTAATGGAAGTTTAGGAAGAAATATAACAAAAATACTCATTAATGAATGTTTTCACTTTTTTTAGGCATCCTCTTAGGGTTCACAGAAACCCATTGTATTATAGATTTTTTTAAAAAAATAAGGTTTATAAGAAGATGTAATGGAATATATGAAGTAATTTGGGATGTTTTTTTCTAAACCAAAAAATTATAATGTGTTAATAAAAGAGTTGATGGGTGGCATTTATAAGTGAGGTGAATGACACTAGTGTTATTTTGGTAAAGAAATAATCCCATCGATTTTTTTCATGTAAAATGGATCCAATAATGGAATATTATTGATAATATAAGGTATAATGTTTAAATATGGTCATAAAATAGTTTTATAGCAGGTTATGGTTCATTGTAACCCTTATAATTTTTACTTAAACTCTGATAAACCCATTTTTACCTCAACTTTGGTAATCAATTTTTTCAATTTTAACTATTTTTTTGGTAAAAAATTAATATAAAATTATTATATTATATAATATATGGTTATTAAAAATATTTAATCAATTTTGAAAAACTAAAGTCACATAGGTGGAAAATTTCAAGTTAATATTAATATCGTAGTTGCGATGAGAATGCAGGTTTTTTAAGAGAAGGTGTTGAAAAGATTACAATGTTTTTATATCAATATTCAATATGAAATTTATTATAATGACCTAAATTGGATTAATTGATGTATAATTTGACTAATGTTATTTTAATATCATTTAATATATATTTAAATTTGTAAATAAATTAAATAAATGGAACTTTTTAATTAAAATTCAGTATTTTTAACTACTAATATAATTACTCATAAAAAACAAAAAATTAATCCTAAGATAATTTTGGAAATATGATTCAAAAAATAATTTTTATTTCATAAAATTAATTATATAATAGTTTATAAAATTAATTTTATTAATGTTCATAGAAATAAATAAATAAATGTTTTTTACGAAAATAATATTTTTGAAACATATCAACTCTTTACCAATGATTAAATAATATTCTATAAATATTTCTATATTTATATAAATAATTTATAAATAATATTTAAATGTACTTACTACTATTCATATCATGTAATTTAACATCTAGGTTATAAAAATCACATGTAAATAACTATATTAAAAATGTACCCTAGTTTTGTTAAAACTGAGTGTCGTTTGTAACAAAAGTTATCCTGATGTTGTGTGTAGCTCAAGATTAAAATGGTTTTGAATATGAAGAAATTTATAATATTAATTTAATTTAATTGAAAAAAAATTAATTCATAGAAACAAAAGGAATTAGAAGATATATTTTTGATAGATCTTGCATCCACATGTAGTCTACAGACAGGGATGGTATTACAATCAGAACTACATAATCTCAAATTTAGAAAATACTGAGGAAATTATCTTGAAGTTAAACTTATGAAAAGGGTTTTATATAAATATATATTATCATAATCATTAAAAACATAAAATATCTAGTATGAAAAACATAATGGTTTATCTATATATTTTAAACAATTATCAACATTAACACATCAATCCCTAATAACCTTTATAACTCTTAAGTAACCTTTAAATAATTACATACTAACCTATGATGTTATCTAAACCCCCATATGATAAAAACTAAGTCAGTGTAGAATTGAACATATAAATTGGGTACTAAAAGCATACCTTACACAATGGAATTGATACACATCATTAATTATAAGAAGATTCAAAAATAATTAAACATTTAAATTCTTTGGACTTTTTAGGTTTATAGTTGTATAGAGTTAGAGAAATTATTTAAGTTGTAGAATCATAGTTCATTGTATCAAATAAAAATTTATCCCTTCATAAAAATACTATATAATCTATAAAAGGTTTATATAGTATCCCACAAATCCTCTATAAAATATATGTTTATATTCACATCTTATGTATTTCTTTTCTTCAAACTAATAAAATGTAAATATAATAAGGGGGATTAGATGCTCAGTATCGGTAAAAATAAGTTATTACAATCAAATATCAAAATAGATTATAAAATTTACAAATGGGTTTAATCAGGACACATAGGAATTTTATTCCTAGTAAATAAAAGATTGTAATTCATGGATTAAGCCTTGTAATAACATAATACATGATTAAAAATAGTATATAGAAATGAATAAATAATCATTATCCATAAATATAATGACGTAGTCATAAAAATAATCATAAAAATGGGGCATAATCATAAACATATAAATCGAATTTCAAAGCTACACTGCAAGAAATTCATCAAATTGTAGGCTTGGGCTAGCAACCAATGTACCATATTAATAATGGGATAATCCTATAATGTATCCTTAAACTTTAGATAAAACCATTCCTGTACCCCTTTATCTTAATATAAATCCTATAAAGAACTTTTTTTATTGTGGTAAACACTATCTTATACCCTTTTGAGCTCATTAAACAAAAATATAAACCAATTCATAGTAGGGTGATATAAGACCCAACCATTCTCATATATACAAATGTCTACCACATAAAATAAATCATCATCATAAAATAAAAAAACTAATGAAATAAAATGGATTTCATTTCATTTCAAATGGTATCTCATAATTAAGACATTTATAATTCCATAAATAATCAAAACATGATTTACTTATGGAAAATAAATAGGTATCTAAAGATATTTTTTATAATTATAGGCAAATACCATTCAAAAATTATAATGGTGCATAAAATATTAATACTATAGAGTTAAAGGGTGTGTAATTAATTTAATAATTTCCCAAAATAATATATGTATTGAATCTAGTTAAATACACTTTAATCAATGAAATTGATTACATGGTATTCAAAAATCTGTGAAGGAAATAAATATTTTGAAATATCATTGTTGAAATCCCACTTTGTGAAAAGTGTAACAAACAATTATTTTTTAAAGAGGATAATTATAATATATATATGTGTCCTAAGATAAAACATGTTTATGTTTCTAATTAAATATGATAATATTAGAAGGAAATAAATTATGAATACATAGAGGAAAATTTTATTAATATAAATGTTAAATATTATCAAAACTGACAAACTTTTTAGGAATATAATATTATAAAGGTAAATGTTCCAGATTAAATAGTAATTTTTGAAAAAAAAATCATAGAAAAACCATTAAATAAACTATTATATTGGAATAATTAGGTCATTGAATAATTAAGTTCAAGAAGAAGCATTATAAAAAAATATAGGGAATTTAGTTAACCAAACCGTTAAACTTTTGTATCGTTTGAATCAAACGAAATTTAAAGATAGAACGTTATATGGATCATAAAACCTCATTAATTAATGTAATATTATAAAATATTTTTCATAGGTTATTGATACACCATTATAGATAAGGCATATTTTCTATTATAAAATATGTCTCAAGGAATCAAAATATAAATCAACAAACCCTTACTGTGAATTACCTCTTAGCTGATCACACTCTAACCTCCATTATAAAATAATAATACATATTAATAAACTATATAAAAAACATTATATAATTTTATAAAAATAATTTAAAATTATTCCCTATATGTATATTAGATATTTATTCTCTATTATCATTACCTATTTTGAGTAATCTTGATCGTTTCAGGCTAGTTTCATAATACCAGTGTTACTTTTCATTTTTCTCCAAAAGTTCATCCTTATTGTATTAAAAATTTATTGTAATAGGTGTTTAATGATACTTTATAATGTTAAAATTTCTTTATATGATATATTTAGACATGTTCCCTATAGATTAAATCAGTGAAATGTAAATTTTAGTCCTCTTTAACAAAAAATGATGGTTTCTCAACTAATGAGTTTAATATTATTGTTACCATTCGAGAACCAAGATAAAATATTTATATAACTATTCATATCATATATCATTATAAATTGGGTTCTTATATTCATAATTGAAATTATATTATAGAATTGATTAGTTATGTTGTTAGAATGACCTAATCTTGTACATACCATAATTAAGGGATGATCATGATAAGAATGTCAGTTTATTTAGCATAATATCTAATTTATTAAAGAATAATTATATTATTTAGAAAATGTTTTTTGTTTGGAATCATATTATATTATTTTTTAATAAATAATTGATAAAAAATATGAAAAAATAGATATAATGAATTATGGAGGTGGTAGTCTACACAATGCATTATTAACGTTTACATTTATCGAGGAATGAGAGAGGAATAATTTGTCGTATAATTTTCAACTTTATAATAATAATTATATTATATGTTCTGCATATATACCTCAATTTAAATTTTATAATCTAAAAAGGTAGGGAGTGGTGAAATGAAGAATTTGTTGATTTATTGACGCACTAGTCCTTACAACACACAAATGATAGTATCGTTTATTAATATAAATCGAGAAAAGTGGTTTTTAGTTATTTCTATATAATAAAAAATTAGGAATAAAAATAATTCTGATGTAATTATATTGTAAAGAGAAAATTAAAATTGAAAATAAATATAGAATAGAATAGATGGGAAGGGAAATGAGTACACATATATAAATTCTTAAGGGTTCTATAGAGGATTCCATTTAAATGGAGTCCTTACAAAAGTTAATAATTACTATAGGATTAGTTAAAAGGAATGTGATTATAGGGTAAGGATAATGTGAAGTGTTTTTTGTGGAAACAGAATTTTGGGAGTGGTCTTGAAGGGGTTGTGAGAGACTCCTTTTATAAGTGGTTAGAATCACAAATTTCTAAATAATTAAACTTAATATAAAGGGAGAAAATGTTTCACATGTAATGTGGCACAAAAAATGTTAAATAATAGAATGGGTAATGAGATAAGATCTATCGTTTCTCAACCACCCAATTATAATCTATCTTATAATATGTTTGAATTCATTTACCAATTGATTTATTACTTTCACTATTCTTGATTTTAATATGACAACAAGTTTTTACCTAACTAATTTAGATTTAATTTTTAATAATAAGATATTCCTCATTATATAATTGGAATGTGATAATTCCAAATAGGAAATAGATTTCATAATATAAAGTTATTATTTTTATAAAAATTTAACGTTAACATTAAAACATGTATCACATAATTTTTTTTTTAAAAAGGTATTTAAAAAAAAATTATGTTGAATACAATGATCAATGTATTTTATTTTTATGATTTAATCGGTATATTATAAATAAAATAAAATAAATATGGATTTTAAATAAATACATTTATTAGCAATCTTTATTTAATTAAAAGAAAATACTAAAAACAATTTTTTAAAATATCAATTTGGTTACAAAAATTGAGATCATATGTTTTTTAATACTCTAATATTTTAAAAATTAGAATAGTTTGATAGTATAGAGAACCACAACACTATGATTTAATGACTAAGAAATGTTTTTTCTTAATATGACCATTATACCCTAGTCAATGAATTGACGAGTATGAATAGGAGTAACTGCATTATGATATATATATATATATATATATATATATATATATTAAATTCATACTCTATTAATATTTATTTAATAATTCTTAAGAAATAATAACCGAACATATAATGAAGTGATTTTTTTATTTGAATAATAAATTTTTGTTCAAAAATGATTTTATTTCTATATATAAGTGAATATTATAATTCAATTATTCCACTTTTATAAATATCATTTTACAAAAGGCTATAATTTTTTAAATAAATATATCAAATTATATTAGGCTTAATATTTTGGATTTATCTAAAATAAATATTTTTCACTGAATCGTGAAAAATAATATTATTATGGAAAACAGTATTTTCCAATTAATTTTTTTAAAACTTCCACTTTTTTGATTTTGATTAAAAAGTTATGTAGTTAAATTAAAATAAAAAAAATCCAATTATTTCTATTATAGTGTACATTATAATTAATCTTAATATAAAAAAATTTTATACTTATAATTCATTTGACAAGAAAACAGTTTTACATTTTCTTTTGTGGATTTATTTAAATAGTAATTTATAAAACATTGAAGATTTTATTATTATAATCATTATTTCATATTTATAATGTGAACATCCAAATTTGAAGAATATTTTAACATTATTTTTTTGTAATGAATAATAACCATGGTAAAATGTTTCACTATATTAAAGGGTAAATTGGATTATCATGGGCTGTAACTAATGTGAAAAAGATTTAAAATCACAATAAAACATTATTTTAATAATTGTTTTATCATTTGAGTACAACCACCCCATCATATATTCAAAATCATATCATTTATTTTAATTTTCATATTATAAAGACCATTATATTGTTTTTTGTAAAGAATATGTCTTGATATATAGAATACTTTTTAATTAGGAAAAAACAATACATAAATTGTTATAAATGTTTATTTTTAAAATTTCCATATTTTTTTATTAAGTAATTTTTTTGTGATGAAATAATTACCTTATATTCTTAGGAAACATCAACGCATTTCATGTGTAAGCAATAAAAAAATCATGTAAATGATTTGAAAAAATATTAAAAGTAATATTTTTAGATGATTTAGGGTTTCAAGAAAAAATTAAGAATAAACATAATTTATTATTTATGAGAAAAATTGTTTTATTTTAACTAAATTACATTCTTAATATCCTTTAATGTCATTTATAAGTATAGATCCATAAATACCTTTAATGTTATTTTATGTAAAATTATAATTCATCAAATGATTTTAAATTCATTAAAATATTATCATTTTACACGTGAATTTTATATGATCTATAATATCATAAATATTTCAATTACAGTCTACTATTCCATTTATAGTAACTATATTAACCCCTAATGTGTAAAAATATTTGATACTATGGAAATTGTCAAAAGGGTTATCTGTGGCTAATACTAAGAGATAAGGGTTATAAAAACACATAAAATATTCAAAATTTTATTTTATAAGGGTTTTTATGTGTGTGTGTGTGTGTGTGTGTGTTTATCCTATATTATAAATATATCAATTCTGTCCCGTTGATAATGAAAATTAATTTATAGCAATTTTATACTTTATGTGATTCCAAGGGTGCCCCTCCGATTAGTTATAAAGGGACACCTTTTCTTCTCTATTCCACTCACATCATTATAGATTTATATTGAAAAATAATTACCTAATACTCTTACTAATATATATATATATATATATATTATAAGTATATTTCTTTTTAAAATATTATCCATATGATCCATAATATGATATCCAATGGAGGTTCCTTGAAGATGTGGTAATCATATTAACCAAGCATTTTCATTTTACTTATTATTATACATTCTTTAAATTATATTATAAACATATAAATATAATAAAATAACAAACTAATTTATACTTCAATGTTATTATGTTAATTTAATAACCATATTCAACTCCATTTTTCATCAAATGGGGAACAAAAAACATTGTTTGTGCATATGGGTTGACTACCACCTACAAGAATCAACGTGTTTTATTTTCTATCACTGACTCACATGGAGGTTTTTGATGACATATTTAATTTATATATATATAATATTCATGACATAATTTATATTTTTTAAATTTATTATATCATTTATCGTCACACCAATCCAATTGTTAAAAATTTGATCATCACATGTGTGTACGTACGAACTACCATCTCTACATAGCGATGTACTTCATTTAAAAAACTGCCTCTAATGTATGGTAATGGGGATCTATTTAATGAGGAAATGTGTTTTTTTAAAATATAGTGATTATATAAAGATAATTTTATATTTTAATTCATTATTTTTCATCTAACAAAAATTAAAAAAATAGCTCATTTGTACATGTATACTTCCACCTCACGAGTCGATGTATTTTTCTCAGGAAAATTTTTCATGAATGGATCTAAAATTATATTTAAGGAATAAAAATGATAATTATTTATTTATTATTATTCTTTATATAAATGAACAATTACCTCTTTGACCACATCTATACAACAAAAATTCATTTTGCAATTATAAACCAAACACCCTAAAAACTCTCTTTGTTGACTTAATAGATTATGTAATTAGAAATAAAATTGAAAAAATGGATTCATTATAAAATAATAAACATGGAAAATTTCGTTGAATAAGTATATAATAAATATATTTTAATTATACATGAATTAAAGTACATACATATAATATCGGGACTCATGGTAAGAGGTTTCTTAGCCCAATTTCCTTTTATTAGATTATAACATTTCATTATTGAAATTGTTCAGCAATGATTTTCTATGAATTTATATTTAATATTTATTTATGTTTTATCTAAACGAATTTTATATGGATTAAATTTTTTCATATATTAAAATTATGGAATAAGCTTTACATTATATGACATCATCTTTGTAAGGATTTTATTTTCCTCAATCTCATTTTTCTATGACATGAATCATATCATTCATTATAATTTTTGATTATAGAGTAATTAATTACCAATTAATTAATTTTTAAATACTAATTAATTTGTTCTATATATCCTTATCATATTTTTTCTTTTAATTACTTTTGATTTGAAAGCTACCAATGTGGTAATGTTTTTATGTTATAATTAAATTTATTTTTAATATTTTTTTTAAGGTTACTTTGGGAGGAAAAATATTATATTAATTTAATTAAACATATGTCTATAGTTTTATTTTATTTAATTTTTTTTAATTATTTTTGTTCTTTTTATTCACATTGGAACATAAAATGATTAAAAAAATGTTTTTTTAATTCAACCTTATTTCTTTATTTTTCAATGAATATATTATTTCATGTCTATATATTATTTAAAATATTTTGGATAATGTTTTTAAAATTTCTAATCATTGATTAATTTTTTTTTCACCCATTTTTACACTCATTAATGAAGTTTTTATGGTATATCTTGTAATTTTTTGAATAAGGTGCCTTTTATAAAAGCTGTGAATGAAATATTTTTTTAACATAAAATGCACGAATGAAATTACCAACCATCATAACTTTTATATATTTTGAATATTATTTTACTTGTTAGTTTGGTTATTTTTAAATAAATTCATTTTATCATTACTTTTTGATTTTTTATTTTTTAAATGTACAAAAAAATATGGTATTTTCATCTATTTTAAATGAAAATTTTGATATATTATTTTAAATATATTTTCATCTATATGAAAATCCTTTAATGATATTTATATTTAAATGATTGTATGGTCATATGACACCACTCATATTCTTTTTATAGTTGTATTACGATGATTTTTATAATGATATTTACATAATACTTGTTTATTTCCCATGGGTAAGTCATGTTATAAAGTTCAAGTTATTATTAAAGGATTGATGATGAAAATGTAGGTTTCTAGGTTTTATATTCATGTACATTATATATATATATTAAATAGTAATAGGTGAACCCTATATTTCTTACAATTATGATTTATCATGATATTTATGATACAACGAGTGATCTTGATATAGATTTTCAATGAATTTAGTAATATTATTTGTATTTAAAGGGAAAATCTAGGAGTTAACGAGGGAGGATTCTATAATGGATTTAAATATGATATATTTATTTCTACCATGAGTGAAGACTGATGATGAATGTAATTTTATAATATTCCAATATTTTTTCTTTATAAATTATATGAATTTTTAATGGATACTTTGATAATGATTGACATCGTATGGCTCATGATTATTGATTCTTATGAAACATTCCATTATTAAAGCTTTATACAATGTCACATTTTTAATGATATATGTTTTGATGGGTTTGATTTATCTTATGAAATTATCATTCACCTTGAATATGTTCTTATACCCATATTCACATATTATTCCCACTAAATATTTTTAGTTGTTAATGAATTTATTTACCCTTACTGAGAATTTGAGATCAACCGTATTTTTTATCTTTTACATAGGTTATAAATAAAGATGATAATTAAGATACGTTTATATGGGATTAATGGGGGTGATAATGAAGTTTAATGTGAAGTATTAAAATATAGTTATAGTGAAAAAACACTCACTTAAAGATATAAGTATTATCAAGCGAGAGATTTTCCAAATTCTCCATGACTATAAACCTAAAAGTACTTAAGGTATGAATGTGATTCATTTTTTCGGTTTGATGTTTTATGTATTGGTGGATAAAACTAAAAAAAATTATCAAGATAAAATCTAGAAGACTAATGTTTTGTTTTTAGAACTGAATCTGGGAGTGTAGGTTCAGGGATATTATATTTCTAAATTATTTTTTAAATATATCAATTTAATAAATATTTAGAAATTTAAAATTTTTTATATACATATATTTCATTCATTTGTAATTATAATGTTAAATATTTCAGAAAATTATTTTTTCACTATTCATCTAAAAATAAATTATTCTTTGAGAAATCTGAAAAATTAATCTATGGGTTATTTTGATTCATAATACTTAAAAATGAATTTACTTTTTAAAAATTAAAATTCTAAAATTTATAAATTTATCATTTAAATGATAATATAATATGTAACTACTTTTATTGAAAGTTCAATTTTAAAACTAAATGTGTTCATAATATTATTTTGAATGAATTTTTAATTTATTACTATAAATAATATAGAAATAATAGTATAATTACATGAATTAATTATAATATTTCATTTAAATATATTCCAAATAACCTTTATGTTACGTGTTTTTTCATAATATGAATGATACATTAAGTAATAAAACTCATTCCATTTTAACTGATGGATATTTTTTCCAATGTGAGTGGAACTAAATTATCCATAATGATTTTATAATATATCCAAAAAATTATCTACATAAAAATCACATCAACTTATTATATATTTTTCCTATATTCATAACAAGGGGTGGAAGAAAAATAAATGGGTAAACAGAGATTCTCAGTAATGAAAAACATAAGCATTTGAAATCAAATATCATTAGTGAGAATAAAATGACCATATATCTATAAGCACGATGCATAGTAATATTATACCCATAAAATAATGTATAATAAATCACGGTATAAATTTTGGAATATATTAAGACAAGATTTAAAAGAGTGTGCAGACATGATTCCGTAATCATGATCCAAAAAATCATAATCATTGGAATACAGATTAGAAGTGTAGATGCCCATGAAACATAGAAAAACAAACAACATAGTAAAAATAATAATGATAAATAAATTATAACATATATATAAAAAAAGTCAATGCTTAATGTTTGTAATAAAAAAAATTCCAATGCTATTTGTTTTGAACCAAAAACATGTCTTCATTTCATGTTTTGAACAAACAGAATGCCCATTCTCCATGGTGTGTAAAAATAAAAGTTCCAAACTAGCATACGTTTATCACGATATATAAATCCTTATACAATGAATAATAAGGTTATATAAGACCCCAACCATTATCATCAATACTTATTAGTGTCATATGAAAAAAATTCCTTATATCATAAAGAACCCTTAAAAAATGTGTTTCTTAAACAATACAAAATAATCACATAACAAGAAATTAACAATTCACAAGATAAAAAAATATTTTAATTTTGAAGAAAGTAATTTTATAACAATAAAAAAATATAGGGTTATAAAAACATCAATTCATGAAAGGTAAACCTTGGTGGGTTTATATTAGTGAAAACGAAATTTTTTTCACAAAACCATTTAATATATTGTTATAGTAGAATAATTATAAATTAAGTTATTTTTTAGTAAATATAAATATATTAATTTTTAAAATTATTAAATAAATAATTAAAAATAAAATATCTTTGAAAAAACATACTATTTATCTAAAAAATGTGGAGTAGAAGTAATATAATTTGGTTTTAAAATGATGTTAAACATATGGAATATTTTGAAATTCCTTTTCTGAAAGACACAAATCATAAAAGGTCTTGTAAAATATACTTTCTAAAAATGATACGGGAAATATGGAGGCCAAATAAATAAAAAATATTTTGTTCTCAAAATAAGAAATGAATTTTTTTTGGAAATAATGAACATGAAAATTTAGGGGGAAATCATTAAAAGATATAATAGATTTTTATATTTTATATGATTCAATTTTATAATTAATATATTTATTTATAGAACCTAATAGAGTCAAAATAATCAATTTACTAAGAAATAAAACTTATGAAATATTGAATATAATTATTTATCAAACATATAATAAAGAAACTCAATGAATAACATTTTAACTGAAATGATTGAAATTTGAGTTAACCAATTCCCTTATGGATGTCATGACTAATGTATCAATGGATATATAGAAAGATATTAGGTATTATAAATATAAATCCTTATAATTAAATGATAAATTACAATATAATAAAATCAAATAGATTAATACACCTAACATTTATTTAACATGTTCAATAAGAAAAATCATAACTCAATGGATGATAATCGAGTTTCCAAAAACACTTATAGTATTGTTAATATAAGAATAATCGGGCTACCATGAATTAAAAATTAAATATTTATTAAATTATATAAATTAATTATAATTTAAGGAAATAGGTTTTTAATACATTGTATAAAATAATTTATGATGAAAAATATCAAACATGTCTTATAGATTTGAAAATGAAACTAATCAACCCTTACATTGAATTCTTAATTAGTTATTCATAATATAATTTCATTATAAAAATTAAATCCATCATAATAATATCTTTCATAATATTATTAATATCTATAAACTTATATAATATTAAATTAAATTTATTCCCTAAATGTTTGTTATTTTTTTATTATCTATTTTGAATATCTGGTGTGAGTAATCGTGATCATTTTGAACTAGTTTCAGAATAGAAGTGATGTTCTACTTTATTCTATAAAATTTAATCATCCTAAAAAATTTGAGGCACTATAATTGATTTCTTATGATATTATTTATATTAATATTTCATTCTATGAAGGTTTTGGATATGGTCATTAATGATGAATTCGATAATGATCTTGTTTCAATGATACATAGATAATGAAGGGTGTTTTATTAAATAATCAGTTATATTTTTAAATTAATATAAAATTGCAAAAAATAATTATTTAATTATTTATATTTCATATTACCTGAAATCTAAATCCTATAGTCATCAATTATATAAATTTAGACTATTGTTCAAGTTGGTGGTTAAACCAACCCAAACAAGAACATATAATAATTAATGGATGATTATGAAATGATTTAGTTGTAAGATCATTTACCAGAAATATAAAGATAATATTTATAGATTATTATTGTGATATATCATATTTATAAGAGAATATAATAATATTATATCAGAAATGAAGTTTTTTCATAGTATAAATAAATCATTTTTTTCTCATAGAATGCTCTTTTGGATGGTTGAATTTACTTATTCTTAAATTTCTCATGTTGTAAATAGTTTTCATATTTTTTATTTATAAACCATTAATAAGTTAAAAAAATAGTTTTCCATTAAACTCAATCTCACGACCATCCATTTATGTAAGTCATTAAAAATGATGTAAAAATCGATCGTTCTATGGAGGTGGCAGTCCACACCAAGCAATGGATGATAATTTATTTTTTCAGACAATGGGGAAAAGGAATAATGTAGTATATCATTTAATAATAAAAAAATATTTCAAAAAAATCATAAATAAAGAATAAATTATATATTAGAAAAATATTTTAACGGAGGTGAGGGAAAATTAACATGTTATATCATAGCGGTTATAGTCCATACCACACATGATTAATAGTTTCATTTTTATTAATAGTAAATGGAGAAAGGTGGTTAATTATTTTACCATAACTATAATAAATTATTTTAAAACTATATTATGGTTTAATATAATTCTATGAAGAAGAGTTGAACATAAATAAATATAATTGATAAATAATCGGTTAGAATGTTACATATCACTACTTGAATTATCTTCTTTTAAGGGGGTTTAGCCTTTGAAGGGTATTAATTTTTGAAGGTTATAACATTTCTAATTTGGATACAACTGCATATTATATAGATGGGTATATTTTTATCTGAAATAAGTGGGTTTTTGTGTGAGTGGAAGTGTAGAGAAAATTTCATATTTTATTAGTGAAATGTTGTGACATTTTTGTAAATAACAAAAACATTTTAATAATTGAATGGCACCCACAAGAAAATTAGTTCTAAAATTTAGAAATTATGGAGATAAGTATTTATAAGGTTAATAAAGGAATAAACCACACAATCACACATATATTTCAACTTGTTTGTGATCATTAACTCTTCGATTATTAACTTTTACCATTTTTTCTTTTAACGTAGTAACAAGTTCATTCCTAGTTAATTAATCATTTATGGATGAATAAAAGTGGTCATTGTTATATAAAATGGAACTACTAATTTCATATATAAAATTTATTTTATTTTATTCATTTTGTGAAATTGATATTTTTTAAATACTAACTGTAAAATGTATTAAAATCAATTTTTTAGAAAAATGTAATTTTACTTTAAAAATTAAAAAATATTATTTATAAAACTATTTAATTTTTTTTAATATTTTAATTAAACTTATAAAATACATATATAACCTGATTAAAATATTTCATGAATTTATTATTCATACTTATCTACATATAATTTCAAAAAAATAATGTAATTTTTAAACACAATATTCTAGAATATTCAAATAAAAATAGTTATTTTTAGAAAAATAGAAAAAATAACCATAAGATAATTTTCACATTCATAATTTAGATATGATTTTATTTTTATAAAATTAAAATTACTGAATTTTTATATATAAATATTTATATAAAAATAAAAAATACAAATAAAAACTATTGTTAATGAAAAGAATGCTTTTAAACACCTTGTGTATAATGTTATTTCATATTGATTTACAAATAATTGAATGTTGATATATTATATAATTCATAAATATAATTATGTTATGTTATGAAAATATTTTAACTACAATCAATTTTATTTATTATGGAAAAATATATTACCCCTTTTCTCAATGTTACTTCGAAAGGCATTATTTATTTTTAAAAGTTCATTACAGAAAAATAATAATATGAAATTAATTTTTTTATTAATTTTTTTATTTACTATTGAATAGATTATTCCTAAATGTAAAATATTTATTGGTTTGTTTTTGTCAGGTGTTGTGTTAGTTTAGTGTTGTGTGTGGCACATGATATGGAATATATTATCAACATAAAAGATCCAAAATCTCAAGATGTTTAATTCTACCCCAAAAATAAATATTTTCCTTGTAATTTAAATAATTAATCATTGATGATGGTGGGTGAGGGTATTTTTAACAAATATATCAGTTTGGATATAATTTATAATAAAAAATCTTCTGTACTCTCTTGGTATATATCATGTTACTTATCCTTCATCAAAAAACAATATCTATTTATATAAATATATATCTAAATATGTATATAGCATTATTATATATTCTCCATAACATAATTTTACAAAAACCATTTGAATCTATAAGACATTAAACCAAAGTGAAACCATATATCCTTCCAATTATTAACAATTTCATTATCCCTCGAATTATATAAAATCACCCACAATCTAATACATACAACTATCCATGAAATGCAATGTACTTCACGATAAATATCATGAATCAATTATAAATCCCAAGGTAACCAATAACTTATAACATAATTTATAAAAATCAATAAATCATTTCTTATATCAAAATAAAAAATATATTAAAATAAAAATTTCTCTATCCCTTAATCATGTGTTCCATAACATTCATTCCCAATATAAAACCACTATAGACAATCAGTTTTCATTATTATTAATACAATAAAATATGTGATTCCAATACTTTACAAAAAAAATATATTGGAGAATAATACAAATATATTTCATATAATTCGAATAAAATTTATAATAAACTATAATATCATAAATAAATACCAATTAATTTTGAAAATAGCAAAAAGTATCAAGATTTAATTTCTATTAATATATCAACCTCACTACCATAGGTAATACTTGGAAAGTGACCTTTTCCATCATAACAAGAATTTAATAAGATTATAAACAATTTAATAATGATTTCTTATTTGATTATAGGACATTACTATTTCTAGATACATGTCGTCATCAATATCATTTTCATGATCTAATTTCAATAAAATACTGAATCTCAAAATGTTTATCAATAAAAACCATATTAAATTATCATATAAATATTAAAACTCAATCCTAGCAAATATTCTATAATGAAACCTTTCTTTCATCATTTTATATAATTAGTTAAATCTAATTTAATATTATATAGGTAATCAAAAAATCTTGACCCGATCCTTTAAATTATTTATGAAATAATTCATATATAATGGGTTTTAAAGAGAATTTATAGAGACCATAGTTTTTCTTACTAAAATATTATGTCATTGTAAATATAAAACAACATAAAATTGTTACATAACTAGGATAAAAAGGTTTAGTGTCTTGAATAAAATTGAAAAATACCTAACATTTACATAATAAAACATAAAAAATTATTTATTTCTTTATTCTATCACTTATTATTGGACATCATGTTCTCCTTAGTATAAGTAATCACCTAAGGATATACATCAAAAAGGGGTGGGCTAAAATACCAGTAAAAAGATTAATAATAGATATGAATCACGGGTGAGAATAATTATCATAATCATAATATAATAAAATGATTATATCCATAATCACAAGAGGAATATTTAGATAAATGCATAAAATGTGGAAATGGATGAAAATAAATCATTATGTCTTAGTTGTCAAATACCAAATGTAGTTGTAGAGGATGCTAGCATCTTTTTCGTACATATATAATTTTACCTCATCAAATTAATCACATTTCCAAATTAATTTGTTTGATATATAATTATGAGTTAACCTATCACAATATAACATTTACATGCACTATATAATTATGGATGCACCCATTACATCATAAAATTTACATTATCAGGCATACCAAATAGAACATATTTCAATATTTTACGTAAAATAACCTCTGGAAAGGAATGAGTTACAATTCATATAGAATAAATTAATAAATAGACTTTGAGGTTCTAAAATTAAAGGAGGAATAACATACTTGGTAAAATAATCACCTATCTTGAGTGAAAGAGAAACAATCTCACGAGATGTAAAAGTTGAATTTTTTTCAAGAATTGTTCTTTTAGAAAAATCGTTGAAATTGACATAATCCCATATTATAAACATGTATATCCCAGAAAATAAAAGGGTAGAAAAAAATATAATACATTTATGGAAAATTAAATGATCATCCATATTGAAAATGGAGTGAAATAGATAAAACCCCATGATAATAACATTGGTTTGGAAATTCCCCTTACCTTATGTCTAAATACTATCAT
This sequence comes from Viscum album, assembly GCA_963277665.1. Taxonomy (NCBI): domain Eukaryota; kingdom Viridiplantae; phylum Streptophyta; class Magnoliopsida; order Santalales; family Viscaceae; genus Viscum; species Viscum album. The sequence goes on along the minus strand of OY728165.1, from coordinate 707,023,235 downwards.
CAAATTTATATCCAGGATAACCAAATTACTTTCATTATTTTAAAAATAAAGAAACTTTTTTTACATTAATTTTATACATTATTGTATTATTATGTTCATTATTGGATTTTCTATAAGTTATAGAGTTCAATTTCAACATTCATGAGTGTTCGTTTTCTTGGTTTTGATCATCGATTGACTTTCATATAAGTATGAAAATTCACATAAAATTTGAAAAATTCCTTAGAATTGAAAAAATAGGTTTTTAATTATAATTAATAATATTAAATGGTTTCATATATCATTTTCTAATTTTTTAGACAATGAATCATAATATAAGACATTAGTAAAAATCATTTAGATTGTTGCATCAATTTTTTATCACTATAACCACGTTTTATTATCATTATGTATTTCGTAAATATGTTACATATAGAAAATAAAATGCGTTATAAATAATATTTCCAATATTTTTTAACCACTAAAATGGTTTCATTTCCATCCATAAATTCTTAAATGGAAATTGAAAACATGTCTTCCTTGAAGGCGATAAATCAACACCTCAGATGCAATGATTTCATTTTAAGAATAAAAGGAATAGGAGAAGGGGAATGATGAATGACTATTACATTAGAATAACAAAAGTCCGGTTTATATAAGGTATTGTTGTTATCATTCCATTTTTATGAGGGTAGGTTATGAATGAATAATAATATAAAAGAACATGAAAAAAAAATAATGAAAGGAAAGAATATTTTACCTCTTGAATTCTTCTTCTTGAGAACCTCTTTAGAGGGATTGGTTGTGGTCTTTTTCACATAGAAAAGGTGCATGGACATAGGGGACAGGTTTAGAAGTTATTTGATTAGAATTTAGACAAGTACCAAATATTGAGAGGACTGAGGAGAAGAGTCGGCGAGGGGTGGTATTTATAGTAGAGGAGTGGGGCATTTCCACATCATTGTATTCATTAGTTTATTATTTTACTTCAACACTATGAATAGTTTTATAATTATTAATAAATATATTTAAATAATTAATGGGATTTGAATATTATGTTCATTACATCAGAGATGACTCATGTAATTGAGTGATTAACAGATAATGTATATATACTTTAAATTAATGTATTTCACTATTCACAAAATTCATGTGTTTTAGAAAAGTCCCAAAAGTTCACCCCAACCATTTTTTAAAGTGATGAATTAAAAAAGGACTGCATTATAAAAAAATAATTTTCTAAATATGAGAAGTTTAATTTTTAATTAAAATATTCATTTACTCAAAATATATAGATTTTAAAATTATAACTGAATATTAAACTCATTGAAAAATTAATTATGGTATCATAAAATTATTATATAATCCTCAGAAAACAGAATATTAATTTATTAATAAATTATAATAAAATAAATGTTATTTTAAATTATTACACTAATTAGAAAAATAAATTAAATATTTGTAACTTATAAAAATACAAACACTTAAATAATAATTTAAAATACATATATTTGTTTATACTATGATATAATTATATCATATTTTCATTTATAAGATTCATAAATTTTACTTATACATTCATAACTAAGGATATTATTCTATTATCCAGTGTAATATTCATAATAGTCACAGTACGATTCCAAATGTCAAGTTAATATTTTAGCTATATAGGTTATTTTACATTCTATAAATACCTATTATTTCATTAATTATTAATTAATAATGTTTTTAATTATATTATATAAGTGATTTTATAAGTTTTATAATGTATAACATCATTATAAAAAGGTGATTTTCATTGATAAAAATTTTAGGTTGTTACATTCTTCGCCCCTAATGAAATTACACACTTTATATATCATTTTACATACTAAAGTAAAAACACGGGAAGGAATTTATCTTATTTATGTCCATTAACTAAAAAAATAATTGGGCTTTAATACATAGTAAATAATCGTATAAATAAAAAACATTTAATATAGAAGGATAAACATGTAAAATAAATGTATATCCTTACTTGCGATTCCATATATTTAAATCATGGTTAACCATAGTGATATTATTATCCCAATAGTTCTTACTAATTTTTTATTGCTCTAGTCTCAAAAATAACTACACCACGCTCTGATACCATATATAGTGACCCTATTTCTCTTACAAATCTATTACATCATTTTGATGAAAAACAACATAATATTGTTACATAACCATGATATAAAGAATTAGTGTCTTAGGAAAATTAACACCGTATATAACTTTTACATAAAAAACATGAAAATATAATTAATTACTTCTTATTTAGAATCTTATTGAACATAAAATATTCCTTAGTACTAGTATCAACCTAAGAATTTACATAAAAAGTCGGTGATATAAAATCCCAGTAATATGATGAATAAGACACCTGAAAAATGGTTTATAATGATAATCATCAACAAAATACAATAGATGTATCATCACCATAACCATGGGATGAAACACTGTATAAAAGAATGACATATGGCAATGTGTAAAAATAAAACATCATGTCTTAGTAGTCAAATACCACACATATTGCGAACAAATCTAGAATCTTGTTCAAGAATATATCAGTATATATCATGAGATTCATATCATTACCTAATTAATTATAGTGATATAAATTTTCAGGTCCACCTATCACATAATTACATTTACGAGCGCTATATAATTCCAAGCGCACCCTTCACATCATAACATTTACATTATCATACAGGACACATAGAACATATATCAATATTGGACAGAAAATATCAAAGGGAAAGGAATGAGTTAATTTTAAAATTGAATACATTAGTTAATAAAATATGGGGTTTTCAAATTATATACGGAATAACATACTTGATATATGAATCATTAATATTTATTTAAAAAGAAACCATCTCATGAGAAGTAAAAGATGCATTTTTTAAAGAAGAGTTTTTTTGTAAAAATCATTACATTTTTCATATAACTATATTGGAAATAAGGATATCCAAAAAATAAAATGGAAGGAAAAATAAATAATATTTAAGTAACATTAAAAGAACCTCCATTACAAAAATCAATGAAAAGAGTGAAAGCCCACAGAAAGACTGTTGTGTTTGAGAATTCCCCTTAGCTTGTGTCGGAATGATTTCTTCACATCCATATCCTGGATAAAAAATCTAATTCATTAATTTTCAATTAAATAACCTTTTATAAATTATTTTTATTCATTATATATTTATTACGTTTATTTATGTCTTTTTTGATGAGATATAGTGTTCAATTTCATCATTCAGGAGTGTTCATTTTAATAGTTTTCCTGATCGGTTAGCTTGTATATATGTATAGAAATTCTTATACAATTGGAATAATTCTCTTGAATAGAAATTATAGGTTATTAATGATCATACATAATTTTAAATTTTTATATATATCATTTTTTATATGGTATGTTTTTGAATAATTTTATAAGACATTAGTGACAATGTAACACCCCGAGATTTTATGAAAAATATTATTTTAATTTCATTAATGTCTTGTGTTGTATTCTACACCAGGATTACCTTGCGCTATACGCAACACCGTATTAGCTTGCAGTATACGCAACACTATTCTTGGATCGTGTTACATACAATTTTGATAATAGTTATTCTACGCAACATTGAGTATATATATATATATATATTAAATGTATAAATGAAATATGGTTGGATTCTTTTATACGAAACAACGAAGGATTCTTTCACAACACGCAACCCTGACTTGGCTTGCATTACACGCAATCACGACCTTCCTCGATAGCGTGTGTTGTACAAAATACCGGGTTTTAATAAACAATGATATATTATTATTATATTGTCATGAACTAGCCGTTATGAATAGTATTAACTAAATTTTGAATTTTATAACATTATTATTCATCTTACACATTTTCTAGAACATGGTATAAGAACAAAATAAATTTTTCGGGTAAAATAAGTATTTTTCAAAAAATGCAGTTTTGCCACCTTTTGATGGCGCACCCACTTTAAAACTAGTTTTTGACATTTTTATATGTTCAATTTGACAAAATAAAATTCTTCTTTTGAATTAGGATGTAAAAATTTACATTAGATAATGTTTTGATATTTTTCCGATAACTTTCATATTTTAATGAATAGTAAAAAAACGCTATATTTTAATTAAAAACAAATTTTTTCATCATAATATCTTATGTGGTTAAATTATAATATTGAATGGTTTTAAAGTATAAATAGAATATATTTTTACCATTTAATATAATGTATGTCATTAGCATTGATTTTACCTTGAATTCGTAGGTTAAATCAATTCAATCTTTTGCAATGTTTTAAAGAAAAACCCGTTTTTATTCGACAACGGGATTAATTTTAATTTAATTTCGGCAACTTCTGTGTATTGAATTTTAAAAAATGGATTCCATATTTGGAATCAGTGGGTCCAAATTATGTTAATAGGCTACTTTTTATTTTTGGGAATTATGAATAGTAACTACGGTAAATTTTATTTACCATAGTTAAAGGTAAATCAGGTAATTAAGGGTAAATATAATATTATAAAATTACCCTAACACATGAAAAAATTCTATTTGATGGCTAAAATTAAACCCATATCAACTAAGGGTCGGATTACATTAATTTTATGGACTTTTGACCATGAAAATAATTGAATTATTATTAAAACCAAAGAAAGTGACAACATGTCACTCTCTTAAATCTTATAATTATAATAAATTTAACTTAGTGATAAACATCATAAAACATCGAACATGAATAGTCTCCAGAAAGCTAACAAAATTATATACATTATGAGAATTTATTTATAATTTTTTTGGATTAAATAATTTAATTTATTTATGACACAATGATGATGCAGTAATTATCTTATTAATGAAATATTGACAGAATTGATGTTATAAAAAACAAAATAAATGTAATTTAGACTTTTTATGAATTACAATAATTTTCTAGGTTACTATGATATATTAGTGTTGATTTAATCAACTTGGTTCGAACATATAATCCTGTTATGACTTTCACAAAAATCATATATCAAATAGTGTCAAAATTGACACAAAATAGTTTTTAAATCAAATATTATATTATTAATTGTTATTTTATTCCTAAAAATCTAAGGTTAGGCCAAATGACGTATATAAGGATATATGTGTTAATAATAAACAATTTGGGGTTCGTTTGGCATGTTATATTAAGTGTATTAACCATATAGTGAAAGAAAACAAAAAGACACGGTAAAAGTTAAATTATTTAACTTAGAGTTAAATATAATTGATAAGGTTAAAATAATACCTTAAACTTGTATAAATCTTATTTGTTGATAGGATTTCGACCCATCCCCACTTTAGCTCTGAAATAAGACCCTTTGGAACCATTATAAACCGATTTTGACTTTAATATAAAATAATATTTTGAGGTATTCCTAAGGTGCCCCTCTCCTCCCTTATAAAAGGACACCTCCTCCCCCTCCTCCTCACACCAATTTGAGCACTCAAGCTCGGCCAAACCCTACCATTTTCTCCTCTCCACTTCCCTAGAATAATCCTAGAGGTTCTGGTCTTCTTCAAAGACCAATCTTAGTTCCCTAAGTGAAGGATTCAAAGAGGCGTTTCAAAGAAGAGGTAATATCCATTACCGATCTTTTCAATTTCTTTCTTCTTCAACTTCTTCTTATTTAGTTGTTTCATGATAAAGTAATAAAATCAGTATTACTTACATACTGACATGTTATTATAAATATGAAACAACTCTAATTAACCTTCTATCCATCCTACGGAAAAAGGAAATCACAGCGCGTGCGTACGTAAGGAATACCGTCTCCACGCCGTGGTATAATCTATTTTCCGCCACCACATTAATTGGATGGGTATAATGGTTTAATGAGTAACTATATATGATTATTATAAAGTGACATTGATACTGAAATAGTATACATACACTTCAACATAATTCCACGACCATGAGAACGATATCATCGCTCGTGCGTACGTACGGACTACCGTCTCCACGACGCGATGAGATTCATTCTCAATGATTAACCATTCATGAATGATTATAAAGTATATATAATAAGTTCTAATGAAATATATGACATAATAATTATACTGGAATTATTTATATTTATATGTATGTCATATACTTAATTCCATTCAATTCAATAAGAAAACGAAAACAGCGTTCATGCGTACGTACGGACTACCGTCTCCATGAACGGTGTATTTCTTTCCATTTACTGATTCATTATATATATGTATATTCTGAATATATATATATATATAAATCATATTTTATATTCCGTAATTAAGTAATCATGATCTAAGTAATCATATGAATAATTACAAGTCAAAACACGGACGACAAATGAAACAATTTTACCCAAAACGCTCTTTAACATGAAATTTACAAAAGAACGGGTAATATAAAGTCATAAGTGAACCATATATGATATAGTAACAATGAATATGATTCTATAATAAGTCAATGAAATTATTTAAATCATTATACAGGAGGTTCGGACACTTATGAAACAAATCGGACCTAATGTAAGGGAAATATCACAATCTCATTTTTATCCGAGATTGTTTATTCGTAAGTATTTACTGGGGTGTATTTTATCAACCACATCCATGTTTCATAAATATGTAATATTATTTCCATCCACCTAAAATTGTTTAAATTCATTTTTACCCTTCGGTGAGTTTTTAGTAAATGAAATGAAAACTAATCTTTTGTCGTTTTTCATACGAGGTACTTTTTGACTTTTCCGACAAAAGTACGAAGAATGTTTTTATTAACTTATACGGCATGAATGGATTTTTACAACATTATTTCCAAGAAGCTTCCTTTGCAAGTTTTCAAGTTTATTTTTAATCAAATTCTTTTATTTTAATGTCGTATGACATGTTATGAAAGGAAAAACGTTTTTGAAGAAGAAAGGATATTTTCCTCAAGAATGGAGTTCAAGTGTTTTATCAAAATTATTTTCCATCTAAGATAATAAAGTGCTATGTTTTTATCCCTATTATTAGATTGATTTGATCATGTTGTGATGGAATTATTTTTATGAATTCCTTTATCTTATATGAATTGATTTATGATGTCATGATGTTTCAAGAATCCCATTTTTGTTACATGTGTTATGCGATGATGTATGTTTTATTCTTATGTGGCACACATAAGAAAGGATTCATTATAAGATGTGTGGGACCTATATCTCCCTCCAATTCATTGGGTAATGATTTTATATCTCATGAGATAGACAAGGCTGGAACGGTAGGTTATACCGGTTCAGAGAAATAGGACTGATACGAGGGTTACTCGATTCAGAAAGGGACTTTGTCCACTAAGATAGTCTTGGCAATGAGTCTCGACTAACAAGAAATGACTCTATATGATTATGTGTGAATGCCTCGAAGTTTCATGTTTTAAGTTATGATTATTGTGATTACATTTCACTGCCATGATTTACCCCATGTTATGAAATTATGATCTCTCTTGCAGGTTAAGATTTCCAAAAGTTATGTGCTTATGTATATGATGCGATTGATATTTCTTTTGTTTATCCTTACTGAGCATTTGAGCTCACCCTTTTATGTTTTCTTTTCCCCAGGATATAAATAAAGGTTTTAGGTATAATAAAAAGGAAGATCTTTATGGGAGATGTTGAAGATCTTTCACCATGATTAGAGGATTATATTCCGAGTTTCCAAAGACACTAAACTATTACGGTCCTTGTGTGTGTGTTTTTGTTATGTACTAAGTATTCCGAAAATGTAATGTAATGTCAATGTACGTCAGGATTCGGGTCTCTACAGTTGGTATCAGAGGAAAGGTTTAGTCAACCTTTGGAAACTAGGATGCGAAAACATTAGTGAGATCCCTAGAGATATTTCTACGGTATGTCTAGGGATGTCCCTAAGGTTAAGTATACATATAGGTTATAGTACTAGAACTACGCTAACGATCATAGAATTAAACCTAAGATGTTAGATATTGAAGGTACTCCCCCTTTATTATGTTGTTTTCCCTAGCATGATTTTTGCCTCTCACACTATTCTTTTTGGGTTTTAGACGATGGCTAGAACCCGAAGGAACCGTGTTGATCAATGCAATGGACAATGCAATGATTGTCCTCATGAACAAACAAATGTTATTGGAGATGGAGTGAAAAATCTTATTGGTATACTTACACAAGCTATGAATCATTCTGGACTTCCAAATGAGCAGAGAAGGGAACAATATTCTATTGAGTCCTTCATGAGGCAACGTCCACCTTCTTTCAGTGGGTCTTCTGATCCACTTGTTGCTGAACAATGGATCAGTACCACTGAAAAGGTATTTTCAGTTCTTCAATGTTCTGAACATGATAAAGTCATCTTAGCAGTATATTGTTTGGAAGGTGAAGCTGATCAATGGTGGAATCTTATCAATAATACAAGGCAAAGAGATGAAATTGATTCCTTGGAATGGGACGAGTTCAAGAACTTATTTTTCAATAAGTACTTCCCTCATATTCTTTGAACAAATATGGAGAAGGAGTTTCTTGAACTAAAGCAAAATGATGAAGAATTTGTTGGTATATACGAAGCAAATTTTACAAGACTTACAAGGTATGCATCTGGCATTATCATCCAACCTGAAAGTAAAGTTGATCTATTTTTCAGTGGCTTAAAACCAAGTCTTCGAATGGCATTAGCTATAAGAGACTTCAGTAGCTATGAATAAATTGTGCGTTGTGCTATCAAGGTAGAAATGGAAGTTGGTGTTACATATCCATCTCATGGTTTTGACAAGAAACGAAAGATGGAGTTCAAGGAGAAATCTCAGAATAATGGTGAAAAGAAGATGAATGTTTCCTTATGCACAAAGTGTGGAAAGAAGCATGGTGGAGATTGTCTTAAAGGGACTAGAAAATGTTTTAAGTGTGGAAAAGAAGGTCATCGAGCATCTGAGTGTCGAAGTATTGGAAAAATGGTTTCTAATGATGTGAATAAAGAAAACACTGCAGAGAACGCACCACCAACACTTCAATGCTTCAAGTGCAAGGAAATGGGGAATTATGCTAATAAATGCCCTAATCCAAGGGTTAGTGATGATCAACATGAGAAACCACTAAAGGCAAAGGAAAAAGGGAAGTCACATGCGATCACTATTGGGAATGTTGAATATGACAATGATGTGGTGGAATGATTATGTATTTATGTAATGGGATTCCAAAATAATGTTGTATCATTGAGTATTGCAATATTTATTGATGTGGTATTCAAATTGATTGAGATATTTTTTGGAAATAAGATGATATGCGCATAATAAAGGGAAAACGAGAAAATGAAATGTTTAATAGTATTCATGAGCTCATGATTGATATAAGGACTAAGTGATATCATGGTATGAGTATATAGAATTTTGAGGATTTTGGTATGTGGAAAGTGTTAACTATAAACTGCATTCATGTTTTCACTAAGGTATTCAAGAGAATAAATGATTAAGGACTTTGAATGTTTATAATGTGACCCACAAGACATATCTTATGGGGATCAACGATGGTATTAAATCTCTGGTAATTGTTTTCACTATATTATGAGAGTGGACTGCAGTATTATGGGTAATCCTAAAGATTGGAATGGATTATGTTGGAATAAGTTAGTATTGTTTAAGGATAGAAGTTTTTTTCGATATTATTGATGGGAGGTTATAGTAATATAGTTTTAGAAAAAGGAAAACCTGCAGGACGGGCGACAGCCCATCGTGTCGGACAAGGATGTGGGAATCGAACCCACAACCGAAGTGCGACTGGCCTTTATCGCCTACCACTAACCTTCAGGAAGTCCCTGTTTTGTAGAAACTAGTTTTATTATATTAAGCTGTATGATATATGAAGTATAAGTCCATTTTAGGAACCATATATGATTATTCTCACTAAAGAATGACTTATGTATATTTAATAACTTTTTCTAACCTTTTGTTTGAGACAAATGGAATGACCTGTCATACTAACACTTCACGAATAACAAATTCAACTTCATTTATTTAAGAGATGAAGTGGAAATTGTTTAAGGCACGAACAACAGTGAGATTGTACCAAAATAAAGTAAATAATTATTCTAATTCAAATTCTTCAACTTTAGGGAAACGATCTTGAAAACCAAAAATGTTGTCCTAGTGCTCTTATATCTGGTTAATCAGATGGTACCTTAGATCATCACAAATTTATGGATTTGTGATTGCTAGCTTTTCCATAGCCATGTTCTCTACCACTCTCCATCAGAACATGATGGTCAGATTTCTCTTCCATATCCATATTTTCACCTATGTGGATACCCAATGATTAGTTAACTTGGGTAACCATTACGTTTTATACTTTAGTTTTTAAAGATAAGTTTTGGTATTCCTTTTTACGATGTGGGTTTTTGTCAAAGAAACTTTCAAATAGTAAATCATTTATAACCCCGACGAATTTCGAGGGCGAAATTCATTTTAAGGGGGGTAGAATGTAACACCCCGAGACTTTATGAAAAATATTATTTTAATTTCATTAATGTCTTGTGTTGTATTCTACACCAATATTACCTTGCGCTATACGCAACACTGTATTAGCTTGCAGTATACGCAACACTATTCTTGGATCGTGTTACATACAATTTTGATAATAGTTATTCTACGCAACATTGAGTATATATATATATATTAAATGTATAAATAAAATATGGTTGGATTTTGTTATACGAAACAATGAATGATTCTTTCACAACACGCAACCCTGACTTGGCTTGCATTACACGCAATCGCGACCTTCCTCGATAGCGTGTGTTGTACGCAATACCAGGTTTTAATAAACAATGATATATTATTATTATATTGTCATGAACTAGCCGTTATGAATAGTATTAACTAAATTTTGAATTTTATAACAGTATTATTCATCTAACACATTTTCTAGAACATGGTATAAGAACAAAATAAATTTTTCGGGTAAAATAAGTATTTTTCAAAATATGCAGTTTTGCCACCTTTTGATGGCGCACCCACTTTAAATCTAGTTTTGACATGTTTATATGTTAAATTTGACAAAATAAAATTCTTATTTTTAATCAGGATGTAAAAATTTACATTAGATAATGTTTTGATATTTTTCCGATAACTTTCATATTTTAATGAATAGTAAAAACACGCTATATTTTAATTAAAAACAACTTTTTTCATCATAATATCTTATGTGGTTAAATTATAATATTGAATGGTTTTAAAGTATAAATAGAATATATTTTTACCATTTAATATAATGTATGTCATCAGCATTGATTTTACCTTGAATTCGTAGGTTAAATCAATTCAATCTTTTGCAATGTTTTAAAGAAAAACCCGTTTTTATTCGACAATGGGATTAATTTTAATTTAACTTCTGCCACTTCTGTGTATTGAATTTTAAAAAATGGATTCCATATTTGGAATCAGTGGGTCCAAATTATGTTAATAGGCTACTTTTTATTTTTGAGAATTATGAATAGTAACTACGGTAAATTTTATTTACCATAGTTAAAGGTAAATCAGGTAATTAAGGGTAAATATAATATTATAAAATTACCCTAACACATGCCAAAATTATATTTGATGGCTAAAAGTAAACCCATATCAACTAAGGGTCGGATTATATTCATTTTATGGACTTTTGACCATGAACATAATTGAATTATTATTAAAACCAAAGAAAGTGACAACATGTCACTCTCTTAAATCTTATAAGTATAATAATTTTAACTTAGTGATAAACATCATAAAACATCGAACATGAATAGTCTCCAGAAATATAACAAAATTATCTACATCATGAGAATTTATTTATTATTTTTTGGGATTAAATAATTTAATTTATTTATGACACAATGATGATGCAGTAATTATCTTATTAATGAAATATTGACATAATTGATGTTATAAAAACCAAAATAAATGTAATTTGAGACTTTTTATGAATTACACTAATTTTCTAGGTTACTATGATATATTAGTGTTGATTTAATCAACTTGGTTAGAACATATAATCCTGTTATGACTTTCACAAAAATCATATATCAAATAGTGTCAAAATTGACACAAAATAGTTTTTAAATAAAATATTATATTATTAATTGTTATTTTATTCCTATAAATCTAAGGTTCGGCCAAATGACTTATATAAGGATATATGTATTAATAATAAACAATTTGGGGTTCGTTTGGCATGTTATAGTAAGTGTATTAACCATATAGTGAAAGAAAACAAAAAGACACGGTAAAAGTTAAATTATTTAACTTTGAGTTAAATCTAATTGATAAGGTTAAACTAATACCTTAAACTTGTGTAAATCTTATTGGTTGATAGGATTTCGACCCATCCTCACTTTAGCTCCGAAATAAGACGCTTTGGAACCATTATAAACTGATTTTGACTTTAATATAAAATAATATTTTGAGGTATTCCTAAGGTGCCCCTCTCCTCCCTTATAAAAGGACACCTCCTCCCCCTCCTCCTCACACCAATTTGAGCACTCAAGCTCGTCCAAACCCTGCCATTTTCTCCTCTCCACTTCCCTAGAATAATCCTAGAGGTTCTGGTCTTCTTCAAAGACCAATGTTAGTTCCCTAAGTGAAGGATTCAAAGAGGCGTTTCAAAGAAGAGGTAATATCCATTACCGATCTTTTCAATTTCTTTCTTCTTCAAATTCTTCTTCTTTAGTTGTTTCATGATAAAGTAATAACATCAGTATTAATTACATACTGAAATGTTATTATAAATATGAAACAACTCTAATTAACCTTCTATCCATCCTACAGAAAAAGGAAATCACCGCGCGTGCGTACGTACAGAATACCGTCTCCACGCCGTGGTGTTATCTATTTTCCGCCACCACATTAATTGGATGGGTATAATCGTTTAATGATTAACTATATATGATTATTATAAAGTGATATTGATACTGAAATAGTATACATACACTTCAACACAATTCCACGACCATAGGAACGATATCATCGCTCGTGCGTACGTACGGACTACCGTCTCCACGACGCGATGAGATTAATTCTCAATGATTAACCATTCATGAATGATTATAAAGTATATATAATAAGTTCTAATGAAATATATGACATAATAATTATACTGGAATTATTTATATTTATATGTACGTCATATACTTAATTCCATTCAATTCAATAAGGAAACGAAAACAGCGTTCATGCGTACGTACGGACTACCGTCTCCATGAACGGTGTATTTCTTTCCATTTACTGATTCATTATATATATGTATATTCTGAATATATATATATAAATCATGTTTTATATTCCTTAATTAAGTAATCATGATCTAAGTAATCATATGAATAATTACAAGTCAAAACACGGACGACAAATGAAACAATTTTACCCAAAACGCTCTTTAACATGAAATTTACAAAAGAACGGGTAATATAAAGTCATAAGTGAACCATATATGATATCGTAACAATGAATATGATTCTGTAATAATTCAATGACATTATTTAAATCATTATACAGGAGGTTCGGACACTTACGAAGCAAATTGGACCTAAGGTAAGGGAAATATCACAATCTCATTTTTATCCGAGATTGTTTATTCGTAAGTATTTACTGGGGTGTATTTTATCATCCAAATCCATGTTTCATAAATATGTAATATTATTTCCATCCACCTACAATTTTTTAAATTCATATTTACCCTTCGGTGAGTTTTTAGTAAATGAAATGAAAGGAATCTTTTGCCTTTTTTCATACGAGGTACTTTTTGACTTTTCCGACAAAAGTACGAAGAATGTTTTTATTAACTTATACGGCATGAATGGATTTTTACAACATTATTTCCAAGAAGCTTCCTTTGCAAGTTTTCAAGTTTATTTTTAATCAAATTCTTTTATTTTAAATTCGTATGACATGTTATGAAAGGAAAAACGTTTTTGAAGAAGAAAGGATATTTTCCTCAAGAATGGAGTTCAAGTGTTTTATCAAAATTATTTTCCATCTAAGGTAATAAAGGGTTATGTTTTTATCCCTATTATTACTTTGATTTGATCATTTTGTGATGGAATTATTTTTATGAATTCCTTTATCTTATATGAATTGATTTATGATGTCATGATGTTTCAAGAATCCCATTTTTGTTACATGTGTTATGCGATGATGTATGTTTTATGATTATGTGGAACACATAAGAAAGGATTAATTATAAGATGGGTGGGACCTATATCTCCCTCCAATGCATTGGGTAAAGATTTTATATCTCATGAGATAGACAGGGCTGGAACGGTAGGTTATACCGGTTCAGAGAAACAGGACTGAAACGAGGGTTACTCGATTCAGAAAGGGACTTTGTCCACTAAGATAGTCTTGGCAATGAGTCTCGACTAACAAGAAATGATTCTCTATGATTATGTGTGAATGCCACAAAGTTTCATGTTTTAAGTTATGATTATTGTGATTACATTTCACTGCCATGATTTACCCCATGTTATGAAATTATGATCTCTTTTGCAGGTTAAGATTTCCAAAAGTTATGTGCTTATGTATATGATGTGATTGATATTTCTTTTGTTTACCCTTACTGAGCATTTGAGCTCACCCTTTTATGTTTTCCTTTCCCCAGGATATAAAGAAAGGTTTTAGGTATAATAAAAAGGAAGATCTTTATGGGAGATGTTAAAGATATTTCACCAGGATTAGAGGATTATATTCCGATTTTCCAAAGACACTAAACTATTACGGTCCTTGTGTGTGTGTTTTTGTTATGTACTAAGTATTCCGCAAATGTAATGTAATGTCAATGTACGTCAGGCTTCGGGTCTCTACAGAAAATCATTTAGATTATTACATTAATTTTTTGATCATAATGAACTCATTTTGTTTTATCATTTAGTATTATGTAAACAAGTTACATATATAACATATAAAATTTTATAAAATAAAACTTACTAAATGTTTTAATCATTAAAACTGTATCATCACCATCGTTAAATTTGATAGGTTAAAATGAAAACATATATCCCTTAAAGGCAATAAATCAACACCTCACGGATGATGCATTCATTTTAAGAATAAAAGGAAGAGGGGAAACGTTTTCATGATAGATTATTTCCTTAAAATAATAAAATTACATTATATTTAAGTTACTGGTGTTGTTATTCTATTCTTATGATGGGAGTTTATTATACAATAAGATAATAAAATATATTGAAAAGAAATTAAAAGAAAAGAATGAAAATGTTTCCTCTTGAATCCTTGTTATTGAGAACCTCCTAAGGGGAATTGTTTTTGGTATTTTATGGGAAAAAAGGGTCATGTACATGGGGGGGATTGGGAAGTTATTTGAGTAGAAGTTTTACAAGGATAAAATATTGAGAGGTCTTAGGAGTAGAGGATATATTTATAGGGGAGGAAAAAGGTGTTTTCTCTTTATTTTATTCATTAGTTTATTATTTTGACTCAAAAATATGAATATTTTAATAATTATCATTAAATATATTAAAATAATGAATGATATATTGATATTATGGAACTTACATTAGATATGAATCAATGAATATTTTATTTAACCTATAATGTATATATATAATAAATTACAGTATTTTACTATTTACAAAAAATTTAAGTATTTTATAATAATCTGAAAAATTTACCCTGGCCATTTTTCAACATGTATAATTCAAATATAGACTCAATTTTATGAAAATATTTTTTTAAATATGATAATATCAATTTTCAAATATGATCATCATTTACTCAAAAAATAATGATTTTAAAATTATAAATAATTTTATAACACTTTGATAAAATCAATTAATGTCTCATAAGATTAGCTTATAATAATATTAAAAAAAATATTAATTTAAAAATAATTTTAATGGAAATAAATTTTATTTTAAATTATTATATTAATTATGAAACTGTAATTAAATATTTATTACATACCAAAATACAAACTCTTAATTACTAATTTCTAATACATTAATTTACTTGTACTATTATATAATTATATCATATTTTAATTTATAAGATGGATAAATTTTATTTATAATTTCATATATAAGGTTACTATTATATTATCTTAATTACTATTTATAAGTGTCACATTACTATTCTAAATTCCAATTTACTATTTCATCGGTATAGGTTCCTTAACTTCAAGAAATACCTCTTATTTCATTAATTATTAATTTTAAAATATTTTACTATATTATATATGTTATTTCAAAATGTTTATACTATATAACCTAATTATAATAAGGGAAGTTTCATTCATAAATTTTTTGGGTGATTATAGAAAGTGACTGACAAAATAATATACCTTGAGAGTTTCTATACAGGTGTGAAGTCTTAGGCCCAATCATCATGAACTAGAGTTGATATAAAGTCAAGGATCAACCATAATGATTATAGTTGATTACCCCTTGGTTAATATGTACCATATCCCCATCCACTCTTCATTATCCATAGAGGTTAGTACATTCTAGGAGAACCAAAAAATATTTACTTTATTAAAACATAAGTATTTCATCTTATACCTAGACATTCCTTTAGACTAATAGATTGTATTTTTTACTAATTTTATCTTATCATAATCCCTGTAATATTACAACAACTGACCTAAATGGTTATATGATTATTTGAAATTATAATCACCCATATCTTACCAATAATTGGTGGATTTAAAACTCCCAATTTTTCCTCAACTGATATTATCATAATCCCCAGTGTTTTATAAACTCAACTCTAATAGACATGAAAATATAATTAACTACAAAAAAATAAAATATTTTATTATAATACATTCATATGATATTTTGGGTTTAGATTTTTACATAATAAAGACAAAACATTGACTTAAAAACCCATTCCCTTTTAACAAATTATTTTTTTCTTGTATGAGAGAAAATTATTAATCTATAATGATCCTTCAATATCTCACACAACTTATCCACATAAAAAACAATTTTGAGAATTAATTACTTTTTTAATATTCATATCCTGGGGATGGAATCATAAGAATTGGGTGAGCTTGGAAACTCATTAAGGGTAATCATAAAGGGTTTTCAATCATATATATAAGTAATCATACGATGATAATGTGAGAATAATAAAGATACATAAAAAATATATACCCAACATAGAATCAAACATAAATTATGTCATGTGGCTTTCCATATCATATGTCACAAATCAAAAAAGTGTGAAACATGAGTCAATAGATATGAGACATGATTTTATAATCATAGTAATATGAATCAGTAAAGTAATATACACATGGTACCCTGTAAAACAAATATATTTTGAGAAAACAAAATAAAATGGAAATTATAACATTCTGAATAAACAAAATGTTTAGTCTTCAATTCATAAAAAAAAATTCCCACACTATTTATTGTAAACAGAAAAAAAATACCCACACTGCATGTCATGAAAAAATTAAATGGTCATGCTATATGTTGTGATAAAAAAAATATCATACTTTACTTCCTTATATTTTGTTATATAAGTTAATAAAAAATAAATTGGAGGTAGATATATATCCAAACAATTTATCATCAACAGTTATTAGTTCAACTTCAGAAAAATATTCATAATATCATAAAGAACCCATGAAGAAAATAATGGTTTCCATAAATAATTAAAAATAAATATAATAACATGAAATTATAAAATAATAAGATATCAAAAATATGATTTTTCTAAAATTAATCATAGAATAATAATATTTCTATGGTGATACAAAATAACATCATGAAAGATAAAACTACGAGGTTAAATATAATTGTATATAAATAAAGTGTTCACAAAAACTTTGAATTTTTTTATTAAATATGTAATAAAAATTAATTTCAAAATAATATTTTAGGGGAATATATATATTTTTTGAAAACCATAACAAAAATGTTTTGAATTAAAATATATATTTAAATATATAATGGTTATAAAAAATGTATAATAGATGATAAAATATTCGATATTTAATGAATGTACATTTTTTCAATATTTTCAAATTCTTTTATTGAAAACCTACACCCTAAAAGACCTAGTAAAACATATTTTTTAAAATCTTAGAATTAAGATATGGTGTTCACATGAGTAAACACATATGTTTTCATAATTCGTAATTAAAATTAATTTTTTGAAATAATAAACCTAGAAATGGTGGAAAAACCATCTTTAATGGATATGATATTTTTTTTATTAAATATGTTTCTCTTTTATGAGAAATAAATTCATTAATAAATATATTTGAATTAAAAACATCATTTAAACCAGATATAAAATGATGAAATATATTATAAAATAGTAATTTAATGATTTATCAAACATAGAAGAATGATTATCAAGGAATAACATTTTATCACAAAGAAAGAAAAATTGAGTTAACTAAATATCTTACAAATGATATGGTTCACGAAGAAAGAGAAGTTTAGAAATGGGTAAAGTGATATAAATTTTAATTGATGGAAAATAATGATAAATTACGACAAAATACAATAAAATGTGTTAATGTACCAAAATTATATAAAATATATTCAAGAAGGACAGTAATAACTCAGTGAATGAGAATTGAGTTTCAAATAACACTTCAAGTAATAGTAACATAAGAATAATAGGAAACAATGAATTTGAAATTCATGTATCATGAAATGAGAGATATTTGTTATAATTTTTGGAAATAGGGTAGTGAATAAATAAAATATAATAAATTATGGTTGAAAATATCATATGTGCCTCATGGATTTGAAATGAGACAAACAAAACCCTTGCATTGAATTGTTTCTTAGTTTTACTAACTCTATAAAAATAAGAATCTTAATCACATATCATATAACATTATTCATGTATTTAACCTTTTATTATCTTAATTTACAATTATTCCTCACATTCATGTTTGTTTGTTATTATCTATTTATATTTCAGGTGTGAGTAATATTGATAGATATGAAATAGCTTCACAATAGTGGAATTTCAATTCATTATTATAGCAAATTTCATAATTCCAAGGTAATATAACGTACTATAAATTCTTTATTTAGATATTTTATAAAGATATAATTTCATTTTATGAGAATTTTTTTATGACCAGTAATGATGAATTTGACAATGAGCTCATTTTGATGATTTGTAGAGTACGAAGGGAGTTTTCTTAAGAAATAAGTTAATTTATTATATTATAAATTCTTTTACATATATTATACATTATAAAAAACTCAATTCTCATAATAGTCAGTTATATTAATTTTTATAAATTTTCATGTTTGTTTCTAAACCAACACAAACAATGACGTTGCATAATTATGGAATGATTTTGAAGTGATTTTTTTTGTTAAAGCATTATACCAAAAGCATAATGATATTATTTATTTTTTATTAATGTGGTATACAAAACATTTAATTTACTATAATAATAGGATAACCTATATGATGTTATTTTATATTACAATAAATTCATTTTTCTTTGAAAATTATCTTTTGTGTGGTTGAGTTTAAAATGGTTGTTTGTTACCCATATTATTAAAAATTTGTCCAATTATTCTTTCCAAAACATTAAAAATTTCATAAAAACCATATTTTTTTAATTAAACCCTATATTTTTTAATCCAGGTTTTGTAGTGATGAAATGAAAAATGGAAATAAAACATTCTATAAAGGCGGTAGTCCACACATATACATAGGTAGTGATTTTGATTTCCATAGAAAGGATAAAAAGAGTAATATGGTTTATCAATTAAAATTGTCAAATATTTCATAAAAATAATTACTATATATTAAATTATATATTTTTAGTAGCCACTAATTCTAGTGAAGAAAAATGAACATGTTATATTTTAGAAGAAGAAGTCCACACAACACATAGTTTACGGTTTCATTTTTCATAATAGAAAAGGGTGAATGTTGGTTAATGCTTATTATATTATTTTAAGAATATAATAGTGTAATAATGATACTAATTTTAACATTTTCATATGATTTAATGGAATTTTACAGAATAAGGAGTGAACATAATGAAATAAAATGAGAAAAAAGCATATAGGAATTTATACCTCTCTATTATAATTATCTCCTTTATAAATGTTGTTAAGCCTTTGAGGTATATTATTTTAAGAATACTATAACCTATTGAATGTATCATGGAAATATAAAGTAGTTTTTTAAGAGTTCTGGTTTCACTTGTCCGGTTTTGTGAGAGTGAAAATGAGGAGAGGAGTTCCCCTTTTTTAATTGAAGAGTGATGTCATTTTTGTAAATACCCAAGAAAATTTATCAATGGTAAGTCTTTATAAAGAAAATGGGAACCAAAATTTAAATAATGTATAAGGTATGTGATATGGTTGATCAATAAATCAAAGACACAATCCCACAAATTTTTTAACATGTTTGATATATTTTTATATGGGATTGCTTACTTTTTCCATTTTAACTTTTACTATGATAACTAGTTTATATCTAGGTAATTTATTCATTAATAAAATTGTCATTATTATATAATATGTACCTACTGATTCCAAACTTAAAATGATTTTTATTTTAATAAATTTCTAAAAGAGATTAATGTTGATTTTAAATTACTAAATATATGTTGTATTAAAATGATATTATTCATAAAATTGTCACGTAAGTTATAAAAATTTAAAATATGGGTCTTTAATTATAATTATAAA
This sequence comes from Viscum album, assembly GCA_963277665.1. Taxonomy (NCBI): domain Eukaryota; kingdom Viridiplantae; phylum Streptophyta; class Magnoliopsida; order Santalales; family Viscaceae; genus Viscum; species Viscum album. The sequence continues at coordinate 707,002,549 of OY728165.1, read as the reverse complement.
AAACTAAATACAATTATTAAATACATATTTATTATAATAATTTTTATTATGACTTTTCATTCCATATTTTTATTCTCATAATTCCATAAATGTTTTGAAATTGAAAAAAATGTTACTTTTCACTAATTAACAAAAAAAAATTCTTTTAAGAAAAATCACTAAAAACTAAAATTATTTTGAAATTATAAAATAATAAATTAATATATTTTAATTAAATTAAAAATATATATTATGTATTTATATTTATTTAAATTTAAATAATAAGTATAAAGAGATTATATTTTTATTGAAAAATATATTCTTAAACTTCTAGTATATTTAATATTATTTAATATAGATATCTAAATAATTTAATAATGATATATTATTTTATAAATATAAATATTACATATTATGAATTTTTTTTAACTATAATTAATTTAATTTACTAAACTAAAATATCATACCATTTTGAAAATTATTATTTAGAAGAAATTATTTCTTTTCAAATAATAATCAATATAAAATAATAATATTTTACTATTTTAATTTTTTATTATATTTTTATTTACTAAGGATTATATCCTTCATTGATTATAATATTTCATGGATTTTGTTAATCTAAAGTTGCGTAATTACAGTGTTGCTTATGATAAAATGTATTGAAAATATATCAATATCAAGGATCCAAAATCTCGATTCGTTACATTTAAAATCCTTTATTTATTTACTAGATGTATTATTATCATAAAATATTTTTTTAACATATATTTCATGTATTTTTTTTCTATGTTTCACCTAAAAAAATCTATTGAAATAATTATTTATTTAATTAAATATATTCCAAAATATCGATATGTAATCAACTAGTCCCACATCAAGTGCATGGGTCGTGAGAGGGTTTTTTTTATAGATTTTCCTACTTGTCAAGGTTGGGAACATAATCATTGTCAATGTAACCATTTGGAGTTGATTGACAGTTGGTTGAACCATTTTGGGTCAGTAGGTATCATTTAATATGATATTTTTCTACATATGGTTTATTTTACACTTTTATCTTACCATGTGAATAATTTTTCATATTTTGGTATTATTTATGACGTGGAATGAATATTCCTAAAATCTTGTTAGTATCTACCATCTTATATTCATATTATTGATTTATTTATAGGGATATTATTTATATGATTTTGAAGAATGATAGTACAACGTCCCACCCCCTAATCCACTAAGCGGTTCTGCAAGACGGTCAACCTCATGATGTCAAGAAGTACTCCCTAATTTCTATAGGATGTCAAATTTCAACGAGGACCTAGGGTGTGTCTATGAAGAAAATATACCCTCATTTATCAGATGTTAACACAAAATATTGTAATATTGGATTATATTATAAATAAAATTGATAAGAAATATCCTAAATAATAATGATAAATCACCCAAGATGAAATAAAAAACCAGAATAGATAAATAAAAAATAAATACAAAATAATGATGATGATCATATTTCTATAAAAAACTAGTTCCAAGGGAACTTGGGACACATTCATATGACACATTTGAACACAATATTGTTTAACAAAAGTATCTACTTGAATCATGATCAAAGGTTCAGTACCTTGCTCCCTCACTCCATCCTTGCAATAGAAATCAAGAATTAGAATCTAGATTCTCCCCTTTATCAATACCTGCAATCATAATGTATTATTGTGTAACAAGGGAATCTTAAGATTAGCTTGATATATACTTAGTACACAACCACCAATTGTTTCTATATCAATCTAGTTCATGTATATAAAATGAGTATTGTTCCAAAAATAACGAATGTAAGGAAATAAAAAAAATACATCGGATCGGGATCCTCTTAGGATACAAATCCAACTATACATATATAGACCAAATATAGATGTCTTTGAACCATGGAATTCTACACAACTAAGTTGAGTGAAAAAAATTTATAAAGGGGTATCATGGATAAGGTATAATAATTATGGTATACCATTCCCAAACATGTGATTTGTCTTGGTAGACATGTCCTTGAAATTCTAGTTTCATATTTTTATCATTGATTTTTATCTAATCATTATAATTTAAACTTATTCACCCTAAGACCATCCTACATGATTTGGAAGGAATTCTGTGTATATATCTAATTGCACACACACAAAAAGATATATACATCCAATTCCTTTGATGTTTGTCAAACGTGACCAAAGAATGAGATATAAAGTATCACTCTCGGTATGGTATGTAAAAAATAAGAACAAACATTTGAGTCCATACTTGTTATCTAACATAGGGGTATGGATCTCTCTCTTGGATTGATAAAACCATCTCATCACTAAACCTATCCACATGGTCTCCCCTACGGAACCAGTTTCACTCGAATAGATGTAACAGAAGAACACATGGTGATCTCTTCACCAGCCTATCAATATCTCCCTCAATGTATTTTTGATTCATTTACAAAACTAACTATAAGGAACAATGATCCCATAAAATGTGTCATTATGTTCGGACCCTTTTATTGTTGTACCTCTCGTACCCCTCATGTTTTAATTTTCACGATCACAATCACTCTCTTATTTATTTAATCTTGTTTTAAGTGGTTTTGTTGATAGGCAAAAGGTTGCCAAGGAATTGGGCCAAGAAGGACTGAAAGTGGACTGATTTTCAGTCCACCGGCCAGCCGGTGGTGTCTTGACAGAAGGCATCCCTTCTGTCCAGACCACCGACCAACTGCTGTCCCATCACCGGCCAGCCGGTGGAACCCAGACAGAAGGGTCAGCTACTGTCTCCTCACCGGCCAACCGGTGGCCTCCTCACCGGCCAGCCGGTGGAGCCTGGGCAGAAGGCCCCTCCTTTTTCAAAGCACCGGCCAACCGGTGTCCAAGCACCGGTCAGCCGGTGGAGCCAGTCAAACTAGCCGTTGGGCTTTGACCAGACTTGTCCACTTGACTCCCAACGGCTCTGAAGGCCTCTCCAACGGCTCCGAAGACCCCCAAAGGCCATTTGAGGGTTCCCCCTCTATAAATAAAGGACTAGGAAGCCCCGGAAACGTACGTAAGCCCACGGGAACATTTTTCATCATTTGGCAAACCTCCAGCGCTTTCCTTCAAGGATCCCCAATTGCTCCAACCCATTTCCACATCCAAGGAGCACCACCATAGAAGCTTGGGATTGCACTTCATCAACTCCAATATATCCATTGGCGCCCAATACTTCTCTACATTACGGTTTTTCTTGTTTTAATTATTTTGAGCATCAATTTGGGTTTGTGCCTACAAACCCCTCTTTCTCTCATCTTCCTTTCATTTGGGTTTTCACACCACCTTCAAGGTGTGAAGAGTTTAGTCAAGCCTTCCCTTTAAAAGGCTTGATTCATAGGTGAGCAAGCCTTCACCTGTAAGAAGGCTAGTGGGTTCTTGCTCAACCATTAAAAGCAAGTGGGTTCTTGCTCAACCATTAAAAGCAAGTTGTAATAGGTTCTAGACTACCTTAAAGTCTAGTGTGTTTCTTGCTAAAACCATTAAAAAGCAAGCGGTAGTAAATCTCTCAACGGTTGAGTTGGCAGTGGAGACGTAGGCTTTGGTTTAAGCCGAACTCCGTTATCAAGTTTTGTGTCTTTCCACTTTTCTTTCCGCTGCACTTTGATAATTGTTTTAAATTGTTAATTATTTTTTAAAAGGCAATTCACCCCCCCTCTTGGCATCACTCTCCTTCCAACAATTGGTATCAGAGGAAAATTTGAGTAATACCTTCACCGGTTTCAAATTCAAGATCCTTTGTGATGGCTTCAACTTCTTTCGCCCCTAAAGGATATTCTTTGGGTCGTGCTCCATTTTTTAATGGAACCGACTACACTTATTGGAAAATCCGCATGACCACTTTTCTTAGAAGCATTGGTTATCCTATTTATAAAATTGTCATGCATGGTTATTCTCTTTCTTCTCCCGATGAATCCAAATGGACTCAAGCTGATATTAAAAATTTCGAGCTTGATGGCAAAGCCATGAATGCTCTTCATTGCGGCCTTGATCGTAATGAATTCAATCGAGTTTCCACATGCACCTCATCACATGAAATCTGGAAACTTTTGGAGGTTACCCATGAGGGGACCAACAAAGTTAAGGATACTCGATTGGATATGTATCGTCAAGACTTTGAAAGTTTCACCATGCATCCATATGAAAATATTACTGAAATGTTTACTCGTTTTACAGACGTTTGCAATGGAAGAAAATCTCTTGGAGATAATGTGTCTGCAGAAACGATGGTCAAGAAGATCCTTTGGATCCTACCAAGCTCATGGGCACCGAAAGTCACGACAATCCAAGAAGCAAAATACATCAAGAATATGCCGGTCGAAGAGCTCATCGGATCCCTCATGACCTACGAGATCACCATGATGAGGCAAGCTGAAAAGGAAGGCAAACCGATCAAAGTTCCAAAGAACATCGCCTTCAATGTTCAAAAAGAAGAATGCTCCTCCTCCTCATCGTCTTCCTCTTCAAGCGGCGATTCAGAAATGGAGAATCTTGCCCGAAAAATGCACAAATTCATGAAGAAGCACAAGAAGAAGAAATCCCGCAAGGCTCAACCCAACGAAAAATCCAAGCCCGAGGTAACATGTTATGGGTGTGGCAAGAAAGGCCATTACAAGCCCAATTGTCCACTCAACAAGAAAAAGGCCAAGAAAAAGGAAAAGAAGAAGGCATTCAAGGCCACATGGAGTGATAGCTCCACATCCTCCTCCTCCTCCTCCTCAAGTGATGATGGTAAAAAATGCCTAATGGCATTTCATGAGGTATCCTCTTCCGACTCCTCATCCTCTAGTTCTTCAAATTCTTTCAATCATTTATCTTACGAAGATCTCCAACATGCTAGAGATCAATTAGAGGAAGGTTTTCACGAACTTTCTTCCAAATTTATTTCTTTAAAAAAGAATTTCAAAAAACTTTCTTCCGAAAAGGAACAACTTCTCAAAGAAAAGGAGTAGTTGTCCCTCAAGATCCAAAACCTTCCCGATGTTGATTCTATGGAATTAACAATCAAGGATTTAAGGAAATCCCTAGCTAAGTTCACCGAAGGTGAACATAACCTTTCGAAGCTCCTTGGTTCCCAATGCGTATCTAGAACCACCCAAGGTCTTGGCTATTCCAAGCAAGCTTCCTCTTCCCATGCTCCTACTATTTTTGTAAGGGGGAGCTCCCAATATAAATTTTGCAACTATTGTAAAAAATCCGGGCACTTAATTTATGAGTGCGATTGCAAAAATGCCCGGTATGGAAGGCCCAAAACTATTTCCTTTAATGATGAATTTCATAGGAGAAGACCTGCCACTAGACAAGTATGGATTGAAAAATCCCTTTTAGCGAGTCTCACCGGCCCAAAATTTGTCTCGGTTCTAAAAGCCTCTCCTCGGTGATTTGTTGTTTTTATTTAGGGGGAGTTAGGGTTGTTTAAACCATTTTTCTTTCATTTTCAAAACATTCATTTCAAAACTTTCAATTCAAAACATTCAATTCAAAACTTTCAATTCAAATTTCAAAAATTTCAATTGGTTTAAAATCTTTATCTTGTTTTTCAACCTTTCCCTCAATCAATTTTTATGCCCCGTGCTATTTTGATAATCACAAAGGGGGATAAATTCATGGTTGATTGGGGGAGAAATCCTTCTCTCATGCTTTTCTTTTCAATCTTTTACATTGCTTGTTTTTGGTGATTGTGATCATCAAAATAGGGGGAGATTGTTGTACCTCTCGTACCCCACGTGGTTTAATTTTCATGATCACAATCACTCTCTTATTTATCTAATCTTGTTTTAAGTGTTTTTGTTGATAGGCAAAAGGTTGCCAAGGAATTGGGCCTAGAAGGACTGAAAGTGGACAGATTTTCAGTCCACTGGCCAACCGGTGGATGACCACCGGCCAGCCGGTGGTGTCTTGACAGAAGGCATCCCTTCTGTCCAGGCCACCGGCCAACCGGTGTCCCATCACCGGCCAGCCGGTGGAACCCAGACAGAAGGGTCAGCTATTGTCTCCTCACCGGCCAACCGGTGGCCTCCTCACCGGCCAGCCGGTGGAGCCTGGGGAGAAGGCCCCTCCTTTTTCAAAACACCGGCCAACTGGTGGCCAAGCACCGGTCAGCCGGTGGAGCCAGTCAAACTAGCCATTGGGCTTTGACCAGACTTGTCCACTTGAATCCCAACGGCTCCGAAGGCCTCTCCAACAGCTCCGAAGACCCCCAAAGGCCATTTGAGGGTTCCCCCTCTATAAATAAAGGACTAGGAAGCCCCGGAAACATACGGAATCCCACGGGAAAATTTTTCATCATTTGGCAAACCTCCGGCGCTTTCCATCAAGGATCCCCAATTGCTCCAACCCATTTCCACATCCAAGGAGCACCACCATAGAAACTTGGGAGCACTCTTCATCAACTCCAATCTATCCATTGGCACCCAAGACTTCTCTACATTACAGTTTTTCTTGTTTTAATTATTTTGAGAATCAATTTGGGTTTGTGCCTACAAACCCCTCTTTCACTCATCTTCCTTTCATTTGGGTTTTCACACCACCTTCAAGGTGTGAAGAGGTTAGTCAAGCCTTCCCTTTAAAAGTATTGAGTCATAGGTGAGCTAGCCTTCACCTGTAAGAATACTAGTGGGTTCATGCTCAACCATTAAAAGCAAGTGGGTTCTTGCTCAACCATTAAAAGCAAGCTGTAATAGGTTCTAGACTACCTTAAAGTCTAGTGGGTTTCTTGATAAAACCATTAAAAAGAAAGCGGTAGTAAATCTCTCAACGGTTGAGTTGGGAGCGGAGACGTAGGCCTTGGTTTAAGCCGAACTCCGTTATCAAGTTTTGTGTCTTGCCTCTTTTCTTTCCGCTGCACTTTGATAATTGTTTTAAATTGTTAATTATTTTTTAAAAGGCAATTCACCCCCCTCTTGCCATTACTCTCCGCCCAAAATTTATTACCCTTTTCATAAGGTGAGGGTATGATTTGGAAACGAAGATCATACAATTTGTCAAGGAAAAACATTTATCAGATGCCAAACAACTTCAAAATTTCATTTATTTCAACAATTAAAATTATGAAATTTTGTGAATGGGACTATCTCATGGACACCCATTCCAATAAATTAAATTATAAATTCAAAGAATTTAGTATAGGGGAATCACACCTCAAGTTGTGTTTAAAAATTTATAATTGTGGAAGGTAGGCCATCAAGGATTGGTCTCACCCAAAGTGGTTTATTAGGACATGGTGATCGACCAAGGACGTGATTTACCACTATATATGATCATAAAAAGCACGAGAACCAATTTAGAGTATCATAATCAAAATTTTAGAAGCATTACCAGAAACATCCATCACGCGACATGATGCCACACAATATAGAAAGTAATGAAAATTATAGAATGAAGCTAGACCACCTACCTAATGTTTGTAGAAGACTGCACATATATTTTTGGCCATTTAATCAATCTAGAATGATAGATATTGGAACAATCAATAGAAAAGTAGAAAATATGGAAAATGATGCTACCCCAAAATAGCACAACATATTATAAAAGTATCTAAAAATAGAATGGAGAAAATCATAGATCATACCGAGAGGAATCCAATGCATCTGGGGGAAAAATATTTGGATAACGGTTGAGGGATTAACCAAAATACCTAAGAGGAAGATATTAGAGGAGATTGTGCATGTGCTCCTATAGAATTGATAAGTAGGAGAAGAAAAATTTGGGTTAACAACTTTTGAGGGAAAAGGTCATTTTTCATTCATTTACTAGGCCCCGCAGTTTAGACGCATGGTTGGCTAAACCATGCACCAACTATGTGGCCCAGACTCTCTAAGGGGACCCCTCAAATGGGATAGGTGCACTAATTGATTTTTTTTCAAGTGTTTTGAAATTACATTATCAATAATGTCTTCAAACTCCCATGGTTGTGTGGACCTCTGTGCACAATTCCATGAAAAATGTGTGGCTTCCCCATGTTTGATAGGATCTACACATGGTTGAGTCACATAGATATAACTACTCCTGAATAAATAGCGCAACATACCCTTATACATTGGGTTCCCCACAAGGTTGTGTCACCCAATTATCACTAATCATGTGTTAACCGTGCAAGTTATTATGCCTTACAATTTTACATAAACACTAGGATCCAAACGAGCCCTAGAATCATCAATACAACTACATATCGATTAGATACCATGACTAGAATTAAAAAAGATTTTTTGAAAAATAACATAAAAGTTATTATATCTTTAAAAAGTGATGATGTTACAACCTTTCCTTTTTAAAATATCTCATCCAACAGTTTTCCTTATCTAGGTGGTAAGTCACCATATAAAAAAGTTCAGTACATTGAGCATGTACATCGGCCTCTCTCTACCATGCCTCATCCTATACATTGTCATGTTAGCATAGCACCAGGACTAGAGGAAATAAACTACCTAAGAGGGACATCATGAAAAGATCAATTGTACATGTCAGAATATTCTCAAAGGATGTATCCACATCCTTCTCAATATCCTTAGGGTTAAGTTAATGTGATATGTCATCATGATATCTAATAAGATGTGTTACATGGAATAAACCATGCATGGCATGAGACCAATGAGGTAACATCTACTGATAGAAAACTATCCCAACTCTCTCCATCATCTCGAATGGACCAATGTAGCAAGGTGGTAGTTTCTCCTATCTCTGAATTAATCTATGAACCAATCTTTGTGAAAAATGAATAAATATTTGATGCCCCCAATCAAACTCCATAGGTCAATAGTGATGATAAATATAGGACTTTTTCATAGACAGAGTTGTATCAATATGTTTCTAAATTATCCACACTTGATCTGAAGACTTCTGAAAAAGATGAGGTCCAAGTAGGGATGCTTCACATACCTCTATCTTATATAGAGGTAAATAAAATGACCCACTATAAAGGGACTCATACAGATTCATCTGAGTTTTTTTTCTGGAATCTCTTGTTGTAGGAACACTCAATGAGAGGAATATGTTTCCCCCAAGAACCTCAACAATATAGGATGAATTCCCATATAATTGTTTACACACATATAATTTTATCTATCTGCGTGCTGGTTTGTGGATGATAATTTGTACTGAAGAGAACTTGTGAACCTAGTTCCTTCTACTGTCACTGCTAGAACTGTGATGCATAATAGGAATATCATTCTGATATGATAAAATGGGGAACACCATGATCACTACTATAAAATACGCCTTTTACAGTGCTAAAAATGGCATATATCATCACTAGAGATGCACTGACAACCAGAGCGATATTAAAAGCCATTTCCTTTTATCAATGCCATAAAAGTGTTGATAAAAGGATCAATTATCAGTGTTAAAAATGAACTGATAAAGGGGTCATTTATCAGTGATTTTTTCACTGACAAAGTAACAATTTATCAATTCTTTTATTTAGATCTGATAAAGAGTACGTTTATTATCAGTTTTAAAAGTGTAGATAAAGGACCAATTTATCAGCACTTTTAAAAGCATTGATATAGGGGTATACTTTATTGTTCTATAGAAATACACAGCAGTACATGTGCAATGTGCTACAACAACACAACTTAACACCCGAAACACCACCAGATAAAAAAAAATCATGTACCAATAAAAAAATGAAATTAAATGAAATTTAACAAAAAAATACAAGAAAAACACTATATTATTGAAATTTGAAACATTGGTTTATTTAATTATTTAAATACAAATTATTACATGCATTCAAAAACATCAAGGTCACTTTATATTTTGATCCTGACCCTGAATCATGATTTTTCTGAAAAAACCACCATAACTTGAAAAAAATAATTCACATATATAAGAAAATAATTTTTATTTCAGTAATAATATAAAGAAATAAGTTAATATAAAGTGTTTATTTTGATCTAAACATTGAGCCATACCAGGAATGATATATATCAGATTGAGTTTTTATTTATTCCACCACATCACAATATTAATTCTAAATATTCACACATTATCTTTATGAAAATTAATTAAATAATTATAAGATAATGTTCAAGGACATTTTATCTATTTTCATTGAGTGACACTTTTTGTACTAAATGTAAATTTTATACTAATAATGGACACTTTGAGTTATATCGAGAAGATCTTGTATCTGAATAAGGTAAGTATGATTCCAATATATCTAAAATGACATATGGATCCTTTTTATAAATTATAAAATCCAAAAAATGTGTTTTCTTGGTTTTGAGTATGTCAGTTATCCATTTTACTAAAATTGATGTCAACTTTAAATAAAAAGATGTACTGGAAGACATACTGGTCACAATGTACATAAGATTGAGCTACGTATGATTTTTAAACATCTAAAATGACTTATGGATTATTTAACTAAAGTATCAAAACAATCGGGAAGAATTTTCTAGTTTTTTGGGTAACAATTTTGTATTTTTACTAAAATTTCATTTTAAACTGGAAACACTCAATTTAACCCATTTAGATCACATTGCATGTAGGACTGAAATGAAACTGATTACCACATGTATTAATGAATTATTAATAATTTTCCTAAATTATGAAGAATATATGAGTGTCACGACCCCTCCCCACAAAGCGTATCCCTCCTAGGCTAGCAATGTGATATAGGATAATATTACCCCTGACTTCCTCCTCCAGTAGGCCATGGGTTGGCGACTAGCACCAAGGGTATTGTAAAAACACATATGGGAAGCATTACCTACTAAGAGAACACTTGCCAAAGAGAGAGATAAGACAAACACAACCCATCTCTAAATAAAACAACAATATAAATGAAATCCCATGTACACATATTTAATTTCATGCAAAAATACTACAACTAAATGGGGAAAACTGAAAGTACCAAAATGAATGTAAAAAAAATAGCAACCACGAAGCCCAAACAGATCATGCAACCCCATGCTATTAGAAAACAACCTGATCTCTAACCTGCACCATGTGAACTGAAAAATATTTCATATATACATAGGGTGAGTATAAAAGTATACTCAGTAGGATCCTCCCCATAGCCTCTAATTAAAATGTAAATGAATCATGCTAAATAACTGTGAACAACAAGTGTAGCTAGCTTGTCACCTAAATAGGTATACTAAGTTACCAGCCTCACCATGGCTACTCTCACCAAGTATATCATGTAATTGTATATAATATAATTATGAATATCAAGGGTACCCCACTACTACTTCCCCGCTAATTTTCCATTTTTCCACAAATGTCGCACGTCCTAAGAATCTCTCTCTAAAAAGGATTTTCTACATACACCTGGGCGAAGCACGACAACATGCACCTCATGCAGTAGAACCAACACATCCACGTAAGCAATGTAACCCTATAGTTTTTGAGAGCCATAATAGCTCTCATGATGTGTATGATACATCAGGTATGAAACCTCAATCCATTATAGCTCATACACTTATTATGAATCCTTAATCCATTATAGCCTATACACATTACACCTATAGTAGTCCATAGGAAAAATATCTAGAATATGCATTTGTCAATAACCACAAAACATTATAGCCCTCTCTATACATATATTGGGAAAAATAACTGCTATGCCTACTATCAAAAGTAACTACCAAGAGAAGAGAGCGGGTCCAAAGGGGGTAGACAGACTTCAATCCTATCACCATAATGTTGGTGAAAACAACCACCAGAACTCAGAATCCTTGGGGTGTCAGTTTCCCTAACTTACACATTGGAGTAGTGTATAGAAACACTAGTACATAATATAATATAAGTCACAACCACACTATGGGTATAACCTACTCATAGACTCAACTATAGCTAACGTCTCTCGGACTCCCGACTGCCACATTAAAGATAAGGTATCCCATAATCACAGAATCATTTTAATAGATTTAATACATTACTTCATTCCCTTTTTATCAGTTTCAATTTACATTAATTACTTCTTTAAATATAAATTAATCATCAATACTTGACACATTATATTTCATTAGCATCACCCCCAAAGTCAACTTTCCCATTAAATTTTAACCTCCAAATTCGTCCCTACAAGCATTAACCCCATGGATTAACATCAGTTATTCAAACATTTATTTACAGAATTACATTCCCATACTTCTTGGAATTCTAGAAAATTATTCTAACATATTAAACATAAGGGGGATCAAGAACTGTGAGTAGATGAACAACTCATCTAGTCTTTCCCACCTATTGAAATTCCGTAAAACCATCCACCACTGAGAATCTAAACATATAAAGCACAAGGAATACCACATACATCTTAACCCATTTTAGGAGAAGGGTTTTCAAGACAAAATACCCTGATTAGTGGGGAAAAGTAAAGATGATAAACAACCAACAAGAATTAGAAAGTATCCAAATATTCACATCCAACCCGTTACATCATAACCAGTGTCCTCCCCAACACCCACATGCATAAACTGCTGCATCTCAAAAATCTAGGAATCAACTTATGCCAAAACCAATAGGCCTCCATGCCCCCACATATCACAACTACCATCTTATCTCACATCACAACACAAGAATCAAGAAAACAAAATCATATCAACTATGCTCTTGGACCTTATAATATTAAGACGGTAACACAGAACACTATGAGAAAATATCTTTTATCAAAAAACCATTTCATCAATTCATATTTAATTAACCAATTTATTATTTGTAGGATCCAACTATGGGTAAACCAAAACAGTAAGCTATCACAAATTGATTAAACATTCCTATTGAATCAATTTGATTAACGTCAATTTCCAAGAACAACAGTCAGATTAATTCACATTCTTTTTTATCTTTATCCAAACAATTATCAATTAATTTTGCCTTTAAATTATTTACTAATTTCCATCAAGAATTAAAATCTAAACAAAGAGAGCATATATATAACACTATCTAGAAAAATAGGAGTCAATAAATTATGATCAATATCAATTTATTTATCTGATTCAAATATTTATAATTCATATTACATTTTGATCCACGGTTATAATACATTCTTACTATACTATTGCATATAAAATACAAGAGTAGAAAAAAATACCCTATATCAAATGTTTTTTCTGCATTCTTTATACGATAACGAGCCACACAACGTGTTACAATATCACCCCCTCGTGAGAAATGTATCTACTTGAGGATGTAGAGACACCACCACACTGGACAACACATAATAAAATCCCATTATAAACATGGTGATAACATTAATAAAAGGTAAAGGAGTAACATAAGAAGATAAAACAAAAAATAATGATTATAGATCATACCATATGTCGACGATCTAACGATACTGTTTGGTTGCATCAAAAATAGAGGGGAAGCAGTCCAAGGAGGAAAGTTTGATGAAAAAACTCTTATGGGATTGAATGAAAGGTTCAGGTGTCTCATATCGGATAACACGGAGGAATAAATACGGAGGAAGATATATCGTTCATTTCAAATATTTAATTTGAGAATCAGTTTAATAAATGTTGAATTTTCCATTAATAGTTGATCGCATTAAAAAACGTGTTTTGACCAAGTAAAAACATCTTGAGCCTTTAGAAAATTAATATCATTGTTACAACCATTTAATCTACCTTAGAGTCTTTAAAAAAAGGTTTTAAATTCATTTTAGATCAAATTAAATTTCAAAGGGGAGAAACTATAGGAAGTTGGAAACACTGTCCAGCAACATGAAATTTGGAAAAGAAATGAGGCTACCATTGGAACCTCACCATTCTATAAGCATTGTTCTAGAAATAATTATTTTTCAATTGAAAGAGGCTACCATTGGACCCCACCTTTTTGTAAATACTATTCACAAACTCAAAATTTGGGAATTGAAAGAGGATTCCATTGGAACATCACAATTCTAGAAACACTATTCATGAACTCAAAATTTGGAAAAGGAAATAGGGGCTACCATTGGACATCACCATTCTAGAAAAATTATTCATGATCTCAATATTTGCAAAAGGAATGAGACAATCATTGGAACCTAACCGTTTGGGAAAAACTCTTCATAAACCTGAAATTTTGCAACTGAAGGAGGGTACTGCGAGAACTTCACTATTCTGGAAACACTGTTAAGGAACTCAAGATTTGGAAAAGGATAGAGGCTACCATTGGACCTCAGAGTTCTAGAAACACTAATCATGAACTCAAAATTTGGAAAGCTAAGAGGATAACGTTAGAACCTCACCTTCTTGGAAACACTGTTCATGAACTCAAAATTTGTAAAAGGAAAGAGTCTATCATTAGACCTCACTATTCTGGAAATACTGTTCATGAACTCATAATTTTTCAAAGGAAAGAGGCTACTATTAGAAATGTTCACTAAAATAGAAATTTTTTAAAGTTTGGGGACAACTTACCTTGACTCCCAAAACACCACAAACACTTTATTTTCACAAGGTCATGCATCAGAGAGGTCTAGGAAATAATATTAGGTACCTTTCAAAATATTCTCATACTATTGAATTTAAAAACAACCTACAAGGGAATAGAAAACAAGTCTAAACAACCACCCATTGAGATACCTCTCAAAATAGGGAAAGACACAAGATGAAACCAAAGAACTCCATTTCATAAACATGAAAGGTCTATAAACACAAAGTGGACATCATTACATTAAAAGAGATAAACATCAAACATCATTGGGTACTGAGCACTTATTTGTGACTCAAGATCTCAGGTACTCTCCTTTATGACACCGTGTCGCCACAAGACATGAACCAATTGGATAGAACACATGCACAACACCTTCTCTTAATAGTCCTGGGTCTCCACATGTTTCCCCTCAAAGGTTTCATTGTCATCAACATCGGTCTCCCCCCATTCGATGGCGTGAGATACATCATGAAGATAATGATAGAGATGTGACACATGAAAAAAATTGTTTATTCGGCTCATCTATGGGAGAAGTGCTAATCTATATTCCACAACTCCAACATGATATAACACCTTTAAAGGCCCAAAAAAATGGAAAAAGTTTACTTCCACGACCAATCATTCACTGCCCACAATAGGGAGTCACCTTCAGAAACACATGATCCCAAACATAAAACTCTAAGGGACTCCTCCTTTAATCAAAATATGATTCCTAAAAATACTATAATATCTCCATCCTATGTTGAATAACCTGAACCATATCTATATTATTCTACACTAGTTTTGATCAGAGAATTGTTGACTCTCTGACCTCAATACAGCACAATGGAGAATTACAAGGTCGGCCATGCAATACATCAAACAGCGTCATACCAATGGTTGAGTGAAAAAAATTGTTGTAAGAGTTCTCCACCAAGGGTAAGTGCCTCACCCATGACCCTCCAAAATCTAGTACATAAGTGCGTAACATGTCTTCATGAGTGTGTATGATTCACTCTGTCTGATCGTCCATTTGAGGATGAAAAGCAGTGATAAGGCAAAGCCGAGAACTGAAAGCATGCTGGAGACCTCTTCACACCATAGTAGTAAAACATGGATCTTGATAAAAAATTATCATCTTGGGGACTTTGTGGAGTCTCACCACCTCATTCAGATACTTCCTTGAAAAAACTTCCACTAAGCTTGACTCCTTGATTCCCATGAATTGGGTCCATTTTGTTAAATGATCCTTGGCCTCCCAAATAGCGTCATGTCCACCTTGAGATCGAGTAAAACCGATAAAATTTTCAATTACGATGCCCTCCCACATAAACCGAGTAATATCTAATGTTTGGAGAAGGCCACCATGAACATGGTGTTCGACCTTCATCTTTTAGCAGACCAAATTTCGAGACACAAACTCCTCAACTGCATTCTTTAGCCCAAGCCCCAAAAAATGATCCCACATGGCTCAGTACATCTTTATCACGCTAGGATGCACTGCTAAAGGTGAACTTTAGAACTCCCTGAGAACCTTCTCATGCATTTTCAATGAAAAAATATCAATCTATGATACAATACTAGGTGTTGTTCATCCTCAGACCAACAATCAGGGGCCTCGCCACAAACAACTTGTTCTCTTCAGACCTCCACCTCAAGATCCCCCAACTAGGAATCTTCCACCTGTTGCACTAGAGATGACTACACCATTATCTGGAAAAGACAACCCCTTCCCCAAACATCTCCCATATTGAAATGTAATGCCAATAGTTCTTCTATAACTCTCACTGAATTACAAAATTCACGCACTACATTAGTATATGATGTTCTGCTCAGTGCATCAACTAAGATATTCACCTGTATATGTGTTTAATAAATTTCAAAATCATATTCCTATAAGAACTCCATCCACTGATGTTGTCTCATGATTAAGTCATGCTAGGAGAAAACATATCTCAAGCTCTTATTATCGGTGAAATCCACATAGCGCTCACCAATGAGGTAATAACTCCAAAAAATTAGAGAAAACACCAAAAATGCCAACTCAAGATCATGGGTGGCATAATTATATTTATAGGGATGCAACTATCGAGACCGATAAGAAACAACTGATCTCTTTTGCATAAGATCATAGCCTAACCCCATTTTCAAAGCATTGCAAAAAACATCAAACTAAACCACCTCTACTGAAAGACATAGAATGGAGCACTTACTATCATTTCAATTAGATACTCGAAAGCATCCTAACACTAATCATCCCATATGAATGCCTAATCCTTTTTGGTCAAAGCTATCAGATGAGTCGCAACTCGGGGGATATCAGCTATGAACCTCTGCTAGTAGTCTATGAGGCCACAGAAACATCGCACCTATGACTCTGTCTTAGGGGATTCCCAAGACATATCTTCATCTATCATTGTTGGATCCATAGCCACTCTCTACCGGGACACAACATGTCCCATGAAATTGACTTCTCGATCCCTAAACTAACATTTTGATAACTTCCCAAATGACAGATGTTGACGAAGAACTCCCAAAATGGCATGTTGATGCTCAGAATTCTCCCTCAGAGACGTTGAGTACACAAGGATGTCATTGATGGAAACTACCACGAACTTGTACAGGAACTCACAGAACATAGTGTTCATCAATAACATGAACATAGCTGGAGGATTTTTCATGCCGAATGGCATTACAATGAACTCATAATTCCCATGATGAAAACAAAAAGTAGTCTTTGTGATATCATCATCCATTTCATGCATCTGATGATATCCTGACCACAAGTCAATTTCTGAGAACCTACTTGTACACTTCATTTTATCAAATAAATCATCATTATAGGGAGGAGGATAGAGATTATTTATTGTCAATTTGTTCATGTTATGATAATCGATACACAACCAAAAAAACCATCTACCTTCTTCACGAAAAAAATCGATGCGCCCCACATTGACACACTCATCTGAAAAAAACTGCACTGTAATGTACAATCAATATGTATACGTATCTATCGTAACTCAAAATGGTCTATCCTATAGTGAGACCTAGAGATAAGAGACACTCTTAATTGTAGCTTGATCCCAAAATCTATCTCTCTTCAAGGGGGAAATGCTTCAACCTCATCTAGAAAGACATCATGGTACTCTTCTAAGGCCCTAGGAAATGCCAAATACTGATCCTATGAAGAACTCAGTATCATCTTATCCATCATGGATGATAAGGATGGAACACACCTCTAACCGATCTGAGGGTCTCGCTTTCCAACGAACACCACTGGCTCTCTATCCCCATCAAATAACACAACCTTCTTCTTGATGAAATCCATGATTGCCTACAATAAATACAATAAATCCACAATAATGATGACATCATATGGTTTTATTCATAAACATATGAAATCTCCCTAAGAGTGGTGTTTCCCCAACACAAGCTCATAGTCTCTACATACTTCAAATAAGTTATTTCGACCTCTAACTGGCATAGTCAACACCAAGGGAACTAGAATCCTCTATACCTCAAGTCCCAAATCTTGGGAAAGGTTGGGTGATATGAAGGTCTGTGTCACTATTGAATCAAACAATGAATACACCAAGGTAAAAAAACAAGCAATGTGTAGCTCGAATGATGTCTAGCTCGGACAAAAGCATAAAGCTGACCGCAACCACATCCATGGCCTCTCTAACCCTGATAAAGACTACCGTCATGGCCATGTTCTTCTCTCTGAGGATGATAAGGGTCACGGGGTTGTCCTATAAATTCCCCATATAACTTAAAATGATATATTGATGGTTCAACATGTTGTTTCTACCTCATCTCGAACTGCCTCAACAATTGAACCTGGAGTAGAAAACGTGGTTCACGTTGACTAATTTGAATGGTCGGGCACTCTTGCTGTTGATTTTCTTGACCAACACGTGAAAAAAGCTCCATATCCATAGGATAAGTCTTGAGAGCCACTTCCCCATAGAGAAATGAGATTCTGAGGGCTGGGATCTCCACCCATCCAAACAGAAAATCTTCTTCAGTAAAAACCAGGAACCGAAGACCACCACTCTGCTTCGTGAGGATTCATGATGACTCTCCTATTATGATGATCCAGTTCTATCCAATTTCATCTCGATAACCCCTTCCCTTGAAAGCACCTCAATATCTATCATCAACAAAAATTGGGTGACCTGGTGCTAGATCTCTGGATGCAAAGACTCTTTAAAATGCCTTTCCTTAGCATCCACATCTAGAAAAAGACCGGTGAATATCGTAAAAGTTTCCTAAAATGGATTCTAAAATAATGAAAATTGGAGAACCTCTGTCAATGGTTATGAATCTCATAGAGACTGGATGCCTTCATGGTCAATGAAAGAAACTCGACTCTAATATTTTCTTGGAACTCCTCCAATGAGATTGATGACTCTTTATGAATCCTAAGGAACAAGAACCACCACTACCTCGCTGCTCCAAATAGAATCGTCAGAACCAAGGACACCCAGTTCTCTATTTGAGCACAGATCAAACTAAAGCATATCTCAACCTCTTAAAAACTTTCTTATGTGACTGCATCTGAAAAGGATCCCTCATACTTATATAGACTCTCGCGCTGAAACTCTTGGAGTGTCATCTTCTATGTGTCTCCATCATCAACCTCTACCCTATGATGACTTTCCGGCATAGCCTGCAGGATATATTATATTCGATTTTTATGAGTATGTCATCCTCGATCCATACCTTTTAAATAAAAAATAGTAACAACTCCAAAACCTAGAATAAGAAAGACAGAACAATAATTAATTAATTGTTTTATTTTATTCATTTTATGTTACCCTATCACAAGGTCAACCTATTCAAACACAAGAACAGGGAATAATGAAGCATGATCGTTTCCTAGGTGTCTACCCTGAAACTAGTATCACCTCATTTAGTTGCCATTTTAAAATTAAATTTCCATAAATTAGATCATACGGGGCCTAAATGCCTATGTCTCAGATGGTCTCTAGTGTTTACATCACTTTCTAATCTAGACCTACATTGCTTCCCTACCAACCCATGAAACCTCACTTGTGACTAACTCCAAACTCCATACTATACCTCAACTAGATCTCTAATACCACTCTATCATTATCCCCTCTACAAAAACTGTACCCCCTGAGATAGGAAATGTGAGAAGGGAGATAATGACCCCTGAGTCTCACCTCCAGTAGGCCCCAGGTTGGCGACTGGCACCGAGTGTATAGTAAACACACATATGGGAGGAATTACCCTCTAATAGAACACTTGTGAAAGAGAGAGATAATACAGATACCAACAAACTCCAAATTAGACCAAAATATAAATGAAATACCGAGTACACCTATGTAATCTCATAAAAAACAACTGTAACTGAAAGGGGACAACTGTAAGTACCCAAAAGAAACTAAAAACAATTGCAACCATGAAGAAAAAAAAACTCCTACAACCCCTAGCTAGTAGAAACAAGCCTAATCTCCAACCTGCTTCAATTGACTAGAAAAATAGTTTATATATATATATAGGGTGAGTATAATAGTATACTCAGTAGTATCCTCCCTATAGCCTCTCATGAAAAATTAAAGAAATCATGCTAAAGCACAGTGAACAACTAGTGAAACTAACTCATCTGCTAAATAGGTATACTATGTTCCAATCCTCACCATGGAATATCTCACCAGGTATCACATACACGTGTATATAAAATAATAAATAATATCGAGGGTACCCCATTACTACTTCCCCACTAGTTTTTTATATTTCCCCAATGTCACACGTCCTAAGAATCTCTCTCAAAAAAGGGTTGCTCGAAAAAACCTATGTGAAGCACTATAACATGAACCTCGTGTGAAAAAAACCCAACATTCGTGTAATAAAAGTAACCAAGTAGTTTTTGGATCCACCATAGCTCACTTAACATGTATCATATGTTCGTGTATTAAAACTCAAGCCATTATAGCCCACACACCGAGTAAGGATCCTCAAGCCATCATAGCCTATACACATTACACCTATATTAGTGCATAGGAAACTATATCCAGAATATATTTTTGTGAATAACCACATCCCATTACATCCCTCTAAACACATATATTGAAAAAAATAACCGTTGTGCCTACCATCACAAGTAAATACCAAGAGAAGAGAGTGGGGACAAAGGGGGTAGTCATCCATCCATCCTCCCACCCGAATGTTGGGGAAAACACCCCCAAGGGCTTAGAATCCCCAGGGTGTTAGTTGCCCTAACTGATGTAGTGGGGTAGAATATAGAAATAAAAAATTACAGAATATACTATAGCTCACAAAAACACTATGGGAATAACCTAGTCATAGACTCATCTGAAAATAACATCTCTCAGACTCATGGTTGCAACTTCTAATACAAGGTATCCCATAAGAACAAAACCATTTAAAGAGATTTAATACATTACTTCATTCCATTTTTATCTGTTGCACATTATATTAATTAATAATTTAAACATTAAAAACCCATCAATAATTTCCACATTATATTTCATTAGAATCACCCCCAATGTCCATTGTCCCTTTAAATTGAAACCTCAGCATTGTATCCCAGGAAGCTCTAATCCCATGGGTTAACATCATTTATTCAAAAAAAAATTTACAGCATTAAATTCCAATATTCCCAGGAATTATAGAAAAAAATCTAAGTACTAAACACAAGGTGGATTAAGCAAGGTGAGTAGATGAACGGCCCATTGAGTCTATGCCGCTTATAGAAAGAAAGTAAACCCATCCTCCCTTGATACAATAAACATGAAAAGCATGTGGCATACCCCATGTGTCTTCGTCCCTTTGGGGAGTAGGGTAAGCAAGACCCAATCCCTAGAGAAATGGGGAAAAAGTAAAGCATATAAACAACCAACAATAATTAGTAGTAATCCAAATAATCACATATAACAATTTTTATCATCCATAGTGTCCTCCCTGACACCCACACGAATAAACCGATGAATCCCGCCACCCTAGGCATCAACTGCTAAAACATTCAATAGGCATCCATGCCTCCACATATCACAATATCCATTTAGGATAACATCACAACACAAGAAGCAGGAAAAGAAACATCATATCAACTAGGATCTTGGCCCATAATCATTTAAGAGGGTAACTCAGAACCCTATGAGGAAATATATTATATGAAACCACAAAGTCTTTAGTCCATATTAAATTAACCGATGTATTATTCTTTGGTTCCAACTATGAAAAAACTAAATAGTAATCTATCACAAATTGATTAAACATGATTACTATATAAATATTATTATCATCAAATTACAACAACAACAATCAGTTTCATTCACTTGACTCTTAATATTTATCCAAACAATTATCAATTAATTCTGGATTTACGTTCATTACCAATTTCCATCAAGAAAAAAAAGCAATGGAAAACAAGAATAGATATCATAATATCTATAAAAACAAGAGGCAACAACATATGATTGATATCAATTTATTTATCTGGTTCAAATATTTATTATGTCAATTCCGTTATTATTTAGTGGGATTAAAATGCTGACTATACAGTTTCACGTAAAAGAAAAGAGAAGCAACGAATCTCCTACCTCAAATGGTTCTTAAAGTTATTTTTATGAGAATAAGCCACACAATTGGTTACGATATTCTCCCCCCGTGACAACTGTATCCACCCAAGGATGTACATACACCACCACACCATTAAAAACCCCAAAAAATCTTATTAGGAACATGGAGATAGAATTACATAAAAGGGAGAGGATAAATAGAAGGAGGTGAACCCAAAATAATGACGATATATCATACCTTATATTGATGATTGATCAATACTTCTTGGTTTAATCAAAAAACAAAGGGGAACCAATACAAGGACGAATGATTGATTGAGGAACTCCTACCAGATGGAATGAAAGGTTCGAGAATCTCATAGTTGAGAACAAGGAGGAAGAATTAGAGAGGGAGATATGTTGTCCCTTTATAAGATTTAATTAGACCAGCATTTTAATATATGCTGGATTTTCAATTAAAAGAAAATCACATAAAACCATGCAATTTGACCAAGTAGAAACATCCTAAGCCTTAAAAAAATTAATATAAGAGTTAAAACAATTGAATTAGCCTTAGAGTATATAAAACATGTATTTAAATGAATTTTATGTCAAAGAAAACATCAAAGGGGTGAAACTATTAGATGTAGGAATCACTGTTCATGAACATGAAATTTGGCAAAGGAAAGAGGCTACCATTAGATCCTCACCATTCTTGGAACACGGTTCATAAACCTGAAATTTAGAAAAAGAAAGAGGCCACAATTGAAATCTCGCCATTATGAAAATAGTATTCATGAAATCAAATTTTTGCAGAGGAAGGTGACTATTGTTGGACCTCACCATTCTAGAAACACTACTCATGAACTGAAAATTTGGAATAGGAAAGAGGATACCGTTGGAACTACACCATTTTGGAAACATTGTTCATGAACTAAAAATTTGGAAATGGTAATAGAGGTTGTCAGTAGATCTAACCATTCTAGAAACACTATTCATGAACATCAAAATTGGAAAAGGAAAGCGGCTACCATTGGAACCTCGCCATTCTGGAAACACCATTCATGGACATGAAATTTGGAAAATGAATGATGCTACTATTAGAACCTCACCGTTCTGAAAACATTGATCATTAACTCAAAATTTTTCAATAGAAAGAGTCTATCATTCGTGGCCTCAATTCTATAAACATTTCTCATGAAATAAAAATTTGGCAAAAAAAATAGGGAACCATTGGAAAATCACCACGGTGGAAACACTATTCATGAACATAAAATTTGGAAAAGGAAAGAGGCTACCGTAATACCTCAGTATTCTGTAAACATTGTTCATGAACTCAAAATTTGGAAAAAGAATAAGGCTACTGTTGGAACAGTTCATCGAATTGAAAATTTTGAAAAGTATTGGGGATAAGTCACCTTGACCACCAAAACCCCTAAAACAGAAGATTTTAGCACGGTAATAGGTAAGAGAGGTCTAGTCCATTAAAATGAGAACATTTGATCATTATTTAGTGAGTGACACTTTTTTTAACGAAAATGTAGATAAAAAACTGATAACAGACACATTGATTCATACAAGGAACATCATGTGTGAGATTTAGGTGAGGATCATTAATACACCTAATAAATGACTTATTGATCATTTTAATAATATATCAAAATAATGCAAATACATTTTCATAGTTTTGAGTAGGCCAGCTATCCATTTTTCTATAATTGATGTCAATTTTAAATAAAAAGGTACACATAGAGTGATACCGATCACACCATGTCTCAGATTGAGATGAAACTGATTCCTACACGTATCAAATTAATTATGGATAATTTTACTAAAGTATAAAAATAACCCTAATATATTTTATGGGTTTTGAGTATGACACTTTAATTTTTTAACAATATGTCATTTTAAATTGGAAACACGTACATAGAATCATTCCGATCATATAGTGTACTAGTTTGATATGAAATTGATTCCTACATCTCAAAAATGAATTATTAATTATTTTACTAAATTATCAAGAAAATATGAGCATGTTTGATTAGTTTTTAGTGAGTGGAACTTTTTAAACTATAATATTGAATTTATTCTAATAATAGATAGTTTGATACATATAAGGGGAACATCATGTATTTTATTAATGTGAGTATGATTCCAACATATCAAAAATGACATATGGATCATTTTAGTAACGTATCACAACAACATGAATGGGTTTTCATAGTTTTCAGTAGATCAGTTATCTATTTTACTAAAATTGAAGTCAAATAAAAATAAAAAAGAAATAGTTAGTGTCATACAGGTCACGCCATGCATTTGATTGAGGTGAGGATATTTCCTACAAATCGCAAATTAATTATGAATTACTTTCCAAATGTTTCCAAAATTTTTGATTACATTTTCTCATTTTTTAGTATGTCATTGGTTTTTTTACTAAAATATCAATTTAAATAAGAAACATGCACTTTTACTCATTCTGTTCACATTATTTGTTGGTTTTATGCGAAAAAATTACTTCATGTCACAAATGAATTATGAATCATTTCACAATATTATCAAGAAAATATGACTGTGTTAGATCTATTTTTAGTGAGTCACATTGTTTGATATAAAATTACAATTTTAAACTTATAAAGGACACATTAAGTCATATAAAGGGAACATTGGGTATCAAATTGAGTTTAGAACTATTTTTACATGTCAAAAATGACTTATAGATCATTTTTTATAATATCAAAAATACGATTTTTATCACTTTTGAGTTGGTTAGTTGTCCCTTTTAATAAAATTTATGTCAATTTTAAATAAAATAGACACACATGGAGTCATACAAGTCACACCATGAATTATATTGAGATGAGGACAATTAATATGAATCTAAAATGACTTATGGATTGTTTAATTAATGTATAAAAACAATACCAATTATTATTATTATTTTTTAGTATGTCACTTGTATATTTTACTAAAATGTCATTTTAAACTAGTAACAATCACATTGACTCATTCTGATCACATCGTGTATCAGTTTGATATGAAACCATGTTTTACACAACAAAAATAAATTATGAATCATTTTTTTAAATTTTCAATAAAACCCAAGTGTGTTGTTAATTTTTCAGGCAGTGATACTTTTTCAACTAACATGCTCATTTTATATTGATAACATGCACTTTGAGTTATACCGGGCACATCGTGTATTAGATTGAGGTGTGATTGATTCCTACAGATTACTAATGACTTACGGACCATTTTCAAGTATCAAAATAATATGAATATGTTTTCCCATTTTTGAATATGTCAGTTGTATTTTTTACTAAAAGTAATGTTTATTTTGAATTTAAAGAAGTTATTGGAGTCAACATGGTTACACATTGTCTCAGATTGAGGTGTGATAGATTCTTAAACATTCCAATGTATCAATAAAATAATAACTACCAATGTTATAATGAATTCCATTTCATTTATTTGTCTAAATACTGAAAATATAATTTGAATCAATGTTCTTAGCTAAAAAACTGTTCTGATTATTGAAATACAAAAGATTAGAGGAATATCATGAGCCATTTATATAATGAGAATTCACCACAATGACAACACAAGCTTCCAATAATAATATGGATTTCAATGAGAAATGTTTTTATTCTATAAAAATCGAATAAATTTTATTTCAAAAAATATCTAATAAAAAACTAGTTTTAAAAAAAATGATATGGAAAATAACATACAAATAGTAGATAAAAAATGAAAAAATTAATTAAATAAGTAGTATGGATTCAACTTTTCATGGTGGTTGTATGCATTCTTGATGTAGTTCTTTATTGACATTATCTCAGTGGTAGGATCTAATTCCAATCTCTTATGATCATGAGATGATTTGAATAAACCACCCTAACATGAAAAAATAATTTTCCTAGATAAGAATACAATTATTATATGATTAATGCTAAAAACAAATAAATAAAACATAAATATGAAATAATAAATTAATTATAAGGAAAAATATTTTATTTTTAAAACATAATTATTGCATCTGTAATTGATAATTGGAGGTAATTTGAAGTAAATTGATAAATTTAAACACTACAGGGGTGAAAATATTTTGAGGGAGAAGGATTATATTTAGGTTTGGGTGAAAAAAGGAATGAAAGATGTATAAACCACCTAAAATAAAAAATAGTAATCCACCAGTATAAGAAAAATCTATTATGTGATTTATAATAAAAATAAATAAAAAAATAAATATCAAAAAATACATTTAACTATATGGACACTGATTTCACTATGAAAACACCAAGATTAACTCTATGATTGTGAAGTGTATGGAAATTGAAGGAGAGAGATAAATTCCAAAACTGTATGGGTGAAATGGTTTTAAGGGAGAAGAAGTTTTAGGATTTTTTTGTACATAAAGGAAATAAATATAGATAGAAAACCACAAATAGAAAAAAAATAATTAACATGTATAAGAAAATAATTCTTATGTGAGTAATACTAAAAAGAAATAAACTAAACATAAATATGAAACAATACATTAATTCTTTGGAAACTGATTTTTTTGTGAAAAAATCAAGATTACCCCTATGATTGAGAAGATACAACATCATTGATCTTCCTAAAATGTAATGAAAATGGATATAAATATTCTAAAATAAACGAACTCTACAGGGATTAATGAAAATTAATAAAATGTTAAATTATATAATTTTTTAGTGAAATAAAGAAAGTATATTATAAAAATACCTTTAAATTTTCCCAAAGGGTTTCCTTCATTATATTTTTTTCTTCAAATATATTTGTATCATCATCATGTGTAGAATACATTGTCTATATATTTTTCAAAAATTTAATTTATATTATATTAATCCATTAAAGAATATATAATATTATGATAAAAGACCTTTTATATTAAATAAAACTTTTAGATTCACATTGAAATCTATTTCTTATTTTAAATTTTTTAATGATTCGGTTTCTCTATCAAGAATCAAAATACTCTCTTTGTGGTCGCCTCTAGTATATAATACATTATCTACATTAGGACCAACATGAAATTAATTTAATCTCACAAAAAAAGGGTCATCCTAAATTAAATTTTCATCTAACCTGACTTTTATTTTAATCACCATCCAAACAATCCACCAATTATTGTTTTTTGGATTTGAGACATAAAATACATACACATCTTGTGATTCCATTATGAACCACTCATCATTACCCCCATCCACGTCAAAATTCACTTTCATGAATCCTATTTCATCAAATTTCACTAAAATAATATTTTTAACCCATTTGCAATGGATAAATAGTGCTTAAAATGTTGTATAATCCAAATATTATAGTGGTTTGATAATTCCAAAATGATATATATTTTAATAAATTGAATTTCCATCATTGGAAACAATTATGTCTATCACTTCTACCAAAAGTGTAACACCGCTATTTTTCATTATACTATAGTCATCATGTAATTTTGAATAGAATTTATAACCATTGATTACAAAACCTATGTAAGATAAATCATTTTAATTCACTCCCATTGCTAGCCATTAAAGTAATTCAGAAATTGAATTGGTATTTTCCAAAATAATCATTATAAATTTTATCTCAAAACCATCCTATTAACTATTCATTATATATATTTCATATCCATCCTTTCTCCCTAAATGGAATAAATTCTCTAAGAATTTATTTTTGGGCTTTAATGCATGGATCAACATCTTAATATTTATGTAAAACATAAAGGTGTGCTTACTCCTACTATGTAAAGGTAATTTTAATAAAATATATTTCAGAAATACCATCACCCATAAGGTGTTCCCTGTGATGAGACATTGGGAGATTGATTCTGGTAGTATATGACAATTAATCGATAAAGAATTCAATAGGTTCGTGAACAATATCTCAAACTTCAATACATTCTTTTTGATGAATTTAATTCTTAACATACCCAT
This sequence comes from Viscum album, assembly GCA_963277665.1. Taxonomy (NCBI): domain Eukaryota; kingdom Viridiplantae; phylum Streptophyta; class Magnoliopsida; order Santalales; family Viscaceae; genus Viscum; species Viscum album. Next base: position 706,974,676 of record OY728165.1, on the reverse strand, counting down.
TCAAAATCTTCATATATTATTCGATGGGATACATCCATATGTATTGAAATATACCACATAGTTGAACCTATATAAATAAGTGAATCATCAGTTAGACCATTATATTAAATAACTTCAGTAGGAATAACATCAATAATTCACATAATATGATTCTAACCTTCAAATTCAGGATTTAAAACTTCGTTGAGTTGATGTATTTAGTGCATATGGATTTAAAAAAGATTCATAGTTTTCTTAATGAATGTCATACATTTTGAGGTAGAATCCAATGGAAGGAAATTTGCATTAAATATTTCATCAAATCTTAATTTTCTTCTGATTTTATTCTTCGTAATATCAATTTATTCATTGACATTACATTATTAAAGTTTTATGAATACCCATGTGGAACTTTTACACTATTAATGAAAAGGTAAAATTGAAAATTTTCATGTATGGATAGAATATAAGCTACTTGAGTTAGAAAAGTCCTCCATTAAATCTTCACTGGTTCCAAATATTACCTTATCCCCATTTTAATCATGTCTAACCAATCCCCGATTCCATATTTCATTTTTCTTGGAGCATTCCGTGACATGCCAATAACACTATCAAATAATTTTTTCTAATGTATTTATAACATCAGTAAAATAAATGAAATAAAAAAATTCCAATATGATAATTTAAAGAAAATTAATCTCTTCTTATAACTATATTTTTATAGTTATTTGTAAATTGTTTATCGAAAATATTGTCAATAACATTTTCATTATCAAGTATTTGATCACGTATTATTGGAGACAGTGTTATACCTTGTTTGATATTCCTATCAAATTCTATCATACAGGATTTTTATTTATGTCATCGAGGAAAACAATTATTATGTTCTAAAAACCCAGCCTTTAAGAAATGTTTTAACCAAATTGAGTATGTGTGTTTTTCACAAATAGGACACCCTGACATTACTTTAATGATATAGACTGAAAATTTCCCATAAGCGGGGAAGTAATTTGTCATCTTGTACATCATGGAACTCAATGAGAATTCTTCATTTTTGTGAGAATTATTAAATGTAGCACCTGTATCCCACATCAATTTCAAATATTAAATTAACGGATTCAAATAGACATCAATATCATTACCGAGTAACTTTGGTCTAGATATATATAGAGACAACATAATGTTATTTCACTTCATCCATAACCATGATAGAAACCTATAATTTACCATGATGATGGACCATGTACCATGAGTACTAATTTATACACAAAAAGATTTATTTCTATCGGTAGATAACATAAGACGTAAATTTCATGGATCATTTCCAAATCTTGGATACTCGTAATCAATTTTATTCCACTAAGGATGATCTTCTAAATGACATTGTTTCCGAAATTTATTTCCAGTATTTGAACACCATGCCAATTGTTTCATGGTTTTTTGACATCTATATAGTCTTCATCATTATGGGATGATAGGAAAATACCATTCCTATTTCTAAGGGCTTGATTCCCTTTTCTTGTATCGATATGCACCACCCTTAGGGAATTTTATGGGTGATTTTTTGTCCTTATGAAACAATATTCAATAATTGGGAAAAGAATTTATTTTTGAGATCATGCACATTGAATTTAGAATTATTTTAGCATCATATGTTCGACATGGAATTACATTTTCTTCTAGTAGCATATAATTTAAGAGACCATTTAGTTTTGTAAAGATGGCATCACTCTATCTCCTACCAGCATTCAAATTATACCTCTTCAATAAAACTGACATTGTTGTGTATTTAGTACAACAAGTACACAATGGTATTTGGGGTCGAATAGTTAACTTCTAAAACATCTTTGGACAATATAGAAGGCCATCTTAAATTTCCATTATCATTTCTATCTTGTGATCTCCATCGTCAATAACAGTGGCATTCATTTCAAATGATTCATAAATTGCAGTACCATCTCAATTAGTGTGCATGTTTGTTTTCCCCATTTTTTGTGAAAAATTTATAGCTATAACCGATTACATGACAAATAAAATGTACATACACCTCCTTGGGACTAATTTATCTGGAATAGAAAAAACATAAACATGGAAAAAATATTTTAGAATAGTTATATTCATGCTCTCTTTCAAACATTATGAACTCTTTAACTCCCTACTCATACTCTTTTGTCCATAAATTAGTGTGAATTAATTTTCAATTCATATACCTCATATTAGATTCATAAAATATAAATTTTTTATAATAAATAAATAAATTCCCATAAGATATTCATTATAATAAGTGAAAGTTATAGATAATTCTAATAATGGAATCCCAAAATTTTATTATTTAAAAAATTTCATTATTCCTTGAAGAAAATAGGTAATTGAATTTAAGAAAATAATTACTCCACTATCGTAGGTGTTATCCTCTGAATTCATTCAATGATGAAAATTATAGACAACTATCATGCTCAACATATCATCTCTTAGACATTTATCATTTCATTTTGTAGTTTGACACACATCCCTCATCTTTGGATGACATTCACCTATATTTTCTAAAATACTCTAATAGGTAGTCATACATGGGATGCCTACTGATAAGATTTGTACAAGAAACATAAAATAGATGGGTGATAAGTCTCAAGACATAAAATGAAATAATTATATGAGAGATGAAACTTATGAGAATGATAATTGTCTATATAAACTATGGGGGAAGAGTATTAATCAAAAAATTAAAATAATTACTATTATTTGACACACATCAAGTCTTTCTTAAATACCATAAATAAATGGATAATATAATATAATGAAATAAGGATTAATTATATTCCAAAATATGATAAACAAGATTAATAAACATTTATTAAATCAAGTAGAAGATATAAAAAGAATGCATAATATATTTTAATAAATAAATAGATATTTTATATACATGGATTGTAATTACATATTCCTATGGGTGGAACCAACACTTGTAGACCTAAAATGATGAATTCATAAAATGAATTTATCTTATATAGATTTTTATTAACTCTATTCACTTTTTAAAAACACAATTTTTAACAAATCAAAGAATTATTAAAATTAATATTAATGGTATATCAAATATTAGAAAAAATGTAATGATTATTGGGATATCATATCACTATAGTGACCCATCCCAAGGATTCAAGGGAGGTCATTACATCAGATCCAATCATCTGAAGGATTCTTGGGAGGTCATATAATACACATTGACCCATCCTTGAGATTTTAGGGAGGTCCATAAAGAAGTTGGAATTAAGTTATAATAATTTCAACCATATATATCACAATAAAAGGATAAAAATACACCAACCCTTGAAAAATCTATCCCATACACACTAGCCTCTATCAAGATGGAACAACTCTCATAAGATCGCATTTTCTATATGGACTACCATTACCTCACCTAGAATTCAATGTGGGATCAAAAAATTAATAGATATATAAAAAATCACTCCCTATCTAATGTCTATACTAGTCGAATAGAAAAAATAACTAGTCATTTTAATATAATAGGATGTAGTTCATAGGCTATCCATCTACCATCAAGAAAATTTATAAATACAAAATTCTATGGATGATTTAATATGGGATGAGATATCTACAATTTTGTTAATTAAACTCTTTACCTAATGAAAATAAATCATTATTCATCCACACATTCATATACATAAAAGAGTATCTCACAAATCACATACATTAATTAACAACTTCAATTGATGAGGAAGAAGATGCTCGTATGGCCAGAGATATTATCTGCGGAAGCATATAGTTAAGGTGTTTCATACTCTAAAAATTCCTAGCATCAAAATGGATGATCTGCACGAAAAAATATCCAAAATGGGTAACTCACCACACTTGCAGTTTCAACACCACCTATATCGTGACCATGAAAATTGATGTTTTACACCCTTTGTTCCTTAAGTGAAAGTATAGAAAGGCTTCTGTTTGGGAGAAAGTTGAGATATACATACATTTGATCAATGGAATTGTTCGACTCTTGAATAGTTCAAGCCTTTGATTTTAGACTTGGATTTGTTTGAGGCATGATTTGAGCTTTTATTCACCAAGGTGGAGCACAGGTAGAGGCTAGATTCCATAGAAAGATTCAGATATCATGATGGGATCATGAATTTTTAGGGGGTTTTAAACAGATTAGGACACTTTTAGAAGATCTTCATAAAAGAACTAATAATGATACCCTTTATCAGTGCCTTTTAGCATTGACAATTATGAAGATTTAACGGTGCTAAAAAACACTGATAAATATTAATTTTATAAGTGCTTAATACTTAACCTCTAATAATGGATATATAATTATAATTACATTTAAAAATATTTAAGTAAATATATATAATATAATAAATATTTAAAAAATATATATAAATATAAATATAGTAAATAAATTCATTATTTAAATATATTAATTATAATTTTATAATTATTTAAATGTAAAAATATATATTTACAAGTATATAAATATTTTTTAAATATAATTTTTAAATCATTATATATATTTATAAAATAATCTATATTTATATACTGAATATATGTAAATATATATGTAGTAAATATAATATTCATTTAAATAAATTAATTATGAAATTATAAAAAATTTATATATACAATAATTTATTTATAATTATATAAATAGTTTTAAAAAAATATTAGATATTTATTTATAATTATAAATATATGAATTTATAAATATAGTAAATTTAGATCTATGAATATATTTTTACAAATTTATATTTAACATTATTAATAAATATTTAATCTTAAGTACGTGCATGTTAAAAATGAGTGAAATTGAATTAATTAATAAGAAGTACACTTTGAAAAAATGGATATGTTTTGTGTCTGCGCGTTTTATATAAAAGTGAATAAATTAAATATATATGTGAAATAAATATAACACACACTTGATGTAGGTTGAATTGAAAAATGAAACAACAATAAATTATGTCCATTACTCTATGGAATTAGTCTGTATTTTTAATTCATATTAATTATTAATTATAAACCATTATTCCCTAAATATATGAATATTCAATATAATGAAATATTTATTATTATTAAAATTCTTATTTATATACATTCATATATATCTATATGTTTAATATATACTATTTATTAACATTATCATAAATATCTAATTAATAAAATGTTTAATATTTTTCTCAATTTACTTATTTTTTTTAATTTTTCTTACTAAATATATTTATATATTTAATATATTATATTCATTAGTATTTATAAAAAAAATATATAGTATAATCAAAGAATTCATTTTTATCATCATTTATTTAATTAATAAATTTCTTTATATTTTATTAATAAACTCATGTTAATTTTTTTTATTTCATTATTTAATTTTATGTAGACCTTTACTAGAACTAATAAAGCACTGATAAATGATCACTTTATCAGTGAAAAAAACAATGCACTGATAATGTGTACCCGTTATCAACACTAAAAAAACCACTGATAATGTTTACCCTTTACTAGTGTAACAAACACCACGATAAAAGGAAACCTTTATCAATGCTTGTTTTAGCACTGATAAAGGTTCCACTTTTTAATGCTTTTGTATATTGTTGATAACAAATTTTCTATTAAAGAAATGTTTTGTAGTAGTGGAAGGCACAATTTCTACTAAACGTATATACCCTCAATCTCATCAACTGAAAAGGTCTCTAGAATCTGTAAAAAATGTGTGACCTTATTCAACCTGTCGATGATCACCCATACTATATCACTTCTTTGAGGGGATCTCAGCAATCCAATCATGAAATTCATAGTGACATCATTCCATTTCCATGCAAGGGTTGATATATTCTATAGAAGTATAATGGGTTACTGGTGCTCCGCCTTCACAACCTAATATGTGGAACATATCCTGATAAATCCTTCAATCTACCTCTTCAAACATATCCACCTTTACTAACAATGGATGTCTTCATACATCTTGGTAACACCAGGGTGAACTACCCACACAAATATGTGAGGTTGCAGAATAAACACTTCTCTTATGTCATAAGGAACCCAAATACGTTAATATAAGTGAAGGAACTTATTCTTCTCAATAGCCCAACCAAGAAGTGGGTTCTCACCTATGACACTCTCCCTCATGATAAGTCCCTCATAATCAGATAGTTGTCTCATCATCACTCATTATAGAAAAAAATTATGTCCCTTCTGGAGCTTCTAAAACTGGCTTCCCATGCTATTCATGAACCTCCAAATTCATAACAGAAAAAAAATACATCAACTGCCACTCACTACTGGCCTTATGGATAGATTGTGTTTGAGTCTTCCATCTCAAGGAATCAAATACCACATTAACCTTTCCAGTTGTATAATAAATATCAAAATTAAATTATTTTAGGTATTCAACCCAACCATGCTAACTAATATTTTGGTAATATAATGTGGATAAGTATTTGATACTTTTTTAATCTGTGTCAATGATGATCAACTCCCCAATAGGCAATTCTTCCAACATCACAGAGCATGAACCAAAACATCTAGCACAAGTTAATTTGTAGGGTAATTCCACTAACTATGGATCATCTTGTAGGACCCATAAACTAAAACATGATCTCAATATATGAGAACTACTCATAGTGTGATTCTTAAAGTATCATAGTAAATTGTATAGCCACTTCCTACCTCTATTAGAATGAGGATTGACACTCAAGTTAGTCTCCCCTTCAACTCATGAAAAACCATCTCATAATATTCTAACCATATAAACATAAAACCCCTTTTATCCAGGACAATAAGAGGAACTTGTAGTGATTATAAATCCTTAATGAGTCTCATGTAATATCCATCTATTCCCAAAGAAACTGTATATTTAAACCATATTTTGGGGTTTTCCTAGTAAACCAGAGCACTGAATTTTTCTAGGTAAACAAATACACATTCTTATTAAATAATATGACCCTATAATTCAACCTTTTTTTATCAAAAATTTGTATTTAATGAGTATTACATATTGTTGGTTCTTTCTCGATGTAGTCGTTTTGATCTTACAAAGGTTGGAATGGTCATTAATGGTGTGATAATACACTGATATTTCTTCTATGAATACCACCACAAATGAATCTAGATATGGGTGGAAAACCAAATTCATCGGAACTATAAAGTTTACCAAATCATTTATAAATATGAACAACATCACTAGAAACTTATATACATTGTACATGCTTTAAAATTTTGTATGTGGTATCTCTGATTGTCTTACCCACATCTGATGGTATCCTAACCAAATATAAATCATAATGAAAATTGTATCTCTATGCATCTAGTCAAAGAGGTCATATATATGAGGTAGTGGATAAATGTTCTTCATCGTAAGCTAGTTCAATGTACTATAGTCTGAACACATCTTGAGAGGTCATTTATACTTCTTCGTGAAAAGGATATGTGAACCCCATGGAAATGTATCAGGTCGAATAAAACCTATTGCCTCTAGGTCATACAACTTCTTCATGAGTTCATGGAGCTCAATAGGTTCCATCCTATTTAGAGGAATGGAATGTAGTTATACACATAAAACTAGCATGACAATGAACTCCACCTCTCTCACAGATGATAACTATGAAGAAATTTTTTAGGAATTTGTCTCCGAATTTATTCTTAAGAGGATGTAATTTGACCAGATGCATTCATTGATCACTCCTGAAGAGACTCTCCATCTGGGATTTTTCTATAACTAGATCATGGTGCGTGTTTCTAGTCTGAATATCCTGAATATCACATTTACCCTTATGAATATAGCTGGTTCCCATTGGTGATGTGAACAAAACCCGCCAATGACATAAACAATCATGGTAATAGTATGGCACTAGCTAGTCTGTACCAAAAAAAATCTACAATTCATCACGAGGATGAAAAAATACAAAAGGAATGATACCCACCTATCTCGAGGGGGGGGGGTATTCCTTTTACTAGAGTATATCCTTTGATCAAACCCCAAATGGTGTGTTGAGAGTCATCATTCAACTGATGTTCTCTATTTCTAGGCCCATAATTTACATAAATGCAGAAGATATGAAAGAGTTTTATTAACCTATATTAAAATGGAAGAATCTAAAGTAGAGTCTACCATAATAATACCTCATAGAGTAGATGTCCCTAGAATCTTCTCTCTAGGTGTAGGCTACACTACATTGATATGGCCCAATCTACGACACTGAGATACAACCTGACTAACCTGGGGTGGACCACTCTACTAGTGATGAGACTATGAAGTTGGAATGACTCAATAATGTCCAGTACCTTATGCTAATTTGAAGGTATAATACCAACACCCATCCGAATGTAGATTTTTTAAACCTTTAGCTAAAAGAAGTGTCAGTACAAATCCCTTATCCCTAGATGTTGGAGGAAAAGATCGTTAGAAATGATAGAGGTGACTCATCTTCCTACAATATTGACACTCGATTATGTTACTCATACACGAGGACTTATTATGTCCTATCATGCCACATCAACGACACACCACATAACAGTTGATGAATTCCACCAAGCTTGTACATCCCATGCCTATAACATAGAAATGATGTTTCATACCACTAGATAGACCAATTCACTGCCTAGAAGCTAAACCACACTAGATCAAATTAATAAATTCTCTTAGGTTCCTATCAATTAATAGGTGTCAGTTCACTATCTAAAAAATAGTGGTCCTTTAAAATATGTTCATCTTTGATCAAATGGAAAATAAAATCCCATACTCAAATCAACTCTTAGTGGACACATCATCACCTGTAAGAGTTAGTGTAAAATATTTTAATTTTATGAAGTGATATGAATACTCTATCACAACCATTTCACCATTCTGAAGGTGTAAGAACACTCATTAATAACCAGTTCTCAATGTCTGTGGAAAAAAGTAGTAACAAAACAATATCTATATGTCAAAAAAAACCATACCCTAATGTTAGAAAACCTATGTAAGGAAATCCCACCATTAAATGGAATAGTTATGATGCATACATGAGTAAATATTGACCCTCTAATATAGTGGCATCACTACATTATCAAATTTATAAAACATGGCCTCTATAAAAGATTCAGTAGTCTGAGGCCCACCATCCCTTGAGAAGGTGGGAGGGTGCTGCTGCTGGAACTTCTAAGTCTATTATGCCATAGAAGGGGCTAGTCAGGGAACACCATATATGACTGAACAAAAAAGAATAAATTTTCATAGAACTTATAGTTTTCACCTAGTTTAAGATCAAAAAGAGGTGACTGAAGTGGAAATATAAGAGGCATCACAGATGACCTAGGGCCCACCACCTATAGGGCATGCTTTTAACCTCTTTCTTGGTGTACGAAGTGAGGATATGCAGTTAAATAACTCTACAATTTATAAGAATACTCCTCATATAAGATTTATAACATATAGGAAAAGTAATAAAAGGATGATTGGTTTAGGGCCCTTCTAAAAGAAAAACACACATATATTCATGCTCCTAAATCTAGGTCTGGGTTATAATAATGTTCATATAAGGATCAAAAGACATAGCTTACTTCCCATTAATAAGGATAGGTCTGGTTCAGGGTCTCATATAACACAACCTAGGTTCCGATATATGGATTATCGATTACAAATTATAGGAAAAAACCCTTTAATTATTAATTGGAAACCCCATTAATAGGTAAAATTTTCATATGAAAACATTAATTATTTATGTTCATTATTATTTATTTAGTTATAGATATCTCAATACAGTTGATTTTATCATTAATTTCATGCTTTTTAAGGCCCAACTATATATCAGATAAAATTGAATCATCAGGTATATATGATAAAACCTTTACATTTAATATCATTATGTAATGGGACTTATATTGTGATTAAATTTAATGATGTAAAGCCTCCAATTTATAGAATCAGTTGCTTCATAAATTACAATTGGAATCAATTAATCAAATCAACCAATATAGAATAATTGGATAACTAATGTGTTTTTTAATCTATGTGGGAAAGTTTTTTTATATTGATGTTGGAACATTAATTAGTCTAATTATATAATCCCTGCAAAAATAATTGCACACAAATATTTACAAAAATTAAGGGATACACAATAGGAAGATATAATATAGGCAATAAATGTGTAAAATAAGATATGTCATGAAATAATGAATTACATTTACGAACTATGGTTCCTAGTATGATTCATATATTTATACACCCTCATATAATTAGGATAGATTAGAGGAAATACCATCTTGAAAATATCAATAGTAGTAACAATACAAAACAAGTCCATCATGCAACGGTGAAATTCATAAAACAATAACGAATGCAACCAATAAAAACAGTATCCCTTCTCATGTAATTGGGGTTTATTCTGTATATGGGTTAGATACTCCCAGTTATAGGATCATTACGAAATTAAAATGCATCCTAGTTATCTATCTAATACCAAATTGTAGACATGATCTGATACGAATTTGTACCATCTCACCCCGACTAAGAAGTTACCCAATATGATCAACTTCCTAAAGATATGTATTCCTCCTATAATTCCATAGTCTAATGACTGGATGTGATGTTTGTGGGTGTGTTCAAGGTGATACTATTCTCTAATTAATAATAATTACACATTTAATCATAATGTCGGTCGGATGTGGATTCTCTTTTCCATACAAGAATATTCCTTGATTCAAAAGGGCCACTGACACAATACTGTACATGGCTTTGTGATCATTAGGCATCTAAATATTAAAGGTAACTTTTGTCAGCCACGTCGAACTTTGGAGGTCTTCTGAAGGGACCGCTGCATGGATGGATCAAGATCAATATTGATGGCGCCTCCAAAGGAAATCCCAGAAATGAAGGGTGTGGTTCCATTTTCAAGAATCACCGCAGTCAGATCCTTGGATGCTTCATGTGCAAATGTGGAAATGCCACCTCACTTGAACCTGAGATGTTGGGCATGATACATTCCATTTCTTTTTCCATACAGTTTGGTTGGAATAACCTCTGGATTGAAAGTGACTTGACGACTATGGTTTAATCTATTTGGAAAGGAATAATTCACCTTGCTTGGATGATTACTACCCACTGGATGGAATTATTTCTCTCACTTATCAATCTTAACTTTATCATAATCCATGGGTATTGAGAAGAAAACACGGCTGCAGATGTCCTGGCCAACATGAGAGTCAATCGAGACATTACTTGGTTCAAATACCTTCCCATTGCTCTGCTTTCCTTGCATGAAAATGATTGTAATAAGATACCATTTTTTGGAATCTTGTAATCCTTCTCTTATTCTTTTAATAATATTTGTTATTTGGTCGTATTTGACCAAGGAATCACCTTTTAGAAAACATATAGGTATGTAATAGTGGAATGTAGTGGAAACAAAATAAATTAGTAGTAGTGAAAATAATAACAATAAATCATCAATGAAAAGTAAACAACAGATAGAGCATAATATAAAATAGATAGACAATGATGTTGATGATCATGTAGCTATAAAAAACGAGTATGTGGGGAATAGAGGATACAACCATATACCACATGCTATAAAAATAAAAAAAATAACGAAATGTAGTCACTACTAGTATCACAAGACTAGACTCAGTCCCTTGCTCCCACACTCCATTTAGTAACCACAATCAAGCATCAGAAGATAGAATCTTCCATTTATTTATACATGTAGTCATAAATCTAGATTGGGTACCAAGGGAAACCAAATATTTTTGTGAGATGTAATCAGTATTCCACCACCAATGATTTCTAGATCGATCCTGTTCATTCATATAAAATGACTAGTGTGCCAATAATAATGAATAAAAGGAAAAACATAAATAAAATCACATTTTATCAGGTTTCTCTTGGGATACCCATAAAAATAAACCTACGTCATTATAAGTCATATTTCTATGAACTATGGTATCCTACAAAATTTAAGTGAGTGGAAAAATATATGAAGGAATGTCATGGATAAAGTAAAAAAATATTGGTAGACCATCCCAAAACTTGTTATTTGTCTTGGTAGATGTATCCAAAAAAATTTAGATTCACATTTTCATCATTTATTTTAAATTCTACTGGGGTATTTTAGAATATATACCCTGAGCCTTTCTAAGGTTATCCATAAGGAATCCCAAGTCTTCATCTATGGGAATGGTATATATGTATATATATTAAATTCTTTGGAAGTCTATCCAAGTAAACCCGTGAATGAGATTTTATTTATCCCTCTTAGTGTGTTATGAAGACAACAAGAAAAAACCTTTGAGTTTTTCCCTATATCTAACATAGGAGTGGGAGTTTCTATTATGACATGGTATAAAAATCTCACCACTAATCCCATCCAAGGGTTTTTCCCTAGGGAACTGGTGTCACTCATCTAGAGGTAATGGACGAACACATGGTGAGATTATCCTAGGTCAATGTAGTATCACCGTTGATGTATTTATGATTCATTAAAAACCAAACTATAACACATGATGATCCTATCCAGGGTTTACTTAAGTTGGGACTCTCTTATCTCCCTCAACATAAGGTGACCGTATGATTTGGCTTGAAATATCATACAATTTAATAAGGAAAAACATTTATCACATTCCAAACAATATGACTATTTAATTTAATTCAACAATTCCAATTATGGCATGTGGTGTAAGGGCCTAACTCATGGACAATAATTATAATAAATTCTATTTTTACTTAATGTCATTTATTATAGGTTATGAACACATCAACTGGTTTTTAATATTTTATAACATTGGTAGGTATTCAATCACGAACTAGACACTCCCAAAAAAGAATTATTACGCCAAGGAAATCATTCTAAGAGGTGATTATACACTATCTAGGATAATAATAATCATGAGAAACCATTTATAATAATTTATTTTATATTTTAGAGGTGTAACTGGAAGGTTTAGTGTATGAAATGATGGTGCACAATATAGAAAGCCATGAATCAAAAGGAACAAAGCTATCCCACTCCACTTAGGTTTGTAGATGGATGCCCATCGGTTTTAAGCCCTTGAATTAATCATGAATGGGATATATAAGAACAATTTAAAAATTAAATGAAAATTTAGAAAATGTGGTCGCACAAAAGTAACACAATATAGGAGAAGCTAAACCTGAAATAGAAACACGAGGAATGTAGAACATTTCGAGAGGAGTCCAACACATTAGGAAACAAAGGATTTGTATAAAGGATGAAAGGGAATCAAAAATCTCTATAATGATGAGAGGAGAGGGGCTTGGGAATGAGGTCCACTATAAATGAGAGGAATGAGAAGAAGGATAAAATATTTTTAGGGGGAAAATGTAAATTACCCCATTTACTGGGCCTCATTGTTTGACCGTATGGTTGACCAAACCATGGGCCCCAAAATGTTCAAGGGGTCCCATGTATGGGATATGTGCTTGGTTTTACTAACCATGTGCATGATGTATAAAATTCCACTACCAAGGATGTATCCAACCTCATTAGAGTATGTATACCTCCTCGTATGGTTTCAGAAAAATTGTGAAACTTCCCCTTGTGCCCTGAGTTCCCTATATAGCTGTGTATCATTGTTAGGAATAAATGTGCACTAATCATACGACATAGTCTACCTTATGATCTTTTAGAATTATGGCCACAAAATCAGACCCATACTCACATAAACTATTATTTTTCCATTATATCACATGATTAAAAAAAAAAATAAATTTACCATTAACATATATTTATGTACCTCTCCTGAAATATGAGATGTTATAGATACTTAATGCCACATGTATTAATGTTCATTAGTAATTTTTTATCTCATAATGGGAAAATACCTCCCATTTGTGTAATGATTAACTCCCATTGTATGTGCTAATTTACGAGGACTTTTATGTGCATATGAGGTGTTGAAAGGACATGTAATGAGTTTTCTTTTGGTATTTGGGACCCTGATGTTTCACAAAGGGAACCACTATATCATTAAGCCCTAGTGTGGTTTGTGGGGTGAGTCTATTGAGATGGAATGATCAAATATCATGGGAAATTATTCTTGGGTAATGATTCTACAATGGAAATTAATTCTTATGATGTATTAATATTGTAGTCATTTTTTTAGAGGTTCACCACTTGATTTATAAGGGTATTAAATTATTATTTAAGATAATTTGGTGAACATTGAGGTTCAAAATTGGAACATCCTAAATTTGTGATGGAGGGAATATGTATAAACTGATTAGTCACGTCTGGTCAGTTTATTCAAAAACCTGCAATATTTGAGTTCTAGAAATTATATAATTTGTCTTCTAAAATTATAGTATAAAGAATATTATTTTTTAGAGAATATACTACATTATTTAGAGTATTATATTAGTGTTTATTAGTTTAATAAATCCCAAGGATTTCTGATATAGTGGGACCTATAAGTTGGTGATAAAGATATCACTTTGGATTTTGAGGTATCCGTATAATAATTATATATTGTTCCATAGTCAAAATATATTTTGAATTCAATTATTTTGTTTGAAAAGATTCATCATGTTAAGTAAATTAGTTAGGATAGACTTCGATAAATTATTTGAGGATGGTTTATATTGGGTGGTGGTCTATACATACAATATGGGAATAATTATATATTTGATGAATTAAATCAATATTCCATACATAAAATTTAGATTTAGGGTTGTAATATTCAATTGATTGATAGAGGGATGACATGATATATCAAAGAGTTGATACATTGTTATTTATTTGAAACTCTATCATTAGGTTGTGCATGTCAAAAGATTTAAAAAAATGGTTTTTGATGGTCATCTATTGTTTTCATGGGTATTAAGGTTTATTGAAGTGAATTTTTTATTGGATACATCATATTTTTATGAAATATTATTATTTGGGATCTGAGAAATGGTTTTAAGAGGAAACATACATTATTAACGTTTATTATACATGAAATAAAACTACATTTAGTTTACAATCATGAAAGAGACGTGGTAAAAGATTCTAACTAATGAACAAGATATCCAAATGTTTTTTTTAATTTTTAAAATTGATGATACACCATATAATGTAGTGATTGTAATGACTTGTTTCATTATCCTTTAGTGTAATTTGAACAAAAATTTATGTTCTAATGGGATTTGGACCTACTGATGATTGTAATTTTTTATGTGGATATATAGAGGGACTATTTAGAAATGTTTAAATAATTAAATGGTAGTTTTCTTGGAGTGAAAGTGAGTAGAAAATTCCCATGATAGGAATAATTAAAGTCAAATTAAATGGTTAATAAAATAACCCCACTACAAGTCCAACGAGATTCTACTAAATGATCAGTGGAGGTTATAAATGGCATAGAAACCACTACCAAGTCATCATAAGTATGAAGATACCATACCTGATTTATTTTTTAAAATTTTTTTTATTAAATTATATTTAATTTTAATTAAACCCATAGCCTCTACTTATTCACTTTTTATTATATGAATATAGGTATTTCTAATTGTTTCCTCATTCTCACCATTCATTTCTATGACTCATAGATATCATCGATCACTAGATAGACACACCATATAAAGTAATAGTATCATATATATGGGGATAATTTGAGAACTAAAATTATAAGTTCTATGTATATTGAATTGTATGTGTTTTAAAAATAACCCAAATAGAGTTTTTTTGTTTTATTTATCAATTTTATCTGAATAAATTTAGGCTAGGTGTAGATAATTTAAGGGGAGACTCTGATAAGTACATTTTAGGTAATCCCAAATATATTAAGTTATTTTATTGGTATATTATGTGTGATGGGGCCTGCCTAAATTGTGGTTTTCATTAGTTAAATTGAATGGGGACATTGTGTGTCCAAGATTGTGAGACGGTATAAGTAAAACCTCATAGTATTGGAATATGTTTTTTTCTAGGATGAATGATTTTACGAATTCTTGAAGAATTAATCTCCATGGGATGTGGACTATAGTTTCTTATGATGGACACCAATTTTTTTTAATAAATTAGTAAAATTAAAAATATCCTATTATGGTTCTCCATTAGATGTTTTTTCGGTTTTGGGGGATTCAATTCCATGGGTAGTAGTTGGGGTATCCAATTGTCACACTAGAAGTCAATTTATTCCTTAAAGGGAATGATTTCGGTGGTATTATAACTTGAGTTAGAAAATACATTCATGAATTGATGTAACTTCTTTAGGAATCTAAAAATGAGTGAGTTATTGGGTTAATTTTATTGATTGTTTTTCTTGAAGGAAATTATTAGAGAGCAAGTGAGAGTATGAGATCTTTGGGTCATAAATTCATCCTTTTATATATTTTATAATATATTAAGTATTGTCATTTTAGTGTCCCTTTTCTTGGATTAGAAATTAATTTTTTATTTACCTTGAGTATGGTTGAGGTATTAGCGTGGAATATCTTGGTCCTAGATAGAGAAACTAAAAAAACTGTGGGATTTTAGGGAGAGGTTGAGGATTTACATGATGTTTTTGCATATCAATTAACATAGAAGATAGTAAAAACATATAAACATTATCATCACCATTCAGTTTTAGATAATGATATGATATTAATGAGTTGATGATCAATTTGAGTCATTGGAAACCAATAGTGACGGTTCCTCTAATGAAAGATGTGATAGTTCATATTGTTTATAATAAGGTCAGTCTTTTAGGAATGTTGTGTAGTATATTATGGTAATAGTGAATTGATATAAGTTGTTTTCAACTTGATCTGTGGTTTTGTGTTAGGTTAGGAGACATGTGTGACGAGTACGTTATTCATTGGGAACTAAGCATTCAGATATGTATTCATTTTTATGATTATTTTTGTAATAACATTGATATGATGTATCATTATTATGGAGATATGATACACCTATGTTGTAAAATTATAGATTTATAGTAATTTCTCTATGTTATGATCTATGACTCCGATTCTTGAAGTTTCATAGGGATTTAAATTTTTATCCACCAAGTAGGCGCTCTTAATACTAATTTGGGGTGTTATTATATTGTATTCCACTTACCTAATGCTCATTTAATCATAAAGATAAATAAATTGGGATCCACCACCCATATGACCCAATATAGATATTATAAGGATGTCACATTATTCTAATATACTATCCTAATTTATAAAAATTCTAAGGGATGACTATGCTGGGATCCGCAACCCTAATACTACTCTTGGAGATCATATGAAATCATTATTTTATGGCCTTCCATTTAGATGAATGATGATTGTAAATAATTTTTAGGTTTTAACATATCACCTATATATTCATATTACTTTGGTAAATATATGTTACAATTTTCACTCTATATGGTTGATATCTCACTTTTGCATCTATATTTCTATGGGTTTTTATATATGAATAAATTAAAAATTACCTGATTAAATATAATATTCATTATTTATATTAACATCTTAGGTATTCTTATGCAGTATAGAAATTTGGATCATATGATGGAAAATGTGTAACATGTGGAATAAAAAGGCATTTTTCATTGAACAGCTTCACAGATCAATGCGACAATGGAAAATGAAGAATAAGAAATGTTTTTTAGTTGAATCGTAAAATAACAACGGGGGTCCAAAAGGCACAAAACTAAATAACCATATAAGAAATGAAATGTGTAGATAACAGAGATAACTTTACACGTCATGTAATCAAGATAGGTCATGTACCAGTGCATGTTGTGAAAGAGCTGCCAGTTGTGAGGTGGAGAAAATATACATAAAGAAAATTTGACACATGTCTGGACATGAAACATATGTGTCACAACATGAATCTATTGAATTATTCCTAATAAATCTACAATTTATTAATTTTACACACTTGGTAAAATATTACATATAGTGTAAACTTTATGCATCATGAAAATTTCCAACAATGTTGAAAATTGATATTTTTAACATATCTTTGATGGGGATAATTACATTCCCCCCCCAAATGGTCATTATCTTTTTACCATTTGTCATATGAGGGCCTATAAATATGGGTTTTAGTGAAGGAATTCATAAATTACATTCAATGCTTGTGGACCAACCATTGTGAGGCTTCCATAGGGGTCCAACCTTCCATACATAGGCCTTTCTCTATGTTTTTATTTTATTTAGTTTATTTTGATTTCATGTTACATCGAATGATTTATTGTATAATTTAAATATCATTATTTTATTCATTACCTTTCTTTATTAATATAATTATTATTGTCTTGTGTTTAATCATCTTTGGGGATCACCCAATGATGGTATTATGAAACCCATTGGAAAGAGAATAATTATTTAAAGGGGATGAATACTATAATTTTTTTATTTACGTTCACTTGTATTTTGTTTTTATTCAATAGTATCACCTTTTTCCTTCACATATATTTTATTCATCATTGATCCATTGGCCATATGCCTTCAATAATGAACAAACACCAACATGATTTCTATTATTTATTCATGACCATTGGAGTGAATTTTTTTTATACTTTTAGAAATATAAACATAATGTTCATTAGAAATTTTGATTCATATGACTATAAAGAATTCAGAATATAATGTTGTTTGATATAGAATGCCCATTTCATGTATTTATAGATTTTTTTGTTGCAAAACTATTGGATATAATTGTTCTTTAATTTATGTTGAATTATTTTATTTAGGAGAACCATCCCTAGAAACTATTTCCCTCCTCTTCTTTTATTCAATTTGAATTCATTTATGAAACCCATCCCTATAAACTAGTTCCCAGTTATTCATGGCCATATGAATAAAAATATTTAAAGAGATTTATTTTCATATTCTAAAAAATATTAATTCCATTTGATGGTCATGAATAAATCATCACAATCATACTTTTATTCCTTTATTACTGAATGCATATGTTCAATGGATAAATGATAAAAGAAATATATGTGCATACACATCATGATACTATTGAATAAAACCATCTTACGAGCAAAAGTTAATCAAAATATGATGGTACACATCCTTTTATCTGATTCTTACCTCCTATATGGGTTTTATCCAACAATCATTGTGTGATCACCAATGACGATTAAACCCAAAACCAGATGAAATATATTACGAAATAAGGGTAATGGAAAAAATAATGATATTTTAATTAAACTATAAATCATTCAAAGTTATGTCAATGAATATGAATGAAAAGAAATGGAAAAAATAATGAATGATCTATCTATGAATGGTTGGAACCCGGTGGAAGCCTCTCTGTGGTTGATCCTTAATATTGGAATGGGAATCATGAATCTACTGTACGAAACCCATACTTATATGCCCAATTATCATCAATGGGATTTCACGAACAAAATATTATTTTAATGGATGCTTGGTGGGTCATATAAAATTATTCCCATCAAGGATATGTTAAAAATACCCATTTATTGATTCTAAATAAAGATATCAATGATTATTACAAATGATATTGAAGGATAGGATTTTATCAGAAATATTATAATGGTATAACTATTCTATTCAACAATATTAGCTGAAGAAAATGAGTATCGATGTTATGGTGGACTGGTGAGGTTGGGTGATATTGTGACCTACTATATTTTATCCACAAAAGAAAAACATACAGATTATTGCATATATATACCTAATATTTAATATGTAGTTGTAATCATGGTCTTTATAGAGAATCATGATGAATTATCTCTATTTGGTCAATTATTATACCTAGGAGAGAATCAAGGTTTTATATTTGAGACTTTAATATATTATAATTTTTTAATATATGTGGTTAGAACAGTGAATAATATATTTTGATGTATGTGTATCATGACTTTTATAGAACTTTGGATAAATCATGAATGTTTATTTATTTAATTATTCTTTTCATGAACCTATCATTCCATATATGTATGTTTATTATCTATTGTATCTATTATTTTAATTATCTATTTGATATTGACTACATTGATACTAAGGATATACGCCCCAAATGTTGACTACAAACTCTCACCACATGTTATCAACCATAGTAATATGTTGTGGTGTGTATGAGGTCACATAATATTACTAGGCTATATCAATATTCTCGTGGGTTGATTCAAGGAAGTACATTTAATTCCCAAATTCATGGAAATAGTGTGAATTTATATTTATATTTATAAAATGTAATTTATAAAGAGTAATTAAAAACCCTATAGATCTCTAAAACCATTATCTAAGACATATGGACTAAATTTTATATTATGTTAACATTTAAAATGTAACTAACATCCTGTAGTTCTTTGAAAAGACCTAAAATCTTGTTTTTCTTTTTCAAAATCCCCACTCATATTATGTGATTTGCTCATCCAACAATCCAACAATCACCCCTTACCACTAATGGTTAGAGAAAATATTGGTAGTTTCAATATAATCCCATATCATATTAATCGTGTTTCATGTTGTTCGATCTCCATGTATAAATATCACCATTTTATAAAATTTTATTATAGAAACGATATTTCAAGGAATAAGTCTATTACTTATCCAAAATTAATCATAAACTCCTTTAAAGGATTCAAGATTGTAATTACTACCTGAATCTCTTTGATTGATATCTCCCATGGGTTTAGTCTTCCTTACCCTACCTATAGTGTAATGACGTGATATTTTGGGTCTGTTTAATTGACAATATCTTTGATAGCTAGTGTGTAATGCCCCCTGATTTGACACACTCTCATGTGGTTGAAACAGGTGGGTTACGAGACCTCAAGAACACCTCCCAAAATTCTAGATGATGCCGACTATAAGAAAGGGTGTGATTTGTATAGTGAGCATATGTTACCCTTGAGTTATTAAGATACAACACTACAGAATAATCATATAACAAAAAATATCAAAGTAGGAGAAATAATGGATACATTAAAATAAAGAGGAAAATCCAAACAAAGAAAGCCAATTGGATAATTTAGTAAATAATAAATGAATATTATAATAATAGGATTAAATATAATTGAACTTAATTCTATATTTAATATAAATAAAACACTACAAGACTCAAATAAAGACTCAAAAGTCCCTGGTCATGATCCCCATGTCGGCCCCATCCCAAAACTCCAGCCCATCCAGCAAGCAACAATAAACATAAAGGTTACTTTATATTAAAAAATATTACATCCATGTAATCCTCTCAGGTACCAAATGATGTCTTGAATAGGTTGTGAGTATAACAAAGTAGGTCAACACCATCATGTATAAACAGAAGCATTCTGATAATAAGTCCATGAAATGATTAAAAAATAGCTGTGTTAATCAATCAAACAAATAAATTAACAACACATCAACTTATTTCTGAACCATGACTGAATATCTCCAAGCATGTCTCATGAACATTATATCCATAACCATATAACCAAGGTAAAATATATCCATCTTTGGTTTTATGCTAGAATATCTCGGAGCTTGTCTGACAAACACGATAACCATTACCATATATCCATGGTATATTTAACATAAATCTATGTCAAAACTATTTTATAAGATTTTAAGAAATAAATCTTGGATGAGCCTAGGGAATATTAATTTCAGTTTAAATCACGGGGCACAACCCACTATATAATCATTTAAACATGTATCCGGGTCGATCCTGGAATATAATAATTTCGTCATGTATCAGGGCCAAGCCTAGTATATAAGCATTAGTGATTGTATCATAGAGAATATACCAATATATAATCATTAAAACATGTATCATAGGGAATATACAACTATATAAGCATTATAACATGTATCACATTGCACATCACACTATATATGCATTACAACATGTAACACTTAGCATAGAAATAAGGATATCATAATATCACATCATACAGATTGATGGCTAATTATGAAAATTTCTATTTTTCTTTCAATTATGCAATTATTTTATCATTTGGTCATAGACCAATGAAATTCCAATAATTTCAATAATAATGAAAAACCAAGGTGAATCTAAATATATCAATCACCCAAAACTCATGTCATGATAAACACACTTAAATACATTAATCAATTAATTTATAATGAAGGGTTCACTAATCGGAATGTTAGGTATAACCCTAACCATAAAAAATTGGATACAAAAGGATTCCAAATAATAATATAATTCATCATTTAATTAATTTAGTTTCATGATATGTTGGTGAAATTTCAATATTTCACATACCAAGCTATTGAACGGACCATAGGATCATGGTTTAGTCCCCTACCTTAAACCGGTTATTAACAAAAAAACAAAAATGGGTAATGACAATGGAAAAATAGTTCAGTAGATTATGAGATGAAAACATTATCAAATCATATGAGTATTAACCTGAAACCAAAACATTGTACAAAGGATCAACCACCCTAACAGAGAATAATGAAAGATGAAGGGAAAACCAAATCCAAATATATACCAAAGGTCAATTGTACAAATGGGACATATGAAAGGGAGGATGGTACTCCAAAATTACTTGGGATATGACCAACGGTTGAGAGGAGGATATATGTAGTGGATTAAATGAGAAATCAACCATAATACACCATTAAAATTTACCACTCATGATATTACATGATGTATATATCTTTTACACGTCGTGTATTTATTTTGAAAGGAATACCCAAAAACCCATCGTCTCAGGTTATATATATCACGATCAAATTATTACATTATGTGAATGGTTAAATCAATTTGTAACCATTACTTTCTCATGATATGTTCCTTGTGGTAGTAACACATAGTGTAACTTTTACATGACATGTAATATCATAACTAACAACATTCGGGCCATTTTTTATATAAAGAACCAAACCACCTTCAAGGCCTTCCTAAGCTTGGTAACCCCACATAAACCTATCTTAATAATTTATATATACTATCCATTGATTCAAAAAAATCCATGAAATTTAGGTCATTTCCCTAAAAAATGATATTCATAACTCTAGAAGACTCAGACAGTATATCCCAAACAAAAAACTCAAAGAAGGATGTACTTTGAAAAGGACAGGATATTACAACCTCCCTTCCATGTAACATCTCACCCATGTGCCACTCCAAGTATCATTGTGGGATCTTGGACCAATATTCTAGACACGATTCTCACATAATTCTCTCCCTCTCTCAGATCTCTTCTTAAACACTCCCATGAAGCCACTACACTTGAACCATAGTAATCACTCTACCCCATAGATATTTCTCACAAGGGTCCACAATCCTTATTGTATGCTCTTAATTGGGTGAATCAATAGTAAGATCAAATTCATTGACATATAACACATGATAAGTGTTAGGGTAATATCTTAGAATATGCGACACGTGATACACATTGTTCCTGGAAGGCCTAATCGGTACAATGTTAGACCGACCCTATCCACTATCTCAAATGGAATGAAAATCCTAGGTGATAGCTTTGCCTATTTTATGATATAGTATTTCCATAACATAGGTGACACGAAAAGGAAAATATGATAACCAATTTCAAACCCCAAAGGCCATCTTTGATGGTCAGTGTGTGATTTATAGCTTCTCTTTGCAATTACCAACCACCTCCTAATCAACTAAACACGTGCTGATGTCTCTTACATGATATTAGTCCCTTGAATCATCAAATCATCTACCTCTAATAGAACCAGTTCTGTACATACCTTTCATTCATAAAAATCCTTGAAATCTGCCATTTAGAACGATTCCTACTAGTTTTTATTATATAAAATCTCTACAAGTGTCATATTTTTCTCCCATGGACCACTGAAATCCAAAATACTGGCCTTATACAAATCCTTAATAATTTTAATAGAATTTTTAGAATGGCCATTAGTCTAAGGATGATAAAATATACTCAAAATAACCTTCAATAATAGAGCCTTCTGATGACCCAGCAAGAATCGTCATGTCAAATGACGATCTCCATCTAAAATAATACTCTTTACAACATTTCTCATTTGAACTACCTCATGCATATAAGGACTACCTAGATCATCAACAATGATGTTATCCCTAATAGTAAATAAGTGGGATAACTTTATTAATATATCCAAAATCACCCATATTACATCATTATTATGGGGTGACCAGGGTAATCCTATCAAAAAATCAATAGTTTCATCCTCCAATTTCCCCTCATGAATGGGAATAGGTTAAAAAATCTGCAATCCTATAATTCTCATCTTACACTGATTGACAAGTGAAATATTTTCTGCATAGACTTCTACCCCCTTCTTCATTTCTAACCACAAGTACTACCTTTGGATATAACAATACATCTTTGTCAAACAAAGATGTACCACAAATCTTGAAGCATAAAAATCTCTCATCAACTCTTCATGCATGCCCGTAGGAACCCATAACTGTTTACAAAATAGAATACAATTTTCATTTCCAAGAGACCATCCTAATGTTTTCTCCCCACCATATAATATATCTCATAGAACTGAACCCTTTGGATGAGATAAATGATTGGTCTTGAAGTAGTCCAAAATCACGGGTATAATAAATGTCAAAGTCATATATACTCATTCATGAGACTCCTAAACATAGAGTTAAATGATTAAAAAATATACCCTCGTCTTCCACTCTTTATAAAATTCTCTTAATAAATATGTTTTCATCTTCCAGATTATAGAATAGTCAATAGTGATGTACTTTCCTAGTGTATAATCAAACTCAATGTCAATCAACTATAGATACTATATCCACCTCCTCTACCAAATAATTAGGTACCACTGAGAAAATATGTATATGAGGATCTTGTGGTCCATTTATACCACAAAAATATCACCCATGAGATAATTCCTCTAGTATATTTGGTAATATACTACTACTAATAACTCTTAATCATCAGTAGGGTAATTCCTCTCATGTGGCCTCAACTATCTAGAACTATAAGAAAACACTTGATTCTCTTGCATTAGAAATGCATGAGTCCAAATCTATATGTGTCATTGTACATGGTATATGCTTTACTCAACATAGTAAAAGTGATTTTATGTTCTATGTATAGAAATTATTTCAACTCCTAAAAATTTACTTCACATATATCAGACTAAAAAACTTCACCACTTTATTCGAAAGACTTGACATCAGCGATGCCAGGTAGGAGAACTCCTAAATAAAGAAATAATAATAACCTGAAAATACAAAAAATATCAAAATTTCAAAGATATTATTGGGATGATCCCAAGATACCATGAATTTAACCTTCATTGGGACCACTAACACTCCATCCTATGAGATGAAATGATCCAAATAAGTGAAATTTATTAATTCAGAAACTACATTTGGTTAGCTTGGTGTAAATATGATGCTCTATCAATGTACCTAGGTTGATGTCAAAATTTATAGAATGATCTTATTCTGATTGGTATTGCACAAAAATTTCATCAACAGAAACCACCAAAAATAGATCCAGAAAAGTTTTAAAGATCCAATTCATCAAGGCCATGAGTACCACCAGTGCATTGGTCAAACCAAACAACATAACTATGAACTCATACAATCCATTCCTATTCCTAAAATCAGTCTAAGGTATGGTTGATTATCTCAAACTCAACAAATTATATTTTTATATCAAATCAATATTGGGTAAGATCTTATAACCTCTCATCTAATCTAAGGAATAATCGATACGTAGAAGGGGTAACAATTCTTAACCTGAATCTGATTCAATATATGATAATTCACATATAAGAGAAAGGCATAATTATTCTTCTTGTTGTATATAAATTGAGAGTTACATAGAGTCTTACTATGACATATGAATCCTTTAGATTCCTGATATTCCAATTAAACTTTCATCTCTTAATCCTATATAGGTTTTAATATATAAATAAGGATAAAAACTAGCTTTTCCCTAACACCAACTTCATTGTGAAGTTGACCCATCACTCAGGTAGTATGTAATCACACTCATTAGGATGATATATTGAAAATTTTATACCACTAGAATAAAATAGTAATTCTTCATTCAACCATCATCTACGGAAATACTAGCTAACTAATCCATGATGAAATCTAATCTTCATTGATTTTTTTCTACATAACCAATATGAACATATAACTCTCCATAGTGAGAATAACTACATCCTTTTATAGAAAGAATGGATATTATCCTCTGGTAATTGTCAATATGATCATGGTATGGAAGTACCAAATACATACCATGAGTCAAACCATATCATTTCATTTCTTGTAAAAATGATTCCTAGAATTAATGATAACCACCAAATCTATAATGGAAAGAAATTTCAACATTTGATATTTCACTGATCGGTCTCCCAAAGGGGTATTAATGGTTGATGCCACATCCATGATATCCACATTCATGAACAATTTTTTATAAAAATAGATGATAAAATAGGATGTTATTAATCTATATCAAAGAAAGGGTATATAATTCAAGAACCATTCCTATATAAATAGATGATCCTATTTCCATACTAGTCATAGTAGTCTTCAAAAAATGAAGCTGACCATCATTTATCGCATGGGCTCCAACCAAACTCCCCTAAACTATTCTATCTTCCAAGTACTTTGATTCTGGAACTTCGGTACCACATCACCTACCTTAACCAGAACATCTTGTGGGACACTATCTAACTATATTATTCTACCACTACAATGATACTGTATTCCCCTACAAAACCATTTTAGGTGTCCCATCCTATCTCTAGAACAACAATACAAAGAGGGGACTAAACACTAATTCTGTTTTCAATCCATCATTCCAAATTTATAGCACATCAATATAACAAAATCCAGATATGATTTCCAACTTACCTAACTAATCCAACCATTGTAGTCTTAGAAAAAACTATCATAGTATAATTTCTTTCAACTATAATTCGATCTCTTAGTTTTCCCTAATAAAACCGCTTGGTCACAGATCGAGGCCTCTCTCAGATTCCCTTCAGTGATGAGTGTCTGTTTCATAACATCCACAAATTCTAATAAGGATGAAATTAAAATATTACCTGATATTATCTAACATGTCATCAAGAAAACATCTCACCCTGTATATCTCATAAATAACTATAGATGGTGAAAATTGAATCAAGTTAGTGAAACATTCAGTGTTGTCTAGAACTGACATGCCCTCTTGTGTCAAGTGTATGATCTCACCAGCCTTATCATCCCACAACATCAGAGGATATAAGTGGATCATGAACTTCACCTCGAATTTCATCCATGATAACTGCTTTTTCTACCCAACCTACTAAAAAATGTCACACATACACATCGAAGGTCCTTGAAGCATATATGTAACAAGATCCATCCTTTTATCTATTGGTGTCTCATTATTCGTAAATATTTTGTAGAAAAAGTTATCTAGAAATCAGCTACCTAGGGGCCTCCCTCCCAAATTAATATAATAATATTATATATCTATAACTCTCTCTTTAGCTCAGATATCAAAGGCAAGATAGGATCATTATCCATTTACATTGATCTCATGACCCTGAAGATGCTATCATGAAGCTGAAAATCCATATACTCAACAAAATGTATACAAAACTCTAGTTCACATGTGTTAGAATCATGTTTATTTCCACTCTACAAACACTCAAATAGAATTTGATGATGATACATTTTCATTATAATATAACCACACTCCTTAGAACATTTTCTATAACAAATTACACATCAACAGGTGACAAAAATAGAGAACAATTGATTCATGGTCCCTATAAACATGTCTTGAAAGTATTTTAGCATGAAATAATAAATTATTCCATTACAATTATTGGAAATAACATGTATCTCATACCATAGTTCATATAACAAAAAATATAACACCTATAATAAATATGTCCCTATCATGAAAAATACCTGTAATTATATCAATATATACCTATCATTATGTTTGAATACTCATAGAACTCCACATCTGACAACTGATATAAATATCAAGAACCAATAAAATCATGAAATAATAAACTCACACAGTATCTGAATCACTCTGGGTGAAATAACATCAAATTTAGAAAGAAAACAACATTAACAACAAACTATCCCTGGGAACATAGATTTACCCCCTATATATGGGATTGATTATCCCACGAACAAGATCATTATAAAGTACTAACACATCCTATTATGATTAAAACTCTTGTCAAATAGTAAAGAACCAAATAAAAAACCTTGATCTCATACAACTTTGTAACATCCCCCGATCTGACACTCTCTCATGTGGCCAAAACCAGTTGGTTACAAGACCTCAATCACACCTCCTTATATGCCAGAGGTTTACGACTAGAAGTGGGGGTTTGATAAGTGTAGTTGGGATACTATACCTTTTGGATATAGGGTTACAACAAATATAAATAATCATATAACAATAAATATTATAATGGATGAAATAATTGAAAAATTACAATACAGTTAAAAAATAATAAATGCCAATTGAAGAATCTAATAAATAAAAAATGAATAATGTAATGATTTTCTGAAATGAAATTAAATTCCATACTAGGTGTAATAAAAATAAAATACTAACAGGAAAAAATAATGGATCAAAAGTCCACAGTAACAAGCCCCATGTCGGTCCTGTTTCCAATCATTTTCCCATCTAGAAATCAAAAATCAACAGAAAGGACCTTTTCCATTTTACAATACTAAACAATGTAATTTACACAGGTGACCAACAATAGCCTTAATAGGGATTGAATATAATACAATCGTTTGAAACCACTCATTTTTAATATAACATGTATAACAATATGTGCATGAAATAATGAAACAACTAAGTGTATCAATTAATTAAATAATTAAATTAGTACCACATCAACCTGATTCGACGCCATACCAAAATATCTCAGAGCATGCCTCATGACCATTCTTAACATAACTATATAACCATGATAAAACATAACATGCTTCAGTTCCATTCCAAATTGTTTCTTAGAATGTATCAAAACCATGCCTACCATAACCATATAACCATAGTATAAATCACTCAAAAACGGGTCAAACCTGCTATATAATAGTTTCAGTAATAAATCTAGACTAATTTTGTTATATAAGTATTACAACATGAATCACTAGGCACAACCTTCTATATAAGCATTGAAACATATATCATGGCCAAGTTCACTATATTAGAATTTCACTATGTATCGGTGCCAATACCAATATATAAACATTAAAACATGTATCATATGCCACCAAACACTCTATAAAAATTAAAAAATGTATCATAGGGAATAACCCACTATAAGTATTACAACATGTATCATAGGGCATAGCCTGCTGTGTAATCATTACAACATGAAACGCTGGGCCTAACAATAAGGACATCACAATATAACATCATACGATTCAATGGATAATTATTAAAGTTATCGTTTATCTTTAAATTAATCATTTCATTTATAATTTGGTCACAAACTAATTACATGATTGAAATTTCTATAACAAGCCAAACCAAGGTGAATCTATATCATGCAATCACCAAGATCTCATTTCATGCTAAACACACTTCAAGCCATTAATATATTCATTTATAATCAAGGGTTTACTCACCCAAATGGTATCCCTATGCAAGTACATAAATAATTTTATTATATTCTATTATAAATAATATTAAAATTTCTAATTTAATTAACTTAAGTTCCTGTTATGATGGAACAATTCAAATATTGCATATAATTTTCAATTAAACAGACTATATGATTATTATTTAGACTCCTACCTTAAACTAATGGTTAATGGAGTAACAACAATAGGTAATGATATCATAAATGAAGGAATAAAATATCATGAGAATAAACAAATATCAAGTCATAATTTATACTCAGGATTTTACAGTATTTGTAACTCTTTTACACATCGTGTATTTCATTTTAAATGGATGCGTCGAATAACATGTCACCTCTGGTTAATATTTATCCTGATGGAATTATTACACAACATGAATGGTTTACATAATGTAAAACTATTTCAATCCATGTACTGGTTCACAATAATTTCTTAGTGGGAGTTATATGTCTTGTAACATGTAAATGGAATGTAATCACCCAATAGACAACTTTCATCCCATTTTTTATAAAAGAACATGAATCGCCATTAATGAATTCCAAAGAATGAAACATCCTCATAAACTCCTTTAACTCATTTATATCTAGACTATATTAATTAAAATAAACATATATCCAAGAAATTTAGGTCATTTTCACCGACAAAACCTCTCCATATCGGAACAAGACTCGACCACCAGGGCTTCAATAAAAAACTCAAAGAAGGAAGTTCTCAAAAAAAAGATGAGATAATACATATTGTCACACTAAACCCCAAATTAACATAACACCATACTAAAACAGAAAATGAGATATTTACATTACATGATTAATATAATCATTAGACGATAAAAATATAATAATCAATTCGAATAATCACATATTATTATTTTCTTTGATCGATATTTAAAAAAGGGATCCTTTTGAAGAACTATTTAATAAAAGCATGCTATTCTACATTAACAAATAAAATTAATCACTGAAAATGTTAATTACAAT
Source organism: Viscum album (assembly GCA_963277665.1). NCBI lineage: Eukaryota > Viridiplantae > Streptophyta > Magnoliopsida > Santalales > Viscaceae > Viscum > Viscum album. The sequence goes on along the minus strand of OY728165.1, from coordinate 706,944,210 downwards.
AGTTAATAATTTTTTTATAATCCAACATATCATTATTCAATTATATAAAAATTTATATCATATGATATTAAAATTACTTGAAGTTTAAAAAGGATATTTTACTAATAAAATAAGTTTTTCATTATATATTATATATCAATTTAACTGTATTTTTTTTAAAAATTTCCATGTGTCATTTAGAAAATTAATAATTTTTTTTGATTTAGAATAAAAATATTAACTTGGAATATTTTTTTATTTTTATATAAAATAATTTATTTTTAAAGTGAATATATAAATAAATGTTTTTTACCAAAACTGTAATTTTTGTGACATTGCAGAAAGATAATATTGATATGGGAATTTAAAATTTATTTAATATTATTTAATGAAAAAATATAATTTTATGAAATTAGTTTGAATTTCAAAATCATATGATAAAGTTTTTCTGGTGTTAAGTAATATTTTTCAATGAAAACTGTTTTTGGTCTTTTTTTATTAAATATTGGTTAGTTAAAATTTGGTTTTGTATTTCTTTTAAAACCATCTAAAATTTAGTTTTCTTATATTAAACTAATTTATATTCTGAAAATAAAATATATTAAAAAATTTTACCTGTGTATTAATTTTAATCATAAAAATACACTTTTTCTAAAAATGGGATTTTACAGGTTACACTTTCTAATGTTAAAATTGAATTTTAGTTCACAAGGAATAGTTATATGATAAAATGGATTTCATATTTTTAATCATTTGACATGAAATATTTTTATATGTTCCATTTTATTTTTCATCCTTAAAATTAAATTACTCAGGTAAAAAGTAGTTACAATTATAAAATCGAAAATAGTAAGGTTAAACTTTTAAGAGTGAAGGACATAAAAAATGTTTAAAACATGTGTGGAAATGAATATTTTAAAAATTATTTACCCTATCTCATCCCTATATCCATTATTATCTATTTTTTAATATTATTGACTTTAGAACATGTTCTCTCTTTATATTAATTTAGACTTGATATAAAATTTACATTCTCAACACTTATAAAAGGGGCCTCTCACCACCCCTTCAATTACAATATAAAAAGTTAGTTTATTGTTAAAAATAATTAATTACTCCTACCCATATAATACTATTTAATACATTAATCATTTTTTCACAATATAATTTCAAAAGGACCCCATTTTCAATATGTTCTTTAAGAGAATGTTCAAAATATCAATATAAGTATCTCTCACACTGCATTCATTTTCATCATTATTATTTTTAATATAAACATATATTTAACATTATATAAATATAATGACATAATTGAATAAATTATTAAATGTTTATCTGTTTATGGGATATAAATTATAAAAAATTTACCTTCCCACCTTATGAAAAGTGAAAATGTTAATCGTGTGTATATGCAGACCTTCCTTATACATTGGAAAATGACTTTTTCTTTCATTATCTCTATAAATGTCTGATATAATTATAAATTTAATAAACAATTATTTTATTTATAACATATTTTATATTATTAAATGATAAACCATAATACCCACATTCCCCACTATACAAAAAATGAAATCATAATTCATGAATGTTTGTGGAGTAAAACCAGAATGAAGTGGTGTATTTTGTTTCTTACCACATTTCAAGGATGGTTTTAATTTTGGTTTTAAGGGATTGATATTCTTTTTATAAAATTAATATGGATTTGTTAAAACAAATTTTATAATTTATTAATTATAAAAGAAACAAATGATCGTTGCAAATTAAACTATCTAAGTGAAGCGTACTATAAGAAATAAAATTATTAATAACAAGTTATAATTTAATTTCCACTGAAAATTACTATAAATATTATATATTATGATTTATCATTCAAATAAAAAATATATAATTTAATTATTAATCATTAAAAATTCTATTAAAACTCAGTGTCCTTAGAATCAACCATTAATTATTGTATATTCATGTTTAGGTCGGTTTAATATCGTACTTGAAAAAATTTACAAAATAATATCATGAATGACTATGATATATTTAATAATGATGATGATTTATATAAATAATTAAATAAAAGATTTTATATTGGTTCTTAAATGGTAACATTAATGTAAAACAGATCAATTAACATACGAATTTGTTCATGAAAATTCATCAAAAAATGCGAGTCATCAAATACATATTTTCAGATCATAGCCAATAATCCCATAGAATGTAATTGTAATTTTATAAATAATTATAAAAAAATAAATTATATTACCATTCATTATCTATAAATAATTAATTTTGGGATAAAAATGAAGGAAAACACAACTATTATGAAAGTAGTTCAAAATGATCAAGATTACTCACACAAAATAATGAAAATTGATCATAGCTAACTAATATAAATATAGATAATAGTTATAAAAATGTTTATTTAATTTTTTTGATAGTAATAATATTCCAAAATATATGATTTAGATAATTAATTTTTTTATGGGAGATTCATGTCCTTTAGTTAAAGTGATAAATTAATGTAAGGTTTTCTTGTCTCAATTTTCAAATCCCCGGGAAACACTTTTTATTATACATCTTGTTTTAATTGGAAATATACATCCATATGACTTTAATAATTTTTATGAAATACATATGATATTAATATTATATTCATGGGGTTTTAAAATTGATGAAAAAAAATTCACTTCCCCTAGACTCATATTTTAAATGAAGGGTTTCTTGTTTGTGAAACCTACCTTGTCTCATCCTATGGGTCACTAAATTATCTTTTTCCATGCCCATATTAATTTTATGATTTTGAAAATGTCCTTATATATGCCTCAATAATTTATTGAATTATGTTTTTACTACATGACCTTCTTTAATAAAATTTATATGTATTTTTATCATTTTTGATATTGGTCATTTTCATAAATGTTTTAAAATCATATCAATTTTCAATTTTCCAGTTAAACAGATTTTTATTTTTTCTTTATTATTTTATATGAAATATTGTCTCTATGGTTTTATGGTGTACCAATAATTTATTTTTCACCAAGTTATATAGAAAATTTCATTATAAATTCATTAAAAAGATCATGCATATTTTTTATTTCCAATGTTTTTTTATGAAACTCCAAAAAATGTTTTTTTATCTATCTCATTATTAATGTACATGTATTATACTTATCATAGAAATTAATTAAATTATTTCATTTAATTTATCTATATATCTATATATATTATGTTATATCATTACATTCTAATGGAATGATATATAAAATCCCTTATTTTTCTGAATCATATTTAGTGGATAACTATAATATATCTTTTAGTGTGTTTTCTCTATGAATAACCAATTTTTGATTCCATTGATTTAAAGGTGTTAACTTAGATACCATACATATATTTTTTATGGAAATATTTATATTAACAATATTCCATATTCTTATATATTTTAAATAATATTTTTATTACTATCTTGGTTGATTGATTTCTAAATATAATGTTTTTAGATATATTTGGATACCTATTTATTTTCCATGGGTTTATCTTGTTATGATTATTGATGATTTTTGAGATATTCCATTTGAAATTGATATAAACACTATTTTCATTCCATTAGTTCTTTATGAAATAATATTTTAATGTTTTTCATTTTATATTTTATAGATTTCATTTTACATACATGGGTTATTTATGGTACGATATCCAAATGATTATTATTTTGAACTGGAAATTATGTATGATGATATATTTGGTAAAATATCTTTATCCAATGTATTGGATAAAAGTATTAATCTCTTTTAATATGTATAAATAGGAATCATTTAGTTTTTCATAAGAATTGGTGCATGTTTTTGACACATTAAGTTGATGTATAAATGGGTAAAATTAAATTCTCTACATGTGTGGGTGAAAGAGTGAGTGTCATGGAGGAATGTATTCCTTATTCAATAAGGTTATGACACAATTATCATTTATTCCTTGATTATTTGATATATATAAATTTTGTGATATGTTATTTTGTTATTCTATGATTTATTTTCTTTAATTCATCCGTTATAACTTTTTAATATATGTTTATTAACAATTTTTTATCATATTATGATCACTTATGATATTTGATTTATGGTTTCCCTTAAATAGAATCTAATCTCATATCTTTCTTATTTTTATATTTCCCTATTTTATAAAATAATGTGATATATATGATGTTTGAAAAAAAGTATATTTTATGGATAATTTTTTTGATATGTTGAAGAATTATTATGGATTAATTATTTTATTATATAGTTTGAAAATTATATATTGGTTAAAAAATACATGGATTGTTTTAGTTAATGTTTTTTCCTAATTTTCTAAAATTCTAAACCTAAATAGTGTTTTTAATATATGTAATGAAATAATTTATTCAATTCATGAAATTGTAGTGTTCATTTAAATGAAGTTTCATATTTGGAATTAAATTAATATTGACATAAATTTTGAGATTATTATGTTATCAGTTAAGGATAATTTAGTATTTATAAATTTCATCAATGTTTATTAATTTAAGGAAGGTCATAATTTAAACAGTATTGATTACATGTTATGTTATTTGAATGAAAATTATTATTGTTAATATTGGGATAAGATATATTTAGTGAAAACACAAATGGAAAAGTCAATGGGATACGTCTAATTTTAAAATAAAATAATAAATTTTTGGTAATATATAGATTATGTGGTTCTTCAACCAATTGATTACTTGATTAGATAGTGGGAAGTGTATGAATATTTGGAACATATGTTCCTAAGGGTAAAACCCCAATAAAGGCTAGTTGAGAACTGAATATATATTCACTTTGGTGCATGATGAGTTTACTTAAGAATCCCCACCAAGATAGAAACATATAAGGGCAGTGATTTAGTTAATAAAATTAGTTTTAAGAACTATTAAGAAGGTCTAATGTCCTAATTACATTGAAATATTATGTAAAGAAGATAAAAATAACCAAAATAAAATAAAAGTATATTGAATTAAAATTATTAAAGGATTATATGAAGGTGAAAGTAGAGAATACAAATTAGTACGGTGTTTTGATATTCATATGATCATTTACTATACTATTATTGATAAAATTTTTGGGTTTTATTATTCATTTCAAAGAAAATAAAAAAATTATACAAAAAATGGAATGTATCTAGAAACCACTATGTGTTATAACTAAATAATGTTGATTTATTGAATGGATTAGAATATTAGTATATACCTATTATGATAAAAATGTGACATTCATAGTTAAACCTTATCCAGTGATATAGATATCATAATAGAAAATAAATAATGACACTCTTAGCTATTTCCATCAGTGAAAGATTTTTATCAACGATATTATGATAGATTTTAATTTTTATGATGATTATCTGAAACATATATATATTTCTCATCAGAAGTTCTACATTAAGGTAATGGAAACATATATGAAATTGTATAAATAACCATGAAAATTATTCTTATAAAAACTTATATTCTTGTGAATATATGTGAAATAACACATGATAAAGGGATTGAAATCTCTTGGGATTAATAAAAAAATTGTATATATAATAAGTAGATGATTAATTTTGAAAAATTTAAGTAAGAAAATATTTGTAACGTTTTTATTGATAATTGATTAATGATATTTTTTGTTAAATTAACCTAATATTTTGGATTGGGTTTATATTAGTTGGTGCATTATTTTATGAAATAAGGATTAATACTATTTTATGGTTGAAGATAGTTTTTCATTCTAGAGGAATTTATGGATTATTTATGGTTTACTATATTTGATATTCAGATGGTTTTTATAAATTTATATTTTTTAGAATTCCTGATTATTGTATATAGATACTTTAGTATATGATTGTAAAAAATAATAATACCGTTTGAGGGGAGAGAAATAACTTCATGTCTACAAAGAGACTAAAAAAGATGACATATTATAATACATACCATGAATGATAAATATGTTATGAATAATATTTCCTACTTTTATTATATATTAAAAATTAAATTTATTAGGTTAAAATTTATTTATGTTGGGTTGAATTTAATAAACTGAGATTTCATATCATTTAAATTCATACTATATTGGATAGATTGTGTTACATACAACACCAAAAAAATTCAAGACCTCAATAAAAGAAATCAAAAGATATTAAAATTAGTTGATGAATATAATAATTAGTAGATAAAAAGATAATAATATACTAAAATAATTATATTTATTTATTTTCATTCATTAATATTTTTATATGGATGCCTTTCGAAGAACTATTTAATAACGGTGTGATATTTTACCTTAATAAACTAAATTTACCACAGATAATAGTTTTTTATAATATTTAATATTTAGATTAATAAAATACTATTTTATTAATAAATTATTTATAAATATATATGTAATATGATTAAAAACACATGATGTTTTAAAAAATATCTTTTTTATAAATGAATATATTATTTTTATATTATATTTTAGTTTTAAAATTTTAAATTTTTTAAATTTTAATTTTACATAATTAAATTCATTCTTGTTTCTATAATGAAAATATTATATTAGGATAATATATCTTATTTTTTATAAAATTGTTTGTTTATACGGTGAATAGTAAACAATTTTTTTTCCAAAACTGTAATTTTTATGAAATTTTCATATGATAAAATTGACATGAAATGTTATAAAACATTTAATATGTATTTAATAAATAAAAAATATTAAATTGAATATATTAATTTCAATTAAAAAATAAAAATATTAACATTTTCAGTACATAAGTAATAACTTTTATTATATATTATTTTTGGTATTTTGTTTTAATTAATTACTATTTCAGTAAAATTTGATTTATTATTTCACTAAAATACTTGTAACTCTTATATATTTTATAATAAACCAATTTATATAAATAAAATTGAATAAAGTGGTAATCTCACCCAACCCAAATCATTTAATCCAAAAAATACACTTTTTATAGAAGAAATTTTTTCACATAATACACATGCTAATGTTAAAGGTGATTTTTATTACACATAGAATATTTATCTAATTCAATTTATTTTGTATTTTAAATATTTAGGTAAACATTATTAAATAAAAATAAAAATTATAAAATAAAAGTAAATTAAATATGCAAAAAATTAGTTATCATGGTAAAACCAAAAATTGTAATAGTGAAAATACAATTAGTGAAGGACGTGAAAAAATTATTAAAAATAGGCATGAAAATGAATAATTGTTATATGATTAACATTATCTCTCTCCAAACTATATTATTATCCATTTTTTAGTCATTATTATTCTGAAACATGTGATGTCATTATATTAATTTGATATATTTGTATAAATTCCATTCACAACACTTATAAAAGGGGCCTCTCCCCACACATTCAATACAAATCATAAAAATTATTTTATACATTAAAATAATACATTATTACATAATTTGAACCATATTTTACTCCATTAATCTTCTAGTCATATGAGACTATCCAATGCCTTCTATTTCTAAGAGTAATGTCTAGATAATGTTGAGAATCTCAAAATTATGTACTTCTCACTCTCTAATATTTTTCAATCTCCATATTTTTCCTTTAAAATTGTATTAATCATTATAACAAGATAAAATAATTTTTAATTATATACTATAATGTTGTTATGTTTATGGTATATACATTATCTACACTTTTTTGATGATATTCTCTAGACAACTCATCCACTTATGCCCCGAATATGAATGTGAAAAGACCCAAAGGGTGTTCTTGATCCCCATGTGATGGCGACTACCAACCAAACAATAAAAAATAAAAAGAAATAATTATTTTTTCAAACCAAAAAAACATGGAATACATATAATAGAGACAACAAAATAGAAATATTTTCTAATCAAAGGAGTTACAATGGTAATAGTACAACCAAAAGTAGCATAATAAAAACCCACGATGAATATCCTAGAACAACCAAAAGGAAAAAAAACTAAAACTTGTGATTTATGGGGTATATCCTACCATATCTACACCATATACCCATGCATAGCTGATATAAACCTCGATACCACACTATCATGACTTTCCTTTTCCTATATTAGATAAAATAAAAACTACAAACCCCCAGGGAGAAAATAGGTTTTGAAATAAACAGGTTCAGTAAGTTCCCTCATAGGTGTTTCATAACATCTATAATATAAAATATCCCATTATTATAATCATAAAACTAAACAACGCATGATAAAAAGTATTATTAATTATATTAAAATCTTGGTAAAACAGTTTCCCTTTTTGAATTCCAAAAAATGGGCAAGATATCAATGTTTTAAATCATATTTCAAATAAGGAATATATATATTTATATCAAATCATAATCATATAATATAAAATATAAATTATGAAAAAGTAAAAAAAATTATATTTGACCACAAGTATAACATAGGTTGGGTTATCTCGATCACTCCCACCCCAATATAATCCTGAATAGTGCACACTATAATAATTCCATAAAACAATGAGGCCTAGGGAACATGGAATAAAACTATAAGTGAACCCCCTATAAATTAAATATAATTCTAATGGATACAATGGATCTAATATATGAGAATAGAGGAACACCCTAGAAAGGAACCCCTTGAGTTGTCTAGATATAATTACCAATACTAATCCCTCCATCGAGGTACCAAAGGTTCCCATGATTTACATTCCAAAAAAATTCAAAGGTATCGTAATATTTGGTAATAAATTTTCAAAATAATATTTATAATAGAATCATTTTTTGGAAAAAAACTAACAATCAATTTCAAAATGAATTTAAAAGCTTCTTTTATAAACAAAAATAAGGGGAAAATGATCTTTCATAAGAAAAAATTTACACATATTTTAAAAAATATTTAAAAAATCATATAAATTATTATCCAAAAACCCATTTATAAATTCTAGATCATCAATTGTTCATTGAACATAGGATAAAAATGAAACCACCAACCACAAAATAAGGTGGCACACCACCCTAAATGGTTTTCACACACCAGATAGAAAGGAAATTAAAGAACAATCAATAAGTGACCCTAAAAAAGATTCCAAAATATAGAATAATGTTTACATAAGAAAAAGGGACAAAATAAATGATTGATAGTCACAATACTAAGTGTAACATTTACACACCCAAACCAGTACTAGTCCTAACAATTTGGAGATGAGAAAATAATAGATCTATTAGAAAAAAAGAATTAACAACCATGTGATTGATAAATCTGAATAATTAATCATCGATCCACTACTAATTCCACCAAGAATGAAAAAATAACAATAATGATATAGCCTCAAAATATGCATACCAATTTATTGAAACAAAAAAAATTACGATAAAAAACTAAGAGGATACGATCAAAGGATCTTAAGACACAAATTTCAAGAATCTTCAGGAGCACTGGTCATATTTGGTTTTAGAATGAGTGTTTATGTGGTAAAATAATGGTTGTATGAGGATTTAAATATGTTAACACCCTCTATTAATCACCTACGCTAGAGACCACTGACTACCTTCTGGTTACTGATGTATAGATGATGACCACTAAAATATTACAATGGTAATTGACCAGCCTATCAGTAGGGTTGTGGAATCCCACTAGCTAGATGGTGCCACCAAAATCTTTATATTACTCTATCCAAATACATCAACTTGCTAATGGATCCCTATATCCTCAGACTAGCCAAATCACTTTATAAACTCCACCATCAATCTTAGAACACCCCTAAATCCAGATTAATATTATTAACAAAAAATGATTTATTAACTAAAGTAGTATATTAAAAATCTCCAACAAAATTTGATGTTTTTAACTTATAAATTTATGTGGAGGAATGATTCTTTGGAAATTTGTGATGTTACTGCTCACTCACCAAAGTTTAATTGTACCATGTTTTGTGAGAATATGATATGGGATTTCATAACAGTTATATATATAAAATATATTTCTCTCATTGAAACTTTATATGAGAGTAAATTATCTACACTAGTTCTTTATCAACTAAAACAAATGAATCTAAATCAACCAATAACTATGTAAAAATGTGGAATGGATTAGGATGTTGCTTAGTGAGTTGAGATATGTGGAAACTTCATGAATATCTATCAAGTAAGCCAGTAACACTAACCTATAAGAAACCCAATCATCTCACTCAGTTATATAAAATGGATTAAAATATCTTGAATCTAGTTTCTCTTGTTCTTAATGATTATAGTGACTCAAAAGAAGACAAAATTTAAAGAATACTTGGTCACTAATGAAAAACACTAAAATATTAAATGAATAATTCACATATGATTTATAGCGATTTTGAGTTGTAACCAAGCATCTATGTATATTATGAATCCTCACCAATGAATCATAAATGAGACTCAGTATCATAAGCGATTTCTTCCTCTCCTCTGACCAATAAAGAGGTAATCAACAAGTGATAATATAAAAATCATCAAAGGGAGCCATTTTGATCAATTATTAGTAAATTTTATTATTAGAAAACTCAAGTAGAGACATATGTTTATCCAATGATCCACTGAAATTTAATACATGACAAAAAATAAAATCTTTAAGGATATAAATAATGTGATATATGTGATTATCCATCTTGGGAACTAAATAAGTACTCAATATGACCTAAGACCCAATTTCCACTTAGATAAATTTCCAAAACCCTGAGGTAAACCTAGTGTCCCTGTCAAATGAAATGGTATATGGAACCACTTGAAACCTCATAATCTCATGTATGCACATATTACACAGACCTTCAACCATGTTATAGTCTAGAAATGAAATTAAATGTTCTTATTTTTTTCAACTGATCATTCACCACCAAGATAAAATTCATTCCTCGGGGAATCAATGGTAATACAAAAATAAAGTCCATGGATATCTCATTCCAGTTACAAACTAGAACTTATAGAGGATAGATCATAATGATTTAAGTTCTCGACCTTGATTTTCTATCAGGTCTAATAGGGAGTTACATAATTATTTATTTCACAATTCATACCCAACCAGTAGAAAATACATATGGTGCCCTAATACATCTTTATAATCCTAAAATGAGTTTCCCATGATGAAATATTACAATAATATAATACTAAATTTATTATGGATGAGGGTATGATGACCCAAATCCAATTGAAAGGAATTTAAAAATAGGAGAGAGACTAACTAGGCATGATCTCCCCTATATCTAAGGTCTTCCAGAAATCTATAAACTCATCATATGATTGCTGGTATATCTGAATAAACATAAAAGGAGATGTTGAAAATTGAACACAGATAAAAAAAATACTAGAATCACCCCAAAAAAATCCAGATGAAGCTGAGTAAATTACCCCATAGTTTTATACTCTTTATTTGACTCTATGATAGCCTTATATTGGTATATCACATGGAGAGTCCCTACAATGAAATTACACCTCCCTCTAGAGTACGTTATGTTTAAGTATTTTGTTTATAGGATTCTACAAATTACTTCTACTGGAAGATCAGGTCTTTCTTGAAAAAATATATAACTTAGGATCATGTGATCTAAAGAGAATATGAACATCTTCCTAATATGATAGTTTCATCAACAATGAAGTGCATTTATAATATCTATGATCTCTAAATCATTTGTGGGAATATTTTTCTTAGGTTTTTGAAGGTAAATAGATACATACACCGCCATAAGATCTTTTTTCACAAGCACACATTATAGACCAACACGAAAATAACTAGAAGATATTCATAGTTTTTATACTTTCTTTGAAAAGTTTTCTTCAAGATATCTGATCATTTAACTGTAATTTGATGATAACTTGACCAAAGAACAATAATAAAAAATATCCATTCACCCTTTAACTGATCAAAAAAGTAATTGATAAACGGAAAGGGATACTAGTTATTCACTGTCACTCAATTAAAATTCTGATTATTTACTCATAAATGCATAAAACTATTTACATTATTTATAAGAAGCATAGGGGTAACCAATGAAAAAACACTATAGTGAAAACATCCCATCTATAATACTTTTATAACATATCATTAAGCTCATTCACCTTTGTAGGTTCCATATGGTAATAGTATATGGAGATCATCTACATATGTGTCATGTGGCTAATCAAGAAATCCCCCTACCAAACATGAGGAAAACTGGATAATTAATCTGGGAAGACATTAGAGAAATATTAAAAAACCATGGGAAGATCATCCAAAGAAAAATATCATTGGATTCAAATACAATCGTTAATAAAATACTCTTGATCACTGGGTGAAAATTACATCATGACGAGGACACATGTTTGAATCTCCCTAAAACACTCAAGGGTTCCCATATACAGTAGAGAAGGAAACACACTAATGATAACAATCCATTTTAGGTTAGAGAGTGACCATATGATCCATCTCATTGATGATGTTTAGATGATCCAGATCATGAACCAAGAAATCTTAGAAAAAAAATGCAAATTAGTTACAGAAATACATCATGAAGGATAATGAAATCCATGTTTTATCCTCTTACTATGATGTGTTTATTACTCTAAAAAGTAAATGATATTCATCATATGTTTAAAAATTCAATGAAATTGGAATTTCTAAATGGGAATCGGGAACATTTATAAAATAGATCTGTTGATATAGAAGATATAATAAAAATAGAACCTCTCACTTTAGTAGTTCCACCATCAACCTCTACCAAAAACTCATCCACTACTTCAATATAGTTCACTCCTAAGACATTTTTACAGATCCCTATTGAATTTGATGATATGGACTACACTGTAGTTCCCTAAGAGTAGAATATATCTACAAATAATCATGAATATACAGATCCTATAATTACCACTATTGATGAACGTGGTTTAAATAAGGAAAATTTGTCTTTTAAAGTGTAGGGTAAGAGCAATGGGTGTTCCACACCTTCTTAAATTGATATCTTGTGAAGGGTAAACCGATATAAATTTTTGATGGATTATAAAAATAACACTGATGATATCCACCTCTACCACTCTAGAAACTATTATTCTACATCAACTTTATCCCAGGTGAACAATTAAAACAATAACTAGGATAAAGGGAAGAACCATGGAAACGTATCCTACAATCACATATATATATTCCACCATATCCTTTCCAAAAATCTAATTAATGGTGGTTATATTCAGCATAAATACTAGCGATCTGATATTTGGTCAAAATAATTGGAGATATTTATGATCTTTCCACTAATCATTCATCCCCTCCATTGGAGAAAGATGAAAAAACTCAGAAAAATGGTTATTGTATTCTGGTAAAAAAATTATCACTATACTAAAAAGAGAGAAACTACTGATACTTTTCCTATAATAAAAATTCTAGTAAAAACTACTGAATAATGAGAATATTTAAATCTTCCTACTACATGATAATATGTCGGTTCTCCTAACCCATAAAATCTAGCCACCTATTATTTAAAACCCCAAACATAATCATTATGAACATCACCTTATAAAATTTCAATATATCTAGGAAATCAATAACCTTGTTGATTTTTTAGTTATCCCCCACCTATTGGGGTTAATTCATACCCCTAAAGGATGGGGGCAACTAACTAGTTTGATCTTGGTTCACTCTAGCTCATGTTTATGCATCAAAAACATGGTTTTGAAAAGGTGTTACATTCTGGTAAATTTATCAAACTACTCATACAATATATATTATGTTATTTTGATCAATAAGAGGATTCCATTACAAATAATCACCCATGAAACCATATTAAGGAAATATTTTAAGGAATCATAGAGGTATGATTATACATACCAAAAATAAAAGAAAATTATTAGAAAATGAAAACATAATAGTTAATGAATATGAATATATATAAAACCCCAAGGTTTTAAAAAAAATTTCGTAACATTGATTCTCTACATATTGAATCCTATTTTAAATAGATAGTTATAAACTAGCTTTTGAACATAATTTTTCATCTTCTATGATTACAATTTCGAATAATAGTCATCTACAGTTGTGAACAGTAAGTTATTTTTAGTATGACAGAGACAACTTGATTTTTTGGTTAATAGTAACATACCTATATGAACAGTAATACAAATAAAAATATAAAATTTATTAATAGTAAATCATGTTATTATTTTATATACTTAATCTTATAGGATAATAATATCTGGATTAATTTTTCTAGGTGATATAAAGTCAATTATAGTTTTAAAATTCTTATTTTTTTGAATAAAACTTGTTTTTAATTAAAAATTTATTTAATTATATTTATAAATTTATTTTAAAAAAATGGATTCATTTTTTAATTTTACATGTTGAAAAATCATTAGGGGTATATTTTAGGATTTTTCTAAAATACTTAAATTTTTAGTGAATAGTTAAATTTGATAATTACCAAATGTGATAAATAAATGAATTTTTGCATAATGCTTGATTCATAGATGATGTAAATGAGAAATTATTAGAAATAACATTCACTTATTAATATTTTCTCTCACATTAATAAATATTATTCATATTCTTTAGTAATAATATTAAACTAATGAATAAAATAATAGAAAACCCCTCCTCTCCTCTACTATAAATACCACCCTCACACCCACCCCACACCCCTCTTCCTCTCACACCTCTCAAGCATTGTGAATTGTCTATGATCAGCCCAATACCTTTATCAAGGCTCTTACTAACTTCTAATAGATACTGGTCTCACTAATAGTAAAAAACCAATGGCTTTATGGAGGTTCTCAAGAAGAATAAATCAAGAGTTATGAATCCTCTTTCATTTTATTATGTTTTCTTTTTAATTCCTTTTCATTTTATAGACACCTTTACCATCCACTTATCCAATAGGTATAAAATCTCCATAATATTATATATTCTGGAATTTATCTTGTTTATATAAAAAAATCATCATCATTTATCCTCTCCTCTTCCTCTTATTTTAAAAATAAAAACATTGTCTATGTTATGCCAACATTCCAAAAATAATGGATGATGTGTTTTCAATTTCCATTACATCCTTAAAAACTGGTTATAAAACCATTTTAACAATTGAAATAAATTTTAAGTGTATGATATATTCTCTTTAATTATATGGAGTTAACCCACATGAATATATAATATTATGTAATATAATGAAACTAGTTTGTTATTATCAAAGAACCACCAAAATTATCTAAAGAGATATCAATAATGATTTTTTTAAATGATTCATCATCACACCATATAACCAAAATGACTTATGGAATATTTTAATAATATAAAAACATATTAATTACATTTCATTCAACATATGTATTTTCTATTTCATTCGATAAGGAAATCCCTTATGAACCGACCATGGAAATTGTGTAAAGAACACACCCAAAACAATGGAATGAAAAAAATTATTAATTAATGGGAGAAATATGTTATAAAATGATCATATAAGGTGTGATAAATTTAAATATGTTTCTTTAAAAGATTAATAACACTCTTTTTACCATTATAAAAGATATTTAGACAATTATCATGTAATACAAACCTGAGTTAAGGGAATTCTTAACCAAATTTTTATTCTTTTTGTTAACCTTCAACTTCATTATTTTTTTTGGTTTTAAGATCATTTTTGTGATGATAGTTTGTTTATATATTGTATTATAATGATAATTTATATTTTATACACATTTTACTTTCAATTTTTATTATTTTCGTATAAATTATATGATATTTGTAAGTGTCTTTTCTTATAAAATCATCTTCTAAACATCTAATTTTACAAAATTCAAAGTGAATGATTTTATGTAAATATTCTTATTTAATGATTATTTTATGTTTCATGGAAATTTTTTTATGAGAAGGCTGGGATATATATATATATATATATCTATTTCACTGGGTATGTGTATGTTGGAGGTCATCCATATGTTTACTCAAAGTGAAACTGTAATGGTTAAAGTATTAGGTAGCTACGAGGGTTACATTGTATGTTTGTTGGGAGGGATAGAAATCCTAATATAATAGTAAGGGTAAAAAAATTAAGTACTTAATTTCCTATTATACCCTTATTCTATATTTATGTTTTCTATTATTTAGATAAATATCACGATTCAAAAAGAATATGACTCTTTATTGGTGAGAAGTATGTGTTTGTGAAAATGATCTCATATGTTTATAATTATTCATGGGATAATGGTTTATTTACATCTTTTTATATCCCATACTAAGATTTATATTTTTATACCATGTTTATAATTTTTTTTCAAATGTTATAAGGTTGATTAATAGAATCAACGATGCCAAGTTAATAGTTTTGATGATTTGTTAATGAAATCGTGTTGTTGATATCTGTAAAAATTTTTATGATTGAGAAGAAATAGATACCATTTTAATGGTCAAAAATTTTGTTTGATTGTGGGTAAATATGTATGAGTTATGTTATAAAATTTTAATACTCTAAATTAAAATTTTCATTGGTAATTTATAAAAGTAAAATCTAGTTTAAATTCTAGATTATATAATGTTTAAGGTAAAGACCTTATAGTTGTTATTAGAGAACAATTTAGAAAAATATAATAGTTAGAATGATGTTAATAGACTACAATGAATTATTATTACATTATGTTTATTCTTAAATTATATATTATATAAATATTACCATGTTGATTCATCTAAGATATCACTGTATAGAATGGTAGTCCGCAGAAGAAACTGTGAAGTGGAAGTTGGAAGGAACCTAGAGGCCGATATCTTTTTGAATCGGCAACCAAGAATTGTGGAAACTAGTTCCAAAAAATTTGTGACATTAATGGATCAATATACATAAGAAATAAAAATAATTTTAATCTATAGAATAAAACAAATAGAGCTTCCATGAAGGAACATGACGATAGTGGAACAATTTATAAGGCAACACCCTCCGGCTTTCTGTAGATCTTAAAACCCAATAGTCACTCAAGGATGAATTAAATTAATTGAAAAGTTACTTTTTGTTATGTTATGTTCAGATAATCAAATTTTTAGTCTTTTAATTTATCTTTTTGATATTGAATCTATTCAGTGGTTGTGAATGGTCAAGAATATTCAGGTTAGAGAGGAGATTTAAGACATACAATGAGATTAATTGAAAATTATTTTCCAAGAAAAATATTTCCCTATGGTTGTTTGAATAAAGATAAAAAATAAGTTCTGAGAATTTAGAAAAAAGGCAGAATATTCAGTGGATGTTTATAATGAAAACATCACCCAACTGGAAAGGTACACATTAAATATTATTATGGATCTTGGTATAAAAATCAACATTATTTACTCAGTATTGAACCCAATATATCAATGGGAATGGGATTTTTGAGAGTTAATAAGTTATGAGAAACAAATTTGATACGATGATAGGGTAGAAATGGATTTCACCGATTATCACATGCCCATTTAGTGAAAATAGATGAAGAGGACCAGATGGAATGGAATGGGTAATAATCAATCAAAGAAATATTATTGTAAGAATGATCAGTTTTCAATTTGTGAAATGTGTTGTAAGAAGCCACATGAGGAATGCCTTAATTAAACTTGGAAGTGTATTTGATGTTGTATGTTTGGACAAATGACCTGAGATTGTAAAGAAAATTATCCAATGATTAATCATTGTAAGAAAACTATAATGTGTTTCAAATGTGGTGATATGAGACATTATGAAAATGTCTACCCAAATGAAGATCTAAATGATTAGAAGCAGGTGAACTACAAAAAAGTTGTAGTGAGATCCATTGTGACTATGTTAGCAGATGATAGGACATCCAATAAAGTGGTATCAGGTAATTTTTTAATTTACTCATATTTTTCTAATGTCTGGTTTGATACAGGGTCTACACATTCATTTATTTATGTGAAATTTTCTAGTAAATTAAAAATATCACCTCAAAAAATGACATCATAACATATAGTTTAAACACCAAGGGGAAATGATACAAAAAAAATAAATTTTATGAATCTTCCTATTTTTATCTGTGGAAATACATTACCTGAAATCTTTGTTGGTTTTCCCTTTGTATTGTTTGATGTCATTTTGGGTAGGGATTGGATTTCTATTTATTATGCTAAGATTTATTGTAGGTCTAAAGAAGTTTTTTTTTCAAAACGGTTTCAGTTTTTATACAAGAATGGACACATACAATTGAGAACATATTAAGAAGATAAGAAACTATTCAAATATGGAAATGAATGTTATCTAGCTCAAATTGTTTAAAAATGGAATTTTTAGATTAATGATGTGCTAGTGGTAAATGAATATATTGATCTTTTTACCGATTAGTTACCTAGTATTATACCTAATATTGAAGTTGAATTCACAATTGAATTTGTTACTAATGCTAAGAAAATTTCAAATACCCCTTATTGAATTGCTAAAATGGAAATTCTTGAATTGAAAAATTAATTTCATGTATTTTTTGATAAACGCTTCAATCATCCAAGAACATCGTCATGGGGAGATCTTGTTTGGTTTGTTTAAAATAAATATGGTTCTATGGGAATTTTCTTTTATTATAGATCTTTGAATAAAATTACTGTTATGAATATGTATATTTTAACTCACATTGATGACTTGTTTGATCAGATCCACATATATCTATATTTTTCCAATATTGATAAGAAATCTAGGTACCATCAATTGAAGGTGAAAGAGGTTGACATTCCAAAAAAAAATTCAAACTAGATTTGGTAATTATGAATTTTTTGTTATGCCATTTTGGTTAAAAATGAACTTTTTGTATTCATTAATCATATGAATATAATTTCTCATGTGTTCTTGGATATGTTTGTGGTTGTGTTTATAGACGACATTTTGGTATTCTATAATTAAAGATGATCATGATAAACATCTGAGGGTTGTTTTCAAAATCATAAAATAAAGTAAACTGTGTGTAATAATCAGTATGTGAGAATTTTGGTTTCAAAAATCTATTTCCTTGGTCACATTGTTTCTAAATATGGAGAAACTGTTGATCCTACAAAAACCAATGTTTTTAATGAATTAAGAAGGCCTAAAATATTACAGATATTAATATTTTTCATGGTTAGGTACAATATTAAAGGATGTTTTATGAAACCATTTCATGATTATCTAGTCCATTTACTAAGTAAACTCAAAAAATAGTTAAATTCATCTATAAAAAATAACGTGATGATATTTTTTAGGAATTAAAAAGAAGATTGGTGAACGCTATATTTTTTACCCTAACTTTTAGAAATTGTGATTTTTTCATCTACAATGATGATTCATTAAAGGTACGTGGTTGTGTTCTGATACATAATGATCAGGTAATTGATTATGCTTCATGAAAACTAATAACTCATAAGTTATATTATTCCACACATTATTTTGAATTAGCAACTATGGTTTGTTCATTGATAATATGGAGGCATCATTTATATGGATCCAAATGTGAAATATATACTGACTAAAAAAATATTAAGTATATATTAACTCAAAAGGAATTAAACATGATACAAAGAATACGTATTGAATTGATAAACCATTATTATTTCATGATATATTATTATCTTAGACAAGTAAACAATGTGGCATATTCCTTGAGTTGAAAAAATCATGCATCATTAATTTTTTTACGGGTGGAAATAGATCAATTCTATTAATGATTTGATGAATTTTGGAATGAATGTTGTTGGTGTAGGAAATTCCATTATTTTGTTGTATGTTTTAGTGAAGCTCTCATTGTAAGATATAATTATTCAATCAAAAAAGGAAGATCAGGAGTTACATAAAAATAAATAATTGGTTAAAATGGGTAATTTTACAGAAATTATCATTCATCAAGATTGTTTCATATGATTTGGAATAAAATTAAATGTTCCTTGTTATTCATAGCTGAATAAATAATTGTTCAATAAATCTCATAGTTCTCCATTTTCAGTTCATCATGGAAGCACAAATATTTATAGAGACCATTGGGAGTATTACTGGTTGGATGGAAAGATAAATATATTGAAAATTTGATTATGAAATGTTTGACATGCTAATAGGTTTAAGAAGAGTGATAGTTACCAAAGGAGATTCTTCAACCTTTACCAGTACCACATTAGAAATGGAAAAATATGTCCATGGAATTCATTGTGGGGATACCAAATACTTCTCAAGGTAACAATGAAATCTGGGTTATTGTAGATCGATTGAAAAAATTGTCTCATTTCCATCCTATTAAAGATATTATGTCACTGGATCAGATTTATGGATGTTACCTCAGAGTTATTTTGAGGTTATATATAGTTAGTCATTCCATTTTATCTGACCATAATCCTAGGCTCACTTCAATCATTTGGAAAGGCATTTAGAATTCCATTAGATCATAATTAAATTTCAATACAGATTTACATCCTCAATTGGATGGGCAGTGTAACACCCCAACCCTGTTACCCAGAGACGGGTCATTATTACATAATATTGGCATGATCTCAAAAGTTCATGTATCGAAATAACGATTAGTTTAGTAGCCTTTGAATAACTAGATACATTCATAAAGTTTAAATTACATCATAAATTGAAAACTACAACAACAACATCTTGACTTAATATCCCATCATACTATCCCTGTAGGTCATTCATAAATTACTTCTTCACATCCTGGGAAAAATAAAACATTGAAAGGGGTGATCTCATATGCTCAGTAAGTATAACAATATATTAGAAACATTCATAAATAGGAATAAACATTTAAGGCAATGTATAACTAAAACAAAATCCTTTTAAACTTGAACTTCAACATAATATGGAAAAGATAAAATGAAATAATAACATATACTTATTTACATGGATATTCTACTAGTAGAATAATCACATGTAATATCAATAACCACTTTCATAATGATAGAATGCATAATGCCAGACTATCATAACCACATAGCCAAGGCCTCATGCCAAGACCAAAAATAAGATTTTGTCAAGGCCTTATGTCAAAAAACTAGTTTGTCTCATGAGACCTACCGATGCATCAAGGATATATATCGGGCTCCAATTGTCACATATTAAGTCCAATGCATTCCTCATATGAACAGGTTTAAACATAACATAAGAATTCGTATTAAAACTAACATACGAAATGTCAATACTTTATCCATAGACCATGAATGGTATAAAAATAACACATCCATAGTCAAACATATCACAAAACCTTCAATACAATATGGAAGTTTTTTTATCATAATAAATAAACATCAAATAAGCTTAAAATCCATCAAAGGATGTTGGCATAGATGAAATCCAAACTATTTGAGAGAAATATCTATTTTTTTAAATCATTTAAAAGTCACATAATTATAAAATAAAACATTTACTTTGAAAATATTCTTATAAGATTGTAAGGGAAGATTCAGTGATTTTATAACGGTAGAAAATAGCCGCACCCACCGTATAAGTTAAAAATACATTCTTACCATATTTCTGTCGAAAAGGTTAAAAAGGACCCTGTTTGAAAAACAACAGAAGGATTATTTTATAAACATATTTTAAAAACATCAACAAGGGTATAAATGAATTTAACCCAAATTCTATATAATATTTATAATGAATTGAAATACATTTTTAAGAAACATGGACGTGGAAGATAAAGAGGTCCGAGTAGATAATTACGTATAAACAACTTCAGATAATGAAGAGATTGTGAAATAATCCCTTATCAATTTGGTAACTTAGGAAAAATACACCTCATGAAAGAGGTATCATACAATGAATATGTAAATACACCTAAATTAAATTATATTACATAAAGAATACAATTATGGGCAGTACATAAACCACACAAAAGGCACTAGTGGCAATATGGCATTAATCTCATGGAAATAAGGAGTGAGATGAAAACAACTTACTTTGTACTTTTCCTTGGTTAAGGGTAGATTAACCTCTTTTATAATGGTCAAATAATTGTTATTAATATTATATCATATATGATCTTTTAACAATGCTTTGTTATTTATATTTTAGTATTATTGTCGGTTCAGGTGTTAACTTACTCGTTTTATTTTATAAGTTTTGTTACATAAGCCGTTTTTTATGGATAGGTTGTATCTTATTCATATACAAAATGATATCAAGTCCTTTAACATTATTTTTAATTATAAAATGAGAATTAGACTTGAATGGATATGATGGGGAATGAATCTCATCACGTTCGTGGAGACGGTAGTCCTTACGTACGCACGAGCGACAATATCAATATTTTGATATTAAAATAATATATAATTGGATATTATATCATATATAAGGAATCATTATAATTTTATATTTACTATTTAAATGAATTAAACATCATTATTATACCCATCCAAATAATAATGTTTTGAATAACAATTACACCATGATGTGGAGATGGTAATCTGTACGTACGCACGGATGGTGACATGTCATTCAAAGGATGGATAGAATACTGAATACAATTGTACCATATTTATAATAACATCTCAGTATATAGAAGTTACTAAATTTATTATTTTTTAATTGGAATAATAAAGAGAGAAGAAGTTGAAGAAGAAAGGAACATGAAAAAGGGTGGTGAAAACATTGCCTCTTCGTCGGGTTCTTTCTTTTGATTTGATCAAAAGGGCTCAATAAGATGGCTTTCTGATCAAAAAACAGCATTTAGGTTGAATTGAGGGAAGTTGATATTGTATTTGGATAGAGTTTTTCCGAACCAAAAGTCTTGGAAGGTGTGAAGAATTGGATAGAAGTGGTGTCCTTTTATAATGGGGTGGAGCGCCTCTTTTGAAAAAACTTAAAGTATTAATTTCTATTAAATTCATATTCGGTTTCTAATGGCTCCAAAGTAAATTATTAAAAGTATAAGGTGTGTATGGGTCTCAATACTTTCAACCAATAGATTTTAGATAGGATTTGGTCATTATATTAACCTTATATTTTAGTTTTAACTCTTAGTTAATTAGATTGACAATTACCATGTAAATTTGTATTTTTATATTATATAGTTAATAAACATATCATATACATCTGAGAGACCCTAAAGTGGTCCACTAATGATACAAATATCATGATATAAGTCTCTTTGTCTAACCATAGATTTTTGGGAATTTAATATCAATTAATAATATAATAATTGTTTTAAAAACTCTTTTTTCTCAATTTTGAAACAATTGGGTATTTTGTTTTTTATAAATTCATAACATAATTATTACATCGAATAAATTTTATATAAACAATCCTAATATGTCATATTAACCTATAAAATTATTTGAATTTATAAAATGTCTCAAATTATTTTTATTTGGGTATTTATAATATCAATTATCTTAATCATTCATTAATATGGTAATTACTACATCATCATTGTGTCATAAATAAATTAAATTATATAACATCAAAAAATTATAAATAAAATATCATTTTGTAGTAAATCGTTTTAAAATTATAATTAATATTTCTAGCTGAAGATATAACATATATAACCCTACGTAAATATTGTGTTTCTAAAATATATATGCTTATGTCATTTTTTTATTTACTTTAACTTAATAAATACAAAGTGTCCTTATCTCCTACAGGTGGCTCCATGGGGTCCCAAAATCTCCCAAAGATGCACATGGTCGGACCTGTATCCAACGATAAGGATAGGACACGTTTTAGGGAAATTTATTATTATTATAATATTATTTGTTACCTTTATTTACCAGATTTACCATTTAACCACGGTAAATACAATATTTACGGAAGTAATTATTCAAAATGTCTAAAAATAAAACATACCTATTTACACAATTTGGACATCCTGATTCCAAATATGGATTCCATTTTTCAAAATTCAAAACACATAAGTGGCAGAATCTAATTTAAAATTAATTCCCGCTGTAAAAACAAAACGTGTGTTTTTAAGAAATAATAACTATCAAAAGATTGACACTTGTTTATGTCCGGTTTAATTGTGAAATTATGTCCAATGACCAAAATTGTATTAAATGGTAAAAATATATTCTAAATATAATTTAAAACCGCTCAAATTCATAATTTATCACGATTAATTATTTTAAATAAAAAAGTTATTTTTAATTAAATTTTTTTAATTTTAACTATTCGTCAAAATATAAAACTTATCTGAAAAGTACCAAAATTTCACCCTAGGATAAATTCGATATTCCGATACCAAAAATGAAGTCCATTTTGAGAGATAAAATTTATAAAATTTCAAAAATTTGGTATTACTATTCATAACGGCTACATTGATTCGTTGTGGTGTGTGTTAGAACTCTAAGTTGCGTAAAATAAATGCTACTGTATTATTCAAAGAGAAGTGTACCGTGGAAGATTGGGGTGTCATAATCTCCCCTCCTTCAAATAATTTTTTCCTTGAAATATCTAGAATGATACCGCATGAAAATAATTGGGTGGTTCTTCATCATAAGTTCCTCCGGTTCCCATGTTGCCTCTTCTATCTTATGGTTTTCCATAGCACTTTTACCAGACGAGTTTTTTGGTTTCTCAGAAATTGTTCTCTTGTATCAAGAATCCTAATGGGAACTTCTCAATAAGATAGATCAGGCTCCAGTTCTAATTCCTCATAGCGGAGTACATGCGTTGGGTCAGGCATGTATTTTCTTAACAGTGATACGTGGAACACATTGTGATCTTTGGAGAGATTTGACGGCATTGCCAAATGGTAAGCTACAGCCCCAATTTGTACTAGAATTTTGAAAGGTCTAATATACCTGGGACTCAATTTACCCTTCTTACCAAAACATATAACTCCCTTCCATGTAGATAACATCACGAAAACATGATCTCCTACTTGAAATTCCAAATACTTCCTTCGGTTATCTACATAGCTCTTCTTCCTACTATGAGCTGCTTTGATGTGGTTTTGGATTACATTCACCTTTTACATTATTTTGTCCACTAGTTATGGTCCTACAAGTTTTCTTTCACCAATGTCATCCAAACAGGTTGGTGTGCGACATCTCTTTCTGTATAATGCTTCATATGGTGCCATCTGAATACTCGAATAGAAGCTATTGCTATAGGAAAATTCCACTAGAGGTAGATGTTGATCCCACATACCCTGAAAGTCAAGTGAGAAGGATATAAACATGTCTTATAAGGTTTGAATAGTCTGTTCTGATTGTATTTCTGTTTTAGGGTGGTAGGCAGTGCTCAAATAAAGTTCAGTATCCAAGGATTTCTAGAGACTTTTCCAGAATCATGAAGTAAAATGGGGATCACAATCAGAAACAATCGATAGAGGTACTCCATGATGTCTCAAAACTTCATTAATATATAGTATTTCTAGAAATTTGAGTGGTAAATCATCTCTTATAGTATGAAAATGTGCTGAATTGGTAAGACGATCAACAATGAACCATACTGAATCATTCCTCATAACAATATTTTCTTGCCCCATAACGAAGTGCTTCATGATATTATCCCACTTCCACTCAGGTATGGGGAGAGTTTTCATAAATCCTCCTGGTTGTTGCCTTCCATCTTTCACTTGATGAAAAACCATACATCTTGACACAAAATCAGCAATCTCCCTCTTCATTTTGTCTGACCAAAAATGTTTCTTCAAATTTTTATACATTTTGGTGCTCCTAGGGGGTATAGAGAAATTAGATCTATGAGAATCATCTAACAATTTCCTTTTAAGATCAGGTATATCGAGAACACAAAGTCTCTTCCCAAATTTCAAAATTCCTTCTTCATACACAAAGTCTTTCAATCTCCCATTATTCACAACTTTAATCTTCTTCTGAAACTCTTCATCATTGGTCTAAGAAATCTTTTTCTTTTCTAGTAAGGATGGTTTGGAAACCATTTGAACAAGTATCGACGTTTCACCTTCTATGGTAATTCCCATATCAATCTTCACTAGATACATGAAAAATAGGATCCCTTTCAATTCTCATCTTGTTCAAAACTCCATGATCTTTTCTTCTCAAAGCATCTGCCACCTTATTTTCCTTCCCCTGGGTGGTAGTGTATCATGAAATCATAATCCATGAGTAGTTCAAGCCATCTCCTTTTCCTCATGTTGAGTTCTTTTTGTGAGAAAATATACTCAAACTATTGTGATTAGTATAAATCTCACATTTTTCACCATAGAGGTAGGGTCTCCATATCATCAAAGCAAATATCCCAACTGCTAACTCGAGATCATGAGTAGGAGAGTTTTTCTCTTGAATTTTCAGTTTTCATGATGCATATGCAATAACCCAATCATTCTGAATAAGTACAAAACCAATTCCTTTCGTTGTTGCATCACTATAAAAAATGAACCCATCATTCCCCGATGGTAGAGTCAATATAGGAGCATTGACTAATATTCTCTTCAGTTATTCCAAAAATTCTTCACACTCTTTTGTCCAAAAAAAATTAACCGCTTTATGTGTGAGATTTGTCAATGGGTTAGCCAATTGTACAAAATTCTGGATGAAATATCACTAATATCCTGATAAACCAATTAAACTGCGTACCTCAGTTATACTCGTCAGTGCAGGAAATTCTTGGATTTCCTTGGTCTTAGAAGGATCAATAGAGAATCCATCTTTTGAGACTATATGGCCAAGAAAATAAATCTCGTGAAGACAGAATTCACACTTGCTAAACTTCTCATATAATTCATGTCTTCTCAGAGTCTTCAGGATAATGCGCATGTGATTTTCTTGATCTTCGTAGATTTTTTAGTATACCAGGATATCATCAATAAATACCACCACATAATCATAGAGATATTCCATGAAAATTCTATTCATTAGATCCATGAATACATAAGGTGCATTAGTCAGCCCAAAAGGCATTACTGTAAACTCGTAATGCTCGTACCTGGTTCGAAATGCTGTCTTTGGAATGTCTTCCTTCTTCACACACAATTGATGGTATCCAAATCAATGGTCAATCTTTGAAAAGTATTGAGCTCCTTGAAGTTGGTCAAATAAATCATCAATGTGAGGTAGGGGATACTTGTTCTATATTGTTATTGCATTGATTTCCCTTTAGTTGATACATAACCTCATAGATCCATATTTCTTTTTAACAAAAATAACAGAGGCTCCCCATGAAAAAATACTACGGTGAATAAATACATTTTTACTCAATTCCTCTAGTTGTTTATTTAGTTTCTCTAATTCTACAGTGGCCATTCTATATGGGGTATTCGATATAGTCCTTTATCCAGGAATTAAATCAATGGAAAACTCAACTTCTCGTTCTAGAGGATGTCCAGGTAAATCTTCTGCAAACACATCTACATATTCTTTCACAATAGTTACATCCTCTATTTGAACTTTCCTTTACTCACCCACATTCATTTAATTCTATTCCTCCCCAGTAATTGAATTTAGTTGAGCTTCTGGGGGTGAATCTAGATATTAATTAGGTGGTGATGATTCTGCTCTAAAGATAAGGTGTTCCTTATCATCATCCTCAAAAATCATATCCTCCTTCTTCATACAATAAATCATCGCATCATGGTATGAAAGACAATGCATACTGAGGATTATATCAAAATCAAGCATAGGAATAAAGATGAGATCAGCAGATAAGGAACATTAATGTTCTCAAATGGGGACTGATTCACAAAACATTATTGCAATGATACATCCCTTATGAGTTTTAATTGACAACTACCTTGTTAAATAAAATTCGGAATATCTAATTTTCTTAGAAAACTTGGAAGATATGAAACAATGTCATGAACTAGAATCAAATAATGCATTTGATAAACTTGAGGAAACCATTAAATTACCTGCCACCACATCTTTCAGAGCTTCTAATTCAGCAGTAGTGATAGCAAAAGCTTGGGCTTGATCCCTTGGACTTTTATGAGGTAAGTTCCCCTGACGCTTAGGACATTCATTTTCATAATGTCCCATCTCCCTGCAATTGTAGAATTGGACATTGGTAGCTTCCATCTTCCCCTTACAATCACAAGCTTGGTGGCCTTTTTCACCACACTTGTAACAGACTCCCATTCCCATCAAGCAAGTACAAGGGTGTTTCTTCCCACATTTACTACAAGAAGGATATTCAAATTTTCCCTTATTCCCCTTATTTCTATTCCCATATTGATCAACAGATCTCTTCTTCTCTTGATTTTCGTTAAACTCATAAGACTTAGAAAATTCCTTTTCTATCATGATAGCACATGAGAAAATCTCTTCGTACGACGAGAAGGATTGTGAGACTAATGCTCAATGCAGAATTGGATTTTACCCATCAAAATAACGATCAATGTTACTTCATGGGTTATGTATATAATCTCCAGCATACCCTGCTAACCTTGTAAAGTTAGCCTCATACTTTGCGAAATTATCATCCTCATTTTGTCTTAGACTCAGAAATTACCTTTCATTATCTAATCGATGGTCACAAGGAATTTATTTTTCTAAAAAAGATCTTTCAACACCCTCGATCCCATATTTGATACGTAATCATCTTCCTTCATGTTTTGAATCAATGACCACCATTGATCAACATCTCCAGTGAGGTGGTAAACTGCCATGATAACTTTTTCCCTTTCGCTACTCCCCAAAGCCTGAAATATTTTTTCAAGGGAACTTATCCATTTCTCAGCTACCAATGTATTTGAAAACCCATTGAATTTTGGTGGTTCTTTACTCATGAAGTGATCTAACATTAATCCTCCACGCTTTGGATCAGGGTGCTCCATATGGGTAAGGTTATTATTCATAACCTGAGTGAGTTGTCCCAGTATGGTGATAATCTAATCAGCACCAGTTGCATCACCATCTCCACTATAATTATCTTGATCAGGTGGGGAATCCCAATATCGAGTCTGTTCATTGATATAGTTTCCATTTCTTCCGCTATGCTCCATTTCTAAACAATGGAATAAACTAGATCAGTTTATGAATCAAAATACATAATTCCATATTTATAAAACACAAAACAAAAATTGAACAATTTATGGATATAATCGATAATCATAAAAATGTTTTCTTTGAAGAATTATGTACTCATAAACCCTTCATAATGGTTTTTAATGAAAATGATAATTATCCTAAGAATATCCTCCAATAGTGTCGTTACCAATAGTGAATCAAGGCCTGTTGTCATGCACCAGTTCTCAATCGAGTCTAGCTCAAAGTGGTGTTTTTGGGTTTTAACCCTTGATACATCTGTGCCAGAGCTGCCTCTTCCTGCTTGTATCTAGAAAGGGATTTATTTCTCGGAATACCTCAAAAATCTCTGTAATACCAAAATTCTAAGAAATTCTTCTATACTTATCTTCAATTTCTCTCTTATGTCTATGTGATCTAATCAGTGTTTATCTAAATCTAGATTCCAAGGTTTGTAATAAACTTCCTCTAATACCAACTGTAACACCCTGACCCTAGTTACCTAGAGTCGGTACATTATTACGTAATATTGACATGATCCCAAAAGATCATGTCTCGAAAGAACGAGGAGTTTAGTAGCCTTGGAATAACTAGATACATTCATAAAGTTTTAATTACATCATAAAGTGAAAACTACTACAACAATACCTTGACTTCATATCCCCTCATATTATCCCTGTAGGTCATTCATAAATTAATTTTTCACATCTTGGGAATAATAAAACATTGAAAGGGGTGATCTCAGATGCTCTTTAAGGATTATAATATAGCAGAATATTTCATAAATAAGAATAAAAATTTAAGGCAATTAATAAATAAAACAAAAGCCTTTTAAACATGAACTTCAGCATAATATAGAAAAGTTAAAATGAAATAATCCCATTTACTTATTCACATGGATATTCTACTAGTTGAATAATCACATGCAATATCAATAACCACTTTCATAATGGTGGATTGCATAATTCCAGACTATCATAACCATGTAGCCAAGGCCTCGTGCCAAGACTAAAAATAAGATTTTTTCAAGGACTTGTGCCAAGACCCTAGTTTGTTTCATGAGACCTACCTATGCATCGAGGAGCTATAGTAGACTCCACCCGTCACATAGTAAGTCCAACACATTCCTCATATGAACTGGTTTAAACATAACATAAACATTCATATTAAAACTATCATATGAAATGTCAAAACCTTCTCCATAAACCATGAATGGTATAAAAATTACACATCCATAGTCAAAAAATCACAAAACCATCAATAAAATATGGCTGTTTTTTTATCATAATATATAAACTTCAAATAAGATTAAAATCCATCAATGGATGCTGACATAGATGAAATCAAAAATATTTGAGAGAAATATATCTTTTTTTAATCAATTAAAAGTCAAATAATTATAAAATAAAACATTTAATTTTAAAATATTCTTATAATATTGTAAGGGAAGCTTCAATGATTTTATAATGGCTGAAAATAGCCGCACCCGCCGTACATGTAAAAAATATTTCTTACATAAATTATGCCAAAAAGGTTAAAAATGACCTTGTTTGAAAAACGACCGGAATGTTCCTTTATAAACTTCTTATAAAAATGAAAACAATGGTATAAATGAAATTAACCCAAAGTTTGTAAAATATTAATAATGATTTGAAATACATTTTTAATAAACATGGATGTGGATGATAAAGAGGTCCCAGTAGATAATTATGTCTAAACAACCTCAGATAATGAAGAGATTGTGAAATAAACCCTTACCAATTTGGTAACTTACGAAACATACACACCATGAAAGAGGTATCATATAATGAATATGTAAATACACCTAAATTATAGTGTATTAGATAAATAATAAAATTATGGGTTTTACGTACACCATACAAAAGGTAATAGTGGCAATATGGCATGAATCTCATGGGAATAATGAGTGAGATGAAAACCCCATACCTTGTAAATTTTCTTGGTTGAGAGTAGATTAACCTCTTCTATATTGGTGTAATTAGTTTTATTAAATTATACAAGAATTATATACATTAATATGATACCATATATGATATTTTAACATTGCTTTGTTAATAATATCTTAGTATTATCATCGTTTCAAGTGTTAACTTACTCATTTTCTATTATATTTTATTGTTACATAAGCGATGTTTGTAATGGATAGGTTGTATATTATTTATATTCATAATTAAATCAAGTCCTTTATCATTATTTTTAATCATCAAATTAGAATTAGACTTGAATGGATATGACGGAGAATGAATCTCATCACGTTCATGGAGACGGTAGTCCGTACGTACACACGAGCGTCAATATCACTCTATTGATATTAAAATAATATATAATTGGATAGTATAGAATATATAAAGAATCAATATCATGTTATATTTATTATTTACATGAATTACACATCATTATTATACCCATCCAAATAATAGGGTTTTGAATTACAATTACACCACGACGTGGAGACGGTAAGCCGTACATACGCACGTATGGTGACAAGTCATTCAAAGGATGGATAGAATACTGAATATGGTTGTACCATATTTATAATGACATCTCATTATATAGAAGATACTAGAGTTATTATTTAATAATGATAATAACAAAAAAAAAAAGATGAAGTTGAAGAAGAAAGGAACTTGAAAAGGGGTGGTGAAAACATTAACTCTTCTTTAGGTTCTTCCTTTTTGATTTGATCAAAAGGGATCCATAGGAGGGCTTTATGATCAAAATAAGGACTCTAGGTTGAATTTAGGAATGTTTAGAGAGTATTTGGGTAGAGTTTGGCCGAACCAAATGGCTTTGATGGTGTGAATAATTGGATAGAAGTGGTGTCCTTTTATAATGGGGAGGAGGGGATCATTTGGAAAAACTTAAAGTAATAATTTATAATAAATTCATATTCAGTTTCAAATGGATCCAAAGAGAATTATTAAAATTCTAATATGTGTATGGGTCTAAATAATTTCAACCAATATATTTTAGACTGGTTTTGGTAATTATATTAACATTATCTTTTAGTTTTAACTCTTAGTTAAATAGAATGACATTTACCATGTCACTTTGTGTTTTTATATTATATAGTTAATAAACATACCATATACATCCAAGAGACCCCCAAGTTTTCACTTAATGATTCATCTATCATGATATAAGTCTCCTGGCTGAGCCTTAAATTTTTATGAATTGAATATAAATAAATAATATAATAATTTAAAAGAAACTCTTTTATGACAATTTTGACTCTATTTGGTATTTTGTTTTTTATAAATTCATAACAGCATTATTACATCAAAATAAATTTATATAAACAATATAATATGTCATAATAACCAATAAAATTATTTTAATTTATAGAAGGTCCCAAACTACTTTTATTTGTGTATTTGAAATATCAATTATCTAAATCATTCATTAATACAGTAATTACTGTATCATCATTGAGTCATAAATAAATTAAGTTATTTAATTTCTAAAAATTATAAATAAAATAACATAAGGTATTAAATCGTTTTATCTTTCTAATGAATATCTATAGTCGAAAATATAACATATATAACGCTATGTAAAAATTGTTTTTCTAAAAGATATATGCCTATGTCATTTTTGTATTTACTTTAACTTAATTCATATAAAGTGTCCCTATCACCTACAAGTGGCTCCATGGGGTCCAAAAATCTACCCAAATATTCCCATGGTCGGACATGTATCCACCAATAAGGTTAGGATCCGTTTAAGGGTAATTTATTATTATTATAAAATTATTTTTACCCTATTTACCGGATTTACCCTTTAACCATGGTAAATAAAATATTTACAGAAAAATTATTAAAAATATATAAAAATAAACATTACCTATTTACACAATTTTGAAATCCTGATTCAAAATATGGAATCCATTTTTACAAATTCAAAACATAGAAGTGGCAAAAATTAATTTAAAATTAATTCCCGCTATCAAAACAAAAAAGCGTGTTGTTAAGAAATAATACTATCAATAAATTGACAGTTGTTTATGTCCGGTTTAATTGTGAAGTTATGTATAATAACCAAAATTATGTTAAATGGTAAAAATATATTCTAAATTTACATTAAAACCACTAAAAATCATAATTTATGACTATTAATTATTTTTATTAATAGAGTTGTTTTTAATTAAAAATTAGTAATTTTCACTATTCATCAAAATATTAAAGTTATCCGAAAAGTACAAAACTTTCACCCTAGGATAAATTAGATATTCATAATCCAAAAATGAAATCCATTTTGAGAGATAAAATTTAAAAAAATTTAAAAAGTGGGTATTAATATTAATAACGGATACTTTGATTGGTTGTGGTGTTTGTCAGTACTCGAAGTTGCGTACACAACATGCTACTGTATTATTCAAAGAGAAGCTTACCATGGAAGGTTGGGGTGTTACAGGAAGTCAGAATGGATGATTCAGACAATGAAGGACATGCTTAGATCTTGTTTAATTGATTACCCAGAAATTTTGGATCATCATATTTATTTAGTTGAATTTTATTATAATAATATTTTTCATTCTAGTATACAGATTGATTTTTTTGATTAATTATATGATAAGTGGTGTCTAACTTCTACATTTTGGGATTAAGTTGGGGAAAATATGTTTATGGGACCATAATTAGTAGAGGAAGTGGCATAGAAGGTAAATATTATTCAGCAACACGTGAAGAAAGATCAGAGAAGGTAGAAAAGTTATGTATATAATAGGAGGAAATAAATTTTTTGGATATAGGTGATCATGCTTTTATTATAATATCCCAATGGAAAATTTTTACTCAGTTTGGTAAGAATGTAATGTTAATTCCATGATTCATTGTACATCCTGAAATCATAGAGAAAGACACACTAGTCGCATACTGAGTATCTTTGCCTCCATGTTTATCTTAGGTACACTGTGTTTTTCATGTTTTGAGGATGAGAAAGTATGTGCCAGATTCATCTATTGTTTTTGAGCCTGGAAGTAGTTTAGTTGGAAGAGATTAATTCTTATGAAGATAAACCTTATCAAATTATTGATCAAATAGAACAAGTATTGTAGATTAAGGTAATCTACTTGGTAATGTTTCTGTGCAGAAACCACATGGTTGAAAAAGCAATATGGGAATCTGAAAATGATATGAGGGAAATATGCCAACAATTGTTCAATAAGTGAATAAAATTACTAGGACACAGTTACCAGAAGGTGGAGATAATTAATAACCACATGGTTATGAAAATAAATTTAAATGCATGAAACAATGATTCTATATATAATTTCACTATGTTTTAGAATATTGTTTTAAACTAGTCATTAAACATGATTTTTTTCTTCTATGATGTTAATTTCTAAAAATGGACATCTACGTTTGTGATCAGTATATTATTTGTAGTTTGATAGAACCAACATGAATTTTTTGATGAATAGTTGCATACCTGAGTAAATAGTAATATAAACCTTCTGAATATTAAATAGTATTATTATTTTATTTTCCTGTGTTTATAAGATTATGAGATATTAATTAAATTTTCATGGAGAAATAAAATCAGTTATAGTTTAAATTTTTTTTGGAATAAAATTTGATTTTATTAAAAAAATTAAAATAATCATATATAAAAAATTATTTTCCAAAAACGGAGTTAATTTTTTAATTCTACATGTCATATAAATATTAGGTTGAAGTTTTGGTATTTTTCTAAAATAATAGAATTTTTTGTGAATAGTTAAATTCGATAATTATGAAATATGATAATTAAATAATTTTATGCATAATTCTTGATTCATGGATTATTTAAATGGCAATTGGATTGAAATCGCATTCCCTTATTACTATTCATGGTCACATGTATCATGACTATTCATAGTCTTCAGCAAAAATATTAAACTAATTAATAAAATAATAGAAACCCCCTCTTATCCTCCAGTATAAATACCACCCTCATCCCTCTTCCTCTCACACCTCTCAAAATTTTTCCATTGTATATATTCAATCCAATACCCTTCCTAAGGCTCTTCTAAAAATCAAAGACCTACTGGTTTTATCAAAAGGAAAAAATATAGGCTTTAAGGAGGATCTCAAAGAGAAAAGCTAATGAGGTAAGAATACTCTTTCATTTTCTTATGTTTTCATTTCAATTCCTTTTATTTTAATATACACCCTTACGCTACCCTTATCCAAGAGGCACTAAAGATAATGAATATTATATAGTCTAGATTTTATCATGTTTATTGAAAAAATTCATCATAATTCTTCCACTCCTCTTACGCATATTTTAAAAATAAAAACACCATCCATGAGGTGCCAAGTTACCCAAGTCGTGGATTATGTGTTTTCAATTTCCATTACTTCCTTAAAAATGGATTAAAACCATTTTGTTATTTGAAATTTATTTTAATGTGTATGATATATCCTCATTCATGTTATGATATTAACATATATACATAATATTATGTTATATAATTAAACTAGTTTGTGATTATCAAAGAACCACCAATACGATCAAGAAGGATATCACAAATGGTTTATCTAATGATTAATCCTCATATCATATATGAAAAATTATTTTTGAAATAATTTAATATTCTAGATATATATTAATACAATTTCATTCCACTTCTGAAATTTTCCTTTTTTTCGTCAAGGAAATCCTTAATGAACTGACCATGGAAATCATTTAAAGAACGCACCTAGAACATTATAAAGAATAAAATATTATAACTAATGGGTGGAATTATGTTATAAAATAATCTTATAATGTATTATAAAAATAAATATCTTTCTATAATATATTAATTACACTATTTTATCCCTTATAAATAAGTTTCAAACAAGATTCATGTAAGATAAAACCAGCTAAATGAATTCTTAACCCAATTTCAATTCCTTGGGTTAACCTTTTAGTTCATTAATTATGTGGTTTTATGACCATTTTAGTGATGAATATTTGTATATATTATAATTTATTATGGTTATTTTTAGTTCATACACATATTCATTTATTTATATCAATTCTCATATCAATTATATGTCATTTGTAAGGGAATTTTCTTATAAAATCCTCTTTGAAACTTCTAGTTTTTAAAAATTCAAAGTGACTGATTTTATGAAATAATTTTTTATTCATGATAATGTTATGGTTATTTGTCCATTTTTTAGAATGTTGGGACCTATATCATCCTAAAACATATTGGTTATGTGTAATTTTGAGGTCGTGCAT
This sequence comes from Viscum album, assembly GCA_963277665.1. NCBI lineage: Eukaryota > Viridiplantae > Streptophyta > Magnoliopsida > Santalales > Viscaceae > Viscum > Viscum album. The sequence continues at coordinate 706,908,147 of OY728165.1, read as the reverse complement.
ATGGTTAATCCACGTGTAACTACGATAGTTACACCATAAGGTAGCTGTGAGGGTTATATTGTAAGGTATACATGAGGGCTACCAATCATAAGGTGGACATGAGGGTTAAAAAATTAGGTATTTAATGCCCCAATGTACCCTTATTCTATATTTATGCTTCCTATGATTTATTTAAATATAATGTTTAGAAAATTAAGTATATGAATCTTTATGGGTGAGAAGTATGTGTTTGTGAAAATGATATCATATTTTTATAATTATTCTTGGGATAATGTTTTATTTCCTTTTTTATATCCATTATTTAAATTTTTATTCCCAACCAAAGTTTCTTAATTTTTTTCAATATGTATAATGATGTTTATGAGAAATAAGTAAATCACGTTCAATTTTTTGAATATTATTAAAGAAATCAAGTTGTTGTTTTGTGTTAAAAAATTTCTATTTTGGATGAAATGGATATTGTTTTAATCATACACCCATTTTAACTATTGTGGGTTGATATGTATTAGTTATGTTCTTACATTATAAAAATATAACCCAAAAATATATTTGCGAATGTAGAGAATGAAAATCTAGTCCAAATATTTAGATTATATAAATTTTAAGGATGAGAACTTATAAAATAAAAGTAGAAACTAATATTTATATTAAAACCCAACATAAGAAACATACAACCCATCATCCCACACTGAGTTGAGGCTTTTCACCGGAATGTATTTCTGGATACTCATTTTAACCTACCTCCCATATCCCAAAAATCATATATCATTCCTATCAAATTAAAATGTATAAGTATAACCTTGTAATGATATGAAATTTTCATGAACCAGCCCTGAAAACCCATACACCTTGGCTCCCAACTAGATCAATGAAAGACTCAATTTATGTTCTTGATCCTCATGGGTTTGAAAATACCACTGAACCAACCAACAATAACCAAAGGGAATGACTTTCATAGCCCGAATTAAGATATATGACATACATATAGAGAAAAAATCTATAAATAAAGATTCCATAAACAAAAGAGTGAAAATATCAATGATAAATTCTAAATTATCATGATAAAAATCCATGGTCCTTATCTAGAAACATAAAAAAAGAACACCAATACATCAAACAGTTATACCATGTAATACATGGTCCACATCCCATAATCTCACCATAAGATACTCGTTCCCAGAAATCATAAATCTTTCCGCCACAAAATGGTGACTTAAATATTCCTATATCAAACCAAATAATCTCAACACACCACCTTGAGAGTGCGTAGGGTGTGAAAAAAATAGGCTAAACAAGATCCCACTAGGGTGTTTGATAATAAGTCCCTATCAAATAAGTCAAATATGTTTAACACAATGTAAAAAAAGATATGGTAAGCAGTATTTTTAGTTATGTTATATGCATTGTAAAATATTTCCCCATATTCAGTGTCACAAAATAGTATATATGACATAGTGTTAATGAATATTTCAAATAATACATTTACATATATAAAATAATTCATCATATCATATCCAATCCAAATTAGTATGAATATAATAGAAATAGATGTTTCCCCAAGGATAACATCGATTAGGATAGATAAGTCATTGTACCCTAAAAAAGTTAATACTAGTGAACAATATACAAGTTTACTAGAATAATGGGGCATATGGTAAAGATGAACAACACATGAGTGAACCCCCAAAGATGTTAATATCATGTTTCTTTATCAAATGGATCAATGATATGGTAACAGAGGAACACCCAATAAATTTAACCACCTATAATGTCCATTGATAATAAACTACAAAAAACACTCCATCTAGGTCCCCATGTCTCCCATGTGACAAATTTTAAATCATTTAAAAGGTTAATTTCATTTCAAAATCCAATCCCAAACTACCAATTTTACAAAAAAAACTATGCTTTGTAAACCAATTAACAATTCCTTTAAAATAATTATTCTTTTACTAAAACAATGGGAAACCTTATTTTATCATAAACCCTTTTACACACACATATTAAAAAATTTAATAATCATGTTAATAATTATTTAGAAAACTATTTAAAAAATCAATAACATCAATGATTTACCAAACAATGGTTATGTACAGAACCACCAAACTCAAACATAAGATACACACTATAATGCTTTATCCATTCCTAATACATTACATTACTAGTTTTGGGTGTTAGAGGTGTTTTAGTTGTTTTTTGGGTTTTTTCTAGAGTTCAGATATGAAATAGAGTTGTTGTAGGAAATAGCCTCTGTGCAAATAAATTATATGACATGTAATGTAAGTTCACACCTTATGTAGCCAAATTGTTCACTACCTATTCCTAACAATGTGGTGGATCGTGAAAAGGTTAAAAGTTGTGTGTGTTGGATTCCTGATGTGTAATAAATTTGGGTGTTAAATCCTTTGAGGCGACATGCTTTTTCAATAAAGATGAAATTTTTAGAAAACTGAGGATTACACATTATGTAAAAGTTATACTGTGTGATACCTATAGGATTCTATGTTTAAAGTATCTTTATCAACTAAATTTCTTTTAATTCATCTTCCTCCCATCTTTACCATTTTGTTATATCCCTTTTCACCTCATGGAGTTATTCAATCCATATTCCTTTCTATTTTATTCTTTGGTTCTATTAGATCACTATTATAAATCCTTAGTAGGATCACCCTACTTTTTTATTTGGTGTTATTACATTATTATTCCAAGGGTTTGATATGGAAATGTTCTTTTGGATTGGGGTGTGTTTTAGGTTTAGTTTTTTAGGCTTTTCAGTGTGGGGTAGGTTTATTCATGGTTTCGTATTGTTCATTTTTAGTATTAGGTTGTTTCTTCTTCTCTTACTGTGTACAATGAGTTGAAAATATTCTTTTAGATGGGGAATCCCTCATTTTTCTTTATTGTGAATCAAACCTGAGGGGTTTAAATTTTTTATCTATAGGAGATGGTTGTAATGAATTAATCAAAGATAAATAATTTTTTAATTTAAAAATGAAGATTAAAGGTATTTTATTTTCATGGTTTTATATCGTTGATATTATTATGTGGTGGTTAATTATACAGGATTGATGCCCTGCTAATAATTATGGACATTAGGAGATTTTTTTACTTTATGATATGTGTTGAGAACGAAATTATTTTTGTGATTATTGGGATATTACCAAAAAATGGAAATATATTAACCACTTATATTTGGAAAATTAAATGGTTTCCCATGGATTATGATTGATGTAATAACTCACATAATATAAATTAGAATGTTATAAAAGCCCCTTTTTCTAATCTATAAATTGATCTTGATGTTCTTGTGATATGTGGCCATGCTTGTTGGGTAGAGATGTTTGGTTATGTCATTTGAGGTGAAATATTTTTTTATGTTCTTTTGGGGTTGAAACGTTGTGGTTGTTTGGTCCATTAATTTGGGGGTACGAGGTTTTGGTTGTTTGTGTTGTGCTTTTGGGGTAGTTGGGTGATGGTTGTTTGGGCCGTTCTTTTATGGTGGTTATGGGATGGTTGTTTGGGTCATGATTTTGGGGTGAAATAATTATTTTTTTAATTCTATATTTTGGGGTGGTGAGGTGGTGGTTTTTTATGTAATATTCCTAAGTAGTGATGGAAAAAATAACATGGTTAATAACATTTAAAATGGATGGGGATGGTTTGGTTAAAGGGAAAGAAATGGATGATCAATAAATAAATAATAGGTTGTGTGGATAAATGTGTTTATACTAAATAATTAATGAATTAAATGAATAGTGTTAATTGTTTGGAAATGTGAAATGGGACTTGTAGATTTGTTTCTGGTGTTAAGCATTTAAAGGTGACTACAATAGTGGTGGTGTTGTGAGTTGGGTATATTTTTGTTGTGAACCCATTGGTTGGTATTGAGTGTTTGATATATAAATAAAAAAAAATATATATATACTTTTATATTCTTTGTGATTTCTATATGCACCATTCCCATTTTGAGCACCTTGTGTCAACACCCGCAAAGTCATGTAATGGGGTGTTTTTTCAGAGAAATAGTAAGGAGGATGGATCAATGGCTACCAACTCTTTCACACTCTATCTTCAATGTGAGGTAGGTATTTCACTTGATGCAATGGATAGTGGTATATTAGTTCATTATATAGTGGTTGTGAATGCATATTATTTTGGCTGGGATGTGACCATGCATGTGGGGTGGTGGCCCGTGTGTTTTGGAGCTAGGTGTGATATGATAGTACTTATGGAGAAGCAATGGTGGGAATCATTGATGGTATAAGAATGGAATGATTTTATTTTCATCCATGTTCATGATACCATAATACTATGGTAATGATAGTGGTTTTGGCATGGCACAAGTATTTTCATGTGAGACATGATGTGTTCATGAATATGGGGAAGAAATCCAAGGAGTCTATTAGAATGATGTGTTGTGACCATGCTTCTCTGGTATTGTATTATATATAAGAGATGTCAGTTCTATGACGTGCTGTGTTTGGTTGTGAGAGTGGCATACTAGTAGTAATGTAGGGAAGGGTACCATTTTCAATGTGTCTCATGTAATATTATATTACTTGACTAGAATTATTTGGCGAGCAAGCCTTGGGGTGGTTGGGTTTGGTAAGTATACATGTATATGTTTTGTTTGGTTCTGATTTTTTCTCATAGGTGCATTAGTTTTATTATTTCACATGTGTATGGGAATATTTCGTTTTCTTACTGAGTGTACTTGTATGATCACCCAACGTATATAAAATAATTTCATATTTCCAGAAGGATTACATGGAATTTGTTTCACATCACTATCTTAGATGTTGGATAACTACCATGTTGATTATTTGGATTTTTTTTTGGGTATTTAATTTTGATACTATCAACTATTTCATTTTTTTCCATGTATGTGGTATGGTTTTGGTTTATTTTTATTTTTTTACTTTGAGTTTTTTTGATGATCCATCTTATATCCTGGTCAAACATTATTATAGAGAGTAATGAATCCCATTTCATGATATTTCTATAATCTCGGTTCTTGTAACCAACCTAAGGCCTTCTAGAGGGGGACTTTATGGTCATTATCCCTCTCCCCTAATTTTGGTATCTTTGGAGGGAGGGGTCATGATAGAGTGTTATAAATGTTGATGGTTGAATGATAGGATGGAGTGTGAAGTTAGGAACAATGAGGATTTCATGGGTTGCTATGAAACCATGATGTATGACCATTATAAATTACAAAGACTATGGAGACAGAATAAAACATTGGATTTTATGGTCATTCGTGATCTAGTGCATTGACATTGAGCTTATTGAATGACCATGTTAGTTGGACCTATTTGTTGGGTAGAGACATAAAAATATTTCATATATTATGATTACTTAAATTAAAGTTTTAATTTCATTATTTTTAGAAGTTTAAAATGAATATTGTGAATTAAAATGGATCTTAATAAAATTCCATACTACTTGGGATTAAATAATATTTTTTTTCCTATTTCAGCTATGGATCATGTTCATCAAGCATGTGTGGATTATATAGATGAGGTTCAATAAAATGGTCTGTTTTACTGTTGGATGGTTGATCGAACAGAGAAGGATAGTCAGTAGAAAATAAAATATAATTCTTTTTAGTGGTAGGATTTGAGGAATTATAAGGACAGTGTTTTAGATGTGGAGATAGAGAGATGGCTGGGGGAGCTCAATATCACATTCGTTTTGATATGGGACCTGATGGAGTACATGGTTCTTTTGGAAGCTAGCCAAATGTAGAGAGTTGTGCATAGATGGTGGAAAATATATCTATGAGAGTGGATGGAGGAATATTTTTCAAGGGTCTAATTCAAGAAGGAGTTTCATGATGTGTTTCATTCATCGACTATGACAGGTTGTGAAGATTTATGATCTTATTTCTCTTTAACATGGTCGTTTGTTAGCGTAGTAGCTAGGAATTAATATCAAGGACCTTCTTTGTTTTACCGCAATTCTTTTCCAATATTATGAGTCTCATGAAATATGTCTTAAGGAGGAATTCGATCCATATATCAATTATTTAGTTACATCTTTTATATTTTAAACGTATCTGGAGGGTCATAAGAAGGAAGCGGTGATCGAGAAGGTTCACTCATGTGGAGGATTACCAAGAGAGGGGAATCTATTGGGATATATTAATACTAGATTTTTCTGTGGAAGTTCTCTTGTTTTAGGGCCTTTAAGGTTTTTGGAAGTGGGATTCGACCACAATAGCTTCCTTTAGATGTTTATAGGGATAGTGGTTTCCATGATTTTCCTTGGGGGTTTTCTTCAGTGCGTTCTAGGGATACTACATCAGTAGTAGGGGAAGTCGGGTAATACTCTACTGAGTGGAGATAGAGAAGGTAAAGGATAACCTTATGATGTTACTCATGTTCAGGAACCTTGACTCGAGTGTGTTCATGGAGGTGGTCATCAATCAAGAATTAGAGGATTTGGGCATGGTCATGTTACACGTAGTGGAGGTGGCGGTTCTAGAAGAGATAGATATCATTAGAGGTACAATGCGTTTTTTTATTACTCTTGTTTGACTTAGTATATTAGCACTTCATTGTTTCACCAACTATGTCCCATACTCTAGGAATAGATGTTAAAATTATTTATATGTGCATGGTGTTGAATATTCTAGATTGAGGCCAGAATAGCTTATTTGATGTGTGCTAGGGGTGTAGAATGATGATGTGGAACATTAGTCTTGTAGGGTTATTTTCTTGCTACATATGCATTCATACAAAGTTATCATTGGAAATGACTAGTTGTATTCTATATGTGGTATTACTAAATGATTTTAGAGCAAAATAACGTTCTCATATGTGGATGGTCATCATGTGGTTTTAATTTGTGAGGGGGGTTGTCATGTGGGAATTCAGCATGTTGATCCCCTTCTTTCCTTATCATCTTAGTTGTCGATAGAATCAGTGGAAATATGATAGTGAAATTCCCCAAAATCCCTGGAAAGGTCATGTATGATTTTTTAGAGGAGGATAGGATGGAACCTCAGCAATCTGGTACTGAATTTGTTATAGACATACAACATGATGATTCTTGTATTTTGAATGATTCTTATTGGATGGATCCTTATGAGTTTCCATAGTTGAGGATTCATATATATTATCTAATGAAGAGTGGTTTTATTTGGTCTAGCGTGTCACTATGGGATGCTCTAATGTTGTTCCATAGGAAATATGATCGATGTATAAGGTTGTTTATAGACTTATAGAGTTTGAATCAGGTTACATTTAAGAATAGTTAGATTCTCCGAAGGAAAGTGGATTTTTCATCCAACTGAGAGGGAAAATTTGGTTTTCTAACATTGATCAACAGTCTGGATATCACATATTGTGGGTGAAGGAGATTTATATCTTGAATATTTCTTTTAGATGTAGTTATGGATACTTCAAGTTTCTCGTCCTGAAATTTGGTGTTAAAAACATGCCAACTATGTTCATGGGGCTTTTGAACTCCATGTTACTTGAGTTATTGGACCGGTTCATCATTATATTAATCTATTATATCATGATCGAATCTAATTAATAGGAACATAATGATCATCTAAAAACTATCTTGTAGGATCTTTGGTGGAACCACATTTATTGAAATATGTCCAAGTGTAAGTTATGGACACCATAAGTGGATTTCCGTAGAATTTTAGTGTCTCGGTAGTGTGTGGTAATCAACTCATAAATGGTGGAGGCAGTTGCTTTGTGGGGTGTTCCCAGGAACATGGTAGATATACACCGTTTCCATGGTCTTGTGGGTTATTTTTAGAGGGTTGTTCCTAATTTATCTCATGCTACCTCCATGTTGAATGTGATGACTAAGGGGAACTAATTATTTTTGTGGAGTGATCAGTTCCAAGAAGTATTCAGTTACTAGAAGGGGATGTTTTTCAGTTCCCTAGGGCTTCAATTTCCAAAGGAGGTTATAATGATAGAATTGTTTTGTAATGATTCCTATATTGTTTTGTAATGATTCGTATATTGTTTTGGTATTATTTTGAATAATAGTGATATCTTATTGGTCTAGGATGTTATTTCCCCATGAGAGTAACTATGCCACCCATGATAAAGAGCTATCTGTAGGTTTGTTTGCACTGATGTCGTAGCGGCATTACCTCAATAGGGAGAGATTTATTGTCTTCACAAATCACAAGATCTTGAGGTATATATTTTCATAGCATGAACCTAATTTTTGGTAGTGGAGGAGGTGACGTTTCTTATGGACTATGATTTTGAGATCTTCTACACCTTAGGAAAGTGGAATTTTATGGCCAATGATTTTAGCAGAAAGTCATGGGACGATGTTGTTCAAGAGTCTGGGAATGCATGGAGAGCAATAGAAGAGTGGGAAGACATATTATTTGATCGAAAGGGTGATGATGGTAGATATTATTTGTTTCATATGATTATTTATTCTTCAATGATGTGGCAGGTTGAGGAGTCTCAGTGGGGAGACTCATAGGCAGAGGTGATACACGTTCATGTTGGCCATGGTGATGCTCTGGATGGATGGTCAAAACCAAATATCTCCTCATGGGATGTTTTTTATATTATTTATTCATAATGGAGTCCTTCATATGATTTATAGATCACCTTTAGTGGTACACCTAAAATTTTTCAATAAGTACCATAACATGATGATGCAGTTTTTGTGTCAAATGATGAAACCAGAAGTGGTGGAGTTTGTGGAAAAGAGATTGTTTTTCCAATAGGTGATGTATGTGAACCATGTTAGATGTAGTTTTTCTAGTCATTAGATATTCCAAAGTTGATATGGGATGAATTATTGATGTATTTCATCACAGGGTTACCTAGAGCTCAGGGACGTTGTGATGCCATTTGGGTGATCGTGGATCTGTTTATGAAATCAACCGACTTATAAATATCAAAGATTTAGGTGTATTGGATGGTTTATCTAAGAGGTATGTGGGTGAGGCGGTGTGGTTTCATGGAGTTCGTAGGTTTATTTCCTTGAATCAAGCTGTACATTTTACCTTATGAGTCATTATGGGATTACTGCATACTTTTGGAACCCAGTTACACATCATCACTGCTTTCCACCCTTAGATAGATGTGCCGATGGAGCAGACTATCCACACACTCAAGGTTATGTTGAGAGAATGAATCTTAAACATTGGTCGATATTGTTTATCAAACATTACTTTGGTTGAGTTTTCTTATAATAATATCTACTACACATCCATTAGAATGTATCTATCTGAGGATTTTAATGGGAGGTCATTTTGTTCTGTATTGTTCTCTATTGAGGTTTTGGAGGCATCAGTTCTTAGACATAATGTTGTGTGGATCAAGATAAAGAAGGTTCAACTTGATCGTGGGAGTATAAATGAAGCGTAGTACTAGATGAAATCTTACGAAAACCATAGGATTATTACTTTGTAGTTCTATGTTGGGGAACATGTGTTCTTGTTTTTTTACCTCAACGTTTGCAGTGGATGTTTAGAAGGGGGTGTATGTTTTATCTTAGTTTTTTGGGCCCTCTGAGGAGTTTGGGAAAGATGTTGTGGTGGCATATTGTTTGTCATTTCCACCTTGAATAAAGAGGATCCATAATATCTTCCATATATCTTAGATTCATCAGTATTGTCATGATGTCTTCCATATCATTGAATAGGGTGAGTAAGATATCAAGGATGAAAAAACCTTCGTGTTGATGATAGTAGATATCCTAGATCACTAAGAGAACGAACTATTTTAATGGATCATTTCTTTGGGTCATGTGTTTTGGAGGCATGGTTTCTTGGAAATGGGTAAATTGGAATTCAATACCTAGATATGTTCCTAATACCCTTATTTTTTTGAGTGTTTTTTATCTGTTTTTAATTATGATTTGATTTTTGGATCCTTCTGTTTAAGAGATGAGATATTTTTCTTTTTTTGTGATGTATTATGTGTGATATATTTTCAAGATATAAAAATGGGGGTACCTAATTACTAATTAAGATGTATTAATTTTTATATGATTAAACCCATGTGGGTGAATCAGTGAAGCCCGGTGTGGATAATATATACATGGAGGTTATAAGTTCTTAATTTGTATTTTGGGATGTTGTGGTTCATTTGTTAATGTTTTTTTGGTTAGGCTTGTTTGGAGGTCAAGATGGTTGTGTCGTGGTAGTGGGGTTGGATGAATTTTTGTGTGTGGTGATGATGTTGTGTGATATATTTTATTTCCTTTTTGGATTGATGTGTTTTTTATGGTGGTAGCATTTGAATTATGACAAGATCTTTGAAAGGTATCTCATAGGGTGGTTGTTTGGACCCCTTCCATTAAAGGCTTGGTTCTGGATTCTCAAGGGTTATAATCATTTCAGATGTATCTGATGTAGTGGTATGTGCCTTCTTAGGCTGTTACGGTGCTGGTTTTGGGCATTAGAGGTGTTCTGAGGAGGTTCTGGGAGTTTTCAGTGGAGGACAAATCTTTAACCATGCTTATGTAGTAAATATATTCGGTGTAAATATAATACTCTACATCTAATGGCAGATCATAGCTTGTGTAGACATGTGGTTCATAACTTTTACATGGAAAAGAAGTGTCCCATGAAAAGTGTACACTTCATTAATGTGGGATTCATGACATGTAATAAAATTGGGAGTTAAATACTTTAATGTTACCCATTTTGAAAATAGTTTAAATTTTAGAAAACCTGAAGATTACATACCATGTAATGGTTACACAATGAGAAACTCGTGGGATTCTAGGTCCGAAGTCCCTTTCTCATCTGACTTTTTTCATTCAGTCGCCCCAGTTATCTCTCATTTTGGAAGATCCCTGGTCACCCCAAAGAGTTATTAATTCCCTATAACTTCCACTTCTATCATTTGGTTCTGGTGGGTCACTCGTGGTAATCAGTAGTAGGATATCCTCTATTTATTGGTTGGTTTTCTTCTGTTATTATATTATTGATTTTTTTATGGGGATGTTGTTTTGGATTGGGGTGAGTGTTTGGTTGATCTTTGATGTTCTTTGAGTTTTGTGTATGTTGATTCACAATTTCTCATTGTTCAGTTGTGGTGTGTGGATGATTCTTCTTCTCCCTAAGGTGTGTGGGGAGTTGGAAAGCTTATTTGAGGTAGGAAAACCCTTAATTCTATTTACTACATATCATGCATGAGAGGTTTACTTTTGTTTATCTATAGAAGATGGATGTTCTGAATTAATAAAAGGTAAATAATTTGACAATTTTATATTGAATGTGAAAATGGATTTGATCACATGATTTTATAGCTTTGATATCATTGCTATGTGATGGATTATATGGGATTGATGACTTGCAGAAAATTATGGAATTTTGGGGAATTTTTTCCAATAGATGATATGTTTTGTGACCGGTGTCCTTGATTTGATTGTTTTGATATCACCATAAAATGGAAATTTATTAACCACTAGTATTTGGATAATGAAATGGTTTAATCAAGATTTTCTCTTGTGTGATAACACCACTAAAATAATGTGGAATGTGATAAAATACCCTTTTATTAATATGTAAATTAATATTATTGTGCTTGTGATGTGTAGTTGTGATTATGGGATTTCTATGTGTCGATGGGGTGTGCGAGGTGATGTTTTTTTGGACAGTTCTATTGGGGCAGTGATGTTGTGGTGGTTTAGAATAGGCTTTTGGGGCAGTGAGGATGTGGTTATTTGGTGGTGATTTTGGGGTTTCTAGGTGATGATTATTTGGACCATGCTTTTGGGGTGGAAATGTAAATGTTTTTTGGGATTTTATTTTGGATAAGAAAGGTTTTTGATTTTTGTTCTTGGTTTTTTGGTGGCGAGGTGGTGTTGATTTGTGTTAGATTCCAAAATAGTGATGGAAAAAATAACTTTTCTAATAATATTTAAAATGGCCACAATTGGTTTTGTTAATGGGATGTAAAAGGATAATGAATAAATAAATATTTGTTTTTTAAATGTGGTTGATTCTAAATAATTAAATTAATTGGATGGATAATGGGAGTTGTTTGGAAATTTGAAATGGGTGTTGTGGCTTATTTTATATTGTTATGCATTTATAGGTGGAAAGGAAAATGACTGGGTTGTGAGTATGATAGCTATTGGTTGTGAACCCATAGGTTGGTATTGTGTGTTTGATATATATATATATATAAACATGAATATTCTTTTTTATTTTTATATACACCCTACTCGAGTTGAGCACAATGTAATGACACCCATATTGTCACACGAGGGGGTGTTTTTTGACATCTAGTGAGGAGTAGAATGGATGGGTACCATCTCTATCCTTCCCTCTCTTCAAGGATAGATCAGTATTTCATAGGCTTTAATATCTAGAGGACAGTTAGTGTATTTTACGGTGGTATTGATAACCTAGGTTTTTTCGAGTGAGATGTGACCTTGCTTCTGGGGTGGTGGCCCATGTGTTTTCGAGAGAGGTGTGATTGGAAAATTCTTGTGGGGAGGATATAATGGGGGTCATGCATGGTAGGATGAGGTCGCAATGTTTATTTCATATATGTTCATGATACCCTACTAATCTTTTTATGGATTTGGTTATGTTGTGGCCCATGTTTTTTCGAGGGATACATGATGTGGCCTTCATTGTGGGGTGACGATCCCAAGTGTCTGTGGACATGATGTGTTGTGAACATTCTTGTTGGGTGATGTGGTTTGTGTAAGAGATCGGAGAGTCGGGATGTATGACTATGGGGTGTAAGATTGGAATATTAATGATAAAGAACTATGGGGTACCCTTATCAATGTGCTTCATGTTATATTATATTATCTGACATTCGTTGTTTGGTGAGAAGGCCATGGTGATGTTGGGTTTTATTAGTATACACATATTGGTACTATTTGGTTCTATTGTTTTCTCATGGGTTCAATAGTATGCTTCTTTCACATCTACGAGATAGGATTTAGTCTTCTACGGAGTATACATGTATGCTCACCCAACCTATATAAACTATTATCATGTTTCCATGAGAATTATATAGACTATAATTGACATTACTTGGTCGTACCTTAGATAGATTTAATGTCACTTCTTTATAAATTATTTTGGGTATTTACATTGGATACTTTTATCTATCTTAGTTTAATTTATACATGTATGTTGGATGGTTTTGGTTTCTCATTATATTTTTTCTTGGACTTTTTTTTGTAGATGATTAATGTAATCTCCCAATCCTACATTATTTTATAGTGAAATACCAATAATTTCCTTTGTGTTTTATAACCTCTGTCCTAGTCGCCAACATGAAGCCTATAGAAGGTGGGATTTAGGGGAAATTATATATATAATCTATTTGCGGTATCTTTGGAGGGAGGGGTTCATGACACAGACTACCAAAAATTATATCTACACACAGTAATAATATAATATATAATAACTAGTTAGAGGAGTCCCTAAAAAATATTCCTATAACTTTCAATCATGTTTCCATAGGTGAATGGGTTGGAAGAGAAGATATATCATCACATACCTCTAGAATCATGCATTGAACACCAAAATAACAATAGACCCAACCTTTAGTAAATGAAAAAAAAATATAATAAAAATTATAGAATCACTAAGAAATCAATTGATATAGAAAACTAATCATAAATCTTCATGAAACTCTAGTAATATCATGAGAACCAAGTAAAAATGGGAGAATCAAACAAAAAAATTTGTTGAAAACTGATAAAACCATGATCAAAAGAACTAGTAGAAAAGATCAAAGGGTATTATGACACTAGGGGAAATCCTCTGTAGGATAACTACAAAGAATAGGTTTAATAATTAAGGACTGAAGGTTTAATTAGGTGTTTTGGGGGTATTTAATTACACTAAACCCAATGTTACTTGGGGAAACCTAATGCCACTGGATACATTGTGGCCACTGTGACCATTATGTTCCTACTATCAAGCCTATTAGTTGGATAATGGAAGGACACTGGTGATCTGGTGGCCCTAAAATCCATACATATACCAATATAAATCCATGAACTATTTAGTGAATCCATTAATCCATTGATTAGACTAGGAACTTTAGAAACTACACAATAAATCCTTTCAATCCTATCGAACCAAAAAAATATCTTAAACATAAAAATAAGTTTTCCCCAGAATTTAATGTAACAAAAATCCTCCACTTCTAATAAGAGATATGAAATTGTCAATTATGCATATGTTCTAGCCCACTGCCTCCATAATTAAGCATGTTTCATTTTAAATAACCACATTACATGATTAATAAAATGTTGAGTTTATTAAATAATAATTATATTTATAACATGTTTTAGATTTTGAAATGATAAACCATATTACTTATTCTCCTCATTCTGTGGAAAATAAAATCATAATCCACGTGTACGTGAAAACTGCCACCTCCACAAAATATTGCCTCACATAACTCATTAATACCCTTAATAAATGGTTATAAGATTAGGTTTTATGGTTTAATATTAATTTTTATGAAATAATTTACATTATTTTTAGTCATATTGGATAATCTATTAATGATATGAGCAATAAATTATCATTATAAAATTGACAGTCTAAAACAAGCATATTAAGAGGGGAAAAATATCCATGATATCTAAGTGTTTCATTTATATTACATATTATTCAACATATAATTAATTTTTCTTAATGATTATAATAAATAATAAATAACAATATAATTTCTCAAAAAAATGATATTAAAACTAATTACTTCATAATCATCCACTGAAATATACTATGTTCATGGTTTGGTCAGTTTAACCAACCACATGAAAAATTATTGAAAATATTATCATGGATAATTGTGAGACCATAAATTTTTATAATATATGATATAAATAAATAAATAATATTTTTATCTAGGTTTTGTAATGGTAGTATTAATATTAATCTCATCAAATAATATAACATCATTTGGTCCTTAAAAATAATAAAAACATGTTAATCACTGAATACATATTCAAGGATCATAACCAAAAATCACATAGAATGAAATTATAACATTATAAATAGTTATAAAAAATCAATTATGTGTCATTTATTATCTAACAATGAATAAATTTTTGATAATAATGAATTATAACCCTCAAGAATAAAACTAGTTATGAATTTTAAATATTACTTACACCCTATATAAGAAATAAAAAATATCAAAGTAATATACCTAAAGAGAATAAATTCAAATGAAATTTATTAAAGGTTTTAGTTATGAATAATGTTATATAATATATGATTAATATATTTTTTAGGATATTCAGGTGTGTTATTGGATGTGGTAAATTAAGGTAAGGGGTTCTATTCAAAACATTTAAACCCTTGAAACATACTTCTTATAATACAACATGTTTTATTTGGAAATTCTTTCTAATCTCATTTAATATTATCATTCATGATTCCTTTAAGTTTCGTTTTTTTACTGTTCTATTCATATTTATTTCTCTTATGGAATATTAAATAACAAATTACAAAATTTAAAGGGGTTGTTTGTCTCAATTTTAACATCCTGATACACCATTATTTTTATGCCCCAATGATATCTTTAATTTGGAAATATTATTTCCTTAATGATATATTTTTATCTTATTCATTAAGGTTTCAAGTACCGTATCTTATTCTATTTTAAATGTTTTTCATTATAAATATACCTAAGTTGAATTGATTTTTTTATTAAAATATTTGTCAAACTGTAAGGGTTTCATTGCTATTATTATTTTTAATTAATTAATATTTTTAATGGATGATCCATTTTGGGAATTTTTAATAATTATAAAAACCCTCTTAATATAATTTTATATTCATGGGGTTTTACATGTCCCTTAAAATTTAAATTTTCCCTTGAATCATATTTTACTAGAAGTGTTTCATGTTTGAGAAAATGACATCATCTCTTCTTCTTGGTTGAAAACCACCCTTTTTTTCAGGTCTGTATTCATTATTTTATTTTTAAAATTTAATTATTTATGAGTTAATAACATATTGTGTCAATTTAAATTATATTATCTTCATTAAAAAATATTAATGAATTGTTAACATTTTATTTAGGGGTAATTTTCATAAAAGTGTAAAATGATTAACTTCTTCATGTTTTCCATGTAAAAAATATTACATTATATTTATCATTTTATAATGAATATTTATCTCTACCCATTAATGAATTGTAATATATTTTTTTCAACATTTATTCATAACATTATTGGTGTTTCTTATTTCCATATTTATTTATTCAAAACCATTAAAAAGTGTTTTTAATTAGGGTAACCTTTTTTAATGAACTCATACATGATTACATTCATTCTCAAAATGATATCATCTATATTTTAAATTTTTATAGGTTTTGATACATCATTCATTTCTTGAAGAACAATCTATTACTGTCTTTTATTGATTATCACCTTTTTTGTATAATCATAATTTTTATTCATTGCCTTTACATTGTGAATATTATTGTTTGGATCCTTTGATTGAAGGTTTTCACCTAAATTTCATGTCTTAATTGTGTTGTGATGTCATTTTCTTAACTGTATACCATTTTTAGTATCGAAATATTATCTTATTTGTATATATTTATAGGATGGGGGTGAATTTTAGCTTAACAAATATTTTAAGTAGTCAAAACACAATACCTCTTAAAGTTAATTTATCAAATTTTGAGTTAGTTTAATTATTAAAGTGTAGATAAAGATGAAAATGGATCTGAGTAATATATAGGTCTTTTATTAACGCAATTAGAGTAATACCATGAAATTAAACAGAATAGAAAGTTGAGTATGATGAATGTATTCCTATTACCTAAACAATAGAATAGAAACTTATAAAAACAATAAATACAATATCTATGAAAAAAATAATGACTTATAAGCTATAATAAGAAGTATTTTACTCTTTTAATATTAAGGGTATGGCGGTCAAAAAATATTACTAAAGGTATCCAAAGTTTTATACTTACTGTAATGTATATCTTTCCTTACTAGGAAATCCATAAATAAGATAATAAGAATAGATCTGAATTTCGATCCCTAAAAGCCTTCGTTATGATGATCAATTTCTATTTTCCTAGACCGGGAATTCCTTGATTTGATGGATTATATTCACCATTTTTCTATCTCTGTAATCCCTAAATCAAAAGCAATTCTTGGACAAAGAATAAAATTGAAATTTCTATAAATGAAACAGAATGGAATGTATTCATTAAAACCGCAACTCTTTATAGTATCACAATGATAAATATAGATATGTTCACATAGAGAAAACCTCAGAATACTTGAGTTTCGAAATTTATCAGCTCCAAACTCTTCAATTGACTATCTATTTATTGAAGAAGCTATAGTGGTCATATTTCTATGTTTTTTGCAATGACCTTAGTCAAATGTCACATGGCATCTCACACTATTATGGTATAACTAAATGCCTAACATAGTTTTTTAACATAATTATAGTAAAAATGCATTCATTAAAAAAGAAACATTTCAAGATATTCTGATTATAAAAATTTGATAGTCTGGTCGAATTAATTAATGTTTGTCAATATGATAATCCATATAAGGATCCATTTCATTATTTCAGTATAAGAGGCAGTCTAATGGTTATGACATTTTTCAATACTATAGACATGACAAATGTCTAAATCCTAGTCTAATAAAAGTTATGTTAGATTTGTCAAATAAATACTAAATCCAATGATCATAACAAAGAATTGCGAGTTTATATTCGAAATATATCAAAATGTTTTATATGTACAGTAAAATATAACATTTTCTAGAAAAACATAATAAAACATTTGGGATATAAAAAGTTTATAAACATGTTTTAAGAATGTTTTTGTGAGTTATGAAACATAAATAATGGGAAATTCATAAATAATACTTCTAACTCAAAAATATCACCCTTTTTGAAAAAAAAGAAAAAGAACATAAATTTAAAAAATCTAAAATGAAAAACATAAAGTCCATTATTCATTTAAGAACTGAAATTTTTTTCTTTTTAACATAACTCACATGGAGATTGAAACTCTCTTCAATATGATAAATATTTTTTGAAAATTTTATCTTTAAAGATGACTTCTTACCTTTAGGAAAATTCATCTCCCCAATAATAATATCTCTCCCTTAATAAAATATCACCCCCTTAGATAAAACCTTTTCTACTTTTTTAGAATATTATACCCCTTTGTGATTTTAAAAATAATGGGAATGAATCTGATGTTTTCAGTAAGGTTATAAAAATAACATATTATACAATAATGATCTAACTTATCATCCATGTAATTATGAAAGAAAATATAACCAAAAATAATTTCTAAATATTGAAGCATAAATGAATTGAATGTAATTTTAATTAATTAACAAAAAAAATTTCATACAAAAATACATTGAGGTTCAAAATAAAAAAATGTTCATTAGTTATTCATCAGTGTATTTACAAAATTCATTATCTTCTTGAACTAATGATGAACGTTTTCTAGGTTTTAATCATTTTCTTATAAAGAAAACTACTTATAAACCTTTTCATTCAAACTTTTTATTTCCTTATATATTTATTTATCCAAATCCATAATTACAATTAGCTCATCTTCACATGATATTAGTCGTCTCATATGCAGCTGCATATCTCACATCTTTTATTGAATACATTTATCTCCTCATTTGATTTATTCATTTTATTGATGAAATATTAAAAAAAATACTCTATTATCTGTGTATGATGAGATCATATTAAAAGAGTTAGACGATTCTTACATGATATAGTTTATTTCAAAAAACTGATGATTGTGTAAATGAATATCAGAATCAACATGGTTATACCAATTCACCATATAGTTGGTTGATATTTTGGGAGTATGAGAATTTTCTATAAAAATTTTCAATTGATCTTGTATCTGAATCACTGATTCTATTAAAACTTTTATTGATTCAAATTTTTGACTGTGACAATTCTAAATTAGTTGAAACCTTTCTACAAGGTTAGGATAATATGTAATTTTATCTTCTAACCTTCTCAAGGAGTGTCAATTATAATAAAAAAAATTCTTTTTTATTGTTTCATTGGGGATCAATGATCCTGAAGAAGGTTTGGGAAGATTAAATTTTATCATTCTGGCTTCGACATCCTTGCAGTTTTTATCCTTTATATGTACTTTGTTTTTATCAAAACATTCTAGAATTTCTATATTCTTACCAGATTTATAATTTTTAGATACTTTCATCTTTTATTTTTGGTTTTATACTTATTTATTTAATTAAGATTTTGCTTATTTTTCTGATAAAAATTTTTCTTCCTGAGTATATTAATAATTTTCACCCGTTCTAGACATATATGATGAACTTGATAAATATTAGTACGATTTAAATGAATCTTTTTCTAGCTTCATTTCTTTACTATAATATTCATTCTTTTATTCATAATCATCATCTTCTTCTTCTACATCCACTAATTCTTCTTATACTTAATTATATAATTCTTCGTTTACTTCTTCAACTTCCTTACAACTTATTTATCAATTTATTCTCCTAGATACCTTTCCATTTTAGACTTCCATTTCCATCTAACTCTGGTTTCTATTTTTTATCCGGAATAATTGGAATGGATTCTTCTAAATTAACCTTTCACTTTCCAATATCATTAAAAGGTGATATTTCAAATGGAATAACCCACCTCTCTTCAAAAACTAATCAAACTTCCAGATTTACTAATCGGTATGGGATGTTGGACATATATAATTTTCATAATCTCTTTTAACTCCTTTTAAATACTGTCTACTATTTTTGGCACATACAACCTATTATTTTGTTACTTTAACTTATTATATTTTTCAAATGTTTTAACAATATAAATATTTAAAGCCTTTGCCTCTCAAGGGTCAAGTCCAAATTCTAGATCCCATAGATTCTTTTGAGACTTATGATCCACCATCATTTCAAAAAATTCATCTGGAATTTTATTACGATTCTTTTATTTCCCAGGAGGAGAGTTCTCTACTATTATTTTATTCTTCTAATCTTTCTCATATTTTCGTCATAGATGTGCCTCCGAGGAAGCACAATCAACCTTTTCTATAAAATTATTTGATGTAGAATAAGATTCCATCTGTATTCCCAACATTTTAATCCTAAATGATAAAATAAATCCACTCCTTTAATTGATATTATTTTCTATCTAACTTAAATAACTCGATACAATTTACAACCATCTTACTGATTAATTGATGAAACATTATTATCTTTGACTTGATTGAGTTAGTTTTTATGTTTTCATCCATTATAAATATAATAATTACTGAGTAAATATTTCTCATATTCACAAGAAAATAAATTACGAAAACATCAGAAACCATTAGTGTTTCTATATCCCATTTCATAGGGATCAAATACCCTTGATTTCACCATGAAATGACTATGTTGTTCGGAGTTAGGTGTGAAACTTTCTAACATTTTCATAATATGAAATAGTAAATCTTCATCCTTATTCTTATCTAAAGTACTGAGTGTATTCAGTAACTTATGAGAAGGTTGGTAAACTTATTCTTCCAATGAAACTCTAACTATGTAAAAAACTCTTTAGAAATAATGTTTATATCACTTTCAAAAAAATAAAATAGAAACATCTTTCATATAATCTTCTTTAACAAATTGTATTTTAGTATAAAATTCAGAAACTACCTAAGGATAATAAATTCCAAAATCCTAGTTTTTATTTTCAATACAAACTAAATCCAGACCTGGAAAATAAACTTCCATCTTTATAATAGAATCACACTTTCCAATGCTTGACCTTTCAAACAACCTTTCATTGAAAATAATATTCATAGAAAATTATTCTTTTGATTCCATCAGAAATGGTTCTAAAACTGATAAGAGAATGTAAAAGATGATTATCAGACTGATGTATTTGATTGGTGCATCAACTCAAAATAAGCAATAGTGGATAATCGATGTGGGACATAAAGTGACCCACCCATATATTGTAGTTGGGGTGATAATTAAACTTCCATAAGAAAACCAACAGTTGATATGTAAATCCTTTCTAATCTAACATCTCTCTTTCATTATGAATAATTTTTTATAAAAATATATGAAATTTCAATGTTTTAATAATTTTTTTATCATGAATATGATTATTAATTAGAAAACAATTAATTTCTTTTAAATTAAAAGTTTTCATAAAAAACACATAACAATAAAAAACATCAATTATAAAATAAAGTAATGAAATATTTTAATGACTAAAAGAATAAAATAGTACCTTTCAAAGTGAAAAGATTCATTGATATGATTGGAAAATTATTCTTTGTTTTTTTTCAATGAAAACATTTTATGATAGTTACATAATAAATTGATTTCAATAGTTTCATATTGAAAGACATACTATGATAGAAAACTAAATATAATATTTCTAAAGAAAAAATGATTATGATAATTTTTTATAATAATATAACAAAATATGAGTTTGTAATGTCTATAATAATTTTTACGTCTAAAAATACTTTTATGAATTATGTATCTGATTATTTTATAAAAAATTTCACTTCTGAAAACTCATTATGATATATTCTTTAGAAAAAAATAACAATTTTGGAAAAACGAAGGGTTTTGAAATTCATCATACATATATACTCCCCCTATGAAAAGAATTATACTTGTATAATAAAATGGGAAAACAAGAATTATATATGGACAATCACATTACATTGATCATTCCGATGTTCTATTTAATATATTCTAATCTATTAGAACTATGTAGTTTTTGTAAAAATCTTAGAAAGTTGTTATTGAGTTATGATTACATGTATAATTATATCTCTTTTAGGTGTGGGATCATGAATGAAATGGTGTATTATTTCAATGTTTTTATCAAGGAGTGATGTGTTGGTTTTCTACATAATATAATGGAAATTGTATTATAAAAAATTATTTTAGTTTTAGTAAACTAATTCCATAGTTATTTAGTGTGTGATTCATCCACATCACTTAATCACAACAACTTTTAGATGATACATATTCCTCTTTAGTAGTGGAATGCTCTATTGTGTTTTTTTCTTATATAAAAAATAAACTACGTAATCTACTAATAAATGACCATTCTGAGATGTATTTTCCCTCTCCACAATATATCCACAAAATTCGACATCTAAAAAATATTTTAGATCAAAAAGATTTATAGAGTATTTGAAAAGACTAAATCCATAGTTCCCTTAAGATAAAAAAATTCGTTTTAAATATTTTATATGGAATATTTTTCAATTATATTTTTATTCTGGACATAATCATAAACAAAACATTAAATCCATATAATTATCTATTATGTAAATTAAATATCCTCTCATACCTATAAAAATATTTGGATCAACTGATTTCCCAGCCTCATCAAGATCAAATGTATTAGAGGTACCAATGAGAGAACTAATACTTTTATTATTATCATATCCTAATTTCATAAGAAAATATATTATATAATTATATTGGAATATAAAAGTTCATTTTTTATTTTTGAAATTTAAATCATTTAAAATATGCTAACTCACCCTTCATAATCATTCCAAACTTATACTTCATAATATCCACAATTAAATCTGGTAATGATTATTGAGTTGATCCAAATATAATTTCATCGACATAGATTGGTATAATAATAAAACTTTTATTAATATATTTTATAAAAATAGGATGATGCACATATCTCTTAAAAAAATTTGTAAAAAAATACAGTTAATCTATCATACCAAGCTCTATGGCCTTATTTAAGTCTATATAAAATATTGATAACTTTATAAAAATATTTTGTATGATTCGTATTATAAAAACCATGTGGTTTCTCAATATAATATTCCTCTTAAACATATCCATAAATAAAATCACACTTCATATCCATTTTAAATAGTTTAAAATTAAAAAATGTTGTAAAGGATAGAAGTATTCGAATAGCATAATGTATTACTACTAGAGCCTATGTTTCTTCATAATATATTCCTTCTTGTTGATTATAATATTTATCAACAAGTTTATATATATTTATAAAGGATACTGATGTTATTTATTCATAATGAAAAATATAAATAAGTGGAATTATAATAGGAATGAAACTTGAAAGAATCGTTTGAATAGATTACCTCTTCCTCAATGTGCCTGTTTTAACGTTCCTCATTGGGCACTAGAGATGAGATTTTGATAAGAACATGTCTTCTTAAATTTAAATAGGTATGTTGAGAGTATAAATGCCCAAGTTTTGGCTGAGCTTGAATTCTCAAAATGAAGTGAATAGGAGAGGGATGATGTTCCCTTTTATAAGAGAGGATTGGGGCACTTTTGGAAACTCTCAAAATACTTATTTATTATAAAGTCAAAGCCCACTTAAAAACCGCCATAATGTCTCAAATTACATTATTTGATGATATATGGTTATAATGTCATCATCCAATGGATTTTAGAAAAGTTTTAATGTCAATTTATGCATTATCATTTTCATTAACAATTTATTATTCAATTTAATTTTAATTATGGAAATAACATTCTAAATTTTTTATGGTTTTAAATATTTACTTATATGCTGTTAATTGATCATAAATGGATATTTTATGAAATTAATGACCTTATAATTATTACTTTAATATATTTATATATTTCTATCATTTTTTATAAATTTAATTAAATGTTATTTTTTAAAAATGTCAATAGTTTAAATTTTGACATTATTTATTTATTTGATTATACATAAAATTCAAATAGAAGATAAATTCAAAAAAAATATTTAATACCAACATAAAATTTAATATTGAACTTTAAAATTCGTGGATAACATTAATTATTTCATATTATGTCTCTTCTAATATTTTTTAAAACATTTAATTGATATTACAATTAATAAAATTAATTTTACATCACTAATGTGTCATACCTAATGGCAATTATTTAGTCTCTAAAATTTATAAATTACTTTCTATGATTCAGGTAATTTTGTTATCTTTCAAAATATAATATATAGTTTATATTATCTTAAAGGAATATATACACTAAAATTAATATACATATATATAATGAGATAGTTACATTTTGTCACATTCACTTGTTTTTATTACATTCATGTCATATTCATAGGTATGTGGCTCTAATAAGATTATATTTAGATAAAACGGTAATAAGGTCGAATTTCATCATCTAATGAAAATTTTATAGGTTTAAAACTCGAGTTTATAATATTATGTTTACCATTTATTAGATAATTTACCATTAACCATGTTAATAAAATAATTACCAGATTTACTATTCATAATTCCCAGAAATAAAAGTAGCCTATTAACATAATTTAGACCTACTGATTATAAATATGGAATCAATTTTTCAAAATTCAACACACAAAAATTTACATAATTATTTTAAAATTCATCTCGTTATTGAAAAAAGAAACCATTTTTTAAATGTTAAATCATTGCAAAAGATTGAAATGATTCTACATATGAATTCACTGTAAAATTGATGCTAATGACATAAATTATATTAAATTGTAAAAATATATTTAATTTTTACTTTAAAACCATAAATATTTTAATTTATCCATATAAATTATTTTGATGAATATTTTTGTTTTTAATTAAAATTTACTATATTTTTTCTAATCTTCAAAATATGAATGTAGTAAAAAAATATCAAAAACATATCCAATGTAAATATTTATATCCTGATTCAAAATAAAATGTTTATTTTTTCATATAGAAATTATTAATATTCCAATTCTAAATTTTAAATGTGTTCTCCATTCAATGTTAAATATTAACCTAAAAATAGGATCTTATACTTAAAATAGGGTTTTATTCATACCCTATGACTAAAATATCCATTGGATGAATATATAAAATACTTTATGAAGTTTATAACACATATATTTCTCATTAATTTAATTACAGTATGTAATTTACTCAAAATAGAAATATCTAATTTATTTATATTTCCCATAAATAATTAATCACTAATGAATTCATAACGCATTTTCATAAGTTAGTTATAATTATTCCATCTAACATAATGGCTAGGCTATAACAATAATTTTATATTAAGGTTATCTTGTAGTTCGTTTAGAATCATGATTTTATGAAAATTGAGATACTGATGAAGAAAAAATATTTAATGAAAATATTTCAGAAAAACATCTCGGTGTTACACTCTACCAAACATAAACTAAATTTCTCCCAATAAATTCATCACATGGAAACTAATAGATAAGGATAACTATCACTCATCATTTACTCAATTTCAAATTTAGATTCATCATATATTTGGTTTCTCTATAAAACATTAACAAATAGAGTGGTTTTGTTTCATAGAAATTTTTCACTATGATCTAGAAACACTATCGGTTATTCTTCATAAAAAAGATATTGCTCTAGCAGTATAACTTCTGGGCATAGTAAATGTGAAGTATCAGGTATGTTATAACACACCAAGAATTTAGAAATAGATTAATTATAGAATTAGTTGATCAATGAGTCTCTAATGACACCACTTTGTTATAACCTATCCATGCAATCATAAGTTTGTCAACTATGTGATGCGAATTTAGAAAATCTGACACACACCTTTGCGATCAGTAAGTTATTTGGAGTCTGAAAAGAAAAACATAATTTTTGGTGAATAGTAACCTACCATTATGAATAGTAACATATACTTATGAATAGTGATATACCCTAATTAATAGTAACCTTAAATACAATAGTATATAAATAATGTTCAAGTGGAAGTATGATATACCTATGATTTGGAATAAGTAAATAAATGTTTCAAAAAGAAGAATAAATTATGATTTTAATGAAATCATAAATTAATCATATATATATAATTATTTTTGAAAATTTAACATCATATTTTTATTCTAAAAGTCAAAAAATTGTTAGAGTGAATTTTTTTATATTTTTAAAATACTCAAATTTTTGACGAACAATGAAATATGGTAAAATACCGTATATACAAATTATCAGATAAATACACTATTTATGAAATAATAAGTGATATAAGACCACTTTGTTCAAACTCAAATGAATTTATTACTATTATTTTTCAAGTATTCATCACTATTTTGGGTCATGAGGGAATTTAACAAACTAATGATTAACATATTATGAAATCCGTCCTCTCCTCCACTACAAAACCCCCTCACTCCCTATTCTATTCACTTATATAGGATTTTAAGATACTCAATGTTCTTCACAAATACCCATAAATAGTGACTCCCTAAATCCAGGATGCTCTTGTTCTTTCCAAATGACCAAAATCCCTTCTCTTAATGAGGTTCTCAAGGAGGTTATTTCAAGAGGTAAAGCACCTTTCTTTTTCATTTATTCTCATTTTAATTTATCTTATTTTGTTATCATATCCCAACCTCATCTATCCAAATGACCATGATAAATAAATTATAATATTTATACTATAATTATATAATGTTAATTGAAGAAACATCATCAATATTCTTATTATATCCCTTTTAGTTTATAAATGAAATCAACGTCCCTGAGGATCCAATTTATAACCATCGTGGATAACGAAGTTTTGTTCATCAATATCTCCTTAAATAATATTTATGAAAACAATTTGATGGTTGAACCTGACTTCAATAGATGTTTCATAACCTAATTAATATTCATTAACTAGTTTATGTACATATTATTAAATCTTATGGCCAAACTAGTTTCTAAAATGAAAATACCGCTAAATAAATTATGTGAATGTCATAAATATTTCATCTAATAAATCATTCAATTTCCATGTAATCAAATGATAAAAACGACCATTGACACTTATATATGTTCATAAATAATATTTAATTTATGTTCTGGAGATTTACATCCATTCTACTCTATTACTTATGAAAATGTGAACAGATTATGAAAATAATGAAAACAAACACTCTAGAACGACGAAATTCAATATAATAATTTATCACTAAAGGCATAAAAGAACTAAATAGAATTATTATAAACTAAATAAATGCCTAATAGGTTCTGAAAAAAATTATTAATAATTATAATTTCATATTCTACGACCTTAAGTTCAAGATAAGAACACGTTCAGACTTAATGTAAGGGTTTTTACACACGAATTTCCATTTTTATTTGGAATACTATTATTTTCTAATTAACTCAATGAAACTATTGTTTATTATTTATTATTCCTCAAAAATAAGGTGACTGAGTTATATGAATGTTTATCGACAATAATATTTCCTTATTTTATGGATTTTCCCATGTTTTAACCGGATCTTTCGAAATTGTTTCCGAAATACAAGCACGATCCAGGTAAATTTCTCTAATTCTTAACTATTTACAAGGGAACTATATAATATATTTTTTGGAAGACATTATCTATATAAAAAACTCATTTCATTTTGATGATACTATCTTACTTCACTTTTGGTTTTATACAAATATTTTCCCAAAAAACTCTTCTTTTTAAAGTAAAAGTGTATTTATCTCAGGATTTACTTGATGCTTTTATAAGAGTGTCTTCATCTATTTCAATACACTTGTTGATTCTTATGTATTATTGGGATAAAATTTTCTTTCTATCACCTTATTTATTTTATTTAATGGATTATAATTATTTAGGTCATGGATTTTCTATCTTAAAACCATTCACCAATTTACATCGAATGGTTAGTGTTTATGCTTAATGTTTGGGGAAAGTTATTTGCATTTCATATATTAATTTCAATAGTAATGTATATGATATTTATGTTTATACACATTAATATAAGGAATGAATTGGACGTAGTATGTGTTAGGTGGGTCCCACTATATCATCTCTGTGCATCAGTATGTCTCATGAGACAAACTACTGTCTTGGCATAAGATCTTGAAATGATGATTATTAACGGTCTCAGCACGAGGCCTTTATAGTATGGTTATTTTGACCCGAATTATGAATTGCATCATTATGGAAATAATATTTATTCTTCAGGTGGTTATTCTACTAGTATAATACCCATGATTATGTTATATTATGGATATATTTACTCAACTAATATTTCTGAACTATTATTTTGAAGTATATTTTTAGTGGCATATGTTTTTATTTATTCATCATGCCTAATGTTTATTTTATGATATCTCTCGCTGTATTTCTTACTCTTACTATGAATTTGAGCTCACCCAACTCATATGTTCAGTTTTCTCAGTACATGAATAATTTTATTATGACTTACAAGCGGAAAAATACATAGGAGTTATTGAAGTTGTCTAAAGAGTTTCTATGTTGGTTTTTATTTCAAGTTGAAATGATGAACTTATGTAGGTAACATGTTTCCAATAATACTAAACCACTCGGTTCTTCAGGATTCATATTTATTTTTTGTATGAAAATGTATCCAAATAAGGCACTGCCTCTTGGAAACTAAGGTCAGGTACTTACTGGTTATATCAATTGATGTTTAGTTGAAAATTTGTAAACTAGATATAGAAAAAGTAGAGTAGTGAACAATACCCTATGAAATACATTGTCGATAATAATACAAGAACATAATTGAATTTTGGTAAAGAGTTTATTATGTAGATATTTCTAGAAAATACATCCCTGTCTAGATAAAAAAACAAGTAAGGGTGGATCTGGCACAGATGTACCAAGGAGTGAAAGATCCGACAAGTAGTTTCAGGCCTTACCTGGGGTATCCTGGAAAATGAAAATGGGCCTTTCTGAACTCTTAATATTGACACTCTCATGGGATTAGCTTTGGATAATTTAAATTTTCATTACATTACATTATAATGTATTTGTCCCCCAAAATAACCAAAGTATATGTATTAAGGATTTATGATGCATAAATTAATGTAATGTGTTATACCATGTGTAGAGATATAGAGAGCTCATAAATTTATGAGCTAATATATAATATGGATTTGATTTGAAATGGAGTATAATATAAGGAATGAGATCATCACCAATGCACATGATGTGAAGAGTAATAAAGATCATATCTCAGATGGCCTTTAGCCGTCATTTCAAAAGGAATATTGTCTCCCATGAATCCGCTTCGTATGAGGAAATAATATCTTGCGATGAAAATGTATGTAAGTACTTTTCTGAGTCCTATAGATTTGAAGGGATGAAAAAGAAGATGATTATGGCAGGAAAAAATGTGGATAATGGGAAATAAGTGAAATATATATTTTCACACATGTGATAATAGTGGAAGGAAACACTTTGGTATATGTTTTTGGGGACAAGGAGTTTTCTTCAAGTGTGGATAAAAAGGATACCATGCTCATAATTGCAAGGGAATGAACAAATTTCCCTATATTTAATCCTTCAACTGTAAGGAGATGGGACACTACACGAATCAATGTCCCACGAGCCAAAAAAATATACCCCAAATAATTATTTGGGAAAATGATAATGTTAATATTCTACCACAGATTATGTAGAATCATTAATATGCGTAGTCAAGAATCATGCCATTAGAATATTTTGTTAGTAATGTATTGGTTATAATAATTATGAGACATATAAGGATTGTATTGCAGTATATTTTATTAAGTATTTTAGGTTTTAAGATGAGTGGTACAAAGGGAAATATGATTCAATAGAATGATAAACTTTATAGGGAAAAATATGATTGAGGTAAAGACCACCCCTAATATATATCTGATGTTGAGACACGGTTGAAGAAATGAATGATTCAGATAAGTAATGATTACCATGAAACTGATTGTAGACTTGTCAAGATGTGTCCTAATCTATAATTGATGGTGTTTATAGTACTTTTGGATTTAATAAATATATCTTTTAACATGTATCTTACATAAACAATACAAAATAATGCATGTTTCCAATAAGGTTTTTATTGTAATTCCAGTTATTACCAAATTTCAACGGGATACATGATGGTGTTATTCACATGTATGGAATTTGAAATTTATAGCTTATTTATGTTGATTAAGGGTTAATGATATGTTTATTTTATAAATTTAGAGGACTCCATTATATTGTGTGGAATAATTATATTTTGTAATTTTAAACCAATTATGAATTTTTTTAAGATGATCATTTTATGAGCATTTAGATGTTAATGTATTGCTTCACCAAATGGTGTAACCCTTGTTAAGTGATGATGTATAGATAGTTCAAGTGTAATAAAGGGATGAATTTATATGTAAAAATGTGTATTTATACAATTATAGAGTGAAATAATTCCTCGACTCAAGGAAAATAGTCTTAAATAAACTTATTTCCTATTATAATAATCATTGATAATATTAATGATTTGTTTGAGATTATATTTTTTAATAATAAACATTCATAAGAACATGTCCTCTAGCATGTTCCATGAGAACCTAATTATTAGATTATTCTTCCTGGTCTACGTTTTTACTTCCAACTAATGTCACATCATTCGAAAGCATACTTTTTGGGGTGACCGCCTCATATCCATTAACCCTTTTTAGGAAGACATTTTATTAACCTTATTTCTGATTAGGGTTTCTAGATGGGAATTTTTAAGTATCAACCATTAACATTTGAATTTCAATTTCAAAATGTGAAGATGAAATTTTGTTAAGGATACGATGATGTAACAACCCAATAATTTAAAAATAGATTTTTTATAGAATGCATGGTTCCCTGAGTCTCTATAAACCCCACTTTTTAAAACATAGCCATGTAAACATATGTTTGTCACTTATGAGATATGAATTTCGAAAATCTAACAAACACTGTTGTGATAAATATGTTTTTAGGAGTCAGAAAAGAAATACATAGTTTTTTTTTGAAAAGTAACATACATTTATGAATTGTAACATTGCCTTATGAATAGTGATATACCCTAATGAATAGTAACATTACCTATAATATAATATAATTAACTTTCAAGTGGACGTACAATATACCTATGTTTTGGAATAGGTAAAAAATGTATTAAAACATCCTTTTGGATAAATTATGATTTTATTTAAATACTAAATTAAATCTATTTAGGAAAATATTTCTGAAAAATGGACTCGTATTTGGATTCTAAACGTTGAAAAATGGTTAGGGGGATTTATTTGTATTATTCTAAAATACTCGAATATTTTATGAATAGTGAAATATGGTAAGATACTATATATACAAATTATCAGTTAAATACATTATTTATCAAATCATACGTGATATAATCCCAAATGTTTCAAACTCACATGCATTTATTACTATTCATGGTAATTGAATCATTATTATTTTTGGATTGAGGGAAATTAATAAACGAATGATTAAAAAATTATGAAAACCCTCCTCTCCTCCACTATAAAACCACGCCTCAGTCTCTCTTATCTTCAGTCATCTAAGACTTGAAATCCTCAAAATTTGTCCCAAATACATATCCTTAGTCACTACCCATGTTCACGAATCTCTTGGTCTTTCTAAAATACCAAAACCCCTACCCTTAAGGAGTTTCACAAGGAGTTTATTTCAAGTGGTAAAGAACCTTTCTTTTTCATTTTGTCTCATTTCTATTTATCTAGTTTTGTGATCATCTCCCCAACTCCTTTTTCCAAATGACCATGATAAATCCAGTATTCTCTATGTACTGGAATTAAATCATTTGAATGTAAGAAACATCATCAATATTCTCACTCTCTCCCTTTTATTTTATAAATGAAATCAACGTCCTTGAGGTTCCAATTTCTAACCTTCCTATATGACAATGTATCATTATTCAATTTCTCATTCATTACAAGTCATGAAACAATTTTCATGGTTAAGCCAGACATTAATATATTTATTATAACCTAATTAAGATTCAGGAACCAATATATGTATATATTATTAAATCATATGACCAAAATAGTGCTTAATATTCAAAATACCGCTAAATATTCGAAGTGAATGACATAAATATTTCATCTAATGAGTCATCTTCATTCCATGTAACCAAATAATAGAAATGACCATTATCACTTGTAGAGGATCATATATAATATGTAATTTCAATTTTGTAAATTTACATCCATTCCACTCCATTACTTAACAACAAGTTAACATATAATGAAAACAATGTAAATGAACACTCGGGAACAATGAAATTCAATATAATAACTTATCAAAATACCACTAATATAATAAATTTTTAGTAGTTATAAATATTTACTTATATGGTGTTAATTGGCCATAAATGGATATTTTAGGATATTTTAGAACTTATAACTATTACTTTGTAATTTTTCTATATTTATATCATTTTTTATTAATTTAATAAAATTTTATTTTTTAAAAATGAAGATAGTTAAAATTTTGGCACTAATCATTTATTTAATTTTACATAAAATAAAAATAGAAGATAAATTAGAAAAAAAATATTTAATAGAACTATTATATTTAATATTCACCTTTAAAATTAGTGGATCACTTTAATTAGTTCATATTATATTTCTTCTAATATTTTTTAAACCAGTTATTTGATATTTCTATTAGTAAAATAATTTCTATATCACTAATGTGTCATCCTTAATGGTAATTATTTAGTCTCTAAAAATAATATAATAATTTATAGGATGTAGGTAATTATGTTATCTTTCCAAATAATAAATATATTTTACATTATCTTCAACTTACGCATATACTAAAATTAATATACTTATATAAAATTAGACAGTTTCTTTTTTCACATTCATTAGTTTTGATTACATTCATGTCATATTCATAAGTAAGTGGCCATAAAGTGAAAAAATTTCGAGAAAAATATGATATTGATCGAATTTAATCATCAAAGATAATTTTTACATGTGTTAAGTAAATTTTATAATATTATTTTTACCCTTAATTACTCGATTTACCATTAACCGTAGTAATTAAATAATTACCATGGTGTCTATTCATAATTCCTGAAAATAAAAGTAACTGATTAACAAAATTTGAAAAAACTGATTCCAAATATGGAATAAATATTTAAAAAATTAAAAACACATAAATTTAAATAATTAATTTAAAATTTATCCCATTTTCAAAATCAGAAAACAAGATTTAAAATTTAAAACATTGCAAAAGATTGAAATGTTTCTACATATGAATTCAATGTAAAATTAATGATAATGACATAAATTATATTAAATAGAAAATCTATATTCTATTTGTAATTTAAAAATATAAATATTATTATTTATCTATATGAATTATATTGATGAAAAATGATGTCTTTAATTAAAATTTAGCGTATTTTTTTAATCTTCAAAATATGAATGTTTTCAGAAAAATTTCAAAAATTTATCCTAAGTAAATTTTTATATCCCACTTCAAAATAAAATATTTGTGTAGTCCTATATAAATTATTAACGTTCTAAATTATAATTTAATATGTGTTCCCAATTCAAAGGTAAAGATTAACCTTAAAATATGTTCTTATACTTAAAATAGGGTTTTATTCATACCCAATGACTAAAATATCCATTGGATCAATATCAAAAATAATTTATTATGTATAAAACACATATATTTCTCACTAATTTAATTACAAAAATTAATTTACTAAAAATTTAAATATCTAATTGATTTATATTTACCATAAATAATTAATAGCTAAAGAATCTATAATGTATTTTCAGAAGTTTGGTATAATTATTAACGCTAACTAAATCGCTAGAAAATAATGGTAATTTTATATTAAGGGTATATAATAGTTCATTTAAACTCATTATTGTATAAAAATTGGGATACTAAAGAATAAAAATTATTTAATGAAAAATATTTCAGAAAAAATTTGGTTGTTACACTCTACCCCACATAAAATGAATTTCAACCAAGAAATTCCTCACATGGAAACAAACAGATGAGGATAACTCTCCCTCATCATTTACTCATGTTCCAATGTAGCTTATTCAAATTTTTGGTTTCACTATAAAACATTTACGAAGAGAGTGGGTTTGTTTTGTAGAAGTTTTTCATTATGATCCATAAACTCAGTCGGGTTTTCATCATAAAAAAGATTTTGCTCGAGCAGTATGACTTCTGATCAGAGTAAATATAAAGTATTATGTATTTCTTAACACTGCAAGAATTTAAAAATATATTAATTATGGAATTAATAAATCAATGAGTCTTTAGAAACACATCTTTGTTATAACCTCTCCATGCAATCATATGTTTGTCACCTATGTGATGTGAATTCCGAAAATATCACATTCAAGATTTTGATCCGTAAGTTATTTTGAATTCAAGAAGAAAAACTTAATATTTGATGAATAGTAACCAAACCTTATGAATATTAAAATAAACTAATTAATGGTGATATAACCTAATGAATAATATCCTTACATACAATAGTATATAAATAATGTTCATGTAGAAGTACGATATACTTATGTTTTGGAGTAAGAAAAAAAAAGTTTCAAAAAAAATTATAATAATTTTGGATTTTAATTAAATATTAAATTAAAAATATGTAGAATTTTATTTTTGAAAAATGGACTACATATTTGGATTATACATGTCAAAAAATGGTTAGAGTAATTTTTTTTATTTTTCTGAAATACTGGAATTTTTGAACAATAGTGAAATAATGTAAAATACTGTATATACAAATTATTGGTTTAATACACTATTTATGACATCATAAGTGATGTAAGAACACTTTTCTTAAATTAAAATGCATTTATTACTATTATTGGTCATTAAATCATCACTATTTATGGTAATGATGGAAATTAACAAACTAATGATTAAAATATTATGAAATCCCCCCACTCCTCCACTATAAAACCCCCTCACTCCCTATTCTTGTCAATCATATATTCATTTAATATACTCAATTTTATGCCCAAATTCACATCCATAGTCACTCCCCACATCCAGGATGGTCTTGGTCTTTCTAAAATACCAAAATCCCTTTCCTTAAGAAGGTTCTCAAGGTGTTTGTTTTCAAGAGATAAGCGCCTTTCTTTTTCATTTAGTCTCATTTCAATTTATCTTCTTTTGTAATATTCTCCCATACTCTTCTATCCAATTGACCATAATAAATCCAGTATCATCTATATACTGTAATTCTATAATTTTAATGTAACAAAGACCATCAATATTTTTATTCCATCCCTTTTATTAAATAAACGAAATCAACATCCATGAGGTTCCAATTTATAAGTATCATGAATAAAGAAGTTCCGTTCATCAATTTATCCATAATTAGTATTCATGAAACCATTTTGACGGTTTAAACAGACTTGAATATATTTATTATAGCCTAATTAATATTCATGAACCTGTATATTTATATATTATTAAATCCTATGGCCAAACTAGCTCTTAAGAATCAAAATACCTCTAAATAATCAATGTGAATGTCATAAATAATTCATCTAATAATTCATACTATTTCCATGTGAAAAAATGATAAAAAAGACCATTGAAACATAATTATGTTCATAAATAATATTTAATTTCAATATTAGATATTTACATCCAATTTACTCCATTACATTATAACATGTGAACATATTATGAAAATAATGAAAACAAACACTGCAGAATGATGAAATTCAATATAATAACTTATCACTAAGGGTATAAATGAACTAAATAGAATTATTACAAAAAACAATACATTTATAATAGGTTTTTAAATAAGTTATAAATAATTTTAATTTCATAATCAAGGATCTTATGTTCAAGAGTAGAGCACGTTCGAACTTAAGGTAAGGGTTTTTCCACCAGAATTTCCTTTTTTATTCATATTACTATTGTTGTCTAATTACCTCAATGAAACTCTTGTGTATTATTAATTATTCCTAAATATTTATGTGTGTGGTTAATATACATGTTTACCAACAGGAATATTTCTTTATATTATGGATGTTTACTTGTTTTAATTAGATCTTTTGAAACTGTTTATGAAATACAAGCACGATCCATGGAAATTTTCACTAATTATTACCTATTTACAAGGGCACTCTATAATCTGTTTTCTGTAAACCATTATCTATATAAAATAATTCATTTTATTATTAAAATACGATATTACTTTACTTCTTGTTTGACACAAATATTTTTCCAAAATAACCCTTCTTTTCAAAGTAAAAGTTTATTTATCTCAAGATTTACTTGATGATTTTATAAGAGTGTCTTCATATATTTCAAAAATCGTATCGCTTGTTATGTATTAATGGGATTAAAATTTGATTTTATAGTCTACAATTTTTAATATAATTTATTCTGATTATTTAGGTTATAGATGTGCTATCTTAAAACCATTCACCAATTTAATTCGAATGGTAAGTGTTTACGATTATTGTTCGGGGAAACTTATTTTCATTTTATATATTAATTTAAATATTAATGTATATGTTGTTTATGATTATACCCATTCATACGATGAATGAATTCGACAGAGTATGTGTTAGGTGGGGCCCACTATATCCCCTCGGTGCATGGGTATGTCTCATGAGACAAACTACTGTGTTGGCACAAGACCTTGAAAAAATGATTTTTAATGGTGTCGGTATGAGGCCTTGATGGTATGGTTATGCTGTCCCACATTATGAATTCCATAATTATAAAAATATTATTTTTGGTTCATGTGGTTATTCGACTATTATAATACCCCTGATTATGTTATATTATGGAAATATTTACTCAACTCATATTGCTTCCATATTATGATGAAGTTTATTTTTAGAGGGATATGTTTTTATTTAATCAACAAGCCTAGTGTCTTTGTTATGATAACTTCTGTTGTATTTCTTAATCTTACTGAGCATTTAAGCTCACCCCATTCATATGATTAATTTTCTCATAACATGAATAACTTAATTATGAATGACATGCAAAAATAACCTATGAGTTATAGATGTTATCTACAGAGTATCTAAGTTGTTTTTCATTTCAAGTTGTAATGTTGCACTTATGTAGGTAACTTGTTTCAAATAATAATACACTACTCGGTCCATCCAGATTCATTTTCCTTGTTTATATAAAAATTTAACCAAATAAGGCACTGACTCTGGGGAACTGGGGTTGGGTTCTTACTGGTAATATCAAAGGAAGATTAGTAGAAAATTTGAAAACTAGATATAAAAAAGTAGATTAGTGAAAAAAACCCTAGGAAAGAAATAGAGGAAAATAAGATAAGGACATCTATTAATTTTCATAATGAATAGAATAATTGGATATTTCAATAAAATACATCCCTGTCCGGAAACAAATAAGTAGGTGTGGCTCTTGCACAGATGTACCAACGAGTGAAAGCTATGACAAGGAGTTTCAGACTTGACCCGGGGTATCCCAGTACACAAAAACATGCCTTACTGCACTCTTGGTATTGGCACTCCTGGGGGATATGGATTGGATAATTCAAATATTCATTACAATATATTATAAATTATTTGTCCAACAAAATAACCAAAGTATAGTCATTAAGTATTTAGGATGCATAAATTTATTTAATATGTTATACCATGTGCAGAGATATTGACAGTTCATAAATTTATAATCTAATATTTAATATATATATTATTTTAAATGGAGAATAGTAAAAGGAATGAGAACATCACTAATGCATGTGATGAGATGAGTAAGAAGGATCATATATCTGATGGTCTTAATCCCTCATTTCAAAGGAATATTTTCTCCCATGAATCCTTATAATATGAGGAAATAGTTTCTTTTGATGACAATGTATGTAAGTCCCACTCTCAGTCTTATATATTTTAATGGAAGCTAAATAAGAAGAGGATTATTAGAAAAAAATTGATAAAAAGAAATAAGTGAAAGATGTATTTTCCCAAATGTGATAATTGTGGAAGGAAACAACTAGGTATATATTTTAGTGAATAAAGTGTTTTCTTCAAGTGTGGAGAAAAAGTTTACCATGCTCATAATTCCATGACAAGGAAATAATTTCCCAACATTTAATCCATCAACTGTAAGAAGATGGTACACTTTTCAAATCAATGTCCCAAGAATCAAAAGAATATATCCGAAATAATTTTTTTGTATAATGATAATGTTATTATTCTTTCACATATGATGTATAATGATTAATATACCTAGTCAATAATCATGTCATTTTAATATTTTGTTAGTAATGTATCGATAGTAAGAATTATGAGACATATAAGGATTGTACTGCAGTAGTATTTTGTTAAGGATTTGTAGTTTTATGATGAATGTTACAATGGAAAAATGATTCAGAAGAAAGATATACTTTTTAAGAAAAAAACATGATTGACTTATGGACAACCCTTAATATATATATCTTATGTTGAGACACAGATGACGAAATGAGTGATTTAGATAAGTACTGACTACCCTGGAACTGATTATATACTTTTCTATAAGTGGCCTATTCTATCATTAATGGTGTTTATAATACATTTGGGTTTAAGAAATATATCTAATAACATGTCTCTTACATAAACAATAAAAAATAATGCATGCTTCCAATATGTTTTTTATGGTAATTCATGTTATTATCGTATTTCAGGGGCATACAGGATGAAGTTATTCACATGTATGGATTGTGATATTTAGAGCTTCTTTATGTTGTTTAATATTTAATGATCAATTCATAATGCAAATTTAGTGGACTTCATTATATTTTTTGGAATGATTATATTTTGGAATTTTAAACCATTTTTTAAATTTATTAAGTTGATCATTTTATGAGATTTTAGATGTTAATGTATTGCTTCCCCAAATGGCGTAACCCATGCTACGTAATGAGTTATAGATAGTTCATTTCTAATAATGGGATGAGTTTGTATGTAGAAATGTATAATTATACTATTATATTGTGAATTAATTCCTCCACTCAAGAAAAAAAGTATTAAACAAAATGATTTCCTATTATAATAATCATTTATAATATTAATGATTTTTTAGTTTATAGTTTTTTAGTAATCAATATACATCTGAACATGTCCTCTAGCATGTTTCATCAGAACTTCATAGTTAGATTTTTCTTCCTTGTCCATGTTTTTACTTCCAACTAATGTCACCACATTTGAAAGAAAATTTTTTGGGTTGACCACCTCATATACCTTAACCCCTTTTAGGAGGATATTTTATTAACCCTATTTCTTATTACGGCATCCATATGATAATTTTCAAGTATCATCTATTAACTTTTGAATTTCAATTTCAAATTTCATGGATGAAATATTTCTAAAGAGAGGATAATGTTACACCCCAAGAATTTAAAAATAGATTTATTATATAATGCATGGATCCCTATGTCTCTAAAAACACCACTTTGTTATAACATAGCCATTTAAACATATGATTGTCACTTATGTGAAGAAAATTCTAAATATCATACATACACGGTTGTGATTTGTATGTTTTTTGAACCCCGAAAAGAAAAACATAATTTTTTTGAATAGTAACTTTCTTTTATTAATAGTTACATACCCTTATGAATAGTTATATACCCCCAATGAATAGTAACATTACCTATAATAGTATATAAATATCTTTAAGTGGAAGTACATCATACCTATGTTTTGAAATAAGTAAATAAATGTATTAAATCATTCTTTAGAATAAATTTTGATTTTATTTAAATATTAAATTTATCCTATTTAGAAAATTATTTTTTAAAAATGAACTCATATTTGGATTATAGATATTGAAAAAGGGTTAGGGGTGATCTTTGGTATTTTTCAAAAATACTCAAATTTTTCATGAATAGTGAAATGTGGTAAAATACCGTATATACAAATTATCAGTTAAATAAAATTTTTTTGACATCATACATGATATAATCCCACATGGTTCGAACTCACATGAATTTATTACTATTTATGTTAATTTAATAATCATTATTTCTTATCTTGAAGGAAATTAATAAATTAATGATTAAAAAATTATGAAAACCCTCCTCTCCTCCACTATAAAACAACCCCTCACTCCCTCTTCTCTTCACTCTTCTAGGCCTTGAATATCCTAAAATTTGGCCCAAATACCCTTACATAGTCAATAACCCAGTCCAAGAAGCTTTTCGTCCTTCCAAATGACCAAAATCCTTTTCCTTATAGAGGTTGCCAAGGAGGTTTTTTCAAGAGGTAAACACCTTTCTTTTTCATTTAGTCTCATTTCTATTTATCTTATATTGTGATTATCCCCCCACCTCTTCTTTCACGATGACCATGATAAATCCATTATAATATATATTCTGTAATTATATAATGTGAATTTATGAAGCATCAAAAATATTCTTACTCTCTCAATTTTATTTTATAAACGAAATCAACGTCCATGTGATTCCAATTTGTAACCTTTCAAGATGACAATGTTTTGTTCTTGAATGTATACTTCATTATTGGTCATGAAACCCTTTTGATTGTTAAACTAGAAATTAATATATTTATTACATCCTAATTAAGAATCAAGAACCAGTATACGTACATATTATTAAATCATCTGACCAAAATAGGTCATAATAATCAAAATACTGCTAAATAATCTATCTGAATGTCATAAATATTTCATCTAATGATTCACCCTCATTCCATGTAACCAAATGATGTAAATGAAAATTATCACTTATGGAGGTTCATAAATAATATTTATTATCAATTCTAGATATTTACATCCATTCCACTCCATCACTTAAGAACAATTGAACCCATTATGAAAATAATGAAAACAAACACTCTGGAACAATGAAATTCAATATAATAACTTATCACTAAGGGAATAAATTAACTAAACCAAATTATGAT
Organism: Viscum album; assembly: GCA_963277665.1. Classification (NCBI taxonomy): domain Eukaryota; kingdom Viridiplantae; phylum Streptophyta; class Magnoliopsida; order Santalales; family Viscaceae; genus Viscum; species Viscum album. The sequence continues at coordinate 706,867,516 of OY728165.1, read as the reverse complement.
AAACTTAATAAAAGTATAATAGGTTATGAAATAATTTAATTATAATCCAAATTTCGTATTCCATGAGCTTATTTTCAATAAAAGATCATGTTCAGACTTAAGGTGCAGTTTTTTCCACCCGGACATCCATTTTCATTTGGGTTACTATTATTGTCTAATTACCTTAATTAAACTGTTTTGTATTTTCATATACTCATAAAAAAATGTTTTTCTGGGATATATACATGTTTAAAATCTAGAATAATTCTTTATTTTATGGATGGTTACCCATTTTAAGAGGATTATTCGAAATTATTTTTGAAATATAAGCCTGATCCAAGGGAATTACCCTATTTTTTACATATTTCCGATCGCACTTTATAATCTATTTTTTGAAACCATTATCATTATAAAATAAGTTATTATATTATGAAAATACTATATTACATCACTTATAGTTTTATAAAAATATTTTTCCAAAGGAACTCTTCTTTTCAAAGTAAGGGTGTATTTATCTCAAGATTTACTCGAAGCTTTTATAAGTGTATCCTCATATATTTCAACACTCTTATTGATTCATATATAATATTGGGATTAGTATTCCATGTTATCATATAAAATATTTAATTTAATGTTTTATGATTATTTTTGTATGTGGATGTTCTATCATAAACCATTCACCAATTTAATCTGAATGGATAGTGTTTATGCTTAATGTTTGGGGTAAGTAATGTTCAGTCCATATATTAATTTCAATATAAATGTATATGTTGGTTATGTTTATCCCCATTCATATGATGAATTATTTCTACATTTTATGTGTTGACTAGGTCCATATATATCCCCTCAGTGCATCGGTTGGTCTTATGAGAGAAACTATGGTCCTGGCCCAAGGCCTTGACAAAATGATTATTTATGGTCTTGGCACGAGGACTTGAAGGTATTGTTGTGTTGTCCCGCATTATTCACTCACTCGTTATGAAAATAGAATTGATTGTTCAGGAGGATATTAGACTAGTAGAATACCAATGATTATGTTATATTTTGGGAATATTTACTCAGCTCATATTTCTTATATATTAAGTTCATGTTTATTTTTAAAATCGTATGTTTTTATTTATTCTACATTCCTAATGTTCAAGTTATGATATCATACATGTTATTTCATACTCTTACTGAATGATCCATCTCTCACCTTTCTTATGTTTCATTATATCATGACATGAAAAAAAAATTTATGAATGACATGCTTAAATAAAAAAGTAGTTATGGATGTTGTCTAAGGAGTTTCTAAGTTGTTTTTCATTTCAAGTTGTAATATTTAACTTATGTATGTATCTTGATTACAATAATACTAAACTACATGTTCATTTAGGATATTATATTCCTTGTTTATATTCGAATTAATCAAAATAAATTACTGACTCTAGGAAACTAGTTTATGGTACTTACATATGTACTTTCTCAGGAGAGATACATGGAAAACATCCTTAACTTGAGGGAGATTCAGTGGAAGTGACAATCGATAAGCTACCTACCCAACATGATCTAGTATTTTAAAAGCATCTATATACATATGGCTTAGATTTACATTATTTCCAAATATCATTAATATATTCCAAGGAGATACTCATAAGAGGACCTTATCAACCACTTCAAACTCTAGGTCTTTTCCTCAGTAGTCATCATAACTTTTTTGTCGAATCAGAGACGCACTTATGCATTGTTGAATAAGTCTGAAATTTTCTGCCATTTCATCAACATCATCAGGTCCTAATAGCTTTTTTCTCTAACATCATCCCATCTTGTATTATTTCTTCAATTATTTCCATTTATGTATTCATAAGAGGCCATCATAATACTAGAGTGAATGATATTATTGTATGAAAATTCCACAAATTGTAGATGTTGATCCAAACCACCATTTAAATCCATAGAGTAATCACTCCGAATGTCTTCTAAAGATTGAATTTTCGTCTCAGAATAACATCAGTTTGAGGATGATAAAAAGAGAATAAAGTTAACATTGTATTCAGTGCATACTGAATACTTTTCCAAAACATCGAGGTAAACATCGAATCCCGATCAGATATAATGGAATGTGGTACTCCAAAAAATATTACCACTTCCATTATATATTTCTTGGAAAACTAGTCAAGGTAGAAAACCTCTCTAATATAAATGAAGTGTGATGACTTTGAAAAATGATCATCTATAACCGAGATAACATTATTTCCTTTGTATGTTTTGTGAAGTCCGATGACAAAGTCCATAGGGATTTTTTCCCATTTCCATTATGGAATGGGTAATGGTTTTAAAATCCCCTTAGACATTTGTCTTACAGCCTTAACATGTTGAAAAACCAAGAATTGAGATACATATTCTATGCCATCTCTCTTCATTCCAATCCACAAGAAGTATTCTTTCATTTCCTTATACATGTTTGAGCTTCTAGGGTAAATAGGAAATGAAGAACTATGAGCCCCATTCAATAATTCCATCTTTAATTCTGAATTGGAGGAATAAAAATTCTTTTCCAAAACCTTATTGTTTTATCACAATCATGGTTGGATTCAGGAATATTTCTCACCTTCTTTTGTAATTATACATCTTCTTTATGTGACTCTTTAATCTTCACTTGTATATATGATTTAACATTCATTTGAAAAATATAATATTTCTCCCCTTCCATTAAAATTTCAATATCCATCATTTTTAAATCCATAAATATTGGATCTTTCATGATCCTCTCTTGGATAATCTTGCATGGTATTTTTGACTCAAAGCATAATCCACCTTGTTCTCTTTCCCAGGGTGGTGGTGTATTGAGTAGTCATAATCATTAATCAACTCCAACCATCATTTTTGGCCTATATTCAGTATCTTTTGTGTGAAAAAGATACATTAAAATTTTATGATCTATATAAATATCACACCTTTTACAATTAAGATAATGTAACATTATTTTTTATAAAAGTATTACCACAACTAACTCCAAATCATGAGTTGGGTAATTATACCAATGTATTTTCAACTTTCGTGAGCCATAAGCTATCACCGTATCATTTTTCACTAGAACACACCCCAACCCCTTATTTGATGCATCACTGTAAATCAGAGACTTTTATCCACTATCAAGAACTGTGAGCACATGTGCACTGGCCAACCTTCTCTTTAGAACTTCAAAATTCTCTTCACATTACTCCGTCCAAATGAACTTAACTACTTTATGATTGAACATGGAGAATGGATTATATAATAGTGAAAAATATTTCACAAAACATCGATAATATCTATCCAAACCATGAAAACATTAGATCTTTGTTAATGTTGTCCATATCCACCATATTTCAATAAACTCTATTTTTGTTGGATCCACAGAAATCATCTATCTTGAGATTATGTGACCCAAAAACGAAACTTTTTAAAGCCAAAATTTACACTTCGTAAATTTGTCATAAGGATTTTAAATTATTAGGATCTTCAGTACAATTACCATGGGATCTTCATGTTCTCCCATTCAATATGAATAGACAATAATATCATCAATAATGACTACCAAAAACTGACCAACATAGTCACTAAATACTCAATCCAGTAGATCCACAAAGATAACAGAGGAATTAATAAGACCAAAAGACCTCACTATAAATTCATAGTGTCTATACCTTGTATGGAATGTCGTATTTGGTATATCCTCCTTTTTGACCCTTACTTTATGAAATTCTAAATAAGGATAAATATTAGAAAAGTATTAAGAACTGCATAGTGGGTCATCTATGTCATCAATGCATGGGAGAGTACATTTTTTCTTGATTGTGATGTTGTTATTTTATCAATAATCAAAACAGAGTCTCATTGATCCATCTTTCTTCATTACAAACAAAACAGGTACTCCCCAAGGTGACACCCTAGGGAATATGAATGCCTTATAAAGATACTCTTGGAGTTACTTCGTTAATTCATACAACTCAATTGGGTCCATTCTATAATGTGTATTTGAAATAGACATAAAACCCTGTATGAGTTCTATTAAAAACTCAACTTCAAGATTTGGGGTAAGACATGGACATTTTTCTAGAAAGACACCATCAAACTCCCATTCAATTGGTGTATTCATAATCATGAGTTTATCCCAAACAATTTGATAAAATAATAAAAATTTATTAGGATAAAGTCCTATAAGATGGAATAAATTTCTACTGGAAGGTTATATTCATCCTTGCATCGATAGATGATCATAGATTGATATGGAATATGAAATCTGACTTCCCTTCTTTGGAAATTGATATGAGATACATAAAAAGAAAGATAATACATGCCAAGAATCCCATAAAATTCCACTATATAGAGGATCACAAGAGTTTTAGGATAATCTTTCCCACAAACATCAATCAGAGAAGAATTGTAAACATTTGATACCATTTTTGTGCCATTAGAAGTTGTCACATCTAAATAAACATATAATTATTGACATAATACAATGATACCCTTAAAAATTATATAGAAATAATAGAGTTTGTGGATCCAGAATCAAATAAAACATTTGATACTTTAGAGTGGATGGTTAGTGTACCTTTCACCACTTCATTACCGTACTCTACATCGCCAAGAGTAATTACAAGTGAAATTCCTTTTCCTTTCTCCTTAATAGTTTTTTGATGTTGACCATCATCAATAAACCTTTTATTACAGAATTGATAGAATAAATCCCTATTTCCTTGAAAATGTAAAATTAAAGTGTTGGTGTTTCATTCTGTGTAGCCTTTTCATTGTTCACATCATTAATCATCTTTTTCCGATCACATAGGGATTCAATTTCCCAATGACCTTATTTTCCACAAATAAAAAAATTACTAGTCCCTATAAGACAATTTCCGATATATTTCATTTCATAATTTGAGAATAATGGGAATATAAACTTATTATTAGTGTGGTCTATAGATTTTCCATTGAATTCCTTTTTCCTCTTCTTATTAAACCCATATGAATGATGGGTTAGTTCAATATCCATATAAACCATGCGACCACATAGAGCAATTTCACTATATCTATTGATGTTCCTTATGGATAATACCCATCAAGGAGGTGGTTTTAAGACACTCAATAATCGATCAATGTTACTCTAAGGTTGGATAATAATTCCATAAGTTTACCTTTCAATTCTTGTAAAATTTAATTCATAGGTACTAATAGATTCATCAAAAATTTTCTTCAGTTAAAGAAACTATTTCTGCATTTATTTCAAGAATACGAGGGAATTACTTATTAAAATATAAGTTCTTGAACAAATCACATTAAATGGACTCAATTTCACCTCTTTTCCTCGTATTTTTTATATGATTCCACCATTTATTAGCTTCACCTTCCAACCGATATACTGCTAAGATGACATTATCATGTTCATAACATTGATGAACTGAAAATATCATTTCAGTCGTATTGATCCATTGTTCATCCACTAATGGATTAGAATACCCATTGAATGAAGGTGGGGGCCTCCTTATAAAATATTAAAAACAATGTTTCTCTCTTGTTTGCTCATTTGGAAGTTTGGCATGATTCATATCTTGAGAAAGTTGTGTGATCATGGATACATGATTTTGCATTAAATCTCCCATGACATATGGTTTCTCAGGGGGACAATAATTTCATTGCCCATCACATTCTTCATTAACATGGTTTCTTTGGGTTACATCCATTGACTAAATAAAGGAATCATAGTGTGAGAGAAACTCAACATAATAGGAAAACCACATAGTAAATAATGAAATTTCAATATAGGACACTTTGGTTTTTATCCTTGGTTATTCATGGTCATTTCTAAAACACTAAGATTGTATCATATACTTAGACATATACTTAGAGTTCTTACTATGGTTTTCACATCCTAGTTTCAAAAATATAACTATAACCTTTCCAATGATACCAACTATATAGACCCATAATTTATATACATTGATATTACTTCATAATTGAAGTGTATTCATTACAACATATAACAAAACCATAATAGGACCAGATAGGTATAATGTATTTAGAAATTGAGGAACATAAGCAACTGGTTTATAAAATATATATATTGCCTCCCATTTTATTCATCATAACTAGACTCTTTTTTGGAATATAATTCGTAATACCCTTATTCAAGAACTGGGGAAAAAGAAATATATGAAAGGGTGAGCTGAAATTCTCTATATGTGTAAACAAAAGAAATATGAATCATATCATATTCATAAGAACATAACATTTGAAAATCATTTCATGCATTTCAAAGATCATAATATCACGTCCTTAGATAAATCATAAAAGTGAAATTTAATACCAATAGTCATAACATAAGACTTGAAATTTAGTGGCATACAATCATAATCAAAGAAAATAATTTCATATTAGTCAAGGATCATTTTCATGACCCTCATAGCAGACAATGTCCATTACTGAACCGAGTTCAATCCTCGTTCCAACACTGTATTACTTAACCAAATTTATATGATGTTCTAGTCATGTCTATCTCATTAGATATAAATCCTCACCCAAATAATTGGAGGGAGGTATTGGTCCCACCCATCTCATAATGACACCATTCTTATGTGTTCCACAAAAACATAATTTTTTTTACCAAAGCATGACCCATGAAGTCAAATGGGTATCTCAAACATCATTAAATCATATTTGATCTTAAATAAATAGATTTCCTAAAAAACATTACATAATAATAAAATCATAGTATTAAATGAGTTAGAAATATAAACCTATTTAAAGAGTGTCATCATAGATATAAAATATTTTTGATAAAATAATTGTAATTATTTCTTGAATAAAATATCCTTCTTCAAAAACATTTTCCTTCCTCAAATTGGAAAAAAATTAGATGATATAATTTTGTTGAAAAATAACGTTATATGTTAGTATTGTAATCTTCAAAGAAATAATTCCTTAGAAAAGTGTAAAAATTCATTAATATCATATGATTATAAATACATTATTCTCGTTCTGTTTTTGGAAAAGAAAAAAAGTACCTTGTACTGAAAATGACGAAATATTCCATTAAACCCATTTAGAAATTTACCAATGTGTAAAATGTACCTTTATTAATTATAGAAGGATATAAATAATATATTAAAGTATATATTTTGGAAACATGGATGTGGATGATAATTATACCCCAGTGAATACATAATTACAACCAATCTCTGATAAAAATAAGATTTGAAATGTTTTCCCTTACTGTAGGCCTCATATGATTTTTATGTATCGGAACCCCCTGTATGATGATTTAAATAATGTTATTGATTTATTCCATAATCAGAATAATTTTTATGATAAAATTTATGATAGTTGTTTCATCCATTTGTTAGTAACATTTCATTTTTACTTATTATTTGGGTATCAACTGATTTATGTTCTTATGCATGTTTTGTCAGATAAGATCTTATTCCACATTTTAGGTTATAGTTATATCATTTAAAAAATGGTATTAGTATAATTTATTTCATATTTATTCATTAAATTCATTTATATAATCAAGTTTTAATGAAAATTATGTAGAATGAATTACATTGCACCGTGGAGATGGTAAGTCATACAAACGCACGAGCAATGATATCTTTCCCACAATAATTATTGAATGGTATTGACATTGATGGTGTATAGTGTCTCAAAATTAGTATAATTTTTTAATAATCATATATAGTTATTATTTATACAATTATACCCATTCCATTAAGGTGGTGGTGAAAAAATTATATTACACCATGGTGTGCAGACGGTAAGACGTACGTACGCACGTGTGGTGATATCGATTTTCATAGGATGGATAAGAAGTGAAATATGGTTGTTTTGTATTTATAATAAAATATTTTTATATTATTGATAAATATTTTATTACTTTATAATGAAAAAACTAAATAATATGAAGTAGAAGAATTAAAAAAAGTGAAATAATCAGTAGAAGATATTACCTCTTCCTCGAAGTGCATCTTTTATTGTTAATCATAGGGAACTAGAGTTGGTCTTTTGAGAAGAACATAATCTCTATAATTAACTAGGGATGTTTAAAGGAAAAATATACACGGTTTGGCCAAGCATGAAAGCTCAAAATTGATTGAATTGTAGAGGGAGGTGGTGCCCTTTTATATGAGAGGAGAGGGGCACTTTTGGAAACTCTCAAAATATTAATTTTTTTCCAATAAAAACTCACCTTAAAACCTCCAAAATGTCAAAAATTAGAATATTATATGATATAGGGTTGTAATCCTATCATCCAATAAATTTATTTACAAGTGTTTAGGTAAATTTAAGCATTATCAAGGTAATTAACACTTTGTTATTCTTTTTAATTTTAATTGTGATAATAAAATTCTAAATTTTTAATGGTCATAAATTTTACTTATATAGTTAAAATTTTCCATAAATGGATATTTTATTAAGATTTGTAACATATAATTTTTACATTGTAATTTTTAAATATATTTTCTTATTTTTAAATATTGTAATAAAATGTTGTATTTATAATATGCTAATAGTGTCAATTTTGACACTATTTATTTATTAGATCTCAAATAAAATTAAAATAGAAGATACATTAGAAAAAAATATTTAATACACTTATAAAATTCCATAGTCACCTATAAAATTCATGTATCACTTTATTTAGTTCCTATTATATTTATTTTAATATTTTTAAAACAATATATTTTATATTTCTGTTCACAAAATAATGTTTACATCACTAATGTGTCATCTACAATGGTAATTATTTAGTCTCTACAATAAATAAATTAATTTCTATAATGTAGGTAATTATTTCATATTTCGCAAGTCTATATATAATCAATACTATCTCTTAGTTACCCATATAATAAAATTAATATACTTATATAAAATGAGATAGTGAAATTTTGTCACATTCCATAGTATTTATTACATTCATGTCATATTCATAGGTAAGTGTCCATAAGGTGATTACATTTCTAGAAAGTATGATAAGAGTGGAATTTATTCATCCAATATTATTTTTAACGGTGTTAAAGTAATTTTATAATATTATTTTTACCCTTAATTTATCGATTTACCATTAAACATGACAATAAAATAACTACCAAAGTTACTATTTATGTTAACCAAAAATCAAATTAGGTTATTATCATAATTTGGTCCTAATTATTCCAAATATGGAAACCAGTATTGAAAATTCAAAACACAGAAGATTAAATAATTAATTTAAAATTAATCACGTTGTTGAAATAAAAAAACATGTTCTAAATGATAAAACATTGCAACAGATTTAAATTTTTTTACATATGCATTAAATGTAAAATTAAAGCTAATGACATAAATTATATTAAACGGTAAAAATATATTATTTTTATACTATTAAAAAAAATCAGTATTATAATTTAACAGAATAAATTATTCTGATAAAATAAGATGTTTGTAATTAAATTTTTTTGTATTTTTACTAATTATCAAAACATGAAAGTTATCAAAAAATATTAAAAAAATTCCAAACTAAATTTTTATATGCAAATTTAAAATAAAATGTTTATGTTGTCATATATAAATTATTAATGTGTAAAAACCATAATTTAAAATGGTATCTCCATTCAATGGTAAAAATTAAACTTTTAAAAAAATAGTTCCTTATACTGAAAATAGGGTTTTATTCATACATTATGACTAAAATATCCATTTGATGAATAAATAAAATAATTTATTAAGTATATAAAACATATATATCTCATTAATCTTATTACCAAAATTAATTTACCCATAAATAAAAATACTTATTTGAACTATATTTCTCATAAATAATTAGTTAACAATGAATTCATAATGAATTTTCCTATGTTTGATATAATTATTCCCGCTAACCTAACAAATAGAACATAAAAATAATTTTATATTAAGGGCATGTCATGGTTTTTTTAGACTCGCAATTTCATGAAAAGTAAGCTACTAAAGAATAAATATATTTTTATAAATTATTTCATAAAAACATCTGGGTGTTACGCTTATATGGTTTAAATAATATATGAGTTACTATCTTGATTAATGGTCATTTAACATGAATGTTACTGAATATAATTCAATACCAATTTAGTTTCCATGAGGTTTTCTATTTATGTTTATTAATGATTTATTTATGTAATTTTAAATAAAAATAATGTGAATCTCAGTTCTTTAATAGGGATTAATTATAAAATGAAAATTAAATGACTTCTTATTAATTATTTATTAACCCCATTTAATATCCATTAGTTATTTTTGTTGTTATAAGTGAATGAATTTGTAGTGGGACTCGGAATTTTTATTGATGATATGTTTTTTCCTATATCTTCCTCCAACACTTTGGTTAATACTTTAAATCTTGTGAGATATGTATATGTGGGCACAATTTAGTAGATTTAATGTTTTGGTTCTAGTGTGTGACTCGTGAATATATTTTATACATGCGTATAATTAAATTTTCTTGAAAACATGGGTTCAAGTGTGTGACTCGTGAAGGGGATGTTTTCATATACCCATGGTTATGAAAAATTTCTCATGTATTCCTTATTTCATTGATATGTATAAATTTTTTGATGTGATCTTATGTAATGAAATGATTTATGATCTAAGATGTTTTAGGTATAACTTTATAATAAATCATAGTTATAACCATAGTATCTTTCTGTTATCACTTATTATCATTGATTTCTGTTTACCCATGCTGAGTATCTTAGCTCATCTTTTATCATGTTTCTATTCCCCCAGGTTTTGGTGGAATGTAATACATAAGATGTATATAAATTAATATCCTATTTGTAAAATATATCAGTGATGTTGAAGACATATTAAGGATTAATTTGTTTCTTATATAGTAGAAAAAATGACTATTTGTTGAAAAACATGTTGGTTTTTTTAATAATGTTTTGTCCTAAATCTATAAAACCTTACACTTAAGAGGTCATAGTAATGTAAGTAATAAAATATTTTCACAACTAATCTATATCATATTTATGCATCTGTAGGGAGTAATATTTATTCTATAGATATAGAATTCTCTCAAACCATAACCTATTTAGTTTAACCCTCTCACTTTTAACCTACTATCACATGGATGTTTTTTAAATATTCTCATATTTGGGATTCCTTCCTTTATAGAACACCATTTTCTTTAATGTATAAAATAAAATACCTATGATATAGATTTAAACTATGAAATAACATAATGTGGGTTTCAATTACCACATATGCGATACCTTGGAATCCATATATAACACAAATCCCATCTATATAGAAATTTTGGAGTCTCTTTAAGAAATACACCTTCATGTATAGAATTGAAAATTTTATAGCTATTAATTCATAGAGGAGCACTACCCCCAACATAATATAATTCCAAATCCATGATTGGACTAATATTTATTTTTCCCTTAAGTAATCCATAATGACCTTAAACCCCAGTATATTCATAATTGAATTTTTTTAGTGAAATTAAAATTTAATATTCTCTAAAATTTTTATGGGGGAACATAAACCCCAATTTAAACACAATTCATCAATCGAGATATAATTAAACTCTAAAATAACCACAATTATTTGTATGGGAAATTAAGACCTAGTTTAATCCATTTTACATTCTTGGATAACACAAAAATCTAATGTAACGTTAATTATTCATGAGCGGCCTTAAATAATACATCCCAATATTTTATGATATGTATTATCTAAAATAAATTCATTACATATGATAGATTACATTTCAAAAAGACACCAATGTAAAAAAAATAAGTTTGTGTCATTAAATATTAATATGGCCGTATAAATACAAGCATGGTTGTTATGAATTGTAATTTGACAATTAGAATAATAACCTCACCTATGAAATTACAAAAAAAAATTTGGTGTCTCATTAATGAATATATGATATAATTATGTCATACAATAAGTAAATAAATGTTTTAAAAATGGAAAAGTGAGTTTTAGTATTTTTTTGAATCCTAAATGATTATTTTCATCTTTATAAATAATATAATAATTAAAAATAAAATTTATTTTCATAAAATATTCTCATAAATTAATTTTTTCCCTTATTTTATGATAATTTCAAGAGACCATAATTAATTTTTCAAAGTGTAAAATAATCATTAATAATTTTTAATTATATACTTTTAGAATAAATGAATATTTTATTTATAAATTAAATTTATCATATTTATAAAATTATTTCGAACAAATGTATTCAATTTTTGAAATCTACACATAAAAAAATTAGGTAATATTTTTGGAAATTTTCTAAAATAGTTGAATCTTAGGTGAATATTAAAAGACGTTAAAATATGTAATTAGTTAAATAAATTAATTATTAAGGCTTGGATAATGTATGTATGATGTTATAACAATTAGTTTTAACTCACATGCATTAGTTACTCTGCATGTTCACAACTTGAGCGAAAACAAGAAACAAAATAAAAAATAAAAAAAGACCCCTCTAATCAACTATAAATACCACCCTAACTACCTCTACTTCACACACATTAAATGATATAGATATTTCTTACACTCTTCCAAATTATTATACGAATCCTCTTCCCTATTTTGAGTATATTCTTGTAAAAAACAGACCTCAATTCTTTAATGAGGTTCTCAAGGAGAAGAAATTGAAGCGGTAAAATCCCCTTTCATTTTCATTTATTTTGTTTTAATTTCTTTTGTTTTCTTATCCACTCCATAAATAATCTATCCAAATAGTTATTATAATTATAGTATAAAATATATAATGGATTTTTTTATTCCAATTTAATATCCATCATTATATAACTTATCCTATAACTTTTATTCGTAAAATGAAAACACCATCCTTGATGTGTTGATTTACCACCATTGTAAATGTTGCATTTTTTTTTAATTTCCACATTAAAGGTTGGACAGTAAACAATTATTACTGTTAAATAGGATTTTATTATATATTTTATATATTTTATAATTTTCTGGAACGAATATATAAACATGATATTAAAAAAATGGTATATGTTCATGATGGTCGTAAAAACCACAAAAGATAATTAAATCAATTAATTTAACATTTAATCTAATGAATAAACCATATAATGTATAAAAAATGATATATAAGTTCAGTTAAATGTTTTTATTTTTATTAAATACAATTAATATCAATACTAGATAATTTTCCCCGTTTACATTATTGTTCATACTTTTACACAAGCGAGCGGATCATGAAAACATAGAAAAAAACACTCCCAAAATAACAAAATTGAATCGTATTACAAATAGAAATATACATAAATGAACATAATAAAATTATAATAAATAAATTACATTTATAAAAGGTTATGAATTATTAAATTAATGAATCTAATTTTATTTTCAACGGAATTATGTACAAGTACCGAACTGTTTCAGACATAAGGAAGAAGGTTTGTCATTCCAATTTTATTTTTGTTAGATATTCCCTATTTACCGCTTATTTTTTATGTGTTGTTCCATTTTATATATTATATATTGAATTTATTATATTACTGGTAATAAATGTTATATTTGATTATTAATAATTTTATCAGGTATATGATTCGACTGATTATAAATTGGTAAGGGACTTCTTAACTCAATTTCCACTCATTGGTTAATGCATTTACTTCATTGATTATCTTATGCAATTATTATGTGTGGAATCCACTGTTAATTTATTCACATTTTATCATCAATTATCTATTTCTTTGATGTATTTTATTAATACATAATCACCCCATTTATTAATTCTCACCTCAATGATATAAACTGTTTACGGTGTTAATCATCTCACTTTTATTTATGTGATATATTATTTATTCATCACATATTTTTTGATAGTGGGGTATTTATAATGCCTATTGACATATCATCTCAGGAATATGTTTATCTTTATATTATTTGATTTTAAATTTAATGATCATTAATTGTATGGGCAATATGATTCGATTGATTACAATTGGTTATGGTTTTTCATCTCACATTAATTTTTGTGGGACATATTCCACATTCCTCACTTATTTCCATTGTGTACATACCTTTTATTTATGATCATAAATCATTTAATATTTCATTAAAAATCCATATTTTATATATCATGGATATCATTATTTCCTAATTTATAAAACAATTTTTATATATGGTTTCTTCATTGAATGTTATTTTAATTGGGGAAATATTGAAAAATCAATATCCTTTTGTCAATATTTTTTTTTGATAAGTCATATTATTCATTAAATAAATATATTTATGAATAATTTCTTGGATTTTAAGTGAGGGATGGGGCCTCGTGTAATATATCCCCTCAATGCATTGATATGTCTCATATAAGAAAATAGTTGATAAAAAACCATCATGTTTTTTTCCAAGCAGAATCAGACTGGTTTCTACCCAAAAACATAAAATGTCTTGTGAAATGTTTTGAGAAAAGTGATTGATGTTCTATATACATGATCTACAATTATTAATATATTTCATCATTCAGTATTTAGTTATTAATTAACATAATAAAGTCACTAGGAATAAATATATGGGTTCATTTTTATACGTTGTTTACTGATGGAATATGTCTTTCCATTATTTAAAATTCCATAATAATTATACCTTACTAACCTTGCTTCACTTATTATTGATTCATGAAACCAATATTAATAATTTCAGTGAAACATATTATTTGGTTTCCTTCCCCATGATATGAATATTAAATCATTAAATAAGTGACAAGGAAGTAGTTTATTTTCCAATATTATAATCTAAGATTAATTATCTATGTAATAATGAACAAAGTATGTATAAGGTTACTCAATACTAATAAACTGATTGATCCTTGATGATTTGGAATTTTTTATTTATGAAATTTTAAAGAAATTTACCATTATCTCTATGCTACTGGAGTCGATGTTGTTATAGATGGTATCTGAGAATATTTTGTAGAAGCCTTTGGAACTAGATGTTAAATAAACATGAGAACTATAATAATTAATTATTGTGAATTTTTGGCTCAATATTCATTATGACAATGAGATTATATATTTTTTATCATTATTTAGTGATGGAACATTATGGAAGAAATGGAATCATACCGATGGACAATTTAGGGATTTTCTAACTAAGAATGTCAAAAAAATACTGTTGGAGCTGAGCAGATAAGGTCCATATTAGGAAAACATAATCAAGTCAGGACGAATAACAATACTACACCAATGTTGGATCTTTTAATATGGAAGAAGCCTCTATATTTTATTGGGATTACTATTCTATTGGTAGCTTAGTAGTGGATCGGTTCCCTTGAAATGATATTTCTGACCCTAGGATTCAATGAATATGAAAAGGTAGAACTAACAGTATATTGTCTCAAGGGGGATACTGATCAATAGTGGTTTTTGATCTACAATACTAATTAGGATGATAACATATAACTCATGGAGTGTAAATACTTTAATAAAACATTGATTGATATATATTTCCATCATGATCATGAAATAAAATGAAGAGAAAAATACTTAGAATAAAGAAAAAGGAAGAATAGAGTGTTCTAGAGTATGAAGCTACCTTCATAATACTATATAGGTATTCTAAATATTACATACATTATTTGGAAAACAATATTGATCATATCTTTGAAGGTTATAATACATGTCTCTGAAGGGAAATGGATTCTCAAACATCCTCATCAATTGATAAACTAGATTAAATTCCACCAAGATTGAGATAGTATTTTATAGATCATGTATGTTCAAGGTTAATCAAGATATTATGAAGTATTTTTATAACCATGATGAAATTTATAGAATACAATAATAAGTGGTAAACATATAAATTCCCATTATGTTAAAATTATAGAAATAATTATCCTATAAATTGCTTGAATGGAATGAGAGATTGTTATAAGTTTAGAGAAAACGATCATCCAACTAATGACTGTATAGTGAAGTGGAAAATAAATGATGTTCAATTATTAAACTATAATGAAAAGTGGAATTATTATAAACATTGTACCTAGAGTTATGTTAATCTACCATAGAAGAGGCTGATGGGAGATGGCCAAGATTATGTGATCAACACAGATAAAGTATAAATATGCAATCATGTGGTGATAGGTACATTATTCTTCTCTTCAAATTTAGTATATTATTTATTTGATTCTGGATCATCGCACTCTTTTGTAGCTAACTATTTTTCCAAAAAGATTATACATTTAACTTTTGATTTAGTAATATATTTTTAGTCAAAAATTCTAAGGTAAGTATCATTGCAATATAAATGTATCACTTAGTCCACTTTATAAAAGATAAACATGGTTTAACCATTTAACCATATCATCATACATACGGTTGAATTTGATTTAATCAATTTTATAGACTATCTTGCAAAACATGATATGAAATTTTTTTGAAAGAAAAAAGAAGATACAATTTGTAAGGAAGGTGTAGAATCCCATTTATTTAGATAATAAACTTCATCATCTAATTCTTATCTAGACCCACCCATAGTATCTATAATAAATAAAATTATGGGGAGGAATAGAAAACAACATCTAGATATGAGTAAAGAAATATTAAAATTGATGATGTACCAATTTTATTGGGATAAAATGATGATTTTTAGGAATTACCTGGACACCCCTATGAGCATGACGCTGATTTTACCATTAATTTAATCCCTGATGAAAGGACAATATTAACGAATCATTATAGATTTTCCACTATGGAATTAGTGATGACAAAGAAAATATTCTAGGAGTTGTTTAATAAGGGATTTTTTCCCTAGATTTTCTCTATGGAATCAGTTTTTATTAATGATGGAATAAATTTCAAATATATCTTTTAGATGGGTTATGGATATTATGAGTTAATAGATATTCCATTTGGATTCACTAATTCACTATTGGTTCCATTAAAGTAATGTAAAAAGTATTGAAGAAATATCTTGATGATTTTTTTGGTACTCATTGATGATATTATGGTGTATTCTAAAATCAATTAAGATCATGGAAATAACTTCTAGATGATTTTTTGGACTCTCATAAAGAAATAGTTATTTGTGAAATATAGAAAGTGTGAATTATTTCATTAAGAAATTTATTTTCTTGACCATATTATCTCTATCAATAGAATCATAGTTGATCCAGAAAATACAAATGAAATCCATGAATGGACTATGCTAAGGAACATAACATTGGTATATAGTATCACTGGATTAATAGCATACTATCGATATTCCATTCTGATTTTTCACCATAGGATAACCCATTTTCCAAGACAACACATAAAGAGGGTAAGGTTATATGGAAGGAATAATGTTCATAATGTTATTAGTAATTGAATATAAGAGTAGTCAATGATTTTATTTTGACTCTACTATCAGGAAATGTTGTTTTTGTGATATAAAATGTTACAATGAAGAAAGGGTTGTGTTTTTTCCTTATTAAAAATTAAAAATTTATTTCATATTCTACTACGTAGCAAAAGACTCATCAAAAAATTATCCATCTCAATATATTGAGTTAGAAGTTTTAATATTTTCTCTAAATATATGAAGAAACTATATATACAGTGAAATAAGATATATATTTAAGGATAACAATAGTTTTAAATACATATTATTTCATAAAAAACTAACCATGAGGAAAAGTTAATGGAGCATGTTACACAAATATTATTATTTCTCAACACACTACCACACATGAAATGAAACTAAGGTATAAAATTAATTATGCAAGAAATATAATTTAATTGTAACCTAAATAAGTATTGATAAAGTTATTATTATCATATATTTAGTAAATCTGTATTTGGGAATTGTAATGGAAGGTAGAGCATCACTCATTTTTTAATTTATTTATAAAACATATTTATTGGAAAAGATAAAAATATATTAATCTATTGATGAGAATTTTCAAAATATAATTAAATACATTAAGGATAAAACATTGTAGAATTCTTGTTTGAGTAAATAATTATTAAATTTAGAAAGAGGATTTCTGTTCCTTAAAACCTACAATAAAAATGTAACTATTAGATGATCCTCATAGCAAAAATTTACCTATTCTCCTTTGTAGTACAACGATGTGCATAGATCTGTAGTAATTTTTTTAGCATAATATTAAGTGGGAAATTTATGACTATGTTTCATGATTTATAGCTTTTCAACAAGTGAAGGATGAGAGGCAAGATTATAGAGAAGTCATGCAACCACTAGTTATTCCTATGTGGATGTGGGATGCCATAATTATGGACTTCATAACTGCATTACCAAATACACCCAAGAATAATGAAATATTTGGATCATTGTTGATTTCCTATGAAAATAAGTACAACCTCTCAATATAAGAGAAGATTTAAACCCTGATATCCTAGAATGTATTTATATTAATTATGTTGTAATACTTTAGGGGTAACCTCAATCGATTGTGTATGATCTAGAATACTATTTTACATCAAAATTCAGAAAGATTATATAGATGGTTTTGGACATTGAGCTCTATTTAAGTAGAAATTATCACCCAAAAACCAAAAAACAATATGAAATGACTATTAAAACATTAGAAGACAATTTGACATAATTCTCATATGAATTTATAGCTATGTGGGATCTGTATTTACTTTGGTATAATTTTTCTAAAATAATAGTTCCCCTTATAGTATTGATGTGGCTCTATATAAAGCATTATAAGAAAATAGATTTTGTACTTCAAGTTGTTTGTATAAATATGGTGAGAAAAAAACATATAGGCCTTGAACTTATTGATGAGACAATGATAATGGTAAAGACTATTCAAGCTCATATTAAAGCAGCTCAAAGTAGGAAAAAAATTTGCTGACTACCAGAGAAAAGATATATAATTTCAATTGGGAGATCATGTATTTCTGAATGTACCTCAATGGAAGTGTTTTATAAGGATTATAATGAAAGGTAAACTGAGCATCAGGAACATTGTACAATTTGAAATTTTTGAAAGAATAGGACTTCTTGCTTACCAATTATTAATGCTCGAATGCCACTAAAAATTTCATGATGGGTTCCTCATAACAATGTCAAATAATTACACTCCAAAACTAACACATGTACTAACCTATGAAAAAATAAAATAGGATATTTTTTGTCTTATAATGAATATATTTTCATGATTCTTGAAACTATAGATAAATTTTTTAGAAATTGGATGACTCAACACATAAAATTTCTTTAGTGAAACCATAAAATTGATGAAGAAATGTGGGAACTTGAGGATGTTACGAAGAAGAACCACCCTCATCTGTTTAAAAAAAATATTCTTGAAAACATTTAAGGAAAAACTTTTATAAGTAGGGATGAATTTAAAACCCCAAGATTTTATGTTATGTTTCTCCTTAAATAATTACAATTCATTTGATATCATACATTGAAAACAACACCAAGCTTAATCAAATAGTTGTATACTATTAAATATTACATTGAACATTGAAATAGTAATATAACCATTAGGAATAGTAATATGACCGTTATTATAATGACCTCACATTTGAAATTATAATTAAACATTAGCTATCTCATAAATGGAAATATGATATATTTTATCATATAATATGTAAATAAATGTTTTAAAAAAGATAAATTATATGTGGGTATTTTTTGTGAAACATAAATAGTTATATAAAATTGTATTATTAATATAATACTTTAATAGAAAATTTATTTTCATAAAATATATTTATAAATTAATATTTTTGTGTCTTATGATTATAATTTAATTTCATGATACCTTAATATTTTTTCAATGTATCATAATGTTTTTTATAATTTTAATATCTGTACTTTTTTAATAAATTTGAATTTTAATTAAGAAATAAATTTCTCATATTTAGAAATTTATTATTCAAAAATGGTGTATATTTTTGAAATCTAAATTTCATAAAATGGTTGCGAAGAATTTTTTAAGTTTTTATAAAATAGCAAATATTTGTTGAATTGTGAAATATGGAAATTCACAATATTAGCTAAATACATCAAATTATTGAGTTATGGATGATTTATATATGATTTATGATATATTGGTTTGAAATCACTTGAAGTATTTACTATAAATGGTCACAATAATTACCAATACAGATATTCATGAGCCAAAATAATAAAAAAATGAATAAACTAATAAAAACCACCTTTCTCCTCCAATATAAATACCACACCTCGCCACATATTTTCATTGCATGTTCTAAGATTTGTATTTTTTTATATTATTTCCAATTACTCACTCAAATATATTCCCCACATCAAGGAGATTCTGGTCCCAACAAAAGTCCATTCCCGAGTTCCTTAAGGATGTTTTAAAGGAGAATAAATTCAATAGGTAAAATCATCTTTTTTTCTATTTTAGATTATTATAATTTCATTTATTTTATTATCCTCTACTCACATCATCTATAAAAATAGTAATGGTAAATATATAATCATATATATTATTTACTTTTACTATTCTAATCGAAAATACTTCATCAAATCTCATGCCCTATGCCTTTTATTCCAAAAATGAAAACCTTTTTTGTGATGTGTCGATTTACTGCCATTATGCATGATGCATTTTCATTTTATGTTACAGCCTTGAAGGTTAGTCATATAACAATTATTATGGTTAAATTATATTATATAATACATATTAAAACTTATATAATGTTCTTTAACCAATATAAAAACATGAAATTAAGTAAAACAATATAGGTTAATGATGGTGGTAAAAACCGCCAAAATAAAATAAATCATCTTAATTAACATTTTATCTAATTAATCATCCTAATTACATATAAAAAATTATATATAAGATCATATAAATTATTTTTAGTTCATTAATGACATATAATTTTAATTCTAGAGAATTATTACCATTTTACATGAACTACAATACTTGTATACAAGCAAACCGATCATGATAACCAAGAAAATAAACTCTCACATAATGAATAAATTTAATTCTATAACTCATAAAAAAGGCCATAAAAAATTTATAAACATTTAATAAATAATATAAATTTAGAAAAGATTCTTAATTTTGTAATTAAATAATCTTATATTATTCTCTCGGATACTAATTATGAGTGTAAAATTATTTCGAACATAAGGGGAGGGGTTTCTCATCTCACATTTATTTTTGTGATATACACCTTATTCACTAGTTATTTATTATTTGTGGTTACCTTATATATATCCTATAATTGCTCTATTTATCATCATGGTATTCAATGTTTCATTTTATCATTATTAATTATATGGGGAATACAATTTGTTTGATTTCCAAGTGCTAAGGGATTTCATAACATAATGTATATTCATTGGGTTATACATCTACAACATTGATTATATTATGCCAAGATCATGTGTGGAATCAACTATTATTTATTTATTTTTTATCCCCAATTACCAATTTTTTGTATATTCTTTTTTATACATAATTACACCATTGATTAATTATCACCTCAATGATATGAACTTAGTAAGGGGTTTCTCATATTGCTTTAATTTTTGTGATAAATTACCCATTAATTACTTCATATTTGTGGTGTATGTATAATACCCTTACATATATCATTTAATGAATATATTTATCTTTATGATGTTCAAGTTTTCATTTATTAACATTAATGTTATGGGGAATACAATTTTATTGATTAAATGTTGTATGATTTTTTCATCTAACTTTAATTTATATAGAACATATTCTATATTCATCACTTATTTCCCTAGTGTAATTCGATTTTATTTGTTATCATAATTCATTGATGATTTAATTAAATATCAATATTTTATATATCATGTATATGATTATTCTCTATGACATATACCAATTTCTAAATAAGGTTGTTTCGTTGAATGTTGTTTAAACTGGGGAAACGTTAATAAATACATATCCCTAACTCAATATAGATATTTTGATAATTCAAATTGTTCCTGAATAAAATCTATGAATAAATAATTCTTTTGACTTATAGTAATGGGTGGTTCTATGTATTATATATCCCATATTTTCATCGATAGGTCTCATGAGACAAAACAGATGAAAAAAACCTTTGTGTTTATTTCCTAGAATAAACAAATTTGTTTCTACCCACAAAATTAAAAAATATTATAAATGGAAAAAGTGGTTCCTATTACTGATACATGAAATCAAATAATTAATAACTTTCTTCAGTTATTATTTAGATATTAATTTATATGATATTTTCACTATGACATAATCTATGGTTGCATTTTCATTTTTTTATTGATGGAATATTTTTTTTTGTAATTTAGCTTAACAAAATGATTATTCCTCATTTTTTTATTCAATTATTATTGATTAATGAAAGCCTTATTGAGAATTTCAGACAATCCTTTTATTTTTTTTTCATTCCGTATGTTATGAAGATGAAATATTATAATATGTTTTATGGAATCCATTTATTTTTTCTTTATTATTATCAATTTTTAATTACTAAAGTAATAAGGGTAACCTGTTTTTATCTAGTTCCTTAAGAGCACTAAAATGATCAATACATGGTGATGTTATCTCTCATATCTTTTATTTTTTAATAAAATAACCATATAATTAGGTCTACTGGGTTCAGTGTTTTAATATTAAACCTCAATTTAATTCTAATTTGCCATCTTAGATAGAAAAAACTCTTAAGATTATTTCTGGATTCTTATGAACCTTAAACCACAATATAAACGCAATTCAATATCATAAACTACACTAAACCCTTGTGTAACCTTATATATTCCTCTAGGATCTTAAATCCAACGAATAACCCAATTGTCCTTTATAATGAAACTAAACACTAGTGGACTCTTAATTCTTCCCAGGGGATTCTAAATTATAATGTAAACCCAATTCACCTTCAAGGATATTAATAAACTATGGTCTATACTTAAGTATATATTGGGTATCTTAAACCATTATATGAGGCATTTATTTTTCTTTTACGACACTAACCTTGTTCGTACCATTATATATTCATATGGATCCTTAAATCCCAACATAACATAAGTGACTGTCGTGAATATCATTTAACTTAAACATTTATTTACTTATTCCTAAGGATCAATAAATCATATTGTAATTAAATTCATGTTCTTAGATGGGACTAAACTC
The DNA here is from genome assembly GCA_963277665.1 of Viscum album. Taxonomy (NCBI): domain Eukaryota; kingdom Viridiplantae; phylum Streptophyta; class Magnoliopsida; order Santalales; family Viscaceae; genus Viscum; species Viscum album. The sequence goes on along the minus strand of OY728165.1, from coordinate 706,844,418 downwards.
CAAAATACCCTAATTTCTTCCTTGGGTATATTAAATCCCAACATCACATAATTATTATTCTTGTACAGTCTTAAACTACAACTTACCCTTTTGTATTTATGGGATGCATTAAACCATATAATTACCCAATTAAACTTACTATGTGATAATAAACTCTAACATGGCCTTATGTCATCTTAAGGGACCTAAAGTCCCAACAAAACTGAATTCTCAATATTATGAATCATTAAATACTAGTGAACCATTATGTATTTCCATACGACCATATACCCCATCGTAATACATTCACTTTACATAATAGAAATAAACTCTACCATACCCTTAATAAATTCTAGAACACATTAAAATAAAACATAATCCATCATGATTTATTAACTATATTTAATGATTTCATAATTTTCCATTCCTTTTTGGATAGATCAAATTTGAAAAGTATATTTTTAAATTTTATTAAACTCCAAAATAACCACATGAAAAGATATTCTCATAAAAAAATGTCTAATATTACCTACAACATGAACAAATTAGGACATAATTTAACTTAGTATACTTTTAAATAAATTTTAGTAAGTTAATCAATATCATTATTGGTGTTTACACCACAACGATGAAAAAAGATTGAAAAAAGTTTTTATTTTTTCATGGAAGGATTTTAAAAAGATCAATGACTTTTATGAAAGAGTTTAAAACTAGAAAATAATATTTTTTATTGGATGATTAAACATCCCAAAATCTAATATTTTGAATATACATCCTGAAATTCTCATGATACCATTCCTTTTTACAAGGATGTTTTATGAAAATAGTTGATGGGATAAAATGATAAAAAAACAAAATTAAAATATAATACTTAAAAATTTTATTGACCTATAAAATTAAATTATCCCAAGGAGTAGCTATAGGTTCCTCAAAAACAATATATATAGCAACAACATGATATATTCCCTTTTAGATTGTTGATGTATAATAAAGCATGATCATGTAGAGACAAGAAGTATTTTGGTGAACTATTTCTATATGTTTCAAAAGAAAATTGAGGATGAGGTGGTGGAAATATTATTGTTTGTTCGGAAATATTATGTATATGAGGTTAGATATGTATGACATATTCATCATACATTAATAAACTAGAGGTGGTGTATTTTATTATCTGTTTTTACACAACTCATGTTTTAAAATTTATAAACACAATAGAATCCTTTTCTATCACTTCCACCCCAATACATGGTGTAAATATGTTTTAGGGAAGTATCATTAACCACTGTCGTTATCAACACCAACTAGAGTGTTTTTATAACATTCTATGTTTCATTATTAATGATCTATTTTTTGGGAATGATATATTATCTCGAGGCAAAGTCAAGATATAGATTTATCTGTAATATGGAATCTTTAGAATGTATTGGTTATACTATAAAAGGGATAGTGTTTATTGTTATAAATGAATAGAAATTTTACATGGTTTTATTAGTGAACATTATATCTTAATTATTAAATAATATCAATAAATAATAATACATATACTAATACTTATAACATTATTTATCTATTGGGAATATTGAAATTATTCACAATAAAAGGGAATTATATACTTTTTCCTAGAGTGGTTTGAGAATTCATTGATGTTTTTTAGAGGAATTTATGAGCTTAATTATGAATAATGGTGTTGATTTAAATATAAAATTTCATCATAGAATAATTTCCTTATCCATGTTTTCAAATTTTATAAAACCTATTGATAATCATGAATTGAGAATTTAAATTTAGGATTTGTGAAAGACATGTTTTATTCAGCCCAAAATGTAACTATGGGGTAAACCAATTTTATTATCAAATTGAATGGAATATTGAGTCAATTTATTGATTATTGATGTTTAAATCAACAAATGTTGAATAAATATTATCCTATTCCTTGGATTTATTCCCTCATAGATTGATTAAGAAGTGAAAATTTGTTTTCAATGATTAACAAGTTATCAAGATATCACTAATGGATTGTTACGAAGGATGAAATTTCAATTATAATATTTTTATATATATTTTATCAATGTAATTATTTTTTGATGTTATGATATTTGATGAAATAATAGTATTTGTTTATTGGAACGATGAACTATATATTTTAGCAATATATTTATTTGTACTTTTTGGACTTTATTGATGATTTCTAATCATATTGATGATCTTAGGAGGAGTATATATAGAATTTTAGGGTTATACTAGAGTTATTACCTGATAAGGTTATTTAATGAAACTCATAAAATTTTTTATTTTTGAAATCAAGAGTTCATTTCAGAAGGTATAATATTTCTATGAGTGATTTTGATGTGATCCCAGTAAATATTATTTTTTCTTTTACATGGGAAAAACAAAAGTGTGTCTCATAACCATGAATTTCTCCTTGGGTTTTTAATTACTATTGAATATTAATTTATCAAAGATAATTTATAAAGGAAAATAAATCATCTAGAGGTAGAAATATAATATAGAGTTTGACTGTCTACATAAATTCTCAACTAGTGAAAAAATTAAAATATTACCAAAGGAATGAGTTACTTTTATGGTGTATTATACTATATAATATCATTGATTGGTTTATGTATAATTGAAATAAATATCATTTATATGATTTAAAAATATTATTTCTGGTGATAGCATTATAATAATCAATATCTATAAGATCCTATATTATATATTTTCATAGAGAGATATAAAAATTATCAATAATAAACAAATTTAATTCATTTTTTATTATGACATAGAAACTATACATGATCTTGGAAAAGGAAATGTAGTGGTTGATTCATTCCATGAAATATCACATACTTATTTCTTATGAGAGTAATGATGTAAATAGAATATGATGGATTAACTTGTAGCATGGTGTCTCATTATGATATTCATAGATGGGAAATTTTATTTATATTATTTAATGAATCTTCTTCTTTAATATAAAATGTGAGTATTTTTTAAATGGAATATCCTTAGCAGTGTTGAGCTAGGAATCATATTTATTTTCATTAAATATACTTGAATAAAACACTATAGGAATAATTTAGGGAACTATTAATGTAGTAATGAATGATTAAATTTTTAATATTGGGGAATCAAAATCAAAGAAATAATTAATACTAGTAGAATATCCTCTGAACGAGTAGATGTAGTTGGGTGGTGGTCATCTAGTTTTCATAAATTTTCATAAGGGGGTGTATTCAAAAGTTACATTGACTTATAACATATTTTTTTTGAATATGTGGTATACATGTTAATTAGAGATATGGTTGATGTCTTAATATTTTTCTATAAATATGTAATATTGAAAATAGAAAGAGATCATTTATTAATTTTTGTTAGTTAATTTGAGTATTTATTTGATATATTACATGAAACTAAAGAGTATCACTATCCTATACCTTTAGTTGATTATATGGTTTCTCAATAGATATATGTTATATAAAAATCAATATAATTTATTATGTTCTAATATTTTTTATTACGATCTATTTCATTATTCTCGAGTCATTCATCTATTCCTTTATAATGACTTGTTTGGTTGATAGGGAGAATGGTGAGAGGATTATTTCATAGACACACTATTTTCAAGTGAAATTAGAAATTTGGTTTATGTTTTATGTGTTTAAGTCTAGAGGATGGTCTATGTTGGGGAAACAAAAATTTTAACCAAACATATTTATACCTATTGGTCAATTATTTCAAGCTATCCAAAATGAAGTCACCTAAAATAGGTGATTAAACCAAAAACATAGAAAGGGATTAATATACATTAGTAGTTGGATACTTGAAGTATTATATGGATTGTACTAAGACTATCATTTCTTTATTAATGAGTGTTGTTGGAAGGTTCTTGTTGAATATATGGAATGAACTATAAGAATGTCAAAAATTGATACTCCAGTATATCAATGATATCATGGAACTATTTCTCTATTTTGGAACATAGTATCCATTTAATGGATATGTGTATATATAATATAATGAATATTTAGGTAACTATCAGTGTGTCGAAACCTATATGTAATATTAAAGAGTGACGAAAGGTGTGTCGTGGGGCCACAAGAAAATAATATTTTAAAGCTATATTATTGTTTTGAAAGCGGGACTCTGGTTTTTTTTAGAGAGGAAAATATTTTTTTTGTGTTATTATAATTTTTAATATGTTTGATGTATAAATTAATTGATTCTATTAGATTGGATTTTAATTTTATTTAAAAAAAATTGGTATAAACATGGATATACCCTTACATTCCCATTTAATATGTATTACTTATTTACTCTCTTATATTAGCTATAATAAAGTGAGACCCAACATAGATGTTTCAATGTAATTAGAGGGATAAATCAATCACTACAATCATTAACATCACCTAGCCTAGTTGTAACACCACAAGCTTCCATGGTACGCTTCTTATTGAATAATAAAGTAGCGTGTGTTGTACGCAACTTCGAGTTCTAACACACACCACAACCAATCGAAGTAGCTGTTATGAATAGTAATACCCACTTTTTCAAATTTTATAAATTTTATCTCTCAAAATGGACTTCATTTTTGGATTTTTAATATCGAATTTATCCTAGGGTGAAATTTTGGTATTTTTGGATAACTTTTATATTTTGATGAATAGTGAAAATTGCTAAATTTTAATTAAAAACAATTTTTTTAATCAAAATAATTAATATTGATAAATTATGAATTTCAGTGGTTTTAAAGTATATTTATAATATATTTTCACCATTTAATACAATTTTTGTCATTGGACATAATTTCACAATTAAATCAGACAAAAACAAGTGTCAAACTTTTGATAGTTATTATATCTTAAAAACACAATTTTTGTTTTGACAGTGAGAATTAATTTTAAATTAATTTCTTCCACATCTGTGTTTTGAATATGGAAAAATGGATTCCATATTTGGAATCAGGATATCCAAATTTTTTAAATATGTAACTTTTTTTAGACATTTTGAATAATTACTTTGGTAAATATATTATTTAACATGGATAAAGGGTAAATCCGGTTAATAAAGGTAAATAATATTATTATAATAATAATAAATTACCTCAAAATGATTCATAATATTATTTTTGGATACATATATGACCCTGGTCATCATTGGGTAGATTTTGGGACCCCATGGATCCACTTGTAGGTGATACAGACACAATATATTAGTTAAGATAATGTAAATAAAAAAATAACATAAGCATATATCTTTTAGAAAAACATTTTTTAAATATGGTTATATATATTATATTTTAGACTATAAATATTCATTAGAAAGCTAAAACTATTTAATACATAATGGTATTTTATTTATAATTTTTAGACATTAAATAATGTAAATTATTTATGACACAATGATGATGCAATAATTACCGTATTAATGAAAGATTAAGATAATTAATATTATAAAAACACAAATAAATGTATTTTTAGACTTTTCATAAATTACAATAATTTTAAAGGTTAATATGACATATTATTATTGTTTATATAAATTTTTTTTGAAGTAATAATGTTGTTATAAATTTATCAAAAACAAAATACCCAATAGTGTCAAAATTGACATAAAAGAGTTCTTAAAACAAATATTATATTATTAACGGATATTCAATTACTAAAAATCTAAGGTTCGGCCAAAAGACTTATATCATGATATTTTTATCATTAATGGACCACTTGTGGGTTGCTTGAAATTATATGGTATGTTTATTAAAAATATAGTATAAAAAATAAAATGTGACATGGTAAATGTCAATCTAATTAACTAAGAGTTAAAACTAAATGATAAGGTTTATATAATGAACAAAACCTGTCTAAAATCTATTTTTTGAAAGGATTTATACCTATACCAACCTTATAATTTTAATAATCCACTTTTGAGACATTAAAAACCGAATAATAATTTATTACAAATTAATAGTTTATGTTTTTTCTAAAGAGCCCCGCATCCCCATTATAAAAGGACACCACTTCTAACCAATTATTCACACCTTCAAAGCCTTTTGGCTCGACCAACATCTACCCAAATACTGTATAATATTCCCTCATTTCAACCTATAGGACTTAGTTTGATCATAAAGCCATCCTATGGAGCCCTTTTGATCAAATCAAAAGGAAGAACCTGAAGAAGAGGTAATGTTTTAAACACTATTTTCAAGTTACTTTCTTCTTCAACTTCTTCTTTCTTTGTTACTCCCATTATAAAATAATCACTCCACTATCTTCTATATACTGAAATTTTATTATAAATATGGTACAACCATATTCAGTATTCTATCCATCCTCTGAATGACATGTCACCATACATGCATACGTACAGCTTACCGTCTCCACATCGTGGAGTAATCGTTATTCAAAGCATTATTATTTTGATGGGTATAATAATGATGTGTAATTCATTAAAATAATAAATATTACATGGTAATGATTATGTGTATACGATATAATATCCAATTATATATTATATTAATATCAAAAGAGTGATATTTTTTCTCGTGCATACTTACGGACTACCGTCTCCACAAACATGATGAGATTCATTCCTCGTCATATCCATTCATGTATATTTATCATTTGATGATTAAAAATAATGTTAAAGGAAAAGATGTCTTTCTAGATATGAATAAGATACAACCTATCCATAACAAACACGACTTATGTAACAAAACATATAAAATAAAATGAGTAAGTTAACACCCGAAACGACGATAATACCAAGATATTATTAACAATAAAATGTTAAAAGATCATATATGATATCATATTAATGTATATGATTCTTGTAAAATTTTATAACAATTATTTCACCATTATACAATATTCTAATCTACCCTCAACCAAGGAAAAGTACAAGGTAAGGGTTTATTTCACAATCTCTTCATTATCGAAGTCTGTTTTTACGTAATTATCTACTGGGACCTCTTTATTATTCACATCCATGTTTCTTAAAAATTTATTTCAAATCATTATTACTATTTTACAGACCTTGGTTTAAAGTCATTTATACCCTTTACTTTTTTATAATATGTTTATAAAGTAATATTTCGGTCGTTTTCCAAACAAGGTCCTTTTTAACCATTTCGGCAGAATTATGTTAAGAATTTCTTTTTAACTTATACGATGGGTGCGGCTATTTCCCTTCGTTATAAAATAGTCAAAGCATCACTTACATGATTATAAGAAAATTTTCAAAGAAAATTTTTTATTTTATAATTATGTGACTTTTAAATTATTTAAAAAAAGAGATATTTCTCTTAAATAGTTTTGTTTTCATCTATATCATCATCCTTTGATGGATTTTTTACGATTATTTGAAGTTTATTTATTATGATAAAAACATCCATATTTTATTGAAGGTATTGTGATTTGTTTGACTATGTATGTGTTATTTTTATACCATTCATGGTTTATAGAGAAAGTATTGACATTTTGTATGCTAGTTTTAATACGAATGTTTATGTTATGTTTAAACCTGTTCATATGAGGAATGAAATGGAAATAATATGTGAGGGGTGGAGCCTGCTATATCTCCTTGATGCATCGGTAGGTCTCATGAGACAAACTAGTTTCTTTCCACAAGGCCTTGTAAAAATCTTATTTGCAGTCTTTGCATGAGGCCTTGGCTATGTGGTTATGATAGTCTGGCATTATGCATTCCCTCATTAATAAAGTGTTTATTGTTATTACATGTGATTATTCGACATGTAGAATATCCAAGTGAATAAACAAATGGCATTATTTCATTTTATCATTCCATATTATGCTGATGTTCTTGTTTAAAAGGCTTTTGTTTTAGTTATAAATTTCCGTAAATGTTTAGACTTATTTATAAATGTTTCTGTTATATTGTTATCCTTACTGAGCATCTGAGCACACCCCTTTCTTTGTTTTATTTTTCCCAGGATGTGAATAAGTAATTTATGAATAACCTACAGCGATAGTATGAGGGGATATAAAGTCAATATTTTGTTGTAGTAATTTTCACTTTATGATGTAATGTAAACTTTATGAATGTATCTAGTTATTCCAAGGATACTAAACTAATTGGTCTTTAGAGAAATGATATTTTATGATCATTAAAATATTATGTAATAATGCACAGTTGATGGGTAACTAGGGTCCGGGTGTTAGAGTTTGTATCAGAGAACGTTTTGTACAAAACATGGAAGGTAGATTTAGATAAACTCTGATTAGAGCACATAGACCTAAGATGGTTTTTGAGGATTCGTATAGAAGAACTTTCTAGAATTTTTTATTGTAGATATTTTGTGAGTTTTCCAAGAAATAAATCCCATTTTGGATATGAGCAGGTAGAGGAGGATTTGGAACAGATGTACCTAGGGTTAATACACGAAAACACCGCTTTGAGCTAAACTGGAATGGGAACTGGTGCACAATAACGGGCCTTGTTGTACTCTTTGTTATGACACTCCTAGGGGAAATGCTTAGGATAATTCCCATTTTATTTACAACCCATTATGAAGGGATTATGATTATATACATCCTCAATGAAAACATTTTTATGATTATGGATTATATCAATAAATATTTCAATTTATGTTAAGTGTTTTATAAGTGTGGAATTATGTATTTTGATTCATAAACTGATCTAGTTTATGCCATTGTTTAGAAATAGAGCCTAGTGGAAGAAATGGAAATTGTATAAATGGACCCACTCCATGTAGGTATTTCCTGCCTTCTCATGATAATTATAGTGGAGCTGGTGATGCAACTGGTGCTGATCAGCTTAACACCATACTGGGACAACTCACTCAGGTTATGAATAATAACCCTACCCGTATGGAGCTCCCTGATCCACAGTTTGGATGATCAATGTTTGATCACATCATGAGGAAAAAACCACCAACATTAAATAGGAGTAAAAATCCATTGGTAGTTGGGAAATGGATAGGTTCCCTAGAGAAAATATTTCAAGCATTGGGGAGTAGTGAAAGGGAAAAAGTTATCATGGAAGTTTACCTCCGCACTAGAGATGCTGATCAATGGTGGTCATTGATTCAAAACATGAAGGAAGATGATGAAGTATCAAATATGTAATGTAGGGAGTTCAAAGATCTATTTTTAGAAAAATATATTCCCCCTGGCCATCGAGCATAATGGAAAGGCAATTTATGAGTCTTAGAAAAAATGATGATGAGAATGTCACAATGTATGAGGCTAAATTTACTATGTTAGGAAGGTAGGCTTTAGATTATATACAAAATCCAATATGTAATATTGGTCATTTCATTGATTGGTTTAAACCATTTCTCCGTTGGGCATTAGTCTTACAATCCTTCTCGTCATGTGAATACATTGTCTTATGTGCTATCAAGACATTAAAGGAATTCTCTAAGTCTTATGACTTTAAAGTAAAGGAATAGAAGAAGATATCAGATGATCAATCTAGTAATGGAAATAAGGGGAAGAAGGGAAAATTTTAATATCCATCCTGCAGGAAATGTGGGAAGAAACACCCTGGTACTTACTTGAAGGGAATGGGAGTCTGTTACAAGTGTGGTGAAAAAGGCCACCAAGCTCATGATTTCATGGGGAAGAAGGAAGCTACCGACGTCCAATGATACAATTGCAGGGAGGTGGGACATTATGAAAATGAATGTCCTAAGAGTCAGGGTTACTTATCTCAGAAAAGGCCAAGGGATCAAGGAAAATCATATGCTATCACTATTGATGAAGTAGAAGCTTCAAATGATGTGGTGGAAGGTAATTTAATGGTTTCCTCAAGTTTAGAAAATGAATTATTGGACTCTGAATCTTCTCATTGTTTCATATCTTCTCATTTTTCTATGAAAATAAGATATTTATAATTTGATTTAACAAGGGAGTTTTCAGTTAAAACTCATAAGGGTAGTATCATTGCAATAAAGTTTTGTGAATCAGTCCCCATTAGAGAAGATAAATGTTCTTTATCCAATGATCTCATCATCATACCTATGATTGAGTGTGATATAATCCTCAGTATGGATTGTCTTTCAGACGATGATGCGAAGATTTATTGTAAGAAGAAGGAGGTTACGATTTTTTGATGATGATGATAAGGAACACCTTATCTTTAGAACAGAATCTTCACCACCTAATTCTTATCTAGATCCACCCCCAGTAGCTCAACTAAATTCAATTTTTGTGGAGGAATAGAATGAAATGACTATGGGTGAGTAAAGGAATGTTCAAATAGAAGATATACCTGTTGTTAAAGATTATGTAGATGTGTTTCTGAAATATTTACATGAATATCCTCCAGAATGAGAAGTTGAGTTTTCCATTGATTTAATTCCGAGATCAAGTCCTATATCGAAGACCACTTATAGAATGACCATTGTAGAATTAGTGGACCTAAATAAACAACTAGAGGAATTGAGTAAAAATGGATTTATTCCCCCTAGTGTTTCTCCATGGGATCCCCTGTTCTTTTTGTTAAAAAGAATGATGGATCTATGAGGTTATGTATCGACTATAGGGAAATAAGTGATATAACAATAAAGAAAAAGTATCCCTTTCCTCGCATTAATTATTTATTTGACCAACTTCATGGATCTCAATACTTTTCCGAAGATTGAACTTTGATCTGGATACTATCAGTTGTGTGTGTGAAGAAGGAAGATATTCTGAAGACAACATTTCGAACCAGGTATAGGCATTACGAGTTTACAGTAATGCCTTTTGGGATGACTAATGCACCTTCTGTATTCATGGATCTAATGAATAGAGTTTTCAAGGAATATCTCGATGATTTTGAGGTGGTATTTGTTGATGATATCCTGGTATACACAAAAAGCTACGAAGATCATGAAAATCACTTGCGGATTGTCCTAAAAACTCTTAGATGATATGAATTATATGGGAAGTTTAGAAAGTGTGAATTCTGGCTTCATGAGATTTTTTTCTTGGCCATATTGTCTCTAAAGATGTAATCTCTATTGATCATTCTAAAACCAAGGCAATCCAAGAATGGCCTACACCGTCGAGTATAACTATGGTACATAGTTATATTAGTTTAGAAGGTTATTATCAACATTATGTCCATAATTTTGCTCGATTGGATATCCCATTATCAAAGATCACATGTAAAGGGGTTAATTTTTTTTGTAAAAAAGAGTGTGAAGAATTTTTTGAAGAACTGAAGGGAAGATTATTCAATGCTCCTATATTTACTCTACCATCAAGGAATGATGGGTTCGTTATTTATAGTGATAAATCAAAGAAAGGACTTGGTTGTGTCCTTATGCATACTGATAGGGTTATTGTCTATGCATCACGACAGTTGAAAATTCATGAGAAAACTATCCTACTCATGATGTTGAGTTAGCAGCTATGATATTTTCTTTTGATATATGGAGACACAACCCCTATGGTGAAAAATGTGAGATTTATACTAATATAAAAAGTTTGAAGTATATTTTATCACCAAAATAACTCAACAAGAGTCAAAAGAGATGGCTTGAAATACTCAAGGATTATGATTGCACGATACACCACCACATGGGGAAGTAAAATAAGGTGGCAGATGCTTTGATCAGAAAAGATCATGGAATTTTGAACAAGATTATAATTGAAAGGGATCCTATTTTTATGGATCTAGTTAATATGGATATGTGAATTACCATGGAAGGTTAAACATTGATACGTTTTCAAATGGTTGGAAAACCATCTTTACTAGAAATGATAAAGAGTTCTCAGACCAATGATGAAGAGTTTAAAAAAAAGATTAATGTTGTTAATGATGGGAGATTGAGAGACATTGTGTATGAAGAAGGAATTTTGAAATTTCGGAAGAGTCATTGTGTTCCCGATATACCTAATCTAAAAAGGGAATTGTTAGACGATTCACATATCTACAATTTCTCTATACACCCTGGGAGCACCAAAATGTATAGAGATTTGAAGGGACATTTTTGGTGGGACAACATGAAGACGTGTCAAGATGTATGGTTTGTCATCAAGTGAAATCTAGAAGGCAACAACCTGGAGGAGTCATGAATCCTCTTCCCAAACTCGAGTGGAAATGAGATAATATCACGATGGACTTTGTCATGGGGCTACCAAAGACTCCTAGAAGGAACGATGCAATATGAGTTATTGTATAATGTCTTACAAAGTCATCACATTTTCTTTCTATAAGAGAAGATTTACCATTCGATTGTCTAGAAAGACTATATATTAATGATGTTGTGAGACTTTATGGAGTACCCCTATCGATTGTTTAGGATCGTGATCCTCGTTTTACATCAAGATTCTGGAAAAGTCATCAGAAAACCCTAGATACTGAACTTTACTTGAGCACTGCCTACCACCCTCAAACAGATGGACAATCCGAACGGACTATTAAAACCTTAGAATAGATGTTGAGATCATTCTCCTTGACTTTCTGGGCACGGGGGATCAATATTTACCTCTAGTGGAATTTTCCTATAACAATAGATTTCATTAGAGTATTTAGATGGCACCATAGGAAGTGTTATACAGAAAGAGATGTCGCACACCAACCTGTTGGGATTAGGTAGGTGAAAGAAAACTTTTAGGTTAAGAACTGGTGGTGGAAATAATGGAAAAGGTGAAAGTAATCCAAAACCACATCAAAGCAGCTCAAAGTTAGCAGAAGAACTATGCCGATAACCGAAGGAAGGATTTTGAATTTTAGGTAGGAGATCATGTTTTCTTGAAGGTATATCCTTGGAAGTGAGTTATACGTATTGGTAAGATGGTGAAATTGAGTCTTAGGTATATCAGACCCTTCAATATTCTAGAACGAATTGGGTTTGTAGCTTACCGTTTGGCAATGCCGCCAAATCTCTCCAAAGTTCACGATGTGTTCCACGTATCACTATTATGAAAATACATGCTAGACCCAATTCATGTACTCACCTATGAGGAATTAGAACTAGAACATGATCTATCTTATTACGCAGAGCCCATTAGGATTCTTGATACAAGAGAGAAAGTGCTGAGAAACCGAAGGGCTCATCTGGAAAAAGTGCTATGGAGAAACCATAAGATAGAAGAGGCAATGTGGGAACATGAGGAAGTTATGATGAAGAAACACCAAAGTATTTTAATGTGGTAGTATTCTAGAAATTCCTAGGAAGAAATTATTTTATGGATTGAAGAATGTAACACCCCAAGCCTCCATGGTAAACATCTCATTGAATAATATAGTAGCATGTTTTGTACGCAACTTTGAGTTCTAACACACACCACAACCAATCAAAGTAGCTGTTATGAATAATAATAACCACTTTTTGAAATTTTATAAATTTTATCACTCAAAATGGACTTCATTTTGGGATTTGGAATATCGAATTTAACCTAGGGTGAAATTTTGGAACTTTTTGAATAACTTTAATATTTTGAGGAATAGTGAAAATTACTAAATTTTAATTAAAAACAACTTTTTAAATCAAAATAATTAGTAGTGATAAATTATGAATTTGAGTGTTTTTAAAGTATATTTAGAATATAAATATACCATTTAATAAATTTTTTTTCATTGGACATAATTTTACAATTAAACTGGACATAAACAAGTGTCAATCTTTTGATAGTTATTATTTCTTAAAAACACGTTTTTTGTTTTGATAGTGGGAATTAATTTGAAATTAATTTCTGCCAATTCTATGTTTTGAATTTGGAAAAAAGGAATCAATATTTGGAATCAGTATTTCCATATTTTTTCAATAGGTAACATTTATTTTTAGACATTTTGAATAATTACTTCGGTAAATATTTTATTTACCATGGTTGAAGGATAAATCCGGTAAATAAGGGTAAAAAATAATATTATAATAATACAAAATTACCCAAAAACATGTCCCAACATTATTGGTGGATACATGTCCGACCATGGGCTCTTTTGGGTCGATTTTGGGTCCCCATGGAGCCACTTGTAGGTGATAGAGACACTTTATATTAATTATGTTAAAATAAATACAAAAATGACATAATCATATATATTTTAGAAATAAAATTTTTACATAGGGATATATATGTTATATTTTCAACTATAAATATTAATTAGAAATCTAAAACAAATTCCTACATAATTATATTTTATTTTTAATTTTTAGACATTAAATAATTTAATTATTTTAATGAAACAATTATGATGTAGTAATTACCGTATTAATGAAAGATTAAAATAATTGATATTATAAATACACAAATAAATGTAATTTTATACTTTTTATAAATTAAAATAATGTTATTAGTTATTATGACATATTAGTATTGTTTATATGAATTTTTTTTGAATTAATAATATGGTTTTCAATTTATCAAAAACAAAATACCCAATAGTGTCAAAATTGACATAAAAGAGTTTTTAAAAAAAATAATATATTATTTATTGATATTAAATTCTAAAAATCTATGGTCTGGCCAAGAGACTTATTTCATGATAGCTGTATCATTAATGGGAATATTTTGGGTCTCTTGTATGTATATGGTATGTTTATTAATTATATAATATAAAAATACAAAGTGACATGGTAAATGTCAATCTAATTAACTAAGAGTAAAAACTAAAAGATAAGGTTAATATAATAACCAAAACCCATCTAAAATATATTTTTTAAATTTATTTCGACCCATACTCACCTTATACATTGAATAATCAACTTTTGAGACATTAGAAACTGAATTTGAATTTATTATTAATTAATACTTCATGCTTTTCGTAAAGAGCCCCTCCTCCCCATTATAAAAGGACACCACTTCTAACCAATTGTTCACACATTCACAGTCTTTTGGTTCGGCCAACCTCTACCCAAATACTCTCTAATCTTCCCTCACTTAAACCTAGAGGCCTTATATTGATCAGAAATCCATTTTAAGGACCCCTTTTGGTCAAATCAATTGGAAGAACCCGAAGAAGAGGTAATGTTTTTACCACCCTTTTTCATGTTCCTTTCTTCTTCAACTTCATCTTTCTTTGTTATTCCCATTATAAAATTATAACTCAAGTATCTTCAATATAATTAGATCTTATTATAAATATGTTAAAACCATATTCACCATTCTATACATCCTTTGAATGACATGTCACTATACGTGGGTACGTACGACTTACCGTCTCCAAGTCGTGGTGTTATTGTTATTCAAAAAAAATTATTTGGATGGGTATAATATTGACGATTAATTCATGTAAATAATAAATATAACATGATAATTATTCTGTATATATGATATACTATCCAATTATATATTATTTTAATATCAAAAGACTGATATTGTCGCTTGTGCGTACGTACAGACTACCGTCTCCATGAACGTGATGAGATTCATTCCCCGTTATATCCATTCAAGTCTAATTCTCATCTAATGATTAAAAATAATGTTAAATTACTTTATATCATTTTATATATGAATATAATACAACCTATACATAACAAACATAGCTTATGTAACAAAATATATAAAATAAAATGTGTATGTTAACACCCGAAACGATAATAATACTAAGATATTATTAAAAAGCAATGTTAAAAGATAATATATGATATTACATTAATGTATATGATTCTTATATAATTTAATAACAATTATTTCACCATTATACAGGAGGTTAATCTACACTAAACCAACTAAAAGTTCAATTTAAGGGTTTATTTCACAATCTCTTCATTATCCGAGATTGTTTATAAGTAATTATCTACTGAGACCTCTTTATCATCAACATCCATATTTCAAAAAAATGTATTTCAAATCATTATTACTATTTTATAGAATTTGTGTCAAATTCATTTATACCCTTTTTGACTTTTTGATAAGATGTTTATAAAGGACTCATTCTGTCGTTTTCCAAACAAGGTCGTTTTTAACCTTTTCGGCAGAATTATGGTAAGAATGTCTTTTTAACTTATACGATGAGGGAGGATATTTTCCGCTGTTATAAAATCGTCGATGCTTACCTTACAAGTTTATAAAAATATTTTCAAATTAAATGTTTTATTTTATAATTTTGTGAATTTTAAATGATTTCAAAAAAATAGACATTTCTCTAATATAGTTTTGATTACATCTATGTCAACATCCATTGATGGATTTTATGCTTATTTGAACTCTATTTATTATGATACAAAAATTTGTATTGTATATAAGGTTTTGTGATATGTTTGAATTTGGATGTGTTATTTTTATAACATTAAGGATTTATGGAGAAAGTATTGACATTTTGTATGCTAGTTTTAATACGAATGTTTATGTTATGTTTAAACCTGTTCATATGAGGAATGCATTGGACTTAATATGTGATGGGTGGAGCCCGCTATATCTCCTCGATGCATCGGTAGGTCTCATGAGACAATCTAGTGTCCTGGCACAAGGCCTTTAAAAAATTTTATTGGTAGTCTTAACATGAGGCCTTGGCTATATGGTTATGATAGTATGGCGTTATGCATTCCATCATTATGAAAGGTGTTATTGATATTGCATGTGATTATTAGACTAGTAGAATACCAATGTGAGAAAGTAAATAGCATTATTTCATTTTATGTTTTACATATTATACTGAAGTTCAAGTAGAAAAGGCTTTTCTAGTTATACATTGCGTTAAATGTTTATTATTATTTATGAATGTTTTTGTTATATTCTTATCCTTACTGAGCATATGAGCTCACACCATTCAATGTTTTATTTTTCCCAGGATGTGAACATTAATTTATGAATGTCTTGTAGGGATAGTATGAGGGGATATGAAGTCAATATTTTGTTGTAGTAGTTTTCAGTTTATGATGTAATGTAAAATTTATGAATGTTTCTCGTTATTCCAAGGCTACTAAACTAATCGGTCTTTCGAGACTTAATCTTTTGTGATCATGCCAATATTATGTTATAATGCACCAACTCTGTGTAACTACGGATATGGTGTTACACTAGTGGCCAGAAACCCCCAATCACTCTAGTATACCCCAACACTCATGATCATTGGATTTGGATAGAAACTAAGTGGAATGAGTTTGAAATCTAATGAAAGAGGGAAGAATAAGAATGTTGGAATAAAAATATTCAAATATCCTATTTTTATTTATTTTTAATAAATCTAGAGTTATTAATAGAATATATTTATCATATAATAACTAAACTCATTAATACAGGAAAGTAGAATCTCCCCATCTTAGCCACTAATGGTTTTTTTCCATCACATAATAATTATAGTAAATTAAATGATAGATTGAATAAAAAACAACATATATTTGTCATGAAGACATGAAAGTAGCCCCCTATCAAGTGAACAGTTCCTAATTATATTTTAGAACGTTCTATAATTATTCTAACATTATCAGGTTCCCAATCCATGTGAATACAATTTGGATTCTTGTTATCCTTCATTATTTCAGTACCAAAAAACAGGATTCCTTGGATATTGATCACATACAATTATTAATCAGTTTTTCACATGTAAAGCTTGTGGGTCCAGGTCCATTATTGAAGTTAAAAAAAATTCATTAGTATCATGGAAATTCTTCCATGTTCAATCTTCTTACACCGTCAAGAATAATTGGGGATGATGTGATTCTATGTGTTATAGCTGTAGTGAAAGATAAGTCTGTCTTTTCATAATCACATGTTTAAGAGAGAATACAATACACATACTGCTAGTGTGGTTATAAAAATTATCACTCCCTGATATTTATTGTAATGGTTTACAATTGGATATTTACAACACTACAAAGGGTCACTTGGCCATGTTATATAAAAATATATTTCATCAAGTGTATTTACACATTTCATGGATACTGGGCATGTCTTGTTGGGTTTTTTGAAGATATTGTATGATTTTTATGAATTTGAACCTACAAAGGTCTTGGTTATAGATGTACAATATGATGGAACAATTTATTTATGATCTAAAAGTTGTTTTCATTGTGTGAGATGGGGATATTATTAGATTAGAATCAATATAAAATATGGATTATCTTTGTGTTGGAAACATTCTATGATGATTTTGGTTAGTGCATAAAAAGTTCCAAATCCAAGCTACAAGTATGAAGACTGCTAACTTGGCATAGGAATAGTGAATCTTAGTGATTCTAAATGAGGGACCAATTTGGCAACGATATGTCAACCTCAGATATGATCCAATGGAACCAGTGTGTGCATAATGAGGATATTGTTGCTAGATGAATCAAGAACCATCGAATTCATTGAGGGGTTTTCTAAATCATCTATCATAGATGAACCTATTTTCCTAAAAATAAAGCATTAAGGTGATTTTATTCCCCTTACATTTTGATATTTAATTTCCATATAGAACAAATATTTATTAGAAAACATAATTAATCAAAATTGATCATGAAGGAAATCATTCCTTTGGATTCATGAATGGGTTATTTCATAGATATATCTCTATTTAACTAAATGTTTACTCACAATCACTTCAATTGTTCTTTGTATGATGAGCATCTGGAATCATCAATTTCACTTTTTTGATCAGTTTTTGATAATTTTCATGATAGAGATCTTAAACTAAGGATGAAAAGTACATGTTAATGCGTACTAATGTGAAATATCATGTTTTAGGAGTTAGGGATAGATTATTATATATGTGTTACAACATTAATTGTTTTTTTATTAATGATATAACAAAATAGGGTTGGTGGAAGTGGATTGAATGGTTTGATTCATTAATGGAGTTCAATTAATATGTGGTTCAATCGATTTCTAGAAGCCTGATGTAAGTTTGAATGAGGCCTTGAAGAAGATTGCGCTTTCTTCTTCTAGATGGGACAACGAAAATGGAGGTGACTCATGTGTTTTGATTAAGGCAGTGATATCTTAAAGACCATAGAATAAATTCTAGTTTGGGGGATTTTGTAAAAAATAAAGGATGCGACCGACCATAAGAATTTTGGTTTCTTGAGTTTGTTTGGTTGATCATGCATAATTGATTATTAATCTTATGTTTAGTTTGTGAATAGATATCTGGTGAGGCATAATCATGGGGGATATTCATGGTTGGCTCAAAACATGTGTTCAAATGTGAGTAGTTGTTGTGATTGATTAATAGTTATTTATGAACCATCACAAATCCATCATATAATTATATAATAATTTCAAAAAATAAAATATTTATTGGAATTAATTAAAAAGATAATTAATATATTTAAAGAACAAGATTAAATCCATTAAATTCTAGATTAAATTCCAAATTCATTTTCATCACTAAAATTTAAAACTATTCATAATTTAATTATTCTCCTAAAACACCAAAAAGACTGTAAATTTGATTATTTCATTAATTTTGGAATGGTTTGAAGGGATATCAAAAATTAATTAAATAATTTTTTTTGAGAAATTTCATATTTCATCACCCAGCTATTATTAAATATTGTACTTCCAGGAAATATATAGAATTGTTTTTATTTATATATATACGTAATTTTTAAAAATAAGTATAAATTTTAGAAAAATATAAAATCATATATTCATATATTTTTTAAATTATTATTCCTCCAATATTAATTATTCTCACTTACCCCAATTAATATCAGTTTCTTGATCCATGGGTGAAATAGAATGATTTATCTAGAATAAAAATTTAAACAAGTGGCACTTCAATTTCTACCTTCCTCTAATGTACATTAATTTTTTTTCTAATTATCATTATCTTTATATAGTTCATATTTAATTTTTATATATAAATTTTCTCTTAATAATTTGGGTACGATATTCCGCTTATCTAAATGAATTCATTTTAAAAAATCAGGGACTTTTGATATTTTTATTTTACTATATTTGTGAAATAAATTATTGATTTTTAAAATGTATTTCATTACTTATACACATATTTAAGAATTTTCTAATGCTTCATTATGGGTCCCAATTTCACATTTTACCCCAATTTTAATGAATATATATCAATTTCTATTTAGTTGGCTCCCTATGGTGTTCATTTTTTTAATGATAGAAATTCATTATTTATGTTCACAATTATTGTGCTCTCATGTTATAATTTCAAGTCCCTTGTTATTTTATTACTCAAAATCAATTCTATAATTCCAAGACAAAATATCCCTGAAAATAGTACCCAAAAGCACCCAAAAATAATTTAACACCCATAATTTTAGTACTAATAAACTCCCTCCATACTAGAATGGTATTTTTCTTACGAAGAATATAATTTAGATCATGTTTTCTTATCTCGAAACACTCAAAAAATCTATAAAAAAATCTTGTATAATATATATTAAATTCTTAAAAAAAATATTTGGGATTAGATTTATTCTTTATAATTTATGTCGAAGACACATAAAAATAGCCAAAGAAAAGAAGAAAATGTACTTACATCCTAAGATACCAGTCCCTTTCCCCACTCATATTTTAGATAAATTTATAAATAATTAAAATATGTTATTATCAAGGTTTCTTAATGTGACTCTGTCTACAAAAATAAATGTTAAAGAGAAAACAATAAAGACCTTTATTTAATTCCATTAGGGAGGATTTTAAACTCCACTATGTGTTCCGTCCAAATATAATTAAATTTATTATTCACATAATGTTCATTCACCATGAGGGATTATTGTGATTTTTCACCCATGATATTAATTTGGGAATTGAAAATGTCAAAGAAAATATTTTGGTAAGTAAATTTACTATAGGAATAGGTGAATTTTGTATTTTATGGGTCTTCTGAAGACATTTGAACCTTAAAATACCTATGAAATTCATAAAGTAAATAGAACGACTTTTCCTAGCTATCCACTCTTACAAATTAACTATAAGGAGACTGTAGAGGTGGCCCTTATGGATTAAATGGTTTAATTTTTAGTCGTCAATAAAAAAAGTCCATCCATTTTGAATCTGTGTGGGTAATGACTCATAATTATCATTTTTTTCAATCGTATGTCTAATTTTCATTTCAATTTTTTGGGTGGTACTTACCCATTAAGAGTATAAATGTGGTACATGATTTTGCCTTGTAAAATACATTCTAAATAATATTTAAAAAATATCATGAGGGTAATTTTGAGCTTCATTTGGGGTTTTAAAAAAGGTTTAGATTCACATGCTTGAAAAATCATATGGATACAGGTCTTATGGATGATTCATGAGATATAATATAGTGACCATCATATGGTCCAATTTTTTTTTAATGTTTCTAGTAGTTGGTGTTCATGATTGGGATTTTAGTTGCTTGAAATTATGATTGTAAATTTCTCATTTTATATGAGAAAATAATATTTAAAATTTAATGTCATCAAATTTAGTTCCAGTTTGGGTAGTTTCTTCAAGGATGGTTTTAATTTAGTATTATCCGTGTTGAATTTCATCAGATGTGTTGAATAATATTTAGTGATAGTTATGAGTAAATCTAAAAAATAACTATCATACACATCTTAGAACTACTAATAATTTAAAATTCATTATAGGAATCTGCACTTTTCAATCAATTACATGATGTGCTGAGTATGACTCAATGTGTTCGTTATCAGTATAAAATCAATAGTTTAGTGCAAAAATATTATTTGCTAAAAACAAATAAAATATGCTCATATTTCCTTGAATTTTTTTACAATAATTCATAATTATTTTTTGAAGATTAATATTTGGTATTATGTCATACCAATATATGATGTTATATTTATGAGTAAAAGAGCATGTTTCCACTTAACAATGACATTTTTTGTAAAAAATAATAATTTCGTACTCAAATCTAATTAAACACATTAATATTGTTTTAATAATTTATGAAAATGATCCAAAAGTAATTTGGTACATATAGTAACTAAAATCACCTTCATATTACAAACTCTGTGAAAAATATGACTTAATTTGTATCTTTTTATATTAAATTGGAATTAGTTTTTGTAAAATTGAAAACTAACATAAAAAACATAGAAAACAATTCTAGATTATTTTTATACATTAGGAAAATGGTCCATAAGTAATTTTATATATTTAGGAATCATCCACACCTCAATCTGACGCATGGTTTGACTTGTATGACTCTATGTGAAACTTTTTCTTTAATATTGATATCAATTTTAGTAAAACAGACAACTAGAATACTTAAAACTAGGAAAACACATTCATATTGTTTTACTAATTAAGGAAAACGATATATAAGTCATTTATGATATGTATCAATCATCCACACCTCAATATAATACATGATGTGCCTAATATGACTCAAAGAGTCTATTATTAGTTTAAAATTGAAATTTTAGTTCAGAAAGAGTAAATCATTGTAATCTTGGCAAAGACAGTCTTATTATCTTGATAATTTAGAAAAATTATTCATAAGTAATTTTTTATGTTTATAATTAAGTATCACGTTAAAATGACACACGATGTGAATAGTGTGAGTCAATGTACATTCTTCTCGATTAAAATGATTTTTTTGTAAGAAAGACATGGGACATAATCATATCCTTGAAAATCATTTAGATAATTTTTATAATTAGGAATAGAATACATAAGTCATTTAAGATGTGTAGGAGTCATCCAAACTTTAATTTTTCAAACAATGCGATGGGTATTACACATTTTACATCTTATCAATATATAAGTGTAATTTTAGTTTAAACCATGCATCATATATCCAATGTAACGCCCAGACCCAAGATACCCAGAGTCGGTGCATTATTACATAACATTGGCATGATCACAAAGGATCAAGTCTCGAAAGACTGATTATTTTAGTAGTCTTGTAAACACTAGATATATTCATAAGTCTTATATTACATCATAAGGTAAAAAAACAACAACAACATATTTTCTTCATATCCCTTCATACTATCCCTGTAAGTCATTCATAAATTACTTCTTCATATCCTGGAAAAAATAAAACATTGTAAGGGGTGAGCTCAGATGGTCAGTAAGGATCACAATATAGCAGAAGCTTTCATAGATAATCATAAACACTTAAAGCAATTTATAACGAAAAAAATCCTTTTAAACTTGAACTTCAACATAATATGGAAAAGATAAAATGAAATAATGACATTTACTTATTCACATGGATATTCTACTAGTTTAACAATCACATGCAATAACAATAACCACTTTAATAATGATGGAATGCATAATGCCAAACTATCATAACCACATAGCCAAGGCTTCGTGCCAAGACTACAAATAAGATTTTTCCAAGGCCTTGTGCCAAGACACTAGTTTGTCTAATGAGACCCACCGATGCATCGAGGAGCTATAGCGGGCTCCACCCGTCACTTACTAAGTCCAATGCATTCCTCATATGAAAAGTTTTAAACATAACATAAACATTCGTATTAAAACTAGCATACGAAATTTCAATACATTATCCACAAACCATGAATGGTATAAAAATAGCACATCCACAGTCAAACATAACTCATTAGATAAAATTTGGAAGATTGTATTGTATCATATTAACCTTAATCGAGAATAATGAAGGATATTGACATAGATGAAAATGATCATCAATGTTATTGAGAGAAATATCGCCCGTTTTCTTGAAAACATTTAAAAGTCACACTATTTTTCATGAATCAATTTAAAAGTAGATTTTTGAATCAAAGTGTCCCCTACCAGTTTGAAAAATTTAAAAGGTGTTTTAATTTTAAAACTATAATGTCCATAAAAATAAATCCTTAAAACCATTTTTAAAACATGGACATTAATGAGAAAGATTTAGAAGAATAATTCTTTAAAACCTTAAAAATTGGTATTTTAGTTGGTGTTTCTAACCAAAAGAGAGACCCTTGAATACAAATAATTGAGGTAATCAAAACATTTTAAAATCATGAGAATAAAGGGATTCATGATATACAATGTCAAAGTACATTATATACACCACATAAAAGTGATTTGGTGTATAACAACAAAGAAGTCTCAATGGAATGTAAATTGAGATGAAATCTCTCATAAAGGGCGTATCCTTAGGTTATGGATAATTCAATGACATAATTATGTGTGAAAAATAAAAATACACTAAATATTATTGGATATTCAGTGTAAAACAATCAAAGGACATTCACACATATTCTAGTAAAAACATCTCCAATGAATTGGATGCTTATCTCAACAAATCGAGATTGAGTAAAAATTACTCTTATCAAGTTCATACTGATGGCTTGATAATATATCAATGGAGTGATTATGTGTATAAAAATTATATCCTCAGAAAGGGGAGTGGAAATTATGAAATAATCAAATGAATAGTCATTCCACACATAATTTTGGAGTAAAATAATCAATAAAGTATGCGTAAAGCAGAGTGAGTGGAAATTGAAACATCAAATTCCCTTATCGATTTGGTAACTTATGAAACATGCACCCATGAAAAAGGGATCCTAAAATTATTATATAAATAACCATAAAATAAATTATATTACACAATGAATACAATCATGGGAAGTACACACACCACAGGCAATAAATAAGTGGTGAACAATGGAAATCTCATTGAATTAAAACTGAGATAAGAAACACCATACTTTGTAATTATTCCTTGGTCGACGGTAGGTTATCATCCAGTATAATGGTGAAATAAGTTTTATTGAAATATACAAGAATAATTTACATTAATATTATATCATATATGATCTTTTAACATTGATTTGTTAATAATATCTTAGTATTATCGTCATTTCGGGTGTTAACTTAATTGTTTTACATTATATTCATTGTTACGTAAGACGTGTTTGTTATGGATAGGTTGTATCTTATTAAATCCCATAATTATATCAATTCCTTAAACATTATTTTTAAATCATCAAATTATAATTTTACTTGAATGGATACGATGGAGAATGAATTTCATCGGCTTCGTGGAGACGGTAGTCCGTACGTACGCACGAGTGACAATATCATTCTTTTGATGTTAAAATAATATATAATTGGATGGTATATCATATAGACAGAATAATTATCATGTTATATTTATTATTTACATGAATTACACATCATTATTATATCCATCAAAAAAATAATTTATTTAATTACAATTACACCACGACATGGAGACGGTAAGCCATAAGTACGCACGTATGGTGACACGTCATTCAAAGGATGGATAGAATAATCAATATGGTTGTTCCATATTTATAATAATATTATAGTATATAGGAGATACTGGATTCATTATTTTAGAATGGGAATTACAAAGAAAGAAGAAGTTGAAGAAGAAAAGAATTTGAAAAAGGGTGGTAAAAACATTACCTCTTCTTCGGGTTCTTCCTTTTGATTTGATCAAAAGGACTCTTTGGGTTGGCTTCTGATCAAACTATGGCCTCTAGGTTGTATTGAGGGAAGTTGAGAGAGTATTTGGGCAGGGTTTGGCAGAGCCAAAAGGCTTTGAAAGTGTGATGTAATGAGAAGGGGGAGTTCCCTTCTATAAAAGGGGTGAGGGGAACCTTTGGAAAAGCTAGAAATATTATTTTATAATTAATTCATATTCGCTTTATAATGGCTCCAAAGTGGATTATTTAAAGTTTAAGGTGAGGATAGGTCTAAAACCACTCAACCAATATAATTTAGACAGGTTTGTGTCATTATATTAACCTTATCTTTAACTATTGACTCTTAGTTAATTAGTTTTACTTTTACAATGTATCTTTGTATTTTATATTATATGGTTAATAAACATACTATATACATACAAGAGACCCCCAAGTATCCCATTAATGATACACCTACCATTATATAAGTCTCTTGGATGATCCTTAGGTTTTTAATAATTCTATATCAATTAATAATATAATATTTGTTTTAGAAACTCTTTTATGTCAATTTTGACACTATTCAATTATTGATTTTTTTGAAACTCATAAAAATAATTATTACATCGAAAAAAGTCAATTAAAACAATATTAATATGTCATATTAACCTAAAAAATTATTTTAATAAAATAAAAGTCTTCAATTTTATTTCTTTGGGTATTTATAATATCAATTATTTTAATTGTTTACTATTATTGTAATTACTGCATCATCACTATGTCATAAATAAATTAAATTATTTAATTTCTAAAAATTATTAATAAAATATAATTAAGTAGGAAATCTTTTTAGATTTCTAATGAATATTTATAATCGAATTTATATTATGTGTAACCCTATATTAAAATGGTTTTAGTAAATAAACATTGATTTTAACTCTTTTAACTATTCGTTGAATTAAATAATAATAAATGTCTTAATCTAATCCAAGTGGACCTAAATGATAATATTTTATTCCTAAGGTTGTTTTTGGTCGAGATACACTTGTCCAATAGAATTAGTATATGTGCTTGGATAATATTAATATCAATTTTACCCTAAATCACCCTATTTACTTTTAACCATTGTAAATAAAAGTAAAAAGTTACTATTCACCAGAAATTATTTTCATCTCAATGAACCACATTTTACTCCTTGATATTAACCGTGTCTCTCGGATTTTCGAAATTCCACTCACAGAAGCGGTAAAATTATGTTTTATGAAAAATTCAGTTTTTTAACTACCACTTAGTGGTTTCACTATTCATCAAAAAATGAAAGTATCCAGAAAAATACCAAAAATTTGGCCTAAGCTATATTTCATATTATGAATTCAAAAATGATTTCTATTTTACAAAATTCAAAAAAAAAATGTTTCATTAATTAATTTAAAAATTAATTCCCGTCGTCAAAACAAATACTGTGTTTTTAAGAGATAATAACTATCAAAAGATTGACATTTGTTTATGTCTCATTTAAATGTGAAATCTCATCCAATGACCAACATTGTATTAAATGTTAAAAATATATTCTAAATATACTTTAAAACCACTCAAATTAATATTCTATCACAATTAATTATTTTGATTAAAAAATGTGTTTTTAATTAAAATTTAGTAATTTTCAGTATTCATCAATATATGAAAGTTATTCGAAAAGTACCAAAATTTCACCCTATGCTAATTTCGATATTATGAATCCAAAACTGAAGTCCATTTCGAAAGATAAAACTTATAAAATTTCAAAATGTAGGTATTACTATACATAACACCTAGTTTGATTATTTGTGGTGTGTTAGAATCTCAAAGTTGGGTATAATGCACATCATTGCATTACTCAAAGGAAAACGTACCGTGGAAGCTTGGGGTGTTACATCCAAAACCGAGAAAGCAATCCTTGATTATTTAATTATCATTAAATCTTATATTACATAATTAATTTCCTTATCATTTTTATCTAATAATCATTTAGTTCATTCTCTTATAGATAATTCATGAAGACAAATAAGAAATGGTGTGGCATGAATGAATCAACCACAACTCAATCCGATACACATCATTCTTGGTATGTCTCAATATTTAGTTTAAATGTAACACTTTATATTAATTTATTTCTTTGTATTATTACAAACATAAGATTTTTTATTATATATGAGTGTGTTTTATTCATGAAGGGGTTAGGATCAAAAGACAAATGAATACAGCTGTTTTTGATTGTATGTTATAATTTTTACTCATGTAATTGTATTAACCAAATTTTGAAATGATTAGAATATAGTGTTTTTTTATTTGTGTTTTAAATATTATTTCATTTCAAATTTTAATTCTTATATTATTTTTATAATTTCATTTTTTTCATGTTGCAGACTATATTATAGCACATGACACTGATGCTACATTGTGCTATTGTAGGATACAATATTATTCCATTATATCAATGCTTTTACAAGAACTGGTAAAGGGTCAATTTCTGAGAAATTTCCAAAGCGCTGATAAAGGACCCCTTTATCAAAAAATATTTTAGTGATGATAAAATACAAGGGATTTTAATCTCATTCTGGTAGTAATCACTTCTCTAGTACATATTAATTCCATTTTTAGCACTGTTGAAGGCCTATTTAGTAGTATTTTTTTTAATAAATTTCGAAATTTAAATTCACCAATATTATATTAATATTAAATAATTATTATTTTTATATATATGATCAAAATAACTTATTTTTTATTTATCTTTTCATTTGACTTTTTTGTAAGTATATTTATTTTCTAAAAATTTGAGTTTTTTCTGAAATATTTATTAATGTGAAAAATGTTTCTCCATTTTCATTAATCAAAAAAGTAATAAATTTCAAAAAATTTCATTTAGTTTTATAAACCATATATCAATAAATTTTAATTTAAATTAATACTATGATTATTATTAGATATATATACTTAATATAGAATTTTATTGTGCTTTAAAAATACAATTCTCACAAATAAATATTTCGTCACACCAATATCTTTTATTTTCACCTCAAAATTATCCAAATTTAGAAAACTAATTTAGTTAAATAATTTAATTTTTCATATAATCATATCCAAAATATATTATTGTAAATTCCTGGGATTTAATGAAATTATATTATAAATATTGAATTAAAAAATATCTTATAATGGTAATATATCATTTAGCATTCCCTATTTTAATTTGATAAGAAAATGGATGCAACATCTAAGAATACGTATGACATACCATCTCCATTAATGATGTATTTAATTTTATATCACAAAATTTTATGGATTAATACAAATACTTATATACTGAATATATATGATATTTACACCATGGATAAAAATAATTATATAAATAAATTATTATCAATGAAATAGGACCAAAAATAACAAATCAAAACATATTTAAAGAATAACATTGGTAATACCCAAAACACAAATTTATCATGAAATTTTCAAAAAATGGGAAATAAAAGGTCATAAATATATAATTAATGGTATGATATATATATATTTTATTCTGAAATAGATGAATTCAAAAATTAGAGTAATTATATATGATATGAAAACATGTACGAAGGATTTTGAGACTAAATGTAATGTATTTCCATCTCACTTATTAATTTCGTGAGACACATTCCATATTCACAAGTTATTTATTTTTAGGTGGTGATTATAATACCCATTAATTTAAATTATGAGGATTATCCGGAACAATATTTATGTTTAAATATTCATTTTTGGATATCTCTTTCACGGAATTTATAGAATAAAATCTAAAAACCCATAAGGGATCTTTGACTCAATTTTCATTCTTCGTGACTTTTGTTATATTATAAACCTATATTCTTCTAAAAGGTGCATATATATCACATTTTACATGTAAGATCCAGAATTTATTTATGATTACTATAATGAAATTACTCTATGTGGCTAATTTTTTAACATTACCAAGGTAGTAATGTTTTTATGTTACAATCTAATCATTTATTGGGAGTGTTAATGATAACGTTTTAGATGATATAATCTAATGATAGATCTCTCAATAAACTAATTAATTTAATTCTATTATATTTATTTCATTAGAATACATGTTTTCTTTTCCATTCCTTCTCCTTATGTACTTAATAGTTATAAAAATATTGTTATTAAGAAAACCCATCCTTTTAGTCGAAAAATTTTTTTCTTACAAAACCATGTTTTATTAAACAAATTCAAAATGATTGATGTTTTAAAAATTGTTTGAAAAGTGTAAATGATATTTTAATCAATATTGTATTTTAAATTAAGTATTAATATTCCATTACTAGTTTTCATGTTTTTTATCAAATAGAAATATTTTCAAATTGTTTAATGTTTATAAATAAATATTTTCAAGTAAATTTTATTTTAACTCATGAACCATTCCAAAAAATCAATAAAAATAATTTTCTATAATATATTACAAAAATTTATGTTACATATAATTTAATTACATTATTATTGAATTATAAAATTCTTTTTCTTTATTTTAATGTTTTATGTTTATGATGGAAATATTTTTATTAAATAAATTTCTCTTCCATTGTTAGTATTATGATAAATTTATTATGAATCCCACATATTTTGTCATGGTTTATTCTATGATAAAATGATTAAAGTATTACGAAACCATTAAATTTTTCGTTGGATATTATAAGATGAAATGTTAATGAAACCCATTTCATTTCATGGGTTGTGACATGATGACAGTTTTACGATCTTGTATTACACATGTTTATGATTTTTATTATGCCATGAGAGGGAACTATATCTCCCTTCAATTTTTCAGGTTATAATAAATTTAATAAAATATTAGAGTTTACGCATGTGGTTATCCAAATCATGATAAGGAAGGTATATTGGTGGTTAGACAATGCCTGAATAATAGGGTATATTGGTGGTTACCCCAACTCCAAAATAGGTACACATGTGGGTAGCTTAAGCCTTACAGGTTATGAATGTCTCCATGGGTATAATTTTCATTAGATTTTAAATTATAATGTATATGACATAATTCAATGTCTTATGAAAATATTATTCTCCTATGGATCATATTATGTGATTCACTTATGATACATATCTCATTCACTTCCTATATTTATGCCATGAATCAAATTTATAATGTATAAAAGGTTGGTTATAAACATTATAAGATAGGTTCATGATCACTTAAATTAATTCCTTTCTTATAATTTTATATAATCATGTATTGATATATCACATGGTTACCCTTATTGAGCATAAAATCCCACCCTTTATTATAATTTCATCCTCTAGTTGTGAATAATGGTTTTAAATAGGGTATTTCTATGAAGAGTATGTAATGGGAAGATATTTATTGGTCTAATGAATATATTTTACTAAACTATAATATTGTTTTTTAGTATCCAAAAAAACTAATCTTATATTCTCCCTAGTTGTGTGTTTGTGTAATTTATTGAATATTCATCTAAAATATTATAATATATATTTGATTGGATTGGTTCTCTACACTAAAAATTCCATAGAAATATTAATTGTGATATTAACACAAAATATAACCATTTTACTAAAAAAGAAGGGTTTTTTGAAGATAAACAGAATTATCATTAAAATATCGTTAAAATGATTCTTTGAAAAAATATCATTTTCATATTGAAAATTACTTATAAAATTAAAATATTATTAAAATTGAAAATAATTTTTGTTAAAAATAAAATATATTACATATAATGGAATATTTTAAAAAATTATTGGTCATGAATACTAGAAATTCCATTAATTTCATAGATTTTAAAATAATGATTACATTTAGTTTTTGGAAAAATAAAAATTGAAATTGTTTTGAAAGAAATATGAAGATTCATTTTAAACTTTTTTGAAAATAAAAGGGATAATGAATTATTAAATATAAAACTTTTAAAATTTTAAAAACATTTTTGAGACAATTTAATAAAAAATGATTTTGGAGGAAAATATATTTTCAACTAAAGAATGAAATGATGTTGGATTTTTATACAAAAATTTCAATTATTTTATGTACCAAGAAGTGGAACAATTGAACTATTAAAAGAAATGTTCATGAATAACCATATCCAAAGAACATAAATGGGTTATATTAGTAATTATAAAATAATATTCTTTCATTGTAAATTTAGTAATGAACAATCCTAGTTTAAATGATATAGCTCTGTAAACATTTGCAAAGATGATAACATTGATGTGAGAATAAACCAATGAATTTATTGTGTGCATCAAATATAAATGAACATAAAACATGGGTGAATAAAATAATATATTTTAAAAATATTTACAAACATAATAATATAATGTAAAATTTTATTGAATCATAAATATAACACAATGAAATTTAATTGAGTTAGGATTTTTTTTACAAGTAGGTAATTTTTAAATCAAAAACCATTGATGAAATAATTCATATTGAAATTTAAATGCCATGATTTATTTATAAATAATTATTTTAAATTTAAAAAGGGAATTATATACTCCACATAAAATGTATTAATTTGATCACATTTTTATATTCATGACCAAATATATATTGAGATGAAGTCCCCTATCACAGAATATTCTTTAGTGGAATGAAATTTAACCTCCTATATGATTATTTTAAACGTGTAAATAATTTTTAATAAATTAATTTTCATATTTATAATATTATATATCATCCTATTATTACATTTAATGACATATTTGTTACTTATATTTCATTATTTTCATTATTTTTTTCCCATTGTCTAGATTTCTCATGTATGTTTTTTTCGCGAATGTTCCAGTTATTTTTTATATATTGTATAAATATAATATACATAATTATATTAATGTTATAAATATAATATTTATTCATCATATACATTATTATAGACATTTATTAAAATTGAACATGTAAAATGACTAACATTTTTACATGGAGATGATATGCCATTCGTACGCTCGAGCAGCGATATCATTCCCTTAATATGTTAAAGGGAATGTAAGTGGGTGATATATTAAATTTAGAGAATGATAATAATATAATATATATCACTTATATTCATTAATTTTACCATTATTAAATTCCATGTAATGTGTAATTGAAAAATGAACCACCTTTCTTCACGAGGTAGTAGTTCACCGTACACACGAGCGACACTATCATATTTTTAACGACCTGAAATGTAAAAAAGGCATATCTGATATTAAAATTAAAAAAGTATTTTAATATCATAAATATCATATTAATGTGGAAAATCTATTTTTATTTTCCAACCTTCATAGGTAGTAATGGGAAAAATATTTACATTGGTTCTTGAGGTTGCAGTTCACCGAACACATGAATGAGGATTCTATAACCCATTTGATAGAAGTAGAGATAGATAATTATTATTGCCTATAAATAAAAACATATAATTATAGGGTTTAGAAAAATTTTATTAGATTTTATTTGATAATACATAAATTACTAGGGAAAACTAATAAAGAAAATCAATGTTCTTTGTTTTGATAATAATATTTTCTACGAGAAATATTCTTCAGATCTCCACTAAAAGATCCCAATATTTGATATTTTTGGGAGGAACATCACGTCTATAAATTGACTAATGATTTTGGAGATAATTTTGGGTAGGATTGTTTCTATTCATATGTATTTTGAGTTTTTAATATGTGATGGGATGCATTTCTCTTTTATAATGGCGGAAAAGGAACCTTCTTGGAAATTAAATTGAAAATTTTCAAATGAATCTAAAATTTTTAAGTAATTTACTAAAAAAATGAACACAAATTGTAATATTTTATAAATTATAAATGTAAAATATGTTCCCTTGTCTATAAAATTATATTTTTACATGTTTTTAGGTCATTTATATCCTATATCTTCTTAGTTTAACCCCATAATAAACAAAATTTTTACCTTCACCATGATAAATAATTTTTATTGTTCCTTATAATCATTTTGGTCCAAAATTAAGTTTAAGTTTCTAGATGATATAAAATAGTATTACTTAAAATATGAAATCAATTTTTGAAAATATAATAATATAATTGGTAATTTTAAATTTCAAATTATTCTCGTAGACACAACGAGAAAGAGGGGTTTGAAAGAGAAAATGATCAAAATATTAAAACAAATTTATCTATAAATTTTATATTAAAATTTTAAAAATGACATAAATTGAATTAATATAAATATAATATAAATATTTATTCATTAAAACAAAAAATTTCGTTATATATTATTTAAATTTTATGTAAACATTCATCTAAAATTTAATATGTTTCACTAATCATAAAAAAACGAATTTTTTCATAAAAATACAAAAATTCACACTGTGATAATATTTTTATGATTAATTAAAAAATTAATATTTATTTAAATATATTTTCTTAAAATAGTAAATTTTCATATTAATTTATGTTTTCAAAGAACGATTAAGCTGTCTTCTAAATAAGGCATAGTTTTTTAAATAGTATTTCATTTTATTCTAAATAATATTTTAATATAATAGAATGATACAAATAATTTTCATAATATATTTACTAGTATTAATATTTAATATTTTATTAGGATATAAAAATATATACTCTTATTGTTCATTTAGACACGGGTTTTAATGTTTTGTAAGCCACTAAAGAGATTAATTTTAAAGAAATATATTTCATGGGCTATTTAAACGTAGTGTTTCATGTGACATAAACTGCCAAATTAAATATTCTTATTTTATAATTTTGGGTAGTCTTAATGAATCTACCCGTTTAATAATTTGGAACTTATGCCAGATACATTTAATTGGAAATTAAATTTTAAATTTTCTAAATTAATTTCAACCGTATTACAATTAATTTATGGTTGTTTGACGTTTTCTAGGATATCATGATAATGGGAAATTTATAAAAAAATTGTTTGTACAAGGTATAGCTTAGATGTTTTAAATATAAATAATGAAAATTAGGTAATATCTATGTGCTTTTTAGTACTTTCCAAATGGATTTGGTGAATCTTCTATGTAGAAATTTTTATACGGTCTATCCACTATGGGTGATTATATTATTTAATAAAAGATTTTGTTTATAAATAAATTTTTTTAGGATAAGAAAATGTAAAAGACCATGAGTTTTTTTTCATTTTCTTTACATCATCATTCGCTTATCTTCGAGGGATTAATTATAACCATGAATACATTAGACACCCTTAAAAGTGGAGTGTCGGTGTAACTTGTATGGAAGTATCTAATAATAAATTTCAGGTCCCATAAGGTGTTTTTGGACAAGGTGTACAGGATCATATTAATGATGGTCTAGGGATGGGAAAACAGACTAACCTAAAATGAATATTTTCATTTATATGAGTTAAGATAATTATTTATGAATCATTAAAAAATCACCATAACCAATGTTAATTATATAAAAATAGCTTATTTATTAATTTTCAAATTCACATGATTCCCTTAAAAATATGGGTGATGACTGAGACTTGACTGATAATTGGGATACTATATGGGGTGCCCCCATTTTTATAAGGACCTTGGGGACCCCTTGTGGGGTCCCTAATGATATTTCGAAACTATTAATAGGGTATTTGGATAATGATAATAGGTATAGATATTCTACTTACCCCATTTCACTATTTTATTTATGATGTGACATGGTTAAGTCCCTAAAAATGTTTTTTAAGAAAATACAAAACCAATAAAATGGTTTTTTACTATGAATGGAAAATACATTATTTGTTATCATGAATCCTCTGTTCAAGGATCCTTTGAGTAATACAAATGAAGAAGTAGTGAATTGTCATTACCCGTCCTTGGGACTCGTGTTGTGACTACCTCAATCCCGTCTCCCATAGGCCATGTGTTGGCGACAAGCACCAAAGGCGTAAATACCGATTAAAAGGGAAGGCATTACCTTTATGAAACGTAACAACACACAACCAGAGTACAAGCGGAATAAAACACTATGTAAAACTGAAAACAAAAGTAGTGTTGAATGTAAGGGGCTAGAAATATAAGTAGCCCTTGTGTAGTCCACCACGGATCCTACCTGAAGGGTCGGTACATATAGTGCAACTCCTAGATCGCCCACCACATATCCTACCTGAAGCGTATGTACAGATGGCCCCCTCTACTCCCTAGTCCGCCAACCTCCTCTGGGTACCGACTCATCATGAGTTCCACCTTCGGGTACCTACTCGCCGTGAGGTCCAACTCAAGGTGTCGTCCCATCCTCATACACTCGGCCACCATCAGCTCTATCTGTCATCTACATCCAACACAAAGAGGTGCGGGCATAGCCCATGTAGGGGTGAGTATAATGATACTCAGTAGGGACCCTGAGACCCTCAAGGTATCACTAAATCCAATAAGGATAAACCACAAAAAATATTTCAATAGATAACCTTTACTTAGGTATATGCCCATACATATACCTAAGTTATCAAGTAGCGCATCTCAATCACGAGGAAAACACAAAGGTCATTGACTCAACTCAAACCTGGATTTTTATTCACGATGATGAACATGAATGCTAGAGAACTCATTCTTTGTATAGAGAAGTAGTACAGTCATGACACCGAGGTGCCACTCACTAACCTTAGACTGCTGAGGTACTCCTCCTCTGTCAAGTACCGCGGGTATGTCTCCCCAAAACAGTAGCGATCCCCGCCATGTGTCTGCTGCCCCAACACAATAGCGCTCCCCCTAATAGCCTGCAGAGGTAGTCCTCATGTCGAGTACCGCGGGTCTACCACCCCAACACATTAGCACTCCTCTGAAATTGGTCTGTCATTCCAACACAGTAGCAATCCCCAATGGGCTATTCAAGTCACTCTGAATCAAATCGGACAACCAGTCATTACGTCTAAGCCATCTACAAGGTCATCGTACTCTGTATGCTCATATCCAGGAGGATCCACTCCACGAGCTAATGGTCGACACTCCAAGTGTATCTATGTCCCCCAATGAAGTCTCTCAATGATCCTCCTTGACATGGGGATATCAACCCAACAGACGGCGCATCAATTGGACACCCGGTCTGTGAGTTATTAGCATTTATGTTCCAGGGCCCGGATGGTGTTTAAGCTAAAACCAACATGAACCAACTCATATAACATCTAAAAACAACACAAAGTATTCCAAAAGAACCGTCTCATCAATAGGAATCCAACGTAGTAAATGACATGTCAATCGGACGTCCAGTCCTCATGTTATAAGCGTTTCTGATCCGAGGGCCCGGTTGGTTTCGGGTTCCAACCAACTCGGTTGTTTTTTTGAAATCGTCAAAAACTCAATAAGAGTAATGAAAAATGATCTCCTTGTCACAAGGTTTCTAGTTCCACATACAGTGCCTCGATCAGATGCGCGGTCATTACGTAATTCACGTTTAAGTTAAAAAGGGCTCGGTCCGTTAGGCCCGATGGGTTGACGGGTTGGGTCGACTCGGTTTTGGAGGGTCCAGCCTGGAAAAGAGGTCGGACCAGACTGGTAAGTCTTGCGGCCTGGACCTAGGGGCACGGAGCGGCCCGACGTGGCACGGATGGGCGTGTCCCGACTAGGCGAATGGCCTGGTTGGCTCTGCCAGTCGGCCGTGCTGCTCGTCTCGAAGGCCGAGCGGTCCGAGGGGGCAACCCCCATGGCTGTCCGAACCGGCGGGGCCATGTGGCGCCACCCTCCCAAACTGGCCAGCCTTCTAGCACAAGTGGCCCGCATGGGTGGGCCGTGGGTCTTCCAGTGAGGCGTCGTCCTGGATCCGCGGCTTTGCTCCTCCCGGCCGGCCGACGGGCATGCCGGTCCTTCCGCTGAAGCGGCCTGATAAGTGGGCTGCGTTTTCTACTACACAGCCATCACGATGATGCCAGCTTCCTCCGCTGCATTCCTGGCATGACGAGATTGTGCCGTGATTCCTCATCCAATTCCAAGAAAATAAACAAGATCAAACTGAGGGTCTTCGAGCCATGTTCGTTCGACCCGCTCCCTTCACGTTAATCGATAGAAATAGGCTGGACAAGCAAGATGTTCAACGGAAAACAAATCACAATTTTAATCCATTAAAATTTATCTTGATTCAACTGCCTCGAGAAAGATTCATGGTAGCCAATCATCGTGGATGGAAATGTCGATTCCGTCGTCATCGGAGTGTACCTGAAGATGTGGCATCTCCACTCTTGTCGCAGGGAAAAGAATAGAAGGCGCATTGTCATTCTTCATGGAAGAGTGTGTAATTCTAGGTCGGAGGGTTGGAGAATAAAGCTCCTCTAATTTCTTTAGAGGTTCCCCCACAAATTATTTTCCAAGAAAAATATTATAATAGTATTCTCCCATTTTAATGAAATTGCAACCATTTCAAATTAATTCAAAGAATCAATTCATTAATTATGTGTGTAGGAAAACTTTAATGGAGGAGAAGAAGGTGGAGAGCCTACATAATTAAAGAGGAGTTTAAAATTTATTTTAAGGGGTGATAAATGTGGGGTTTAGGGAGTTGCGAGGGAGGTGAGTAATTAGGGTCTCATGTGGGCCCCACCACACTAAACCCTCACTTGGGAGGTTAGGTGGGTGTGGGCCCCACATATAACTGCCCTTTTGTGGGATAATAACCACCCTATACAAATAAAACTATCAAACATATATTTTTATTTATTCCATAAAAAACCGAAAATTAACCTCTTCTCCTTTCAAAAGCAACTACAGTTAAGGTCCCCTTAAGCGAACACTGGCACTGCGAGTTCATCGATGCCATCTAATTTCAATTCCAAGCACCGGTTCAAAAGATAGAAAAAACTGCACATTCATTCACTAAACATACCCGAACTAAACTTTAGAAATTGATTCCGGGCACACTGAACCTCGGAATCGAGTGCCGTCAGAAGCTAAAGACTCGTAAAATTCCAATGAAATTATGAAAAAAATTTCCATCAAATTTCCAGGTATTTAAATTTCTCCCACCTCAGGGATTTACGTCGACGTAATGTTATAACACAAACTAGGGGAACTAAATGAGGTATCGAACACGCATC
This sequence comes from Viscum album, assembly GCA_963277665.1. Classification (NCBI taxonomy): domain Eukaryota; kingdom Viridiplantae; phylum Streptophyta; class Magnoliopsida; order Santalales; family Viscaceae; genus Viscum; species Viscum album. The sequence goes on along the minus strand of OY728165.1, from coordinate 706,806,196 downwards.
TGAGCGTCCTGCTTCCATGTGCTCTCCTTGAGGTTTCCCATGCTTCCTGGGAAAGCGTACAAGTCGAATCGACCGTCCCCATAGGACCCGCTCCTATTGATCCTAATCCTCTAATGGAACCCCCTGAATGTCACCTAGTCATATAAGTCCAACTATCAGTGGTTGATGATGATGGATAGGCTGTTCACACATCTCCTCAGCTGAGATATGTGGACGACGTTGTGCACTTGGTGCAACTGATGTAGAAAGGCTAGTGGTAAGCCACCTCGCCCACCCTGCTGGGGATCTGGAAAGGTCAGATGAACCTCAGTGATAACTTTCCTCCTCAACCACATCTCTTTATACCTTGTCGAGGTGAGACTCATATAAAGACGAGGACTCCATCCTCGAACCTCAGTGGTCTCTGTATCCTATAAGCATAGGACTTCTGTCTACTCTGGGCAGTCTTCATCCACTTTTGGATGATCTCCACCTTCTCTATCATAGCTTCAACCATCTCTGGTTCTACACGTGCTGATTCCGTCACTATCCAAAAGGGATATCTGAATAGTGGATAACTTCTGTCTCGCCATGCCTAACAGCTGAATTCCCGATCTATTACAAAGAGCATCTGCTACAATGTTCCCCTACCCAGGAGTATGGACTATCCTGAATTCATTGTCCTAGAGGAACTCAAGACATTGCTAATATCTCAGGTTCAGGTCCTTCTGAGAAAATATACACATGATACTATTGAGTTGGAGTGAACCTTAAACCATTCACTCAACAAACAGTGGGTGAGACTAGCCAACTGTAAGAACTCGTCTCCACCCTTCTTCGTCTATGTTCTATAAGATCTGCTGAGATTTATCCTCTACTGAAAAGAGAAATGTGGTCTCATCCACTGGATGATCCATGTTCTTGGCCTAATAATGTCAATCCTAACACGAACGGTACAATTCATGTCATTAATGACGTCGTAATGCCTCGACTCTACTACTAATAAATCCAACCGTTACTCTCGCCTCCAAGGGTTGAGTCACACTGTCAGCATCAGTGCGTGGTTACTGGGTCTCCTCCTGTAAGAATATCACAAGTGAGGGTCGATTCAATAGTTTTAACCAGAACCTCTTAGTATCAACCATAAAAAAAGGATAGGAATGTAAACGTCACAAAGATAAGTGTCTTTTATTACTGCAGCTTGACGTACAAAGACACAAAGAAAAAACAAAAACGACAACACGGAAACTAGAAGCACCAAGAACAATAGCCTCCATGTCTGAAACTAGTCCCTCTCTAGTCCACCTGCTTCCGGAGCTCCATAGTCATATGATTCATCTTCCTAAAGTTGTACTCTCCCATATCCACCCATTCCCTCCCGTCAGGGTTCACCTCCTTCTGGTGGTGGTGGTGACACCTCAAAGCGTCTACAAAATAGGCTGTATGGACATCTCCTCTACCCTGGCCTGGTAGGTTCTTTCACAACCTACTCCTTATATGCGGGACATGTTGGGCAGTCTCGAGCAAAGTGACACTGCTTTCCACATGCATAGCACTTCCTACTCCTCATATGGCTAGCTCTATTTCGTGTGCCTTTCACAACTGAACCTGTACCCCGAGGTCAACCACCTTTCAGCATAATTTTCTTGGACTTATGTGTCATCTGTCTAATGTCGGCTACAGAAGACTCCTCTATGGTAGAAAAACCATGTGTCAAGGGAAGCAACTCCTGAGCATGCTCAGATTGTAGAGTCGCTGGTGTAAACTCCACCATGAAAAAAGTCTCGATGTTTCCCCAGGTGAGGGTCATCTCGTTGCAAAACTGGAGCATCTGGATCCACCACCTCTCAGTTTCTCCCTCAAAGAGACTAATAGCTAGGAACACCATCAAGACAGTGGGTGTCATAGCTGTGTGGAAAGCTCGTGTTACAAACTCCATCCAATGCCCAGCCGTCTGAATATCTGATTCACCTCAAAACCTCAGAGGCCTCTCTCACTGGAACTCGTGCAACGCGCTCAAGCAGCGTGCTCTCTCCCCTGGTGTGTCAACTGGGATAGGGCCCTATACATATTCCTCATTGCTCGGTGGTCTATCATCGCACTCTCCAACCACGCCATCCTTAGGCTAGGGGATAGAAACTAGGACTAATGGCGTAAATCATGATAAAAAGGGATGGAATTTCTTTTATGAAACGTAAACACACACAACAAGAGTATAAGCGGAAGAAAAACCAAAGTAAAAATGAAAACAAAATTAGTGATGAATGTATGGGGCCGGAAATACAAGATCATCTATAAAGTACAGTGTAAAAGAAAAAACATCTGTAAGGTGACAAGCAGCTTCTGGATTGTCCACCACGGATCCTACCTAAAGGGTAGGTACATAGAGCGCAACTACTATATCATCCACCACGGATCCTACCAGAAGTGTAGTTACAGATAGCATCCTCAATGCCCTCGTCCGTCAACCTCCTCCAGGTACCAACTCGTCGTGAGGTCCACCTCTGGGTACTGACTCATTGTGAGGTCCACCCCCAGGTGTCTTCCATTCCTCAAACACTCAGCTTCTTTCAGAGTTTTTCGTCATCGAAATCCAACACAAAGAGGTTCAGCCATATCCCATGCAGAGGTGAGTATAACGATACTCAATAGGGACCCTGAGACCCTCAAGGTCTTAATAAATCCAACAAGGATAAACCAAAAAGAAATCTTTCAACAGATATACTTTACATAGTTATATTCCCATAAATATACCTCATTTATCATGTAACATATCTCAATCATGAAGAAAACACAAAGGTCATTGACTTAGCTCAAACCAGGATTTTTATTCATGATGGCGAAAACACGGCAGCTGTAGAAATCCTCCTCTGTTGAGCGTAGTAGTCATGTCACGACTCCAAGATGCCAGTCTCTATCCTTGGACTATTGAGGTACTCCTCCTCTATCTAGTACCGTGGCTTTGTCACCCCAACACAGTAGCGATCCCCCCTTGGGTCTGCCGCCCGAACACAGTAGCGCTCTTTCTAATAGCCTGCATAGGTACTCCTCATGTCGAGTACCGTGGGTCTGCCCACCCAACATAATAGTGCTCCTATGCCATGGTTCTATCACCCCAACATAGTAGTAATCCACACTAGGCTAGTCAAGTCACTCCGAATCGAATCAGGAAAACAGTCATCAGGTCTCAGCCAGCTATAAGTTCGCCGTACTTCATATGCTCATCTCTGGGACAATCCACTCCATGAGCTATTTTTAGACACATCAACTGTCTCTAATTCCCATGAAGAAGTATCTCAATGAACCTCCTGGTTATGGGGGTCTCAATGCAACAGACTGCGCATCAATCGGACGCCCGGTCTATGAGTTATTAGCATTTCCGTTCCAGGTGCCCGGTTGGTTTCTAAGCTAAAACCAACCCGACCATACTCCAATATCATCCGAAAACCTCGTAGAGTATGCCAAAGGAACCATCTCATCAAAAGGAATCCAACGTAGTCGACGACACGTCAATCGGACGTCCGGTCCTCAAGTTATAAGCATTTCCGCTCCAAGGGCCCGGTTGGTTTCAGGTTCGAACCAACCCGGCCTTTTTCGGAAGTAATTCATAACTCAGTAAGAGTAACACCAAAGGACCACCTCTTCGCAGGGGTCCTAGTGCCACAGACAATTCGTCGATAAGATGCACGATCTTTACATAATTCACATTTAAGTGCAAAGGGCCCGGTCTATTCATCAATAACCGTATGTAATTTTTCAACCAATATATGTATAGTATGTCGTAACAATTGTGGGTGGGAAAGAGATTATATAGTAAAAGTTTTTATGGGGGGTTTTGAAGTCATAAGTAAGTTGGGTAACATAACTTTCTAATATTATTGTTAGAGTAAAATATATATTTCTTTAATATATTAATTTTATTTAATAAAAATTATAATTCTATTAAAATATCAGTTCCTTGTCAATTTTCTACAAGAAAGAGTTGTAGAATAATGAATGATTAGTGATAGTGAAAATATAGGATACATGTTTAAAAATGTAAATCCTTGAATCATTCTTTATGTGGAAGATTTTTGAGGTGTGAAAGTATTTTATTAGCTTATATTTAATTGAATAATCATTTAGGTCAATTAAAAAGATAGTAGATCGACCATATAAGGTAAACTATTAATGATGAAATACCCAGGGATGTTTAATATTGGATGGTGGAAAGAAAATATATTTAATGATTTAATACAATTAGTTTGATTTCTATATTATATATTATAAAATACTAAGTTAATGAATCAATATGATCATATCATGATTAATAAAGTAATATTCAAGGAATATTAGTCCCTCTTGTTAATCAAACTTTGGTTAGAAGTTTTGATGGGTTACTATAAATAGGTGGACAAATTGGATATGTTCATAACATATAGTTACTTTACTCAAGTATTGGTTAGTAAAATCACTTCACAAAAATATTTTCTTACATCTATTTCTTTTAGTGCAATATGGTAGTTCACAGTTGATATTTAAAACTTCCAAAACTACACTATATTCATTATGTGATACTGTCATGTTAAGGGATATTTTCTTATTCAACTATCATTAATTATTAAATTTTTATATTCCATCTTGGTTTTGGGAAAGATGTATTAGTGTTTCTTTCTCTGATATTCTATTATTATGTGCCTTTATATATTCAATCTTTGTTATGTTTTTAAATTATAAATGATGTATTTGGTTTCTGTGAATAACAATTCAAGCAAAATCATACATAAAAAAACATATAACTTTTTTTCACTAATATAATATATAATTATTGATAATTATTCTTAGAAAAATAGAAAGTGAAACTATGTATAATATTTTTCATGATGATTAGTCTCAAGAAAATTTTCCATTCAAATTTTTATGTTTTGTTTAGTGTCTATATCTAAAATAATATATATAAAAATAAAATAAATATTGAATGAAAATACACATGATGACATGTGAATATTTTTGACTCACTCTCCATAATTGGCCATTATATATATATAATGTAGAATTAAATTGATATAAATACATTCAAAATTAATTTTTATTTATAATTTAAGTAATGTTTCGTTTTTCGATCAATATAGGACACGTCCTATACTGATAGGGGTGAATTAGTGTTGGATAACTTTTTACAAACTAAATTATTATCATATTTTACCCATATAATTTTAAAGTGAATAGATATATAAGAGAAATTCCAAATATTTAGTTTTCATTGAAATACATAAAGTTTTAATGTATGTTAATAATAGACACCAGGATTGGTAAAAATTTATCACCTCCAATATGTAAAACCACACGCTAGTATATAGTGACTATAATTCCACTCAGACATAGAAATTATTTTATTTTGAGGAAATATACTGGTAAAGGGAATATTTGTGGACCCATATTCCTAGAACTAACCGAGTATAATATCAAGAACATACTTGTTTTCATAAACACTCCCCCACCAGGCTTTTCACTCACAATTACTATGTTAGGATTCATCCTCTATGAACAAATATCATCAATTAATCTTTTTCCCTTCCATAGTATGTAGTTTTGATATCCTTTTAAAAATTGGGGTAATTTAGAGTGTTTCATTGATCTCCATTACATTTTACAATATAAGAGTATTTGAATAGGGTTCAAAATTTATTCTTCAACCAATAAAAATATTTGAAAGAATTAAGACACTATATATCTATTATTCTCTTAATATAGTCTATAATAATAATATATTTTACATTATAAATGTATCTCTAAATATTTATCACATAGAATATAAAGGATGGATAATGTTTCAGGTCCCTCCCTTATTTATTTTAATTAAAGAAATAATAATACTATAAGTTATTGTTATATATTCTTTATCATATTTCATAATACATAGAAAATATCGTTGTAAGATAAATTATATTTTCATCACATTTTTTTAAATTATATTCACATTATTTCATTAATATTTTCCTCAAAATTAATTTAATATTGATTCTTAGAATTCCAAAACATCAATTGCATTTTCAATTTGAGTAAAATATTTCCACTTGAACATCTAATAAACTTAGGATTTATTCTTTTTATGATACTGGAATAATAATTTTCTTGATTTTATTTTAGGTCCCCAAAAAAATATATGTCATATTGAATCTAAATATATATGAAAAATAATGCATCATTACTGTCATGGTCATAGATCATTATATTGTGGTCTAAATAAATCCCACACAATTATACTTTATCATGAACAATGGAAAGGTAATTCCTTCAAAAAATATAAAGACCCTAAATATAAAAACCATCCTTAGTGATTTTATTTTCTCAAATAGATAAAAAGTATCAAATTCTACTTCAAGATATGGAACATTATTCACATATTAAACATCTTCCTCAAAAGTTACCAAAAAATATTCATTCTTGCATCATTGCTTGAGTAGAATCATCTTGATGTTTAATACTTTACAAGAAGTATAGAATAATATGAATATTAAATCTTCTTGAAAATAATTTATTATATAATTCAATCAAATTTTGAGTGTTTAGTCATACTATGTTGTGAAATATTCTTTATGAATTCTATAGTTAACATTATGAAGTTATCAATGACACTTACGAAGTTGACATACCTTTACAAATATTATTGATGACTCTTAAAAAGTCATAATGGCTCTTATTAAAAGTAATAAAATGGATCTTATGAAGTTTAAAGGTCAATATGATGTCTGTAGTCATCCTAATGTTGTTTCCATATCCTATACATTTTTAGTCTTACACCTTGAATGACTCTTATGGGATTCTACATCATCCTTATGGAATTTTAAAATAACACATCTAATGTTCTGATTATCTATTATGGAAACATCATAAATTTTAGAAATTCACCACTCGGGAGTATGAAATGACACTTCTGGATGGCGTATGAACGTTTTGAAATAATAAATTAATAGTCATTTTCAGATTATAGTCTATTATCCACAATCTCAATACCTCACACACCCTTAAAATTAGTTCAAAACTCATTAAAAAATCTTTAAATTATCTTTAATAATTATAAGAACATATTATAAAGACTATAGTATATAAAAACACCATTTAGTAAGTAAATGATAATTTCACTACCTAAATTTCAGATATTCTTTATGAATAATCCATGTATACTCTAATATTATAATCCCTTATATCATTCAAATAGATATTGGGATGGAACTTATCAAAAGTTTTATTTAAATTTTTATCATAGAGATATATCGATCATAATTCTTCAAACTCTGGGGAAATATTATTCTATTTCATCCAATCTTGTTGAACTGTTTTCTTTAGGAAATACCATATTGTATATTCTTCAAACCAATATTCCCACTAAATCTTAATCATGTTATATAAATATTATAAGTGACCCAAACCAAAAATATTCTCATATAATTGAGTGGACCTATTAATATATCTTATAGTACCATCCTCAATCTTTTTCTTTCTAAATAATGAAATTAACTATTCATTATGTTCATTTTATACAAAAAAAAAGGTTCAATCAACTTAAAACCATGTTCATAGGTGTATCTCAAATCTTGAAGAATTCAAAAAAGTGCCAGCTTTCGTTGGAAATTTTCTTCCTGTAAACAAGCATGTGAAATATATGCATATTCCATGTTATTACTCCTGTAATATATACTAAAATCATGTATATATCATTCATACTCATTAAAACTTACTGAAAAAAACAAAAAAATTGGGTTCAACTGTCCCCACCAATGTATTTATTATCTATATCAATGATAGAAAATGACTATTAATGGGCTTGTTTTTTCATACCTACCAATTTTACAACTAATTTTTTTCATCTGAAAATAATCACAAAGTTCCATCTTCATGGTCAAGTCAATACTTTTTTTATAATACCAATTTTTTTTCAAAATGTAATTGTTTAATACCACATGATAAAATAATTATAAATAAATTTGTCAACCTAAAACATATTTTATTGACAAATTTTTTGTACCTTCCATGAATTATAGATTTTTATAAAGTATGCATCTCTGTAAGATTATCATATTTTCCTATTTTAATATCTATAAATGGGGATGCCAATCATAACTTCATTAAGGTTAATAAATTTAGTTAATGATCGTAAAAATACCAAATATTATAGTCTCACCAAAATGGTGACTTTATTATATATTTATTAATATAAATAAAATTATTATTTCAATTATTCACCCCATAAAAATTGAATCACCTTAAATTCCATGTATTGAAATCATACAAACACAAAAATATAAGGGCATAAGGTGTTACTCTATTTCTCATTAGTTAGAGAAATTAGGTTCAGAGTTTCTTCTCAAGTATGATAATCCTCTCTTTTAAGTCTAATGTTTTAATGAGCACTTCTTGCTCACATTTCCAACGTTCATGTTAGTGTTATATTTGTGAGGCATGGCCTTATTTAATTTCTTCTAAATTTCATTATGTAAAATTTTATTCATTAATTATTACCTAAAGAAAAATATTTTTACTAATGAAAATCTCATTATATTATATGAATATATTCATGAACTAGTATGATTTATAGACAATATTATGAGTTTTTCCCATTATACATGAATCAAATATCCAAAAATTATGAATTTATTTTTTTATATATTTTTTAAAATCCTCTAATAAAATTTGGGATCATCTTGTGGACTCACATATCTCATGTTTTTAATATTTCTTACATGTGACTCTTACGATATATTTTATTTCCCTAATTCAAAAGGAAAAATGATCATACATTCATTGGAACATTGACAAACAATCATAGAACTCAAACATTGTAATTATTTTCAATAAAATGATACCCTTTCTTCTAATAGATTTTTTCTATTATTATTTTTAATTTTTTGTTCAATTCCAATGTATATTTCTTTTTTGAAAAAATTCAATTGTGAGAATTCTTCTATGAAAAAACAATAAAATATTTCTATTTTATGAAACAATATTCTTGAAATTGTTGTGGTTAAATTTAGTTTTCTTATTTTTATTATACCGAAGGGTTAACTGACATTTTTTTTCTCATTTCATTAGTTTAAATCCCATGGTCTTATTTGTGTTAGAAAATTGTAACACATTCATAGGGGATTTATACCAGCATAGTTCTACTAAATAACCATGTTAATTTCAAATACCATATAAATTTCCAAGACAAATAAATCATTTGAGATAAATGGATTCTTAATATTATTATTTGGATGTTGTGTTAGATAATATATTATCACCATTTATGTAAGAATTATTTATATTTACTATGTTTATATTTTTTGGAAACAATAAGTCATATAATATCTAAATAAACAAAAATTAAAGAAATGGCCAAAAAAATCATTAGTAAATTTACACAATAGTATTTCCAAATATTATTACTTGTTATTTTATTATTCATCATTATTAATGTTATATTTATTTCAAAATTGATTCCTTTACACTAAATTTATCTACCAAATATGTATTGATGATCCCCTAATTATTTTTTCACATCCACTTTTTGATAGATTTTTAATTGAAGCTTGAACTATGCATAAATTTTTTTTAATAAAAATATTACTTTATAGTATGAATGGAAATATTTTATTAAGTGTATTAAGTATTTATGAGGATATTCTCTAAAATTAATCATTTCTCCAAATAATTGTATTTTGGTGAAAATATACCCTCTTAATTGTATGTTGTAGCAACTACTCTCTCAAATAATTGTGAATAATTAGCTTTAACAACATCAAGATTTACCCGTATATGTTTAAGATCAGGACATTTGATAACAGAAATATTTTTCTCCTTCTATATGGATTTAATAATTTATTTACACTCCTTTTTAATATTATCCACATGATCTTTATTTATTTGGGTTTTCCCATTTTAGACAATCAATCTATTTAATATTACTATATTTGAACCCCAATTATGTATCGTTGATAAAAATTAGTTATTCCAATGTAGGTGTATTGTTTTCCATCATTTTCATGTTTTAATCCCATTAATAGATTAAACTGATCCACTCATTCTAAAATAATGAGAAATTTCTCTTATAATAAAATGTAATAGTCATATGGATTAAAAATTCATAAATAGTTTTTAAAAAATCATACTTTTTTCATTAAATCCATATTTAAACTTTTATTACCATTTGGATGTTGGTTGATATCCTCCTACATGAGTTTGAAAAATCCACAAGTTAATGTTACTATATATTTGGTAAATTTATAGAGAATATATTTTAATAGAAAATCAAATTAATAATGGATTTATTTTGATGTGTAATCATTCCCATTGATTCTTGGGTATTATTAAGGAAAATATTAATAAGTTTTTTATTAACACACTATCACATATATTTTTGAATCTTTTGGGAATAAATTTATCTATTGTATCAACAGTAGATTATAATACTCCAATTTTTTCTCCCATTCCAAACCCATCTTCACAATAATTACCACATAGAGACAGTACTTTATCTTTCTCATCACACTTTAGTATTGAATTTTTCAACCCCTTATAAGGGTTTTTATTAATTTTCAATACTGTTTTTAGGTATTTAAAAATAATCATAAATTAGAACATATTCACCATGTTTTCTATTAATAATTATACTGTTAAGTAAAATTAAAATATTCAAAAGAAAAGACCACAAACTTGAGAATGTTGGTTATCAAAATAGTGGCGTGATCCAATGCATTAATAACATTTATTAGGGTCACTATGAGATATTTCATATAATATTATAGGTTAAATTATTGCATGATAAATTATTATGAATTAAATCATTATCCTTTTTTCCTGGACATATTTTCTATTAATATACAACACTCAATCAAACCTCACCCTATGTTTGTGTGAATACATCTGAATCTGTAATGTACTGTGAAAAAAAATAATGTTATGTTGATGTGGTTTTACTTTAATATAGAGTACTATTGCCATAAAGTATGGTGGTTCTTATCCCAAACATACATATTTATTATTTTATTATTAATAAATATATCAGCTAATGTAATATAATTGGACCTATATTCCTAGAACAAACCATGTATAGTAGAAAGAAGAAAATATTGTCTTCAATATTTAGAACTAACTATGAATTTCATTAATATCTACCAGATTAGGATGGATCCTTTATAAATTATTATCATAAATTAATCCTGAGTCCCTCTATAAAGGGTTTTTTTGATACGATTCAATTTATGTTCAACAATATAGATATATTACTAAATATTCTTTAGATATTACATTCAAATAATACTATTAGATGGGTTCTAACTTTAGTTATTTAATTTAAAGATTATCTAACAGAAACATGAAAATATATTTCTCTTCCTATATATATTAAATGAATATGAATAACATATTTTACAATAGATCATTATTATTCATTGCATGAAACATAGAATATGTCGTATGGATGTAGTGTTGGGACTTTATCCTATGTGTTCAAATTCATATAATAATTTGAGTAATAGAAGTGTTACTATTTTCAATGTAATTTAATTTTTGTATATAAATTTTTTTACAGATTCCCACCCATTATTCACATTATTCTTATTTTATATTCAATTATTACAGTAATATTTTATTCAATCTTTCGGGAATTTTGAATCTTTAAAAATCCAATCCTTTAATTATTAGTTTGAAGACAATTAAAATTTTTCTGTTTTAACATACATGAAACTAAGGATTGATACATCATAAACTATTGTAATTATTTCAAACATTATTTTGAATTATGCCTCCAAAAAATACAGATCATAATAAATCCACATATGCATGAGAACTATTCATCATTATATTCATGATCGTGGTACCATGTGATGTGTTTCAAAAAACTACCGCAATATTCTTCTTCATCAAATTATATTGGATAGACATTATTATAGTACTTAGATAGATATTAAATAAGATAACCATAATGAGTACTTTTAATTTCATACATATAATAATGAAATGAGATTCTATTTCCCATCAAGGGACATGAATCACAACTTATTGATATTTATCTTCCACTATCATTAAATCCTATTTCTTGAATCATAACATAACATGAATTATCATGATGTTTAATCCATTAAAAATAGAATATCATCATATAAATTAATTTTTTATTTAGAATATTTCATTATGAAATTAATAATTTTTTTACATCTATTGAATATTATGAATCAAGGATATGATCCATAAAAATTTTAGTGTAACACTTATAATTTTATCCAGTACCCTTATAAAGTCAATATTCCTTCCAAAATTTTACAAATTATGATATATAAGTTATAAAATGACTATGAATACATCATAAAATATCTCTTATAAAGTTGAAAAATGATCCTTATAAAGTTTGTAGTCATCCTTACATAGTTTCCATGCATTTATCATTTTTTATTCTTCCACTCTGAATGACTCTAATACTATTATAGATCATCTTTATGATGTTTTAAATTGACATTCATGGTGTGATTATTGAATGTTATAATAATTACATGTATTTTCATGTATTTTACTCTAAATCTGAAAACATTTATTGTATAAAAAGTTGGAACTTTATTAATACTTATGAATTATTCATTTTTTTGCTTCTAATCTAAAACTCAGAATTTCTATACTCTAAAACATTATTCAATGTAAATCAGAACACATTGGAAGATATTAAAAATATCTTCAATAATTTAAAAAATATATTCCAATGATTATATGGAAATACATAAGAATTATAGTTATTTAATGATTATTCACTTCATCAAATTGAAATCAGTCTTATAGGATATCCATGTATACATTCATATGATATTCCCCCATATAATTTAGATAAATACACGGACAAAACATATCACATATTTAATTCATAGTTCCTTCATAGATAAAAATCACTCATTATCATTCCAATGACATAATAATATACTTTTATTTCACCTAATTTGTATGAACATATTCATTTGAAATATAAAGTAGAAATATATTCAAAAATGATTTTACAAATAATTATTCCCAATATAATATAATTTTTTTAAAATAATTAAATGAATCACTTTTCATTATAAATTATTGAATCTCATAAAATATTTATTGGAATCATCTTCAACTAATTCCATAAGAATAATTGCATCAATTATTTATTTCTATCCCTTTACGCCAAAATTAGTAGTGGTAGTAAAATACATTCATGTTTTATGGTGTATCACCAGTCCTCATGAACATTATATGATTGGAAACAATTAGTATGAAATACTCATTTTGTAAAAATTCTTGGTAGCTCTATGAATTGAATAAGTTTTTTTTCCATCAAAAAATATTTATACCATGAATATTGTATTCTTTCTCATTCATGATTATTAAAAAACAATTCTATAAAAGTTATGTTTAATAGTTTGAATTGATTAAAATAGATAATATTAAACAAGAATATATTAGAATGTTTTATAGAAACTATTATATATATATATATATATTACTCCTAACCTTGGTAATAAAATTTATTTTAACCCAATATATAAGAACAACCATATTCCGATTTTTCAGAAAAAAATATTTAACATCATTTCTCAATTTTTAATAAATGTACTAGTCTTTCTCCCAATGTTTTCACAGTTTAAAATGTTATAAGAGTTAAAGACCTTATATCTAAGAATTAATAATCCATTTATTAATAAAATAATTCTCATACCCATTATATGTTCAGTAAAAGTTCATAGGATATATCACTAATTGAATATAATACTTTTATGATAATAATAGTTTTATGAGAATAAAAAAAAGGTAATAGAAGGGAAAACTGAATAAATAGAAATAAAAGGATATTAAAAATAAAATTAATATTAATAAGGTATAATAAAAAGAATAAGAATAATGGTAGGTTAAAACATTCATGATATCACTTTCTCACTATTATTCTCAGCTTCCACTCAATTTATCTCTCACTCTTACCTATTATATAGGATTCTAATAATCATTGTTTGTAAATCTACGTGTATAAAATAAAATTTGACCATTTGGAAAAACAACTATTATAGTTAAAATTAATTATATTGTGACCACTGATCAAGTGATCATTTCAACTGATGTGGTTTATCTTATGGTAGTTCATAATTTCACCATTACAGATGATGTGGATTCTATTGTGGACATTCATCTATTTGACTAATTCAAGTTAATTGGATTATTACAAAATAATATCTTGTTTTTAAGGATAAATGTATAAAATTGATATATTTATAAATATATATATAATTATCAACCAATGAATGTGTTTTTATAGATAAAATATTCATATTATACTACTCTATTTAATAAATAAAGTCCAACAATCGCTAATGTGTGATATAAATGGAATACATGATAAAATTCTAATATGTTATTCATGTATTTATTGTTTATTTTGATATTTATAGATTATAATTTTTTGTTTTCTTTATTTAATTAAATTAAGTTCATATGATTAATTTCAATTGTCAAAAATCATCACTTTTTTATTTATTCTATATTCAACATGTCATACATTTCCCGTGATGTAGTATTATTAAGTGATGTTGAGGTTCCAATGTCACATAGAATATATCAGTCTACATGAAAATCATCTGCTAAATGTTTCATCTATATTCCATGATTATTATTATTTATAAATGTGGTTTTCTGTTCATCTATTATTTTATATACAACTCATTTATTATTTTCTTATTCTTTTCCTGAAAACAAAGAGGATAATATGATATATAAATGTTAAATTCTATCTAATAGAAAAAACATTAAATTATTGAGTATAATAATTTTGGTATATAATGGATGGATAAAAATTTCCCATATTTCTGATCAAAAGTGAGGAAATTTTAGAAAAATTATAAAAAACAAAAATGTTCATTTAATTTTATTATATAATTTAACTATCAGTTTAAACAAAATGTATAAGACATTTTTTATCCAGTGATTATATCTAAAGGATGGTTTTAACTCAACCATCATTATTAGTGATTATCATAAAGAATAGATATATATATATTCTAATACTTTAATATTTAATTCAAACATAATTTTCAATGTCCACTATCTAAAATTTTGAATAGATAAAAGGGTGATATAAAATAAGATCAACTCTTCCACTATTAGAATGTGATGATAGTTTATACCCCTATGAATAATACATAGTTCTCTAAAAATTGTAATAGAAAAATATTTTTACCCCTAAGGAAAAAAATAGCATGTGATCTTCATTTTAGATGACTATATTTAATTACAACAGAGAAGTTGTAAATTTTATAATATAGATAGATAAAAATTCAATAGATAAAATTAATTATGATGGTATGAGATTGATATTTAGAAAAATAAAAAAAATAATCCACTGCAAAAATATCTATAAAAATTAAAATTTGAGACTTCATCAAGAATAAAATGGATTGAAATAGCTATTTTTTTGTATGAACATTTGTTTTTTAATTAAAATGAACTTATTTTAATTTTTTTTAAATATTCTCTACTTTATATTTATTAATTTGTGTTACTAGAAGGTTGTTTTTTTCTTTTAGACATTAATTTTAGTTCTTAAATGAAATGATATGTGGAAATAAAATTATCATAGATCCAAATGTTATAGTGAATAATTAATATGATGCTAATTCAGTGAGGTATGCATTTTATATAGATTTTATAAATTAATTTCTTTAATAATATTATAATTATTTATGATTGTGGTAGAGTATTAGGATAGAAAAGATACACTTCGGTTTAAAAAATCCCATTGGGTATATTTACACATGAATCCTAGAAGGTGAACATCATATATATAGTTTCCTAAGAAAGGTCCACTGGCACCACAAATAGGGGACTGATGGTTAGAATCAATACCCTATTGGCCCACCTAATTCTTGTAGAGTGTCCATAGAAGTTCCAATTAGACCGCAACACCCCCTCCCCCCCACACACACACTTCAAAGGGGATTATTTTTGGTATTTTTTCCCTTTATCCTATTTTACAAAATTTATTTCTACTATATTTTCTATGAGGAACAGTAATACATGTTACACCACAATCTTGGAAAAAATTGGATTTTTAATCTTAAATAATTTTTAATTTTACACATTATTACTTGAATTGATATCCCCTCAATATGTTGAACCTATATAGATATGAAATTTATTGTTTCTCAAAGTACTATGTTGTGGTACATTCTAAACAACTAATATATGTGTTTTCTATTTTTTTTAATTTTTATAATTTAATATTTGTCTAATAAAAAATATTTAATTGGACGGTTACTAAAATAATGAGTTAAGTGTTACCTAGATTATATCTTTTTATACAATTGGGGATTTGTGGATTTAAAATGGCGATGGATATGCCTAAAAATAAAACAAAAGTTGGTTTCCCTATTTACTTTTAATGATTAAAATATATCAAGTTTTTTATTAGTCCTTAAAACCTTGTACATTGGGATCATGGATAGAGATGTCTATATTTTCCAAGTATAGTGTCATGATACGTAGAGAATAGGACCAATGTGAGGGTCCTTGCCTTTGATTTGATTTAATGGGGGTGATATGATATCCTTGAGCATTAATTATCAATTGAAATATTACATATGGGTTTGTGAAACTGTGAATAATAATTGTTAAAAAAAATTGGGACAATTAGTGACTACTGTTGTTCAACCTTTATGGGATTGGTGATTATTTGGGATCATATTCCATGCTAAAGTGGGATTGGATTGACTTGTGTGTTTTAGAAATATTGTGTGATGAGAATGGGTAGCCTGGTTAGTTATTTATGTTTGTTGAATAGATTATTAAGGCTAATATGCATTCCTGGATGCTTATTATTATATTTATGGTGGTCTCCAATTCACCCACATTTATAGTTATTCTTTTTTGCGTTACCTATTAAGTATTTTTTATTATTATTTAGATTATTACCCATACATGTATGTTTATTGTTATTCGTATGGAGACTGATATTTACCCATGATTATTATTAGTAATATTCTTATTTCCTAATCATCCACATTTGAAGTTATAATTATATTTAGTTAAAAATTACAATATGTGTTGTTATTCTAATGGAGACTACCCATTACCCTGTTTTTTTATTTTTATACATATTATGACTAATGGTTAACAATTTTTATTTTCATGTTTTATGTGATTTCTCATTCACCCATATTTATTGTTATGCTTGTGATGATTTCTTATTGACCTTTGTTTATTGTTATTCTAATAGAGATTACATATTAATCTAGGATAATTTGTAAATTTTTTTGGTAAATAATTCGTTTTTATTAATTTTAAAGGTTGTATAATATTCAACTACATTGGTTTATGAGTGGTGATGACCCATTCACCCATACTCATGTGATTAGTGGTGAGAGATAATTCAATTAAGACAAGTGTGGTGATAAGTTTCTCAATGTTAGAGTTATTTCATAGTAATAACTCATTCATCATTATTTATGATGTTATGGTGCTAAATCATTCACTATTATTGTTTATGTTATGTCAACCACCCATTGACCTGTATTTTTTATGTTAAATTGATAACTTATTCACCGTAACTTTTCTATGTCGGGTGATAATCCTTTCAACATGTTGTGGATTATAAATATAACCTATTCACCAGCATTGTTTATGTTATAATGATAACAAATTCAAATTTTTGGTGTATATTTTGATGATAAAATATTTATAGTTGTCATTAGGCATGGTGATAACCCATTCACTCACTATTATGATTGGATTAGAGATAACCCATTCACCTATAATCATTCAACCATGTTATTATAGTTAGATTATATAACTCTTTCATCCATTGTCCATGATTAAACTACATAATAAATTATATTTTCTGTTTGAAAATCGCACCAAATAATTCTCATATATTGGATAATGTATGATATAGACAATATATTTCTTAAATGAAATATTACATTATTTCTTCAGGATATAATTTTAACTATAAAAAATTAAAAAAATAAATAATATTGAAGGATTAAAATAATAATTAGGAAAAATAAAATATGAATTAAACAAATATTGAATAAAACATTTATAAGCCATAAATATTTTTCACCATGATCTACCCAAAAGATAATACCGATAATGATAACTATAAAAAGATTATAAAACATTAGAAATATGATAGAAATTATATGATAAAAATGATAGAATATAATGAGTGTTTGTTAAGATGTATTTAACATTATATGTAGGAATAAGAAAGATTATATGACTATTGTATAACCCTTGGATACATGGTTGCTGGAGATATATTCATTTGATATATAGTCAAATGGGGAAACCTCTATCCATTAGGAATATTGGAATATATTCTTAATATAGAAGTTATCAATATATTATTATTATTAATCTATAAATATAATTAATATATATAAATATAATTATTCAAATTAAATTAAACAATAATAATTCATTCATAAAATAGTATATATTCTATAAAATGATGTGAACTTATAAAAATTTTGAGTTTTTATTAATATAAAACAAATCTAGAAATTTTAGATAATTACTTTAAAATAATATTTTCTTTATATATATAAATAAATAAATGAATATACATGTAATGATTCTTAATTGGTATGAAATAAGAATAAATTAATAAAATAGTTATTTTTCAACAATTTTTTTATGTGTTACGAAATTTTATTTCAAATTTTAATTTTAATCCAATTTAGATATTAATGTTAATAAAATAGACTTATAATTAGAATCGATTTACAAAAACTAGGTCATAGAGATAATATATGTTTTTTTGGAAAACCTAAGTTATAAAGCTAAATATTAAGATATAATTATAAAGGGTAAAATTATTTAAATAGTTAAAATAATGAATAATGTGATCAAATATCTATAACCCAAGTCACTAAATTGTTTACATGGGGGAATTCATATAGAACCCCATACATATCCAAATTCTGATCCACATTCCTAGTACAATTGAATTTATTATACTTTAAATAATAATATTTATTGAATTCCATAGAAATTAACATATAAAAGGACCCCTTCTATACATATTCCATATCACACCTCTCCTGTAGGTTTTTATACTATATCATTCAAAATTCATCTATTATTCAATATTATTTGATATAATTCGGTTTCTCTAAATTTAATAGAATATAATTTATAAATTAAAATCCTTGTTTTGTTTACATTAATATCATGTCCTATGTTTTCGGTGAATATTAGGAAACCACTTCTATATAATGAATTTAATATAATAATTAACGTTTTGAAATCAATTTCACTATTGATTAATTTGGGTTGTGAAAAATTTGTAGTTATTAAGGATTGATGTGTGACAATTTTATATTACATGCATGTATTGGCATTGAATATATTGTTTTTCAATTTTTAATACTTTTTATAATTAATGAAGGATATGCTATGAATGTGGGATGATTATTAATGTATGATTATAAAACTATTTTTCCCATGAAAAATAAATTTCCAACGTAACATAGATCTAAATAAAGTTATTAATTTAGTTCTACATTGTAACGTCCCGACCCAGCTCATCCTCAAACTTATAGCTGAACCGGTCGCCACACAACCTCGAGCGCATCTCCTACTAAACTACAGGATACTGACCCGAAGAGAGGGTATAAGGATACTCAGTGGGATGACTATATCCTCATATTCAATGTAAAAAATGGTAAAAAATAGTAAATTAATAATATAACAATATAAGGAGATATATTACAATAAAAAACTAAATAAAAAAAATTGTCGATGAAAGTTTATACAATGAATGCATGTCATGGTGATACAAATATCAAATCAGAAAAAAAACATCATATTTTTCATCTCATTACAAAAATAAGTAAAATACACAAAGCCCCAAGAGAATCACCACTATCCTCATAACCTCTTATTCATTCCTTTTCTCCTAACTCCTAGATATAATCAAATAACAAAAAATCAATGTCCAAGGACCTGTAAAGAAGTAGAGCCTACTCAGGTACCCCAGTGCAATAACGACCTGAATATGGTGTGAGATATAAATCTCAAAAGGTCGAGACCACAAGTTTCTAGATCAATATAGACAGCATAATAAAATTAAACCACGTGAAACTATATCAAAGAAATAAACATTTGAATAAATAAAAAACAACTCATCTAGGTATCTATGGGACGCCTGACAACAATACCTGCTTCATCCCAACATTTTTATGTCTGATAATTTTAATTATGTATATATAAAGTAATAGTGTATATATATATATATATAAATATAGATATTTTTAGCATCATCCTTTATGATCCAAGTGTGTACCAATGAAAAATGAAAATATACCCTGGATACTATTTCTAGATTGACTAAGATGTAATACACATACAATCATTACCATGGGAAGTGGTCATTGTCTTTCCCCTACTCCAAACTCCAATATCTCTCATGGTCTCGCAGAAACCAACATGGGAACTCACATGATCTTCCTGCCCTAGGCTCTAATGGTCCATTGGAAAATGATGTTGGTTGGATCAGGATGTAACACTAATACATCTATAACCAAGGGTAACACACATGTTCTATCCCCTGGCTCAACTCCATGAGCACTCACGGTCTCTTGAGGATCAGCACAAAAAACAAAAATATTCTTTCTCCCCATGGTCTCTCATGGTCCCTTAGCACCATTTCCTATACAAGGCGTAACCATTGATAACATATTGTTCATGAAGCATTTATCCTCTCATGCATTTCATTCCCCCTTTTCAATTACATACAATCAAGAATATTCACATTTATACATAATGAAAACCATCTTAATTATTTTGATTAAAACAATTACTTGGTATTTAAATTCAACTCAAAAATCATGAGGTAAGGGCCTCCCATTCATCTCATTGGCCAAGATCAAATCCATTAGTTAACTAAACAAATAACTAGGTACACAAATCCCATTAATTAATTCATCAATTAATTAATCAACAACACAATTAATATCTAATAATTAATTTTCCAGAAATAATTATCTCATTATAATTATCAAGTCTCCATATTCAATTACATAATTAAATATCTAGATAACAATATCAAAGACACGTAATAAATTCTCAATTATTTATCTAAACTTATCAATATTATATATCTCATAATTAAAAACCCATTAAATTATCTCAACTACAATTTAAAATAACATAATTAATTCAAAATTTATTATCTCAACATAACCAAATTAATAACTCATAATTAATCCCCTCGATTAATTATCTCAATTAAATTTCTCAATGAACATAATTAATTCACAATGAATTATCTCAACATAGCCAATTTTATAACTTACAATTATTCCCCTGATTCATTTTCTCAATTACATATATCAAAACACAAAAATAATTCAAAATTTATTATTGAAACATTACCAATTCAATACCTCATAATTAATCCCTAGATTAATATATTTAGAAACAATTATCAAGCCATGTAATTAATTCACAATTAATTATTTCAACTTAACCAAATTAATATGTCATTATTAATTTCATGATTAATTATTATCTAAAAGAATAAAAATTAATACATAATTAATTATCTCAACTTAACCAAATTAATATCTCATAATTAATTCATAGATTAATCATCATCTCAAGGAACATAATTAATTCATAATTATTTATATAATATTAATCCAAATAATTAATCACAATTAATCCATTGATTAATTATTATATCAAAGAACAAAAATGATTCGTAATTAATTATCTCAACAAAAAAAAATTAATTACTCATAATTAATTTCATGATTAATTATCATCTCAAAGAGAATAATTGATTCATAATTAATTATCTCAACATAACAAAATTTATTACTCATAATTAATCCCTAGATTAATTAATATCTCAAATCACATAATAAATTCATAATTAATTATCTCAAGTTAACCAAATTAATTACACATAATTAATACCTCGATTAATTGTCATCTCCAAGATCGTAATAAATTCATAATTAATTATTTTAACTCAACCAAATTAATTATTCATAATTACCCCTCTATTATAAATCATCCCAAATAACACAATTAAATCATTATTAATTATCTCAATTTAAACAAATTAATTACTCATAATTAATGCCATGATTCATTATCATATAAAAGAACATAATTAAGCCATAAATAATTATAAAACATAACCAAGTTAATTACTCATAATTTATCCCTTGATTAACTATTATCTTAAAGAACATTATTTATTCATTATTAATTAACTCAACTTAACAAAATTAATTACAAAAAATTATTTCCTCCATTAATTATCATCTCACAAAACATAATTAATTCATAATTGATTATCTCCACACAACCAAATTAATTACTCATAATTAATCTCTCGATTAATTGTTATCTCCATGAAGATATTTAATTCCTAATTAATTACCCCAACTTAACCATGTTAATTACTTACAATAATTACCTATATTAATTATCCTTGTAAAGCACATAATTTATTCATAAATAATTTTCTCCACCTATCCAATTTAATATATCGCAATTAATTGTAACATCTAAAGTAAGTAATTAATAATATATATTTTTATCTATGTCTATTAATGATTAAGATATTGTTTTAGAGGATTAAAATGAAAATAAATACAATCTTATGCATGGAATACACTAATATTCTTAAAAGATTGTTTTACTGCCTTTTGATGGAAAACCCTTTTTAAATAAAACTTTTGACAATTTCATAATATATATTTGTCAAAATAAACATATTCATTATTATTGGGACATTTAAATTTACTTTGGATAAATTTTTGGTATTTTTCTGACAATGTTCATTTTTTAATGAATAGTGAAAAATACTACATTTTACATCACAACTGCTTTTTCATTTAATTTAATTATATGGTTAGATTATGCTTTTCATTGGTATTAAAGTTTAATCTGAATATATTTTTACCATTTAATCCAATGGTGGTCATTAGTATTAATTTCACTTTGTAATCGGTCATAAACTAATTCCATACTTTTCATATAATATTGTTTAAAAAAAACCCGCTATTTGTTTTGAAAACAGGAATTATTTTTAAATAATTTATTGCAATTTATGTGTTTGGAATTTGGTAAAATGGATTACATATTTGGAATCATAAGGTCCAAATTATGTAATCAAGACTCATTTGTTTTTGGACATTATGAATAGTAACGACGATAAATATCTTTAATTATCTTGATTAATGAGTAATCGGGTAGTTAAGGATAATAAAATAATATCATAATAATAAAAAATGACACCAAAATATTTCCTAATTCTACTGGTTGTCTCATGGCCGACCATGGGATGTCATGTTCCAAACTTGGGGACCCCATGGAATCACTTTTGTGGAATGTGACTTGTTATCTTTTTATTTTTTTTAAAGAAAGTAAATATAACAAGAATTTATCACCTGATTAGAACATTTTTAATTTTGTCTACATATATGATATTTTAGACTATAAATATTCATTGGAAATCTAAAAATAATTCATACATCATAGAATTTTTTTCATAATTTTTAGACTTTAAGTAAATTAAATTATTTATGATATCATGATGATGCGACGATTACCTCATTAATAAAGGATTTAAATAAAATGAAATGATAATGTAAAATCTATGACCTAAACATTTCCAAAACCTATTGGATGGGTGGATTTACAACCCTTATCACCTTACCCTCAAATTATATCAATGTGGGACCTTTTTAATCCAAAAATCATTTTCAAATAAAGTAACATTTCTTTACTTTCCAAGAGTGCCCCTCCTCTCCTCTTATAAAAGGCCCCCACCTCTACCTCCTTACACACAATACCAAAGCCTTTCGCTCGGCCAAACCCTGCCCATTTTGTCTCTCCAAATCCTTCTCTGCAGCCTCACTTTGGGCATAAGTCTTTTTAAGGAAGTCTTTGAGCTCAAACCAAAGGGAGTTACCTGATTTTAAGGTAATGTCTTCACTTGAATCCTTTTGTTTTATTTTGCTTCTCCAACCCCCTAAACTCTTTTTATTCATTTCGTTTATAACAACTAAATTATCTTCAATATAATAGGATGTTGTTATAAGAAGGATTCTAGCTACACTTACACACACCTACATCTAATGGTAAATGGACATACTGTTTCCGTGGATGGTGAATTTATGCCTCCTGAAACGATGATTGTTCAACATTCTTTTATCACCTTCAAAGGTGGCCATTAAGATGTCACTATATTTATATATGATATATAATATGTCTATGTTTTCCTTATGCTTCTGTATTTTTAATTTTGGTTATTCGTTTATGGTTTCCTTTATGGGTAAACACGATATCTTCATTTAAGGAAGTGCGGACTACCGCCCCCTCAAAGTGATTTGATTCATTAAATACCATATATGGGATGTATAAAAGATGGAACTATGATATTATATATGATATTATACTAGAATTATAATATACCGTTATATCATTATGATTCCATTCTATAAATTATGGAGTGGAAATGAAAGTAGCGTTCATGTGTACGTACGGCTTACCGTCTCCATGAACGGTGCATTTCATTTCTTACCTCTAAATGATTATGTAATATTATAAATTTATGTATATACTGGATATATATGATATATACATCATGATTATAATTATGGATATAATGGATACATGAACAAATTGTAATTATAATGGGTTTATTTTTGACTCAAGTACCAATGATCGTTAAAACGACCGTTATTAACTTAAATAATTACATAGTGTTCATGACATGGAAATAAGTGATATAAAAGGAATAATGAACATGAAAAAGGTTTTTAAGCAAGTAGAAATTAACTCATGTTTATTATTCAGGACATTAAAGAACGATCGAGTCAAGTCGTACCCGAGGTATGGGACTTCATCTCAATCTCCTTTCATTGAGGCATATTTTGTTTTATACAGAACCTTATTTTATATGGTGTATAAACCCCTTTGACTTTTATGTTTATTCAAAAGGAATATTTTTTATACGAAGTGTTTTCTAAACGAAAAAAGGGAGTGTTTCTATCGTACGTATGCATCGAGAACGACTTCTCTGCCGCCGTGAACATTATTTGAGTTTCAACTTCCTCTACAAGACATAATTTTTTTAAAAGAAAAATAAATACCATGTTTTACTTTTCTTTTATTTTGGTATTGAAAATGGTTTTCATAATGTTTTTATATCAATTTGTTGTATTGATATCTTGTGATTGAAATGTGAAAATGTTATGTTTCCTTTATGTATGTTTTATGTGATACAATTATGTTGAGGTTCTTGGGCATTATTATGATGATGGGTGGTTCCATGATAAACTAAGGGCGGGTGAGCCCGATATAGCTATCCAATGCATTGGGTAACGTGAAGGAGTAAAACGTTAAGGTTTCTCTGAAGAGATTGAGGGAATATACTGTGATGGGAATTCCAAACGTAACCAAGAGGGTTACTCCCTACGTAAGAATGTTATGAATGCCTCAAGTTACCTTTATGTCTTATGATTTCTATGATTTATTCATTATTTCCTGAGGTATGTTAAAGTGCTAATGTTTTATGGGTAAAGTATGATTTCATTCTTAAGTAAATATGTACCCATGTTTCCTTTCCATATTTATATATCCCTTACTGAGCTTTTTCTGCTCATCCCATGTTTTCTAAAATGTTTTTCATAGGTCAAGGGAAAGGTACATGATATGATGATAGTGTCAAGGAAGTGTCAAGATAGAATCCATGTTCTATTTTAAATATGTTTCCATTGATGGGAAAGAAGAATACTATCTTTATGTAACCACTTTGTTTATATGTGGAATGTAATGCATGTTTTATGATCTAATTCTCTAAAATTCTAAACCAGAAAAGATCCTCAATGTGTAATCTTGTAATAACTCAAGATTAAGTAAGGTTTAAGGCTAGGGCCTTATAGTTGGTATCAGAGGTCAGTTTAGATAACTTTAGGAGTTAGAATTCTATTAAATGATTATCCAAACATATTTTTTATGGTCAAATTGAAGTGATATATTATTTTAAGATTACCATGTTGCTTCATCTAAGACATGTTTGTTCAGAATGGTTTTCCACAGAGGAAATAGGGAAGCAGTGCTAGGAAGGCATGCAGAAGGAAATAAGCTTGCGAATTAGCATCCTGAGATGTTCTGAATTGGAACTGAACAATTTGTTGCAGTAAAGGCGCAGTTGACTCAAGCGATAAATGGCAGTGGTATCCATACACGAGATCATCCAGATCAACCGCAGAGGAACATGTTAGTGGTGGAACATTTCATGAGGCAACATACCCCATCATTCAGAGGATCATCTGACCCTGTGCTAGCTGAAGGATGGATTAAAGAACTGGAAAAGCTTTTCGATGTCATGGGGTGTTCATACAATCAAAAGGTTAGTCTTTATATTTACCATGTGGAGGGTGAAGCAGATCAGTGGTGGTCGAAGGTTAAAAATATCAGGGACGCTGATGAGATTGATGCTCTCGACTAGGATGAATTCAAATGTACGTTTCTTGAAAAGTATTTTCCTAAGGTTGTTAGACTTAGGATGGAAAAACAATTCCTGGAATTGAGGCAAGAGGAAGACTCAGTGGCTACCTATGAAGAAAGGTTCACTCGATTGGCAAGGTATGCTCCAAATTTTATCCTAGACCTTGATAGTAAAATCAATCGATTTTACTCAAGATTATATCTAAAATATCGAAGGTCATTAGCTTCTCGTGAGTTTAAAAGTTATGAAAAGCTTGTTCGATGTGCTGAGAAGGTGGAAATGGAGTTTTCTGATGATCAAGTGTTCTATAACAACCAGCAGAAGAAGAGACCAAGGTGGCAGGAGAAAGGGATGAATTATTCAAAAAAGTCTGATGGTAAGAAATCTATGTTTCCAGTTTGTGATAAATTTGGAAAAAGGCATGTTGGGGAATGTCTTTTGAATTCTGGAAAGTGCTACCGATGTGGTACGATGGGACATAAGGCTCGTGATTGCACTGAAAAAGATCAAGGTGAAGGTAATACCAAATTTTATTTACAGTTAGTGAAATGTTTTAAGTGCAATGAGATGGGTCACTATGCAAACGAGTGTCTGACAAAGAGCTTGAGTGATGGGAAGCATCTAGACTAAAAGCGAAAGGGGTGGTGAAATCCTTTGCAACTACTTCAGCAGATGTCGGGCCATCAAATGAAGTTGTATCCGGTACTTTGTTTGTTTTTTCAGATTATTCCAGTGTG
This sequence comes from Viscum album, assembly GCA_963277665.1. NCBI lineage: Eukaryota > Viridiplantae > Streptophyta > Magnoliopsida > Santalales > Viscaceae > Viscum > Viscum album. The sequence continues at coordinate 706,778,986 of OY728165.1, read as the reverse complement.
TTGTTTCATTCGGGGTGTACACATTCTTTCATCTCTAAAAACATTTCTAGTAAAATGGGAATACCATATCAAGAAATTACTCCTGAACTTTTGGTAAAAACACCTGGGGGAAATGTTGAGGGAAAAGGCATTTATAAGAATCTTCCTATCCTTATCTGTGGAAAGAACCTACATGCAAACCTTATTGTTCTACCTCTAATAGAGTTTGATGTTGTCCTAGGTATAGATTGGATCTCTATTTACCATGCTAAGATTGACTATAGAGCTAAAGAAGTTTCTTTTCAGAAAGACTTTCAGTTTGTGTACAAGAATGAACCCTTACTATTGATAACTTATCAAGAGGCCAAGAAACTTGTAAAAGATGGAAATGAATGTTACCTTGCACACATCGTTGAAAATAAAGGAACTATTCGGATTTATGATGTGCAAGTGGTAAATGAGTATCCTGATGTTTTTCTTGATGAGTTGCCTAGAATAATACCAGATCGAGAAGTTGAGTTTACTTTTGACTTAGTTCCTGATGCTAAGCCAATTTCAAAACCCCCTTATCGAATGGCTCAAATTTAACTTTTAGAGTTGAAGGAGCAATTGCAAGATTTATTAGATAAAGGTTTCATTCGACCTAGCACATCACCATGGGGTGCTCCTATTTTATTTGTCAAAAAGAAAGATGGTTCAATGAGACTCTGCATTGATTATAGAGCCTTGAATAACATCACTGTTAAGAACAAATATCCTTTTCCTCATATCGATGATTTGTTTGATCAGCTCCTGGGAGCTCAGTATTTTTCAAAGATTGACTTGAGATCGGGGTACCATCAGCTGAAGGGAAAGGAAGAAGATGTTCCGAAGACCACGTTCCGTACAAGATATAGCCATTATGAATTTGTAGTAATGCTTTTTGGGATAACCAATGCACCTACTGTATTCATGGACTTAATGAATACAATTTTCCAGGAGTTCTTGGATAAGTATGTGGTGGTTTTCATTGATGATATTTTGGTGTTTTCTAACTGTAAAGAGGAGCATGAAAGACATTTAAGGGTTATATTGGAAACCTTAAAAGAAAAGAAACTGTATGGAAAATTCAGCAAGTGTGAGTTTTGGTTGCAACCAATTTCTTTCCTTGGTCACATTGTTTCTAAAGATGGGATAACTGTTGATCCTGCAAAAACAAAATTTGTGGAAGACTGGCCAAGACCCACAAATGTATCTGAGATTCATAGCTTCTTTGGTTTGGCAGGCTAATACCGAAGGTTTGTTATAATTTTTTCACGGTTATCTAGTCCAATGACTAAGCTAACTCGGAAGGGTGTTAAGTTTATCTGGACAAAATAATGTGATGATTGTTTTTAGGAATTGAAAAGAAGATTGGTGAATGCTCCAGTTTTTTCAATACCTTCCAGGAATGGTGAGTTTGTAATATACAGTGATGCTTCATTAAAAGGAATTGGTTGCGTCCTAATGCAGAATGATCAGGTAATTACTTATGCTTCACGACAGTTGAAAACTCATGAGGTAAATTACCCAACACATGATTTAGAATTAGCTGCTGTCGTTTTCACTTTAAAATTTTGGAGGAATCATTTGTATGGAGTAATGTGTGAAATATATACTGATCACAAAAGTTTAAAGTATATATTCACTTAGAAAGAGTTAAACATGAGACAGAGGAGATAGCTAGAATTAATCAAGGATTATGATTTTACAATTCATTACCATCTGGGAAAATCAAATAAAGTGGCTGATGATTTCAGTCGAAAAAGTAATGCTTCATTAGCAATGGTGCGTTTGGAACGTGACCCTTTGGTTAAGGATTTGATGAAATTTGGCATAGAAGTTGTTTTTGCATGATGTTCTTCGGTTTTGATTCAGGTTTTAGTGAGATCTTCTCTATCAAACAGAGTCAAGCAAGAACAAAATCATGATAGTGAGTTGCAGAAAAAGGTAGAGCTGGTTCAGAAAGGTAAGATTCATGAATTTAACATTGATAATGATTGCGTTTTGAGATTTGGTAAGAGATTGTGTGTGCCTTGTGATTCACAGTTGAAGAGAGAGTTGTTATGTGAAGCTCATAGTTCTCCATTTTCAGTTCATCCTGGCTGTACTATGATATACAAAGATCTCCAGGAGTATTACTGGTGGGATGGAATTAAAAGTGATATTGCTGATTTTACTATGAAGTGTTTGACTTTTCAGTATGTTAAAGCAGAGCGAAAGTTACCGAATGGGATGCTTCAGCATTTACCAGTGCCATAGTGGAAATGGAAGAATATATCCATGGAATTTTTTGTGGGATTACCAAAGACATCTCAAGGTAATAATGCAATCGGGGTTATTGTTGATCGCTTGACTAAATTTTCTCATTTTCTTGCTATACGAGATACTTTTTCCCTAGATCAACTATCCCGTTTATATCTTAAAGAGATGGTCAGGTTACATGGAGTTCCTCTCTCCATTGTATCTGATCGTGGTCCCAGGTTCACTTCTAAATTTTGGAAAGGCCTTCAGAAGTCATTGTGTACCGAATTAAATTTTAGTATAGCTTTTCATCCTCAATCAGATGGGCAGTCAGAACGAACAATTCAGACCATGGAGGATACGCTACGAGCTTGTTTGATGGATTATCAGGGAAGTTGGGACCAACAGCTTTCTTTGGTTGAATTTTCATATAATAACATCTTTCATTCCAGTATACAGATGGCACCATTTTAGGCGTTATATGGGAAGCGGTGTCGAACTCCAGCTTTATGGGATGAAGTGGGTGAAAGGAAGTTGATGGGACCAGAATTGGTAGAAGGGATGGCAAAAAAAGTTCAGCTGATTCAGAAACACATGAGAACAGCTCAGAGTAGGCAAAAGAGTTATGCAAACAACAGGAGGAAGGATCTAACTTTTGAGGTAGGTGATCATGTTTTTCTCAAAGTCTCACCATGGAAAAGAGTGATGCGATTTGGTAAGAAAAGAAAGCTGATTCCAAGGTTCATTGGACCATATGATATTCTAGAGAGAGTTGGATCAGTTGCATACTGGGTGGCTTTACCTCCGAGTTTATCTCAGGTACACAATGTTTTTCACGTTTTGATGTTGAGAAAGTATATGCCAGATCCATCTCATGTTTTGAGTCTAGAGGTAGTTCAGCTGGAAGAGAACCTATCTTATGAGGAACAACCGGTCCAGATTCTAGAGCATAGGGAGCAAGTGTTACAGAATAGGGTGATTAATCAGGTAAAGGATTTGTGGAAAAACCACATGATGGAAGAGGCAACATGGGAATCTGAAAATGAAATGAGGGATAAGTACCCCCATTTATTCGATAAGTAAATAAATTGCGGGGACACAATTTTCTAAATGGGGGAAGGATGTAACATCCCAAGTAAGTAATGAATAATAGATATTTTTATATATGACTATTAATGATTAAGATAGTTTTTTGGAGGCTTAAAATGAATATAAATACAATCTTATGCATGGAATACATTAATATTCTTAAAAGATTGTTTTGCTGCATTTTGATGGAAAACCCTTTTTAAATCAAAATTTTTAAAATTTAATAATCTATATTTTTCAAAATAAACATATTCATTATGATTGGGACATTGAAATTTACTTTGGTTAAATATTTGGTATTTTTCTGACAATGATCATTTTTTAATGAATAATGAAAAATACTGCATTTTACATCATAACTTCCTTTTCATTTAATTTAATCATATGGTTATATTATCCTTTTAATTGTTATTAAAGTGTAATATGAATATATTTTTACCATTTAATCCAATTCTGGTCATTAGGATTAATTTCAATTTTGAATTGGTCATAAACTAATGCCAAACTTTTCATAGATATTGTTTCAAAAAAAACCGCTATTTTTTTTGACAACGAGAATTATTTTTAAATCAATTATTGTAATTTCGGTGTTTGGAATTTGGTAAAATGGATTTAATATTTGGAATCATAAGGTCTAAATTATTTAATCAAGACTCTTTTGTTTCTGGACATTATGAATAGTAACGGCGGTAATTATCTTTCATTATCTTGATTAATGAGTAATCGAGTAGTTAAGGATAATAAAATAATATCATAACAATAAAAAATGACACCAACATGTGTCCTAATTCTACTGGATGTCTCATGGCCGACCATGGGATGTCTTTTTCCAAACTTGGGGACCCCATGGAATCACTTTTGTGGAAAGTGACTTGTTATCTTTTTATTTTTTTTAAAGAAAGTAAATATAACAAGAATGTATCACCTGATTAAAACATTTTTAATTTTGTCTAAATAGATGATATTTTATAATATAAATATTCATTGATATGATAAAAGGATTTCCTACATCGTAGTATTTTTTCATAATTTTTAGACTTTATATAAATTAAATTATTTATGACATCATGATGATGCAGTGATTACCTCATTAACAAAGGATTTAAATTAAATGAAATGATAATGTAAAATCTATGACCTACAATGTCAAAAACCTATTGGATGGGTGGATTTTGATCCCTTATCACCTTACCTTCGAATTATTTCAATGTGGGAACTTTTGAATCTGAAAATCATTTTCAAATAAAGTAACATTTTTTTACTTTCCAATAGTGCCCCTCCTGTCCTCATATAAAAGGCCCCCACCTCTACCTCCTTACACAAACTCCCAAAGACTTTGGCTCAGCCAAACCCTTCCCATGATGTCTCTCCACATCCCTCTCTTACTCCTTGGAGTCTTAATTTGGGCATAAGTCTTCCAAAGGAAGCTTTTGAGCTCAAACCAGAGGGAGTTACCTGATTTTAAGGTAATGTCTTCACTTGAGTCCTTTTTTTTTTCTTCTCCAACCCCCTAAACTCTTTTTATTCATTTCTTTTGTAACAACTACAGTATCTTCAATATACTAGGATTTTTTTATAATAATGATTCGAGATACACTTACACACAACTACATCTAATGGTAAATGGACATACTGTTTCCGTGGATGGTGAATTTATGCCTCCCGAAACGACGACTGTTCAAAATTCTTTTAAAACCTTCAATGGTGGCCATTAAGATGTCACTATATCTATATATGATATATAATATGTTTATGTTTTCCTTAAGATTCTGTATTTTTTATTTTGTGCATACCTTTATGGTTTCCATTATGGGTAAATGCAATATCTTCATTTAAGGAAGTGCGGACTACCACCCCCTCAAAGTGATTTGATTCGTTATATACCATATGTGGGACGTATAAAAGATGGAACTATGATATTATGTATGATATTATACTGGAATTATAATATACCTTTATATCATTATGATTCCATTCTATAAAATACGAAATGGAAATGAAAGTAGCGTTCATGCGTACGTACGGCTTACCGTCTCCATGAACGATGCATTTCATTTCATACCTCTAAATGATTATGTAATATTATAAATGCATGTATATACTGGATATATATGATATATACATCATGATTATAATTCTGGATATAATGGATACATGAACAACTTGTAATTATAAAGGGTTTATTTTTTACTCAAATACCAATGATTGTTAAAACGACCGTTATTAACTTAAATAATTACATAGTGTTCATGACATGGAAATAAGTGATATAAAAGGAATAATTAACTTGAAAAAGGTACTTAGAAAATTAGATATTAACTCACGTTTATTATTCAGGACATTAAAGAACGATCGAGTCAAGTCGGACCCGAGGTATGCGACTTCGTCTCAATCTCCTTTCATTGAGGCATATTTTGTTTTATACACAACCTTCTTTTATATGGTGTATAAACCCCTTTGACTTTTACGTTTATTTAAAAGGAAACTTTTTTATAAAAAGCATTTACGAAATGAAAAAAGGGAATGTTTTTGTCGTACGTATGCGGTGACAATGATTTCTCCGCCACCATGACCATTATTTGAGTTTCGGCTTCCTCTACAAGCCGTACATTTTTATAAAAGAAAAATAAATACCATGTTTTACTTTTCTTTTATTTTGGTATTGAAAATGGTTTTCATAATGTTTTTATATCAATGTGTTGTATTGATATCTTGTGATTAAAATGTGGATATGTTATGTTTCCTTTATGTATGTTTTATGTGATACGATTATGTTGAGGTTCTTGGGCATTATTATGAAGACGGGTGGTTCTGTGATAAACTAAGGTAGGGTGAGCCCGATATAGCTATCCAATGCATTGGGCGACACAAAGGAGTGAAACGTTAAGGTTTCTCCGATGAGATTTAGGGAATATACTGTGATGGGTATTCCAAACGTAACCAAGAGGGTTACTCCCTACGTAAGAATGTTATGAATGCCTCAAGTTACCTTTATGTCTTATGATTTCTATGATTTATTCATTATTTGATGTGGTATGTTAAAGTGATTATGTTTTATGGGTAAAGTATGATTTCATTATTCTGTATATATGTACCCATGTTTCCTTTCCAAATTTTTATATCCCTTACTGAGCTTTTTATGCTCATCCCAAGATTCTTGAAATGTTTTTCACAGGTCAAGGTAAAGGTACATGATATGATGATAGTGTCAAGGAAGTGTCAAGAAAGAATCCATGTTTTATTTTAAATACCATTCTATTGATGGGAAAGAAGAATACTATCTTTATGTAACCACTTTGTTTATATGTGGAATATAATGCATGTTATATGATCTAATTCTCTAAAACTCTAATCCCGAAAATATCCTCAATGTGTAATCTTGTAATAACTCATGATTAAGTAAGGTTTAAGGCAGGGGCCTTATATTAATCCCTTGTTTAATTATATCTATTTCAATTCTCAATTCAAGAAATTATTTTTTAATTATTTATCTAAACATAACCAAATTGATATCTCAGGTTAATCCCCTAATTAATTATCTCAATTAAAAATCTAAAACAAGAACTTGATACAAAATTAGTATTCATAACATTGTAAAAATAATTATCCATAATTAATCCCTCAATTAATTATTATCTCAATGAAAATATTTAATTCTTAATTAATCATATCATTCCCTCGATAAATAATGTAATCAAAGAATTATGTTGATGTTTATCCGAGAAAATAAATAAATAAAACTGATTTTTATTAATTATGAAATGTTTAAAACCCTTCCTCAACAAATTTGTCCAAGAAAAAGATTCTTAACTCAATCTATGACCTACTGGTGCGCACACACTCCCACATTAATTCCCATGTGTACTTGGAATTGATCGCAACAACTAACAAAATTAACAGGGACTCACAATTATTTTGGTGGGACCAATGCCAACAAAAATAATCAACTACAACCGAAAAAAATCACAAATATCTAATTCAATGGATGTGAAACCAAATATCGGGTATAAAGCCTTAACAATAATTGAGGTGATTCGAGTCAAGCCGAACCTCTTCACCTTCGGTGGCGGCCGTCAAAATACATATCAATGGGTCCCGAGATATATTTTATACTACAAAGTATGAGATGAAAATAATAAACCGTATTTATCCCAAAAATAGGGTTCGAACCTAATGTAGATTGGGAAACAGAGAACTGAAACCACCAATGCGAACAAAAAACATAGGGAGAAGTACTCACCTTACTAGGATGAAAAAATTTCATGAAGAGACAATAAGAAAAATGCACAGAGGGTGGGATCTGGTAGAACCTGGTGGTGCGCCACCCATGGGGCAGCTGAGATGGGGATGGGTTGCTCCTCACCTGTGTTGTTCACCTCTCCCTCTTACTTTATATAAAAATAAATTATGTATTTTATTATTTGAATTAGTATAATAATTATAATTATAATTATAATAATAACCACCATCTTATTTGTATTACCAATTAATGTCACCCATCATTGATAAACCCCATCCCCCAATTAGAAATCATTTAATTAAATAATTCTAAAAAATTAATTAAATAAATTCATCAACACATCAATATTAAAATAAAGTCTTTCTACACAATTTAATTAACCAAACCCCTAATTTTTCGTCAAATAATTAAATTCATCTTAACATTGAAGTTAATTAGACAAAACACACACATTATTTAATTAACTTTCTTTAAATACAAATTTAATTAAATAAATTTTCCAAATCTTTATGATTTAGATAAAATAATGACTTATGATCATCATTGTTTAAAATAAACTTAATTATTATCATCTCAAGTTAATTAAATAACTTCTTCATATTAACATCATTTATTTTAATTCTACCAACATTAATTTAATTAACTGAAATCCCAAAAAATAATTTAATTAAATTCCTTTCAATAATATATTTAATTGAATTAAATTAAACCTAAAACCCAAAACTGGGTAGAAGGCATTGTTTTACTTGAACAATCTGATAGATTATGCGTAGACCATGCATCCACCACTGGAAACTTATTTTATCATGCACTACTGAACCACATAGTTTTTTACTAACTATGCGTAGCCAATGAGAATGTCACTTCCTAGTTTTGTTCTCCTGAAACCCATCCTGCCATTCGAGAATATCCTTGAGCCTTTGCCGAAGACCATTATCAACATGTTAAAAGATACCAACTTTCAAAACTTCTTTCTAAATATTTGTTTTAAAAAATAAACCACGTATTAAATGAAAAATTCAAAAAACATTAATATTTTATCCATGTTCAAAAACATGGGACTCTATAATATACACAACATAAAATCGTCACATCCCTGAGAATCCATCAGGACCTAATAAAACATAAACCAACCCACCGAGGCCAAGATGTCTCTTTTGAATGATCACTTTGTGCTCCCAAATTCCCAACACTCCCATAAACATTTTAAAACTTCATGCCGCCACTATTTCCTTGGAAGACATCGCTGACCCATGAAACCCATACCCATCGTAAACATAGCCAATAAATTCCCACTCAATAAGTCATTTACCTATAAAAAATCTCATGCATTTTATCACAAGGAGTCACAAAACAACATTAAATAACATAGAATCATGATATAACAGTACACCATTCTAATAATAAAGGTATTATAAAATATAATTTTCTAAACATGTTATACAAGGAACAATGCTAATGAAGATCAAAACATTGAATTTTACATGATGAACACAATCTAAATTAGCAGGCATCCTACTAATAAACTATATAGACTGTGATATGAAAGAGATGTGAAACATTAAGTGCCTAATAAGTTTCATGAAATCAGTTTATATACAATATTAGGCTAATGAAATTTTTAAAAATTATCAAAATAAATATGAAGAGGAAAATACATGAGTCCTTCATGGTGAAATCATATCAAATGTAACCTCATATAGTATAAACATCAATTCATGTCCATGGCCACTTTTTCATTTCCCGTACATGGGGTGATAGGTCCCATTCATGAATATTAACCAAGCACTGACACTTTTTAGTATACTATATTCCAACCCCTAAAAAAAATAAAACGGAAAAAATAAAAGATATCTGAACCCTTTGATACCACATTTAATATCTCAACCTAGCTTACCCTCAAACTGGTAGCTAAACCAGTCACCACATGACCTCAAGCACGTATCACCGTATTCCAGAGGCTACATACTCGTAACAAGGGTCTAAGGATATTCATTGGGGAGACTATACCCTCATATTCGGAGTTTATAGTAGTAACAAACAGTAAACTCGGATAACATAAGAAGTAGATATGGTAGAATAATCAACAGAATAAAAAAACTGGCCAATTCTAGTTTATATAATGCACGTATGTCATGGTGATACAAATTTGAAAGTGGTAAACAGGAAATAATTCTTTACATGTCAGTACAAAAATAAGAAAATATTGAAATCCCCAAGATTGATTTCTAGGAGCATCCTGAGTTACTTATTGGTCCTTTTCTCCTAACTCCCAAATACAAGAAGACAAAAATAAGAAATGTATAATGTCCTGTAAGCAAGTAGATTATACCCAGGTAACCAAGTGAAATAGAAGACCGAATAGGGTGTGAGATATAAATATATGTCGGTCAGGTCCATTGGTGTCTAGATCAATATATACAATGAAAGAAAATTTAAATGAAATATATTATATAGAAGCAATAACGAAATTGAATAAATAACCCAAAACCCGTCCAGGTTTCTATGGGAGACCTGACATCGATACTTGTTTCAGCCCAAAGATGGTATATCTGATCATTTAAATTATTTATATATATATATAGTAACAATGTGTATATATATAAACATATATATACACTTAGCACAATCCAATATAAAACAAGTGCAGTGCACACTGTCTATCCCTTGGATCAACTCCACCAGCTCTCATGATCTCTAGAAGATCAGCACAAAAAGTAACATATTCTTTCTCCCTAAGGGATCTCATGGCCCCCTTCTCTCCTGCCTATACAAGGAGTAACCATTCACACCATATAATATATGAATCATTTAATCTCTCATGTATTTCATTAACCCATTATAATTAAATATAATCAAGTATATTAACATTTATACTGATGGAAAACCAGATTTAGTATTTCAATTAAAACATTCACATGGGCTTCACATTAAACTAAAAAAGATGAGTCAAGGGCCTCAAATTTTTCTCATTGACCATGATTAAATCTATTTGTTAACTCAATAATTAACTAGGTACACAAATCCCAATAATTAATTCTTTAATTTATTAATCAAAAACACAATTCATGCATCACAAATAATTTTCCAAAATTAATTATCTTGATAAAAATCTCAAATCTCAATATTCAATTACACAATGAAATATCATGGACATAATAAAAATTGAAAATAAATAATTCACTATTAATTATCTCAACTTAGCCAATTTTTATATATCATAATTAATCCCTTGATTAATTATCTCAACTACAATTCTGAAATAAAATAACTAATTCACAATTAATTATCTTCAATTACTCAAAATAACTCTTATAAATAATCTCCTAGTTGATTTTATAAATTAAAATTCTCAAACATAATTAAATAGCAATGAATTGTCTCAGCATATCCAATTTTATATCTCATAATTAATCCCCCAATTCCTTATCTCAGTAAAAGTCTAAAAACACAAAATTAATTCATAATTAATTATCACAACATAACCAATTAATATCTAAAAATTAGTCCCCTGTTTAATTATCTCAATTACAATTCTCAAGGATCATAATTAATTCACAATTAATTATTTCAACAAATCCAAATTAATCTCTCATAAATGATTTCTTGATTAATTATCATATCATATAACCTAATTAATTCACAATTAATTATCTCAACATAACAAAATTAATATCTCATAATTAATTACCTGGTTAATTATCATCTCAAAGAATATAATTATTTATTAATTATTTATCTCAACACAAGAAAATTAATTCCTCATAATTACCCCCACAATTAACTATGGTGTCAATTAACATAATTGATTCATAATTAATTATCACAACTTAACCAAATTAATTTCTCACAATTTTTTCCTTGATTAATTATCATATCAAATAACATAATTAATTCATAATTAATAATATAAACTTACCCAAATAAATTATAGATAATTTTTCTCTCAATTTATTATTAGCTCAAACTACATAAATAATTCATAACTAATTATCTCAACTTATCGAAATTAATTACTCATAATTAATCCCTCAATTAATTATCATCTAAAATGAGATAAATAATTCATAATTATTTATATCTACTTAACCAAATTAATTACTCAAAATTAATCCTTTGATAAATTATCATCTCAAAGCACATAATTAATTAATAATTATTTATCACAACTTAACGAAATTAGTTACACATAACTAATCACCCGATTTATAATCAATTAAAAGAAAATAATTAGATCATAATTAAGTTTCTCAAATTAACCAAATTAATTCATCATAATGAATACCTATAATAATTATCATATCCAATAACATAATTAATTCAAAATTAATTATCTCTGCTTAACCGAATAAATACTCAGAATTAATTATAAACTAATTATCATCTCAAAGAACATAATTAACTTATAATTAATTATGAAAACTTAACCAAATTAATTACTGAAAATTAACTCCTTGATTTATTACTATCTCAAATCACATAGTTAATTCGTAATTAATTATCTCAACATAACCAAATTAAATACTCATAATTAATCCTTCGATTAATTATCATCTTAAAGAAAATAATTAATTAATTAATAATTATATCATCTTATCCAACTTAATATCTCATACATAATCACCAAATTAATTATCTTTATTGAAATTCTCAAATCACATAATTAATTTATAATTAATTATCTCAACTTATCTAAAATTATATCTCATAGTTAATCACCTGATTAATTATTACAATTAAAAATCTCAAACACAAAATTAAATCTCAATTTATTATCACAACTTAACAAAATTAATTACTCATAATTAATACCTCAATTAATTTTCATCTACAAAGACAAAATTTATCCATTACTAATTATCTTATTCCCCCAATAAATAATTTAATCCATAATTGTAGTGAAAATTATCGATGGTAATAAATTAACAAAACTTCACTTTATTGATTAGGAAATGTTTAAAACCCTACCTCAACGAATTTTTATTACCAAATGCATCCTAACTCAAATAGTGGCCATCTCTCACATAAACACTCTTACATTATTGGCCACAAGTACTTGTAATTGATCACAACCCCTAACAATAAAAACTGACACTCTAAATTAGTGAGGTGGGGACTAACACACAACAAAATAATCAACTACAGCCCAAAACAACCACAAACATATAAATCAAGTAATGAGAAACCAATTATATTGTATAAATTCTTAGCCGATAATAATGATGATGAATCTAATCTGTTAAAACCACTACGCCTTTAGTGGAGGTCATGAGAATATAGACAAATAGGTCATAAGACAAGTTTAACACTACCTAGAATTACAGTAAAATAAAAAAACGAATTAAACATGAATATAGGGTTTCATCATAATAGAGTCAAAACAACGGAGAAGAGAAATAGCCAATACGAATAAGGAAATTCATTGAGAGGGAATCACCTCACTGATATGAATATTTCTTTTGAAGTGAATATGAGAAATTTATGTGTGGAGAGGGAATTAGAAGAACTGGATGGTTTTCCACCCGTTAGTTAGCTGAGAGGCGGAGGGTTCAGACCTCACCTATGTTGTGCGCCTCTTCCTCTTATTTTCAATATTAAATAAATTACTTATTTTATTATAATAATTAGTACAAAAATAATAATAATAAACACCATCTTATTTTTATTACCCATTAATATCACACATCTTTGATGAACCCCTACTCCCCAATTACGGATCAATTAATTAAACTTTACTCCAAAAAATTAATTAAATAAATTCTACCACACATCATTATTTAATTAAATTATCTCAAAAAAAATTACTTAAATAAAATCTAAGTTATTCATAAAATAATGAAATTCATATTAATCGTGAATTTAATTAGATAAAACCCCAACTCCACATTTAACACATCATTTAATTAATTTTTTTTCCAACTAAAGTTTATTTAATTAAATTTCCAACACTTTATCATTTAATTAAAATAAATACTTAGGATCCTAATAATTTAAAATGAATTTAATCCATTTCATCTCATTTTCATTATATAACTTCTCTATCTCAATTCCATTTATTTAAATTCAATCAACATTAATTTAATTTAATGAAACCACAAGAGTTCATTAAATTAATTTCCCTTCAACCATGAATTTAATTAAATTACATTAAAACCAAAACACAGAACTAGGGGGAATTCATGGTTCTACCTGCATGGTCTAACAGACTGTGTGAAGACCATAGGTCCTCTAAAAAACACATATTTTATCTCATACGGTTGACTTGAACTGTTATGACTAATCTTGTACAGCTCGTTTGAACGTCATTTCGAGGTCCAGTTTTCTAGAATCCCATACATCCATATAAGAAAAACTTATATCCTTCAACAAAGAACATTATCAACACATTAAAAGATCCCAACTCACAAAACATCTTTTTGAAACATGTTTTTAAAAAACTGATCCATGAAATAAATGAATAACATAAAAACTTTCATATTTTATCCAGGTTCAAAAACATGGAACTCTACATACTTAGTGAGGATTCCTGTCAAATTACATGATGCAAATACATTGGAGGATCAAATATTTAATATTATATATTTGAGTATAATAAGAAAGTGTAAATAACATTCACCCATAATCATTATATAATTAGAACTAGATGAAGTCTCACTATTGATTTTATACCATATCAGGAGATGATGGATGCTTAATATTTTATAGGATTAATCATTCTCAACACTATTTATTCTATAATAAAATGATGGTCTACTAATGGTTCATTAAAACTATTTAGTGTCTGTCATGTGATAGATTGGTAACTTATATATTCAAACTTAATCACCAAGAAGTGTTTTATTGTATTTGTCTTCAATTTGGTTATTCAATATGACTATACAATGGTGATATATTTGGTGATAAAAAAAATACACACCTAAGGATGTATAAGATATTTCTACCATAGAATATAAATTTGTAAAAAATATTTGTAGTGGGTAAAGTATCATATGATTTTTTCATTGTTATACGTGTTAAATACATGTTCTAAATATGACATACTCACTATCAATAGTATCCAGTCTCACAGTTTAAGAGATAAAAAGGAACCAAAAATTGCAGCTATACTAGATAGAATGACAAACTTTTAGGGCACTCATGGGGATTCCCATTTTAAAATATAATAATACTATAATATTGAGTATTTTATACATTGAAACACCTTGGATGTATGATTAATGGTGTTTAGAATTAGTTGAGTTTAATTTAAACTATCATTAGAAGAAGTTATGAGATGATTTTGAGATGTTTGAATAGGCCTTGGAGAACATCGAAACCTCTTAAAACCCATATACAAAAATCAAGAATTTTGAGTTCATGAAAAAATGGTTATGCCTTGAATATATGATTTTATCTACATAACATAAATATTTAATATTGAATGAAAGGATAAATTTCCTACACATAAAAATTTATAGAAATTATAATAATTTACCAGATGCAATCATTAGAATACTGAGTGTATGAATCCATTATAAATATTTGATGTAAAAAATTGAAAATCTTATGAAATCAATGTTTCCAACAAAATTTTTTGGATGAGTGTAAAGCATGTTTTGTTAGTTAGATTTACAATATTTTACTATATAAAAATTTACTACATATATTAGAAAATAATTATTCGTCATAATAATTTTCTAACATAATTAATTTATATTCCCAACATAGGGAATCAATATTTATCAAAAATTAAATTTTTTTTGATGGATGATAGATAGAATTATTTGATTAAATATATAATGAACAGAAAATTTATTAGGATGATAAAATAGTTGTTTTTCCATTATATAAAAATACTAAAAACCAAAATTTATGTGTTGTCTATGATTGAGGAGAAATTGAATTTTATATTCTTCTATATGAAATCATGATCAATTAATGATAAAAATTTGAGTTTCTAAATTGTTTAATTATGAGGAAAAAAAATCATTCATTGGTGATGTTTTTATAAAATGGTGAGAAGATTATGAAGATTATGAAATAAATTTGATAAGATTATTTTTTAGGATAATTGAAGGAAAAGATACAATATATGTATTTATTGGTGAATAAAATGAATTTATAATGTTTTAAATAATAATATAAATGATGAACCATAAAGACATGATATTTAATTTATTAATTACTATATCACTATGATTTAATATTTACTGAGTATGGTTTAAGAGGTAAAAAGTAATATGTTTAAAAATATATCTGAAAATAACAATGATTTAAATTCTAGTTTTCATAAATTTTCAAATGTATGATGTGATACAAGAAATATATTTTTATTATATATAATTTTAATATAGTTGTTATGATAAATAAAATATGGATTTCGTGGAGTTATTTTTATAAAGATGAATTATGTTAACCCTTTTTTATATAAGAAAAAAAGAATATTTTGTTTATAATTGTTTCAAATATGAGTATTATTTAATGTGTTCAATCAAGTAATACTCATTGAGTTGTAAAAGGAGTGCAAAATAAATCATTTTAACCCACAATGTTTATTCTATTATGGAAGATTTTCAATAGATTCTGTTGATTACTCTTAATATACCACATTAAATATTTGAATTATGAGATAATTCATTTTAGGTACCCACCTATGAATGTTACATTAAAGATATCAAGATGACAAGAAAATAAAAAAACATATGCTAGTGTTATTGTCATATATGAATGATATTTGATAGTTCAAGAGAACTAATGTTCTTAAAGAAGAATAAAAATAATTTTCTACAACATACAGTGAATATTAGGATGAATTGAGTGTATCAATAAAATGAAACATTTTGGTAATATAATAAGAATTATTTAGTGTTGATTTTACAATAAATAATCTTGTTATGAACAAGAATTTGTGGATAGCTTCAGTGGTTCGGTTGCAAGTACGTTGTATAATGAAAGTCACAATGTAAAATTCCACTATTTTTTAGATTCTTATAATATTTTTAAATTTGAAGAAATACATGAAAAATTGAGATGATCTATTTTCAAAGAAGAAATTTGGAATGGAACTCATTGTATACATGTATAAATAACCAATGGGAGTAGATCATAGAACCTACACAAAATAGTTACAACACTTGTGTAATATTATTCAATGATTGATTCAGGATAATATCTATCCACCTATTAAAATTTTATATTATATTATAGTGGAGACACTAAGAATTACGAGATGTTGAAACAGAATAGACCATGTTTCTCATATCATGTCTTAACATATAAAAAATATACATGTTATTATTATTTTAGTTATTTTTATACATATACGTGTGTGAATGGTAATGAACAAAGTGACCCATTTATATCCAAACATTATATAGATATTCAATACCCACAATGGATTATGATAATAGAAAATGAATTGGTTTTTTTATAAAATCAGTCCCCACCTAATACAACCCCAATCTCAGGTGTGTCTACATGAGCACCTATGAATATTAATAGTTATAAGATAACATGTCTCATTTTATTATATCTTTTAAATTATTATGATTTGAATTAGAATTCCATGATTCTCTATTATATGTTTTAAAACTTATAACATTTATTTTCTTTTCTAAATAATAATTGAATATTTCAAATATTTAAGTGCCTCATAATCAAGAATCCAATTCCATTCCTATCAAAAAATACATAAAAGTATCTACTAAGACATTTAATAAATATTTAAAATAGAGATACCAAGAGAAAAATAAATATCACATGGGATTAATAGAAATCACTATTATATTATATTAATCTGAATTTTGAGGAATTATTAGTTTAATGTATTGATTATTATTCATATAATGAAATCAGATTAAGTTGTGACAGTGAATGTATTGATTATACTAAGGAAATCAATATATATGAATGGTATTATGTTGATAGTTTTCCTATTTATGTGGAAATATTTATATTCATATTCATCATGGGAAATATTGAGGAATATTATTAGATAGAATAATAAGATTATGTAGTGGAATAAGTGTTATAAAAGAATTTGACTGTCTACCCCATTCTCCCACTACTTCTGTGGGGAAAAAGAGGAACATATCAACTGTGAAAAAAAATGATTCTTTCAAATATAGAAGGTTTAGAAAATATATTTATGTGATAATGATGAATTTTATAATTTTTTAATATAATAGCTTAATTCATGATAAAACTTATAAAAAGTCTCCAGGTTTGGCAATTAATCCTAACTATAAAAAAAAAAAGGTTGAAATATTTATATAGTTACCTAGTGATGATATTAAAAATTATTTATGATAAAATTATTAATTTGAATAATTATTAGTAATATATATTGAAATTCGTGTAATATTAAAATATCACCCTAAACATATGATAAATTGAAATAAGAATCTATTTGATAAATCTAAAAAAATAGATTCTGAATCATCCTAATATATTTAGAAAAGGTTTTCTTCCATTAAATCACGTAAGTTATACCTACGTAATATGAGTCTCATAATAGAGTCTTAGAAATGTTGAGATATGATAGAGAAACCAAAACCTCAATATTATAGAAAAATATATATCATGGTTGTAGAAAATTTTATATCACTATATTTTAATTTTATGTATGTCCATGAAAAAAACTACATTTACATTTTTTCTTAAGTTCAAATAATGGGGAATCCAATTATATATAATGGAAATGATTGATCATATAAAATATAAGTTTCTCATACATGAATCCCAAAATGAAGAAGTTATGCCTTGAAATCATCAAACATGAAAATATTGAATGATTAAACCTATAAGAAAGATATCAATATTAATTGGTATAATTTAGTATTTCTAAAGGTCTGGTTGTTGAAAATTATAATTTTAGCATAAAATATTTGGTTTTTGAAATTAGATAAGTCATAAATTAAGAGAGTGTAATCCTATAGGAATGATGGGACCTAAAAAATTATTAATACAACACAGCTGAGGAAGAATCTATCTAATGAGAAAAAATTTGGAAACTATGGAAACATCTATGATTTGTATAATATTAGTGGTCACTACTATGATTAATTTTAGTATTATCCTTCTCGGTATCATCCAAATAAAAATTAAAATAGTGAACAACCAAATGATAAGAATCGGGTGAAGAAAAAATAAAATCATGACTTGGGTGATGTGGAAAATAAATCATCAAATATAAATACACTTAAGAGCATAATTAATAAGGATAATACTGATATTAAAATGAAATAATTGATTCTAATTTTGTCAGATATACTATTTTAATGAGTATTTTAATGTGTACATTAATTTCAAAAAAATTGGGAGGTATATTGTCAAAAATAGTTATAGTCCAAGAAAGAGTTAGTTGAATTAGAATGGCTTTTTATGGTCGTTGAGATTAATTAGGGAAGCTAAACATGAAGGTAAATGTCAAAGATGGATGAATGATGTGTATAAGTTGAATCTAGGAAGGAAACTTGGAAAAACAATGTGTGTGTATTTCCTAGTCTAATGAAAATATAGAAATTATCTATAATCGTTTCTTTATAAAATTGTTGTTATAATGATATAATGCAATAAAAAATGAATCATTATTTTCCCAAAGTATATCATTCCATATGGCCAGATCCATTAGATACGGATAGATATAAGTATATTGAAAATAAATTTAGTGATTTTATTACCAATGTTGACTTGTTCACTGAAACAATGAAAAATTAAAAAAAAGAAAAAAATACTACTAAAAGTTCAGAAAAATGAAGAATATTATACGTAGTAAGAATGATGAGTAATAGACATTTAAGACCTAGATAAAATATATTTTCTAGGTTGAGAAATATATTTCACCCTTAATTCTTAAACATAGATGTCTGTAGTAAATTTAACCTATCCCCATATTATTTTGATGGTTATTTAGTTAGGGGAGGAGATGGTGGTGAAGGTTGGAGAGTATCCCATAAAGGGGTTCTCTAAAACATTAACGAGGATTCTATATATTTATATATTCTATTGAGATAGAAAATTTCATTAGCCCCTTCAAAGATATTAATGATGTTGTATGATTATAGTGACTCGACCTGGGATTTCCTAGAGTTGTTTCCTAATACAATTATATTGGAATGATTACAAGGAATCAAAACCTAAATGATCGAAGGGTTTAATAGTTTTAGTAAACCATATAAATACATTAGTCTTGTATTGAAAATAAATACACTCATTACAAAATATATAAATTTTATATTTTCCATTCAAATATAACATAACTGTATCTAATATATCCATGTATATCTTTCATAGTATGCTTATAGGATTCCATGTTAAAGGAAACAAAATAAGGGTGTTATAAAATTATCACTAAGGTTAAAGTACTGTCTAATAAATAAAAATTCAATGAGAATAATAAAATGAAATTGAGTTATGAAATTATTTTTTCACATGGTAACTTTTGACTCAAATCTCCATAGATTAAATATTGAAAATTTTAACTCAAAATATCATTATGAATCTCTAAATCATGATATTATTTGAAAAATATTCTATATATACATCATATATAAGAACTAATGTTCAAAATAATAATGATATTGTTTTAATAGAATGATAATAGTAACAAAAGTAAGTGAGATTGCAAATATGATCATTAAAATTGTTTTCAAAAAGAATAATAATTACAAATTATAAACTATACCAAACCACATTTAAAATATTGATTAATAATATAACAAAATTAATTACATCAAATGAAACATATAATATCATTATAATAATGAAATTAATGATATAACATGTGAAATGTCAATATATATTCCATATAAGAAAAACTTGGTGTGTAATAACAAATAAGTCTCAAATGTAAATTAAGACAGGATCCCTTACCTTCTGATTCATTTTTCAAAAACCATAATCTAACTTTATCTATAATTGTATTAAACACATTAAAAACTAATGAAATGATGTTGTGTTATGAAATTCTATCCCACATGGTAACTTTTAATACAAATCCCCCAAGATGAAATAATTCATATTTTAACTCAAAATATCATTATTAATCAATGAATCATTATTTTATTTAAAATAAATTCTATATATACACCATATATATATGATATTAGGTTCACAATAATAAATTTATTTTTTTAATATAAATATTACAATCACCAAAGGATGTTATATTGAAAATATGATCATTAAAAACGTTCTGAAAGAGAATAATATTAATGCATTCTAAAGTGTCCCATACCACTTAGAAAAATTTGAATCATAATACACCTAATGTAATAACATAAATAGAAACATATGATTTCATGATAATAAATATATTTGTGATATATAATTTCAATGGTGAGTATTTATTCTATATTGGGGGAAATAGGTGTATAACAACTAATAAGCCTCAAATTTAAATTTAGACATAATCCCTTACCTTGTGATTCCTTTATGGATAAAAATAATCAAACATCATGTATAATGGGTTTAAACATGTAAATAACTAATTCTAAACACATAATAATATTTATAATATCATAAAATGTCTTCTTATCATATATTATATCCTATTTGTTAACAGTCATTCATTAGATTCACTATTTTGGGTATTAATTTCATTGTCTTTAGAGTATGTATTGACATGTTACATTTTTTTATTCTAATATAGATAATGGTTTAATCATATAAAGAATTTTAACAATGATTTAATTATTATATATATTCATTATATATTTATTTATAATAATTTTTTATAAATAGAGATAATAAAATAAATTCACCATCTATGAAGACGGTAGATCATACGTACGCATGAACGCTACATTCATTTCATTGCCCTATTAAAAGAATAACAGTAAAAGAATTTATATTTATATGTATATAATAATTCAAGTATCATATATATTACCTTTATGATACATATGATTATTAAAACTGTCCTTTATATATTCCATGTATAGTGTTAACTAATCAAATTTCATTGAAGGGGTGGTAGTCCAAACATCCAAAAACAATATTATCATATTCCCATAAAATAGAGTGTATAAAGGTATGTGTTATAGAATTATTAATGAATAATAATGAAACCATTAAATTCAATATATAACCTATATAAATATATTCTCTTGATTAATTCCAAATAATGAATGGCACTAATGGAAAAAATGAAAGACAATATTTAATGAAGCTATAGTCAACAGTACACATAAATGAGATGTTCATTACCTAGTATATGGAAGCATCTATAATTGTAGACGTACCCATTAATATAAATACATATCATTATAATTATGATAATTTTTTTATTATATAATCATTTAATAAAAATAATTTAAGTAGTGGAGAAATAAATAAAACTAAAGAGTTTAAGGGGGGATTTTAACTTGTAATCGGCTTACTCCTTTTGGTTTACACCATAGGGATTACCTGGAAGGATTTATGAACAAGGTGAGGCTTACTTTATGAGGGTAGGTATTTCTAGGAGGTATTTTTTGAGATATTTATTATCCAGTTTGGATTTATATGTGTGAGTAAGTGGGATATTTGAGTTTGTTTTTATAGTGGAGGAGGAGCGACACTATTGTAAATTTTGTAAATGGAAAGTTCACCAATGGTTTTACCATTTCCATTATATTCAATAATGTTAAAAAATTTATCCAACAGATCATTGGGCATAAATTTGAATAGAAAATTCCATTTTTAAATGTTTCTAGGTCATTATAGATTTTATGTTTTAGGTTTAGTCCCTTTTTAAGTTTAATTTCAACTTTATCGTTGTTATTAATTTTAATCACTTTCACTATTATTTTTTTTGTAAAAATATATGTATAACATAATATAAATTATAAATTATGATTATTAAAAATATTTAATCTATTTTTTCAAATTCAAATAACATAATTGGTATAAATTAATTTTAATTTAATCTTGTAGATGGGATGACAATGTTGGTTTGTAATGTAAAAATGTTTAAAAATTTGCAAGGTTTTCATATACAATTTCAATGTAAAAGTGATTCAAATGAGATAAATATAATTAATTTATAAAGAAGTTATTTAATTCCACTTTAAAACTATTTTGAAATATAATTTAACCTTATAAATATATTAAATATGAAACAATTTTGAGTCAAAATTCATCATTTTTTATTATTCACCATAAAATTAAACATCAAAAAAATACCAATAATTTACCCTAACCTAATTATTATGTTACGATTTTGGATTTTTTTTAATTTTAAATATAATATTTTTAAAATAATTGAATTTTTTTTATTTTTTCTCTATTAAAAAATTTTAAATGTGCATTAATAAAAATAGTGGTTTTTATGTCTAATATTGAGTTTGTTCTTATCTTATGTCTATTAAATATTATAGATAAATATCAAAAATATTTTATTTTATAAATAATATATATTAAATTAACATTACTCACTACTTTTAATGAATTTAATTTATTAGGATAAAACAACTTCATGATCATAAAAATAGTTTTCTAAAAAAATATCCCCTTTATATTCATTTAGATCTTAAATTCATTTATAATTAATTATTAACCGATGAATTCATATAATATTAATTATAACCAAATATTTTTATAAGTTAGTTAATCATATTCATAACATCTAATTTAATTTATATGTTATGTGTTATTATATTAAATAATAATATTTTAATAATACATTATTGTTCATTAAAACTCAGTCATGCATGTAACAAAAACCATTGATGAAACTCGTTGTGAAACAATATGTATGCTAACTCAATGTATCGTGTATTTTAATCTTTATGTTATATTTAATTTATTATAAATTGTATACATATTAATATTTACTATGGTATTATATTTCCAAACCCAATTGGTGTTGCGTGTCAAAAGAGATATCAAATACAATGGTCTAACTTTATATTTTTGAGGTGCTACACTTTCCACCACCTTAATTAAATTGTGTCCTTAAAATTTATAATTGATGTTAGTGATATATTGTTTTATATTTCTTATTATTGAAATCCAAAATCTTGAGAATGGTTTGTATGAAATCCCATATAAAAGATAAAATAGTAAGTACAAAGGTCATATAGAATATAAAATATTACTAGGTATATAAGATAATATTAGTAGCCAGTAGAGATACATATAATGAAAAAAAGATTAAAAACAAATAGGGTGTGATTGAGGTCATCAATCATAAGAAATTGTGGGATCCAAGGAATTTTGAGGGACTCAACTCTATAAATATGTAATGATATTGAATATCATCAGTTCAACAAATATTAATGTATTAGGACCCCATTTATTTTAATATCCATATCACCATGTTAATAAATTGTTTTAATAACTATTAATATAATAAAATTTAATTTCATAATATATTTTAATTTATTATGAACAATTTTATCTTTTGATTGTGTTGCAACCAAATTATAAATCATCCTATACATAATGAAATGGGTATCCCAAAACCATCTTTTATCCGTGAAGAAATAAAATAAAATCTTAAAGGGTATCTAGGTCTGTAAAAGTAAACTTTATTTAAAATTTATATCTAACTATTATCCAAAGAAAATATTTTTAAGGTAATAGTCTATATACACTAAAAGTTACACTACATATTCATCCTTGATATTTATTTTTAAGACAATTTAAATAAAAAAAATGACATATTAACCAGGACATTGAATAGGGAAATTATTTCTGTGAAACCCTTATTGTCCTTATGTCATGGGTTTTAGAACTGTGTCCCTACTAGACTTGTTAGGATGTAACATAGAATATATGTTTTTCTTTTTTAAAAACATTTTAATAATATTTCAAAAATAAACATGATGTAAATCATTAAAATAATTTTAATGATTAAATAGACTTTTAAAAATGGTTATCAATAACATCTGTATACATAAATACTTCATCCATTTATTTTTACATAGGTCCTTACATAGTATATAGTTTATCCATTAGAGGAAGTAATGTACAAAAACAAAAAACTATAATGTGAGCATTAATTATCATTTTAGAAAAACAAAACAATAATATTTAGAATATGTAAATATTGACAAATTAGTATCAGTATAATACTTATCATGTTTAATATGGGTCATTCATATTCATTATCTAGAAAAATCATTCCTACTTTTCTATAAATAGTATTTGACTTTTCCAAATCATATCCCCTAGGAGTATCGAAATAGGTGCGTATTAAGGCTCGTTGTTGTGTACAAGGTTACACCGAGTCAAGCCCGACACATCTTTTTAGATTTTTTATTATTTGGTACATATTTTCCATAACCATTTTTACTTATAGTATCTAGAAAAGGATTCATTGCTATTATGACCCACATAATCTATACCTTACCAAAATCATTGAATGTCTTGTATACATAGCCTCAATGTCTATCTTATTGTAAGGTTCTCTAATATATTTTTTCATAAATATAGTTCACAAGGATTGTAATAAATGTTCTTTGATTCGAACTCTAGATAACCTAGAAATTTAAATGTGTTTTTAAGAATTTTTATGAATAATTAACCATTCCATTTCAAGACAATGATCAAATTGTCTAGTGTATTGGGATGATTAGGAATATAAAACATAAAATGTGTAAGTAGAATAAACAAAAATCATTTAAATAATCATCAAAGAGCTCCCACCTTCCATTGGTCTCCAAAATCATCATAATATAACTTGGGGAAAACATCAACAAAATGGATGAGCTTAAAAGCCTAGTAAGGATATAGACATAAGAATAAAGCAAAGAGAAAGGGTAAGAAGTATTAACATGATGACATAAAAAGTCATGGAACTTGAATAAACATACGAAAGAGTAAAATTTAGAGAATAAAGACTTGTAACCAAGAAATCATAGTAATGTGGAAACAACAAACAAAGTGACATAACCCTGAGTCATGGATAACTACCATGTCAATTGAACATGGTAGGAAAAGATCAATAAAAAATCAGGTTCTATCGTTTTCCCAACATTACATCTAATGAGACTAAAAATTACCCAATTCATTGAGAGATATCTAATAAACCCCTTAATAATATTTTGTTGAATATTTTTGAAACATGACGAATCATACATAAGGAAAAAAACATAAGGGTTACCCATGGAAGGAATTGGGTATCATACTCATGTCAAAAGGCATATAAAAAGTATTATCACAATGGTGTCCATGAAATAATGGATGTAAATCATACAAGGATATTTATAAGGTGAAATAGACATATATAATATCATATTACTTCTAATTTATATATATTACATTTTTTTAATAAACCATGAAAGAGTATCATTTTAGTGCAGTTAATGGAAAATTCTAATGAGCATTTAATAATAAAATATTTCATTTGTTTTCCTCAATCTAGAAATGATACAATAATATTTTTCATTGAAATATGAGTAATTTTATAAAAATATGTGTTAAAATATATTATAGAGGTCAATTGAAAATGGATAAGAAGTCATAATTTTCCATTTAATTGGTCATGTTTATCGAGAATAATTGAGATGATAATGTTTTATAAACATCTATATCCATGAAATAGAAGGATTAACTAATCTGGATACTTGTTTCAAAATCATATAAACATAATTTAGAATAATTATATAAAAATAAATAATATTTAAACTGTGTTAAAGGGAGATAAATATTAGTCCAACAAAAAATGAAGGCTTACAGAGAATCCCATACCTTATGTGTGAAAGTGTTCTTCACTTGATTTAATGTACTGTATAATAAAATTAAATCCATTAGTTAATTAATTCAGAAAATTATTTATATATATTTTATTTATTATAATTTATTAAATTTTATTTAGGGCCTCTTTAATGAGTTATAAGATATAATTATATATTTCAAGAGCGTTCGTTTCTCTGATTTCCATGAACGATTTACATGTTTACATGTATAGAAAGTCATGTAAAATGGAAATAGATTTATAGAATTTAAATTAGTTTCCATTAATGAACATATATATAATATTAAATTGTTATATAATTCATTTATTAATTTTGGGTAATGATGAATCATTAGATAAGTCTTTTTTGGTAATCGTTTAGATTATTATGGCGGTTTTTCTATCATCATAAACTAGTTTTACTATATTAATTATATATGTATATATATTGGTTAGATAACATTAAATAAAATTTAAGAAATATTTTATACCTTTTTTGTAACTATAAAAATGTTATTATGACTGAACTTGAATTTGAAGGAGAAAAATGAAAGCATATTGTCCTTGAAGGCTATAAATCGGCACATCATGGAATATTTTTACACTTTTATAATAAAAGGAGAAGAGAAGAGAATAATGATGGATTGTTCTATTAACAAAAAAATTTAAACTATAAAAAATTTATTGGAGTAATCAGATAAATTGTATAATGATATGTTAGAAGATCAAAAGTCAACAAAATATATTCAAATGATGTTATAAGAAAAAGTATGAGGTTTTTACCTCTTGAATTTTTCATCTCTATGGACCTACATAGGGAAAATGGATTGGACTTTTGATGACATCAAGAGAATATATAAATGGGAGATGTGTTTGGGAAGGGGTTTTGTATAATCTAGATAAACTTCAAGGTTTATGAATTTTGAGGAGAATATGTGGTAAGGAATGAAAATTATAGTGATGGAGAGGGGTGTTTTTTGGAATATTTCATTCATTAGTTTATTATTTTGGATCATGAAAATATATACTGATGATTCCACTAATAATAAAACATAATGTGATAATAATAGTTCTAGATTATAGTTGATACACTAGTGATGAGTCATGGACTATTGAATTTAACTTATAATGTATATATATTGTAATTAAAGTATTTTACTATTCAAAAAAATGTCACATATTATAGAAAAATACAAAAAAAATTCACTTTAACCATTTATAAATTTTTAGAATAAAATATTAAAATCCATTTTATGAATTTTTTATAAATATTTCAAATTTAATTTTTATTTAAAATTATTCATTTTTCAAAAAAAATAATGATTTTAAAATTATAAATGATTTTATGACACTTAGAAAAATAAATGAAGGTCGCATAAAATTATCTTCAAATAAAAGATAATAAAATATTATTTTATTATTGTATTTTATGAAAATAAAATTCCACTTTAATCATTAAATTAATTACAAAATTGTATAAAATTATTTTTGTTCCCCTAAAATACCCATACATAATTTTTCATTTTCAATAAAAATTATTTATTCAGGATATAAATATATCATATATTTATTTATATGATACACAAATTTTATTTAAACATTCATAGGAGATGTTTCTATTATATTGGCAAGTTCACTATTCATTAGTGTCACATTACTATTTATTAGGTCATGCTACAGATTCCTTGGTTTTGGTTCCTTAGTTTCTATAAATAATCCCTATTTAATTCATTATTTATTTAGAAATACTGCATTTTAACCTCTATGTTATTTTATGTGATTTATAAAAAATGAATTTATTATAATAATGGCATTTTAATTGCTATAATTTAGGGGTATTGCAAAACAACTATTCTAACCAGACCCCAGTGAGCCCTAAGTCGGTGTATAATACTAATATAATAGAATGATTATATTTAATCAAATCTTGAAGGATAGAAAAGTTTATTAGTCTTGGAAAAAAAGATAAATACATGGTTCTTTTATTAAAAATGAACACACTAAATAAACATAATTATGTTCTTCCTTTCTTGGATAAATTTTTCCATCTAGTATATCCCTACATATCATTCATAGTATGCTTCTTAGATTATTAGGGAAAAGAAAAAAATAGTGAACTAAAATTATCAACAAGGGTAAATTATAGTGGAAGAAATAATAAATGAATGAGAATAATAAGTAAGTCATGGAAAATAACTAGATACTTATACCATTATTAAAATATTTGTATATTTAAAAAAATATAACATGCTAATAAATAAAAATACATTAAATCCAAATAACCAGATAAGGAAAAATCAATATGTAAAGGTAAGAAAATGATAAACAAAACATTTAATCAACGAGCTGAGAATGAAAAACAACCATATATATGACAACACAAAATCTCACGGATAATAAATTATGAATCAAAATAAATATATTTTTTAGTTATTCGATGTCATGTTTCTAGCACATGAACAATGTTACCATCTGAGAAGGTTTAAATATATGGGTAGAAGACCATATATTATTTTGGGAAATAAACTTGAAGGGTTAGTCCCTAAATAATTTCATCTCATGTGACTACCGATGCATCGCGAGGATTTAGTAAACTGATCCCCAACCCTTAGGGATTACCTTAAATAATCCACAACACATATCATTAATATACCACGAATTATTCATATAAAATAAAACATATTCTTTATCAAATATCGGTATTAAATAAAAGATACTTATTTACTCAAAAAATAAAATAACAGCCAGAGTAAAAACCATAGAAAAAATGATATATGGTTCATGCAAGAATCATACCCTTGAAAAATGATAGAGATATTTATGGAAAATTCAATTTTAAATGAACACTAGAAATTGAATATTTCAATAGGACTAAAAAAATAAAGGAATTAAAATTCAATATTATCCTTAGACTAATTAATCAGAATCCATACAGAAGAATATTTAGGATGGTATCAATACAACATTTCATAAGTGGAGTAAATTAAACGGGGTTTGTCATTGATGAATATATATAATATAACATTATTGAAAAAAAAATGTTTTTTTGAAATAAATTTTGAAAAAATATTAATTTAAAAGTCACATCTAAAAACATTTTCACTAAAAACTTTCATTTTAAACATGAAATGAAAGCTTCAATGATGTTACTATAGGTAAATTTGTACATTCCATACAAGGTAAAAAAAGTATTCCTTTTTCATGGTAAAATGATTTAAAATAAGGAAATTTCAAGAAGATAAAATTGTATTACTCTAAAAACATTATTATAATACAATATGGGTAAAATTATTTTTAATAAATATTTTTTGAAATGTTAAAAAATTAATTTTTTTTAAAACAATTTTTATTTGAATAAAACAGGTTCTCCGAATAAAGAGAGATATGTTGTCGACTGTTTATAAATAAATATATAAAACATTTAAATACCCAAGAGTCTAAAATGGTACTAATTATTTATAAAGTTCTTTAAAAACTAAATGAGATGAAAACAAAAGTGTTTGTTAGACAGTGATCAAATAATTTCCTCTAATAAAAATTTTACTATAAACAATCCCGAACAAAATGTGATCATAAATTAAACCCTTGAAAAGATTATAATGTTGGAGTGAGAATCAACCATTTATTGTATTATTTAAATCAACTATATTTCAACATATAGAAGTGGAAATATATCCATAGATATTGTAATTAATTATACACATAATCCTATAATTTTAATGATAATAAGGAAATAATTTATCCAAATGAAAAGAAATTGGGTTACGAAAATATTTTTTACTTGGTTACATTTAAATCAAATCCCCTTAGATGAAATAATTATAATTGACACTAGAAATATCCTATTGAATTGATGGATTGTGATATTTTTTGATAAATGGTCAGTATTTACACCATATATAAAAAATTCGTTGAAAAAAATATAAATAAAATTTTAAATATGAAGTTTGCAATAAAAAAAGGAAGTGATATTGCATATATAATCCTTAAAAATGTTCATGAAGAAAATAATATTAAACATTCTAATGTTTCCCATGCCACATTAAAATATTTCAATCATAATCTCTTGACAGAATAATATTAAAGGAAAATTATAATATCATGCGAATAAAGAGATTCCTGATATAACATTTCAAAGGGAAGTATATACACCATATAAATGAAACTAGATTTACAATAATGAATAAGTCTAAGTGGATTTTAAATTGATATATAATCCCTTAACTTGTGTTTCCTTTTTGGGTGAACGTACTTTAACATCTTGTATAATAATATGAAACATATATTGTCTCTTTATAATATCTTATTACTGGTTAGTTAACAGTCTATCATTATTTTCAATATTTATGGTTTTAATTTAATAGACTTTAGAATATGTTTTCAATGGTTACTTGTTTTTATTCTTATGGTGATCAGGGTTTCATCATCATCAGAATGTAAACCATGACGTAATATATATATATATATTATGTATATATTTATTTAATATAATCTATAATATATAGAGATACGAAATGAAATGAAACATTCATTGTGATAGTAGTGGTACAACAAAATTAAAATTTAACAATGTTAAAAATGTCTTTTATCAATTCTATAAAAGAACTGACTGCCAGAGCGAGGTTAAAAGCCTTAGTCTTTTATCAGCACTAAAAAATCACTGCTAAAGGGGTCATTTATCAATGCTAAAAAGAGCTAATAAAGGGTCTATTATCAGTGCTTAAAAAAAGCACTGATAAAGTATTCCTTTATCTTCTCTTATAAAAGTATTGGTAAATTTCATTTTACCAGCACTCATAGATGAATTGATAATATAGGCCATTTTCTAGACTCTTATAATGGCTGATTAATATTACCTTTATCTGTTCTTTTAAAAGAATTGATAAATGTCCATTCTACAGTGTGTTGTAACAGGACACTACTACATCATAAATAGATAAGATATTAACAAAAAAAGTCCCAATACTGGATTTAAATGATATACAATTTACAATGTAAACACAAGAAAAAAACACAATATAATAGAGATTCTAAACATTGGTTTATGCAATTACCTAAAAGAAAAATATTACATATATTCAAAAACATAAGTGTTTTCATATCTTTTAATCCTAACCCCACTCATGCTATTTCCAAAAAACCCACCCAACTTAAAAAAATGAACATTTATAATATTGTTTTATGATATTAATAATAAAAAGAAATAAATTAATTGAATGTGTTAATTTAACCGAAATTGATGTTAATTTAAAAAAAAGTTCAATTGGATTCATACCAGTTAGAACATATACTGGATTAGTGTGTGGATATTTTGAACACATCTCAAATGAATTATCCATCATTTTCATAAATTATTAAAAACAATTTGAATGTGTTTTCTTAGTTTTGAATATGTGAGAAATCTTTTTCAATAAATTATTTTCTTCAACTTGGAATATGATGTCTTGACTCATTCTGATTACATCATGTACCAATTTTCTGGGAAATAGTTTCTGGCATTTCAAAAATGACTTATTAATCATTTTGTTAAATTATCAAGAAAATCCAAGTTCGATTTATCTATTTAATGTGATTGACACTTTTTGAACTATATGTCAATTTTAAACTGATAACGGACCCTCTAAGTCATACATAGAATATCATGTATTAGATTGAAGTTAAGATTCTTCTTACTAATCACATATTACATTTGGGTCATTTTTATTGTGTCAAAACATTCCTAATGTGTTTTCATGGTTTTGATTGGGAAAGTTGTTTATTTTACTATAATTGATTGTAACATTAAATAAAAATATGCACTTTGATTCATACTAATCACACTATGCATTGGACTGAGGTGTGGCTGATTCTTACAAATTTTAAATGACTCATAAAAAAATTTCCTAAGGTATAAGATAAATCTAAATTTGTTTTATTGGTTTTGAATGCATTATTTATTATTTTTACTAAAATTCCATTTTAAAATTAAATCATGCACGTTGACTCATACTGATCACATGGTGTGTAATATTGACATGTGTCTAACTCCTACACATAAAAAATGACATATAATCCATTTTAGTAAATTATTTAAAATTTTTGAATTCATTATCTCAGTTTTGAGTATGCTAGTTTTCCTTTTTACTATAATTGATGTCAATTTCAAATAAAAGACATGGACATGGAGTCGTATCTATCACATCGTGCATTATATTTAGGTGTGGTGATTCATGAACATCTCATATCACATATGGATAATTTCATAAATTTTTTAAAACAATATGAATGAGTTTTTTTAGTATTGAGAAGGGAAGTTTGATTTTTACTAAAATTGATGTTAATTTTAAATAAATATGCACTTAGAGTCAGTCTTTTTACACCATGCATCAAATTGAGTTGCAGTTGATTCCTACTCATTCCAAATAACTTATTTATTTCTAAAATCATAAAAAACAATGAAAATGTGTTTTCTCGGTTTTGAGAAAGTTGCTTGTATTTTTTTTAAAAAAAAAAAATAATCATGAAACATTCACTTTCACTCATATGTATCACATAATGAGTTAGTTTTACATGAGACTAATTCTTACATGGAAAATTTTTTTATGAATCTATGACGTAAATTATCAAGAAAATTCCTGAGAATTTTCTTAGTTTTCAGTGAGTGAATCTTTTAAAATTGAAAAGATAATTTTAAATTGATAATGGAATCATTGAATTTTTTGTATTTTTTAGTAAAATTAATGTCAATTTTAGAAATAAAAAAGTACTTGGAGTCGTAACGGTCACATCATGTGTCAGATTAAGGTGTGATTGATTTCTACACATCCCAATGGATCAAAACAATCCTACATATCAATGTTACCATGATTTCCATTTAATTTCTTTATCGAATTGGAAAAACGTCCTGAACAGCATTGAACACACCACATCAACTCAAAAGAAGACTCCATCTATATCAAAAATAATTTATTTTGAGTAATACTATAAATAAATTAATTAATCATAAATATGAAACATTAATTCTATGGATAATGATTTCATATGAAAATTAAATTCTTACCTCTATGATTGAGTAATAATGAGAACTCGATGGAAAGTGATAAGTCTCAATAATAAATGGGTGAATGGTTTTGAGAGAGTAGAATAATTTGGATGTTTTGGTATAGAAATGCATGAAATATGGATAGAGAACCCCAACTCAAACAAAATAATCAACCTACATTAGAAAATAATTATTTAATGATTAATAATAAAATTAAATAAACTAATCATAAATATGGAATAACTAATTAATTATTTGTACAATGATTTTACTATGAAAACATCAAGAGTACCTCCGTAATTGACAAGAGGTAGTGTCGGTTCTCCTCCTACAAAGGTAGTGGAGGTAACTTAAAGGAAGGTGATGAATTCCCACACTGTATGGGTTAATGGTATTTAAGGAGATGAATATTGTGTATGTTTTGGTGTAGAATGGAATGAATGATCGATAGAGAACCTCAACTCGAACAAAAGAGTCCACCTATATAAGAAAACAATTATTATATTAGTAATACAAAAAAATTAACATAAATTTGAAACAATACATTAATTTTACAGACAATGATTTTATTGTGAAAACCTCAAGGTTACCTCTATAATAGAGCAGAGGTAGTGTCATTGCTCATCCAACAATGTATTTGGAGAGAACATGAGAGAACATGACAATTAAAACACTGTATATGGGAAAAGGTTTTGTGGGAGAATAATTTTGTGGATGTTTTGGTATAGAAAGGCATGAAAGATGAACATACCATGCCAAGTCAAACAAAAGAATTCATCTATTTACAAAAAAAAAATTATTATGTCAGTAATACTAAAAAATAAATTAAATATAAATATGAAACAATAAAACATTTTTATGGACAATGATTTTACTATCAAAAAATCAAAATTACCTCAATCTGCAACCAGTATTCAAATTATATAGCTTCAATTCAGCTAAAATTGATATGTATTTAGTACAACTGATATACAAAGGTTTCATAGAACATCTATTTAAATACACAAACAACTTTTTCCAATAATGAAGGTCGTCTTCAATTTCAATGATCATTTCTTCTATAAAATCTTCGTAATAATTTATAAAGTTATTCATATAAAGTGATTCATAAACCCCAATATTATCTCAATTAGTGTCCACATATAGTTTTTCCACATGTTTATTGAAACATTTTTAGATTTGATCTATTCCATGAAAAATAAAATGTTCTTACAACTATTAAGTACTAATTTTTCCTGAATAAAAACATTTTTAACAACGAAATATGATTTTAAAAGGGTCATCTACATGATCTCTTGCAAACATGATGAACTCTTTAACTCCATATTCAATCTCATTTGTCAAACTATTACCGTGCTTCAAATTTATATTCATATCCATTCGATTAGGTTTATAATAAATTAATATTGTACAATATATAAATAAATACACATATTATAGTCATTGTCAAAGGTGATTGTTATAAAATCTTCCAATAAGTGTATATCAATATTTTACTATTTAAAAAATTAATCATTTTGTTGAAGAAAATGGGTAAAGGATTTAAGAAAATAATTACTCCACTGATGGAGGTGTTATCTTATGAATTCATTCAAAGGATATAGTTATATACAACACATTCTTATAACCTAATCTCCTAGTCAATTATAATTTAATTTTTTTATTTGACACATCCTTCATTTCTTATAGACATGTACCTATGTTGCTTGAAATAAGCTAAGAATTAGTCATCCATGGGATGACTAATTCTCAATGTAGTATAAGAAACTTAAAATAGATAACATGTTATTTTTAAGAAAAAAATATTAATAATGGATTTTCATAAGATGAAGTTGATGAGGATGAAAGTTTTCTATAAAATAGGTGGCGGTGATTCTCCTAAAAAATAATTTAATAATTAATAATATATAGAATTTGATAAATTCCATTCTATTTTTTTAGGAAATAGTGATGTAGAAACCAAAGGAATTATTAAATTTAAAATTAATGTTATAACAAATATTTGAAAATATCTTAAAACTATTGGGATTATATATTACCACACTGATAGATCCCAAGGATTCTAGGGAGGTTTTCACATCATATCTAGCCATTATAATGATTATAGGGAGGCTATCTTATAAATATTGACCTATCATTGAAATTCATCGAAGACCCATAAAGAACATTTAATAAAGCAATAATACACATCGGCATGATATATCACTAACAAGGGAGAAAAACACACCAACCATTGATACATCTATCTCATAAAAATTTAAATATATTTATTTATTTCTTTATTTAAATAACATGGAATTTATAATACACATAATTACAAAAAATATTAACATTAATCATAATTTTTTATGTAAATAAATAAAATCCCTTCCAAATTCAGAAATCTAGAACCATAATTTGTGAATAAATAATTATAAAATTACTCTTACAGTATAAGTTTTGAAAATGATCATATGTATATATATATATATGTGTTTCCCGTGGTGTAGCTCTACTAGTAGCAGCTCTATGAGGTGTCGGTGAGGTCTCAGGTTCAAGACTCTCCGAGTTACTCTCTATTTGGGTAGATTTGGATTTTATTTTGTATTTATCCCCCTGTAAATTTTTTTGTAATTATATATATATATATTTAACATAAATTTAAAAACATATATGTAACCCTAATAGTATAATATCACAACATAATAATATAAATATGACTCCATAATAATTTTGAATTCAAAACGTTTTTATGGTCTTAAACAATGTTTTTTATGTTAATTTGGCTATGTGATGACTTTAATGAGGTTTTATTTAGAAATAAATCATTCCTATTAAATTTGATAAAATATGGAATCAATTTTAACCCGTGTGAGAGGATAATTGGGAATCTCATTCCAAATAGAGACTCCATCCATTCTAGCTATCTGAGTTCAATCTATGAGAAAAAATGATTTCATGGAATGCTGAGTAATATTTTCCAAATTGTAAAAAAATTAAAATTGGGGTGTGTTGATAGATTTTCCACATCCCAAAAGTTAATGGGGATTCATCTGTTAGATACTCCAATAGATAAAATCGTCAAAATAAGTCCTAAATGGGTGAAAATTTAGTCCAATAATCATCATTAGTTGACTTTTTTTTTATTTTTTCCACCCCTAAGACACAATTCAACTCAATGGGATCATTACTTCATCACATTTATTTATGAAATTACCCTAATGGGTATGGTGATGATTATAAAAAATAAATCAGATATTGTGGAATTTTTCATGATTTGTATGTGGAGAATTTAGAATGAATTGGGAATGTGAATAAATTATTTCATATGTAAAAATGAGATTGAATTAACTAGAGGCAATTCCAGAATATTTCAAATCATTGAAAAAATTATGCTTAGAGAGAAAGATTACGTACATATGTAAAAAATGGAGAAAATTGATTCAAAATAATGATTTTAAAGGACCAAAATAGGATATCCAAATAGATATTAAATTAAAAAAATAGATCATAAATAATTTAATCTTTTCATAATATAAAAAAATAATATAAAAGCACCAGACTATAAAAAACTCATGACATCGTATAAAAAAATAAAAACTATAAGAAAAAAACACAAAGAAAATTACATGGTCTGCCTCTCTAGGTTGAAGAAAATCCACATTGAAAACCCTAACTGCAACCGATAACTGGATGTCATATGATGTTCGTGAAACTGGAATTAGTCAAGTGGTGTGATTCGAGCTTCGATTAACTGAGGAAGAGTATAGGTAGTGGGTGTCATGTTTGGAAAGCTTGAGATATCATGATGGGTTCAAACATGGTTCGGATTTTTAAATAGATCAGGTCTCTTTTTATAGTACATACAAATAAGCAATGATAAAGTGTCATTTTACTAGTTTTTATGTAATAATTGATGGTAAATGAATTTCTTTATCAATGCTATTATTCTAGAACAAATAAAAATTCATTTTATTAGTGATTTTTTTTTTATTTTGATAAAGCTTCATCTTTTCAGCAAGATAAACGTGATGATAAAGACCTACATTAATCAGTTCTTATTACTAATACACTGATAAAAGATTTATAATTATAATTATAAAAAAATTGTATATATATATAATTAATATAATTAAATATAAATATATAAAATTTATTCTTTTTAAATATATTAATTAAAAATTCTTATTTATTTATTTCTAAATATAGATATATATTTGAAACATAATATTTATATCTAATTTTAAGTGTGCTCATGCTTATATGTTTATAATGAGTGAAATTTAAAAAACTAAAAAAAGTACACGTTAAAAGTATTTAATAAATTGATATGATTTTTGGGTGTGTATTTTCTAAAAAAAAATATGTTTACTACGTATATGTGAAATCAATAAAAAAGAAATTTGATCTATGTAAAATTAAAATTCAAATGACACATTCATCTATATATATGTCCCTTATACTATATATGCAACTATTCAGAATTTTTAATTCATATTAATTTATAATTATAAACCATTATTCACTAAATATATGTCTATTTAATGTAAAGGGAATGAATATTTTTTAATACAAAAATCATATTTACATACATTAATATTTATCTATATATTTAATATCTAAAATTTATTAATATTAATTATTATAATTTTCTAATTATGAAATTTTTTAATATTTAATAATGTATAGTCAATTTGTTCATTTTTATCAATAATTATTTGATTACTAAATTTTTTAATATTTTTTTAATAAAATATTTTTCTGTTTTAAATTTATTTAGTTATTTCAATTTATTTATTCAAACATTTATATGCCCTTTTTTAGTGCTGATAAAATCTATAATTATCAGGGATAAAAATTTGTTGATAAATATTTCCATTTATTAGTGCTAAAAAAGCGTTGATAAAATGTTCCCTTTATCAATGCTAAAAATAATGTGATGATAAAGGGTAACCTTTATCAGTGCTACAATTAATTTGGTGATAAAGGTTCTATTTATTAATGCTAAAAATGAAGCACTGATAAAAGTTGAAATTTATCTTTCCTTTCATTATCATTTATAGATATTTTATTTATTAGTTATTTTGTAGCTCTAATAAATACCTTTGTTTTTTAACATTGGATTTGTAGTAGTGTAGGTCATATGTATGCTCAAACACTACATATATTTCTCTATCATATTAAAATAATGAAAAAAATGATATATATTAATTTATATATAATAATTCTAGTATCATAACTATGTACTATATGTTACATAGGTTTATAAAATATAATCGGTATGTATTCCTTGTATTTTGTAAATGATTCACATCTCTTTGAGGGGGTGGTAGTCTACACTTCAACAAATGATGTTATCATATTCCAAAAAAATATTTCATGAATGTATGTGTTATAAAATAATTTAAAAAGAAAAATGAAATTATAAATATTATATATAAAATATATCAACAAACATTCCATCATAACTCTCATCCATAAAACGTTTTATGGTAAATAGGAATGGCACTGTTTCATGAGGTTGTAGTTTATTGTACACATAAATGGTAACTTCATTACCCATTAAATGGAAGTGTGTGTGTGTATAGGTATAAACTGTAATATAATAAAAATAGAAGTATATTGGAGATATTGGTTTTGTTATTCACCAACAGAATATGTATAATTTAAATATTTTAGAACAATCTAAAACTAAATAGCTTAAGTAATAAAGCTACCAATGAATCTGGTAACTCTTATTGGTTTTCCAAAAAACGATTTTTGGATGGGTTTATGACCAAGTTAAGGCTTCTTGGCTAAGTTAATTGAGGTATGTTGAGGAGGTATTTGTGTATATATTTATTGATGCAATGTTATTGAGGTTTTTGAGGAAGTTAGTGGGATGAGCGCTTTTTTATAATGGAGGATAAGTGGAACTCTTGGATGTTTTGGAGAAATGAATTGCACCCATGTTTCCCCTATCATGTAGATCCAATAATGGTCCCAATTAAATACAAATGAGGATAGTACCAAAATATGCCCTACCAATGGATTCTGCACAAGTTTTTTGTTCATTTTAGCCCTTACATTTTAGTTTTAGTTTCGTGTTAATCAGATTTTCATATACATAATTTTAATTAATTTTAATCACTTTCACTTATATTTTAAATCTAAAAATAATTTGAAACTATTAGAAATTATATATTATTATAATTAATAAAATTTAATCAATTTTTTAAAATTTCCAATAATACACGTAGTACAAATTAATTTAGATTTAATCCTACAGTCAGGACAACATTGCGACGTTCTAAAGTAAAAATTTAAAAATGTTTTCTATGTTTTTATATCCATTCTCCATGTAAAATTGATTCCAATGACATAA
Source organism: Viscum album (assembly GCA_963277665.1). NCBI lineage: Eukaryota > Viridiplantae > Streptophyta > Magnoliopsida > Santalales > Viscaceae > Viscum > Viscum album. The sequence goes on along the minus strand of OY728165.1, from coordinate 706,739,412 downwards.
ATTAGATTAATTGATAAAAAATGATCTATTTTATCTTAAAAAATTAAAATATTATATATCCTTATAAATAAATTCGATGAAAAAGTAGTTTTGAGATAAAATTCATTATTTATTAGTATTCATAAAAAACAATTTCACCCAAATATTCCAATAATTAAGCCCATCATAATTTTTATGTTCCTATTACAAATAATATGATTAATTTTTCATATAAGAATAGTATGTTTTCAAAAAATGTATTTAAAATAGGTTCACCATTAAAAAGAGGTAATAGTTCCAAAATAAAAATAACTTTTTTATGTTTAATATTGGGTTTTTTCTTATCATATGTCTATTCAATATATTTTATGAAGGAAAAAAATATTTTATTGAATATATATATATATATATATTTATTTATCATCATATAATAATAGTAATAATTTGAATATATTATGATAAAACAGCTCTATGAGCATAAAAATAGTTTTTCTATAACAATATTCCCTTTATGTACCATTGGTTATTATATTAATTTCTAATTAATGAGTAACCAATTAAATGATTTCACATTTTTTTAAACAATATATTTTCATATTTTAGTTAATACTATTCGAAAAATGTAATTTAATGTCTACATTAGGTCTTATTATATTAAATTATAATATTTGAAAAATATATTATGGTTTTGTAATACTCAGTACAACATGTATTACAATCCATTGAAGAATCTCATTGATGCATTCTATGTACACTAACTCAGTTTCACCTATGAAACATGCTATAGAATGTATTTAATTAATTTAAAATAGTAAATCTATTATATATTCTCATTATATTATATTTTCTTCTTTGATTGGTGTTCGGTGTCATAGATGATGTAGAATACAATGTTATTACTTTAAATTTTTGGGGTTTTAAAATTATTTATTACTTTATGACTTGTTTTAACATGAATATATTAGGTTCATCATGGATGAGTGATTATCTAACCATGTGAATAATATCCTCCACTTGAAATGTTTAGTGAGTATATGTTTTGAATGTTTCATTATAACCTGAATAGTGATACTACTTTTCATACAAAAATATAACATCTTAATAGATGAATATTAAATAAAAAAATTATTATCCATTCCAAAATATTATAGGTATAGTATCATTGGAAACATTGATACATATATTATTGGTTTATTAGTGAACTATTTCATCTTCAGATAAGTTATTTATATCTATTACCGTTCATAAACCTATCATAATTAAAACCATTCCTCAAAATATGGGGAGAAGAAAATGAGGAAAGGGTGAGATCTAATGGAAAGTTAGAGAAAAAAATGAATATATCAATGATGATATGAACACAACATAAGAATAATAGTATGAGAGCACGATAAGAAAATTAAAATTGTACGTTGTACATCATTGATCATATTCTTGAATCATGGAATAATTCATTTTAGTTCATATGATATGAGTCATAATTGAATCAAAGAACATGAGCTACGAGTGCGTAATATTATAATTACCCATAACATTGTGGCATGAAAATATGTGTAGAAAATAATCTCTTTAGTTGCAAGCCTCATTTCCTAGACTATCATAATGATTTGGGTTCACTCCCCATTCTATCACATTAGACATGTTTCACTCCCAAGACTATAATAAAGGGCATGGTCTCTTAATAAACATTATTCAACACTATTCCAATCCATATATTCCCATGATACATCCATTATTACCCATTACATTAAATGAGTATATAATTATGGGGCCACCCATCACATTGTGAAAATCATATATATTTGTTCCAAATATTAGCAAATCAATTATCATATCAAAACCCATGAATAGGAAAAAATTAATGAACATTTGGTTATTTCTTCAATGTATAACCCGTGTAATTGAAAAAATAATAATAACATAATTCACATAAGGAAAAGAAATGGGTTTTATATATTCATCTTTAACACATCATCACCATAATCCATCTAAATAATGAAATTTAATGATATAATTAAATCATATTTTTCTTAAAACAAAATAAAAATAAAATAATTTCATCCTATATGGGAATACATATAAAATATATATGAAATATTTTTTGAGGAAGCCAACCCTTTTTTTTAATATCTTTTTAAAATAAATTTTTTATAAATATGAATGAAAAAAATTATATATAAAAATAATTGTGAAAAAGTGTAAAGTAATCTTTAAATAAATAAGGTTTCATGATTTGGGGATGTTCTTTCCATATATTATACATTAAAATAAGGATTTTATTCAAATTTTTAGTAAATAGTCAAAATTAACTTATTCAGAAAATGTCAAACGGATTCCTTTTAAACCATTTATTAAAAGTTTAAACTATAATAAATATTAATTTTATAATAATAAATTAATATTAAAACATTGTTGATAATATTTTCTTGATAACATATACATAAAATAAAAAGGATTTATATAAAAGAGAGAAATGAAGTCAATTTTCATTAGAAATATTATATCATTATATTGAGTTTTTAAAGGGAGTAAAATGAAAGGAAATATATTTTCTATAAAAAAATGAGTAGGATACTGAATTTCGTAAGATTATTGAGAGTCAGATCGTGAATTTTGTTCGTCAGAAAATTGTACAAAAAATTTCTGATAAATAATGAGATTATGACGTAAACCCCTTACCACATGTTCAACATTGATTAAAATATCTACATCATAGCATATAATAAATTTAAATTTATTATAATTTTTTAAAATAGTTATCTTATTACATATAATATCATATATGATCCCCTTAAACTATATCATCACCCATTTATTAATAATTCGTTGTTAAAATTGTTGTTTTTGGGGGTGAACTGTTTTTATTTTTAATGAAAATTTTAGTTTGGTTGTTCTAGAAAATGTATTTTGATCTTAGATCAGTAACATGGAACATTATATTCATGATTTATATATATGTTATAATCATTAAATTAATATTTATATTGACCCCCAAAAATTAGTGTTGAAAAAATTAATTACACAATTCATAGAGATGATAAGTCGTACAAAATCATGAACACTATTTTCACATTTTTATGGAGGAAAAAAGGTAAATATTAATTCATCTTTCCGTGATAATTATTACAATATATATCCACTATATAATCATTAACTATATCCTTTATACCATCTATTTAAATTTGAATCTAGAAATTAATCATATTTTTTCGTGGAAGTCGTAGTCCACACGTACACACGAGTGATATCATCATTTATTTCCAATAGACTTGATGGTAATAATTTAGAAATGATTATATAATTATATAAGATTAATTATTTCAATAATATTTTAAATAAAAATGAAAATTATCATAATAACCATCCATGATTTATTTTATGGAAAATTAATTATATCACTACGGGGATATGGTAGTCCAATCCTACAGACAAGTTATACTTTCACTTCTCATTTGAAGAAATAAAGGTGAATACTAGAAGAACCATAATCATAATTTCATTTAAATATATTAATTTAAATTAATTTATTATTTTATGATCAATACAATATATTAATATGAGTTATAAAAATAATTTAATTGATACTATTTATGTAAGATTATTACCTCTCATTTGGTTATCCGTGTTTAGATCCTTTCTTAAAGACCCTTGTAATGATATATTAAGAAAATAAGAACAAATAATTATTTTATTGATATTTTTATATTATTTTTTTAGACTTTTTTATATTTTTAAATCTAAATTTTGTGTGAATAATTGAAATTATGGATACTCTTTAATAAGTGGGTGACATGACACACTCACAATTTCTAAAAGGGATAAAATATAATAAAAAAATTTGTTGAAAATTTATTCCAAAAGGATAGAGATTAAATTTTGGGAAATTATTAGGCCTAAATATTTTCAAATAATATTATTTTTACTTTTTTATTTAGAAAACATCCCCTTATCGTTAGGTTTAACCAGTCGTTAACTCATTTTAACATAAACCATGATGATATTTTTTTTCTATTTGTACTATTAATTATAAAAGAATGAAGGTAAAATCATTACCAAATTAGGAAATTATGATTCCAAACATGGAAACCATTTTATGAAGTCAATTGTTTAATATTGGGAAAAATAAATATTAAAAACAATCTTATTAAAAATGAAGAACATAGTTTTCATGGAAATTTTTTTCTTATGTATACAATGTATTTTTATACACAGCCTCTCAAAAAATTAACTCAAATAACCATAAATTGATTATTTATAACAAAAATGATATAATTTTACTTTGAATACCATTTTAAAACTAAATATACCTTTGTACATTCCTTAAATGGAACGACGCATTTTAAAAAAAATATTATTTTTCAATATTTATGAAAAAATTCATCTTATTAGAAAATTATAAAAAAATCTACTGTAACATAATTTAAGAATTTAATTCCAAGAATGACATTTATATTGGAAAATAATTTTTTAAAATTGAAAAAATTTAACTAAATTATTTTCTCTAAAAAACTATTTATGAGGAAAAATATATTTTTAAAATATAAAATTAATTTATTAGAAATTGAGAATTGGTGTATTTTCGTTTCCTATAAACATTATACATGTTTCTTATAATGAGGTTATTCAGATTCATTGTTCCAAAGAATTCCTATATTATAATAATATACTATATTGCAGTTCAATTATATTCATGGTTGTGTTACTCGTAAGCTACTGAACAATCTAAATTTATTAAATGCGATAAATATCATAAAATATTAGGATGTTACAATCTCTGTAAGATATACTTAATCTAAGAAACTCACAACTTTTATCAAACATTTATATATGGAGAACCTTTCTATTAAATCATATATCACTTATTTATAGAAAGATTTAGACCATATTTACTTTGAGTAGATTTGGTTATGACACAATTCAGTGAGAAATGTGTTAAAAATTGATATGAATCGATGGTTTTATATTATGAATGTTTCTAATGTCACTAAAAATCGGTGAGTAGTGACTCTAATAGATGTTCTTCTATCACTATATTAGTGCATTATAAATTTCAATTAGTACCAACAACAGGTGTCTAAAAATAAAAAGAGGGAATATGTGGGACTTAAATCAATGGAATTTAATGAGAAACCATACCTTGTCTCTCTATCAACATCACATGTGGAATTGAATAATAAAGGGTGAGTGTAAATTTAAATAGTTAACCCTACAATGAAAATAATGGGGAAACAACCATTCCCTTTTATTTTTTTCAATTATGGAGATAAATATCACATTGATCACTGAACATTTTTTGGATTTACTAAAATTAAAAAAATGGAGATTAAAAAGCCTAATTTTGATTGATTATATTTTTTGTAAATTATTTTTATCAATGTGATAATGAAAAGGTGATATTGTGGGTGATGGACTAAGGATTCAAAAAAATGAAGTAGAAATTACATCTTCCATAAAATATCTTCGTGGAATTATTTTAGATAGTGACTAAAACATCAAATTATTATTGAGATATTTTTAATGTTATGGAAGATTTTATTATCATAGAGAATCATTTTAAGAAACAATTAGTTCAATAGTAGACGTGTTAGTAAGAAATCAAATACTACTCTTATACTGGATTTAATGAACGTCAATTTGGTAAATATTTTGTAATGGTAAAATTTTAGTGGAGTTAAATTGATTTTGATTTTGATTGATTTTAGAATAGAAACCACTATTTTGGTAGAGTAGTTCATAATAATTCTCTAAAATTGAGCATTTTATATGTTTCAATATCATGAATGTATATTAAAAGGTGTTTGGAATTATTTTATTTATCATAGATATAATTATAAAATGTTTTGAGTTTATTTTAAGAAGTTTGGATAATTATTAGTGTAATCAGTAGTCAATTCAAATCCATCTACCGAAATCAATATTTTGTATTTCATGAAAAAATGAATATGTTCAGAATGAAATATGTTTCCCACTGATCATACATATTTTACATTGAATGTAAATATTCAATTATTGAGTGGAAATATAATATTTTATAATATTTATTTAAAATATTTAGTCGTTATAATACAGATTGAATATATATATATAAATTATTTAAGGGTAAAAAATTACAATTTTCAGTCTTTTATGTTCATAATTTATTCTTTGGATAAATATGAAGCTTCAAAACATAACAAAGAATTCAGAAAGATAGTTAATGAAAATAAATTAATTAAAATAGACTGAAAGTCTTCATTATATGGATTTTGGAACATAATTATTTGATGTTCCATTCTTAAGGATTCAAGCAATGATCCAATATTGTTTTGAGGATAATAGAAGTTGGAGTTAATCTACATATATTGTTTGATGAATAATAATTTATTTATTTGTCTTTTAATAATAATGAGATAAAAAAACATTATATTTGGAGTTACTATTTATTAAATCCAACATCATTGTGATCTGATCTAGAGTGAGTAAGGTCCAATGGAAACTTAGATGGATACTTAAAAATTCTTACAATACTAAAAATGGGATGAATTTTAGATTTCATAGATCATGAATTTTGATATTATTATAACCCAATATTTTATTTAATGAATACTATGTATGGTATCTTGTGATACATGTAACAATGATCTTAAAATAAATATGATATAATATAGAAATATTTTTTTAATGACCACTATAAGCTAGTTGTTTGATTTTATTGTGCTAATAAGAGCAATCATACTACGATATATATATATATATATTAATTACTGAAAAAATATATTAATTTATTTATTGAAAACAATTTCTAAAATTTTAATAAAAATAATTAAATCATATAAGGATAAGAAAAATTCATTTTTAGGTTTGTCATTTTCTATAAAAAATATTTTCAATGTATTGTTTCAACAAATTTTTATTGCTAAAGTCATATTATATTTAGTATTAAATTTATATAAAATGTAAATTTTAAAATTTTAATATAATAATTAATCATTCATAAAAATATTATCAGTTTATATAAGGAAGATAAATTCAGTTTTTTGTAAAAAGTGATATTTAAGAAAAATATGATAACAAACAAAATTTATTTTTATCTTAATAAATTATGTTAATCACAATATAATAATCATTTTTAATAAATTTATTGATAATATATTAATTAAAATTAATTTATAATCATATAATGGTTTTACATTACAATTAATGTGAATAAATTCATTTTATACTTCAAAATTTCATTTTTTTCTAAAACTATTTTTACACGTTTTTTCATATATATTAAAATTATTTTCAACTGATTTAAATTTTTTTTGAAAATGTGAACCTACTTTTTTATTTAATTATATCAAAATTATCATAGAGTGTTTTTAAAAAAAAATTTAAATATGGTTTATTTTTAGCTGAGTTGTAGGAAATATTTTTTTTTCAAATAATGTCATTTTTGTGACATTATATTGATTTGATAATGACATGAAAATTTCAAATTTATTTTTATAGACTAAATATAAATTTAATAATTAATTTATTTCTTTTGAAAATATAATTTTTAAACAATAAATTTATGTTTGACCTTGTGTAAATTTATGTAATGTTTTCAATTCAAATAAAAAACTATTATTTGAACTTCTTTCTAATAATGTATTCTCAATGGATTAATTCATTTTTTTGGTTTTGAAGTAAAATATGTATCATTATATTTAAAATAAAAGAATTAATTCCATAATAATTATAATAATAATTTATTTGGATTTAAAAAATTATTTTTATTATTAGAATTAAATCTTTTTTAAATACTTTTTAATTTGGGATTCATAAAATTACATTAAAATTAATTTTTAGAACTTAATTAAATGGAATCTTTTGAAATGGATTATAATTTTATTTAATCATAATTTATATTAGTTAGTGATTTTCAATTAATTTTTTTCATAACAAATAGTAACCATGGTAAATATTTATCACATTGGTTAATGGTAAAATTAGTTAAAAGGGTTACTAATAAATGGATTTGGATTCAAGGAAATACTGAACACTTGACAAAATCTATTTATATGGTTGCATGTGGACATTATATCCTTATATTTGAATATTTTTTAGTTTTGATCCACTTTACATGAGTAAGACATGTGTTATATAATAAATTTTCTATTATTTAAGTGTTTTTACCCCACAAAAATGATAAAATGTTACCTCCTATCCTCTCTTATTCATAAACATCGAGAATTCCATCAATGAGAATCAATTCCAAAATCCCTTCATATAATCTTCCACTTCATCCCAAAATATATAATCTATAACATCCCAATACATAGTTAATTATTCTTATTAGATGAATATCTAATATATGTCATTAATACCCAACATATGACAATAATGGTTTACTGTCTTTGGATAATAGATTCCCAATCATATTATTTTTTAAAATATCCTAAACATATTTCAAAAAGATATCCCTATATGTTAATATTCTTATACATGACTTACTTAATTGATTTCTTCATATCACAGGGAAAAGAAACATAAAATCAGTGAGATATTATTCTCAATTAGGGTAAATGAGGGAGATATCAATGATCACTTGTTAATAACATGATCATAAGGGACTGAGAACATGATCATAACAATTGAAAACCATACCCCATATATAATAGTTCATAATTCTAAAAAATTCTCTAAATTTTGATAGTTCATAAGACATGGCTCACAAAAAATTTCGAGAACATGGTCCATGAGAGCATAACATAGACATAAAACTGTTGAAAAACATAAGATTATAACATTGTGACCATGTATAAATAGAATGAGGTACACCTATTTATACAAGGACATGAAATAAGGTGCTTAGATAAACATATGAACCTGAAATGAGGTCTATAAATAATATTATGGTCATGAAATCTTGATTAAAACATAATATTATGGACTTAAAAACATTTTACATGCATAATCTTATGGACATAAAAACGTGATACACATATTAAATTGTGAATATTAAATTAGGTTTATTAAAAAATATTTGTATTATGAGTTATCTATCTTTACCTAATGCATTGGAGAGATATAAAGTACCCACCTTTTATATAAGCATTATCTATTGATATATACCCCACAATATCATGAATGGATTTAACATCTCCTGATAATCCAATCCCATAGCAATGAAAATGTGATTCATAAAAATATATCAGTCATAAAAAACCATCTATATAACTAATAAGGGATCTATCATAGGATTATATCCCTAATAAATATTATGTAACATGAAAGGATTTTATAACAGATAAAAATTTCCTTTAAAATGTTGTGGGATACTTTCTTGAGGAAAATATTATTTTCATTTTGAAATAAAATATTTATAATCCAAATATATGTGAAATGATATGGAAAAAATTCCATTGAAAGTAAATGAGGAAAATTATAAGCTAATCTTCAAAGAGGTGATCAGTCTTGATAGTTGGAAATTCAATTCATTCCTTGTATATTAAAAATATATTCCTTTTACATTATCAATGAAAGCCTAATGTTTTTTGTTTCAAAATGATAAGTAGATAAATTTTCAAAACCTCTTTAAAACGAAATTATTTTTAATAACTACTTCAATAATCATGGGAGGATATTAAAACAATTCATCAAATTATTTTTATGAAAAAAGTATATTGAAGAAAATGGATTTTTGACTGAAGAGAGAAATAATGTCTATTTGACATAAAAATAATGATGTGATGTATTGAGTTTATAAAGAGGGGAAAATGAATGTATAACGTGTAATATATAAAAATAACTAAAAGAGTATAAATTTACATTGTTTATTATAAGGTAGTTCATAAATGTTCATAATTGGAAATAAATCACAAAAAATCATACTGAACAATGAGATTGTAAAAAAATCCTTACTATTATGGTAATATTTGTATAAAAACATAATAAATGGGAGAAATCTATATGGATTTCAAATCCCCATAATTTTTATGAAATAATCATAAAATAAATTTGTGTTCAGTTTTATAACAGTTATATTAAATACCTTTCGTGGGATGAGGTTAATCATGGTATGAAATATGAAAACAAATACCCTCCAAATATTGTTACAATGATAGAAAAAACACCCTTATATCTATTTCATGTATCTATGTATAAATATAAATGAAATCACGTAAAAGAGACAAAAAATTTAATTTGGTCAACCTTCCTAGGATACATCCAAGGATCATACAAATAGAAATTTGGGGATGTACCAAATTTATTAAGGTTCACATCCAAATTTCAATGTTTGATCCGGATCATTTCTATTCCCATGTTCAATATATTTAAAATGTTCAGGGTCTTCTCATAGCTTCGCAAGGCTCACTCCTAAATAATTATTTTGATTGCTTACTATCAGTGGAAAGGATTAGGTTATTCCCCTTCCTCTACCCACCGCTCTAAATGAGATTCTCTCATAGTTTATAAACATGTACGTTCCTTCATTATAAATAATTAATGCATCATAAACTATATATAGATACTCAATTGAAGTCTCACATTTCATAATACTATTAGTTTTCAAAAAATTTCTTTGATGACCTTTTTTAGTCCCTTTTCCAACATCCTTGTTCCCACTATGAACAGTTTTGTATCCTCCATTAACATATTTGCACTATGTAGCATGAGTGCTTCACATGCAACTTTTCCACATCAAAAGATGATGCATCACTGACTACTTATAATATTCTTTTACTTTTACATTTTGAGCTACCGATCTCCATAGATCCCTTCTCTGAAATACCTTCTCCTTCACAGAATCATCCATCATGAAATTGTTTTCCTTCAAATAATTCATCCTCTTGAACTACTTCATACATTCCAAAATTATTTTCATTACTATGGTCTTTTATAATGAAATTGTTCTTTCTTAATGATCTGATTAGGGGTCATTATATTGGGAAATATTTTTTCTAACCCCACTAATCTGAATAATGAAAAACAATTGTAGAAAATCATTTACCCCGGTCATCTAGGTGGTCTGTAAAACCCCTTTTTCTTTAGGGTGGTTGATTTTATACTCCAATGAAAATAGTTTTCACTAGCCATATTCAACGCCTTATTTCTTAAAATGACATAATATCCATGATCTGACCTCTCCAACCTCCAAATCACCAGCCTTTTTTTCAAAACATCAATCTTCCAAAAAAATCATTTTTGGTTCGTGTTGTGTGGTATGCAGTATGTATAGCACTACTATGCAGAAACATTTACTTTACTGGTTTTTTATACCTCCATTGATATCGATGAGATGTGATTCATTATCCATGAACAATTGTCCGATTTTTTTTATAGAAAACCCTCCATTTCCATAAAAAACTCCAGATTTTGAGGCCCAAAATATTTTGCAAACACATGGAAAATTCAAAACCATAAACGTATACTTATACAACACCAACTATACTGATTCATAGTCATATGGATTTTTCAAAAATCAAAATCACCCCAAATAACTGAAATGAATCCTTGAAGGATATTTCCCAATAATATCCCCCTTTGGATTTGTTGATAACTATTCAAAATTTGATAAATCAGTAAAGCTACTCCCATCTTTTACTGAAAATAACTTCTATAAATTATTATTACGGTGAAATATTTAATCAACGGACTCTCTAATCCCACATTCGTCATGATCTATGTGTGAAAAAATATTAGAATGAAATATTCTCCAATGAATGACTTCATTCAAAGACCACTCAACTATTTTCATCATGAACTCTATCTTCGTGATATATGACTACTGACCAATAACTTTTACCATAATCATATTTAAATCCCCCATACTTCATATCGCCCAGATAATATTTTCCGAAACCTTGATTAAGACATTTTATTTGCTTTTATAGCCACATTTTCTCCCCCATTGTGAACTAACGTAGATGTTATGTTATGGTCTACAACATAGTAAATAATAAAAAACATCCTATTTAGGGAAAAACATACCACACCTCTTCGACAGGGGTTAAAACATCCACACATTTTCATGTATAGGGAGTTTAATAAACTCCAAGAGTTAGTTTATGTTATTAAAGGAATTATTTCAGTAAGGCCTTTATCAAATTATCTATAACCTATTGTTCTGTAGGCACATACTCATTTTTCAGAAGGCTATTCTGCACCTTCTACTTGATAAAATAATTTGATATTTCATTTTTATTATTTTCCTTTGGTGATAGAAAATATTTTTTTCTATGGTTTATAGAACATAAATTATCACAATTAATTAAAATAAAATACTTCACTTAAACACCCATATTATCAAGTTGTTATATCGTCCAAAATAACTGTGTTCATTCTTATGTAGGGTCAATATATTTAGCATCAAAAATGATCCCTGAAATAAAATCTTATTTCTTTATTATCCAATAAATATACATTCATCCAAGATAGAATACACTACCAGATGTCAATTTTCAATTATATTCTGAACCAACACAATATGGATCTGTATAAACAAATAACTCTAACTGTTATTTTTCATCATAAATAAAATTGAAATAAACCATTCCAAAAATATAAAAAAGTATTATTTTTACTAAAATTATGGGGAATTCATTGTGATTGATATGAGTTATTGATGCTTAGAATTTGGGTAAAACTGTACCAGGTCTTGTTTTTATCAAGTACATTGGACTAATTATGACGATCCTATAATCCATGAAATTTAATGCAGTGTATTCATCATCTTGTGATAGTTTCATCTAAGTATCACAACATTCTTCATATCATCCAAATTATCCATTCCAAATCATCTAAAACCCTCATTGGAATTTTTATATTGAGAAATGAATATTACATGTTTTCCTTGGGTCAACAGTTATCCAAGGAAAAAAAGTCACTAATCATTTCATCTCATGTTCACTTTTTATGATTTCATAACACTATATGCATTCTTATTCATTGATTACACCAAATATTATGCCATCTTCATATATCATAATAATCGTACTTTTAATACTATCATTATTGACATATATATTGCAATTAACTCCACCATGCTGAAAATTATGTTTCTTAAAAAACTAATTTATCCTTGATTTCCATTCTCTTGGTTCTTGTTTCAGCCTATATAGTTCCTTCCTCATTCGAAAAACTATATTCTCATTTTCATGAATGATTAAATCATCTGGATTCTCAATATAAACATGTTATTTCATAACCACATTCCAAAATGAAAACTTGACATTCATTTGGAAAACATTGATATTTTTGTAAACTATTTTAGACAAGAATAATCTGATTGTATCAAGAATTAAAAAATGTGAAAATATTTCATCAACATTGATACCCTCTAATAGGAGTACAATTTTAACGCTATCCATTAATTATTTCAAAGAACTAAACTATCATCATTTAACTTTTTATCAAAGACCCATTTAGGCTTGAAGAAATTCTTATCTATTGGCCTCGAAAAAAAATCCCATGTGAGATTCTTCCAAATTTGGTCAACCACTTCATTCATATCATGAACCCTGTTCTCATTTCTATTTGCTTCTAAAAAACAATTAGTTAGTACCTTTGATACAAACTATTCTTATTATAGAGTCTTCATCATTCTTGTCTGCACTGGTGCTGTATAATCATTATTCATGTTTTGTCTATCAATTTAGGATACCATCTTAAATCATTGTACAATTATAATTTTTTTCATTATTTTCATTTTCAGAATTTTCTTTTGAATCATCCTATTTAATTGGATCATCCCCTAATCTCTTAATCTTTTAATCACTATCCTCCTATGACTAATCATGTATACACTGAATATTCTACACATCCTATATTATAGAAACATCATTTCTATCAACATATTTTCTCATCTTCTTATTGAAACATTTATATGATTATATTTTCCATAAATATCTAGGAAATATTACTTCATCCCCATGGTATTATTACTTCAAATATTTATCTTTATTGATAATAAAACACTTACTTCTAAAAGCTCAAATTTCTTCAAAAAAAGATTCTTTCTATACCATATATCATATAGAGACTTCTCTTATTTTAGACATAATAAAACAATATTTGATATGTTGAATAATTTCAGAACATCTTCATTTGAAAACATCGTTGATAGTTATTATCAATGACCATTATTATAGCCATGTTGGTGATAATTCAATTTATTCTCTCAATTAATCTTTTTTTCATTGGAGTTCTTATTACTAAAACTTGTATCATAATCCCATATTTATAGAGAAAATCATCTACTTGGATATTTGGGAAATATGTTCCATTATCTATTCAGATATTCTGAATTTTATGACCCAACATATTTTCAACTTCCCTTCAATAAGTTTTTATTCAATTCAAGTCCTTATATTTATGTTTTATGGATCAAACTAATTCAAATAAACTAAAATCATCATTATGTAGAATATAATATCTCCTCCCACAAATATCTTTTAGTGAAATAGGGTTTCACACATCAATATAAACTAACTGATGCAATTTGGTTGAACTTTTCTTTTTTTAATTATATGTTTTTCAAATGATATTCTTTCATTAATATGAATAAAAAAAATGACTCTACATACATGATATCCTAGGTAGGTATCGAGTAGCATAACATTTCATCATATCATACAATGATGTTTGGATCAGATAACCATGATTTTATGCCACATCATTGTTTCTTTTACCTTACTAAAAAAGTGCATTTCTTCTTCTCCAATTACATGTTAGATACTTCACTTTATATGATTTATATACAAAAAATAACTATATTTTTCCATAATGATATATAATTTATTTGAAAATATTATGTCATGTACTGAGTCGCACAGTTGACTTACACCTAGTATGTTGGGATAAAGAATTTCAAAAACCAAGTCATCTTCACATATCATGTCTTTTCTATAAAATACTGTTTATTCTGAGGCAATAATATTTAGGCCTCCATCATTAAAAATCTCAGAAATACATTCCTAGTTATATTTGATTCCTATTTCTTGTTCATTATTTCCAGTAACATCAGAGATGAATTTATTATCAATGATCCATATTCTATTGTTAACTGATGCTTTTAATGTAATATCTAATACCATTTCTTGGTCAAATATCTAATTTTTTGACTATGTTTATGGATTCATACCTAGTACCGATTGATAGTGTTGATATTCTTCAAAGTATGATGATTTAAATTCACATTTAAATGATTTAAACTAAATTTTCATTTTCATGTCATTTGATGATACATTTAATTTCTTCTTATGGTCACATTCATTCTTCATTGGAACATTTATCTTCATTATTAATGAGAAATATCTTTCCATGTGACCAAATCCTCCACACCAATAGTGACCATCAAATTATTTTCTAGAATTTTGAGTTATGTATTGCTTCCCATATTTGTATTGATCCATTTAGTACCTCTTGGATATGTAATATGAATTTTGTGAGTGTCTTTTGTTTCTATAATAATAAAATTTCATGCGAGGTTAATTCCTATGTGGAAATACTGCGAAAATTATTATCCCTTAGGATCTCGAAATCTTCTAGTATGTATTCCTACCCAAATAAATATTCATACTCGGTGAGAGATTTTGTGGTCTAACTTTAACCATTAATATTTTGGATCTACCATGAATCCCCATTGTTGTTGTATTATTATTAACAATTTTTCCCTTTCCTGAAACTCATTTATCCAAATTAATATATCATTTAAATATTCTTTTAATTCTTTTCATTTATATCGATAATTTATGGAATCAAGAGTTTCTCAGGATCTTTCACTTTGCTTAACATACTTAACACTTCCTCTTCATGTTCATTTATACTTTTGATTTTATCATTTATAATATTATTCAAAATATCGATCCCTCTTCTATATTACTCATTTTTTTCTTTTGTAATCAATAAATATTTTTGAGTTCTTTTCCATTGGGATTTAATCCTATTAATTAAATCCTACAAAATTGATTTTTCTTCTTTCTATTCTTGAACATAGATATTGGAATCATTATCCACAATGTTGGATTTCATTCTTTTGGTATCCAAAAATATATATATTCAATAGAAGATTTTAATTTAATAAGAAGATAAAATATTCATTTGTATTCCACTTTATCATTGTAATTATCTTCTCTTGTTCATTTATTTTTTAAACCTTCCACCACATCATCATCTTCCTGATCTTTATTGTCCCCCAATTCTTCTTCCTCTCATTCTTATAAACTAAAAAAATATTTTTATATTAGATTATTTTTTTGAAGAAATTTTTGATGGTAATCCTCACACCATTCACACTGTTTTAATTTTTATTCTCTATAATGTAATCATTGTCTTCATAGTTATCTTGACACTTCTTAGGACACATTGTTGTATGATTTCCAATATTTATACATAAAAATCATACATGGGAAAGTATCCCATCGACCATTCTACTTCAGATATTTATATTTGAGGATAAAAATGACATGACATCATCAAAATTTTATTCCTCCTGAAAATATTCAATACTGATAATATCCATGGACTTGAATGTAACCTCATTGGAATTAACCTTTTATATATCACCATTATCGTCATTTCTCATCTCGTATGAAACATGAGTACTATAAATGTTGTGCAACATCAACACCTTTATGTCATTACATTCCAATAAAAACATTTAGATTAAGATAAGGTGGTATTTGTTTCAAGATACATGAAAAAATATTAATATATTAAATAATTTATCCAAAATAAAACATTGATTCCACAATAATATTCACTCAGTTGAAAATTGCATCAAATAAATCATTAGGTTCCATTTCCAGATCTGTATACTCTTTCAGTAGGACTTGAAATTTATAATCTCTAATAATTGAGATTCCCTCATTAATATTTGGAATACATTCTCACTTTTCATGTGATAACATACATGAAATCTCCTTTTTACAAATTTATTAGATAAGGCTCCCCTCATGCATTGATTCTTTTGGAATCAATAATAGATTCTCTATGTTATGATTCTGATAAAACATTAATATCCATAATGGTTGAAATACCAATCATTGAGGTTGAAAATACATCCGTACCAAATCATTGAAAGAAGTGTTTCATTAGATTCATCTAAATATGAAATTTTTTAACATCAATGATCATAATCCCTTTATGATTAAATTTCATCCATTTCTTCAACTGTTAGTGAACTAATAACATTGAACCTTTAGATATGATACTAATTATTATCCCAATTAGATTAATTACCCTAATAGGGGGTGAATCAACATATGATAAATTAAAAAAACTATCCCTTCAGACACTGTTTCATTATTATACAAAAAACACACCAACAATATCTTTACCATATAAATGTATGAATAAAAATAAAATCATACATGACACACAAAAACATTACATGGTTCACACTTACTAGGATAAATCCAAGATCATGAAACATTAATGTGATGATGTACCAAATCCTTTAAGTCTTACTTCTAAATTACATAGTTTAGATTAGAACACTTCTATTCACAGGCTCACTACCTTTACAATGATTAGGGTTAGATCGCTACATTCCCAAGGGGAACTCCTTAAATAAGATTCAATGTTTCACTATCAATGTAAATGATCACCTTCATCAACTTATTTTTATCACTACATTGGATGGGATTCATCGATAATTAATAGAAATGTTGGTCCCATTATTATCAATAATTAACACATCTTCAACTATATGTAAATCCTTACGTACCACTTTTCCATGTACTATTCATTTGCAGAAATTTCAAGAGTGAAATATTATAGTCTATTCACAAAAATCCTTATACCCACCAAAAACTATCCTATATAATCCGTAAAATTCCGTGTACCATGTAGCAAAAGTGCTTTACTGAACACTTTTGGTTCATAAATGGATTATTCCTCGTAGACTACTTCTTCTATGATGGATCTTTTCCTTTGCAAGATAATGAGCTTTGCAGGCCATATTGATGAACTACTTCCTCTTTCACTGAATCTTCCCTCATGAAATTCTTATGCTTCACATAATTTGTCATCGTGAACTACTTTTTACATCCCCAAATTCTTTTCTAAGTGATGATCTTTTCTAATGAAATTATATCTACATAATGATATGATTAGGGTTATTTCACTGAGAAAATATATTTTAAAACCCAAATAATCATAATTACCCACAACATCTATGTGGTACAACCATCACGATGAACTTCCCAATTGTCCACATAGAACCTGTTTCCATTACGAAGGCCCTTGTCATCTGCAAATCAAAACCCTTTTCTGCAGCCAAAATAACTACCTCAATTCGTAAAACAATATGAATTCAATGAAGTAAACTCATGATACCCAAATCACCACCATCTTCTATAAAATTTTTGTTTCACCACAAACTTCTTTTCTGTTTCATGTAGAATGGTATGTGGTCCGCTTAGTGGTGCTAGTCATAAAGGTTTCCTTTGTCGATTCTGAATACCACCATTATTGTCCGAAAACTATGCTTTATGGTCCATGAACAAGTCTCCTTAAATGGTTATGTAAAACACCATTATTCTATAAAAATCAAACTCCTAAATTTGAGGCCTATAAATTTGAAAAACATTACAAAATTGTGCCACCTTAAATATCTATTTTGAAAACACAAACCATACTGATTCAAAGTTATATGGGTTTTTCAAGATGACCAATCACCCCAAAATCACCAAAATGGTAACATGATTTATTTTTCACAATAGTTAGTATATACACCATGAAGAGGAAACAACTCATGAATATAACATAAACCTCACAAAAAAGGTGAGATGAGAAACCCTTACATCATGTTCAAATTTCATTGAATGTGATTTTTCCTAACAAATAATATATATTTATATACAGTAAATTTATTATAGATCCCTAATAATAAATATAATAACATATATTATTTTATTATAACATATTATAACCCATTTATTAGAAATTATTTATTATAATCACTATTTTAAGTACAATTGCTTCATTTTTCATTCATGTTTCAGTTCAGTAGTCCCAATAATAGAACATTGATCAATGTTAAATAATCCACATAATTTTAATAATGATAAACATATCATATTTATTAATATTATATACAAATATATATATTTGTGTTTATAAAAGTAATAGATGGAAAAATAATTACACAGATCATGGAGAAAGTAGATCATATATACACATAAATGTTGTCTTCATTTTCTTATGAAAAAATGGAAGGAAAGATAAAAATATTTTATCATTATAGAAAAATAATAATTTCATAAATGTTATATAAAATATTATTTTCTTATTTTTAACCATCCAATTAAAATTGGAAAGGAAAATTAATTACACCTCTATGTAGAGATTATAAGTTGGAGGTACACACGATCAATGTTTTCATTTTCAATATCATGAAAATGAGTTTAAATATGGGTATTGAATCATAATAATAATAAATAAGTATATTTAATATAATTAGTTAATTATTTTAGAATAGAAACCATAGATTTAATAGTTTTAAAAGAATATATAATCTTTAATACACTCAGTTAATATATATAAATCATGTTGAAAATCATTTTTTGGATTAAAATGTAAAAATTGAAAGCATTTTATTATGGAAATTCTTGAAGATATAGATTTTGGGGGAGGAATATAAATTTTTATTATATTATTTCATGGAAGATATTTATGGATCATGAAGTGTGTAGTAGAGAGATGAGATTTTATCCTTTATAGGGGAGTAAAGTACAAACATAGAGTAATGTAAATGATTAAATAATAACTACATCATCATCAGGTCAAGTGGTAGAGAAGTAACCACTTATTTAAATAAAAGCTTTTTTAGGGTCAAAATGAACTCAATGAGTAACAATTTTCATGTTTTAAATAAATTCTATAAATTTTATTATATTTAATCATGTTTAAACCCATTTAAAACATAAATGTGATAACTCAATTGTTTACCATGATAACATTATTATACGATAAAAAATAAAATGGGTCTTCTAAAATAATTTGTTGATACATAATAAAAAATATTTAATCTACCATATTTGTTTTAATATATTTCCTTGGTAAAATTGCATTTAATATAAGATCATAAAACACATAATTGTTTTTTGGAAAATAGCTAATTTAAGAGTAAATAATATAACCTTGAAATAATTAAATTAATTAGATTTAATGAATAGTTTTAGTTTACTAATAAACAAATTAAGATTATTAGACATTTTATTATTTAAAACCCAAATGGAATCTCCCAAACATGACATTAAATAAAAGCACCCAAAAACTGTTTTTAGTTTGAATAAAAAAGAGCTTAATTTCACAAAAAATCATGCTTCGGTCCCACAAAAAAAATTTGAAAAAAATAATATAAATAAATAATAATAAATATGGTTTAAAACCACTCATCCAATATAAAATTTTCATGTGTTAAATATATTTTAATCTTTTACCCTATTGTTTTAACATAATATTACCCTTTACTAAGGTGATAAATTTTACCATGGTTACTATTTAAATTGTCTAAAATAAAAAAGGTTCCTATTTAAAAAAATTAACCTCATAATTAAATATATACAATCCATTTTATCAAATTTATTTTCTATAATATTTATAAATTAATTTAAAAATACACCCACAAAAGGAGGTGGAAATGGATTTTCTAGAAAATCATTTTTTATGCATAATATAGTCTTAGAGTTACTATATGAAAAGAAATCATCATTATATTGAATTTAAATAAAAATACATAATCTATAAGCAAAATTTAATATATTTTTCATTACATGTTATTTTAATTAATTAAAATGGAAAAGAAATTATGAACATAAAAACATTTTTATGATAAATGTGTTTTTATCATTAGTAAACATATATCAACATATATCAACATAAATAACAATATTTATTCATATGTAATAATTTTGAAAATTTATATTAAAATTTAACTTATATTAATTTAAATCGAAATTCAGAATATTATTGGACATTTAAATAAATTGTTTTAATGAATGGGAATAATTTTTTTACAAAAGAAATTGATAATTTCACTATTCATTGAATAATAAAACTTTTTTGAAAAATCAATAATTTTTTCTAAGATAATTTAGAATGTATGAATCCAAAAAATTATATCCTTTTTTTAAATAATAGCTTTAAATTTCATATAATTTAATTATAATATTCCATTATTAGATCCTATAATAACCATTTTTTTAAACTAAATTTTGAAACCTAAAATTATTTTACTAAATAAGATTATTAATATTTTGTAATAAATTAATAAATATATTTAAATTTTATAAAAAAATTATTTGTTTCATATTGTTGTTAGTTTTATTTATACTTCCAATTTTAATAGCAAGGTTATAATGATCAATTTTAATAATAATAATTTAATTATATATCCTTATTCATTTAAAATCAGTGTTGTGTGTAACCAAAAATTTCAAATAAATAAAATTAATTAAGGAGAAATATATATTATAAAATCATGAGGTGATTAATTCTACCACTCATAAATAAATAGCACCATATTAATTTTAGCTTGGTAATCCAAGGTTCAATATTTGCGAATAAATTTACTAAAAACTAACATCTTTTAACGGGATAATAAGGCTTACCAGTAAAAAAATGTGGGAAACATAAAAGTTAATTGTTTAAACAAGTAATCTAGTTTTAAAATGAGGATAATATTGGTGGGAAGTTAAATTATAATCATATAGGGGAACAATAACATCTTTTCACTAATAGAGAGTGATAGAGAGGATGATCTAGAGAAAGTAAATGACCAAAAAATAATAAATTAGTTAGGGGTTAAAATAACGTAAATTTATTAATAACTACGGTAAAACAATATGATTTTTATTTCCAGATCAATTTCTTATTGATGAAGGATTATTTTACTATCATGAGAAATAAATGAGAATATTTACTTGATTTTTTTATTTCAGAATAAAAATTTCATCATTTAGTTATGAATCTATCAATTTAAACATCATCTCTTATTCTTAAAAAGGTATATTATATATGAATTTTTTATTTTGGAAGAACTATAATTATGTTCTAACAGATCATAAGATCCATATAAGAATGAAAAGACAGTACTTTAATCTATAAAAATTTACAAAAAACAATGGTTATCAAAATATGTCAAATATGGATTAATAAAATAAATGAGTATATAGAAAATAAAAAATAACACCAAAATATCATCATAATCATTTATTTATCTAGTAAAACTTAACACCATTGAAAAATATGTTATAATAATTTCAAAACACCAAAATTTGATCTGTTGGATCTCCTATTTTTCCAAAGATAAAATTTAAAATTTATACCAATAAAAATTGATGTATCTCATAATGTCACATAACACACATGTGAATACCTTGAATACCCTATAACATAAAAATAAATTGAATTGAAATAAAAATACATTGAGAAAATATATGATTAAAAATAATAGAAATTTCTTTTTACACAAAATGAATTAATAAATTTATAAATATATTCCATACATCCAAAATTGGGATAAACATCATCAAATACCACCTAAATAAATTTGTAAAAAAACTACTAACAAATTTCAATATTATGAATCCCATCAAATTTTTATTATCAATTTACATCAAATTTTTATACAAACTAAATATTATTAAATCAATATCATATATGTAATTAGGTTTATCTTTCCCTTAATCATGCATTCTCCAAAAATATAACCTTAAAACAAAATAACTTTTCTTATTTATCAATACCTGTAACACCGAAAAATGTTAAATGGGTCACATAAAAAATGATATGTCATATGTCAGAATGTTGAACCATTATTTTCAAGATCCATCATGATTAGAACTTCATAGTTATGAGTTCTTTCCCTAAAGTAGTGATCAGGATGAGTAACATCAAACGATATTTCCCAACGTGTTTGTGAGGATAATGAACAATTGAAAGAACATGTGTTCAGATATGGGTATAATCAATAGTATAATGACACATTTTTTCTTGTTGATGGGCCCCGGGTAGGTGACGATGTCTATAAATGGGTAACTGGTGGCACTTAGAAGCCCAGGACCTGATGACCTTGTTGTGGTGGGGTGTTCATGCTGTCAACGATTCCTAGTTATTACATTGGTAGAAACCAAAGAACCCATCTAGAAGTGTACGCACACATAATTCCTTAATATATAGGGTCTACAATAAAAATGTTGTGATCTAATTGGGGTTAATTTATCACCCCGCAATATTAATGGGTTAAAAGGAGAAATTATATAACTCATGAAAATGAAGTGGAACTTTATTTTCATCTTACTACTAGAATAGAATTCCAAAAATATTCATGATTGGATTAGATTAGTGTTCTAGATGGGTGAACACCTAAAATTATTCCTAGGGTGTGTTTTTGTGAGGAAAAATCATACTAAAATTAACATGTGTTGGCCTATAGGGGAATTTATTAGCATGATGATATCATCAATCATATGGTGGTCCCTAGGACAGGGAACACATGTATATTGGGATACTATTGTTATTTAGAAATCATGTACATGACAACCATGTTAGGGTAGAGTGTATTTTCATTCTTCAGGGCCTAGTTGTTATAATACATTTCAATATATTTTTTCAAAACCTTATATAAAAACTATTCTGGAAAAAATATTATATGTTTACTGATTCATCTAACCAGAATATCATTGTTATAATTGTTGTACATCATTATTATTGAATCCCAATATATACACACTTTTATCCTATCACTTTAATGATTTTTATATAATATGTACTTCTTGGGTTATGAGTTAAACATTCGATTAGGTAATTAAATAAGATAAGATTCATGTTCTTTATATATAATACATTAAATTATTTTTAAATTTGATTCTGTATAACTATCATTTAAACATAGAAAACTTCTTCCCCTTCCTTGGAGACATTATACTGGGTGATCACTTTAACATTTTAACATGAATAAAATGTAAAATTGTTTCTATTATAGTCATAAACACTTTTACATTCATAAAATTCCATATTCTTCATATTGTATTTGTGATGAATATCAATAATGTTTACTTTGTTAATCATGTACCATTGTAATTTATTAGGCATAATAATAATGTTTTCCCTTATTTTTTCTATTTTATTTAGTTTCTCATGATGGAAATCATTCCATTTTCTAAAAATTAAACCATTAACAATAATCCTCCTTGTTCCAACCATTGTATGAAACCAGAAACCATAGTCTAAAAAATATGAACATTGAAAAATCAATTATAAAATTTTTAAATCATTACATTTTATTTCCAATATATGACAACATATTTTTATACATGGTTATCCTTGGTAATAATATACTCATATACTACACAATGGTTATTAAATAAACTATGAATTTACCTAGGCATATCCCATAAGAGAGTTAAACTAGGTGTATAGTAAGGGAGCACTCACCAGGCACCATAATGATGGTCATGATATTCTAAAACAACTCTTTTGTGGTTATTACCCATATAATCATCTATTCAAAAACCATATCCAGTTGTAGTATACCGATATAGATGTTTTTTTATTGGAAAACCACATAATCACTATCTTAATAAAGAATTGAGATATTATACCATCCCTATATTTATCCCTATTATTTTCAACAAAGATATCTACTGATCATATTCAAGGATTAACTACACCATCCACTAAATATGACTATATCGACCCAAAATTTTTATAAATATATATTAGAACTTAATATATAAATATAAAGTTATTTTACAAATACTTTCATGGAGACCATAACTATTTAGGGACTTTGGAGACTATATATAAAATATTATTATATCTTAAAACTTTTTAAATATCTCCCACAATGATATTAACACATTATACTCTTATTTGGAATTAGATACTTAAATTACATCATTATAACATGGGGAGAAGAAAAATAAGAAACTATGAACTCATAGTATCAATAAGGGTAAACAATGGAAATATAAAGGACCACTTAATAATTACATGAGAATAAGGGTTTGTGAAGCCGATATTCATATTTAAAAAACATACCTAGCATATCATAGATCAAAATCATATGTCATGGAATAAATAAAAGTATTTTATAAGACATTATTCATAAAGTAAAAAAAGAACCGCATCCTCAAGATCATAACATATACATAATAATGTTGAAAAGGCACAATCTTATAACATTGTGAACATTTATAAATTGAAATAAAGTCACTTAAAATGTTAAGGACATGAAATTAAAAGATTGAATAAAATTATGGACATAAAACCAGCTCCATGAATAATATTATGGACATTAAATCCTATCCCATTAATAAACATATAGAAATGGAAACTATGTCCATTCATAATAATATGGACTTGAAAACCAAGTCCATCCTTACAATTGTGAACATGAAATATGGTTCATGAATAAAATATTTATCTTTTAAGGTATCCATGTTTAAACAATTCATATGGAGGTATATAATGGTCCCACCCATATATATAATCATAATACATTAATTTGTTTTCAACATGATCTGGAAAACATTTATCATTTCATCATATCATAATCCCATGAGAAATAAAATGGGTTTCATAAAGAACTAGGACTAATAATAATAAAACATCTTGATAATAAAATATTAACAATTTCATAGTGTCATTTCCAAAGAAAATATTATGTAATGAAAAATGATGTTATCAGAGATGAGAAATTTCTTTTAAAGGTCATTGTAATATTTATGTAGGTAAGTACCCAATTCACATTAAAATAAATTATTAAAAACATAATAACATCCTTATCATTTAGAAAATATTTTTCTATAAATATAACATTGGAAACTTGTAAGTTAAGATTCAAATAATTTATTGGTTATTATAGTGGAAAATTACAATCATTCTGTGAATGATAAAACAAATATTTCATTCACATTATTTGACTAAATGTCAAAAGAACCATGTTTAGGAAATGACTAGATGATTAAGTATATTTTTTTTAAAAAGAATACCATGTAAAAAATTGACCATAAACCCTCACAGGTGAATATTAAATACATTCTCGAACACATGATTATAAATCAAGGATATGGAATAAAAAATATTTTTAACTGAAGTGAGAAATAAAGTCGGTTTTCCTTAAAAAAATTATTTCAGAATATTTTGTTATTTAGGAGATGAAAATAAAATTAAAACATATAATATCAAAAAAAACATAGTATAATAAAATTCATTATTTTCATGATAGTTAAATCATAAAAGTTCTTTTTTTAAACCTAATCCTAAACTATGTCCGTAAGCAATGAGATTGTTTCATAATATACTTAATTATTTTGATATATACTTATAAAAACCAAAATAGAAGTAGATAACCATATATTTAACGTAAATACCATTAATTTTCATAAAATAATCATATATTACATTTATGGGAAATATATACACCATAAAAAGGGAAAAATTGGTTAACATGGATTAAATTTCCATGAATTAAAAGTGAGATGAGAATCCATACTTAGACATTGACATGTTTAAAATGTTCTATAATATCTTACATAATATGTATTTATTATTTAATTACCTTTTAGAAACATTTCTCATTTATATCATATTTGATATACTTGAAATGTTATATCCCCCATTTATTAATAATTCGTTATTATACTCACTATTTTCGTTGATAACTTCTTCGTTATTAATTTATGTTAGAGTTCAAAATTTCTTGCACATGTCCATTTATCATGGTTACATAAAATATAAAATTATAATAATGATTCAAGAATAATATAAATAATAATATATATATTTACAGTCTTCCATAAAATTGTTCATGGAAAATTTATTACATTATTCATCGAGATGGAGTCCATATCTATTCATGAACATTGTTTTCACTTTTTAAAATAAAATTAGAAACCAAGATAAATAATATTTTATCATTTTATAACCAGAATAATACCTTCAAAATAATATATAACCATTATGTACATCATTATTACAATCCAATCAAAATGGAGACGAAAACCAAATTACACTACTTTTTGGTGATGGTATGTCACCTGTATGCTTGAGTGTTGATTAATTATCCATATGAGAGAAAGGATGTGGAAAATTTTTATTACATAATAATAATAAAATATATATACCATATTTAATTTAGTTTTTTGGAATGGATATGATATATTTTCATATTGTAAAAGAATAAATAATATTGAATGTACTCAATTAAAAGTTATACGATTATTTTGACAAACTGATTTTGGAATACACATTATGCC
Organism: Viscum album; assembly: GCA_963277665.1. Taxonomy (NCBI): domain Eukaryota; kingdom Viridiplantae; phylum Streptophyta; class Magnoliopsida; order Santalales; family Viscaceae; genus Viscum; species Viscum album. Next base: position 706,712,215 of record OY728165.1, on the reverse strand, counting down.
TTGAAAATATGGTGTCATAATAATAATTTCATCAATTATAAATAGGGGAGGAATAAAAAAAGGTATTAATGGATGATATAAATGGTTTATTTTGTGTGGAGAAGAGATGATAGGGTGTTCCTTAATATAGTGGATATAAAGTACATGTAAATAATTACATAAAATTTAAAATATTAAGTATATCATAATCATATAAATTGAAAAAGGCACCCCAAAATCGAATATAATATATTATAGTGTCTAAATCAACTCAACAAATCACATTTGGGAACATTTTGGAGAAACTGTATGCATTATATTCATGTTAAACAAAATTAAACACATTTTAACATTACCTATGACAAATAAAATTTTAACTATTACAACATATTATATGAATAACATAAAAGATAATATTAAAAAAATTATAATTAGAAATTTTGAATCTAATTTTTTATATTTAGTATCTATAAGTGGAATAGATTTATTTTAATATAACGAAGGAAAACAAATTAAAAGTGGTTTTTAGGAAAATACATGATCTTATAGTAAAAGTCATTTAACCTTGAAATATTGTAATAAATTCATTCCAATACTTTTTGTGGTTTTATAATAAGATATTGAAGGTATTTAGACAATGTTAGTAATATAAAACTTCATTTCATCTTCCAACCATGCCATTTAATACAAATACCCAAAAATAATTTTTAATTTGAATAAACTCTAACTTATTTTCACAAAAGTAAACCTATGGTTCCCAAATTTAGAATAATGAATTGAAATAAATTATTTAACTCCTTAATAATATTAATTTAAAACCCCACATCCTATAGGATTAATTCATTAGTTTTAAAGATTTTAATTTTTTACATACGGGTTTAACAAAAAAATTTCCATTTAATGAGGTGATAAATATCACCATAGTTACAATTAATAATGAAAAAATATAAATTGTACTTATTTCCATGATCCATATTGTGATTTTTTAGTAAAATAAATAAAAATTAAATTTCTTATCTTGGGTGGATTTTGAGGTGGAAAATTTTAATTTCTATTATCAAGATATCTAGGTTAAATTTTATGACCACATACATGGACTTAGAATATGATGGTTAACCTGGGATATGAGTTTGGTATAATTCCATGATATTAAAATTTTTATGAATATTTTATATTTAATTGATTAAATATTAGGTAGTCACACTTTTTCATTCGGTGATATGTTCTCCCAATAGCGTCAGATCAAAATTATAAATTCACTATTGAGTTGAAAATGAGGGTTTTTTCCATGGTGGGTCATAACCTCATGTTGTTCATTGGCTTCTGTCTAGGTCCACTTTTCTAATCTATCTTCCTTTCCATTTTCATTTCTTTTATTCTTTATTTTCTCTATTTCATTATTTTTATATTTCCCCCTTTAGTGTGTTGCATACTATCCTCAACTATTGGTTCTTATTTTGATTGAGATATATATATATATATATATATATATATATGAGGGAGAGTAGAGTGTGAGAAGAGGTGGTGGGGAGAAGGAGGTGCCACCACGGAGCTCGGGTCATGCCAAATTGTGACATGGGAGCTGTAGAACATGAATCAGATTGATGATTATAAGATTTCAATCAAAAGGTAGAACCTTTCGATTTTTTTTATATATAAATCCTTTAATATTAGTTGATTCTATGTTTTAATCTTTTTTTGACTCTATGGGTCCCCTCATGGGACAATCTATTGGTTATTGGGTGAATCAAGATGTTATGTGGTATGAGGAAAAATATTTACTCAAGAAATCCCAATTACACTGTATTTGGTTTGATGAAAACATTCAATATTTTATTCTTATTTAGGGAAGAATAAATTTCAATAAGTACATACATTATACTTTAATTATACTCAATTTACATTAATTACACCCCATGGAGTTGGAATTTTCCATGTACATAGTCATGCGGTCACGTATATGGGTAGTCAGAGTTAGGGTAAGTACTTAATGTGTACTCTAGGTACACTGTGTGTAGTATTAATTAGCCTTGTAGCAATGTACATGGGTAGATGGACATGTGGGTACTACACAATGAGTACTCAAGAGTATTTCATATATAGATGTACTTGTCCTTGTGGCCATGTACTCAGGATGAAACCCCATGTAGTGGTACATAGCATAACCCAATAAATTATCTAATGATGTAATGGTGCACATTAAGAACCCATGTATATTTTATCCATGTACACGTACATGACAAGGATAAACTTTTAGAATAAATTCCATTTAAATAGAACTGATCACCATGTAATTTTATATAAAAGTTTTTTTGAGTGACTTTGTGTCATAGAGTCACAACTAGACTTGTGAGTAGTCCATTTGGTCTGATTTCCCATGTCGATCATAGTGGTGGAATTTTTCTATGTTTTAGTGGCCATCTGGATAGTGTTTTGGTTTTTTTGTGTTCTTTTGATGTCTCCATTATGGGTGATGTTTTTGTATCCAATGGAATTGGTTGTCTATTTTGGGGACTGTGTAAGGTTTTACACTCATTTTTCCCATGTCTTAAGAATGTGAAGCATATTTACTAGACACAATTTGGAAATATTTTCAAAAACCATATCATGTTACTTTTTGGATGATATCATTATTTTGGTTTTTGTGGTTGGGTTTGGTCTCTTGAAGAATTTACTAGAAAGATCCTTATATGTGGTTTGAAATAGTTTGATGTTAGGTATGACTACGTTCCATTGAGTATGGTTTCAGATAGTTCTATAGGACCTATTCTGAGGAATTCCCTTCTTAGCGGGTTATTTCTAGATGTTACCCATTTGGGAATGTTTTCTATGGGGTTTAGTTAGGGTCCGATCATGGGTCCTTGAGGTGGCTAGGAATGTGGTTTGGTTATTCATGAGGATCCCCTTATAGAGTGTCCTATTGTATTGTGTTTTTTAGAACCATGGTGGTTTCCCTATGTATTATTAGTTGTGGGATGGATGATGCATGTTTCAGTTTTTTGTTTAGAATGTGTGGGTTTTATACAACCTTGGTTCTTGAGATATGGATTAGTGGATTGAGGTTATTCTTGTTTATTATTGATGAAATATAATTCCTTTTTGTTAAATTTCATTGAAAGTGTTTCTTCTGATTGATTTTTTTCTCTACTCTTCTAGTTGGTTGGAAAATGTGAGATGGTTATGGGGATATAATGGATGGCCTAGACGAGGGAAAAATATTTATATCTCTTATTATACTAGTTATAGGGTTAGTAGATCATGCTAGATATTACAATCACTAAACCCAGATTATATATTTTTTAGTATTATTTAGTAGCTTAAAAATATGCTGAATGGTGCGTTCACCCATCTTGTTATACATGATTTTAATGTGTGTTAGTATTTTCTTGAGGTTGATACAGAGTCTCTACACAAATTACTTTTCATACCCTATGATTCCTAGTTCCTAGTATATGAATCCTGTGTTTTTATTCCTTGGGTAATATCCTACGGTCCATCTTTTTTACAATTCCTTGTGTTGGAATGTATAGTCCCTTTTTGGTCTGGAGAATACACATGATGTTGTGTATGTCTGGGCCATGATTCACGATTCTTTTGGATAGGTACAGAGAAAGGGTATATTTCGCAAAAGGTGTTATGATATAAACTATGGTATGCAATTTTCATTTTATTATACCTTTCATATTTCTTTTCTACTTTTTTTATTTTTTCTTGTATTCACTTTCATATAAAATTTAAATCATGAACGTTGAATGCACATTTGATGATAAAATATGTTAGGACCAAAATTGTTGGTGTTCATCAAATATTTGTTCTTATCCTATTTCAAGTAAACCTTGGTGCACATGCATAAATTATGTATTCTTTCCAATTGAGTATAGAATGGTGGATCAGGAATATGACCAGTGTTGTATGTTCATGTGTAGCCGCTTGTTTAGAGTCTGAGTTTCATGTTGGAGCTATTTAGCTCTCATAAAAATTGGGCATGTGATTTCTCTCAATGTTTTAGTAAATCCTTGTGTATTTATTTTATCTTATTTTCATTTAAATTTGGTTGACCCAGTGGGTGACCATTGTCTTACGCTTTTACATGAGTCTGTATGAAAAATTCACTAATTACTAGCTTATTTTATATATATATATATATATATATTTATATGAACCTATATGTTCATGGATTTTACATGATCAGTTTAGTTCCCCTATTATTTCACAATGACATGATGAAAGAGTATGCTTACTTTATCCTTTTATTCCTTCATGGGTAGTTTTCAACCTCGGGGGTATGATGAGGTGTTCTTATAGCTATTTTTTCACTCGAATCAAGTGATGGTTTGGGTCCACCAAGAACAATTTATGACAAAATATTATTATAGAATTATTTTTTATTTTTATTAATATTTTTTTGAGTTGATGAATATGAGATTTAGGATTGTATTGGAGCCTGTTTTGTATAATGGGAAAGTGCATCATGAACAGTAATTCTAGTAGGATGTATGGGTTACAAGTGTTGTTGGACTGTTGTTCTTGGTTTATGATGTTACAGTTTTGGGATTTTCACCATGAGTGATTCACTTGTGTTTGCAGTCTATATAATTTAGAAATTTTTGGATATTTGTTTAATGGAAGGAGGCATCATTTCATGCATCATTCAACAAATCTAGTATGAATATGTCTATATTTTTGTGTTTTCCTATAGATTTAGGTTCATTTAATTAAAGTTTCGACAATTTATTGTACATATTCTTCTTAAACAAGTACTTTTTAGTATTATACACAATTAAACCATGTGTTCCTTTCTTATGATGGAATTTTATTTTCATGTCATGTAGGGGAATTATTTTATAGTTGATAAGAATTCTATTTGTTGACGTATGTGTAGAAACAAGCATGGTTTTGTGAGAGATATCGGATGCCCTATTGCTATTAGTGGTGGCTGGCTTGATAATGGAAAGGTTTCTTGAGATATTATTTTCTACATATCGCATTTACCTAAGGTTTTGTGGGTTGTGAGATGTTTTTTCCTAAGGATGATGTTTACTTTGTAATGTGTAGTGGCGTTATAGGAGTGATACTAGTTTTTTTGGTTGAAATAATGGATTTTTGAGGATTTAGTGGGAAAGGATTGGTTAATTCCTAACCCTATTAGTTTTTGTTGTGATTTGGGTAAAACACCCAGAGTGTGGTGTGATAATTCTGGTTTTGTATAGATTCATGTATGGGGGGTGGTAATTATTGAGGATCTTGGAATAAGGGATATTTATTATCTTAGAATATGAGTGTAAAGGGTTCCCTATTTTATGGGGACAATACTACATTAGGAGAATAGTCAGTGGGTTTGGGCGCATTGTCCTAGGTTCATTAATTCATGGCTTGATTGAGCGTGAGAGTTTCTGATGGGGTTTTCTATGATGATCCTTCCTGGAATAGGCGATTTAGGTTGGAATACCTTTTTGTGAGGAATCCATGTTGAGAAGGAATGTGCATGCTTGGTAAGCACACTACCAACTGGTCCGTGGGAGTTTTCAGAGAGTTGATAAAATCTTGTGGAGGCCCAGTGGTGGGGAGTACACAATTTTCTTTTATGTATTTTGGTCTTTGTTTTAGTAGGTTATTTGAGTGTAGGGTATGCATTTCTAGTGGGCATATAGTGGGTGGCAGTTGATGTTTCATGTTGGTTAATTGGTGTGAATAGTTTTCCATGTCTTTCCTTTGCATTTTGTAGTGGAAAGAGCATGGGATGTAGATTTTTATTCTTACATAATGGGTTATTGTAACGATAATCCTATGGTGGGGAAAATTAGGATAGTTTTGGTTTTATAGAAATATTGTTATGGGTGTGGTAAATGTTGTGGGACTAGTTGGTGGACAATTATTGTAATATTTGGAGGGCCAGTTTTTGTGGTAAATATTAGTTGTTGGTTAACCACCAAGTATTCTTAGGGGACTAGAAGCGTTTATGGTAGGAGATTTTTTAATGAATCTCTTTTTGAATGTTTTAGCAAAATAGTAGAAATTTAAATTGGTTCCCTCAAGTGGATTTTGAGGGAAGGAATAGTAATTTTTCTTTTTTGGAGATCTGAAATACTTTTGTAACCACTTTTTTGGTCATGGAATACAGTATTTTCCCTTAGATATGAGTTTGGGGGAATATAAAGATGTTTGAATTTTGGAAATATAATTAATATTTAATTAATTAAATATTATTTATTCAGGCATGATTTTTTGGAATATCATCTATTTGGATTATTGTATTTTAATTCCATATTTATTGTTGAGTTCATAATGGGGGTTCATCTTATGATATGAATAACATTGTTTCATTAGCAGGTCTGTGCTGAGTCCCCTTTTATTCTCTATCTTCTCTTCAGTTTTGTTTACATTTTTCTTTATTTTCTCCATTTATTATTTTTTCTCTATTCCCCCTTGGTGTATCATGAAAAATCATCCTTGGGACTTTATAAGTACAAGATAAAGAAGTGGGAGAAGAGGGGGAGAAGAGGGAGGGATGGAGAAGGAGGAAACATCATAGAGCTTCAGTCGTGTCAGATCATTATGCAGGTTCTGGGCAACATGAATCTAATTGAAGAGTCAAAAGTTTATGAAAAAAGGCAGTCTCTTTTTATATTTCCAACATAAATCCTTATATATTATATTTTTTTATGTTTTAGTCTATTTTGAAGATTTTTGGGACCCATCGTTGTTCGATCTTGTGGTTTTTTGGAGAATCGGTGTGTGTCGAGGCATTAGGTGGGATTTCTATTTAGGAAATCATGCTCACACTTAGTTTAGTTTTATGAACATATATTTTTTAATTACTATTTTTATAAGATTATTTTTTTATGTACAATCCATGTACATTACATAAACACTATATTCTGATCATGGCCATGTGGTCATGTACATGGGATGTCAGAGTTAGAAGGAGTACACATTGTGTACCTATGGGTACACCTTGTGTAGTGGTATATTTCCATGTAGCCAAATACATGGGTACATGGGCATATAGGGACGACACACCGTGTACTTGAGAGTACACCCTATGTAGTACCTTTTTTTCATGTGGCCATCTAAGTGGGACGACACACCATGTGGTAATTCACTTCTAGACACCATGTATTCCATGTTCATGTACATGTCTTAGGCCAAAACCCATGTATTTTTATCCATATAAGTGTATATAGATATGAGTATCTTTGCGAGTACATGTTGTGAAATTAGAATTACATGTTGTGTGCTTTTCTAGAAAAGGGTTTCAATTTCCGTTGTGACTTAGAGTCAAAATAGGACTTGTGGGTATCCCATTCTTTATTTTGTTCCATGAAAATTTCATTGGTGGAGTTCTTTACACATTTAGAGGATTTATGGACAGTTATTTATACTATCTATGTCATTTGGAAGATTAATTTGTGGGTTTCATTATTGAATCATTCTATGGGATGGGTTGTGGGTTATGAGGCTCTTGGGAGGTTATGTGATTATTGTTTACCTTAACATAAGGATTAAAATCGTGTTTTTTAATGTTTTTTGGATAGATTACGTGAGGTGGGACCAAGTTTCCCCTTGGATGGTATAATTATTTTTGTTTTTTCAGGTTATGCTTTGGTCACTTGTGGTAGGGTTCAATAGGAGACTTGTGTGTGGTTGTTGGATGTTAGTTATCTCTATTTTGTAATGATCATGGTTTGAGATAGGTATAAAATAAATGTTCAATGAAATTCCATTATTGGTGGGTTTTTATTGAGTTTCCCCTTTTGGTAATGTTTTATACGGGGTTCATTTGTGTGTCTACCCTTTTTTCCTTGAGCGGTCATGGCCCGAGGTTTAATTTTTCTAAAGGATATGTTTTAGGGTGTCATGTTGTGATAAGGTTTAAGGAACTATGGTTGATAAATTTTTTTTGGTTGGTCGTGAGATGGATGGTTCTAGTTTAATGGATTTAGACATAGGGTTTGGGTGTTAACTGACCATTATAGTTGAGTTGTGGCATGAAGGTTTTATGTTGTTCTTGTTTAGGAATGTTGAGTGATGAGACCTTTCAGATTTTAATGGTATATGTTTTTTCCCAGATATTGATTCTATTTCAATTCTCAACTAGTTGAATGGTTTCTATGATGCAGGTCTATGAAACTAATGGATGATCTAGATAAGGTACAATCATGTTACATTGTTTTTATCCCATGGTTAGGGTTAGTGGATTGTAGAGGATAGTGTGATCTCATCACCCTATTTATATGAGTTTGGTCCTTCTTTGGTTGGCCCAAAATGTGTTAAATGTTTCATTCCTGCATCATGTTATATCAGAATTTTAGGCATGGTAGTATGATTATGGGGTTTAATGGTAGTCTCTACCACCTATTCAGACCATACCATTTGGGTCTTAGTGATTGGTATATTTTTTATGTGTTTTGAAACCTAGGAAGATATTCTATGGTTTTACTTTTGTGGTTATCCTTTTATTGGACTTTGAAGCTTCATTTCGATCTGGAGGAGGTTCCTGATGTTGTGGATGTGTGGGCCATGTTTCATAGATTCTCGGTATGGTGGAAATTTTTTGTTGGTTTTACCTACAAGTGTTAGGATATAACTCAAGGTATTATTTTTTCCTTTTGATTAGCCATTTTTTCCTTCTTTATTAATTTTTTTTTCTGGAAGTCATGTTTGGCTAGGATAGACATGATTTGTATTTCATGGAAATGTGATGATAGTAGATCTTCAGACCACTGTTAGGGGTGGATTACTAATATTTGTTTCTCACCCCCATCATGTGAACCTCAGTGAAAATGTATACCTTATGTATTATTTCACAATGAGTGTGGTGTAGTGGATGTGGTAGAGGGTAAGTAATGAAATTTCTAGTGGAGATGCTCCTATGGAGTCCGAGTTTTTTGTCATAGTTGTTCATCCATAATGAAGACCAGGTTTTTGGATTGGATCGGAGTAGAAATATATGCTTATATATTGGTTTTCTTTTACTTTATTATGTGTTCAACTGAGTGGGTAACCAATGTCTATATGCATATCCTTGAGTCTATATACAATATTAATTCATTATTAGTTTATTATAGTTTTTACTTAATTTATGAAACATTGAATATTCATGGATATTACATGTTTAGATTTTTTACTCAAGTATTTAACTCATACCTAAGGGCATAGTCTCTTCACTATATCCTTTTAGGCCCTCACTCTTAATTGGCAGCCTGTTGCATACACAGAGGAACTCTTGAGGCCATTTCTGAGTCACATTGGGTGACGGGTAAGGTCATCCTGGCCCAATTTATGACATATATTTAAAAACATTGAACCTCATGATTTCAAATACGGAATTAATTTTTTAAATTAATTTTATATATGTGGAATAAATTTTTTTAAAAAATTATAATCATAAAACATGATGGAAGATATTTTTAGGAAAATGCATTATTCTAGAATAAGATGGACTTTTAATAACTCATTGGATACTAATCATCATTTTATGAATTTAAATTCATGTATATATATAAAATATAAATATTTCATTTAATTAATTATTCAATAGTTGTTAATAATTAATTATAATTGAAATACTTCTTGCACACAAAATAGTTTTAAAAAAATGTGTTTTCTGCTTAAAAACCAACATATACCCAGATCAACTATAATGTGGATTAATATTAAAATTTTTTAGTAATATTTATTTATAAGTATCGTATCTTAATTTAAGATATAATCTTAAATAAAATTGAACATTTACATTATATTATTTTATGAATGGAAATGATATCTTTTTCAAAATATTTTATTTTCACCATTCAAATAAGTAATTCTTTTGAAAACAACAAAAAAATTCATACTAAGTTAACATTGATTTTATGGATCCAAAAAATATAACCTTTTTTTAAAATAAAATATGTTTATGTGGTAGAAATTAATTATAATAGTCAATCCTAAAAATATATGAACACCATTTTGAAGAAAACTTATTTATGAAACCAGAAATGAATTTACTAAATAAATAGAGAAGTTATTTATTATACATTAATAAATTTATATTAATTATATAAAACTTTTATTCATATTTTTTATAATCTATTTATTCATATTAATACCACCAATTTTACCAGCTATATTATTGCAGTTACGTTTATATAATAATAGTTTTATAATATACCATGGCTCATTTAAACTCTTTTAATGTGTAATGCAAGAAATCAAATAAATAAAATTTATTTAAAGATAATAATCTTTTTTTGTTAATTAGTCCCACATAAATATCATCCTTAGAAGATAGAAGGTTTATTTTAATGACGGTTTTCTAATGAAAAGGTATAACACTTAAGAATGTACATTCATTCTTATTTCAAATGAAACTTCCATAAAACATTTCATTAACATTATTGTATAATAACAAAAATATCTAATATATATTTAAATTTTAATATGTTTATTTCATAATCCCATAGAATCTCATTCTCATTCGAATGAGAAATGAATGTATCAGTTCTTTGTAGGTACATACTACTAACTCCACATTCTAATGTGTATAAATTTTCATCATCATCTCTCATGGATGTTTTTATAATTATAATTAAAATAATTATTTGTTATTCTTATTATAAATATTATTATATGATTATGAAATATTATCTTTAATCGTACTCTCCCAACATTTGTAAAATGATAATGTCACTCATGCATAAGTGTGTACTTCCACCTCCACACAAAGATGTTATTTCTTACATTTCTGATTTACATGGATGACCATAAAAATATATTTAACTAATAAATATGATATTTATGATATAAATATTATTATTATCTGATTATTAACCATATCACTTATTTCCTTTCAGATAATTAGGAAAATTGAAATTTCATTATGCATACGGTAATACTACAGCCTCCATGAAAGATATATTTCTTTTTTTATATTACTTGTTTCATGTATTAATCTAAATCATAATTAATTGAAAAGATATTAATTTGATTAAAGTAATAAAATTATAAATATATTTACACCATATCATTAAATCTTTAACCATAGTAAATAAACCAAAGTAATTGTTTTTGAATATTTACTGAACTACCTTAAGTGATCAATTTAAGAAATAATAATGAAATTAATGGATGTCATATGATTGTAAAAGGACCCTAAAAACGAAATATAGATGAAAAAATATATTAAAAAATAATATATTTTTTTAAAATTATTTATTAGTACATAATGAATTCGACCATATAGGAATGAAGGTAATATTTTTTCACTCAATTATTTTCCATTAAGACATATTTTATATTTTGATCCTAATTTATCTTATAGAGTATAGATAATGACCCATAAAAATATAATTTTATGAATTCATTTATAGTAATTTAATTTAAATCTTCAATTGAAGTTTTTTATTTTAATTTTTATTGATAAGAATGTAATTATATGCATTAAATTTATTTTTAAATGTCACTCTTATTTGGGATTGTTCATGATTAATTTTTTCATGGAAGCATTATATTCATTTTATCTTCTGAACACATATATTTTTTTTTCTACCCCAGTTTTTAGGATTTTTTACATCTCTTCTTCTAACTTTTACTCACTCTTATTAAAAGATACGAATAATTTTTTTTTAAAAAGGAACTTAATTTTTTTTCATTCAACAACCATAATCATCAATGTCTATATTCTTGAAATTGTTTCATGTATGTTTTTATCTATATTTAAATTATTATTATTGATATTCATTGTTAGAACCATTTATTTTATTTATAATATTTTAAAATAAATATTTTCTAATTTTTCCTCGAATAAATCTTTTTTTGAGTTTCTTTACAAATTTGTGAAAAATTATCTTTTAATGTTTATGATTTGATAATAATTTGCCACCTCTATGAATATTATTCTATATTTAGCTTCCCCAAAATTCTTCTTTATTTTTTCAATTAAATTTTTTTCTATTATTTTGTAAATTGACAGTTTTAAAATTAACATAAAATGGCAATTTTTCTTAATCGTTGAAATAAATTTTAGAAATTATTTAAAACATAATTTTTACAAAAAGATAAACATTATTATTATTGAAAGTTATATTTAAAGTATTGCTTCCCTTTTTAACTATAATTCTCAAAATAAATTCTTTATTTATAACATTCATTTGTAATAAATTTTTTGTCTTATATCATTCAATACTAATTTATGGATTATAAATTCAATTGGGAATTTTCACTTTCTTTTGATGATGTTATTTTTCACTCCCTATTATTTATTGAACATTAGCATAATCCTTCATATCCAAATTCTTTTGTATCATGAATATATTTATCATTTAAATAATTTCATAATTGTATTCCATTTATACTTATTTTGTTAGTTTATGTAAGATTTTAAGGAAAATTATTTCTTTTATTGGGTAAATATTGATGTTTTATATTGTTATTTAAATATGAATATGTACTAGTTAATAAAGAATTCTAATTATATATAATATTATAGGTTAAATATATGAGAAATTCATGGTACATATATAATTTTATTAATGGGACCATTTTTAAATAAATCCTCAATTCAAATACATGTCTGCCATGAAATAAAAAATGGGTACTGATTGGTGTATGTTATCTCATTCAGTGACAAAATTTTTGAATAAGGGCATAGAGTAGTATATGATGTAGTAGATCATGGACATGATTGTAAGTATCATGATATATTGGAATGATGTCATGGAAATAATATCTCAATTTCTATAATTATAAAATTCTCTATTGAAAGTGTAATTATTATTACACATGTGATTGTTTAATTCTCGATGTATATAATTTGATGCTGAATTTATTGATTGAATGGAATATTTATAGATTATTTATTAATCCATATTTATTTGAAACATTATTCATGATATATTCTATTGTATTTTTTCAAATGTGCATCATTAATGTTCACCCTTTCTCCTTTCCACATTACAAGTATATAAAATCGTTGAAATAATCCAAGGATGAAAGATTGTTTTATATATTATGTTTTTATCTTCCCCTGTAATATATAATTCGTATGTGTATCTAGTTTTTCATGATTACTAAAGAAATTGATCCTTTATTGTGTGATCCATTTTATATTGTATTAATATAGTAATTTAGCCCTGCGATCTATGATACTGGAGTCCATAATGCTATAATTATTACAAATTAATGTTTAGTAATAGTTTTAAGAACCTAATTTTATGAGAATATAACCTCAACACGAATTAGGATAAAAAATAATTATAAAACAAATTTTAGGTATTTTTTACTCCATGTCAAAATATTCCTTATGATTTTGACCTAAACATGTATGCCATAGTTTTTAGATTTGGATCCCAAAAAAATTAAGTAAAATCATCTTAACACCTATGTTAAATGAAGAGATTCTGAATAGAGAATCAAAATCTGGAAAATGTTTTAGTTGTAATGGTTATAACTATATTAAGGAAATACTCATGGACTATAATCAATAACATTACCTATAATATGAAATGAGTTTATTCTCATCATATTTTAATGATTCTAATTGAATTCATACAAAAAATGACTTCATCCCTTGATAAAAATAATAATCCAATATTATATAAGAAATATATAAAGTCCCTTGATTGATATTCTTTTCACAAGGGATAATGAATTGTAGATGGTTATTCTAGAAGTATATTGTTTAAAAGGATATGATATATGTATCAATGCTGGTCATTGATTTCATAAAATTTAGAGGAAGTGGAAATAGAAACTTTGGAATATAAATCTTTTAATGATATATTATTTTAAAAATAATTTTCATTATAAAAAATACTCGATACTGAAATTATATTATTGAATTTAAATCAAAAGGAAGAGTAAAATGTTTCTATGAATTCTGATAACTCATCCATTTTAGCAAGGCTTGTTTTAGAAATCATACATAATCTAGAAAGTAAGATTCATAGATTATTTGATGTGATTAAAATGATAATTCTAAGGGTATTAATTTCTAAAAATATATATCATATGATTATATAATATCATGTTCCCTAAATATATAATGTTTTTTAGGATTAATAATTTAAATGAAAATCAAGAGAATAATTGGATGACTATGAACATAGAAAAAGGAAATGTAATATAGAAGAAAAAGGAATATTGGAAATTCTTACATGTGTCAATAATATTTTAAAACATCCCCTAAAATGTTTTATGCTCATGTATTTTTGTAAAAATTATATATATTAAAGACTTATGGCTCATAAATATAAAAGAAATAAATAATCCATTGATATCTAATAATTTATCTATAATGAGATGGGACACTACTTGAATTAAAATTCCATGCATAAAATATTACCTTGATAATTTCATTGTGGTAGATATTTTGGTAATTACAAAATAATAAAATAGAAAAATATAATGATAATCAATTGATAATAATTGATGATACTTTCAAAGGAAATGAGTTATCTATGAAAACATATATGAATTTTTTAATCATAATTAGTCAATTTCATTGAAATATTTCATAAATGGTTGGAATTTTTTTATGTTTCAATGATAAGGAAGACCCTAACCATCATTCGTAACATTTAGGATCAATAATATTTGTGTATTAAAGTGAAATTTAATTAAATTCATTTGAATATATGATTTTTTATATTCAAATATGGTCTAGAATATCCTGAATTAGTTTAGGGGTTAATGATTAATGTTGATCATTGGAGATTACTATTGATATTTTTTAAAATATTACTACTTTATTTGATGGGATAATTTATTTAATATTACTTTTATTTCTAATAATGATATTTTCTTGTATTATTTTTATACAAATTGGGGGAATATCCAATCAAAAAACTATAATACAATGAAGAAAAATATCCTTTAATGGATCTCAATATACATTACGAGATTGTTTTAGTGTTATCTACATAAAATATTAAACTTTTCCATTCACTTTTTTTTGAAATTATTCACATGTATAAAATTGAACAAATCACAACCGATGAATGAGGATAGATATGTATACTTTCTTATAATCCCACAAACTCAAAAAATAGAAGATAAATCAATCATGTTTTGTGAGGAAAGTATCACTTAACTACTAATGTACAATTATGGAAACAAATTCACTAGTTGGAGTCTTCTAAATATATATATTTTATGAAAAAATAGTTATTTATGAACTAATTAGTTTTTTATTTTTAACATGGAAATTCATATTCATGATAAAACCATTATTTCATGATATTATCATTTGGGTAAAAATAAATTAAAAATGATAGGATTCAATTTCTATGAGGTGTTTATGAATTTACCTATATATTATTTTATATGAATACTATGTACGATAGATTGTGATACACACAACTATGAGCATAAATTATCTTTTATATGCTATGAATATTTTTATAATACAAAGAAGAATGTTATAACTAAGGAGTTGGATTGGAATAATTGAATAATTGTAACTGAAATATGAAATATGTGTAGACTTTTTTTCTAAATTAAAGTTATTTATTTAATTTAAGGAAATACATATAATTTTTTTAATTATAAGAATAAAATCATATTATGTTAATAATATTTAATGTTTCAATTTTTCAATTTTTCGTAATATGTGTTTTCATTATATTAATCATGTTTAATTTATTTTATTAAATTATTTTATATTTTGAATTATTTTTTAGAAAATTATTATATATACGTGTAAATTAATCGATAATAATTTCTAAATTGGTGATCATTTTTTTAAATTGTGGTAAAATATTTAGGATGATAAATGGATATATTTTTAAGAATTCAATTTTGTAACTCATAATGTATATTTATCATAATAAATTATATTAATAAATATTGAATAATTATTTTTAATAACTCTATTACTAATATATTCGATAAAATAAACTAATAACCATATAATTGTTATTACTAAAATTGGAATGAGAATAAATTAATTTTATGTTGAAAAAATCAATTTGTTCTAAAATGTGTTTTATGTGTTTGTGTGCAGTTATTAAATTTAATGACCCAGAATATACATGGAATAGAAATTTTAAATAAATGGAAATTTTACGAGTTTGAGAAACATGACGGCGCGTGATTCTGAGGCCCGGTGTGCCCAGAATAAATTTCAGATGTTTTGTTCGAGTATGTTCAGTAAATGTACGAGAAGGTCCTTATGACATTTGAACCAGTGCTCAGAATTGAAATTCGAGGGCACCATTGAACTCGCATCACCGGTATTCGCTTAAGGATAATTTTATCTCGATGGATGTGGGTCAATCTTTAATGTATTTTTTGGGTTTTTAGTGAAAGAATTAAATGAAAATAAAGTTGGGTAGCTTTATTTTTATTTTATTGGTTAAATCCTCCATGTTCAAGTTGATGGTGGGGACCACCACACCTTAGCCTCCCATGAAAGGTTATGGTGGTGGGGTCCACTCAAACCTAACCTCCTCTTCATGTTAATTAACATGGGGACCACCCGGGTATTAAATCCCCTTGAAAATCTCCATTAATGGGGAGAAGCCCACAGTTTTTCTGTTAAGTGTAGGGAGCCACTTCAACTCCCCTAACACTTAATGTGCCAAATCATCATCATTAATTAATTGAGCCAATGATTTCAATCAATTAATTAACCCCATTGAATTGTGTGCCAAAAAGTAAATATTAGATAAACAGAATCTATTATTTTGGTTGACATTTGTCTTCTGGTGGATCATGGGAGAATAGAGGGAGCATAGGGAGAAAATATCTCTCAAAGAAGAATGAAAAACGCATTATTACAATGAAGAACACCGGTGAGGAGCGTATTTGACGTTCCTCTGGAGAACCTCCTTCAACATAGGATGTCTTTGACTACGAAGAGACGACGCACAAACCGACGATCGAGGAAAACGCTGACGTCATTCCTTTCCAAAGATCCGTCTACTTTCCCGTGACTCCATCAAAAAATAGCGAACAAATTTAGGAGTTTTATTTGAATTTGATATTATTCCTATATTTCTTCCCTTCTAAAACAAATTATTGTTTGTATGTTAACCCTGTGGGTTGGGAACCTTCATTTGCGGGAAGAAATGGGTTGTTTTCTTCCCTCTTCTATCTTGACAATTCATTGAAAATCATGAAGGTTTTGAATTGCCTACTATCACCCCGAACTCAGTGGGTGCAGGCCAAACTAACATGGCCTGACTCCCTCTAACGATCTCTTTTGGGATTTTCTTCGGCTTGGTGACAAAAAACTGATGCGACGGAGGTGACAGACAATTACTGCGCTACCTGCGGACTCCGCAACCCACGCTGCCCTCATGGTTCTTCAGCCGAACCGGCTCTCAGCCACCCGCCGGCCCACCAGCCTCCAAGATCCCGGCCACTGCTGGCCACCTAGATCCCTGCCGCCGTCGGCCACCCATGCGCCCCACCCAAACCGCGTCGGCCCACGTCTCCCAGATCCCGACTGTCTTCGGCAACTCGAGCCCCCCGGTTGAACCATGCAGGCCCATGCCACCCGGCTCTCGGCCTTCGCCGGCCTCCTGTGTGCCCCGGCATAACCGTGTCAGCCCGCACCTCCCGGCTCTTGGCTGCCTGCTGCCCACCTGGCCTCCCAGGCTGAGCCGTCTGAACCACACCCCAAAGGGCGCTCCGAGATGAACCGGCACCAGCCTCCCGAGTCGAGCCGCTCAAATGCACCCCTCATGGCACTCCGTGCTGAACCGGCTCTGGCCTCCCCAGTAGTGGCCCCCGAACCACGCCCTTGTAGAGCTCTAGACAGAACCGTCTCCACGGCCCTAGGCCAAGCCGCCTATACAGCGCCTTTTGGGCAAAACCTCCCTCACGCTGACCCGTGACAGGTCTGCGCCCTCTCCACTGGTCCGCACTCTCAAGGCCCTCCGTAACCCATCGTGGCATGTTAGTCTTGGCCCAGTGAGCCATGCCAAATCTAACTGGCTGACCCACCTAACAGGACGGACCAGAACCAATGGGTCCGGCCGGGTCGACCCAGACTGGGTCGGTCCGACCGGGTCTGAACGAACTCGGGCCCAGTACTGACCCTTTACATTCTTTTGGCCATATCTTTGGTACTAGACGTCTGTTTGAAAAACTTCCGGTGGTGGTGGTAATCATGGAGCATGGAATTCCCATAAATTATACCCCACTAGAGTTTGTGGTATATTTGAGATAAAGTCTGGTTGGATTGTGCATTAATCTAACTGGGCCATCAAGACTAAAAGGTTAATAAATCACAGACCATGCATCTGATTGACGCGTTGTCTATTCCATTGAAACATCTATGATGTGGTGGAACTTTGAGATACTCCTACGACGGTTCAATATCTTTTACTATTATTAGAGGATTCTATGTGGGTTCGATAACTCTGACTAATGTTCCGGGATTCTATGTGGGTTCGACACCTCTAACTACTGTTCCAGGATCCTACATGGGTTCGATAGCTCTGACTAATGTTCCAGGATCCTACATGGGTTCGACAGCTCTAACTACTATTCTAGGATCTAACGTGGGTTTGACAACTCTGAATACTATTTCAGGATCCTACTTGGGATCGATAACTCTGACTACTGTTCTAGGATTCTACGTGGGTTCAACAGCTCTGACTACTATTCCAGGATCCTATGGGGGTTCGAGAGCTCTATTTTTTGTTCCAGGATCCAACGTGAGTTCAAAAAATTAGTTTATTCATTGTCTACATATAATCATCTCCAACTCTCTATATTAGTTGTATACCAGTGTGATCTGAGTCAGTAACATTTTTGTTTACCTCATGATTGAGATGAATTACTTAATAACATAGGAATATGTATGATCATATAACTATGTACAGATAAATATTATTTTTATACCTTGTGGTTTATCCTTGTTGGATCATGTGAGACTTATAGGTTATTGGGGTCCCTAATGAGTATCTTTATACTCACCCCTACATGGGCTATGTTAGTACCTCGTTGTATTGGATGCAGAAAACAGACAATGCTGACGGAGGCTGAGAGTACCCGGACTGGACGGTACACGGAGGCGGAAATAATGGTGTGTCAATACACAAAGGAGATGAAAATATGTGGAGGGATAAGAAGGTGATCTATACCTACCAAATAGGTAAGAACCTCATATGAAAACCCAGTGGCTACTTTTCTTATTTCCTTAGTTTTACTTCTACTTCTAGTTTCTCATACTTTCCAGTTGGCCTTGTATTCTTGACCTTTTTACTTACTGTACTCACTTGTGGGTTATTCAGTTTACTCGTGAATATATCTATTGTGTGTGTGTTTATAAATTATAAAGGAAATTCCTTTCCAGTTTTAGGGAATTACACCTTTGGTGCTGGTCGGCAGACCCTTGCCCATGGATGGCGAGCTTGGGGTAGTCACAACATGGGCCCCGGGGGACGAGTCGTGACAAATTGGTATTAGAGGAGCTGTTTCTACCATAGAACATAAGACTCTAATATTTTCTCTGAATAAATAGTGTTAAGGATACTCAGTGAGGTTTTCAGTTCAGGGAGTCTAGTGTTGGTGTGGCAGCCGACGTATCCATACACCAGGACCCTAACTTCTGATTTTTGACTTAGTGCACGAAAACACTAATTTCATGTCTGTTTTCAAAAAAATTCTTTGAGTCATCTCACCAAGTATAAATTATTGACTATGTTCCACCTATTTTTTTTCAGGGTGGCCCCACACAGATAGCCATCCTGGGTTCCAGGATTTGTTCGACATGGCAGCCCACCGAGCGATGAGGCCTCGGTGGAGGGCCATATCACAGCGGAGGCACCAACGATACCTCTACCATTTGGGCCACTGATACCACCAGCCAAAACAGTATAGAATTCCTACCGCCTAAGAGAATTGAATGAGTTCCAGTGCCATAGTGCACCCAGTTTTAGGGGTGAGACAGACCCACATGCAACATAGGATTGGCTGGAGGCTGTAGTGAGAGTCCTCCGACAGGTAGGGACACCGTCCGACCTTATGGTGATCCTTGTCGCGAGTCTCCTTCAGGAAGAAGCAGGAAAATGATGGAGCCTGATGCTCTAGGTTCATGACGAGGTTACACTTCTCTGGGAAGTCTTTGAGAACCTGTTCCAGGTGATGTTTGTCCCAACCACACTATGTTCTGGGTAGTTACAAGACCTAGTTCATCTGCAGTAGGGCAGAATGATAGTGGCACAATACTCAGCGAGGTTCACCGACCTCTCATGCTACTCTATAGATATGTTGTGGGACTCATTCATCATGGCCTTGATCTTTGAGCAGGAGCTCATATGAGAGATCAGGGCTTCGATGATATCCCTAAGAATCCAGACACAGGCAGAGGTGTTAGAGAGAGCCCTCTTGGTGTATAATTTCCTTACTGAGCAGTCACCAGCAGCGAAAACCACCAAAAGATGTCATGTAGTGGAGTCTTTTATAGCTGGGAGCAGACAAATATCGCAGAGATCCAAGTGGACCAAACAATCCATTGGATGACCTTGGCACATGGGTTTTGTTGTGTGAGGCGCACGAGACAGAGCCAGTCATAAAAGGAACATGAAGTGCTATGAATGTGACGATCAGGGTCACATGGCTCGAGAATGTATGACCCGCCTTGCATATGATCAGCAGATAGTTGAGGGACCTCCTAGGCAAAGGCAGAGGTTCGATCGAGGCGATCCGTGGGCTGTAGGAAGACGTGGCATAGGAGCAGGTCATGCGGTTGGTGGTGGAGGACGTTTTGAGGTGTTACCACCACCGCCACCAGAAGGTCCACCCCAACCTCTGGGAGCAAGTGGATAGGTGATAGGTCAGCTCTAGGTAGCTGAGGGATATGATCATGGCGCTCTTGAGATGATTCAAGGTACAATCTATGTCTACTCCACCTTAGTTGCAGTTTTCATAGACACAGGTTCCAGTAATGCTTTCAATGCCACTGCCCTCATTTGGAGGTTGGAGATTTTGACATAGCCATTTGCTCAACCCTTATGGCTAGAGACTCCTACAGGATCAGATTCGACGATTACGCCCTGGTACTTGTAGTGTCAGCTTACTCCTGGAGGTGAGAGCATCGGCTGGGATCTCCTTGTAGCAACGTCGAGGCCTTACGACGTCATCATGGGTATGGACTAATTATCTATAGTCCATGCTCAGAAAAACTGTATTAGACTAAATGTGAGGTGTTTCTACATCGATGGATCAAGGTTTACCTTCACTGATGAGAGGGAGCCTTTGCAGAATAGGACGGGCATACTCAGAGTTGGGTGTAGCTGATCACTCATCAATTGGATAGCCATACCCTTAGAGTAGTAGATGTGTAGAGTTCGAGCTATCCTATAGTGGTTGACTAGTAAGCGAATGTTTTCCCTAATTATGTCCCAGGTATACCTCCTCGTAGAGAGGTGGAATTTTAGATTGACTTGTACCCCGGGACGACAACGATATCTACACCAGCCTATCACATGGATCCCATTGAGCTTTGTGAGCTGAGGGTACATGTAGATGACTTGCAGGAGAAGGGATTCATACAGCCCAGCATTTCTCCTTGGGAAGCCATGATTCTGTTCGTAAAGAAAGAAGATAGAATCTTGAGGCTTTGTGTTGACTACCGACTCCTGAACTAGGTGACCATGAAGAACAAGTACCCACTTCCATGTATTGACTATTTCATTAATCAACTAAAGGGAGAACGGTGGTTCTAGAAGATAGAAATCAAATCAAGATATCACCATCTTAGAGTTTGAGATGAGGATGTGTAGAAGATGGACTTCATATGTCAGTAAGTCCACTATGAGTTCTTGGTTATTCCATTCTGTGTAACCAATGCTCCAACAATGTTCATGGGACTCATGAACAAGATCATTCAGACATACCTTGATCACTTTGTTTTAGTCTTCATCGAAAACATTCTGATCTACTTGATTATTGAGGAGGATCATGGCTACCATTTTCAGGTAGTATTGGACACACTTAGATAGCAGAAGCTTTATGGTAAGCTCTTGAAGTTCTAGTTTTGGATCCAAGAGGTTAACTTTTGGGGACATGTCTTCTCGGAGGCTGGAGTTGTAGTGGATCCAGCTATGATTGAGGCGGCACTTTCTTGGGAGCCTGGAGTTTGACGGAGGTACAGAGTTTCTTGGGTTTGGTTGGATATTAACAAAGGATTGTACCAGACTTATCCAGAGGTTCAGCACCACTATCATCCTTGACGAATATCGGGAAACCCTTTGTGTGGTCGGAGAGACGCCATTAAATCTTTTAGGAGCTGAGGCAGAGGCAGAGAAGTGCCTCCACCATGAGGCTACTGGAGAACAGTGCAGGTTACGTAGTCTATTGCGATGCATCAGGGACTAGACTCAGAGGTGTCTAAAAGCCGGAGCAAGTAGTGATCGCTTATGGTTCACTATAGCTGAGACAACATGGGCAGAACTACGCTACCCATGACTTGGATTTATCAATAGTGGTCTTTACATTGAAGATGTGGTGACTATATCTAATGGAAGATAATTTTACCATATACATTGATCACAAGAGTATCAGGTGTATCTTCTCTCAAAAGTAACTGAACCAGAGATAGAAACGTTGGATTTAGTTTCTCCAAGACTATGAATTCATGTTGTTCTATACTCTTGGTAAGGGGAACATTGTTGAAGATGGACTCAGCATTAGATATAGTATACAGCTGCTTAGATAGGCGATAGAGCAGCTAGCTTCTTTACAGATATATTTTGTGGATAGAGATGGAGCAGCCTTTCTTCAGTCTCTTAGAGTCACTCCCCCACATCTTCAGTGAGTCAGGGAGGCATAGCATGGGGACACTGATTGCGATACACGACGTACTCATATATCCATAGGGAAGGATACTGATTGATTTTTTGAAGGTGGGGAGCATGTCATCCTCTTCAAATGACATATTATGGTACCAGTGTCACGTAAGGAGTATGTGTTGATGTATTTCCACACACCCCCTCTATTGGTGCATCCAAGAGTGGTGAAGATGTACCAGGACGTTCGATGATAGCATTGATGGCTAGGAATGATTAATGTAGTTGCAGAGTTTGTCTCTCAATGCCTCACTTGTCAGCAAGTGAAGGCAGAGCACCAGGTACCAGCTAGCTTGGGTCAGCCTTTAGAGGTCCCATAGTGGAATTAGAATGGGATATCCATGGATTTCATTACAGGACATCCACATACATCCAGATGTCATGACTCTATTTGGGTGATCATTGACCGACTCACCAAGTCAGCCAACATCCTACCAATCATAGAGTAGGGTTCCGTAGAGAGCATGAGATGCCTCTATATGCAAGAGATTTTGCGGAAATATGGAGTAACTTCTCATATTTTCTCTGATTGTGACACATGATTTACTTCCCGGCTATGGAAGGGGTTGTAGGTGGCTTTAGTGATGCAGCTTCATTTGAGCACCTCCTTCCATCCTTAGACAAGTGTTCAGAAAAAGTGGACTACTCATACCCTCGAGGACATGTTGCTTGCTTCTGTCCTAGACTTCAGTCATAACTATGAGGATCACTAACCTTTTGTGGAATTTTCATACAACAACAGCTATCAATCCACCATTAGGATGGAACATTTTGAGGCATTATATGGGCGACCATGCAGATCACCTCTGTGTTGGACTGACCTAGGGGAGTCAACACTCGTGGGACCAATGATGGTACGGGCTACCACAGAGAAGGTGCAGATCAACCAAGAGTGGATGAAGACTAATCAGTGTAGGTAGAAGTCATATTCTGATAGGATACAGAGACCACTGGAGTTCGAGTATGGCAACGAAATATTTCTACGGGTCTCACCTCGATGTGGTTTACATAGATTTGGTCATGGCGGAATGTAATATCCCTAATTAATCGATCTTTTTCAGGTCCTCAGTAGTGTTGGCATGGTGGAAAACCACTTAGCTCTTCCACCTTAGTTGCACTAGGTTCATGACATCTTCCACGTATCCCAACTGAGGAGATATGTGCATGACCCTTCACACGACATCGGCCATGGAGAAATGGACATTGATGATGGGGTTTACGGAGGTTCCAGTGGAGATTGAGGATCGACATGAGTGGGTCCTACGTGGATGGTCGATACCTCTAGTGTGTGTTCCCTATAACTACAAGAACCTCCAGGAGATCACGAGGGAAAGGGAGGCTCAGATGCATGCTCAGTACCCCCACATGTTCCCTTATTTCAAGTTGTAGCTTATGGAGACGTAAAAATTTGATGTGGGGAGAATGTAAAGGCCCTTAATTTCAATTTATTTTTTTTAAATTCATGGAAATTTTACGAGCCACTAAACTTTAAGTCATTGGATTTCGAGCCCTAGTGTTCCTAGAATCAATTTTTGAAGTTTTGTTTGGGTACATTCAGTAAAAGTATGAGTGAGTTTTTATAACTATGGATCTGGTGCTCAGAATTGAAATTTGAGGGCACCTTTGAACTCACAGCACTGATATTCACTTAAGAAGACTTTCACCTCGACAACATTCGGTCGAGAATAAAAGTGATTTTTTTTGGTATTTAGTGAAACAATTTAATAAAAATCATTTTGTGTTGGATTTTTTTTATTTTTTTGGTTAAAGCCTCCATGTGGAAGTTGGAGGTGGGGACCACCATACCTTAACCTCCCATGGGAAGTTTTGGTTGTGGGGACCACCTGAACATATCTTTCTCTATTTGTTAATAGTGATGGGAACCACCCGAGTTTTAAACCCCATTGAAACTCCCCATTAATGTGAAGAAACCCTCAATTTTTCCATTATGTGTAAAGGAGACTCTTCAAATCCTCTAACCCTTAATGTGCCAAAGCATCATCATTAATTAATTGATCCAACACTTTCAATTAACAAATTAACCTATTTGAATTTTGTGGAAAAACAAATTTATTAGATAAAAATAATCTATTATTTTGGTTTGAATTTGTATTTTGATGGAACTTGGGAGAAACGAGAGAGATTATGGAGAAAAGATCATGCCAATAAAGAACGATGAACACACTCTTCCAACAACGAACACTGGAAAGGAGTTTCTTCAACATTCTTCCTCAGAACCACCTTTGACGTAGGAATTCTTTGACTACGACGAGCCGGCGCAAAACCCGATGATCGAGGAAAATGCCGATGTCCTTCCATTCCAAAAATTCGTCTTCTTTCCCATGACTCCATCAATGAACAATGAAAAAAGGAAGGGGTTTTATTTGAATATAATATTATTCCTATAATGGTTCCCTTCTAAAACAAAGTATCATTGTGGATGTTTACCTTATGGTTTGGGATCCTTTATTTCCAGGATGATGTGGAGTTTTTTCTTCCAACTTCTATCTTGAAAATTCTTTGAAAATCATGAAGGTTTTGAACCACTTTCTATCACCGTGAACTCGGAGGGTGCAGGCCAAAATAACATGGCCTGACTCCCTACTCTGATCTCTTTTGTGATGTTCTTCATCTTGGCGATAAAACGACGAGGTGACGGACGCCACAAGCAACGACCATGCTACCCATGGACTCCGAAACCCGTGATTCCCTCGTGATGCTTCAAATGAACTGGCTCCTAGCAGCCCATCGGCCTCTCAGCACCTGGTCACCACTGGCCACCCATGATCCCCGTCCGAACTACGCAGGGCCCCGCCTCCCTGCTCCCTGCCCCCACCGGCCTCCGGTGCGCCCCGATCGAACCGCGCTGGACCATGCCTCCTGGTTCCCGGCCATCGTCAGCCTCTAATGCGCCCTGCCCAAACTGCACCGGCCCGCACCTCCCGACTCCCGGTTGCCTTCTGTACACCTGGGCTCACGAGCCAAGATGCCCGAATTGTGCCCCTCGTGGTGCTCTGTGCCAAACCGTCCCCGGACTTTCTGGCCGAGCTGCCCGAACCGCACCCCACATGGCACACCATGCCGATACGGCCCTGTCCTCCCAGGCCAAGACACTCAAAACATGCCCCTACGGTGCTTCGGACCGAAAATGATTCGTGCCTCCAGGAAGAGCCTTCTACGTGGCGCATTCCGGGCCGAACCACCCTCGTGCTGACCTGCGGCCGGTTCGCACCCTCACGACTGGACCACGCTGTAGCGGCCCTCTGCGACCCCTTGCGGACGGCTAGGCTGGGCCTAGTGGGTCATGCCAAATATAATGGTCTGACCCGCCTAACAGGTCGGGACAGACCCCATGGTTCAGGCTGAGTCAACCCAGATCGAGTCGGCCTAGACATGGTTGGGCATGGTCGACCCGACTAGGTCTGACCAGATCAGGCCCACTACTGACCCCTTACATTCTATTGTCCATATCTTTATCACCAAACGTCTATTTGAAAAATCATCAGTGGAGTTGGTAATCATGGAGCATGGAGGTCCCTTAGAGTATACCCCACTTGCGTATGGGGTATAGATGTGATACAGTAAGGTTTCATAGTGCACGAATCCAACCAAGACCTTGGGACTAAAAGGATAATAACTCACAGACTGGGTGCTGATTGACTTGCCTTCTAGTGGGTTGAGACCTCTATGACGTGGTGGACCTTTGGGATACTTATATGAGGTTTTGATAGCTCTAAATACAGTTCCAGAATCCTATGTTGGTTCGATAGCTCTGACTACTTTTCTAGGATCCTACGTGGGTTCGACAACTCGGACTATTGTTCCAAGATTATAGGAGGGTTCGACACCTATGACTACTATTCAAAGATCCTATGTGTGTTTGACACCTCTGACTATTGTTCCAGAATCCTACGTGGGTTCGACTACTCTGACTACTGTTCCAAGATCCTACGTGGGTTCTACAGCTCTGTTTTTAGTTCCTGGATCCTACGTGGGCTCGACAGGGTAGATGATTCAGTGGCTACATCTAATCACCTCTATCTCTCTACATAATTTGTATAACTGTTTGATCCGAGATATTAAATTTTTTGTTTAACTCATGATTGAGATGGATTGCTTTATAACTTAGCTATATGTAAGGGAACATACCTATGTAGGGTTAAATTTTGTTTTCATACCTTGTGGTTTATCTTTATTGGATTTTGTGAGATCTTGAGGGACTTGGGGTCCCTACTAAGTATCGTTATACTCACCCCTACACAGGATATGACCACACCTCTCTGTGTTGGATGCAAATGATGGACAACACTGACCATGGCTGAGAATACCTGGACTGGACAATACCCGTAAGTGGACTTTATGGTGTGTCAATACATAGAGGATACAGACAGACGTGGAGTGATGAGGAAGAGATCTATACCTACCATATATGTAGGAAACTTGGAGGATGACCCATTGTCTATTTTTATTATTTCCTGAGTTGTACTTTTTCTTCTATTTTCGTATACATTCTAGTTGGGATTGTATTCTGGCCCTTTTTACTTACTGTACTCACTTGCTGGTTTTTCAGTTTACTTGCAATCATATCTGCTATTTGTGTTTACAGGATATAAATTAAATTCTATCCTAGTTTTGGGGATTTACGCCTTTGGTGTTGGTTTCCAGCCTCTGGCCTATTCAAGGTGGGCTTGGGGTAGTCACGGCACGGGCCCCGGGGGATGGTTCATGACAAATTCGTATCAGGGGAGTCGGTTCAACCACAGAACATAAGTTTCTAATCCTTTATGTGATGCACTAAATTTAAGGCTAATGAGTGAGGTTTCCAGTTCAGGGAATCCAGAGTTGGTGTGGCGGCCAATGTATCCATACACAAGGACCCTGAATTCTGATTTCAGACTCATTGCACAAAAACACCGATTTTGGGTGTGTTTTCAAAAGTTTTCTTTTAGTCATCTCACCATGTATAACTTATTGACCAGGGCGCAGCAGTTTCATTACAAGATGGCCCCATGTTGATATCCAGCCAGTGTTCTAGGCATTGTATGGGATGTCAGCCCACCGAGCGACGAGGCCTCGGTACAAGGCCATATCACAGCAGAGGCACCAGCGATACCCCAACCCATTAGGCCACTGATGCCACCATCCCCAGCATCAGATAATTCATGCCGCCTAAGCATGTTTCATGAGTTCCAACACCCGAGGCCACCCAGGCTAATGGGTGAGACCGACTCACAGTCAGCCGAGGATTGGATGAAGACTGTTGTGAGAGTCTTCAGACTGGTAGGGACACCAGCTGACTTTATGGTGATCCTTTTCGGGGATCGCATTCAAGCAGCATTAGGCAGATGGTAGATCCTGATGCTCCATGTGCATGATGAGGCGACACTTCTCTGGGAAGACTTCGAGAGCCTCTTTCGGGTGGATTTTGTCCCAGCCACCTTACATGTAGTGCGGATACATGAATTACTTCATCTACAGCAGGGCAACATGATGGTTGGACAGTACTCAACGATGTTCACCGAAATCTCTCGCTACTCCACAAATATGGTGTGGGACCCATTCTTCAGGGCCCAAACCTTCGAGCAGGGTCTCAGGTGAGAGATCAGGGCTTCGATGATCTCCCTCAGCATCCCGATGCAGGCGGAGGTATTTGAATGAGCCCTCTTGGTGGAGAGTTTCCTTACTGACCACTCACCAATAGCGAGACCCACCATTGGGTGTCACGTAGTAGAGTCTTCTTTAGCTGGAAGAAGACAGATGTTGTAGAGATCTATGTGGACCAGACCATCAAGTGGACGACATCAAGACACAAGTTCAGTTGTCAGAGG
Organism: Viscum album; assembly: GCA_963277665.1. Classification (NCBI taxonomy): domain Eukaryota; kingdom Viridiplantae; phylum Streptophyta; class Magnoliopsida; order Santalales; family Viscaceae; genus Viscum; species Viscum album. The sequence continues at coordinate 706,683,627 of OY728165.1, read as the reverse complement.
CACGTGAGACAGAGCTAGTCATATGAGGAACCGGCAGTTCTACGCATGTGACAGGCATGATCACATGGATCAAGACTGTCTGACCCGCCATTCATATGATCATCAAATAGTTGAGGGACCTCCCAGGAAATAGCAGAGGATTGATCGAGGTGATATACAGGGCGTAGGTGGATGTGGGAGAGGATTAGTTCATGAAGCTAGCGGTGGACGACGTTATGAGGTGTTACCGCCACCACTACCAGGAGGTCCACCCCGACCATAGGGAGCAGTTAGACAGGTGAGAGCTCGTATAAAGGCCTCTTAGGCTTACGATCATGGCGCTATAGAGATGATTGGAGGTATGATATGTATCTACTCCACCTTAGATGAAGTTCTTATAGAAACAATTGTTAGTCACTCTTTCATTTCTATAGCCCTTGTTCGGAGCTCGGAGATTCCGACGGAGCCGTTGGTTCAATCCTTATGTATAGAGACTCATACGAGAGTAGATTCAATGATTACGCATAGATTCTGGATGTGTGAGATTACTTTAGGAGGCGAGAGCTTAATTTGGGATCTCTTAGTAGAGGCGTCGAGGCATTATGACGTCATCTTGGGTATATACTAGTTATCTATAGTCCAAGCTCAGATAGACTATATTAGGTGCAATGTGAGGTGTGTCCATATGGATGGAACCCGGTTTACCTTCACCGGAGGTAAGGGAGCCTTTGCAGCACATGAAAGACTCGTAGGAGGGTGTAGCCGATCACTAATCAGTTGGAATACCTTACCCTCAGAGTAGTATATGTGGGGAGTCTGATCTATCCTATGGCAGTGGACGAGTATATGAATTTTTTCCCTGATGTTGCCCCAGGTCTATCTCCTCATAAAGAGGTGGAATTTTACATTGACTTTTACCCCAAGATAGCACCAATATCTACACCAGCGTATCAGATGGCTTTTGCGGACCTTCTTGAGCTGCGGGAACAGTTAGAGGACTTGCAGGAGAAGGGATTCATCTGGACCAGTCTTTCTCTTTGGGTATCCATAATTATGTTCTCCAATAAAGCGGATGGGATCTTGAGGCTTGGTGTTGACTACCAGTACCTGAACCAGGTGACCACGAAGAACAAGTACCCACTCTTAAGAATTGACGACCTCTTTGATCAACTGAATAGAGCACGATGGTTCTCAAAGATAGAACTCAGATCGGGATATCACCAGCTCAGTGTTCGAGATGAGGATGTGTAGAATATGGGCTTCAGATGATGGTACAACCACTATGAGTTCTTGGTTATGCCATTAGGCATAACCAACATTCCATAAGTGTTCATGGTACTCATGAACAAGATCTTTCATCCATACCTCGATCGATTTGTCGTAGTCTTTTTCAATGACATTCTGATCTACTCCACTATTGAGGTGGAGCATGCCTACCATTTTCAGGTATTATTGGACACACTCAGAGGGTACTAGAATTATAGTAATCTCTTGAAGTGCCAGTTTTGGATCTGAGAGGTTCTCTTTTTACGACATCTCATCTTGGAGGATGGAGTTGTAGTGGATCTACTGATGATTGAGGTGGTACTTGTTTGGGAGCAACCCAAGAGTGTGATGGAGGTATGGAGTATCTTAGGTTTGGCTGGATATTACTGGAGGTTTGTACCAGACTTCTCCAGTGTTGCAGCACCACTATCCGCCATGACGAAGAAGGAGAAACCCTTTGTGTGGTCGGAGAGATGCTAGTAGAGATTTTAGGTGTTGAGACAGAGGCTGACTAGTACCTCCATCTTAAGGCTACCAGAGGAAGGCGTAGGGTACATAGTCTATTGTGATGAATCGGGTACGGGACCTGGATGTGTCTTGATGAATGAGCAATCATTGATTTATTATGGTTCATGATAGCTAAGACAACATGAGTAGAACTATTCTACCCATGACATGGAGTTATCATCAGTGGTATTCACATTGAAGATGTGGAGACACTATCTAATGGGAGAGCGTTTTACCATGTACTTTGATCACAAGATTCTCATGTATATTTTCTCTCATAGGGACATGATCCTGAGGCAACGCCATTGGATTGACTTCCTCTATGACTATGACTTTGAGATATTCTATTTTCATGGGAAGGGGAATGTTGTTGTAGATGCAATTAACAAGAGATCTGGTATAAAGATGCTAGGAGAGGCGACAGAGAAACTGGCTTCTTTACAGATATATTTTGTGGATAGAGATGGAGTATCCTTTCTTCAGTCTCTTAAATCACTCCCCCACTTATTCAGCGAGCCAGGGAGGCACAACATGTGGTAACTGACTGCGAGACATGATGTGCTCAGACATCTGCATGGCAGGCACCTGATGGATTTTATGAAGGTGGGGAGCATGTCATCTTCTTAAATGATGTACTATGGTAGCATTGTCACTTCAAGAAGAAATATTGAGGGAGTTCCACACATCCCCTCTAGTGGTAAATCCAGAAGTGGAAAAGATGTACCGGGACATTTGACGAAAACACTGGTGGCCGGGAATGATGAAAATCAGTTGCACAGTTTGTCTCTCGATGCCTCACTTGTCCTCATGTGAAGGCGGAGCACCAGGAACCAGTAGGCTTGGTTCAGCCTTTAGAGGCCCTAGAGTGGAAGTGGGATGGGATATCCATGGATTCCATGATAAGGCTTCCATGTACATCCAGTGTTCATGATTCTAATTGGGTGATCATTGACCGACTCACCAAGTCAGAACACTTCCTACCAATCAGAGAGTAGGGTTCTGTAGAGCGCTTGGGATGCCTCTATGTGCAATAGATTGTGCAGCTACACTGATTAACATCTTCTATTTTCTCTGATCATGACACACGATTTAATTTCCGACTATGGAATGGGTTTTAGGAGGCTTTCGGGATGCATCTTATTCTGAGCACCACCTTCCATCTTCATACGGAAGGTCAGACTGAGTGAACCATTCAAAACCTCGAGGACATGATACGTTCTTGTGTCATCGACTTCGGTCACATCTAGGATAATCACTTACCTTTGGTGGAGTTTTTATACAAAAACAGATGCCACTACACCATTAGGATGACACCTTTTGAGGCATTTTATGGGAAGCCTTGCAGATAACCTCTGTATTGGACTGTACTAGGGGAGTCAACACTTGTGGGAACAGAGATGGTACGGGATACCACAAAGAAGGTTCAGATCATCCAGGAGAAAATGAAGACCACACAGAGCAGGCAGAAGTCATATGCTTACAAGAGATGGAGAACTCTGGAGTTCAAGGATGGTGACCACATCTATTTACGGGTCTCACCTCGATGAGGTTTATGAATATTTTTCCAAGGAGGAAAGTTATCTCTGAGATTCGTCAGACCTTTTCAGGTCCTCAGCAGAGTTGGGGAGGATTCGTACCACTCAAATCTTCCACCTCATTTGCACCAAGTGTATGACGTCTTCCAGGTATCCCAGCTGAGGATATACGTGCATGTACTTTCACACATCATCAACCATGGAGAACTAGAAGTCAATGATGGGGAGACATTGACATAGGTTCCAATGGAGATTGAGGATCGACAGGAGCGTGTCCTATGTGGATGGTCGATACCGATTATGCGTCTTCTCTGGCAGAAGAGGAACCTACAAGACATAACATAGGAGCGGGAGGCTCAGATGCATGCTCAGTACCTCCACATGTTCCCTTAGTTTGAGTTGTAGATTTTGAGGATTTAAAGCCCGGAGGTGGGGAGAATGTACAGACCTAAAATTTCCATGGAAAAAGAATTTAAATACATGAAAATTTTACGAGTCCACAGAACTTGACGGTGCGTGTTTTCGAAGCCAGGTGTGCCTAGAATCAATTTCTGAAGTTTTGTTTGGGTATGTGTAGTAAATGTACAAACGTGGTTTTATAACTTTTGAATCGGTGCTCAGAATTGATATCTGAGGGCACTGTTGAACTTGTAGTGCGGATATTCTCTTAAGGAGAAATTCACCTCGATGGTAGTGGGTCAAGAATAAAAGTATGTTTTTTAAATGAATGAACTAAATAAGAATAAAGTTTTCTAGATTTATTTTTATTTTATTGGTTAACGCCTCCATGTGGAAGTTGGAGATTGGTACCACCACACCATAACCTATCATGAGAGGTTATGGGGGTGGGCCCCAACCGAACCTAAACACCTCTTCATGTTAATTTTGGTGGGGACCACCCGAGTTTTAAACCCCCTTGAAACTCCCCATTAATGGGGAGAATCCCTCAATTTTTCCATTAAGTGTAGGGGAGCATCTTCAACTCCCCTAACACTTAATGTGCCAAATCATCCTCATTAATTAATTGAGCCGACGCTTTCATTTAAATATTTAACCCATTTTAATTTTGCTCAAACAATTAAATATTTGATAAACATAATCAATTATTTTGGTTGGAACATGTCTTTTTGTTGAACTTGGGAGAAGAGATAGAGCTTAGGGAGAAAATCTCTCACCAATGAAGAACAAAGAATGCGTTCTTCCAACGAAGAACATCGGTGAGGAGCATATTTGACTTTACTCATTAGAGCCTACATTGACGTAGGATGTCTTCGACTACAACGTGTCGGTGAAAAAACTGATGATCGAGGAAAACACCAAAGTCCTTCCTTTCCAACGATCCATATTCTTTCCCCCAACTCCATAAACGAACAACAAACTAAGGTAGGGGTTTTATTTGAATATGATATTATTTCTATATAGATTACCATATAAAACAAAGTATCATTGTATATGTTTACCATGTGGGTTGGGAACCTTAATTGCGGGAAGATGTGGGGTGTTTTATTCTCTCTTATATCTTGAAAATTCATTTAAAATATTGATGGTTTTGAACCGCTTGCAATCACACTGAACGCGGATGGTGTGGGTCAAACTAACATGGCTAGTCTCCCTCTGTCGATCTCTTTTGTGATTTTATTCAGCTTGGCGATGAAACGACGAGGCAACAGAGGTGATAGGCAATGAGTACACTACCTTCGGACTCCACAACCCACGTCGGCCCATGACTCTCGGCCTCTAGCCACCGTCGGCCTCCTGTGAAACCATGTCGATCTGCGCCAGGCCACGCCACCCAACTCACCGCCGCCGCCTACCTCCCGTGTGCCCTGGAAGAACCATGTTGGCCCGCGAGTCCTAGATTTTGGCCGCTAACTGACCACGCAGCCTCCCGGGACGAGCCTCCCGAACTACGCCCCTCGCTGCGCTCTAGGCCGAATTGGCCCCGAATTCACAATGCGAGCCACAGGAATCGCGCCCCTCGCGATGCTCATGGCTGAACCGGCCCCAGAATCCTAGGCCAAGCCACCCGAACCATGCCCCCGTAGTGCTCCAGACCGAGCCAGATCCGCGCATCCAGGAAAAACCTCCCTCACACTAACTCACATTCGGTTCGTGCCCTCGTGGCCGATCCACGCTCTCGCAGTCCTCCATGACCCCTCACGGCCAGGTGTGCTAGGACCTGTGGGCCAGGCCAAATCTAATGTGATGACCAGCATAACGGGTTGGGCCAGACCCAACGGGTCAGCCTGGGTCGACCCAGACCCGGTCAGCCCAGAGGTGGTCAGGCCGGGTCGGTCTGACCGGGTCGGACTGGTGATGGGCCCACTACTGACCCTTTACTTTCTTTTGGCCATATCATTGGCACCAGACGTCTATTTGAAAAACAATCAGTGGTGCTGATAATCATGGAGTGTGGTAGTCCCTTAGAGTATACCCCACTGTACTTTGGGGTATATTTGAGATAAAATCAGGTTGGATCGTGCAGTAATATAACCAGTCCCCCGAGGACTAAAAGGCTAATAACTCACAGACCGTGAATCCGATTGACACACCATCTATTGCATTGAGACCTCAATGACATGGTAGACCTTTGAGATTTTTTTTGAGTGTTCGAAAACTCTAACTACTGTTCCAGAATCCTATATGGGTTCAATAGCTCTGACTACTGTTCCAGGATCCTACATGGGTTCGACAGCTCTGACTAATATTCCAGGATCCTATGTGCGTTAGACAGCTCTGACTACAGTTCCAGGATCCTATGTGGGTTATATAGCTGTGACTACTATTCCATATTCCTATTTGGGTTCGGCAACTCTAATTACTGTTCTAGGATCCTGCATGGGTTCGACAGATCTGACTACTATTCCTGGATCCTACGTGGGTTCGACAACTTTGACTACTGTTCCAGGATCCTATGTGGGTTCTACACCACAAACTACTATTCCTAGATCCTACCACTACTAGAATATAAGGCATTACCAATGGTTTCAAACCTTTGGTAAAGGCTTCCAAACTGTTACTATACTATATACCAACAATTTTGTAAACCATTTGTAAGTAAGGCATTTGGATAGCCCATTACTAATGGTTTTTGTATATCTATTGTGAATGGAAGTGTAATCCGAGTATTTCAAATGGTTTGTAAAACCATTTGGAAAGGCCGTGTAATCCGAGTATTCCTATAGGTTTGTAAAACCATTGGGAAAAGCAGTGTTATTCGAGTATTCCCAAAATTTTGTAAAACTGTTGGGAAAGGCTTTGTGATGAGAGTATTCCCAAGGGTTTGTGAAACAGTTCGGAATACTTTTTACAGAACTATACCAACAGTTTTAGTAAACCATTGGTATAGTGTATTTTTAAAATTTGGAAGACCAGCCACCTAAAATCTAATCCACTGCACACTCAACTGAATACACCAGCATTCACTCTTAACAGAAACAAAAACAACTTCTATAGAACAAAAAATCACATAAAAACAAGATACTCTTATAACAATGGAATGTACTGCAATTATAACCATATATATGAACCCAATTACCATATTAAATACCGAATTTGTAATTGAATTCTCAATTGAATACATGCAAGATGAATTATTTAATGAATTCTGATTTATGAATAAACAACACATTCAAAATGAATTATGTTGCATACAGAATTCTGAATTATTTTTAACACATATATAATATGACATACAAGGGGTTGTGGGTGTCTCGGGGGTGGGGGTGTCCAGGGGTGTGGGGCTGTCCACGGGGGTGGGGGTGTCTAGGGGGTGGGTTATAAAAAATTATGAATACATACAAAATTTCATTTTCTATAACACATACAAAGTTGAATTCTGAAATTATAATTTAATATCCCAAAAATAATGTATCAACAGAATCTGAATACGTTTGGTCCATTTTCGTAAATACGAGTTGTTTTTACTTAAATTGATGTCTATTTTGAACAAGACATACACTTGGAGTGATATCGACCATAACATGCCTTATATTGAGGCATTATATACTTTTACACGTCACATATGATCCATGGATCATTTTCCTAATGTTTCAACAGAATCTGAATGTGTTTGTTCAGTAATCTGTATGTCAGGTGTTGTTTTCACTTAAAATGATGTCCATTTTAAACAAAAGAGATACACTTTGAGTAGTTCCAGCAACACCGCGCCTCGGATTGAGGCGGGGTTGACTCGTACACATCACATATTATCCATGCATCATTTTCCTAAATTTTCAACAGAAACCAAATTCATTTGGTCAGTTATTCATTTGTCAATTGTTGTTTTCACTTAAAATGATGTTCATTTTAAACAATAGAGAGACACTTTTAGTGGTTCCAGCCACACCATGCTTTGGAGTGAGGAGGGGATGACTCGTACACATCACATCTTACATATGGATTGTTTTCCTATTGATTCAACAGATTCCGAATGTGTGTGGTTGGTGTTTTATATGTCAGTTGTTGTTTTCACTTAAAATGACGTTCCTTTTAAACAAAATAGAGACACTTTTAGTGGTTCTAGCCACCCCGCTCCTTGGATTAATGTGGGGTTGACTCATACACATCTCATATGACCCATGTATCATTGTCCTAAATTTTCAACAGAATCTGAATGCATTTGGTCAGTTTTCCGTATGTCAATTGTGGTTCTCACTTAAAATAATGTTCATTTTAAACAATAGAGTGACACTTTGAGTGGTTCCGGCCACACCGTGCATTGGGTTGAGGCAATATTGACTCTAAAACGTCACATGTGACCCATATATCATTTTACTAATGTTTCAGCATAATCCGAATGCATTTTTTGGTTTTCCCTATGTTTGTTGTTGTTTTATCTTAAAATGATATCCATTTTAAACAAAAGAGAGACACTTTGCGTGGTTTCAGCCACAACGCACCTCAGATTGAGGCGGGGTTGACTCATACATGTCATAAATGACCCATGGATCGTTTTCCTAATGTATAAACACAATAATAATGTCTTTGGTCAGTTTTTCGTATGCCTGTTTTTGTTTTAACTTAAAATCATGCCCATTTCAAATAAAAGTGAGACAGTTGGAGTCGTTCCAGCCACACCATCCATTGGATTGAGGTGGGGTTTACTCGTACACATCAAATCTGCTCCATGGAAAATTTTTCAAATGTTTCAATAGAATCATAATTCCTTTGGTCAGTTTTCCGTATGTTAGTTGTTGTATTCACTTAAAATGATGTCCTTTTGAAACAAAAGAGAGACACTTTGAGTGGGGTCTGCCACATTGCACCTCAGATTGAGGCGGGGATGACTCTTACATATAAAAAATGAACAATGGATTTTTTTACTAAATTATCAACAAAATCCGAATGTGTTTGGTCAATTTTTCTTATGCATGTTGTTTTTACTTAAAAGAGTATCCATTTTAAACAAGAATGATACTTTGAGTGGTACCGACCACACCGTGCCTAAGAATTAGGTGGGGGTGACTTGTATACTTCAAAAATGACCCATGAAGACTTTTCCTAAAGTATCAACAGAATCTGAATGCGTTTGGTCAGTTTCCTATCTGTCAGTTGTTGTTTTAACTAAAAAAGTTGTCCATTTCAAATAAAAGAGTGAAAATTTGAGTGGTACCGGCCATACTACACCACATATTGAGGTGGGGTTGACTAATATATGTCAAAAAATTACCCATGGATCATTGTGTTGACTTATCTACACAATACGAATGTGTTTGGTTAGTTTTCCGTATTCCAGTTGGTGTTATCGCTTAAAATGTTTCCCATTTCAAATAAAGGTGAGATACATTGAGTGGTGCTAGCCACACCGTGGCTCGGATTATGGCAGGGTTGACTCGTACACAACAAAAATGACTCATGGATTATTAGTCTAATATATCAACACAATCCGAATGCATTAGGTCAATTTTCCATATGCCAGTTTTTTTACTTAAAATTATGTCCATTTTAAATAAAAGAGAGATAGTTAGAGTGATACTGGCCACACCAAGCCTCATATTGAGTAAATGTTGATTCATACACGTCAAATATGACCAATGGATTGTTTTCCTAATGTTTCAACTGAATCCTAATCTGTTTGGTCGGTTTTCCTTATCTTAGTTGTAGTTTTACTTAAAATGATGTCCATTTTAAACAAAATAGAGACACAATGAGTGGTGGTAGCTGCTCCGCGACTCAGATTGAGGTGAGGTTAAATCATACACATATCATATGAACCATGTATCATTTTACTAAATTATCAATAGAATACAAATGCATTTGGTCAGTTTTACATATGTCAATTGTTGTTTTCACTTAAAATGATGTTCATTTAAAAAAATAGACACTTTGAGTAGTTCTGGCCACACCGCGCTTATGATTGAGGCGGGGTTGTCTCCTACATGTCACATATGACCCATGGTTAGTTTTCTTAAGGTAGAAACAGAATATGAATGTATTTGTTCTATTTTTATTTTTTCAGTTGTTGTTTTCACTTAAAATGATGTCCATTATAAACAAAAGACAGAAACATTGACTGGTGTCGGCCACTCCGTGCCTAGGATTGAGGCTGGGATGACTCTTACACATGAATCATTTTCCATGTATCGTTTTCCTAATGTATTGACACATTAAAAATTCATTTGTTCAGTATTTTGTATGCTAGTTGTTGTTTTCACTTAAAATCATGTCCATTTAAAATAAAAGTGAGACAATTTGAGTAGTGACGGCCACAACGGGCCTCTGATTGAGGCAGGGATGACTCATACATGTCACATATGTCCCATGTATTGTTGTCTTAATGTGTAAATATAATATGAATGCATTTGGTCAGTTTTCTGTAAGTCAGTTATTGTATTCACATAAAATGATGTCCTTTTGAAACAAACGAGAGACATTTTGAGTGGTGTCGGCCACACTGCACCTCAGATTGGGGAGGGGTTGACTCGTACATGTCAAAATTTACTCATGGATCGTTGTGATAAAGTATCAACACAATATAAATCTGTTTGGTCAGTTTTCCATAGGTCAGTTGTGGTTTTCATTTAAAATGGTATCCATTTCAAATAAAAGTGAGACACTTTGAGTGGTACCGGCCACATTGTGCCTCGGTTTGAGGTTGGGTTGACTCATACATGTAACCTGGGCTTTTTGAGTGCCTTCAAGTGTGGATTGAAGATCTGGGTGAGTATAATCCACTTCTTGCTTCTTCTTTTCAATTATGTTTTGCACTCTTCTCACATCTTCTTCTGAATTTCTAAACCCCTCTTTTCCATTGGGATTTCGGTGAATCTTGAAGAGATCTTAGATTGGGATCTAGGGTCCAGGAAGTAGGGTTGGGGGGGTGTTTCATGGAGCTGTTTGGGGTCTAGGGAGGAGGGGGGGCTGGCCGGGGGGTTGTCCAGGGGGGTTGTAAGGGGTCCAGGGGGGCTGCCCGGGGGGCTGTTCGTGTGGCCGTCCGAGGTCTAGGTAAGATGGTGGGGGGGGGGGGGATATTTGGGGGTTTTCCGGTGGGTATCTGTGGTCCAAGAAAGAAGGGTTGGGATAATGTTCATGGGGCAGTATAGGGGGCTGTCCATGGTCAAGGGTATAGGGTGCAGGGGCTTTCCAGGGGGCTGTCCGGGGGCTGTTCGAGAGGCTGTCTGGGGGGCTGTCTGGGGTCGAGGGAGGGGGGGGGGCTGTCTGGGGGCTGTTCAAAGGTATCTTCGTGGGGGGGCTGTCCGGGGGGTCTTCCGGGTCCAGGGAGGAGGGTGGGGGTTGTCTGGGGGGTTGTCCGGGGGTTGTCCGGTGTCCAGGGGGCCTGTTAGGGGTCCAGGGAAGAGGGTGGGGGCTGCTTGGGGGCTATTTGGGGGGTTGTCCAGGGTGCTGTCTGGGGGGCTGGTCATGGTCCAGGGAGGAGGGTGGGGTGGGGGTATCTGGGGGATGTCTGTGGGGATTTCTAGGGGGATTTCCTGGGATCATGGGATGGTATTTACATATTTTCTAAGCTAATTATTCAAGGTTAGAAAAATAATTTCATTATATCCACTTCTAATCATACCACCAATTTTCTATATTCCACTAAAAAATTAAAATTTCATTAAAATAGGGGGATGTCACAACAAATAATCATATCATCTTTTATTATTTATAGATAAAAAATAATGATAATGTGACATACCGAATCACACATATATTGAGGGATGATAAATCAATAATCATCAAAGGTCAGTAATATCATTCAAGAATGTAACGGATCAATATGTCCCTCATCACCATCACTATCATAACCATCATCTTCACCCTCACCCTCATCATCATCTTCGTCCCCAGCCTCTTCACCCTCTTATTCAGCGTCGACCTCCTCAGTCCCCTCCTCTTCTGCCTCGACCTCCTCCTCTCCCTCCTCCACCTCGACCTCCTCCTCACCCTCCTCCTGCTCTACCTCGGCCTCCTCCTCGCCATCATCTCGAGCACCACTATAATTTCCACATGGTGCACCATATATAGAACGCATCGATGAAATATATTCCTCACAAGCAGTGATGGCCTCTGGTGGGCATGTTGGATGTAATGCTTCAATCAGTTTCATAAATGGAGTATTTGTAATAGAAGATTGTGCTACCATCTATGTGGCCCTATTTTAGCATGTTCTCCCTGTTCCTTAACCTGCTGCAACTTGGTGGTAGTACAACTCGCAGCTGAGGAGGGACAATACCTCATCAGAACTATTCTCTTCCCAGACCAGCATTATACCCTGCTAGGGTGCTCTTCTCCCAACACCTGATGTAATTGATCGTTTGGAAAATAATTTCCAGGTTCCTAGGCATTAAGTGCCTCTAAAGAATTATGTTACAAATATAAATATATTATTAAGTTACAAAATAGAGATTAAAATTTTAAATCTATAAACTAAAACATACAATCTGCTGCTGAGTCGGTTTATTAATCGGACTTCCATCTTTCTTCTTTAAACTCAAGCAACACAGTTTTGCTCGAGGAACACATCATTTTATATTCAATTTATGCATCTACAATGACATTGAATATAGGAAACCATAAATAAAATATAGGATACAAAAAAATTGTAATTTCATAAATAAAATTATATAACAACATTGGAAATAGAATAAATTACAGAGGAAGAAATAGAATGTGTAAGTCGTAAAGAAAGATTATAAACTGCCATACCATCTGTCTCTCATGATATGGCATCGTAGTACATCCAAATGTGTGGACGTATTTCTTAGAATCACTGTTTTTTATTTCTTCCAGATGCATCCTTAATGAAATTTAATAATTTGTATTAATGAAAAACATGAAAATTTTCATTTAAATACTGATAATTTTATTAATATCATAAATTTCCTAGTTTCCCAATGAGTAATCATATGTCAGTACTATTCTAATGGAAAAGCATCCCTGATAAAGTCTGCCTCTAACTATGTTCCCACTCCATCACACCATCCAATGTACAAATCATTCTTATAATCTCTCCAAAGCTTGCATAAATCCTTTTTTCGTGCTGGTCGTGCACCCTCACCCTCGGGGAAATTAAACCGCAGGTGAAAATAAAATAGTAATTCATATAAATATAGAAATTAATATATTGCATTAAATACAACTAATTCTTTTACCCATATCTATTCCCAGGTGTTATCCTTAATGTCATTTGAAAGTTTTCTCCTCGATAGAGGTCTGATAGGAATGATGTTGGAGTATTTGGAAAGAGTCACCAAAAACCTCCAACATTGCTGCCTTGGTTTTTCAATCATCTTACTATCTTCATTTTATTCCACCATCAACTGCATGCAAAGGTTCCACACCAAACACAAGCGTGTACGCCCCTTCCCCCACCTCCTATCAGTATATGTATCTGCTATGAAAGAAAAAGAAATATTTTATCAATATATGATATAATGAAAATTAATAATGGTGTAATAATTTTTTATGGTTGTATATGTATACCTGCGGTAGTTTGATCAATGGGAACCATTAGATCTGCTGAAACGGAAAGAACACCCTGTACATATGGAGTGGGTCCCAATGTATGCTTCGTAGGGACATACTCTGGCAGAGTAGTAGTTAAAGAAGATGGAATATAAAATACCATAGAGATCAAAGCAGTAAGAAAAGATGACGACAGGGATTGTAGGCCAAATATTGGATGGGGAGTGGGAATCATCATCAGATACGATATAGACAGGTAAGTAGGATCAGATGTAAATGGTGTTGAAACCTGGGAGGCCTAAATATCCTATGTGTCCCGAACGGCACATCGAGATTAGAATGTGTGGTGGATGTTATGTCAGTGGGAGGGGAAGGGTCTAATTGGGTATGCCGACAAGATCATCTAGCTCTCGTACCACCCCCTTGTACGAACACCCCCAGTACTGAGACAACTACTCTGTTGCTCCTCAAATAATTGTCTCCAAATAGATGTATCCTGAAAAAATGTTTAACAACAATTAAGAACATAACATTATATATAATTTAAATAAATATATTCGAAATAAAATACACTATGCAGGCACTAGTGATAGAATGCCAAGCTCGGTCATGTGATGATTTTTGTGTGTGATCTGTTTCTGTCACCTCTCTTCAATTGGATTCATTTCCTACATTTGAATACAAATATGGATGTATATAGAAAATGATAACTAATGTGTTACCCAAAAACAAAATAAAGGAGAGGGAATAGGGGGACTCATGGAAAATTTAACTAACCATTGTTTTTGGTGAGCATGAACAAATATATAATGAAGTCTATAAATCGTACAAGATGTAATAAATTAATATAATTTTTTGTTTGATGATTATTTACTATGTGTCATCAGTCTATTAAAATCATTGAACATTGATTCTACCAAATTCATGGGAGGAAAAGCAGTTGTCAAAATTAAGGAAAATTTTATTTTCATTAGCTCTGGTAGATGATGCAAGTTTCAATATTAAATCCATTTTAATAGAACCAACCTTAACAATCCAACTCAAGGTAAACCAAAAGAATTGAGAACATGAATGGATGATTTTATATATTTCCCACAACAACATCAGGTTCACAGTCAACTCTGACAATTGGGATATTGGAGTAATCAAAATAAATAAACGGAATGGTTCCAATGGCAGTAGGGATGGTGTCAATTCCATCATCACCATCATAAAAAATATGTCTTCGAATTACTTCAACTATGACACCAAATTCATGTAGAAGTTGGTCTTTGACATTAAAAACATGTTTAGCCATTAATGCCAATACATATGGTTCTTTGGTAGCAAGAGTGTAAGTCATTTTAATTAATAAAAATACACAATCATCAATAAATGTGCCTTTTATTGTCATCGAATAAAACAAATGGAATTTCTTCATCGTGACTCGTCCATAAGAGTAATAATCCAACATTGTTTTTCAACAACTCCACAATAACCCACATTTTCAAATCGCGTTCTACTATCTGATGCACTGGAATAAAAATATATTGTGTCAGTAACAATAACACCATCATGTTGTGTTCTCATGTTCTTTTCTCATTAAATTACAATATATTTGTACACATTGATAAAAAGTAATTTACAATCACAAACCATGGTATTTGGACCAAAAGATAAAGTTATTATTGCAATATAAATGAATATTAAAATTAATTAAATATTGATTTAATTATTTTAAAGATTAATACTTTTACATTCAATTTTATCCATGTAGAAAACTCTTTACTATGAAAAGTATCCCTCCATCTCAAAGATAATGAATAATGATTTCTATTTATCATTGTTTTATATTACCAATAGATAAGAAATATGAATAGTTTAGCGAATATATATGTAAGACAAATATATTCAATTTAGATACCTGATGTAGTCATCAAACAAATCACAACTAATCAAAACTATGCAATGTGCCATCTCCCGCTCTTCAAGGATTAATGTATTAAATGTATATGATCCATGAATTCATCTTATTTGAGGAAGTGATGGAATAAAAGGTTCAATTTTCTTATACTATTCTTCTTCATTTCTCATTGATCTGTTCATTCTTGTAGTAAGATCAGACAAATACATTGAGTAGAAATCCATACATTAATTAGACAAGTAACCGTTAATGATATAACTATAGGGATGATTTCTATTTCAGACAAAAGAAATTAATGTGTACATATTTCTCTAAGTTGGATACATCCAACGAATACAAATAGGTCCTCCAAGAAGTATTTCAGGGGGAATATGGACAGTCAGATGCAACATACATGTGAAAAATGATGGAGGAAATATTTTCCCCAACTCACACAAAATTAATGGGGATTTTTTCAAAAAAAATTCAAGAAAGACTTTGACAACATCTTAGCACAAATATCTCTAAACAAATGGCACAACCGAATAAAATTCATTCTTACATTATTGGAAAACGATGATAGATTTCTATTGGAATCAACTCTTGTAGATGAACGTGAAAATCATGAGTCTTTAATGATTTTAGCATCAACTCTATTATTTTGACCCGTTTAGATATTTTTCTTGAATAAACATCATAAACTATAATAGTCTCTAATACTTGCAGAATTTGTTTCCCTTAGGTTTCATCACATAAGAATCACATAGAGCTTTTGATTTATTTTCACTAATACACACATGACTAAATTCTGGTCAGATACCCCAATCCACCAAGTCACGCCGAGACCGTAAATCATCTTTTGTATTTCTCTTAAATTTTAGAAGTATCGAAATCAACATTTCACATGTATTATTTTCAATGTGAATTACGTCTAAACAATGACGTAACAAATTGGTTTACCAATAAGGCAAATCAAAAATGATAACCATGTTCCTCCAATCGTAACAGGATTCAGTAGAAAAATTCTTTCTCTTTACGGATTTAATTTGACCCTTCCCAAACAAAAAACTATAATCTTTCAATTCATTAAGCACATAAATTACAGGCAAACACTGAGGTGGATCATCTATCTCTGTGGTATTATCAAATCATCAACGATTATTTCTATATGGATGGTCCATTAGCATGAATCATCGATGTCCCATAAAAAGGATACTATTGTGATGTTTTTGTCTTTAGGATCATGTATTCTTCATACAAACAGGACATGATAGTTATCCCTTAGTGCTCCATCCAGACATCATTTCATATGCTGGAAAATCAGTGAGCGTCCACATAAGCGCATCACGTATATGAAATATGAATTTTTAACATGGATCGTATGTGCACACACCCATATCCCAAAGATGTTTCAACTATTTTATTAAAGGTTTCATGTATACGTCAATATCATTACCGGGATCAGAAGGGCCAGATATGAGTATACTCATGAAAGTTAAAGGTTTTCTCATACACATCATTGGGGGAAGATTATAAATATGTATAAAAATTGTCCATGTTCTGTGCGAAGTAAGCATCTGACCAAATGGGTTAAAACCGTCGCATGAAAGAACCATCCTCACATTACTCACATCAGATGAAGAATTAGGATATTGAGCGTCAAATATCTTCCATGAAAATCCATATGCAAGGTGAACAAACTTGTCCTTAGACTTATTTCCCTCAGTATCATGCCATATCATTTTTGTTGATATTTCATCATAAATAAGAAGATTTTGGAATTTGGGGATCAATCGAAAGTGCCACGTAACTTTCTATGGCACGCAGGATGGTGTTCCATCAGATTTTGACTTCCAGTGTGATGTGCCTCATTTTAAACAATCATTCATTCAATGTTTTCTCCCCAGAATAAACAGAAATCTTTTGGGAAAGCATGAATTTTGTTTCCATAAAATCCATGTTCTTCAACTAACTTCCAGGCCATATAGTGGTTTGGGCGGAATATCTGCATCATCTGGAAGTAAATCCTTCATGAATGTAAGAATTTAATCGATTGTTGTATTAGAAATCCCATACATATTTTTCCCATGAAACAATCGGATTATAGATTCCACCTTTTTCATTTTATCACACTGTCGATATACTGGAGGCATAGTCGCATCATTTAATTTTTTCACCCTTACAACAACATAATTTTCATTAGACGCATGTTGTCTGCTCATATCGATGTCTTCTTGGGTCAAAATTATTTCATTTTCATGATGACAAATAAACAGAAACCGGTCATCAAAAAAATTCACCATTCCAGTCCTTTCATTTCGATCATCATCAATTTGAGATTTCATTTTATCCCCATTATTATTCCACAAAAAGTAGTTTGCTTGAATACCATATTTGTTTATGTGGTAGCAGACTTCTTAACATATCAACCAAGGCCTTCTAACACCATTTGAACATGGTCAGTGTGTGCGACCACTATATGAAGCATTGTGAAATGGAAAATCGAAAAAGCTCTCCAAATTGTTTTGAAAATCGCTAGAGATCCGATCATTTTCATACATCCAACTTCTATCTATTTTGTAAACAGAACCGTTATAAGTCATTATGTTATAAACAATTCAATAATATTGAAATTAAATGTAAAATATAATTCATTAAATGATAAAGGAAGGAGTTTATAGTTGATGTAGTGAACTATTAAAACAATGTAAAGATATACTAATTTATTGAATTCAGATGGATTTATAGGGAGAAAGTAGTTCCCACCCTATGTAAAGAGAGATGCATCTAGTTTAGAATCCATGGGGGACTTTTCAAGGCTTCCTAAATCATAATTACTATGAATCCAAGGTATATTTCCTCAGGGTATTCTAAACCAAATCATCACGAATCCAAGAGGATAACCAAATGGAATTAAGAGCTATATTTTTAACCTGGAGCCTTGGTTGGTTTCTTCATGGAATCCAAAATCATTAATCAAGGAACAAGTACTCAAAAATTAAATTGAAATTTATTTCTATGAATTTTCAGTAGGTCTCATATAAGAGGCACATGCCTTAGGACCCATTATTTGTTATAGGAATCCCAAATCATTCCCTCATGTTCAATATCTCATTCATGGCACGTTTAGGGTCATACCTTTCATTACTCAATTACATTCCCATGTCAAGCACACCCCATTGGAAAATAATGTTTAGTCTTGTACAATAATAGGTTGTTCATGGCTTGTAAAAAGGTTTAGTTTCATAATGTATAGACAAAAACATTTATTTTTAAATTTGAGATTAATAATAATGTATATAAATGATAACAAGAATACTGAATTAAACTTATGACTTATCTAACATTGTTATATATGTCTAAACATGCCAGCATGCCTAGTAAAAAGCACCCCACGATCATAAAAGTGAGAATTATCCAATAAAGTGACATAATATAAAACATACAGTGAGAACCATAATTAATTAACCCTAATTTTATATTAGTACAGTCATCTTAGGAAGCCAGTTATTACACATGACTAACCATGCCACTATAAACAACCTAGAGTGTATGAGTTTTCTCTCTGATCTCAACAACATCATCACACATTCTTACCATGATGTCAATCATGTGGAATATGGATGATATTAACACAAAATTCCCAGAAATTCCAAGACTTCTAGGAACTGAAAATTTATGGATGATAATAACACATAATTCATTTTAAATAAAATTTGATTAACATTACTATGTATCCCTATAGACCAAACTCATACTGTAATCACTGTATGTTTGCCACTGTCAAAGCCCAACACACACACCCAAATCAACTAGAAAAAAAAGTAATGCACTCCCAAATTAAAATAGAAAACCAAAATAATAGATGCATAAAATTAAAATGAACCTATCACTTACATATTAGATATAGAACATCAAATCCCAACACACACACCCACATACATATCCCCTTCCTCCCACCAACATCAACACAGCCCACCCCCACCTATACACCCCCCCACACAATCCCACCTCACCCCGGTAGACTTTCCTAGCATATACTCCCTCCCCCCTAAAACCCCACCCTGCATAGCCCACCCCCAACTGCACAACCCCCTGGAAGTAGAAGCATAGTGAATAAAATTTATTTCTTTAATGATGGTCAGTTTATGATATACTTAATCTCTACCTTATGTAACAACCTGATAACATTTATCAAAAATAAGAATCCATAAAAACATGGGTAAACAATCACCTATCGTACTTCCTTTACCATGATATAGAAGGTCATAAAATCTAGGAATTTTTTACCCTCAAATATTATCTAGAATGGACTACTAATGATTGGAAAAATCTACTTAACAATCCAATGGAACAAACAACATATCTCTCGACCATTATCTAAAATGATAATGAATGGTAACCATCCCATAAAGTGGTTTGATGGGTGTAAATGAATTAATTGATCAAAGAAGAACTAACCCACAAAATGATATATTGGGAAATGATTCACTAAACTGTACAATGGGAACCATCCCATTAAGTGGTGCAATAGTCACTAAACCAAAAATCATTGTAATGTCAACCATCTTACCAAAAGATATCACATCACAAGGAGGAGAATTAGTTTTTCTCCATCACAATCAATATGATTTCATCCATGTATAATGAATTTTGACCACGTTCTATTGACTGCACTCTTGATATAGATGATAAAACACATATTTTGACATTTAAATATTAACAGGTGGTAGAATTTTATAATCCTAATATTGGTGAATAAAATCATAGTTATATTAAACATGACACTAAATAATTTGTTATCAATCCTATTGAAATATCATATTGAAATGTTGATATATCAAGTACCATGTGTCAATAGAAGTTCCATTCATAAGGGTCTACACCAAAACTCCTATTATAATGCACTCATCATATCATCATAATATGAAAGGGTCTCAAAAATTCCATTCGGTATCTACTCCCCGAGGATTAAAATATAATGCCTACTAAAGAACATATAACTATATTATAGTTGGAAAATTAAAAGATCTTCAACATGATGAAATAGTTGAAGTGTAGAAAAAAATCAGAAAACCAATCAAATTACAGTTATTGGGTATACCATAGCACACAGACCTTTGGTTTAGGCCAAATCAAAACATAAAAACAAAGAAATGGAAATCATTCAACCAAATCTACCACTTATAGATTTTAAGTCCGTAACCAAACAACAATCTGGTTGAAGGGTAGAAGAATTTTTTGAGCGAGATAGATCTTTGTATCACAATTTAGGTATACAATCTGGTAGATGGGGGATTGGTGCTGGTGAAAATTTTAGGGGAAATCATTCCCAAAAGTTTTAAAACACCATTGGGAAAGGTAATATTTACCAATGGTTTTTTAAAACTGTTGGAAAAGGCTTCATAAAACTTCACAAATCCCAATGGTTCTGTATAAACATTGGGTGATACTCATCTAAACTACACTATTCTAACGGTTTTTTGAAACTGTTGGGTAAAGACCTATCTACATCCCTATTCCAATGGTTTTCATAAACAGTTGGAAAAAATCCATTGGTATATCTTTTGTTTCTAGTTGTGTACATGGGTTCGACATCTCTGTTTTCTATTCTAGGATCCTATGTGGCTTCAAAAAAGTAGATGATTCAGTGGCTACATATAATCATCTCTATCTATCTAAATAATATGTATAAATGTGTGAGATGAGTTGGTAACTTTGGTATTTACCTCATGATTGAGATGGATTACATGATAACTTAGGTATTTGTATAGGAATTTACCTAATTAGGGTTAACTATTATTTTCATACCTTGTGGTTTATCCTTTTTGGTTTGTGTGATACCATGAGTGTCTTGGGGTCCGTACTATGTATCGTTATACTCACACCTACATGGGTAATTCCTGCACCTTGTTGTGTTGGATGTAGATGATGGACAATGAAGATCGAGGCTGAGAATACAAGGGATGGACGGTACCCGTAGGTGGAATTTGTGGTGTGTCGATACACAGAGGAGACCGACTAACGTGGAGTGGTGAGGAGGAGATATGTAACTACCCTACATGTAGGAACCTCATAGGATGCCCCGATTGCTATTTTTCTTATTTACTCAGTTGTACTTGTACTTCCAGTTTCTTGTACTTTCTAGTTAGGCTTGTATTCTTGTCCTTTTACTTACTATACTCACTTATTGATTAATTGGATTACTCATGATCATATCTATTGTGTGTTTTTATAGGTTATAAGGGCAATAACTTTGTAGTTTTAGGGAATTACGCCTTTGGTACAGGTCCCCATCTACTGGCCTATGAAAGATGGGCTTTGCGTAGTCACGACATTGGCCCTGGGGGATGGGTCGTGACATTAAAATTATTTTATTTCACTTTTAGATATATTATTTTAGTAAAACAAATTTACTTTTCATTTTACCATATCAATATTATCATGTTATTTTTTTATATTTCTGAAAGAGTTAATCTTTGTATGAATAGTAAAAATAATGATTTTAGAAATAATGTCTCCAATATGACATTATCATGAAAAAATAACTTCATGAGAATTTATGAAAAAATTTCTATAGAATAAATATTTGTTTAATAAGGAGTATAATTCATTTAATAATATAATTTTGAACATATAAATTATTGTTTAACATATTGGAAATATAATTAATGTTTTTTATTCAAAATAATTATTATTTTTGGTTATTCTCATTTAATTATTTATTCAAAAGGTTAATTTCAATTTTGGTTTGGTTTAAATTTTTAATAGATTTAATTTTATTTAAAATAATCTAATTTATTCCATGAGAATCAACATGATTCTTTATTTTTTTGTAAAATCGTTTATATGCTTAAATATGACATTTTTCAAAAAACGTTTTTTATTTTGTGTTATGAATTCATGTTAAAAGTAATCATTACCAAATATTATAATTCAATACAAAAAATGGATTTCATATTTAGAAAAATTATAACAAATATCTTGTATTTATTTAATCTTTGTTATTTATCATAATGAAGAGTTACTCTGTAAAATATTAATGACCTGGGATAAGGGAAAAATGAGTTAACAGTGTTAAAAATAAACTGATAAGGCTTTAGGATAACACAAAATCCGGGATAAATATCATTTTATGCTTATAATTCCACCAAACATCATCATCTTTTAATATATTATAATTTTTAGCCACATTATATGATTAAAATATATATTATATAATAAATTTCCAAGCATTTATTTGTTTACCATCCACATCACTTATAAAAGGGAATCACATCTCCTTGTTTATTAAAAAACATTGAGCACGCTATATTTACCAATAAATACCAAAATTCCATCCTAACATGTTTCCAAATATCATGTTGGTAATTTTATTAACAAGATTACTACCTTATAAAGATTGATGTGTATGCCAAATGAGGTTTTCGAAATAGATTGAATAAATCATATCTGAGTTCTTTCAAGATTATTTCATCCTCTACATACATAAGAAAAGGCTATTATTACATAATAATATATGTATCTCTACTATAATTATTTGTTATTTTTTTAGGATTTCATCCTTTTCCTTACCATTTTTCTATCCAATGAGAAATGAATGCATCTCTCCTACATATGTATGGACTACCATCTCCACGAAGTGATACATATCAATTTTCATCACTATCTCACATAGATGGTATTAAAGATGAGTTTAATGGATATATATATTTATATAAAAGATATTTATGAAAAAATTACATGTTTTAAAACAAAAAATATCATTATCCTTTTTTTCCGTCCATTCATTTGAAAATGGTAACCTCACTTGTGCGTTTGTGTGGACATCCACCTCCAAGAAGTGATGTCATTCATTTTTCATTTTTGATTTAAATGGATAATCAGAAGGATATATTAAATGAATATATATGATATTTATGATATAAATAAGAATATTTAATTACTAATTAGTATATAAATTATTTCTTTTCCAACTATTTGGGAACGGAAAATGTCATCATGTGTATGTCTGGACTACCACATCTATGAACAAAATATTTTATTTTCTTATTACCACCTTGAATGGATTGTTCTAAAATAGAACACACTGAAAAAAAATATTATTCAAATTATTAAAATTCTAGAGGTATTATTTCATTACACCCTTAACCATGGTTAATACATATATGTAATTTTGAGAAAATTAACCAAAAATCCTTAAGCGTTTGATGTAAACCATATTATTATAATAAATATATGTGAAACATTATAAATGAAACTAAAAAAAATATAGATAATTTTTTTATGAATTTATTAAATAAATATAAATTTAATATTCAGTTGAATACATTGTTTCAAATCTAACATGAATCCAAGATAAATGTTTTTCATCATAAATATACTCCATGAAGACATATTTTATATTTTTTACCTATTTTATTTTATCTAGTGATTATAATACCCTGTTAACATATTATATCATGAATCTACAAATTTTAATTCTATTTAATGATTCAATTCATGTTTTATTTTTACATTGTTTAAATACCAATGTTATTAAATCTGTAAAGTTTTTTTTATAATATCAATATTATTTCATATATTTCAAGTTTAAATTTATGTTGAAAAAATTATACACTTGTTCTCTTATTAAGATATATAAATATTCATCTAAAATAGTTATTTACAAGTTTTCTATAGTTTTTCATCTTTTCCACTATTTGGTACCCAAGGACAATGAAAATGTTTTAAACAAAACCAACTATATTTGAATTTTTTCAGTTAAAATCATTTATCTCCCCTATTAGTATTATTCAGATTATTTTATGAAACTTTTTATATTATTTTAAATTATATTTAAATGACTTTTTTACCTCTTTTTTACATTAATTAAAGATGTTAATAATTATTCTTTTTAATGTGTTTTCTAAAAAAATCATTATTTAAGTTATTTAAAAATGGGTGAATGAAATTTTATACTATCATATATGTAATAATTAGAATTTGATTCCTAGAAAAATTATTTACAATGTAGATTCACCAAAAAGTTTAATTTATTTCAAGAGAGAAACCTGTTTTTATTATTCTCTAAAATTTTAGTTTTTATATTAAAAAATTCATTATTTTATAAAATCATGAAAAAAATTTGAAATGATTTATAACATTGTTTTTAGAATAAAAATTATGAAATCATTAAGTAATGTTATTTTTTATGTTTTGGTTCCATTATCATATCAAATTTTCAACTTAATTTCATATATTCTAGACATTAATTTCTAATTAATTTGTGTACTTAAATCATGATTTATTGATTAATGGATTATACCTTATTTATAGATAATTTATATTTTTTTGATCAAGATCTCAATCAATCCGTATCATTCATTAAACAAAATCTTTATCAGTTATATAAAATTTATATTATATAATAGATATATTTGTTATTTAAATATTTTTTAACCATATACAATCTCTATAAATATTGTTGTTAAAACATTTTTACTATTAATGTTATTTCATTTACTTGGAAAATATTGAACATCCATTTTCAGGATTGAATAAATATATTTCTTGTTTTATATGTAATTTTGATTTCACATTATATTACTAATTCAATATATACAAGTAATTCATTGGGAATGAGTATGTGAAATTTGGGTCCTAGATATATATATCTCCTCGATGTATCGATGGGTGTCATAAGACCAAACAAAATGTGTTTTGATTGGTGTGTGTTGGCCCAAAAAATGAAAATATCTTGCTATAAGAACCTACTGATTTGTATGATTTCATAGAATAAGTCCTTAATGATAAGACTCAAGATGTCTATCCATGATTCCTTTATAAAAAGATATTGAAAACTCTAATTATAAATTTCTAATACTAAAATTGTAGATTATATTATCCATGTGGTTGTTTTATTTTCCATGGATATATTTTGAAGCTCATCTAAATGAATATTTGGAATATGTATTTTAATTTAATCTACCTAATTATTAATTACTTAAGTATTTTTGATATCTTTTATTATGCACTTTATCTTATTTATCTCCTTATATCATCTTTTATTTTTTCCTTTCCCCGTGATATGATGAAGAAATATTTTAATGATTCTCAAGGATGCAAGAATTTTTTTCGTAGTATAGATTTTTCGTCCAATGTAATATAGAATTCATGTAGGTATCTAGTTCTCCAATATGGTTTAACCAATCAATTTTTTAGTGTGATCTATTGTTTCATGTAAAAATGTAGTAATGTTGACCGGGAAAATAGGTTACTAGATATGGGTTTCTATAATGTTGAATTGATTTCATTAAACATTTTTATAGTGTACTTTTCATATCGCTATGGAGATCTATGATGTGCAAATTTGATAGAGATATTTCATAAAATTAGAAAAAAATAATCATCATTTTGGGAAAAATAAATGAATATTTTATTCAGATGCATTTCAAAATCAATGATAATTTAATGAGGGTATTATTGGAATACTCTTTTATAAGAAAAAACAATATATAAAAAATCATTAGAAGCTGAAATAGGTAACCTATTAGCATTCTTTCACCCTGGAAGTAGTTTTGAATTCCCAATATATTATTTATCATATTTTAAAGAAGAAATGATTAATTTATTATATAATCTTATTTATTGGTATTTGAATATATTGTTAAGAAATAAAGAGGAAGACAATGATATTTTGGTCATATAAATGTGAGATATGAGAATCATAGGGAACTAAAGCTCTCAAAAATGAATTAAGAGAATATACTACAACTTATAGTGATGAAGAAGGAGTAGTGGGTGTGTTAATCATTTTCAAAAATCTAGGAATCAATGAATATTTATTTTGAGTTGAGTTTCTATAATGAATTTAATGTTATGGAATGTTTCATTGGCCATGTTGGATTGGATTTATATGATCACCTTTATGTAGTCAATGTCCTTTGATTTAAGGAAGTAGATAATTATTTGGGATATGAAGACATCCTTTGACAAATTGTTTTGATCAAATTCAGAAGTAGGAATAAGAATATGAACTCATGGAATATGAGTTTTAAAACCTATAAGATTTTGTCATGTCACCTGTATAATATGAAGATGACACATGTGTAATATTTCTTGATGAAATTTTTTGGTTAACCCCTGATAACCCATTGTAACTAGTGGTTTGACTATTGTTGATAACTTATAACAGAATAGGGGTTGACACAGTAAGAAGAAGGTTTCCCACATCATGAAATAATATAGTGAAAATAAAAATTTTATTAATACACCCATCATCTTTATATTGTACCGGTGTATAGTATGGTGGAATATAATGCGACGTATTTATATACTACTAAGTGAAAGTTTTTAAAACACCATGGGAATTATATTAACAAAATAATAATTTTTTTATTGATAATATTGGACTACACTTGAGTCACCCACCACATAGGTTTGTCTATATGATCAAATAATAATCTGAAAATTATGATGTAGAATGTTTATGTGGTGCCTATTCAATGATTATACATCATCAAAAGCAAATAGAAACTAATGAATCCTACATAACTGGAGTTGTATACATGTTTATGGTAAGTCATCATCTACATGAAATAAAATGTATTTGGTTCATTTTAAATGAAATATTAGATTCTTGGTTTCATTATTCATATTTTTATTATCAATTTGAGATAATAATAGTTTATGTTGAATATTTATTTTTATGTGTTAGTCGTTTAGTTTATAAAGAGTTTTTTAGATATCAATATCCCTTTTCAAGCAATGTTTTTATCACCTCTCTCAAGATTTTATTTTTTTGAAAAATAGGATTGAAAGTATCATGATTATTGAGAAGGAATGGTTTTATATAAGATTAATCACGGTAAGAGAATATGTTTTTTTGAGTTGTCTTATCCAAAAGAAAATATTCTAAAACTAATTTGAAATAAGTTTTTCATCTATTTTATGATATTTTTAAGTTGAGTTTAATGGATTTTATCTTGGGTGAGAAGTGATGTTTATTCTTGTATAGTCAAATGGGATTTGAAGTAAGGCTAGTTAGTTGGTTAATAAATTCAAATTGAAGGCATTGAACTATATTTATTGTTTAATATTGATCTATGATTTATTGAATATTGTGGTTTTATTAATATTTCAATAGGAATTTCTTTCATGATGATTATCTCAGTTTTGAGATTCACATAATCTCTAATTTCATGCTCTATTTTTTTTAACTGATTTGTGAATATGATATCAATCCTTTAGGATATTGGGAATATCTAATTATATTGATTCATGAAAAGGGAGACCAGTTATAACACCACAAAAATTTTATGGTATGCTTCTATTACATACATTTTATTCATATCCTATATTGCATGAACCACTATGTATTTTTTGAAATAAAAAATTATAGGAGAAACTTATAAGTTATCCATTAATCATAAATTTTCCTCTTCTATGTTTTGAATTTCGAAAAATGGTCATCTACAGTAGTGACTAGTAATTCATTTGGAGTCTGATAGAACCAACATGATTTTTTTGATGAATAGTAGCATACCTTTATGAATAGTTAAAAGAAATTTATAAATAGTAAATAATGATAATATTTTATTTTCTTAAGGTAATAAGATAATGACATCTTATTTAATTTTTCAAAGTGATTTAGAACTAATTATACCTTTAAAATTGTTATTTTTCGAATTAACTACGATTTTTTTGAAAATTT
Source organism: Viscum album (assembly GCA_963277665.1). Taxonomy (NCBI): domain Eukaryota; kingdom Viridiplantae; phylum Streptophyta; class Magnoliopsida; order Santalales; family Viscaceae; genus Viscum; species Viscum album. The sequence continues at coordinate 706,655,858 of OY728165.1, read as the reverse complement.
AAATTAAAATTACATCAAAATTTATTTTCAAAAAATGAATTTCATTTTTTTAAATCTACGCATCGAAAAATGTCCAAGGTGAATTTTTGGGATTTTTTTAAAATACATGAATTTTTCAGGAATAGTAAAAATACAATTTTGAGTTTTCAGTAGTTTAATGACATCGTAATGATGTAATAATTAAATATAAAAGTATGGTATAAATTTGTACAGTAACTTATGACATTAGGTGTCCCAAGTGGCTAAAAACATGGGAAAATACCATGGTAAAGCAAATGGTTTGGCAAAAACCACTAATGAGGTGTCCCTTTGAAATTATTAACAAAATTACCTCTCTTTTTCTATAAATTCCCACTCATCCATTCGTTTTACTTAATTAAAAATCCCACATTCACGAATCTATAGTGGGTTTACATATATAAGAGTCCTTCCATGGTTTCCTTAAGCCCCCAAGGTCACATACTTCAAGATCTATTAGTTACTCTACAAGGTAAGGGAATCCTTCATTCTCTTCTTTTAGTCGTCAATTCTTTTGTGTTATCTATTTGAATTTCCAGTCTCATATGTTGGGGTTTGATTATATATATTCTTATTACTGCCCTTTTGATTTCAATATGGTGAGATACCAATTTTTTCTCAACATTTCATTTTATTAAATTATAAGAGACGTCGTTAGGCTGCCAAATCTTTATAAGGGATCTCTCAGCATCTTTTTCAAGTTCATCTCTTTTATTTTTCTCTTCTCACCTCCTATTTCCAAATTATTATGATAAAATACATTATAAATTATATAATGTAATTATATCATGTTAATGGAATAACTATCCTCAGTAGTCTTACTCCCCCTTTTTATTTTTATAAACGAAATCAACATCCATGAGGTTCCAATTTCTAACCTTTGTGGTCGATGGAGTTTTGTTCTTCACATTCTCCCTAATTACTGGTCATGAAACCATTTTAATGGTTGAACCAGATAACAATATATGTATTTAATCTCATTAATTTTCTATAAACATTACAAACTCATAATATGGATTAATAATAGAAAACCAGCTTGTTGTATACAAAACTGGAAAGCTATATCCAAGCGTTTATCAAAAACATTCATTAAAGATTCATCCTAAATTATATAACCAAGAATAAATATAAGATAATTTATATCTATTTAATGTCACTAATAATATATATTAATATGTCTGGATGTTTAAACACATTTCAAATGAACTTCTATTCATGAATACAAGTTAACAAATCATGAAAACCACAGAAGAAAATGCTTCCAAAAAATAAAATTGAACCTCTTAAACCCATTAAAAGGGCCATGAATGAACCTAATAAGATTTTAATAAATCAATTAAATATATATGAGGTTCGGGATGTATTAAATAATGTATCAAAATTTGACTATTCCGGTCATTAAAACAAACTAAGAACACACTAGAGAAAAGGGTAAGGGGTTTCTCATCTCACTTTCATTTCTGTGATATTTTCATTGTTCGCCACTTATGTCTTAAATGTGGTAAATGGCTACTACCATATGTTATATAAAAACATTATTCTATTAATATTCATCCAATTCAATGATTTATTTGAGGTTTATTATGTTCTGGTCATATGATTCGACCGATTATATTGTGGTAATAGACTTTGTCTCAACTACTATTTTGTTGTGACTAACTTTGTATGGTGTACAAAATAATACTTATGTGGCGTTCCTAATTCCCATTTGAGATTTATTTTCATTTGAAATTATGTTTATATTAAAAATCCATAATCTCATATCATGGATATGTTTTTTGTCTAAACCGTATACCATTTTACATATGGTGTTTATTTGGAAAGTTATTTTAATTATGGAAATATTAATAAATATGCATGATATACTATATACAAATATTGAAAAAGGATATTTATGTTGTATTGAATCAATGTATAAATAAGTATTTGGAAATTATGTGGCGGGTGGGCCTTTTACAGCCCCACGATGCATCAGTAGGTCTCATTAAAAAAATCAGTTGACGAAAATCCTTTTGAATTTGTTTCCAAAACATAGATGGGTTTCTACCAACAAAACTAAACCATTTTATCGGTATTATGGTTTCATGTTCCAGATACATGACATCCAATTAATAATAATTCTATTTATTCATCATCAGATATTATTATTATCCATGAGGTTTTCACTTTGTCAAAATCTAGGGATGTAGTTTGATTCTCAGTTTATTAATGGAATTAGTTTATCATTTATTAATTATGCCATATTGATTAGGTCAGATTGATTGTGATTCATTTATTATTGTACTCTTTCTTATGCTATTTGAAACCCTTACTAATTATTTGAGCTCAACTCTTTCATTGTTTTCCATCAACAAGTGATTAATAGGAGATCGTTTATTGAGTTCTTGTGGATGCAGTTTTTAGTTTTCTTATGTATTATATATTTTAACCTTTTTAAATGTAATTTGTGTTAAATATATGTATCTATTTTCTTCAAGAATACTAAACTGATCGTTACTTTGGGATTTTCATTCCTTAAAATCATTCCAATATCACAAGTAATGCACCATCTCCTACCTAGAGGGTTCAGTGTGTGACAGTTGGTATTATATGATGTTTAGTAGGAAACATGGAAACTAGAGTAGGAGATTTATAGTACGTAACAAATCCCTAAGGTACTATTAGAAGATAAACATACAAGAATTTCCTAGTATTTTGGTATGTAATGGATTATGTGGATTTTTTAACCAATTCGTCCATATATATATATGATCAGGTAGAGGCGGCTCTGGCACAAATGTATCTACGGGGAAAAACCCTAAAACACCGCTTTGAGATAGACTCGAACAAGAATTGGTGCATGAAAACAGTCCTTTATGCACTCTTGGTAACAACACTTGCGGGGGATATGCTTAGGATAATTAACCTTTTCATTACAAGCAATTATGAAGGAGTTTAATGTAAACTTTTCTAATAGGAACCATGTTTATAAGATTAGTTATGCATAGAATTTCAATCTATGTTTAGTGATTTTCTATTTGAGATTCATAAAATAATATAGTGTATCCCATTATTTAAAAATGGCATCTAATGGAATAAGGGGAATAAAAACTTGTGGGCAAAGTAGGGATCTCCATACTGAGCAAGTCAACACAGTCAATGTTGGAGCAGATCAGTTCATGACCATATTAGGACAACTTACTCAAGTTGTAAAGAATAATTATTCCACACCTTTGTTGGATCGTTTCATGTGGCAGAAACCCCATATTTCAGTGGGAATACTAATCCAATGGTTTTTGGGCAATGGATCATGTACCTTGAAAAGATATTCATGGCATTAAATTCAATGAAAAGGAAAAGGTATTACTAGTAGTATATTGTCTCAAGGGAGACGCTGATCCATACTGTTCAGTGATTCAGAATACCACCAAGGAAGATGAAATATAAGATATGTAATGGATGATTTTCAGGAAATATTCTTTGAAATATATTTCCCTCGTGACAAATGAACTGAAATGAAGAGGATATTACTTAGCTTAAAATAAAGGGAAGAAAATCGTGTTGCAGGGTATGAGGCTACTTTCACAATGTTAGCCATGTATGCTGTAGACTACATATGCGAATCGGCAGACAGGATTGATCATTTCTTTGAAAATCTTATGACATGTATTCAAAGGGCATTGGCTTCTCAATAATTTTCATCATATGATGAAATTGTATCAAGTTCCATAAAAAAAGAGAGGGAATTTTGTAGATCAAAAATTTTCAATGGAAACCAAGATAATAAGTGGTACTCTGATGAAAAAGGAAAAGGAGAAGCACCAAAGAATAGAAAGAGATCAAATATATTCCCATTATCTTAGAACTGTGGAAGGAATCATCTCGTGAAATGCTTGGAAGGCACTGGAGTCTGCTATAACTACATATAAAACAGTAATCGATCCGATAAATGAAAGGGGAAGAAAATAATCAATGATATTTAATGCTACAATTGTAGAGAGATGGGACACTATGAAAATTAGGGTCCTAAGGGACAAGGAAACATGCCTCAGAAATATCTAAGAGAACAAGGGAGATCCTATCCGATTACAAACACAGAGGTTGAAATTCCTAATGACGTGGTGGCAGGTACTTTAATTGTTTTCCTCAAACTTATCCAAAATATTATTTGTTTCTGGATCATTGTATTCATTTATATCTTCCCAATTTTCCAAAACTATTATATATGTCCAATTTGATATAGTAAAGGAGTTGTGATTTAAAAATCCCAGGGGATGTATCATTGCAACAAAGGCATGTCGACTATTCCCACTCGAGACACCAAAATGTTCTTTAGTTGCGAACCTTATCATCATACCAATGACTGAATTTGATATAATTATCGGTATAGATTGGATATTAAATTTTGATGCGATGATTTATTGTAAGAATAATGAAGTTACAATTTTTTAAAATAGTGTAGAATCCCTTGTCTTTAGGGAAGAAACTTTTCCACTTATTTATTATCTAGATCGACCCTCAGTAGCTATACTAAATGAAATACATAGAGAGGAAGATAAACCAATAACAATGGCTGAGGAATGAAATATTCAAATTGAATATGTGCACATAGTGCAAGTTTACATTGATGTATTTTGAGAGGATTTACCTAGACATCCTCAGGAGTGAAAAGTGGAGTTCTCTATTGATTTAAATCTTGATTCAAGACCTATTTCAAAGACTCCCTATATAATGGCCACTATGGAGTTAGTGGAGCTAAAGAAAAAGATAGTGGATTTGAATGACAAGGGATTTATTCGACCTAGTGTTTCTCCTTGGGGAGCCCCGGTCTTGTTTGTCAAAAATAATGATGGATCCAAGAGGCTATGTATTTATTATAGGGAAATCAATGCTATTACAATAAAAAATAAGTACCCTCTACCCCGGATTGATTATTTAATTGATCAAATTTATGGAGGTCAATAATTTTCCATGATTGGCCTCCGATCTAGATATCATTAGATGTGTCCGAGGATAGAAGATATTCCATAGGCAGTATTTTGAACTAGTTATGGGCATTATGAGTTTACAGTGATGCATTTTGGACTGACAAATGCACCGTATATTTTTATGGATTTAATTAATTAATTTTTCAACGAATATCTTGATAACTATGTTGTGGTATTAATTGATTTTATCCTACTATACTCAAAAAGAAATGAACACCATGATAATCACTTGCAGGTTACTCCGAGAACTCTTAGAAGAAATAAATTATATGGGAAGTTTGGGAAGTGTGGATTTTGGCTTCAATAAGTTTCTTGTATAAGCCTTATTGTCTCTAAGGATGGAATCCTAGTTGATCCTGTAAAGTCAAAGGCAACCCATGAATGTCCCACACCAACAAACATAACAGAGGTATGTAGTTTTATTGGCATAACATGTTACCTTAAGCATTTCTTTCAGAATTTCGCCCGAATGGATAAACCGCTAACCAAGCTAACGCGTAAAGGAGTTAAGTTTGTGTGGACAAAATAATGTATAGAATTCATTGAAGAATTGAAAACCAGATTGGTCAATGCTCAAATTTTGACTCTTCCATTTGGAAGTGATGGATTTTTAATATATAGTGACGCATGAAAAAATGGTCTTTGTTGCATCCTTGTGCAAAACAATAATGTTATTTCTTATGAATCAATATAGTTGAAGACCCAAGGGGAAAATTATCCAACTCATGATCTTGAGTTAGCAGTCGTAATCTTTGCTATGAATATATGGAGAAATTATCGTTACGTTGAAAATGGGAGATATACACAGATCACAAGGGTTTGAAATACATTTTCACACAAAAATAACTCAACATGAGTAAAATAAGATGGCTCGAGTTACTCAAATATTACAATTTATCAATACACTACCACCCAGGAAAGGCAAATAAGGTGGAAGATGCTTTAAGTAGGAAGGATCCCGAACTTCTGACTCAAATTAGGATTGAGATAGATCTTATATTTTCTATATACTAATGATGGATATGGTAACTGTTATGGAATGAGAAACATCTTTTCCCTTTCAAATGATTTCTAAACCATCTTTATTAGTGAATATAAAAATATCTCAATCTAATGATGAGAATCTGCACAAGCAAATTAATACTGTCAAGGATGGGAGACTGGTTGACTTCATTTATGAAGAAGGAGTTCTAGAATTTGGGAAGAAGTTATGTGTTCCATCAATACCTGATCTAAAAGAGAAATATTAGATAATTCACATAGCTCAAATTTCTCTATACGCCTGGGTAGCACCAAGATGTATAGAGATCTGAAGGAATATTTTTGGTGGGATAATATGAAGGGGGAAATGGATGACTACGTGTTAAGGTGTCTATTTTTTCAACAATTGAAGGTATAGAGAAAACATTCTAAAGGAGTGATGTAACCTCTACCTATTCTTATGTTAATGTGGGATAACATTACATTGGATTTCTTCATCGGACTATAGAGGACACCGATAAATAAATGATGCAATTTGGGTAATTGTTGATCATCTCACTAAATCAGCACATTTCCTTCCAATATAAGAGGATTTACCACATGAACATCTAGAAATACATTATATTAATGAAATTATGAGACATCATGGTTCACCTATATTTATTGTCTCTATTAGAGATCCCCGGTTTACATCAAAATTTTGGAAAAGTCTCAAGAAGACTTTGAATACTGAGCTTTTTTTTGAGTACTTCATATCACCCACAAACTGACGGACAGTCTGAAAGGACTATTGAAACTCTGGAAGAAATGCTGAGATCATGCTCTCTTTACATCCAAGGTATGTGGGATCAATACTTTCCTTTGTTATAATTTTCTTACAACAATTGTTTCCATTCATGTATTCAAATGGCTCAATATGAATCATTATATGGAAAGATATGTCAAACTCCAACTTGTTGGGATGAAGTTAGAGTGAAGAAACTTATAGGCCCAAAAATTATTGAAGAGACCACGAAAAATGTGAAGAAATTACAAGCCCATATTAAAGCAGGCCAAAGTAGGAAGAAGAGTTATGCTGACAACCAGAGAAAGTATGGGGAATTCCATGTGGGGGATCATGTATTTCTGAAAGTATCTCCATGGAAGGGTGTCCTGAGGTTCGATAAGAAAGGGAAACTAAGCCCCAGGTACATCAGAACATTTGAAATCCTGGAAAGAATCAGAGTTGTAGCTTACCATTTAGAGATTCCACCAAATCTCTCCAGAGTTCATGATCTATTCGATGTATCATTGTTAAATAAATAAATTTTTGTCCCAATGCATGTACTCACATATGAAGAAATAGAACCGGAACTGTATTTTTCATATTGTGAAAAGCCTATCCATATTTTTGACACAAGGGAGAATGTATTTAGAAATCAAAAAAATCAACTAGTAAAGGATCATTGGAGAAACCAGAATATGGAGGAAGCCACATGAGAACCAGAGGATTTCATGAAGAAGAACCACCAGTATCTTTTTGGTGGGATTTATACAAAAAATTGCGAGGAAGAAATTTCTGAAGGAGGGAATAATATAACACCCTAACATTTTATGGTATGCTTCTATTAAATACATTCTATTCATAGCCTAAATTGCATGATTCAATATGTCTTTATTGAATCAAATCATTATAGGAGAAACTTCTATGTTATCCATTAAACATAAATTTTCTACTCTATGTTTTGAATTTCTAAAATTCTCATCAAGAGTTGTGACCAGTAAGTCATTTGGAGTCTGATAGAACCAACTTAATTTTTTATGAATAGTAACATACCCTTATGAATAGAAAAATGAATAGTTATATGACCATTATAAATATTAAATAATGATAATATTTTATTTTCTTATGGTAATAAGATAATGAGATCTTAATTAATTTTTCAATGTGATAGAGAACTAATTATACCATTAAAATTATTATTTTATGAATTAACTATGATTTTATTTAAAAATCGAATTAATAATACATATAAAATTATTTTCAAATAATGGATATAATTTTTGAATTCTATATGTCAAAAAATTGTTAGGGTGAATTTAATGGATTTTACTAAAAAAAAATCATGAATAGTAAAAATACAGTTTTGAGTTTTCGGTAGTTTAATAACATCATAATGATGTAATAATTAAATATAAAAGTACGGTAGACTATTTTATAGTACCCTAAGACATGAGGTGTCCCGAGTGGATAAAAACATGGGCAAATACCATGGTAAAGCCCATGGTTTGGCAAAAACCACTAATGAGGTGTCCCTTTAAAATTATTAAAAAAATTACCTCTCTTTTCCTATAAATACCCACTCATCCATTCATTTTCATTAATTCAAAATCCCATATATTCTACCCTTAGGTGTTTTTACCTCTTTAATATTCCTCCCAAAGTTTTTTTAATTCCCCAAGGTCACATATTTCAAGATCTAGGAGTTACTCTACAGGGTAAAAGAATCTTTCATTCTCTTCTTTTAGTCGTCACTTCTTTTATGTTATCTATTTGAATTCCTGTTATCATATGTTGGGGTTCGATTTTATCTATTAATATTACTTCCATTTTTATTTCAATATGGCTAGATACCCATTATTTCTCACCCTTTCATTTTATAAAATTATAATGGATGTTGTTATGCTGCTGAATCTTCATAAGGGATCGCTCAACTATTCTTGTATTTTCGAGTTCATCTCGTTTCGTTTTCTCCTCTCACCTCCTCTTTCAAAATGATCATGATAATCTCTAGTATCATCTATATTATATAATTATATCATGTTAATGGAATAATCATTATCAATATTTTTGCTCCCACCTTTTTATTTTTATAAACGAAATCAACGTCTATGTGGTTCCAATTTTTAACCTTTGTGGACGGTGGAGTTTTTATCTTCACATTATCTTTCATTACTAGAAATGAAACCATTTTAATGGTTAACTAGATAATAATATATTTATTTCATCACATTAATTTTATGTAATCATTACAAACTCATAATATGTAATAACAGTACAAAACAAGTTCATTGAATACAAAACTACCAAGCTAAATCCAAGCGTTTATCAAAAACATTCAACTAATGATTCATCATCAAGTATATAACCTAGAATAATTATAACATTATTTATATCTCTTTTATGTCACTAATAATATATATTAACAATTATTTTTTTTAAATACATTTCAATTTAACTTCCATTCATGAATTCAGGTAAACAAATCCTTAAAACCAAAGAAGAAAATTCCTCCAAAACAAAAAAATTGAACCTCTTTAACCCTTTAAAAGGGACATGAATTAACCTAATAAGGTTATAATATAAAAATTAAATGTATAGGAGGTTATGGAATTATTAATTAATGGTTATAGATTTGATTATTCAAGTCATTAAAACAAACGAAGAACACACTAGACCAAAAGGTAAGGGGTTTCTCATCTCACTTTCATTTCTGTGAGATTTTCATTGTTCGCCACTTATTTCTTGCATGTGGTATATGTGAACTGAAATTGTTTATATAAAAACATGATTATATTTATATTTATGTTATTAAATGATTCATTTTAGGTTTATTATGTTCTGGTGATATGATTCGACCAATTTCATTTTGGTAAGAGACTTTGTCTCAACCAATATTTTATTGTGACTGACTTTGTATGGTGTACCTAATAATCACTATTTTGTGTACCTACAACCCATTTGAGATATATTTTCATCTAATATTATATTTATATTAAATATTCATAATCTAATTTCATGGATATGTTTTTTGTCTAAACTGTATACCATTTTACCTATAGTGTTTATTTGGAATGTTATTTTAATTATGAAAATACTGATAAATCTGTATAATCTACTGTATATAGATATTGAAAAGGAATATTTATATTGAATTGAATAAATTTATAAAGAATTATTTGGACATGAAGTAGAAGGTGGTGCCATATATAGCCCCTCGATGCATTTCTTGGTCTCATGATACAAATCAGTTGACGACAAACCCTTTGAGTTTGTTTGCAAAAATTAGATGGGTTTCTACCCACAAGACTAAACTGTTTTAACGGTATTATAATTTCATGTGCTAGATACATGACATCCAATTAATAATAATTCTATTTATTCATTATAATATATTATTATTATCAATGAGGTTTTCACTATGACAAAATATATGGATTCAGGTTCATTGTCAGTTTATTAATGGCATTAGTTTTTCATTTATTCACCCTTTCATATTGATTATGTCTGATTGATTGTGATTCCATTATTATTTTACTCTTGATTACACTATTTTTAACCCTTACTAATAATTTAAGATCGCCCCATTAATTGTATTCTATCAACAGTTGATGAAGTGGTGATCGTTTATTGAGTTCTTGTGGATGCGGTTTTTAGTTTTCTTATGTATTGAATCTTGTAACCTTTTAAATGTAATTTGTGTTAGATATATATATCTAGTTTCTTCCAGAAAAATAAACTAATCTTTCCATTAGTATTATAATTCCTCTTAACCATGCCAATATCACATGTAATGGACCGGCTCTATCCTAGCAGGGTCGGGGTGTTCAAGCAGTGAAGGTATTGTTACACAATATTATGATATAAGGGATAATAAAATTTCAAACAATATTATATTAAAATTTTTAGTTCATTTTAAAAAATAAAAAATGTTGTTATGAGCAGTAATATAGATTTTCAAGTAGATAATGGTATATAATGTATTTAAATAAATTAAGTATTATTTACTCACTAATGGAGAATCTAACCACAAAAAACAACCATATGGATACATTGAGACGAATTTATTAAACCATAGGTGTGAAATATTTATTTTATATTTTTTATTCATTATATATGTGGATGATCAAAATATTGATAAACTATTAATATAAGATATCTTAGAGGAAAACGATTACTTGGACTTGGAGGAAAAGGAAGGTTTGTAGGTGTTTGAGAAGAAAATGTAGTAGATAATGAGACCAAGAATTGATCCACAATTTGATAAATGACCGGTGACCAATCCAAGAGAGATCATCAATAATGTCTTCCTTTTTATTTACATTTTTATCTATTACCAATTTCTATTTTTCATTGGTTGTATACTTCAAAAAATTTGTTTTTCATATGTATTCGAACTTATATTTCAATAATAATTATCTTTTTATTAAGCATATTGAATTATTCAATTCAATTGTTATTGCTTTTTAATTTAAATTGGTGACTATAGAACAAAATATAAGTGATTTATATTGATTTTTTTCTTTTCGAACATCTATTTCCTCGATTGAGGTTGATGTTATGGTATATAATTCATTAACCATTTATAATACTAATGTTATATAATCATTATTACTAAAAGAACAATTTACATCCTTATGATTATTGTGGATAAATTCTTACTCATTATCAAAATTATTATTAGAATCATAATCAATATCCTAGTAGTGACAATCCTTTTTAGAGAAATATTTAAACAAAAAGTGATGATCCATATAAGTTTAAACATGGTTAAATCCATTGCATCTAAATCTGATTTTCAACAATATCCAATTATGAATTCATTCCATTTAAAAAATCAATCTATTATTTTCCATAATATTTTACACCTCAATATCAACTATTTCTACCCTTCCAATTAATATCAAATTTTTACAATTAATCAAAAGTTTATATTATATAAATTAAAATTCATTAATCTTAAATAATAAAACATTTTATGTGAAAAATAACACAATTATGATACCTTCTCAAGAACTTCCTATTCTGTGAAACTATGTCACATCTAAATAAATTGCATTTACCTAATTAGTATTGGAAAATTACAATGTTATAAAATTGGAACCATTATCTTGGAAGATTTCATATAATTAAAAACATTTCATAAATTAATCATGATTTATTTATGTTTAAAGGTATATATGATCATTTTTTTATATTTATAAAATAATTATTCTTATATATTAAAATACCAATTTTATACTCACATAACTATTAAAATAGATGTAATAATTTATTTTAAATCATTATATTTTTAATGATAAAATAGAAAAAATACGATAATAATCACTACAACCTTTATTGAAACCTATATTGTATTTCTATGAACTGTCTTGAATTTGGTATATTAATTTTGAAAATTGCATTCCCAAGAACTCAAAATCTAATTTAGATCAGTTTCACCTAAAATTTTTAGGGCATCCATAGAATAATTTAGAAGACTGAGAGAGAGGGAGATTATAAATTATTGTAATTGTATTTTTTTGAAATAATTGTATTAATCCTTAAACATCTTGTTTTAGGCCTAATTATATATCAAACACTAAGACATGAGTTCCAAAAATTTATTAATTATGGTTAAAAAATAAATATTAAATAATTAGCTACACTTTTTGTATATAACCATTAAAACTACATAACATAACTAAAATTAGAGTATAGTTTGGAAATTAAATTGTGAATGATTCTATATATACTTATATTTCATGTAATTGGGGATAATATCCATATAACCACCTCTGAGAAATTTTTATTTGTGTCCTACAATGAAATACCCAAGGGTACATGATGAAAAAATCAATTTGTGAACCATTCTATTTAACTTATATAGAGCATCAAAAGAGTTGTTTAAATACTCTCAAATATAGCATACAGAATGATGGAATGTGCTAAAAAATTCATTCATAGAAATAAAATTACTATAATATAAGAAATTTAATCTTAGAGAATATAATATTGGGGAAAAAATGTTCCATGGGTTAATTTTTATGAGTATTTGATAAAATTTAAATGGACATACTTCAGTTATCCTATTCATAAAATTATTTAAATGATCATTCAATAATTATTTAATGAGATATTCCCAACAGATAAATGTATTAATGATTCAAACATTACAATGGATTTAGTAGAAAAAACACCAACTACTTATACGAATATATTTTCTAATATACCAATCAATTCATAAAATTTTGTTAATTGGGGTATTATTCATGAAAAATATGTCATCTAATTTTTTATGGATAGTTCAAAAAAAATACCAGTTTGTTGATAAACATTATTAATATGGTAAATAACTTAATTTTATACAACACATCACTAGTGAACACCCAAAAACTATATAATATACAATTTGAATCTATTTAATATTCTATTTTATGTTCATTACAATATCAATTCAGTAAAAATTGTCTATAATTACAAGATTCATATGAATCATACATCATTGTGTGTCTAATATGACCATTCCACCCAAATTCACAACCTAAACCATTTTAAAAATGGGTATGTTATAAATTAAATAGTATTAAAAAAGAAATTGGTTTTTGAATACTGAAGAATATGGTAGGTTTTTATGTGATTAAAATAACTATCTTCTACCAATGTATTTTCATGAAAAATCCATTAGGTAATCTTCTTGGATTCACCATCACAATAAAAAGAAAAAAAGTTAATCTACTATGTGTTTCAAACCATCACAAAAACATCAAAAATAAAAAAAACCACATTAAAAAATAAAATAATATAAAATAATGACAAATTTTTTTGAAAATCAATTCTGGAAATTAGAAACTAATATCAATAGCCTAAAAATATATGAACTTAATGGTTTATGTCATAAACTAAGATAATTATTTCGGGTAATGAATATATAATTTTGATGAACCTTTTATGTGGGACTGAACGGTAGTTGTATACAAACCTGTTAATTAAAATCTCATATACCAAATTCTTTTATGAATACTCTAATACAATTTTTTTAAAAAAATATTATCATAAAAACCCATTATATTTTAAAATGATAAAGATAGTACCCATTTTAATCATATTAAATTACTATAAAATAAATACATGATAAAAATACTAATTACAATTGGAAAGAACTTATAGATAGAGTATAAAGGTTTTGGGCCCTTGAAATGGTACAAATAAGTTAGTTGATTACCAAACAGTTCTTAAATAATATATTCTAATACTTGATCATCAATTATATTTTCTTCAACAATGTAGGATAAGCACCATACCTATCCAGCCTAAATCAATACCATTGCTTGGGATCTAGGTTCAATGAACTATAGAATTTTTTATACATTGGAAAAAATTTTACACACACACCATCATATTTATCTGATTTTTATAGAATAAACTCTATAAAAATTTAAATAAATTCAAAAACATTAATGAATATATTGAATATAAATTCATTCATGTAAAATTTAGTTTTTATAAAACACTCCCAAACATATAAAAATTACACCATCATAAATGTATATAATATATAAGTTATTTTGAAAAATATTTCTGATATTATAATCACAATATAAGTAAAATTTATCCATATTCTCTCAAAATTAGTGACACATGATAAATTTAATAAAACCAAGGAGTTATATTTATAAAGTGGATTATAAATAATTAGAAAAAATAAAATATTTAATGGAATACCACGTAATCATAAAATTTTGGTGTATATTGGATATGTAATATAATGTAGATTATGATATGGAATAAGTGGAAGAGTGGTCCGTTTATTAGTGATTTGGAGTCAAATTTTGAAAATATATTTTTTTAATAAATAAAGAATGTAATTTGTCAATTAAATTGGCTCATATATGCAATGTCATGAGAATAGGTCAAGTATTTCATCATTGACACATTTTTTAAAAACATTTATAGATATTTTGGCACATTATCCATTAATTTTAAAATTTATATCTTTTTATCAAATACCATAGTGGTCTAATTTATACCTTGATAAATTATTTTTTTATTTAAAATTTAATTTTTCCTTTTCCACATTTGGATATTCTAATTTCAAATATAAAATAAGTTTCATTAAAAAAATATTCATCAAAAAATTATATGGTAACTGGGTTAATTTAACTTTTTATTAAAAAATAAGTTACTAATGTAAAAAAGTGTGTTATGATCGTAAATGATAAAATGTTGTAATTAGTTAAAATATTGAGAAGACATAAGAACTAGTATTAAAAAGTATCACTATATTTGGAAGATGGGTGAATGAATAATGTTTCATATTTCTTTAATGTTTTAATAGCATTAAAGTATACTTTAAGGAATATATATTTTT
Source organism: Viscum album (assembly GCA_963277665.1). NCBI lineage: Eukaryota > Viridiplantae > Streptophyta > Magnoliopsida > Santalales > Viscaceae > Viscum > Viscum album. The sequence goes on along the minus strand of OY728165.1, from coordinate 706,640,782 downwards.
AAGAATGTCCCGAAAAATTACATATAGAATTACCCCTCCTTTACCCTTTTCAAACCATAAATTTCATTAATTTTTAATACAATATATATAAAGCTTCCATAATAACAATAATTTTCGTTGTTTTAAATCACATGGTCTCATGAAGGATCCCAAATCCTTAATAAAAATTTCTAAAGGACGTCATGTTTCTACCCAATAATCAATAACATCACCCATTTATTTTTAATTTTTCTTATAAAACTATTCGTTAAATAATATTTTTAACATGTTTTATCTGCTAAATATTATCATTATATTTATATTATAAATAATTTTACACATCTATTAAATTATAGTGGATTCTTGTTTGGGTCAATTCAATGACATTATATTTCATTATGTATGATTATCAATGAATATATTCATGTAAAATAGTTAATTATTGAATAATTTATGTAATTTTTTCAATTCAATAATTTTAATATATACATACATTTACTAATAAAATGAATTATTTTTTAAAATTTAATAATGAAAAAAAGATATTTCATAAAAATTATTTACAAACTATCATTATAACGGATGTACATTATTTATGAGACTCTATAAATATATAAAATATTTAAATATTATTTCAAATAACACTCTATAACTAATGAACATATGGGAAAGGGGCCTAGACTAAGACTTTTGTTTGAAATAAATGTGTGGAAAATAGAAAAAATTATCACTTAGTGAATAATATTATATTAAAATTATTAATAAATATATATATAAAATAAATGAATGATGTTATGTAAATTAAATAAGAAAAAGGATTGATATAGTTAAATAATAATCCTCAATAAATTATATAGGGACATAGATCATATTAGATCAAGTAGAGATCCACGGTAAGGGTTTTCTTAACTCCTTTTCTTTCATTATGTCATACATTTTATTATATGACTATGTTATTCTATGTTTAGTACAATATGTAGTTTTTATATTTCATATTATTTTCCCTTTATTTATATGGTATTTATTTCCCTTTTAATAATTTTCATTATTATTTCTTCTTACCACATATTTTTTAAAATTATGAGAGGAAAACATTAAATTTATATTTTGGGAATTTATAATCTATATCCCTTTTCATACAAACAACAATTATTTATTTTTATTTATTTAAAACCATAAAAAATAGTAACAATTATTTCTTACATCATTCATAAAATTAACTATTTTTAACCCAAGGTTATTTTAATTTACCATTTCGGTAGAATCCATTATTTGGATGCTTATTAATAGAATATTATATTTAAATAAAATTAATACCTGTTAATTTTTTTGAATGTGATGGATGTTTTCACTATACTAACAAAATTTAGGACCGAGGAACACCCGATACTAAAATTTTCAATGAAAAAAATTCTTTAGGGATTTTAAGGGGTTTTAAAAATATATGACTGAATATTACCCCTCATATTTTCACTCACTAGGGATGTAAAATATTTTAGGATCTAAAAGGACCACATAGATAACTTTTTCATAATTACTATCTTTGTTGGGGAATATAAAGGTAGATAATATTCATTTTATTCATGTGATATGTAATGCCGCAACCCCAGAAGCTCGGAGCCATTTTATTTACTTAATACATTAACATGATTAAGTGGAATCAAATCCCAACGAACTGATCATTTTAGTTGTCTTTGAATTCATTATTTTATACCTGATACCCATAATACATTGGGAAATAGAAAATACAAACATGATACATAATAAAATGAAATAAATTGTACCCTTGAACTCTTATTCAATGATTTATTCCTAATAACATAGGGAAATGAAACATAATATTGGTGAGCTCAAATTCTCAATAAGGTTATGTAATGTGAAAGTAATACTGAATAAATAAGAATAAATTAACATGGAAAGGTAAATAACTGATAAAAAATGTTATTTAAATAACTAGATATAGTAATATCAATATGGACATGTAAGAGATTTAAACTTATGCCATCTAAAACAATAAAAATAGAATTAAATGTATCCTTATATATGTTGATAAAAAATCTCATGGATGAAAAATAACTGAATATAAATGAGGGAAATGATTAATTATTAGACACTATGTTTTCTAGGTACATTTAACCAGTTCCTTCAAGACCATTCGTAAGACGATTTAGATATTGGGTAAAACCCATCTTATTTTTCCAACTATTTTATCTAATGTGACTACTGATGCATCAAGAGGATATCTATAACGCGACCCCACCCATGTCGTACCAATCAAAATAATTCATTTTATATTAAATAAATAATGTTAATTATGAAATTTAAATAAAAAATATGTATTTATAAATAATATCTTAGTGGAGGATAAGTAAAAATAAGTATTGTTGACATCAAAACATTCCTGAGGGAAAATAATATTTAAACAATCTATTGTGTCCCATACCACATAAAAACATTTAAATCATAATACCCAGTGATTTAAATGAAACATAAAATTTCATGAGACTAATTATATTCATGATATAACATATCAAATATAAGTATATACACTAAATAAAAGATAATTTATTCATAACAAAAATAATCTTAATGGGATGTATATTGAGATTAAATCACATACCTTACCCATCATTTTTGTTGTATGGTATTTATCTTCCTGTATAGTAATTTATAATATGTTAACAAATAATTATAAAACTATAAATTTGTCAATAATATCAAATATTAATATCTTATAATATTTTATTTCTATTTTGTTTACACTCATTCATTATTTTAACTATTTTGGGTTTTAATTTCCTAGTTTTCTCAAGAATGTTTTTAATTGTGATTTATTGATCCAATTAATTATATCGTGATTTCATAATCTATAGAATTTTAAACATGAATTAATTATCTTAAATATTAATTATATACATATTTATAGTGGTCTATAATATTTTGATATTAGAAATGAAGATTATTGTTTATAGATATGGTAGGTCATATGTATGCATGAACGCTGCCTCCATTTAATTGTTGAATTAATAGAATAAAAAATAAATGATAAATATGTAAATTATAACTCTATTATTATATATATTTCATATATGATACATTGTTTTATTAAAACCATCATTTGTATATTTCATGTATAACGAGAGCGAATCATATCGCATTGAGAGGGAGGTAGTCCACACTTCCTCAAATGATGTTATCATATTAATGTAAAATGGAATGTATTAAATATATGTGTTATAAAATGACTAAATAACTATAAATACATAATAAAAATCATATATAACATATATAAACATATTTTATATCATAATGGCACCATGAGAGGTGGTAAGGGAAAAATGAACAACCATCGTTTCACGGGCCAGTAGGTCACCGTATATAGAAAAAGTATATGAGTTACCCATTGGATGGAGGTGTGTATAAGAGTGAGTATAAATATCAGAATAAAAAATCCTATTATATTGACGATATTTTTTTATTTATATAATAATATAAAAAGGATATATTATGGAAGGAATAATGTAAATTAATCCACACGAGTTTGAGAGAAGACTTTACCTATTAATCAGGTAACTCATTGTGTTTTGTACTAAAAGACTTCCATAAATTGATTCATTCCCAAAGGAAAGACATATATGTATATTATAGGTATTTTGGGAGGCTATTTGGTATGATCTTGATTGATACAAAGCGTCTTGAGAATTGTGATTATTGGGTATACTGCTTGCCTTTTTATTGTGGAGGGGGAGTGTCACATTTGTAAATATTGAAAGGTATTAATTAATTGAAGGTATACCATACCTAAAATTCATACAAAATGGAGAAATAATGTATTATAGGGTAATTATGATTTATTTAAACCTCCAACACAAAAATAATGTGCATTTAAAAATTTGGTTCTTTAACATCTAATATTCCAAAATTTTATCAATTTAGTTTTTATTAAAGAATCTAGTTTTATAATATAATTAATTTAACCATTAAGACCAAAAATAAGGGAGAATTATCATAAAATATATAGATGATGAATTATTAATATGTTATATAATTTATAAAAAATTGCAATTATTATGGAAAATAATTTTAAAACATGCCCTTGTGATTTGCTAAACACTACTTAAACTCAGACTGTGGTAACAATATTTTTACAATATATAAGTCCATATGTTAATTATAAGAAGATAAATAGTCCACCAATAAAACATATTTAATATTTATTAAAACATATATAACACTAGGAATAATATTTGTTATTTATTAATCTTAGATCATTTTATAAAATATCATTTATCATAAAATTGAAATATTGTCAATTTTGATATTATTTATGTAATTTTAAATTTTAAATTCCAATATAATTTTGGAATTAAAATATATTCGGTTTAAAATTAAGTAACATTATATATTCATCTACAAAAAAATTTAGGTTATTAATCCAATCAATTAACTTCACTTTTAAAATTTAAAGTATAATTTGTTTCGTTAATTATTAACAAAATAATCAATACATTAGCATTTCATAAACATTTTATGTAACTAAACAATTTATACATATTGTTGATAAAATATTATAATATCATTAACCTAGTTATATTTAAAATGTACATGTATAAAAAATAAAATTATGTTCTTTTCATGTATCAATGATTTATAAATTTTAAATGTTAGGAAAGTTCCATTTTTTGTCTTTTTCCATAGTTAACATTTTATATAGGAATCTTACAATTAATAATATCCAAATAACACAAAACGTATAAAATAAATAGGGATATGGATGAATTAATTTCATAAAATGGCTTTTGGAAAAGTTTCTAGGTCATTTTTATCCTTAATATTAAGGTTTAGTGCCTTATTAAT